>JAVMKO010000009.1:35527500-36777500 GCA_032164245.1 Sternotherus odoratus | reverse complement strand
AGGTGCCTAAATTTGGACTTGCAAGTGTAAGATTAAGCACCCATGTTTGAAAATCTTGGCAAATGTTGGGCTCCCTGAGTGCTTCTGAAAATGCTGATCTTAACCTCTAGGGGGCTGTTTCTCCATTCCCATGTGCAAATCAGGTGTAAAATTCTACTGTTCTGATTTGGTGCCCTCTTTGCATAAGTAACTTTGCTCAGCAGTAGTGGAGAATTAAGGCATGTTTCAGGATACAGGACTCCATCAGAAGCATTATGTTATGTATACTCTTCAATAATAACTGAGGAAGGACTGAAGGTTGATACCTCTGCCTGGCCTCCGTTCAACGCCTGTTTAAAGTGTGAATTTAGTACTAATTATTTATATTATATTAGTACCCAAAATGTGCTAGACCCTGTACAGATCTAAAAACCCCAATTAAGCATGACAAATCAGTGAAACCCCAGCACAGGAATAATTCTGAAATCTCTTTGCTCTCTGCAGACATTCTACATCCAATGAACCCTTGTGAGATGCATCAACCAAGGCCTCATGGGCTTTTAGTTTCTTTGGGTATTTGTCACTGCTGTTAACATGACAGCAACCAGTCAGTATCTGCCCTCTTTTTATTTGATCATCATGTGACATGTCCTAAAAGGCTGAGGGGGCATCATAGACCCAAGCGGCATTGCATCCTCCCGGAGTCCTCAGCCAAGAGCAGGTGACTGACTGACAGCAATCAGCTGTGTGCTAAACCAACAGCCACTCTTGTTGCACTGGGTATCCCTCTGGCTGGAGGGATCTGTAATACCCTGATAATAATACTTTTTAACAGTTAACTATTTTTTTCAGTTATATTATTTTAATTCATATTTTAATTATTTGTTTCCTTTCGCTTGTCCATATGGCACTACTATGAGAAACACCGGGGCACTACTTTTAGCTGCATGAGTTTCACATGTAAATATTATTTGTATTAGCTTTAGTATCAGATGCCTAAAATAGCACTGCTCTTGTGATGTCTGTGAGTAAAATATACTGAGCCTCCATGAAACTGGCACTTCCTACTCAGATCACAAGTGATCGCAGATTTGTTTCCCTCCAGTTTCCACTGTAGTCAGTCAAGAGGCCATCTCAACAGTTAAAAAAGAGAAAAAAAAAAGTTCCAGGCCATGCAAATGTGAAGGTCTAAATGATGACGGAAAATGTATGATAACCAATACTGTGTTTCTCCACAGGTCTCAAATGTGTTCCTTCTAGTGGGTAGCATAAAGTGGGCAGTTCACTGTAGTTTTAAAAGAACTAAAAGTAGAGTCTTTGGGTTTTTAAAAATTCTTCCCCTCTCTCAACTGATTTTACATTAATCCTGGGAAAGACAGGAAATAGGACACACATCCTCTTTCCTTCTCAACAGGTTTACAGAATGTGTGCTCCACCACAGAGTAATAGTGGGAGGGATGGGGAAGACAACTTCCAGAAATGAAGTCACACTAAAATAAAACTACTCCATG
This sequence comes from Sternotherus odoratus, assembly GCA_032164245.1. Lineage (NCBI taxonomy): Eukaryota > Metazoa > Chordata > Testudines > Kinosternidae > Sternotherus > Sternotherus odoratus. The sequence continues at coordinate 36,776,010 of JAVMKO010000009.1, read as the reverse complement.
ATTGAAGTGAATCTTCCTCTTTGTCTGACACATGGATACATTCAATGAGGGGTAAGCACCAACAATGGTCAGATTATTTGGCTAAGATTTTATTCTTCCATCGCTTCACATGCCAACTGTTTTCCTTCTGTTTGTCTGTCTCAAGTAGACGTGACAAATGTTGATACATAAAACTCCAGTGTTTGACACTGTTGCTTTCCTAATTTAAGGCTCCAACTATCAAAGGAGGTAAAGGAGTTAGGGGTCCAAACCCCACTGAAAGTCAGTAAGAGCTGGGCACCCAGCATTAGGCTCCATAGAAATTCCCAGCCTAAATGTACTGAGTGAAAAAGGCTTTTATTTTTAAAACTGCCTTACCTGAAATAATTGCTTGCTGCAGCAAGGACCACACGGTGGCAAGAGAATTCCATGCTGTCCACACACAGAATGACGTCCGTGAGAGAGTTTTCCAGCCTGAGGTTCTCCAGGCCATTCTGAAGCACCATAGAGAGCCCAGTGTCATCAAACTTAACCTTGTCACCGCTTGAGACTTCCACAAGTTCCCCCATCTTCCTGGAGCACTCATTGTCCAAAGAGACCAAAGGTTCTTCAGAACTTTTCTCCACCATGTCCCCCATGTTTAAACCAGCACCGTGTCATTCCGGTGAGGCTCTGCTCTAAAAGAGTTCCTAAGCTTCAGATGAGTTACACTGCCGAAGTTAAGCGGATTTCCTGTCCAGGGCTCTCCGCTTATCTACAGCTGTCATACACCCATAACAGGAAGCCTTGCACTTTCTCATCCTGTTAACACAAACAAAGGCTGCCGGGGAGGGGGGGGGGGCGTTTCTGTGAATTTCAGGCAATATTGACATGCTTAGAAAAAACTTAAGATGCTTTTGAATGTGAAAAGATTACAAGGGATCGGGAAGACCTCTCTCCCATCCTGAAACTGGCCTTTTATTATTATCTGGATCTACTTATCCAAAATGAAAGGTGCACTTTATGGATACTGGGTCCCATTCACTGCAGTGAGTGCTGTCAGTGTGAAACTTCTGTTGTAAGACATAAATTCTCACTTATACAATTTATCATTTTAAATGCTAATACTTGGGCTGCCATCTATAACATTTTTACTTTATATTCTCATATTCAAAATTACCTACTGATGGTTACTGCTGTCCCACATTAGGTAATAGATGTTGTACATCAGCAATATTTCATTTTTAGTTTCTATGTGAAGAAACATTTAAATAAACAAGAGATCTATGGGCCTAGATCCTCAGTTGATATAAATTGGCATAGCTCTCTCAAAGTCAATAGACAGTGTCAAATAGCCCATATCTGATGATCTTCAAGATAAATTGTGTCTTATCTCTTTTTTTCCCTTCAGCTATCTGAAAATGAGAGTTGCGGGGAGAACTGCAGTTGTAGGGGTAAGGAACTCTCTGAGGGAGAGCTGTTGGCTATCTTAAATGGCTGCACTTCAGATGGATTTTTAAACTATATGTAGAGCGTCTAAAGCAGTGGCCTCCATGCTTTTAAGATTTGTACCCCCTCTTACTCCTGTCCACACCCCCCACACCCAAACTGGGACTGGGAGTGGGGCTGCGGTTCCCGGGGGGGGGGCACGAAGTGGGGTAAAGGGACTGAGGTTGGGGCCTCATCTGGGAGTGGGTCTGGGCCTGGGAACAAGGCTGCGACCGGGGCCGGGTGCAGGGCCCTGGCCTGATCAGTCAAGGTCTGTGGCTGGGGGCGGGCTGGGCCCAGGGATGGTAGCTGGGAACCCAGCTTAGGGCAGAGCTGGGAGTGGAGTGGAACTGTGTGGCGTTCCCTCCCCGTCTCCTGGATAGGTGCTTTTTTTAGCATTTTTATAAATCTAAATAAATCAATGGAACTGGGCTGAATGAAGAGCTGGCCCATAAAGCACAAGAAAATCTCAATAAAGGGTACCCAGTGTTTTTTCACTTTGTAAATTCCTCACTTTGTATTTTGCTATTATGAAGCTGTGGGGCTGGGCCAAGGAATAGCTGTTTAGTTTCTTTGTGATACAATTTTAAATTCTTATTCAGCTTCCCTCCTTCACTATAGACTCAGACACTTAGAGGAGAGGAAAGTGATCAGGAACAGTCAGCATGGATTCACGAAGGGCAAATCATGCCTGACTAACCTAATTGCCTTCTACGATGAGATAACTGGCTCTGTGAATGAGGGGAAAGCAGTGGATGTGCTATTCCTTGACTTTACCAAAGCTTTTGATACAGTCTCCCACAATATTCTTGCCAGCAAGTTAAAGAAGTATGGGCTGGATGAATGAACTATAAGGTGGATAGAAAGCTGGCTGGATCGTTGGGCTCAACAGGTAGTGATCAATAGCTCCATGTCTAGTTGGCAGCCGGTATCAAGTGGAGTGCCCCAAGGGTTGGTCCTGGGGCCAGTTTTATTCAATATCTTTATCAATGATCTCTGGAGGATGGTGTGGATTGCACCCTCAGCAAGTTTGCAGATGACACTAAACTGGGAGGAGTGGTAAATACACTGGAGGGTAGGGATAGGATACCGAGGGACCTAGACAAATTAGAGGATTGGGCCAAAAGAAATTTGATGAGGTTCAACAAGGAGAAGTGCAGAGTCCTGCGCTTAGGACAGAAGAATCCCATGCACTGCTACAGACTAGGGACGGAAAAGGACCTTGGGGTTACAGTAGATGAGAAGCTGGATATGAGTCAACAGTGTGCCCTTGTTGCCAAGAAGGCTAATGGCATTTTGGGCTGTATAAGTAGGGGCATTGCCAGCAAATCGAGGGACCTGATTGTTCCCCTCTATTCGACATCTGGAGTAATGTGTCCAGTTTTGCAGCCCACACTACAAGAAGGATGTGGATAAATTGGAAAGAGTCCAGAGTAGGGCAACAAAAATTATTAGGAGCCTGGAGCACATGACTTATGAGGAGAGGCTGAGAGAACTGGGATTGTTTAGTCTTCAGAAGAGAAGACTGAGGGGAGATTTGATACCTGCTTTCAACTACCTGAAAGGGGGTTCTAAAGAGGATGGATCTAGACTGTTCTCAGTGGTCCCAGATGACAGAGCAAGGAGTAATGGTCTCAAGTTGCAGCTGTGAAGGTTTAGATTGGATATTAGGAAAAAAATTTTCACTAGGAGGGTGGTGAAGCATTGGAATGGGTTACCTAGGTCGGTGTTAGAATCACCTTCCTTGGAGGTTTTTAAGGTCAGGCTTGACAAAGCCCTGGCTGGGATGATTTAGTTGGGGATTGGTCCTGCTTTAAGCAGGGGGTTGGACTAGATGACGTCCAGAGGTCCCTTCCAACCCTAATATTCTATGATTCTATGATAAGAGACACTTAACTCAAATCTCTGAATAACAATGAGAAATCTACAAAAAGAAGTAAAGAAAAGAATTGGAATGTATAGATTCTATTCCCAATCCTACCACTAACATGCCATTAGATCTTGAGCAAGTTACCGTATTTTTCGGCATATAAGACGCCCTTTTAACCCCCCAAAATAATCTCAAAATTAGGGGGGGCGTCTTATATGCCGAATATATGAAACACTTACCGGGCAGCTGGAGCTGGGGCGGCTGCAGGTGGCCCGGAGGGCGGGGCGGGGCGGCGCTTCCCCCCCGAGCCCACCCGCATGTGTTCGGGGCCGGCGGGGAACGAGAGCAGCTCGGGCCCCAGGGCCCCTGGGAGCGCCCGCCCGCGCGGCGGGGACGGGAGAGCGGCGCGCTCCCAGCAGCCCGCCCGCGCGGCGGGGACGGGAGAGCGGCGCGCTCCCAGCAGCCCGCCCGCCCGGCGGGGACGGGAGAGCGAGGCGCTTTTTTTTTTTTTTTTTTTTTTTGTCCGGCTTTTTTATTGAAAAACTCGGGGGCGTCTTATAGGCCGGAGCGTCCTATAGGGCGAAAAATACGGTAGTTAACCTGTCTGTGCTTCAGTTTCTCCATCTGTAACATGGATATAATACCTAACTTTCGTGGCTGTTGAGGCTTATTATTTTCTAAAGTACTTGGAGACCTTACACACACACATTGTTGTTTTATTGTATTCCCTCATTGGCCTATTGTCTCCTGGCTTATACCCACATTACAAGTTCCTTGGGGCAGGAACCATCTTCAGGTTCTGTGTTTGGACAGCAGCAAGGGGGTCCTGGTCCATGACTGGGGCTCACACGTGCTACACTAATACCAATAATTGAATAGATAGATACACACAAACGGTGTTGTTATTTCACTATAAAGAGTGCTATTGGTTTCAAATCAACATTTATTACAGGACTGCCAAAAGAACTGCCTCTCAACCCCTCCAAAAGGAAGTATTCACGCTACACTATCTTCTGGGTACATAGAAACCCCAAATATTTTTTCCTTTTCAGATTCACACAGCAGATAATACAGTGGCAGTTTTACTGGGGGTCCATTGGTACAATTGCACCCACAGAAATCAGGCCTGGATTAATCAATGTGCAGAGAGTGCATTTCCATGGGGCTCCCATCTCAGGCTTGGCCCAGCTACCCCTCCATCGTGATGGAGGGCTGCCTGGGCCAAATTTGAGTAAGTGATGTTGTGGCCCTGTTTACCAGGCACAATACCTAAAGTGAGGAGCTTTTCTGAAAAGTTTTGTTGTTGGGGGATTTTTTTTGGGGGGGGTTAATTCTTTTGTCAAAACAAAAAATATATATAATTTTGAAATTTCAAATTTTTGAAATTGTAGTATTTTGTTTATTCACCTTTCTCCCCCTTGTTTCCTCCCCCCCCCCTTTATTCCTTTCTGTCACTCCGTGCAATAGGATGAATGACATCTAGGGGGTTTTCTATTTTTTTCCTTTTCTCTTTTGAAACAGTAGCTTTTCCAAAGTGGAGGAAGATTTGAAAAGTTACACAGTACCAGAGTTAGTTCCCTTTTTCCAGATGCTGTTTTGAAGAGTAATCATCATTTAATACATTCTCTGATTCAGCAAATACACCAGACATTCACTAATTTCCTCTAGAAACTGGGGAGTCTCATTGAGAATTATTTTATTTTGAGTTGCCAAGTTCCTGCCTCTGTAGCACCCGACAGCAACATAGGTGAGGCTGCCCCCCTCCCACCCCTCAGGAAAGGATAGGATTATGGGGTACACACCAGGAGCTCAACTGTATGCAACTCTGTGCCCCACAGGACATAAGGGGGTTGGGGCAGCATAGGAGCCAGCTGAAAGAAGTCAGAAGACTCACTGCTACACAGATACCCTCTGAGTTCTTCAATTGTCCTTCTAAGGTCAAAGATAGAGTTGGCTTTTAGCCAACTGAATACAATAAAGTGAGTGATGTCCAGGGCTTTTCGCTGATTTTTTTCTTCCATTTTTCCTTCTCTACTTAAACTTTTACAAAGTTGAGGAAGTGTCACAAACAGTAGCAAAATGAAAAACCCAACCCTCTACATAATTCATTGTATTGGTGCCAGGAAGGGGGAGAATTAAAATGGGAAACATTTTTGATTTTGTGGGGGGGAAATGTTTAGTTTTGTACCCTGAAAAATGGAAACAATTTTAAAAATGTCTGGATTTTTTTTCTCCTACTTTTTTGTCCAGGTCTAAAGAGAGGTCCTAAGATGCTTAGACATTAGAAACCCTAATGGAAAGAACTTTAAGAATGGCATTTCTCTTTGGAGGCCTTCATGAACAAGGAGATGAAGACTGGTAAGGGTGATAGATTGAGAAACCTACTTTGTTTGTAAGACTTCTGCTATTAAAAATCTGCTTTTAAAACATTCTGTGCTTTTAATTGAAACTGAACTGCATTGCTCTGTCCACCAATCCATCTCTGCCAGAGTTATTACTAAAATTCCAAACCTCTGAGCCTCTTTAAGCAGACTCCAAATGGATGTTTCATTCTTTCCTCTCCAATGTGGAATAGATTTCCTCCAAAATTACTGCTCCGAGATGCAGGACAGGCAATATTAGGCCTTAGACTTTGACAGGTTTAAGATCCAAGGACTAGAAACAGCGTAAAAGATTTTGAAAGCCAGCAGAGGATTTAGCCATATAATCCAATTGAAAGTAATGGGAGTTGGAGGGCTAAATCCTATCATTGGCTTTAGAAAAACTCAACTAGGAACTGTATAGCCATGGGGAACTGGGAAATCCTCCATTTCAATGAGATATGACACTGGTTTCTAACCTTGATAAGCACACCTTGAATCTATAACAATGTTATTTACAGAAATGATGTTTTAGAGCAGTTTTAGGTTTAAAAATGCATTAGTTGTTTTTCTCTCTCCTTCCAAGGTCTGTAGAATTGGACCCATGGTATTAAAGGAGCCTGACTTTACAAATGGAGGGAAATGAACAATAGTGTTGAGACAGGGCTGGACTTTGAGTGGCCCTTGTGCAGGCTGCGAACGTGGAGAGAAAGGAAGCCAGAAATCTCTCTCCCCTTCTCCCCGATCTGCTACATTCGTTGTCTGTCATTTCTGCATAATTCTACTCATTCTTTATTTGCCCCTTCATGCTCTCAGAGGAGAAATGCAGCTGTTGGTGTTGCTGTTGCTACTTCTTGTGGCTGTGAATTCCGCTCCTCTTAGGCCCCATCCATGTCACTAATACGAAGTACAGTAAAACCTCCATTTAACGGACTAATTCGGGCAAGGGGGTGTCCGTTAAATGAAAAAGTCCGTTATTTAATTTAAAAAAACACACGAGCTGTCGGAGCAGCAACCCGCCAGCCACAGGGTCGGGGCGGCAGCTCCGCAGCCCACCGGCTGCCTGGACCCGGGCGGCAGCCAGCCCGCCCGGGTCCCGGCAGCTGGGACCTGGGCGGCAGCCGGGACCCGTCAACCAGCCCGCCCAGGGCCCGGCTGCCGGGAGCCGTCAGCCAGCCCGCCCGGGTCCCGGCTGCTGGGACCCAGGCGGCAGTGGGGAATCGTCAGCCAGCCCGCCTGCTGGCGGGACTCGGGCGGGAGCTAGGAGCCAGCAGCCCGCCTGCTGGTGGGACCCGGGCGGGAGCCAGGAGCCAGCCCACCCACAGGCGGGAGCCAGCAGCCAGCCTGCCCGCTGCCTGGACCCGGGCGGCAGCCGGGAGCCAGCAGCCAGCCCGCCAGAAATGGATCAGGAATGCATCAGCTTGCTCAGAAATTTTGTCCGTTGCATTCGAAGTCCGTTAAATCGAGGTCCGTTAAATCGAGGGTTTACTGTATTGCCAGCTCCACATGTTCAAAAATCATGAGTCAGTCCCGTAAAAATCATGAGATTGGTTTAAAAATCATGATATTTTAACCATTATAAATGTTAGATTCTTTTATTTGCCTTCTGGTTTCTGGCCCTTCAGGGTTCCCATTATCAAGCTTTTCTGTATTTACCATGAGGGCTAGAAACTTTATTTTCTTTTAAAATGAAAACTGAGATTCTCATGTAAGTACCTGAGCCCAGGAGCTGAAGCTTTAAGAAAAACACCAAACATTGTAGTTAAATGGGCAACAGTGAATACGACCTTTGGATTAGGGTCCCATTAACACCACAAAATGAAACCATTCCATAGCTATGTCAGTGGAGAACAGTGATGTTATTAGCTCACCAACCATTATGGGTGACACGGGGAAGACTGTAGCAGTTTTGGCCATGTTGAATTGCACTAACATTGATTGGTATCTCCGTACCATTCTTATCTCCGGCTGCCCCACTGCTAACACATGTGCTATATCTTTAACTGTTACAAAGCTTATCTTTTCTACCAAACAGCTCTCCTCTATTTCCTCATCACAGTAAGAGTCTGCCTTTGTAGGAGTGCTTAACAGTGCCAGAATCCTTTGGTCCATGAGGAAAGACTCACACCAAATTAAGTGATTGGTTATTCGTGGTTTGTCATTACTTGCATGTGCACTAGTATCATCAGGCAGTAACACAGAGCTGAGACGCAGATGCTGTGTTTTCAGATGACTGTAGAGCAGGGGTCTCAAACATGCGGCCCGGGGGCCACATGCGGCCCGCAAAGCCCTTCCCTGTGGCCCGCCAAGCTTCCTGGCGTCCCCCCCCCCGGTCCCCCCATAGCAGTTTGCAGGATGGAGGGGCCAGAAGTGGAGGCTTCTCTGCTGTCTGGCTGGGCCGCGTGTGTTTCTAGCTCTGGACTTCCTAGATTGGTCTTGCTTTGTTTGCCAAACAGCTGTTGGTGGTGCCTAGTGCTTTCCAGGAGGGAATGGGGAGCTGCGTGCTCAGAGGAGGAGGTGGGGCAGGGGTGGGACCTCTTGGAAGGGGTGGAGTGCGGGCGGAGCCGGGGCAGCAAGGGCGGGGTGTGTGTCAGTGGTGCGGCCCTCGGGCCAGTGCACTAGTCCTCATGGAAGGGGTGGAGTGGGGGCACAGCCGGGGCAGCGAGGGTGTGTGTGTGTCAGTGGTGCGGCCCTCGAGCCAGTGCACTAGTCCTCATGCGGCCCTCGTGGTCATTTGAGTTTGAGACCCCTGCTGTAGAGGAACGAAACAAAATAATCAAAGAACCATTTTAAGATATCTGAAGCCATCCAGATACTTGGTTTTGCTCTGATCGCTTTAAAACAGGCCGCTTATTAATGGTTTGACAGATTGCCAGTAATTTCAATGAATGAGAGCCTGTTATGTGACCCTAGACCACTACAGTGATATATTCCTTAATCCTGGCCTATCTTTTCTGTGCTTACTTTCTAGTAATGGCTTCCAAAAAGAGCTCTCTCTTTTTGACCTTCATAACTTGCTCTGGCTGCAGTCCTCCTTTTCTCATGAATTAACTAATTACCCTTTAAATGAACCTGTTAATTTGGTGGAAACTGAGGTGATCTTGTCAGTACTGGAGAACTGCTGAGTTCCTTGCCTGTATTTTTGGTATGTTTGATCCAACATTCACTAACTGAAAATAGGAAGTCTCCATTTTAACAAGGAGATTCTTGTAGGGGAATTGTTTTTAAAATTACACCTGAAACCTAGCTTTATACAAACTACTAGTAAATTGGCTTGTATGAGTCATCTTGGTGTTCTTTCATAGTTTACTCTTTTTAACCTGGAGTCACTGTCCATTTTATGACCTGATCCTTGAGCCTTGTATTGAGATTGTGTCTGCATCATTCCTCTGGTCATTGTTTGAAGCGATCAGGAAATTGTGCTTTTGTTGATATGGGCCCTAACTCACTCTGCCCCAAATTGCACCTCATTTTTGGCCCCTCCTCCTCACTTTTGAAAAGCACACAACTTTTTTTCCAAGTATAAATTAGCATTCCCAGCCCTGCCTGTATTCCCTTTCCCTCTCATCTGTTTGTTTATGCATGTATTTCAAGAGGTTCTTATTGCAGTGTTTGTTTTATTCGGTTGTATGGCACCCAGAGCACTTTAGGTGGGGAGAAATGCTGCTATAGAAATAAAAGATATTGTTTTCACATTTAAAGAAGGAGAATAGCATTATTAATTGTGTTACTTGTAGCGTGGTGGCTCCCAGCAGCTACATTTGGAACTAGGACCATTGTATTGAGTGCTGTACAGTCAACGTCTTTTACTCTGTGTTTGAAGAGTTTACTTTGTAAGAAAACATGCAATAAGTGTTAGGGATATGGGGCAAAAATAGGGATTGGTCCTGCTTTGAACAGGGGATTGAACTAGATGATCTCCTGAGGTCCCTTCCAACTCTGAGATTCTAAGTGGGTGGAAAGAACAGGGGTATGCAGAGGTAGATCAGGAAAACAGTAATAAGAAACATAGGCCATAGCTGATGTCCCTACCTACCAGTCTTCCCCACGGAATAGTCTGTCCCTTCTCCTGGGAGGAGGAGGTTCTTTCCTCTGTTCCTTTGACTTGCTACAGAAACTTGAGGAGGCGACATAGATGCCCCCCCGCCGGGTCTTTTAGGGCACTGGGTCTTTAAAAGAGAAGGAGCCGCAGCACAGTCCCACTCCCCTGTGATATGAGAGTGTAATTGTGTGGGCCTTGTACTTGCAAACAGGAAGAGAAATGAGACCCTTAAAGTGAGGGCCACTTTTAAAGAAAGAGTGCAGCCATCCTTTGTTTTAAACAAGTCCTCAACGTGAATGTGGCTCCTCAATTTCTGCACTATGTGAGTCACAAACAGGCTCTCTCTTTAATATCAAGCTCCCTCCCACTTTAATTTATTTAAATACATAAATAACAAGCTGTCCCGGACACTTGGAGGTTGCCAGCTCTCCAGGATTGTCCTGAAGGGTCCAGGAATTAAAGATTAATCTTTAATTAAAGATTATGTCATGTGATGAAACCTCCAGGAATATGTCCAACCAAAATTGGCAACCTAAGATGCTTGTCTAGTGCTAGCTGCCATGGCATCTACTGTATTTGGATTTGAAAGCAGCTGTTTCTCTCCCAGTTGCTAGAGCATGGCCACTTATGTTTGAATAGTTCTTCCTCCAAATAAATGACAACTCTGATCTCTATAAGTGGACAGGTAGAGTTGAAGCCACACTTGGAAAAAAGAGGACTGTTGTCCTCAAGAATGGTTTGATTTTGTATTCCTTGTGCTCCTCAAACTTTCATTGAAGTCTGGTCTGGCCCCAAGAGTGAAATGTCAGAAAGACAGCTTCAAGAAGGAAGTAAGTACTGTTTTGCCACCTGTTTAGTGACTGAGTAGACCACGCTCGCTAGAACAGGGATTGAAGCTCTTCAGATGTAGGATGCCCATATTTCCCTATGCTGAATACGGGACATCTGGTAAAATTACTTGTATTCATATGAGTTCAATGGCAATCAATCAGAACTATGCAGTGCAAACATTCAAATTAACATCAAGTTGGCGGAGCCCCCGTTAAAAATAAATAATGCACCGTTGGATTCTTTTTATTTACCTTTATCTTTAAGGCTTTAGATTTCACACTGGGAGGAGTAACACACACAACCCTACACCTGTCCCTGCCCCTCCCCCCAGCTTGGCACTCTCCACCCTCCATTCCTCGCTGGGCCCCAAGATGGACCTGCCTCTCCTGGTACCTGGCGCCGCGACTTCCTGAGACAACATGTTGGGGGAAGCATGCCAGGTCACATGCCTCCCCTCCCCATATTTCTCCCAAGGTTCACACCAGAATGTGACCAGAAGCAGCCTTTCGACACTGTGTGGGAGGGAAGGGATGGGAGCTGCTTCTAGCCGCAGGGGAGGAGGAAAGGAGAAGGGATGACCTGCCCATGTTTTAGCAGAGCTCATCTCTTCCCCCACTTCCGCCCAACCCCTACGGCTGGAAGCAGCTTGTCCCTTCCTGCCCACAAATGTTGAAAGGCAGCTAACACCTCCAGGCTGCTGCTGACCACCGACATAACCCAGCCACCTCCTGTCCCCTGGCTACAGCGCGGAAAGAAGAGGTGAAGCCTTATGGATGAACAGGGCCAGGGAATCTGATTGCAGGGGCTTCAGCAAACCTGGCCAGAGACATGTCTCAGCTTCTCCTCTCCCGCACACCCCACCCCCACCCCACCCCTCCAGAACTTAGCTGAGGGGTGGAGAGGCTGCCCCATGCCAGCTTTGTGAGGGGGTTTGGCACATGCAGAACTCGGCTCCTCTGGCCAGCACCCCAGGCCACAGGGCCTTGGGCTTTCCTGGGGCACCAGCCCAGCCAGAGGCAGTGAGGAAAGGAAGGAGCCTGCTGGCCAGGCTGTTGGTGAGCTGAGCACGCCCACCAGGGGCTGGGAGAAGGGCATGCCCTGCCAGGGCAGATATGTAGGAGCAGGGGGTTGTGAGGGGTTATTTTCTTTGGTAACTACCTCTAGCCTTTTGCGCCTACCACTTAAAATCACTTAAAATCTATCTTTCTGTAGTTAATAAATCTGTTTTATATTTTACCTAAAATCATGTGTTTTGCTTGAAGTGCTAGGGCAATCTCAGCTAAGTTTACAAAGACTAGTATGCCTCCTTTCCCCATTGTGGGAGGGTTGGATGGGGTAATAAATTTATACTGGTCAAGTTTCTGAGCAGGGCAACATGGTATATTCCAAGCATGCAAGGCTCAGGACTTGGGACATTTTCTGGTGCCTTTCTCTGTATGATTCATGAGTGGCTCGGGGAACATTAGTGCAATCTAGCTGGGTGTGGGGCTGCACATGCGGTTGTGCTAAGTGATCACAGCACCCGGAGGGATTTGCTGTTTGTGACTAGCAAAGCATTGTGAGAGAGCACCCAGGCTGGAGAGTTAGAAGGGCACCGTATTGGAGTTTCAGGTTGAAGGTTTGACATTTCAAGAGGGGGTATGATGTAAATGAGGTGAAGAGTTTCAGTTTTATTAGTAACTTCAATTTGTGAATCTTTTCTACTGTGTGATAAACAGCTGTGTGAAGTGTTGGCAATGAAACCCCAAACCACAGGAAACAGACCCAGTTTCAGATTTCATGACAGAGCTACAGATTAATCCTGTGCTGAGTTTTAAGTTTCATTACTGTTTGTAAACCTCAGCCAGTTCTGAGCAACTGTCCTAACAGATGAATTCACATCAAAAGTGAAACTCTGAAGTTTTGCCTGTATGTTGTTTGATTTTTGGGGTTCATTTGGCACAGAGGTGTGACCACAGGCTCAAATGGTGTCACAGAAATGCTGGCTCTGTCCTTGCCTGCTGATAGAATTAATTAGTTTATAAAAAAGTTTCCAACTCAGACAGGCTATTTAGACACGTTTACAATTACCTTGATTTGCTGAGGAGGCAAGAAGGAGGCGGCCAATGCAATGCTCCATTTGCTATCAGAACCTCACATTTATCAACATCCAGGCCTTGTATGCTTGAATCTGCCTTGGTGCAAACACACATGGACCAAAACCAAAGAAAAAGGTCACATGGAGCCCAATCCCACACGACTGAAGCCAAATGGAAGTTTTCCTATTCAACCAGAATACCATCAGGCCCATGAGCCCTGGTGACTAATGATAACTTATAATTAGTGATGCTGAAATTGTATTTAATTGCTGTCCTCAGTAGGGGTGAAATTAACTTGTGGTGCTAGTTAACTTGGGGTCACTTACATAGTTCCAGCCTCATTCTCTGAGAAACAAGGAGACCAACTCTCCAGATATTAACACGCTTGGTCAGTTGTTGTTTTTTTAATTTGGACAATCAAATCTATGGCTATTTAATGTTTCTGGCTTCCCTTTTTGATTTAATAAAGAGCGAAAACTGCAAGCTTCGTAACTATGGTGACTGGCTGTTGAAAGCTGCAGCAGTGTCATTGCTGGGGGAAAGTACAGGAGCAAAGAGGGAAAGAGGTGCGTGTCCAGCCGTGAAGCCTAAAATATTTAAAACAATAAACAGATAATTCTTGGTAAAACTGCTATTTTGAATTAGTGTGTGTCTGTCTGTCTGATTCTCTACTTATGGCTTATTTCCCTTTATTTTTACCTATAGAGCTATTTTATTTAGCACTACATTATGCATTAAGGACCTTCAACTCAACAGTGAACAGAATGATCCAGTGACAGGGGTTCCTAGGCACTATGGAAATACAAATAATCATAATAACTTAATACAATGAAGAGGGATTATCATTCTTGGATAATTGTGGATTTTGGGTGTTAGGGTTATACAGCTTCCAAAAAGAAACAATTCTAGAAAGTTTATAATAACCTGTTGTAAAAAATATGTTTTTGCAGAAGAGTGTCTCCTTTGTTTTTGTCCCCCTTTTGTTTTCGCATGGCATTGTAGCTGGCGCTGCAAGATATTTACGTGCGAGATGTGCTAAAGATTCATATGTCTTTTCATGCTTCAATCACCATTCCTGAGGACATGCATCTATGATGGGTTCTGCTCAATAACGATCCAAAGAGGAGTGGACTGACATGTTCATTTTCATCATCTGAGTCACATGCCACCAGCAGAAGGTTGATTTTCTTTTTTGGTGGTTCGGGTTCTGTAGTTTCCACATTTGAGTGTTGCCCTTTTAAGACTTCTGAAAACATGATCCACACCTCGGCCCTCTCAGATTTTGGATGGCACTTCAGATTCTTAAACTTTGGGTCGAGTTCTGTAGTTATTTTTAAAAATCTTGCAATGCTAGCTACAAAAGTGCCATGTGAACGCCAGTTCTCACTCTCAGGTGACATTGTAAACAAGAAGCAGGCAGCATTATCTCCTGCAAATTGTAACCAAACTTGGCTGAAGTAGGTCTAAGTGGAGTTGTAGGCTCTAAAGTTTTACATTGTTTTATTTTTGAATGCAGGTTTTTTTGTACATAATTCTACATTTGTAAGTTCAACTTTCATAATAAAGAGATTGCACTTCAGTACTTGAAGTGAATTGAAAAATACAATTTATTTTATCATTTTTACAGTGCAAATATCTATATATATAGAAGTCAAATGGTGTATGCGTGCGTGTATGTACGTGCACTTACTCCTTCCACACCATTTGAGCTAGAGACTTGAAATTTGGTACAGTTATAGGCTTTAGGGACCTAATCAGGGTAAGAGTTGAAAATTTTTCAAATCTCACCTCTGATGCCCCCCAGGGGTGAAATTCTTTAAAGCCCATTCACCTCAGCTGGGCAGCAGGTTAACAGCTGCTGTTCTCTGTGACATAGTTATGATGTCATAATACCCCCCTCCAACGGACTCCGCACTCGCTCAGCTCTCTCCCCCCTCCCCACCTCCGATGGACCTGAGCAACGCCGGGTATTTTTGCTAGTTTGTACTAAAAATAAATATAAAGTGAACACTGTACACTTTGTATTCTGTGTTGTAATTGAAATCAATAGTATTTGAAAATGTAGAAAACAACCAAAAACATTTAGTAAATTTCAATTGGTATTCTATTGTTTAATGGTGTGATTAATCATGATTAATTTTTTGAGTTAATCATGTGAGCTAACTGTGATTGACAGCCTATATATATATATATATATATATATATATATATATACACACACACACACACATACTTTTATATTATTCTGTGCAGAGGATACACTGTAGAAATGTAAATCTTACCAATTATTGAAATAGAAATATTACTATCTTTATGATACATACTTCTGACGTTGGAAGTATATTGTAAATCAGTAGTTAGTATGATTAAAGGAAGTGTACTGATTCAAAAATGAAAGGTAGAATTGCTGAATAACGTTGAAATTTCTGGACAGAAAGAAAATTTGAAAATTCCTTAACTTTATATTTCTCAGATTGTAAGGCATTATTGGTATGTTTTAATTTGATAAGAGTACTCTACTTTGAGCATAAATGTAGGTTTTATTCTATGGATATTCTAGATTCAGAGATTCCAAGGCCAGAAGAGACCATGATGATCTAGTCTGTCCTCCTGCATAACACAAGCTATAGGATTTCATACAATAAATGAGAATGCCTGCCCACAGGTGCCCTGGCTTAATTCCTGTTCCGCCTCCCTCCCACCTTGGTTTCCCTGTGGACCTTCTCAAGTCCACAGGTTTTCAGCAGAACCTTAGTATGTCAGCAAGAACTATGGACCTGATGGGAACTCCACTGGATTTAAGAAGGCCTTAGGGTGATAAACAGGGGAAATAGGACAGCTGCAGAAGTCAAGGAAAGACTGTGGAGTTTAGAAGGTCTGCAAGTATTCTGAACTTTTAAACTTAGGATCTCTCCAGGAATACAGGAGTCATCAGGGTCATGTAGGTGGAGCCCAGCTGTCTATGTTGAGTGTTGCGGATACTCTGAAGTGATCAGAGAGGTTTCTGACTATGTGTGATTTTGAGGAGTTTCATTCCAGAGAGAATGGTGACTGAAAAATCTTGAGAGGCTTGAAAATTTTGTAAAAGCTGAGGGCTCACCACTTCTAATCTGTGTGTCCCATACTTTAAAAATGCTATAAGAATTCTCCTCCTAACTCAAATTAATTTTTAAAAAGGTAATACTTTTCCCATTAAAAAGGTAAGAGGGAGAGAGGGGTTTTTTTTGTTTTGTTTTTTTAGATGTCTTCTAGTGGACATTCCATTTCCATGATAGCTGTCTACAATGAGAGATTGAAAACCCTGAGAATTTTATCCAGGCTGACAGATTCCCTCCCCTTGTACCCCTCCTCATTGGAGAAGAGATGGACATTATTAGATTTTAATTTTTTGTTCAAAAATGTTTGTAGAAATAACAAAAATATAACTACAACTATCTAAAGAAAGAAGACAAAGCCATTTATTTGCCTTTTTATTGCTTCCTATCTACAGTAATGATCTGTTCCTCATTTCACTTCCCCATCCTTCTAAAACTACTAAAACCTCCTGTAGCAGAGCGCCCGGCGGCACCTCCTGCTGGTCGTCTCGGGAATTAGCTCTTTCAGCATCTGGAGCACCCTCTGCCGGCCAATGTCCGCTCCTGCTCTGGCCCCGTTTCCCTCCCGGACCTCGGTGCCCACAAACTGAGGGTGCTGCACCCTTGCAGAAACCCCCCCCCCAGTCTTAGGGTCTCCCCTCCCTGGGGGACCCTGCACCCACTATCCCTACCTTGCCTCAGGCTTTGCCTCTGCTAGTCACCATTTGCCTCCACACATTGAGGCAGACTGCAGTATCAGGCTGCTCATCACAGGCAAGAAGGGTTTGGCCAGCTGCTTCTACCCAGCCTGGGGCTGCCTCCTCACACCCCCAGTACCCAGTGGGTCGGGCCTATGTTAGGCGCGGCAGCCTGGGGCCCTCTCTCTAGAGCTTTGCAGCTCCCTGGCTCCCAGTTGCCTTGCCCTCACCCTGTCCTAGTCCAGGTACTCTGTTTTAGGCTCTCAGCAGCTAGGCCTGTCTCCCTCCGCTCACAGAGGAGACTGCCTTATCTCTAGCCCTGGGTGAGGCCTTCTGCCAGGTCCTGCAGCCTGGGTCTCTCAGGCTAGAGCCCCCTAGCTCCAGGTGCCTAGCCCCAGCCCTGCACCTCCCTGGCTACCCACTCACTCCCAGCAGCCAGGCCTGTCTCCCTCTGATCACAGAGGCAACCAACCAACCTCTCTCTCTCTCTTCCTTCTTCTCTCGCCTCTCAGGCTTTTATACAGGCCTGTGTTTGGGGCATGGCCTCACAGCTGAGCCTGCTTCCCAATCAGCCTGGGAATTAGCAGGCTCACAGCCAGGACCCCTTTCCCAGGGCTATCCCAGCCCTGGCCGGCAGGGAGTGGGGAGCACCCGCTACACCTCCTCTTTCACTTGTACATAAAAGTTAATATTCTATAGCTTAAATGACCAAGGAGTTCTATGATACCTAGTGATAATTTTTTATCTTCTATTTCCTTCTAAAGATTTAGCAACATAGTGATCAGATTTATATTGGAAAAGCCATGCAGTGAACAATGTGCTGACACAAAGTAGTGGTTTTTTTTTGGTCAGAAATCCATACTGTCTCACTAATCCTATTTTTTAAATTTTTGAGCCTAATGAGGCTGCTTTTGTTTTGGATGGATCTGAGGGAGGAGTAGAATCAGACAGTAAAACACAAATTCTGTATATTAAAAGCACTAAGGTGCATTGAGCCTGCAAAATTCCCACTTTTGTTAAATGTGTTTTTCTAACATCAGTATAGCTGCTATTTTCTTTCCTTTCTTCATATTACAAAGCTTTATTCAAGAATAAAGTCCAGGAGTGACTAG
The DNA here is from genome assembly GCA_032164245.1 of Sternotherus odoratus. Lineage (NCBI taxonomy): Eukaryota > Metazoa > Chordata > Testudines > Kinosternidae > Sternotherus > Sternotherus odoratus. The sequence continues at coordinate 36,758,499 of JAVMKO010000009.1, read as the reverse complement.
GATCTTGCCCTGCATTTTGAAGAGAGCTGAGTGAAGCAGAGTATTATTTTCTTTGGAAATATTTTGGACCCAGGAATCATTCAGAGTAAGGTCCCAATTCAGCAAAGCAGGTGCTTAAATCCCATTACTTCAGTGCATTTCTGGACCCTAACTGTACCCTCAAACTGGGTCAGGTTGGGAATTTTGTTTGATTTGGAATTACCTGTTTTTTATGATTGCAAAAGTCAACCAATTATATTGTTGTGCAAAAGCAAGTAAGTATTAGTTTCAATAATGAACCAGGAAAAAAAATGCTAAAGGAGTATCATTAATGTGCTTTGATTTTTGTTGTTTTCATCTGCAGATGTCTCAAGTTGGCTAGCCACAAAATCAGTGGTCACTTCTGAAAATGTTGGCCTACATGCTTAATACCTACTTAGATCTTTGAAAAATAATAATTAATAAAGCATTATAGAAATGAGTAATTATTAATCATTGACTTCAACTTCTTAGGCAACATTCAAAAACTTCTTTTGAGAGAAATGCTAACGACAGCTTGAGACATGCCGAACAAGCTTTGTAATGCAATAATAAAGGCCAACAGCAGCTAATAGCAACCCAACAAGATATTTACTGCAGGACAAGTAGCTGTAATTTTGACAGGGGTGTGTGTGTGTGTGTGGGAGGCTGGGGGAGGAAGAGAGATCACACGAAAATCACCTTTATTCATATAAAATCACCTTGAAAACTATTTTAAAATGTTATAAAATCACAATATAGATTTGTTGCAGGGGGCTTATCTCGTTACCGGGAGAAACGAGGCCTCACACAGGTGGCTAGTTGGAAAGTGGTGAGTTTATTGGAGGGGGCGGCATTTCGTGCTGGGGGGGCTTATCTGCCAGCAACAGCCGCAATACAAGATGACTGACACATGCGGGCGATGTAGAAGCCCAAGGAGGAAGCCCAACCCAAAGAGGTGTGTCAGCACAGATATACCCATGCTCATTTGCATCTCATACATACTCATCTCATTAATAGCAAGCAACAAACTAATTGGTCAACACTTGTTGGTTACGCAGTCCTGCCTTAGTTTCCCCATTTGGTTTCCCACGCATTCATTCTCACACAGATGGGGTAAACACTCATGCAGCTGGGAACTGGTTCCCAAACACACAGATAACAGCAAGGTCATTCTCAGATAATACCACCATTATGCACTCTCCTGGAGTTGACTTAGAAGCGTAACTGCACTTCCTAGTGGTTGCCCGTCACAATATCTTCCGGTCCTAACAACATTAAAAAAAGATATGAATGAAATAAAACAAAACACATCTTAAGCAAACATTGAACATGGATCACTAAAGCCAGAGATCGGCAACCTTTGGCATGTGGCCCACCAGGGTAAGCCCCCTGACAGGCCGGACCAGTTTGTTTGTCTGCAGCATCCACAGGTTCGGCGGATTGCAGCTCCCATTGGCCGCAGTTTGCCACTCAAGGCCAATGGGGGCTGCGGGAAGCAGCCAGGCTGGTCCCACTTCCTGCAGCCCCCATTGGCGAACCGCAGCCAGTGGGAGCTGCCATCAGCCAAACCTGCAGACGCAGCAGGTAAACAAACCAGCCCGGCCCACCAGGGGGCTTACCCAGGCGGGTTGCATGCCAAAGGTTGCCGATCCCTGCTAAAGCACTATTATCACTCAGCTTACTCAAAATATTTTTAAGATGACAAATCAACTGAAAAGTGCCCAGGTTATAAGTCGATTTATAAAAGGTGTAATCAGTTCAGAGTCGGGCCACCATCAATGCGTGGAACAGCCCTAGCACATCACACTCTTCTACCTCAGTCACTCTGTTCTGGTGAGATTTCAGAACAACTAGTTTTGCCTGATCCAGAAGAAAGTTAGCCAGACAGGAAACTGGTCTAATGGGAGGACTGTATCTCGCTCCCAGAACAGACTGCTGAAAAGCTGGGCAAAAATCAATAAGAGAAATCAAATGTGGGCAATGAAGAAAAAAAATGAAACATGGTGTCTGAAGCTGAACAGAAAGGGCGCTGTGCAGACACTGAGGGGTGACATGGTTCACAGAGCAATTGGTTGCTACAGTGCTGTGCAGGACCCCCTACTGCAAGTCACTTGCATGCTTAGACCAGAGGTAGCCAACCTGTGGCTCCAGAGCCACATGTGGCTCTTCAGAAGTTAATATGTGGCTCCTTATATAGGCACCGGCTCTGGGGCTGGAGCTACAGGCGCCAACTTTTCAATGTGCCAGGGGGTGCTCACTGCTCAACCCCTGGCCCTGCCCCCGCTCCACCCCTTCCCACACCCTTCTCTGAGTCTGCCATGCCCTCACTTCTCCCACTCCTCCCCAGAGCCTTCTGCATGCCACAAAACAGCTGATCAGGAGGTGGGAGGAGGAGGCACTGATCCAGGAGGCTGCCAGTGGATTGGAGGTGCTAGGAGCAAGGAGTGAGGGGGGAACTGATGAGGGGCTGTTGACATATTACTGTGGCTCTTTGGCAATGTACATTGATAAATTCTAGCTCCTTCTCAGGCTCAGGTTGGCCACCCCTGGCTTAGACAAAGGAGGTTTATTACAGCATCCTTCAAGCCAGGGCTATAGTATCACTCAGGGACAGAGCCATCCTCCAGGTTGTATCGGGGAGATTACAGATGATGGCATAAGCTACACCTTGCACACACATCATAGAGCTGCTGCTTGGTCATGGCTACAAAAGGAACATTTACCAGACACTTCCAGGACAACAATCTGCCTGGCTGCACAAGGATCTCCTCTATGGAAGAGGAAACAATCAATGAGGGGAAGAGGATTCCGCACAAAAGGACAATCCTTGCAAAAACTCCCTGGAAAAAACAGAACAGCCCATTGAAGGAGCGCCACCTGGAATTCAGTGAGAACCTTATCCAAAAAACAGACAGACTGGATTCTGGTCCAAGCAGCAAGAGCTGCTGATGATTTCCAGCAGGACCCACATGGAACAATTGGGTGGGACAGCTTGTCAAGCCACCTTGAGTAAAGGCAGAAAAATCAGGCTCCTGGAGGAAAGAGCTTCAGAAGAGGTAAAGTGGGTTAAAAACAGTGTCTCTTCCAAGAGCCACAGGCTGAAAAAACAAAAGGAGCAAATCTAGACTCTGTACTTGACCAGGTACTAGCAGAAACACATGAAAGTCAAAACCCATCCCCCCAGCACAGTGGAGGAGAGAGAGGGCAAAGGAGTCAGCACAGCAGCTGCTGAACAGATCACAAAAAAAGTGAGTCATGTACTTCTGAATCTGGTTCAGACCTGGGGTAGGTCTCAAGGCTGTTAGCAATCAAAACCCATCCCCGAAAAGAGAGTCCAGGAAGGAGCCAATGCTATCTCTGCAGGTAGCCCTGCATCTTCTCCTCAGCCCCTTCCCATGTATTGTTGAGATCAAAACAAAATCCCCAACACCTTAATCCCAGTAGTGCCCCCATTGTACTTGTTGAGGCAGCAGTCGGGCTGCTGCATTGCCAAGAGCCCCATAAAATCAAATTACTCTTACTCCAGGTAATTCGAGCAGAGGACACTTGTTCATATATTTGTGAACAAGCACAAAGTGCCTGCATGTCACCTTCAGACATGAAGAAAACTGAGACGTTGTCTACACAGGCCAACAGATAAACCAGGAAATCATTGGCATCCCTGGCATAGATCAAGCCAATCAAACAGCTTCTCAGGAGGTGTAGGAATGGCTCCAGACACTGGGCATGTAACTTCCCAGACAGAGGGTACCTTAACATATGCCCCTGCAGACTGGGGAGCAGTGGCTAAGATCCCCATTAGTCATTAAGACACTAAAAAAGTTATGGTAGAATAAAAAATATGACATGAACACTAGCCCAATCCCTAAAGTTTCTAACATTTTAAAAAGATAACTATGGTTAACTCTATTATCAAAGACCTTCTGCTGGTCCACTGAAATAAACCCTGGATCCAGATTAGAAAGTTTGCTAACAATAAAAGCATCATGAATTAAGAACAAATTATCAAAAATACAACTACAGTAAAACCTCCATTTAACGGACTAATTCGGGTGAGGGGGTGTCCGTTAAATCAAAAAGTCCGTTATTTAATCATTTTAAAAAAATGAGCTGTCGGAGCAGCAGCCCGCCCACCACAGGGTCGGGGCGGCAGCTCCGCAGCCCGCACCCTGCTGGGACCCGGGCGTCAGCCGGGAGCCGGCAGCCAGCCCGCCAGAAATGGATCAGGAATGCATCAGACTTGCTCAGAAATTTTGTCCGTTGCATCCGAAGTCCGTTAAATCGAGGTCCGTTAAATCGAGGGTTTACTGTATTAGAAATAGGATATATTCAATTGATAGGATATATTTGATCTGTAGCCAACTGGCTGAAGGACTGATCCAGGCAGTCTTTCAGCCAGTTGGCTACAGCCCTGGATATAATCTTATAATCAGAGAAGGGAAAATAGGTCTCTAAGTCACAGAGGTTCCCTTTTCTGTGCAACAGGAAATCACTATGCTGGGGCAACTGAGAGGCAGCTCTTTCTCCTGGATGCCTCCAGCACCAGTGGAAAAAAAGTCAGGACCAATAAGATGTCAGAAATGTTTGTAAAATTCACATGGGAGTCCATCAACACCTGGGGCTTTGCCTAGAGAGCTGTTGGACTGCAACAGAGAGCTCCTGTAGTGACAGCAGGGCATCAAGGTACCACTGGATCTCACCAGTTAGATCGGTAACCCCTGGTGCAGCTCTGCCGGTGCCAGCATATCACAGCTTTCAGGTGATTACAGCATACTGTAAAATGAAACAGTTACTTTCTGGATCTCAGCAGAGTCAGTCATCAAGTGACCATCCAGCAGCCAAAGGCAAGAGATCTGCTGATGGTCCACAGTCTTCTTTCTCCAACCTGGAAAAAACCCTTCTGGGAACATGAGTGTCCTATAGCTGGATAAAATGGGTCCATCTCAGGGGCCCCTGCACCTTCTCTTCCAACAACTATCTCAGGAGTCAGTACATCTCATTTAGAGTTTGGTGAATCTGTACCAAAGTCTCCATGGTTGCCATCTGCAAGGTTGCCATGAAGGTCCAAGATATCTCATTCCAGTGCACTCATGGCCTGATGCTAAGACCATGTGAAGGCCTGAATATGAGGCTGGCAGAACAGTTGGATCTGGACCTTCTTGACACCCCGTCGCTGTCTTAAGGATTTGTACCATTCGGCAGCTTTTGCTGCCACCAAGCTCCCGAACCACAGTGAATATCTGGGTGAAATTAAATTCTTCTAATAATTTGCTGTTAAAGCACCATTGAGAAGCACATGAAGGAAGAGGGAGAAATACACTGATCAGGCAAGTGAGTGGGAAAGACCGAGGACCAAACAAACATATTCACACTGTCCTTCATGGTATAAAAGTGATCCTGTCTAGCACCCGTGATGTGTTTGGGAGTAGCCTTCAGCCAAGAGTACTGCCTAACGGTAAGTGAGAGAACCTCCAAACATCTACTAACCCAAAGGTCTGGAGACAATACACTTCCCTGGTTGCCTGAGGGTATGGCTCCTCATGGTTCCTAGCTAAAACATAATCTACAGTGCAATTGAAATCCCCTCTTAGGACAATAATAGTATCCAGTTCACAGCAAAGCATGGAATGGGCAAGTGTCTGAAGAAAGGAGAAACAATCTCACCCCACAATAGGGACATACACAGTAAAAAGATTAAAAACAACAATGCCAGTATGTCTCCCCAGCTGGAGGAACTGGTCCTGCACAATCTTCTTTACAGACAGGATCTGTGCCCCTGCGCCCCAGGTAAAGAGAACAATGACCACAGCAGTGATATTAGAGTCATGGCTCAAGAAAACTTCCTCTTTCCATTCCTTCAACCAGTTCCCCTGATTATCAGGGTCAGAATGGGTCTCTTGCAAAAGGACCAGATCGGCCCATTTTTGTCTGAGAAATTCCAAGAGCGAGTGGGGGGCCATGGGAGGAGGGAGAAAGCTGAGCGAGTGCGGGGGGCGTTGGAGTGGGGGAGGGGGAGACAGCCGAGCGACTGCGGGGGCCGTTGGAGGGGGAGGGGCGAGAGAGCTGAGCGAGTGGGGAGCGAGTGGGGGGGCCGCGAGCCGTTACCATTGGCCCGTGTACACGGGCTTTTACACTAGTCTTTAATAAAAGGTTAAAAGGATTTTAATGGTGTTTGCACCATGTTATGAAACAGGCTGAAGTCTCTGTATACCAGGGGTCTCAAACATGCGGCCCGGGGGCCACATGCGGCCCGCAAAGCCCTTCCCTGTGGCCCGCCAAGCTTCCTGGCGCCCCCCCTCCCCCCGGTCCCCCCATAGCAGTTTGCAGGATGGAGGGGCCAGAAGTGGAGGCTTCTCTGCTGCCTGGCTGGGCCGCGCGTGTTTCTAGCTCTGGACTTCCTATATTGCTCTTGCTTTGTTTGCCAAACAGCTGTTGGTGGTGCCTAGCGCTTTCCAGGAGGGAATGGGGAGCTGCATGCTCAGAGGAGGAGGTGGGGCAGGGGTGGGACCTCTTGGAAGGGGTGGAGTGGGGGCAGAGCCGGGGCAGCGAGGGCAGGGTGTGTGTCAGTGGTGCGGCCCTTGGGCCAGTGCACTAGTCCTCATGGAAGGGGTGGAGTGGGGGCAGAGCCGGGGCAGCAAGGGCGGGGTGTGTGTCAGTGGTGCGGCCCTCGGGCCAGTGCACTAGTCCTCATGGAAGGGGTGGAGTGGGGGCAGAGCCGGGGCAGCGAGGGCGGGGTGTGTGTCAGTGGTGTGGCCCTCGGGCCAGTGCACTAGTCCTCATGCGGCCCTCATGGTCATTTGAGTTTGAGACCCCTGCTGTATACCAAACCTTGCTTAACACTGTTTAATGTTGGACAGTGAGTAGATTATGTTAACACCTTTGGCCCACTTATTATATCTAAATGAATACAACAGGGGAAAGTGTCTTTATGCAGCTTGTGGGGATGGGTCGTGATGGGAGTAGTGTTAACCCTGCAATATTAACTGTGTTGGTGAGGATGGTATAGGCTAGCTATACCTTGCAGCCAATTAGCAGGATCTTGGACTCTTATCTGGTAGCTATCATCCAGGGATTAAAAGGGAAAGATTGTGTACCTCCCTATCCTGTGATGCAAAAAGGTAAAGAAGATAGAAGAATAAAGTAAACAGATAACTTTATTTCAAACAGATAACTTAATAAGAGACAACAGTGAGATGTGGTTTGACAGTTTGAGTCTAAAACCCAGGCCTAACCAAATAGCTACCTTGGCTATAAATAAATACAGCTAAAACAAATGCCTTTACCCACAAAAGCTTATGCCCAAATAAATCTGTTGGGCTTTAAGGTGCCACCAGACTTCTTGTTGTTTTTGTGGATACAGACTAATATGGCTACCCCCTGATATTTGAAACCTAATACAAAATACCCCAGATACTGCACTTTTCTAGGTGTCGATAGGCAGTAGATGGTGTGTCACTGTTGTCACAGGTGACTGATGGATCTGGGTCTCAACCGCTTCTTAGAGGAAGATCAACAGGAGGATCTGCTGATGCAGAAGAGAGGCCTGGCTCTGCAATCACCCAAGGGTGAGTGTCAACAGGATCTCTGTACCTTGGACACAGAAGCATCAGACACAAAATGCAACCACTGAAGAGAAAACAGTGCTTTAATTTGAAAGATATGGTACTGTCAGATTGCAAAATTATACTCAGGGTGAAGACTCATTTTTTTTGTCAAAGGAGTAAAATATAAATTGTTGGGTTTTTTATTATAATCTTGATAAAGGGAGTTGAGTAGATTTTGGATTTAGGCCACTAAAATTACATGATAATTTTGTAAGGCTGCTATACTGTATATCAGTGACTGAGAATATTTTTCACTGAGCCTCTCATTTTCTTCTTGCCTGCTCTGTTTCCGATTTCCTCGTCACTAGTTTTTTCTTTTTACAACTAAATCAATATTGAAACATTGACTATCAAATAAGAAATATAGTTTCAAATTTTCACATATCAATCATTTCCCAATATATAATGTCCTGAACACTCAGGAGTATTTTAATGGACAGAAAAAGCCCAATTACCAAACGTCTCCTCTACATGTTAAAAATTTGAATAATGAAAAAGGGGCCATGGGCATAAATCAGAACTTTTGTGAGAGTTGATGGTTCCACTCTCCAAGATTTTGGGCTCCTTTTTGGAAGTGGCCTTCTAAAAATATTACCTCAAGTTACAGCTGAGGACTAAATTTTCATTGCAGTTAAGACTATTAATTCTGGTTCCATTCAGAAAATTCATGTGTAAATTATACATGCCAACAAATACCTGGGTGTAGCTATATATTAGGTGAGTGGTGCAATTATTTTTGGAAAGTTTGCCCTTGATAGTTGCTAATGGTTTAAAATAGCAACTTCAACTCTGACCATGGACTAAAATGGGCAGGCAAACGACGTGCCACGGATGTTTGCATTGCTGTGGTCTCTTTGAACTACATCTCCCAAGTACTTCTGCCGCTGTGCTCCCACTGGCCGGCGTCCTTCTGACATCATGTGTTTTGGCTTTGGCAGGTCACATGTTTCTCAGGGTCTCCTTTGTTTTGAGTTGAGCCGGAGCTAGAGCCACAGACCGAGCACAAAAACGGCAGAGCAAGAGCACCAGCACCAGCAGATCTGCGGGAGGCAGGAGCGCGAGGTAACGGGTGTCCGTGCGTGGCTGTCAGCGAATCACAGCGGCACTCGGCCGGTGTGTTGGCTGGGGGGCTGCGGGGGGAGCCGTGTCACAGCAAACCAGGTTGCCTGCTGCCGGCGGGGACGGGTGTAAAGCAGCCTGGGGCAGGGACCATCGACGTTAAGGCCAGAAGGACCCGTCATGCTCATCTTGTCTGACCTCCTGCCCATGGCAGGCCACAGAGCCTCGCCCGCCCAGCGCTGTAACAGACCCGTCAGCCCACGGCTCGTGGCCAGGGGAGCAGGAGGCTGAGTCCGCCCTTCTGTGGGTGCCTAGTAACGTCCCCCTTGCCCCGCAGCTGGGTGTCAAGTTCCTCTCGCCCAGCACCCCGGTGCCTAGGTACGGCGCGGTCCCCAGCCTGGAGGGGAGGGGACACGGGGCTCGGCCGCACGGGGGCAGAGAAGCGGGCTCCTCGCCGGGTGCCCCCCCTCCCGCGCCGGCTGCACGAGCCGCGGCGAGACAGCTGCCGGTAGCGGCGGGGGAGCGCGTTGTGGCTGTGCCGATCGCGGGGGCGGGGTGCTGTCCCCCTCACATTAACCCCTCCGGGCCCAGCGAGGCCCGGTACTGAGGGGCCTGAGGGAGCAGTAACGTTCTTTCTTCCCCTCCCCCATGGTGTATGTGGACTGGGACAAACCACAACAGAGGGAAGGGGTGACGCTGCCTCCTCCCGGTATTTGGATCCTTCCTTGTCAATAACAACGGTTTTTTGGGGGAGGGGGGTTAAAGGTACTGGCGATTGGATGAAAAGGGAGAAGGAGGCGGGAGTTTGGTGCGGCCCTGATCTGATTGGGCAGAAATATTCGGGCTGGGGGTGGCTTGTCGCTAAGGCTGCCCGGGTGAAGGTGAGCTGGAGGGCGCGCCGGCGCACAAGTGGCGGCCCATGATGCTGGTGGTGCCTGGGGGAGCCCGTTGTGGTAACGCGCATGTGCACACCGTGCGGTGGCCCGTGGAGGACGGGATGGTTATCGCCTCTGGCGCCAGTCCGAGCCCCCCCCCCCTCCTTCCCTTGGTTCGCCGCCGGGGACAGTCTCCAGCCGGAGCCTGAGGGGACGGGCCGGCCAGACGGGGTCGTCCAGGCTTAACCCCCCTCCCCCCAGCCCCCTAGAGTAGTTGTGTGGAGCGAGCTTCGGGCGGGACCGGCTCAGCGCGGTGCGGGCCATGTCGGGACGTGCCAGGTGTGGGGAGACCGTCTCAAGTACGGGGCCCGGGGCTGCTGTACTGCCTGGGGCCCAGGCAGCGGTGCGCGCCCAGCGCCTATGGCTTCGAGCGCCCCTGAGTTGTGATTTCACGTCGCTGATCGCCAGTTAGCTGGCTCGATGTAAACACTAGAAACTCCGCACGCCTGGCCTGCTGTGAGCGGGAGCCGCTGCTTGTGGGGGCTCAGGGCACGTCTTCGCGAGCACCTTTAACGCGCTCCCTGTGCTACAACAAACCACCGCCAGGGGGAGGGGAACAGCTGCCAGCGCTGTGCTGCAACCACACAGCTCACCTTAGAGCGCTGCCCGTAAAGACGCGCCCCTAGTAAAGCCTTGACCCTCTTGCAGAAGAGACTCTTCAGAGAGACCGGAGTTGAATGTTGGTCTGAACTCGTTTTGAAATGCATTTGTTAGCTCTGAACTGCCATTTAAAAAACATGCAACTGTGCCTATTTAAAAATTTCTAATATAGACAAGTCCAAAGTGGGATTAAATGAGTATTAAAGTGAGATATTTGGCAATGCTTCTCAAAGCAGTTAAATGCTTTCTGTCCCACGTTGATTGATTGTCCTAAACAATACCAAATCACAGAAATTAGAAACGGGTCGCTTAGTTGACAGTGACACAACAACACAACTAAAAGGATAAATGCACACAAATCAGATATTAGGAATGGCAATATACAAAAACCTGTAGGAGAATACTTCAACCTGCCTGGACACACAATTACAGATTTAAAAGTCACCATACTCCAGCAAAAAAACTTCAAGTCCAGACTCCAAAGGGAAACTGCAGAGCTACAATTCATTTGCAAATTTAACACAAACAATCTAGGACTGAACAAAGACCTTCAATGGCTTGCTAATTACAAAAATAGCTTCTCCTCTCTCCATGTTCACCCCCCCCGCCCCCCCATTCAACTGCTAGAAGAATAACCCATCCTCCCTGATTAGAGATAACAAGCTGGTTCAGCCTAATTGGACTAACCTTGTTACTTCCCACCTGGTTCTTGCCTACTTTTCTATACCTGCCTCTGGACACTTCCACTGCTTGCATCCGACGAAGTGGGTATTAGCCCACGAAAGCTTATGCTTCAAAACTTTATAGTTAGTCTTTAAGGTGCCACAGGACTTTATAACAACACAACTGTGTCTCAATCTAGCGTTTGGTAAATCATGCACTGGGAAGAGTGGTACTAGGCTTCTATTTTTGTAGTACTAATCATACTGACAGTACATAGCGTAAACAAGTTATGAATACATTGCCTAAGCCCGGGAATATTGCCATATGGGCCTCACAACTCACTTAGGCAAAACTGCCATTGACCTCAGTAGGTCTTTATGTTGCAGCCTTTGGTAGCATTTTTTGACCTTTCATGTGTGTGGGGGGGGCGGGGGGGCGGGAAAGGGGGGGGGGACAACAACCTTGAAGCACTTTTTGATTATAACTGTGCTAATATGCAGTTAGCCCTGAGAGCACAGAGTATAAATAGAACCCTGACAATACCTGATGAACTAGCACACAAGTTTCAGGAAATACATTTATAATGTATGCAAAATCTGTATTTAAATAACATTATGACTGTGATGCAATCAGACAAAAGCCAGTAACCCAAGTTCTGCCATTGACTCAAGTGGCTGTAAACAGGAAAAAGTCAACTGTGTAAATTTAGGACAATATCAGCCTTCAGTTTCCTGGTTTTTGTCCATTATTTTTAAAGCCTTGATGATGCAATACATCTTTTTTTCCTATTTTTTTGTTTTTATAAGATCTTTTTAACAAAGAAATATTCAAGTGTATAAACATGTATAAAACCAATCTTGCCATTGTTACACACTGAAAACTCCCACTGATTAAATTAAATGTGATTTAAGGAAATCCCATTCAACTAAAGCATTAGGAGTGGTTTTGGTGTAATGCATGTCAGTTCTTCAGTCACAGATTTCAAGATCATGCAAGACTTGAATTTCTAATGTGAAATAAGAAGCAGAAAAAAACTCTTAAAAATCCCTTGAAACTTTTTAGATCAGTCTTCATTTATTCACTCACATTTAAGGTTTCGCTTGCCAGTAATACATTTTAACATTTTAGAAGGTCTCTTTCTATGTCTATAATATAGAACTAAACTATTGTTGTATGTAAGGTAAATAAAGTTTTTAAAATGTTTAAGAAGCTTCATTTAAAATTAAATTAAAATACAGAGCCCTCCAGGTCGGTAGCCAAGACTCGGGTAGTGTGAGTGCCACTGAAAATCAGCTTGCTTACCGCCTTTGGCACACATGCCATAGGTTGCCTACCCCTGTTTTAGACCTTTCTTATGTCACACAGAAACAAAAAAAGAAACATTTCCCCTCTTTTACACATTATTTTTTTAAAAGTTAGACTGAGCAAAAGTTAGAGAATATACTGTAGAGAACAGTCCTATTTGATCAGAGAGATGGAGAGGAACAGTCTTTTCCATATTTGATTTATGATGTCCAACAATGTGGCATAAAGCACATCCATTGGATGTGTTTGTTAAAATAATCATTACAATAATTAGAATGAGAATTAAAATGCGGTTATTAGGCTTCAGCATAAACATGGGTGCATTTATTATTTATTTATTTGTATTACAGTAGAGGCCCACCCATGATCGTTGCACTACAAACATGTACGCTTTGTCTTGACTAAGATTAAAGGTATGTTGTTAGAAGAGATTGAATAACATATGTTACAAAAGTCCTCGGGTGCAGCCAGACTATAGATTTGGATTTTGTTTGTTTTTCCCATGTGTTAGTAACGTGGTAAACAAAACATCTGTTTTCCTGGTAAGGGCAAGGCTTCAGGCCAGGTTTACATTAGCAACTTTTGACAATATAGTAATGTTGGTGGGGGCATGATCTTTTTCTTATGACATTTCTGTACTGACAGGAGCCCTAGTGTAGATGCACTTATATTTGCATAAAAGTGCTTTTGCTCATGTCTTGTTTTGCTCAGGGAACTAGTATAAGCTATTTTGACAAAAGCAATTTTTACCAGGGCAAGCTACATGTACTCTAGATGGGTTTCCCAGTAGAGGTAACTGACCATAGTCTTTCGTTAATTTGGGGTGCAGAGTATACAAGTCACTAATCACAGTTTCTTAAGTCAGGTGGCTAACTGAAATTATTAATTATGAGATTGGTGGGCCACACATAGAAACTTGAATTATCCAAATAAATCCAAGTATAATCATTAGGGCTGTCAAGCGATTAAAAAAACTAATCATGATTAATTGCTCTATTAATAAAGAATACCATTTATTTAAAATAGTTTTGGATATTCTCTACGTTTTCAAATTTATTGATTTCAATTACAATGCAGAATATAGTGCTCACTTTATATCTTTTTAGTACAAATATTAGCACTGTAAAAATGATAAAAGAAATAGTATTTTTCAGTTCACTTCATACAAGTACTGTAGTGCAATTTCTTTATCAGAAAAGTTGAACTTACAAATGTAGAATTATGTACAAAAAAACCCTGCACTCAAAAATAAAAGAATGTAAAACTTCATTGCCTACAAGTCCACTCAGTCCTACTTCTTGTTCAGACTATTGCTATAGACCAGTGCTCCCCAACCTTTTGTCACCCTCGGCACACCATAGCCTCTCCCAAAATTCCACGGCACACCACATACAAAAATTGGATAAAAAACAAATATAATCTTCAAAATATCGTTTTGAAGAGTATAATAGTATAGGAATGTCAAACTGGGCATAACAGAATTACTTGATTTATTATTTTATTTGATAATTAGGTAGGTACTTGTAACACATCCATCAATTCATAACTCTATATTCTAACTGTTCTCTAACAACTTATAACTAATGCGACACCTGCGCTTGTTTTAATGAACACAGAGATTTGATGTTCGGTTTAATACTGGACAGAGCAACCCGAAGTTCTTGATCGATGCCCTTCAAGCATGACCGCTTGTCATTTTTTATTTGGACTAACGCTGAAAAACTTTGTTCACATATATATGTGGTTGCAAATGGTAACAGAATTTCGACAGCCTTCTTGGAGATATGGGGATATTCTTCCTCAATCCCAATCCAGAACACATCCAACGGAACTTGAGCGAATTTTATTTTTAATGACCCGTCATTCCTCAATTCAAGAAAGTCCTCTCGAATCTGAAGGGAAAGTACTTCGGTAGAATTTTTGGCAATCGTTGCAAAAGGATTTCGAACCCAAATCGTATTGCTCCGTATTGATTGTATGAAAGTAATGATCAAACTTCTCTAAGAGCAATGTTAAATGTCGTTGAGCTAAATTTATTATGAACTGCTTATTATTTTCAATTTTAATCTGGTTTGTTCTTTTGTACATTTCTAGTGATCCACGTCCTAACTCCGTTTGCCAAAGTTCCAGTTTCTCTTTGAATCCATTTAATTTGTCAGAGCACGTTAATACATTTTCATTCCGACCTTTCATCCTTTTATTGAGTTCATTCAGGTGCTCGAATATGTCAGCCATGTATGCTAGTTTTGTAATCCAGTGATCATCCTCGAGGAACTGGTGTAGTTCGAACATGTTTTGCTTCAATAAAAAATGGCTCACCTCGTTGCGAAGCTCAAATAATCTTGCCAGAACTTTTCCTCGGGATAGCCAACGTATTTCAGTGTAAAACAATGACGACTGATATTCTGATCCCATTTCTTCGCAGAGTATTTCAAAAATTCGCGTATTCAGGGCCCTTGTTTTAATGATGTTTATGATTTTCACGCATTCGTTCATCATTTGCAATAGTTCATCTGGCAGGTTTTTCGCCATCAACGCTTCTCGATGTATGCAGCAATGGGTAATTTGTATTTCCACATTTTGTTGTTTTACACGAGACAAAACCTTTTTTATTGCCCATCATTGCGGCGGCGCCATCCGTACAAACACTTATGCAATTACTCCATTTAATGTCATAAGTATCGAAGAAATCATTTGTAGCACGAAAAATTGCCTCACCGGTAGTCCGCTCTGGAAGCACTTTGCAAAATAAATAATGCTCTTTTATAGCGCCCTCATCAACGAAACGGACAATACAAATTAGCTGTGCTTGGTTCTTAATATCAGTTGTTTCATCAATTTGGAGTGAAAAATTTCCAGCTGCTTTTAATTTGGTAATGACTGTTTTCAGAATATCGCTAGACATATCGTCAATACGTCTTTTTACGTATTACCTGACAACAGAACATTTTCTACTTCCTTAACTGCACCAGGTCCAAACATTATTCGAATGATTTCCATGCATGCTGGTTTAATGAGGGTTTCGCCAATTGTATGTGCTTTTTTCTGACGTGCAATTAAATTTGCAATAGAAAAACTAGCTTCTAACGCTTTGTCAGAAACTGTGACTGATGACTTCATAAATTGTATCTGTTTAGCATTTTGACTCAAAAGCCGTTGAAAATATTGTATGTTCTTGTTGGCGCAACTAGGATGTTTCGATTTTAGATGGCGAATCAGTTTACTTGGAACCATTGCCTCGTTAGACAGCTTTTCCCTGCAAATTACGCATTCTGGTTTTGGAGCCGTTTCTTCACCACACCACGAAAATCCATATTGAATATATTCTTCGTTGTACTGCCTTTTCGTAATCTTCTGTTTTTTTGCAATATCGCTCGTGCTGGTTTCATCATCAATTGTCGGTGAAGTTGGGCATTCTTTTCGCAAAAGCTTGTCCATATTTGAAGCCGTACAAAATAAATATAATTCATATACCGATTTTCTAAGTTTAACTACGCGAACTTAAAAATTAGAACACAGTGCAGAAAACGACAGATAGGTAATACCTAATAATGAACACTGCTCTGTCCAGGCCCTGTAGACTTGTGATCAGGACAATCGTGAGCGGGGGAAGGGGGGGGGGGGATAGAACTTCTCGGACTCAGAGCTGTAGCGCCGCGGCCGCACATCGAATGCAACAAAATGTTGCTGGGCAAAATCTAGCATTCGGTGGGCGGCAGGCCGTTCTGGATATGACGCGAGCTTTTGCCGCGGCACACTTGGCATGGCCTCACGGCACACCAGTGTGCCGCGGCACACCGGTTGGGGAGCACTGCTATAGACAAACACATTTGTTTACATTTGCAAGAGATAATGCTGCCTGCTTCTTGTTTACAGTGTCACCTGAAAGTGAGAACAGGTGTTCGCATGGCACTATTGTAGCCAGCATCGCTAGATATTTACTTGCAAGATGCAGTAAAGATTCATATCTCCCTTCATGCTTCAGCCACCATTCCAAAATTCATGCTTCCGTGCTGATGAAGAGTTCTGCTCAGTAACAATCCAAAGCAGTGTGGACTGATGCATGTTCATTTTCATCATCTGGCTGGATGCCACCAACAAAAGGTTGATTTTATTTTTTGGTGGTTCGGGTTCTGTAGTTTCCTCGTTGGAGTATTACTCTTTTAAGACTTCTGAAATGCTCTACACCACGTCCCTCTCAGGTTTTGAACGGCACTTATGATTCTTAAACCTTGTGTCAAGGGCTGTCGCTATCTTTCGAAATCTCACATTGGTACCTTCTTTGCATTTTGTCAAATCTGCAGTGAAAGTGTTCTTAAATCGAACAACATGTGCTGGGTCATAATCCGAGACTGCCATAACATGTGAAATTGTGGAATTATTAACTATGGTTTGTAACCTGTCCTTTAAATCATCTTCTGTATCCAGTGACTGGAAGATAGCTAATGTAACGCCAATATTTAAAAAGGGCTCTAGAGATGATCTCGGCAATTCCAAACCGGTAAATCTAACATCAGTACCAGGCAAATTAGTTGAAACAATAGTAAAGAATAAAATTGTCAGGCACATAAAAGAACATAAATTGTTGGACAAAAGTCAACATGGTTTCTGTAAAAGGAAATCACGTCTTACTAATCTATTATCCCCTTGGAATTCCGGGTAAAGCCAGCATTGCATGATGGGGACAAAAACAGTCTTGTGGGTTTTTCATTCGTGCTTCCCGTCACTCGCCCCTCCCTCTGTGCAAGGTGTGACAACAGCTGTTTCGCGTCTTTCGGGCCTGCAGACGCCATACTGCTTTCGGCAGACAGAGAGGTGGTCAGCCAGCCATGGCTCCTGTTAGAACTGCTCTCAAGTCACCTGCTATCCTATTGTACTCCAGGCAATCCTGAAACTACGTCAAGTCGCCTGCTATCCTTCCGTGCTCCAGGCACTCATAAAAAGTACGTCAAGACCGGTGGCTTCAGTAACTCCCGCCATGTGGCATCTCTTCTCTCACCTTTCTCCTTTCTTCTTCAGTCAAACGCTTCTGCTGCTAACTCTGCCCTTTTCCATGGATTGCCCGGAAGAGTCTACCTCGAAGGTCCTCCTGTTGTTCGGCCGCAATATCTATTCTGGTGGCATCAGCATCACTAGCCCTGTGACTGGTATTCTGCCGTGCTCCAGGCACTCTTAAAAAGAAGGTTAAGTGTGGCGGCTTCTGCAGCTCCTGCTGAGTGGCATCTCTTCTTCCGTCAAGTGGCAGCTCTTCTCTCATCTCTCTCTTTTCTTCCTTAGTCGAACGCTTCCTCTGCCAGATCTGCCCTTTTCCCTGGACTGCCCATCCAGACGCCATAGTAGTGTGGGTATGGACCCCGCTCAGCTCATCGCAGCAGTTACGGACATTCTAAACAGCTCACGAATTATCATGCAATGTATGCAGAAAGGGAAAACCTGTGTGAGAATGCTAAGGCAGAACAGTCACGAGAGTGAGGAGGACATGACACTGGCCTCCCAAATGCAGTGCCACCGGCAGCTTAGGGATCCTGGTGGCAATGGGGTAGGCTCATGTAATGGAACGGTGATTCTGGGCCCGGGAAACTAGCACAGACTGATGGGACCACATAGAGCTGCAAGTCTGGGATGATTCCCAGTGGCTCAGAAACTTTCGCATGCATAAGGGCACCTTTATGGAATTGTGTGACTTGCTTTCCCCTGTGCTGAACCACCAGAATACCAAGATGAGATCGGCCCTCACAGTTCAAAAGGGAGTGGCGATAACACTCTGGAAGCTTGCCACTCCAGACAGCTACCAGTCAGTCAACAATCATTTCGGAGTGGGTAAATCTACAGTGGGGGCTGAAGTAATGCACGTGGCCAAAGCAGTCATTGAACTGATGCTGTCAAGGGTAGTGACTCTGGGAAATGTGCAGACCGTAGTGGATGGCTTTTCAGTAATGGGGTTCCCTAACTGTGGCGGGGCTATAAACAGAATGCATATCCCTATCCTGGCACCGGACCACCAGCGCTGCCAGTACATAAACCGCAAGGGGTACTTTTCCATGGTCCCGCAAGCGCTAGTTGATCAGAGGGGGCGTTTCACCAACATCAGCGTGGATTTGTCAGGCAGGGTTCATGATGCTCGTGTCTTTAAGAACTCTAGCCTTTTTAAACAGCTGCAGGAATGGACTTTCTTCCCAGACCAAAAACTTACAGTTGGGGATGTTGAAATGCTGATTGTTATCTTTGGGGACCCGGCCTACCCATTAATGCCCTGCCTCATGAAGCCATACACAGGGTATCGCCGCCAAAATGCCACCAAGAGAGAATGATGGTGCGCCGCCCCACAACATTGGCCACCCCAAACACGTGCTTGGAACGCTGCTACCTGGAGCCGGCCCTGGCTGTATGAGATGGTCCTGGCCTCAAAGAGTTTAGATGAATGTGGAATTTCACATCTCTCCAATCTATTGTTTCAGGTTGTCTGCAGACTCAGGAAAAGAGAAGCGTAGTGTTTCACATTCCAAAAGTTTTCTTCACAAGTGTAAGGCATTTACAGTATTTTTTTTTTTTTTACAGAAAATGGTAGGGCCACCAGAAAAATGCCAGCTACAACAGTCACTGGTATTATCTGAATACCAAAGATGAATAGATAAAAACAAGTTGGGACAGGTTTTTTCCTTTTTCAGTTAACCTTTGGCTCAGCTTAATTAAAACTTTTTTTTTTATTAAGTAGTAGCTGGGTTTTTCAAGGTTTTAGGTCCCCTTGTGCAATACGAGTAATTAGCATTATGTTAGGGAGCAACTTTCTTTCCAATTTTTAATTACAGAAGCACAAAAAGTATGTCACATCTGTCAAACTTTTCATTTCATATAATTTTAAGCATATCCAAATAATGGGTAAAAATGTGGTTTAAAAAAAATGAACTCACTACATAAATCCTATAAACCAAAGCAGTGTTTTGCAGTTGATGTATAGTGCACTTCATAGCATGGGATTATAAAAGTTACATAAAAGACTGCTGTACTGGAACAGTGAAAATTTATGACCTTGGTTCTTCAGTGAGCTCTGCGTGGCTCAGGGGTTTGCCAAACATAGCTCATTGCAGGATCAGGGCCTAAATATTTAAGTGACCTCAAAACTTGTCAATGGAAAAAATGGATTGTTCTTTCAAATTCAATAAGTGAACATACCTTCTTTATGCTGGTTTAAGGCCCAGTCTCGCCAAACCTTCCTCATGCAAGTTATCCTTACTCTCACAAGTAGTCCAGTTACCCACGTGAGACTCTTGGTGTAAATAACGATTTACACGGGTCTTGTCATTATTTTTCTTGTCTGTATAATGTCATTTTGGAGATGTATGGGGCTGCTTAGAAATTTTACTCTTTGGGGGATTTTTCATTTCTCTCTCTTTAGCTTTAGTTAAGATTGTTGCAGAGAACCTGAAACTCAACATTTACGGTTTGTGTACACATGGAGATATTCAAGAATAGTTTAGTCATTCTTAAGCCATGCCTACACTACAGGTGCAACAGTGATAGAAGGGCTTTTTTAGTGTTGCTGCAGTTAGTTCACATTTCTGAGCTGCGTAGCTAGGTCAGTGGACCTAGCTGCACGTACAACAGGGGTTAGATCATCTTAACTTCGGCCAGGCAACAGCGGAGGAAGCACGTGCTTGGGGCGTCTCTTTATAAAGGGTGGCATTCTTTTTTTTTTTTTTTTTTGCTTTGGCAGTTTGGGAGGGGTTTTTTGGTTTGTTTGTTTGGCTTGAGGCAGCAAAAAGGGTAGAGCCGGCCCTTTAACTTACTAAGTAGCCCCCACTTACTTCCAGATGCAAAGACTTCTTGTCCGTTTACTTGCATAATGGATTTATCACAAATATACATAATTTTTTATTTGATGCTTCTTCATGTCGTTGCCATTTTTCAGCAGTATCTATATTATGCTTCAACATGAATTATAATTATTTTTCCAAAACGCACATTAGCAACCTGTAGTACTTTTTAATTTCACCATAGCTTATTAGTGAACTGATTGTTTTGCTGATAAGAAGGAAGAGCTAAGACATTTGCTTTTGCTGATCAAGAGTGGTCCCTGGGATAAACAAAATCATTAAACTCCATAGTTTGCATTGTGGTACTAACGTAGACTGAAGATTGAGATGTGATTTGTAGCCTCCCTCTGCAATTTTTCTAGTTTAAAATTTTCAGTCTTCTTTAATATTCCTTTTATTAGTGGTATTACAGGAGCACCTGGAGGCCCCAAGATCAGAGTTACATTGTGCTAGGGGCTGTGCAAATACATAGTAAGAAGCAGTTCAAAAATCTGTATAGCAAAATTCTGAGGTCTTTACTCAGGCAAACTCCTGCTGATATCATCCAAGACATTTGCTTGAGTAAGGATTTTAAGATTTAGCCTTTTTTAAGCTTGATATAAGGGTGATACTTCAGTTAAACAAAGACTAGGGTATTCATAATTATGGTTCTCACATCAATCTTAACTCTGTCCTTTGTGTGTATGCATTACAGTAGGATATATTGCATTGCATGGTGTCGCATATCATTTGCCAAATAATAACTTTTGACCTTTACTAGATTAGTGTAAGTTACACTGATTTTAGACCGAGCAGGCTATTTTGTATTATGTATGTTTCATAATTTCTAATTCTTTCATTGCATTAACTGTCAGAATTGATTGGTTGGGTACTAAAATGTTTTAATTCTTCTAGCCATAGCACAGTAAAGAAGACACTCAGAAATCTTTTCTCAATGATTCTGTAGTCAACGGATGTAACAATGGTACTAATACTGGGCCGCAGACTGAATAGAGAGGATAGCGGGGTCCGTGATTCCCCTGCAACCAAACGTAAAGTTTTTGAAATGGACCCAAAGTCCTTATCAAGTCATGAGTTTTTTGACTTCTCTTCAGGATCATCCCATGCAGAAAGCATACTCCAGATCTTCAATGAGTTTAGAGATAGCCGTTTGTTCACAGATGTAATTATCTGTGTGGAAGGAAGAGAGTTTCCCTGCCATCGAGCTGTTCTCTCAGCCTGCAGTAGCTACTTCAGAGCTATGTTTTGCAATGATCACAGAGAAAGCAGAGAAATGTTGGTGGAGATCAATGGCATTTTTGCTGAAGCTATGGATTGCTTTTTGCAGTACGTGTACACTGGCAAGGTGAAAATCACTACAGAAAATGTGCAATATATCTTTGAAACATCAAGTCTCTTTCAAATTAGTGTTTTGCGTGATGCTTGTGCCAAGTTCCTGGAAGAGCAGCTGGATCCTTGTAACTGCCTGGGAATCCAGCGTTTTGCTGATACACACTCTCTAAAGACACTCTTCACCAAATGCAGAAATTTTGCCCTGCAGACATTTGAGGATGTTTCTCAGCATGAAGAATTTCTTGAGCTTGGGAAAGATGAACTCATTGATTATATTTGTAGTGATGAGCTGGTGATCAGTAAAGAAGAGATGGTTTTTGAAGCAGTTATGCGCTGGGTTTACCGTGCTGTTGATCTGAGAAGGCCAGTGTTACAGGAACTTCTGACACATGTGAGACTCCCTTTATTACATCCTAACTATTTTGTACAGACAGTGGAAGTGGAACAGCTGATTCAGAATTCTCCAGAGTGTTATCAGCTGCTGCATGAAGCAAGAAGATACCACATACTTGGAAATGAAATGATGTCCCCAAGAACTAGACCACGCAGGTGAGAGGATTTGTTTACTGTTTTTCTGATATACTCTAAAAGAACATTTTTTTATATGCAGATTTTTTTACCTGTTTGTCTAGTGGTTATGAACTGTAACCAAGATGAAACACAGAGAAGAAAAAAGTGAAAGTGTCTTTTATTTTGAGTTATTGAGTTCTGCATTCTTACTGCCTTATCCACACAAAAAAAGCCTGATTACCTCACATGCTTAACTTTAAGTTGGCCTTTGAGTAATCTTATTCACACATATATGTAACTTTACCATTATGAGTAGTCTCCTAGAATTCAGTAGGAAGGACTCTTATGTCAGTAAGTTACTCACGGGTGTAGATGTTGGCAGGATGAGATCCTAAGCCAGGGGTCGGCAACCTTTCAGAGGTGATATGCCGTGTCTCCATTTAGTCAGGGCTTCGCGTGCCAGTCTGGAAGGGGCAGGGCTTTGGGAGGAAGGTGAGGGGCTGAGGGGGTCAGTCCTCCCCCCTCGGGGTTTTCCCCGCAGGCTACTGCCAGCCTGGGTGGAGGTGCTGAGTGGGGTGGGCAGGGACCCTAGCTGGCAAGGGGCCAGCAGGGGGAACCCCAGAGCGGGGACAGGCTGAGTGGCTCAGCCCACCGCTGCCTGGGGTCCCACTACCTGCTCCACTCAGCTCCTGTTGCTACCCTAGGTATAGGGAACCCTGGCTGAGAGCGGGCTTGCAGGAGCCTGCGGGGGAAACCCCGAAGTGGCGGCTGGCTGAGCGCTCAGCCTACCACGGCTTTGGCATTTCCCCTGCAGGCTCCTGCTAGCCGGGGTCCCAGCACCTGCCCCAGTCAGCTCCCGCTGCCAGCCTGGGTGCAGGGAGCCAAGACCCTGGCTGGCAGGAGCCTGCAGGGGAAACGCCAAAGCAGTGGCAGGTTGAGCACTCAGCCTGCCGCAGCTTTGGGGCTTCCCCGCTGGTGCCTTGCCAGCCAGGGTCTCGCCGCCTGCCCGACTCAGCTCCTGCTTCCAGACTGGGTGCAGGAAACCCAGGATGCCAGCGGGAGCTGAGTGGGACAGGCAGCAGCTGGCAAGGCAGCAGATGGGGCTGTGAGGTCTCCCCACGTGCCACCTGAAATTGGCTCGCGTGCCACGTTTGGCACGCGTGCCATAGGTTGCCGACTCCTGTCCTAAGCCTTTTCCACTAGTTGCCCAGTTAAGCCACTTGCAGCAGTTTTCATTCTGGCTCATTACAATGCAGCCATTAATCCACTACATTTCATAATTTAATTTTTACAGTTTAAAATAATAATGTATTGTACACTTATCAAGGAGTTGGGTGGCATTTCTCAGTCCGGGCAACAGCAACTACTTTTGAAAATCCCACTGTTACATCACAAAACACTTTATAGGTTTACTAAAACACTTTACAGGATTAGTAATACAGTTCTAGAATTATATAACAGATTTAGAGATGAAATAGCAAAACAAATATATACATAGAATTACATAGTAGCTACAAAAAATATTTTAAGTTTAAATATTGTAACCTGCTTTTTTAAAATCCTAAAACATTACTTCTTACTAGCCCATAATACAACTGGAAATAGCTACTGTAAGCTACAGTAGGAAATGAGAAAAACACCAATGGTGGTATTTTGGGAACCGTTGGTTATGGAGATTTGTTTTGGATTCTGCCTTTCCAGGTAATTGCTAAAAACATTACATTCTTGGAAGAATGGTAAAGAAGGAAAATTAAGATGTTTAACCCTGGAAATTCTGCCAAAAATAACATAGGTACTTGAGAACGTTAGTTGGCTAGCTGTCATGCTGCACTGGAGGATTAGTTGAAAAATGAAACACCCACCTCCACCCCACTGCTTATGTTTAACAGAGACATTTTCTGAGCAGGGTTTTTGTTACTAAACTTAAGAAGAAAATAAACACTGAATCATGAATGCAGCAACAAGGGGAGTAATTTATAAAGAGAAAAGCTAGCTTGGTCTCCCAGCAATGATTTTCCCCTGTATCTATTATTAAATTCAAGGGATAGTTCCTTGTCATTTGATGAAGGTTTGTAACAGTTACCAGATTCTTCCCTGCCTCCTCCATTTTTCCCCCTTTCATTTCTTCTAAAAGAGGGGTTTGGTAGGTCCTTTCCCCATTCCCTCCCTATGCACCATGTGTTGCTGCCTCTTCTTTCTCCTGCTTTGCTTTTATGTAAACTTAGTTAGTGAGGAAAAAGCACAGAACCGACTGAAAGTTCTGTATACCAGAATTAATGTTTCTACTCAAACTTTTCTTGTGAACTTTTCTTGGGATTGTGTTTGCATATGTATCAGTATGTTTCTATACTTTAAACTTGTTTCCGACTAGCTGTTCAAAAACAGTGGGATTTTGGACTGAGTTCTTTTGAAGCAAGTGAAAAATTGTCTGTCACTACACGTTTAAAACTTGGGTTGACAACTGTTGATCCTCCCTTCTTGTCCCCTATGCCCCTAGGCCAGGGGTGATCAATTATTTTTTTTTGTTAAGGAACATATTTCTTGGTCTAGGTATAGTCAAGGTCCAGACTCCAGAGAAGAAAAATAATACAAATAATTACAATAATGATAATAATAATAAGTAAATAAAAGTTTTGGATTCCATTCAAAAGCGTCTGATGGGCAGGATTTGGCCTGTGGTCTGCCTATTGACTACTCCTGCCCTAAGCTTTCATTGTAAAACAAAGTGGGGATGTGGGAGCCAGATAACTGAATAGTTTCACTGACATCTTGAGGTCACCTTTGATATCTCCATTAAGTTTCACAGGGACATGTTGTTCTAGTGCAGGGATGGGCTGCTACGGCCCTCGGGCTGCTTCCGGCCCATCAGATGTTTTTATCTGGCCCTCAAGCTCCTGCCAGGGAGTGTGGTCATAGGCTTGGCCCACTCCAGCACTCCAACAGATAGTGAGGGCCTTATCCTGCTCTGCCCACCCGGCACTTCCCAGATCCTGACTTACAGTTCCCTTAATGAGCACCATCTTCCAGCATGCAGAGCCACACTGCACAGGAGCGACTTCACTATGCTGTTTCCGGGATCGGAACCCCACCCCTACGTGGCAACCCCTCCATGCGGCAGAACGCCCAATCCCCTCCCCGTCTCCGGTGGCCCACCCATCCCAGCTAGGGTGTCTCCGCCCATGGCAGCACCTGGTATGGCCACCTTGGTTCCGCTGCTGGCAGGGCCGCTGGAAGTCCCTGGTACCACCCATATAGATTCTCCCCCATGTACCACACCCCATAAGTCCCTCCTCCCCCCACCTCAGTAACATTCCTTATAGAGCCCTCACCAATGCTGTACCCTATGGAGTCCTCCTTCTCTCCCCCAGACATTCATGGCCCACCATACAATTTCTATACCCAGATGTGGCCCTCAGGCCAAAGAAGTTTGCCCATCCCTGTTCCAGTGGATGGACTCCTGTGTATTCAGATCAATGAATTGCATACCATAAGCTTTGAATATCTTTAGACTGTCTTACAGCTGTTGCTTATTTCAGTGCACAGACCCACTAGATGTAAGGAAAATATATCAAGATATACTTTTGGTTATCATATTTATCCATTTCATCCAGTTCTTCTCAACTACTTTTTTTTAATGTAAGCATTCAGTAATTTTTTTCTCTTAAGTGAATTACTTTTTATTTAAATACTGCACCACTGGCTATTATTTTTTATGCAGCACTCAAGTATGGTGGATGCTTTTACAGACAAAAGTATTGATTTTTCAAAAGCCTTCAGAATTTCTATCTGTGGAAATTTTTAATTTTTATTTTAACAGATTTTCTTTGATCTGATTAAAGGACTTCTACCCAGGCAATCATTTGTTGGTCTATATTGTTTAATTCCCCTTCCTCAAATAATGCCGTGAGAGCTGTATAGTTTCCTGTGTGAAGTACATCAGAAATCTGATTTTTAATTTCTTCTGTGAAAGCACTGGATTTAATCTTACTTCAGTAATGTGATTCTCCATTGTTTTTCTATTTTGGGGATCACGTAATGACAGAGAGATCTATCTTCCATGCCATCTCCCAGGCCCACCCTTCTTGCTTCTCACAGTAGTTAATTTTCTAGACTGCCAGAAGAAATGTTTGGACCACTGCTAGTCCATAGGCCACAGTTTGAGAACCACAGCTCTACTCACCTCCATTTGCATTTTCTTTCAATAGTTAACTGTTGCTATTAACAGCCTATGCCTACTTGTATTTTGTGCCTGCCTCTATATTTTTTAACTTGATCCCTATTATCTTTATTCACCGCACACAGTCCTACTTTCAAAAAACTCTTAAGGACTGGTCTGCAGTAGAAAATTAGGTTGTCTTAACTATGAAGCTCGTGGGTGGATTTGGGTGTGAAAAATCCACCCCTCTGTGTAGTGTGGTTTAGCTGAAGTAACACCTAATGTAGACAGATACTTCTGTTGACCTAGCAAAGGGTTGGGCATGGGACAGGGTGAGGCGGGCAAGCTCTGGGAGGTGTGGAGCCAGGTAGAGAGCCTAATGACCCCATCAATACACCCTTGCACCAGCGGGGTCCCAGGCTGCACACTGCTGCTCACCCCCTCCTCAGCACCCATGGGGGTCCTGGGCTCTGTGCTGCTGCCAGCCCCCCCTCCAGCACCTGTGGCACCCTTGGGCCACCCCCACCCCACCCCAAGCACCCACAGCACCCCAGGCCACCTCTTCCCCAAGATTTAGTCAGGAGTATATAGTAGAAGTCATGGACAGGTCACGGGCTGTGAATTTTTGTTTACTGCCTGTGACTTGTCCATGACTTTTACTAAAAATACCTGTAACTAAAACATAGCCTTAATCATGCACAACAAGCATCTCATTGGCAAAAGGCCTTGATTGTATTAACAATGTGAAAAAAAGAATGGTCTTAAATAAAGGCCTACAGCACTTTTATCATTAATAAACAAGGTTGAGGACAGATCATACAGTTGTTATAGACACAAGATAATGTGATTTTTTGCAGGATTGGGTCATAGTAAATAAGATACCTGCTCCTATGGAATTATTGTTAGTTAAAATAGCATACAGTGTATCAACATGTTATTTGAAAGATAGAATGCATTTGATATCTGGTTTCATATGGTTAATTATACCGGTCCATTGACATAATTACATGGGTACAAATTTCCCTAAACCAGAGAGCTTAAATGGAAAGAGGTTTTTATGGGTGACTTGTGAGCAAAAGTGAATTTGAGGGAGGAACTAATGATTTGGTAGGCTCATACATAGTAGCTGGTTGGTCTTTGCTATACATTCATATATTGAATGAGATATTGTAGTGAGGTATGTGGCTTATATTATAACTATAGAAGTATAATCTGCCAGTACCAGTCATATGACTTGAGTGGAAAGTGAGCAGGAATATGGAGAAGAGTTAATGTCTAAGCTTCTTTAACTCTGTGTTTCCATACTTTCAAATGTTTGGATTTGATATTGGATTTTATTGTGTTTTTTGGATAAGTGTAACATTAACTTTGAATTTGCTGGCTTTGGTACTTGGTTATTATTTCAACCTTCTTTAAAGT
Source organism: Sternotherus odoratus (assembly GCA_032164245.1). NCBI lineage: Eukaryota > Metazoa > Chordata > Testudines > Kinosternidae > Sternotherus > Sternotherus odoratus. The sequence continues at coordinate 36,731,102 of JAVMKO010000009.1, read as the reverse complement.
TTCCCTCCACCACCACACCCTCTTTCATGTTACAGATACATATTTGCAACCATACATCCTGTCTAACAACGTTTTTATCTGATCCATAAATTTAAAACTTTTTAAAAAGAAACTTTCTGTAATATTTGAAAGATATTTAGCTCTAAATTTGTGAAATATTAATGTGGTCTAAACTGTAACAGGAATATTTGTGAGATTTGTAACTGCAGAAAACTGTTTACAGTACAATGGATTTTATAGGAAACATCCAAAACTGCATATATAGATTTCTCACACATGGCTTCAGCTTTACCTCTGATATTTCTGCATTTTCAGTCAGAGGAGGAAAATGATTTTAAAGTTTAAGGGCTTTCTTTTTAAAAAAAAATTTCATGGAGCAATCATGCAATATAACTCCACCATTTATATATATATATATGTATATATATATAAAGGTTACTTATTGGCATGGTTTCCTGGCACACAATGTGACAGCTGGAAATACAGTGAGAACCCTTAACCATTTTACAAGGAAATAATTATTGCTGTAGAAGTCAGTATCACATTAAATAATAGATTTTAAGATTTTAAAACTGCTTAACCTTGGTTTTTCAAGCTGATATTGTTTGTTACATATGCTTTAATAAACATCTATTTTGTCTTTCTGTTTTCATTTTTTTAGATCAACTGGCTATTCTGAGGTGATAGTCATTGTTGGAGGCTGTGAACGAGTTGGGGGGTTTAACCTGCCATACACTGAATGCTACGATCCTGTGACAGGAGAATGGAAGTCACTGGCTAAACTCCCAGAATTTACCAAGTCTGAATATGCGGTGTGTGCTTTACGGAATGATATTCTTGTTTCAGGTAAATAATTCCAGGAAGCTTAAGTATCGTGATGACAGCAGGAACATCCTTCGATAATTTACAGTTCTTTAGGAGATTGTTGCTCTTTGAACTTCCAGAAGCTGCTGGAACAAAAATTTCACGAATTTCACTCCCTCTAGCCTATGTGTTGCTTCCCAAATCATCTCCTTCAGCATGTATTGAGCATAAATCCTATGCCTATATTTGGTAGCCACAATTTTTTTTCTCTTATTGTTTTGTCTTTAATCATTAATCATTACAGCCATGACTGACATTTCATCAAGGAGGTCTGAGATATCATATTGTGTTGAGTGAAGCTTAAAGCTAAATGATTATATGAACTGACCCACAGTCCAATCTGTCCTCTTCCATACCAGTTGAGTATGCAGCTTTTAAATATTAGTGCTCAGATTCTGCAGTGAAAACAGATCAAACCTTTTTTCAGCATAGAAATGCAGAGTAGAGGCAAATACCTCATCCTTCTTAAATCCTGACTTGGAGGTACTGACCACCTGCGTCCCCCACTGAAGTCAGTGGCAGTTGTAGCTGCTCAGCACTTCTCAAGTTCAGACCAAAAAAATACTTATTTGGGTCCATATCTGTCATCTGGACCAATGGTGACAGACTTAACTGGATACTAACTCCTGTCTTGGCACTATCTATCTCTCCCATTACAGACAGTGGAACTGAGAGGGGGACATATGCATGAACTATGTAGAGGAAATAGCCAGTGTTATGTACATGCCGCATAGCATATAAATCTTAAGAGATTTCCTTTCCAGTGGCTCATCCATACAGTGGTGCTCAAAGAAGTCTAAAGATTGTAGAGAAAGTCATTGAAATATTTCCCAACATTAAAAATATTGTTAGTGTAATGTCTCACCAAAAAAGGCATGTATTTTGCTCAGCTTATTATTCTGAAGGGTTTGCACAATGGGATGTATTTATCATGTATTTTCATATTTGAAATATTTATTAATATTAGCATTTCATAGAATCATAGAACTGGAAGGGACCTCAAGAGGTCATCTAGTCCAGTCCCCTGCACTCATAGCAGAACTAAGTATTAGCTAGACCGGGGTGGGTAAACTATGGCCTGCGGGCCACATCCGGCCCGTGGGCCCCTCCTAACTGGCCCGTGAGCTCCCAGCCAGGGAGGCTCCCCTGGCCCTTCCCCCATTATACCCCTTCCCCTGCAGCCTCAGTGCGCCATACAGGCAACGATCTGACCAACGGCTCCTCCCAAGCAGCGCTGCAGCGGCGTGGCTGACTCTGGCAGACCGGGTGGTTGCCAGACACGCTGTTCTGAGCAGCATGGGGTAAGGGGGCCGGGCTGGGGCCAGAGGTTTGGATAAGGGGCAGGGGATCCCAGAAGGTGGTCAGGGGGAAGTTGGATGGGGTGGAGGTTCTGGGGGGTGGTGGTCAGGGGATGGGGAACAGGGGATTGGATAGGGTGTGGGAGTCCCGGGGGTATGTCGGGGCGAGGGTGTTGATAGGAGTCAGGGCAAACAGGGAGCAGGGAGGGTTGGATAGGGGGTCAGGTCCTGGGGGGGCAATTATGGTGGGGGGTCTCAGGAGGGGGAGGTCAAAGGACAAGGAGCAGGGGGGCTTAGATAGGGGTTGGAGGTCTCAGGAGGAGGGGTCAGGGGACAAGGAGCAGGGGGGGATTGGATAGTTCAGGATTCTGAGGGGGGCAGTCAGGGACGGGAAGTGTTAAGGGGTCAGATGGGGACAGGGACCAGACTGTTTGGGGAGGCATAGCCTTCCCTACCCAACCCTCCATACAATTTTGCAACCCCAGTGTGGCCCTCAGGCAAAATGTTTGCCCATATCTGATCTAGACCATCCCTGACTGGTATTCGTCTAACCTGCTCCTAAAAATCTCCAGTGATTGAGATTCTACAACCTCCCTTGCTGCAATTTAAACCCAGTGCTTCCTGTCCTATCCTCAGAGGTTGAGAAGAACAATTCTTCTCCCTTCTCCTTGTAACAACCTTTTATATACTGTGACAGACCGCTCTCTCACCCCTCTCAGGAACACAGGCAGGAAACCCTTTTTTGCTCCAAACAGTGCTCTTTAATTTACAGTGCAGGACCCCACCACCAATACATACAGCTTAAAACAGTTCTTCAACTTACAGTTTACAACACTATCAACATCTACAGTTTACAGCTCTCAATAGCTCCACAGGTACTGGCTCTACAAACTCTATATAGTTCTTCTTCGAGTGCTTGCTCATGTCCATTCCCACAGTGTGTGCGCACCGCGCATGCACGGTCCCGGAAGATTTTTCCCCAGCGGTACCCGTAGGGTCGGCAGGGGCGACCCCTGGAGTGGCGCCCTTATGGCCATGTATATATGCCCCTGCCGACCCTCCCCCGCCCAGTTCCTTCTTTCCGTTCATGACGGTCGCTGGAACAACGACGCTTCGGCTCGTTCTTGCGGTATCCTTGTATTCTACAATTCCTCGTTCGATAGTTAGGTGTAGTTTAGTCAGTTCTTATAGTTCATAGTTAATTGTATATAGTTATTATATTAGAGTTAGATAGAAAAGTTGAGATTCCGGCGCTGGGGCATGCCTGGAGCGCCAGGTTTCAAAACTTGTGAAGGCTGTGCTAAGCCTATGCCCGTGAGCGATCCTCACTCCAAGTGTCTTAAGTGCTTGGGTGAGAACCATCTAGCTGATCGCTGCCCGATTTGCAAGGCTTTTAAGCCTAGAACTAAGAAGGAGAGAGATTCCCGCCTGAAGATCATCCTAATGGAATCGGCTCTTCAGCCTGAAATCCCGTCCACCTCCGTGCGCAGCGCACCGGCCTCGGTGCGGGACCAGTCGGCACCGAAGGCGGACCGGGGCAAGCACAGGCACCGTTCCTCCCAGAAAGGGAGTTCCCGAAGGCACCGCTCCCAGTCACCGGTGCCTTCGAAGAAGCAGAGAGGTCGTTCCCCGGCACGTAAGAACCAGGGTGAACCCTCTCCCAGAAGGCAGACTTCGGGTCGCAAGGGCGAGCCCCGTCAAGTGCCTACGCCGCCGGCTGAGACAGAGCCACAGGGGCCCCTCAGCACCGACTCACTGCCTCCACAGATGGAGCAGCCGGACAGAGCCTCAACCCCGGACACCTTTGAGGCGGCCAAGGACTTAATTGCCCTAACTGCGGAGCCGGGCCCGGCACCGGCGCCTCAGACCCGCTTTCTGGCACCGGCACCGGTCATGGCACGACCTCCGGCACCGATCGGACTCCCGGACCCGGTGCCGCTGATTCCCGCCTACCCGGAATCAGTGCCGGCACGGGCGGCACGGGCTCCCCCGGTACCGATCATACCGGTACCGGCTATCTCTGACGCTGCGGCACCCGGGCGCGTCGAGCAGCACCCAGGGAAGCCAACCATCTTTGAAAGGTACACCGTGGCACCGTCGGGGTCTGCTCCCCCATGGTCCGGGTCAGATTATTCGTCCGAGTCCGACGCACGCTCCTCTAGATCGGGTCGTAGTCATCATACCTCCCGTTCCCACCACCATTCTCGGCACCGCAGGTCCTCCCATCACAGGACCCCCCCGACATGGCTGCCTCAGGAACAGGCTCCAGGCCCATGGCCCTTTTGGACCCCCTTTGCGATCCACCAGCAGGGGCCGCCATCGGTATCGTCCTCCTTGCCGTCGGTGCCGAGGGGACCGGTCTCGGCCACCGTCTCGGTGCCGCCCCCTGAGGTGGCCCCGGAGGTTCCTGCGCCTGGTCCCTCGGGGCTACATCATCCCCAGTCAGCGCCTCAATCCATGTTACCATCAGGACCCACCAGTGACCACCCTATGGAAGAACCGGCTCAAGACACCCAGTTCGCTCCTTCCTCTTCCTCCTCTCCCGATGAGGCAGTAGCTGGTTCCTCGTCCCCAAATTTACCACCAATGGACGTGAAGGGACATCAGGAACTCCTCAGAAGGGTGGCGCAAAATCTCCACCTCCCAGCTGAGGAAGTGGAGGAGGAAACAGATCCCACAGTGGATATCCTGACATCGGGGGGCCCTACCAAAATAGCACTGCCATTCATTAAGACGATCCACAAAATCTCGAACGTCATATGGCAGACACCATCCTCGATTCAACCTACTGCTAGAGGGGTTGAGAGGCGCTACTTTGCCCCCCAACAGGGGTATGAGCACCTGTTTACACACCCCCAGCCGGGGACACTGGTGGCAGACGCGGTTAATCACCGCGAACGTCAGGGACAGACGGGCTCTACCCCGAAGTCCCATGACGCCAAGAAGCTGGACTTATTTGGGCGGAAGGTCTATTCCTCAGGGGCACTCCAGCTGCGTGTTGCAAACCAGCAAGCGGCTCTGGGAAGGTATGCCTACAATTCCTGGTCTGCAATGGCCAAATTCCAGAACCAGGTTCCCGCGGAGGCCCATCCAGAGTTTAAAGCCATCCTGGAAGAAGGCAGGGTTGTCTCGAGAGCAGCCCTCCAGGCCGCTCTGGACTCCGCTGATTCGGCCTCGCGCACCATGGCTACTGCCATCGCCATGAGACGTGGGGCATGGTTACAAGTCTCCGGGATCCCAACCCCGGTGCAATCGACAATTCAAGACCTGCCCTTTGACAAGCAGGGTTTATTTTCGGAGGACACCGATAAAAAACTACATTCAATGAAAGACTCGCGGGCCATGTTGAGGTCCCTGGGCCTCCATACGCCTCAGCCCCTCCGCAGACCTTTCCGACCTCCCCCTCCTACTCAGCCTAGACCATACCAGTTCCCTCCCCGGAGGGACCCCCCTAGGAGGGGTGGTAGGGGCAATGGCAGGGGACGTCCTAGCTCCTCGTCTAGGAACGGGCAGCAGAATCCTGGACCCAGAAACCAGCAAGGGCCCAGACCTAACTTTTGAAGTTGCGCCCGAGGGCTTCAGACCAGTTCCCTTAGATCCAGTACGCCCTTTTGTGAACCGCTTATCCCACTTTTACCAGGAGTGGGCCCTTCTTACCTCAGACAGATGGGTCCTCAGCCTGGTAAGGGTGGGATATTCTATCCAATTCTCCTCCCTTCCGCCCCACCATCCTCCCTCCCCGTCCCTCTTCAGGGACCCATCTCACGAGCAGCTCTTAGTTCAGGAGGTCAATACCCTCTTGTCTTTGGGTGCCATAGAGGAGGTTCCTCAAGAATTTCGGGGCAAGGGTTACTACTCCCGTTATTTCCTTATCCCGAAGGCCAAAGGCGGTCTTCGTCCCATCCTAGACCTGCGGGGCCTCAACTCCTACATAAAGAAGCTGAAGTTCCGCATGATCTCCCTCGCAACCATCATTCCCTCCATGGATCGCGGAGACTGGTTTGCTGCCCTCGACCTAAAAGATGCATATTTTCACATATCAGTTATTCCCAGTCACAGGAGGTTCCTGAGATTTGTTTTGGGAGACCGCCACTACCAGTTTACGGTACTGCCGTTCGGCCTATCCACTGCCCCAAGGGTCTTCACAAAGTGTATGTCTGTCGTGGCTGCATCCCTCAGAAGAAAGCAGGTGCATGTGTACCCCTACCTGGACGACTGGCTCATCAGGGCGGAGTCAGAGCAGCTAGCGACCCAGCATATAGCTCTCACCAGAGAAACTTTCACCAAGTTGGGCCTCTTGCTGAACGAACAAAAATCGACCCTAGTGCCTACTCAGAGGATAGAGTTCATAGGGGCGATATTGGACTCTCAACAGGCAAGGGCATTCCTACCTCCTACCAGGGCAGTCACCATAGCAGAATTGATCCACTCGGCCCTTCGATTCCCCACCACTACAGTCAGGAACTGCATGGTTCTCTTGGGGCATATGGCAGCTTGTACTTATGTGGTGCCACACGCCAGGTTGCGGCTTCGCCCCCTGCAGACCTGGCTGGCAACGGTGTACAGACAGGGCAGGGACCCTCTAGACTTGATTGTGACTCTCCCAACCCACATACTGTGTTCTCTCCAGTGGTGGCTTCGCCACGACTCCCTCGCAGTAGGAGTGCCCTTCCAGAAGCCCCAGCCTTCAGTAACCTTGGGTACAGATGCGTCCGCCCTGGGCTGGGGAGCACATCTCGGAGACGCCAGGACTCAAGGCCTCTGGTCTCGCAGCGAACTCTCCCTTCACATCAATGTCAGGGAGCTCAGAGCGGTTCGTCTAGCCTGCCAAGCGTTTCGGGAACGCATACAAGGCAAGTGTGTATTGGTGCTGACAGACAACACAGCAGCAATGTTTTACATAAACAAACAAGGGGGGGCTCGGTCCTCTCACCTATGCAGGGAAGCCCTAGCCCTATGGGAGTTTTGTATTTTACACAATATTCACCTCCAGGCCACCTACCTCCCAGGGGTTCAGAATGTGTTGGCGGACACCCTGAGTCGCTCCTTTCGGGGTCACGAGTGGTCGCTCAGGGTCGACATTGTACACTCAATCTTCCTTCAGTGGGGGTTTCCCCTCGTGGACCTGTTCGCCACGAGGTCCAACAGGAAGTGCCAGAGGTTCTGTTCCCTACTGAACCTCAGCCCGGGCTCAGAGGCAGACGCCTTTCAGATCCCTTGGAAGGGGGGTCTACTTTATGCGTTTCCTCCGTTTCCCCTGATCCACAGAGTGCTGCTCAAGGCCCGTCTAGACAGAGCCTCCATGATCCTCATAGCGCCAGCATGGCCCCGCCAGCACTGGTACACCCTGCTAATGTCCCTCTCAGTCAGGACGCCCATAACTCTCCCACTCCTCCCGACCCTGATCTCGCAGGACCACGGCCGACTTCTACACCCCAACCTGCAATCTCTCCACCTCACGGCGTGGAGTATCCGTGGCTGAACCCTTCGGAGCTTCAGTGCTCGGCTCAGGTCAGGGAAGTCCTACTGGGTAGCAGAAAACCCTCCACTCGGGCCATCTATGCGGCCAAGTGGAAACGCTTCTCCTTGTGGGCCCAGGAAAGGGGAGTCGCTCCCCCTCTAGCTCCTATATCCCTTATTCTAGACTATCTCCTTAACCTCAAGCAGCAAGGTTTGGCAGTCTCCACTGTCCGGGTACACCTGGCTGCCATATCAGCGTTCCACCCAGGTATAGGGGGTGTCTCTGTCTTCAGTGACCCACTAGTCGTGCGCTTTATCAGAGGATTGGACAGGTTGTACCCCACGGTGAGAACCCCAGTTCCTCCATGGGACCTGAACCTGGTCCTTTCAGCATTAATGAAGCCCCCCTTCGAACCATTAGCCTCGTGCCCTCTTTCTTACTTGTCCTGGAAAACGGCCTTTCTGGTAGCCATTACCTCGGCTAGAAGGGTCTCCGAGCTTAGAGCTCTTACCTCGGAACCACCCTATACCATCTTTCACAAAGATAAGGTCCAGTTACGCCCTCACCCGGCCTTCCTCCCTAAGGTTGTTTCTGCCTTCCATGTGAATCAGGACATATTCCTCCCTGTTTTCTTTCCTAGACCTCATACCTCTAACAGGGAAAGAATGCTCCACTCTTTGGATGTGAGAAGGGCCTTAGCCTTTTATTTACAACGTACAAAACCCTTCCGTAAATCTCCTCAACTTTTCATTTCAGTGGCAGAGAGAATGAAGGGGTTGCCGATCTCGTCCCAGCGCCTTTCGGTCTGGATAACATCATGTATCAAGCTGTGCTATAACCTCTCGAATGTGTCTCCTCCTCCGTTAACAGCACATTCAACCAGAGCTCAGGCCACGTCCACTGCATTCCTGTCGCACGTTCCCATCGCTGACATCTGTAGAGCAGCAACATGGTCGTCGATACACACCTTTTCCTCGCACTATGCAATCGTGCAACAGACAATGGAGGATGCTGCTGTCGGTCACGCAGTCCTGGCAGCTGGTACGGTCAGTACTCCTCACCCTCCTCCACGGTAACTGCTCGTAAGTCACTGTGGGAATGGACATGAGCAAGCACTCGAAGAAGAAAGAACAGTTACTTACCTCGTAACGTTGGTTCTTCGAGATGTGTTGCTCATGTCCATTCCGAATCCCACCCGCCTCCCCTCAGGTCGGAGTACCGGCAAGAAGGAACTGGGCGGGGGAGGGTCGGCAGGGGCATATATACATGGCCATAAGGGCGCCACTCCAGGGGTCGCCCCTGCCGACCCTACGGGTACCGCTGGGGAAAAATCTTCCGGGACCGTGCATGCGCGGTGCGCACACACTGTGGGAATGGACATGAGCAACACATCTCGAAGAACCAACGTTACGAGGTAAGTAACTGTTCTTTCAGCCCCTAATACAATAATACAAACACAGCTCTTAATAGCTCAACACACACTCACACAGCTCTTGATAGCTCAACACAGCACCACCACCACACTGGGCTTCGTTCCTGGCAGCTTTATATCACCCAGAGGAGGCTGCCAGGTGCAACTCATGCAGGTTGATTGGCCTGCACCTCAGGTGGCTAATTAGCCTTCCTGCCAGGGAGGTTTGCAGAGGGCTTTTCTCCCTCTTAAAGGGGCAGCAGGCTGAGTCAAGCCCACCCTGCCACAATACTTATAAACTGTCATCATGGTCTTGGTCTTCTTTTTTCCAGACTAAACAAACCCAATATTTTCAATCTTCCCTCATAGGTCATGTTTTCTAGACCTTTAATCATTTTTGTTGCTCTTCTCTGGACTTTCTCCTGTTTTTCCACATCTTTCCTGAAATGTGGCTCCCAGAACTGGACACACTACTCCATTTGAGGCCTAATCAGCAGGGTAGAATGAAATAATTACTTCTCGTGTCTTGCTTACAATACTCCTGATAATACATCCCAGAATGATGTTTGCTGAGTCTACCTCTCAGTTTACTTCTGAACAAATGCTGTATTAAAATGTAATGTTTTATTACCCAGCAGAATGAGATCTAGTGTCAAAAATAGCTGATAATATCCTTCTCAATACTGACTTAATAATTAAGAGAAAAGCATTACTTTTTAGTATTAATTATCTTTGAGAGATTTATTAGAATTCTTTCAGTCTAAGTTATAATTAACACAGGCTCTGTTGTCTTAAAGTGGAGGAAAGTGGTTATTTAGATTAAAATGCAAGCCTTGCCTCTTTGATTAGATTTTTCTCCAGCAGTGACATCTTCTAAGGAACAACCAACAACTAGCAAACAGAAGGCAAGAACAAATAAACATGCTCATCAGAAACAAAGGAGGGGTTGAGAATTGCCACCTAGGAAACAGATCTCTCCAATTTTTGTAGAGCATTAAGATACCACATTGATAGGTGCCTTATCTGAGATAGGTCATGGAAGATTGTACTTTGTAGTGGGAGGGGAGAAGAATGGTGTAGATCATTATGGTAGATGGTATTTTGGGGGAAGGGGTTGGAGGAGATTATTGTTTTGGGAGACTTCACGTCATAAGAGAGGGATTTCATCTACAGAGTGACCAAGAACATCTGAAAACCTTTATCTACTGAAATTTATATAATTACAGATAAGTCTACGTCAGATGTATGGGATGTGACATTTTCTGTGGTCTGCTGCAGAGGAGTATGTCAGTATCCAGCATCTCTTATTTAATAACTTCCATAGTCAAAGATGCATTGTTTTTTTTTCCTGTCTTTTTTCATAATTTTAAAGGTGGAAGAATTAACAGCCGTGATGTATGGATTTATAACTCCCAGCTTAACATTTGGATCAGAGTTGCTTCCCTAAACAAAGGCAGATGGCGTCATAAAATGGCTGTCCTTCTTGGTAAAGTAAGAGAAATAGTTTTTTACTTATTGTAGCTAATGTGTTTCCCAAATATAAGCAAAACTTTACATGTAAAACCAGGTGTAATTATTTGGAGCTAGACTACATTCCCCATCAACTTATGTTGCTTTTAATAACCAATGAATTATGGGTTCAGTCAGGTTGGCAGTGTCCATAGAAGTTAAACTGATGTTTCTCTAACTGATTTGTCTTCAAGTGCTTGTTCATGTCAGTTCCAATCAGGTGTGTACGCACCACAGGCACAGTCATCAGACAGTTTTCCCTTAGCAGCTCCTGTTGGGTTGGCTGTGGAGCCCCCTGCAATGGCACCTTCATGAAGCTCAATATATGACCCTGCCAACCCAGCCCCTCCTCAGTTCCTTCTACCACCAGTGAGGATCATTGGAACTGCAGTTGCTTGCTTAGCAAGTGTTAACCTTAGTGTATTTTCATATAGTTAGCTTAGCCTACTTTAGTTGTAGTTAGTCTTAGTTGTTAGTGTATATATTGTATATAGTCAGGTTTGTGAACGGGATTTAAACCTTGCAGAACCTGAGCAAGCCTATGCCAACAAGTGACCCCCATGACTCAGATCTGAAGTGTCTGGGGGAGGCACATCAGACAGAAAGATTCAAGATCTGCAGGGCTTTCCACCCCAGAACTAAAAAGGATCGAGATTGCCGATTGAAGCAGTTGCTTAGGGAACTGGATGGAGGAGTTGGAGCTACCCTCCATCCCAGACACTTTTGAAGCCTCCAGAGACTTACTAGCAATGACGACTCCTCAGCTGCCCGCTCCCTTTCCTCAGGAGTAGCCATGAGGAGGAACTCATGGCTACAGGTATCCGGGTTGCCCCTGAAGCTGCAGCAAACCCTGCAGGCCCTACCAGTCGAAGCACAGAGTTATTTTTGGAGTAAACAGACTCCAAGCTGTGCAGTCTGAAAGACTCCCAGGCGACTATAATGTTGTTTGGTATGCACACCCCAGCAACCCAATGATAACATTTAAAACCCCAACTACTACAAAATCACCCATGTCCTCCTCGGCTGAGGCAAGATTTTTATAGGCGTAGGAGAGGAACAGCCGCTCAAACCTTCCAATCCCCCTTCAGGACAGGGCCAAGGCCCAACCAAACCTTCATCTGGCTCTAAAAAAGCCTTTTGAAGAGATGCCTGAGGATGGCTCACCCACCATTACATGGATCCTTTCCCGTTTTATGAATTTCCTATCCTCCTTTTACTGTGCGTGGTCTCAAATGAGATCGAACTGTTGGGTTCGTCGCACAGTAGAAGTGTGATATTCGCTCCAGTTCTGCTCCTCCCCTCCTTCCCACCCCCCTTCCTCGTCCTTCTTCAGGGACCCTTTACACAAGCAACTCCTTATCCAGGAGGTGCAAGTGCTCCTTGCAACAGAGGCAATGGAGGAGGTTCCTCAGGAGCTAAGGTGCAAGAGATTCTATTCCCATTATTTCCTAATCCCCAAAGCCAAAGGACGTCTCAGGCCCATCCTAGACCTGTGAGGACTCAACAAATTAATGATAAAGTTGAAGTTCCACATAGTCTCCCTAAGTACAATTATCCCTTTTCTGTATCCGGGGGACTGGTACATTGCCCTAGACATGAAAGACAATTTATCTGGGTTGTGGTCAACCAAAAACATTATCAGTTCACAGTCCTCCCCTTCGACTTGTCAGTAGCCCATAAGTGTTCACCAAGTGCATGTCCATCAAAGCAGCCTTCCTTTGAAGGAAGCAGGTGTAGGAAACCCATACCTCAAAGACCGGCTGCTTAGGGGCCACACAAGGGAGCAGATACAGTCTCAAGTCCAATAAGTCAGATCTACTTTCAACAGAATGGGTCTCCCCCTCAACATGAACAAGTCAACCTTGTCACTGAACTAAAGAATAGAGTTCATTGGAGCGCTACTGATCCCATAAGAACATAAGAATGGCCGTACTGGGTCAGACCAAAGGTCCAACCAGCCCAGTATCCTGTCTGCTGACAGTGGCCAATGCCAGGTGCCCCAGAGTGAGTGAACCTGACAGGTAATGATCAAGTGATCTTTCTCCTGCCATCCATCACCACACTCTGACAAAGAGAGGCTAGGAACACCATTCCTTACCCATCCTGACTAATAGCCATTAATGGACTTAACCTCTATGAATTTATCCAGTTCTCTTTTAATCCCATTATAGTCCTAGCCTTTACAACCTCCTCAGGCAAGGAGTTCCACACGTTGACTGTGCACTGTGTGAAGAACTTCCTTTTATTTGTTTTAAACCTCCTGCTCATTAATTTCATTTGGTGGCACCTAGTTCTTATGTTATGGGAACAAGTAAATAACTTTTCCTTATTCACTTTCTCTACACCACTCATAATTTTATATACCTCTATCATGTTCCCTCTTAGTCTCCTCTTTTCCAAGATGAAAAGTCCTAGCCCCTTTAATCTCTCCTCATTTGGGACCTGTTCCAAACCCCTAATCATTTTAGTTGCCCTCCTCTGAACCTTTTCTAATGCCAGTATATCTTTTTTGACGTGAGGAGACCACAGCTATACGCAGTATTCAAGATGTGGGCGCACCATGGGCAATAAGATATTCTCTGTTTTATTCTCTATCTCTTTTTTTTAATGATTCCTAACATCCTGTTTGCTTTTTTGACTGCTGCTGCACACTGCATGGATGTCTTTAGGGAACAATCCACAATGACACCAAGATCTTTTTCCTGATTAGTTGTAACTAAATTATCCCCCATCATATTGTATGTATAGTTGGGGTTATTTTTTTCAATGTGCATTACTTTACATTTATCCACATTATATTTAATTTGCCATTTTGTTGCCCAATCACTTAGTTTTGTGAGATCTTTTTGAAGTTCTTCACAGTCTGCTTTGGTATTAACTATCTTGAGCAATTTAGAATCATCTGCAAAATTTGCCACTTCACTGTTTACCCCTTCCTACAAATCATTGATGAATAAGTTGAATAGAATTGGTCCCAGGACTGACTCTTGGGGAACACCACTAGTTACCCCTCTCCATTCTGAAAATTTACCATTTATTCCTACTGTTTCTGCTTCCCTGGGGAGGCTGCCTGTTGTATACCTTTCCCCCGATCCCTCTCCTGCACAAGGTACTTCTCAAGGTCCACAGGAACAGAGTGGAGGTTATTCTGGTTACCCTAGCATGGCCCTGACAACAGCGGTGCACCATGCTCCTGGAACTGGAACTGTAGGTGGACACTCTGATTGAGTTATCTCTGCATCCCACTCAGGATCACATCACCTTCACCACCTGGACCTCCAGTCCCTCCCATCTCACAGTCTGGAAGCTTCATGGTTAAATGCCATGGAGCCTCTGTGCTCAGAACCAGTAAGGGAGGTCCTGCTTGGCAGTAGGAAACCATCTACTAGAGCCTCATATCTAGCTAAGTGGAAAAGATTCACTTGCTGGTATGCCCAGCAGCATACACCTCCACTACAGGTGACTATACCACTCATTCTAGAGTACCTTCTGTACCTGAAACAACAAGGGCTGGCAGCATCATCCATCAATGTACATCTTGTTGCTATCTCAGCCTTTGACCCGGGAGTGTCCAGCCAATTGGTATTTGCTAATCCCACAGTAGGTCGTTTCCTCAAGGCTTTGGAATGCCTACATCCTCAGACCAGACAGCCTGTCCCAGCGTGGGACCTCAATCTTGTCCTCTCCAAATTAATGGGGCCCCGTTTTGAGCCAAATACATGATCAAAAACTTGCTCCCTTCTCTATCCGTTATGGAAGGTAGCCTTCCTGGTGGCCATCACATCAGCTGGTAGGGCGTCAGAGCTAAAGGCCCTTACCGCCAGTCCACCCACATGATCTTCCACGAGGATAAGGTGCAACTCAGGCCTCACCCAGCCTTTCTTCCCAAGATAGTGTCACTTTTTCATACTAGCCAAAACATTTTTCTACCTGTCTTCTATCCTAAGCCTCATGCCAGTAGTCAAGAGCAGAGGCTACACTCACTGGATGTTTGGCATGCACTAGCATTCTACATCGAGCGCACTAAGCCATTCAGGAAGTCGAACTTGCTGTTTGTAGTGGTAGCAGACTGGATGAAAAGACTCCCGATCTCCTCTCAGAGAATATCTTCCTGGGAACCACAGGCCAGTCAGCCTCACCTCAGTTTCTGGAAAAATCATGGAGCAGGTCCCCAAGGAATCAATTCTGGAACACTTAACGGAGAGGAAAATGATCAGGAGCAGTGAGTATGGATTCACCAAGGGAAAGTCATGCCTGACTAACCTAATTGCCTTTTCTGACGAGATAACTGGCTCTTTGGATGAGGGGAAAGCAGTGGACATGTTATTCCTGGACTTTAGTAAAGTTTTTGATACGGTCTCCCATAGTATTCTTGCCAGCAAGTTAACAAAGTATGGGCTGGATGAATGGACTATAAGGTGGATAGAAAGCTGACTGGATCGTTGGGCTTAACAGGTAGCAATCAATGGTTCCATGTCTAGTTGGCATCCGGTATCAAGTGGAGTGCCCAAAGGGTCAGTCCTAGGACTGATTTTGTTCAATACCTTCATTAATGATCTGGAGGATGGCGTGGACTGCACCCTCAGCAAGTTTGCAGATGACACTAAACTGGAAAGAGTGACAGATATGCTGAAGGGTAGAGATAGGATACAGAGGGACTTAGATAAATTAGAGGATTGAGCCAAAAGAAATCTGATGAGGTTCAATAAGGACAAGTGCAGAGTCCTGCACTTGGGATGGAAGAATCCCATGCACTGCTACAGACTAGGGGTCGAATGGCTAAGTAGCAGTTCTGTAGAAAAGGACCTAGGGGTTACAGTGGACGAGAAGCTGGACATGAGTCAACAGTGTGTCCTTGTTGCCAAGAAGACTTAATGGCATTTTGGGTTGTATAAGTAGGGGCATTTCCAGTAGATCGAGCAATGTGATCATTCCCCTCTATTCGACATTGGTGAGGCCAAATCTGGAGTACTGTGTCCAGTTTTGGGGCCCACACTGCAAGAAGGATGTGGAAAAATTGGAAATAATCCAGCAGAGGACAACAAAAATGAGTTAATAGCTGCAACAAAAATGAGTTGATGGCTGCATTCAACTCCCTGAAAGGGGGTTCCAAAGAGGATGGATCTAGACTCTTCTCATTGGGAGCAGATAACAGAACAAGGAGTAATGGTCTCAAGTTGCAATGAGGGAGTTTAGGTTGGATATTAGGAAAAACATTTTCAATAGGAGGGTGGTGAAGCACTGGAATGGGTTACCTAGGGAGGTGGTGGAATCTCCTTCCGCTTGACAAAGCCCTGGCTGGGATGATTTAGTTGGGGATTGGTTCTGCTTTGAGCAGGGGGTTGGACTAGATGACCTCCTGAGGTCCCGGGTGGCAGTTGGGGCAGGGGTCCTGGGAGGAGGCAGTCAGGGTACAAGGAGCACAGGGGGTTGAATGGGTTAAGAGTTCTGAGGGGGGCAGTCAGGGAGCAGGAAGTGGGAGGGGGAGGATAGGGGGCAGGGGCCAGGCTGTTTGGGGAGGCAAAGCCTTCCCTACCAGGCCCTCCATACAGTTTCTCAATGCCGTGGCCCTCAGGCCAAAAGGTTTGCCCACCACTGCTTTAGCAGAATATCTGGGCCTTTTTATTTAATATTCTGCATGAATATTGAACATTAAAATCAAAATACAAATCAATAAAGAAACTCTTATTCTTGCTGCATTTCCAAAAGTCTATTTCATTACTATACACAACTACAATAAATGAGATCAGGAATCCCCACAGGTTTCATTCATGAGGGTTAGTGTGATATATACACTCATCAGTTAACTGTAGTATGTAGCTTCTTAGAGATAACAGCATCTGCTTCAAGTTGGGATTGACCTGAAGTGAACAAATTGAGCATAGACAGTATATCTATCAATATGCTAATTTATATATTTGTGATTCTCTTTTTCTTAAACTGTAACTTATGTGATAGGTAGCCAGTTAAGAAAATACATGATCAAAAAGTAAATCAGAGGAAAGAATGTCATTTTAGACAGTAGGAAAGAGAAGTAAAAAGTTGAGGAGAAAAGGGTTAAGTTAAATGGAATTTCTTTTTATTTCTGAATATAATTTGTAATATCAGTGAAGATAATTGTAGAGATTTCTTATAGAGCATGTTCAAGTAAGAATCTAATGTTCATATTTGTAACGTATGTTCAGGTGTCCATTGGCTCCAGTATCCCTATATACCAATGTATGGCTGCTCTCTTGAGGCAAATATTCCTGTTCTTCTGCATAGAAGCTTTCTGGGGGAAAAACCTATGCATTCAAAAATACAGCAAATCACAACTGAGGCACTGAAGCTTTGAATGAGTTCAATGCTATACTTGCTTAGTTAAAACCGGAGATAAAGAATAATACAATACTATTTTCTCTTTGTTTTGCATAGGTGTATGTAGTTGGAGGGTATGATGGGCAAAGTCGACTCAGCAGTGTAGAATGTTACGATTCATTTTCCAATCGATGGACAGAGGTAGCTCCACTTAAAGAAGCAGTGAGTTCTCCAGCAGTAACCAGCTGTGTAGGCAAACTGTTTGTGATTGGTGGAGGTCCTGATGACAACACATGCTCTGACAAGGTTAGTTAACCATATTTATTTCCTTTTTATGTATCTTAATAATACTGCTAAAAATGTAAGTTATACAGAGATTTTTCAACTGAATTACTGAAGTCTGTTGCCTGAATGCAAAGTATATATCTCACAGTAGAAAAAGCTAATTAAATAAAGCACAGTTATGCCATTAATACAGTCTTTGTCATAGTCACATCATGTTTCACTTTGTGTATTAAGAGCTATACAAGTTCTTAATGAAACAGCATATTTAAGTAAATAATGTAATATACTATATCATTTATTATGTAAGCTACTGCTATTGAATATTTTTTGTTTTTAATGTTGCAGTTTATAGTAGGAACAAGGTGTATGTTTTTGACATAGCAATATCTTGAGTTACTTTGGGGGTGGGTTTTGTGAGGCACTCCAAATAGATACTGTTACCTTTAATCTTTTTGAATTAAAACTTCGGAATGTACCTCAGATAATATTGATTTTTGTTCAACTGCGGTGTTAAAACTAAAATGCGTTTACTTGTTTTCAGGTTCAATCATATGATCCCGATACCAATTCTTGGTTGCTCCGTGCAACTATCCCCATTGCAAAGAGATGCATAACAGCTGTATCGCTAAACAATCTAATCTATGTCGCGGGAGGGCTCACCAAGGCAATTTACTGCTATGATCCAGTTGAGGATTATTGGATGCATGTACAGAATACATTCAGCAGACAGGTAATAAACACTAAAAATACTTTGGAAATATCTAAAAATGTATTTTGTCTTCCTTGTATTAATCATTTTATATGAAATGAGTTTGATATGAAACTCTGTTAAATTACATCTCTCAGATTCGCTAGTTTTAGCTTTCCATTTATTAATGTTAAGATTTTGTCATGGGTATTTTTAGTAAAAGTCATGGACAGGTCACAGGCAATAAACAAAAAGTCACGGAAACCCACAACCTGTCCCTGACTTTCCAACCCCGTCCACAGCTCCAGCTCCGGCCACTGCTCCGGCCCCTGGGGGCTGATCCAGCCCTGGCCACTATTCCAGTCCCCAGGCGGCTGCTCCAGCCCCAGCCGTTGCCATTGCTCCCCAGCCCCAGCCACTGCTCTAGTCTGGGTGTCTGCTCCAGCCCAGGCGACTGCTCCAGCCCAGGACCCAGTCTGCTCCACACCCAGCCACTGCTCCCGCCTTCAGCTGCTACTCCAGCCCAGCCGCTGTGGCTGCTCCAGCCCTGAAGTCCCCTCGTCGCTGCTCCAGCCCCGGCGCTGTTCCTGTAATGGGGCTAGGTAGCTGCTTCAGCCATGCTGCTCTGTTGCGGGCTGAAGCCAAAGAAGTCCTGGAGGTCTGTTAAAATCACAGAATTCATGACCTCCATGACAAAGTCGTGTCCTTACTCATTATAGTCTAAGACACTCAAAAACAAACCATGAAACATCTAAAAGTAACACTTCAGGTAAGTGCCAATATGTTAAATAGGCGGTCTACTGATTAGAAACCACTACCCCAATTTAACACATCCGAACATGGATTTATGCTAAATTCAACTGGATCCTTTTGTTTAGTCAAAATACTGTTTTCTTGAAATGAATTAGAACTACAAAATGTTGTAGGAAAATGTTTTAAACAGAGCATGAAACTGGTCTGTGTAGAACTAAAAGCAGCAGAGAGCAGTGTCACAGCAATGTGTGAATAAGCCTTCTGAACAGAATTTCAGTGTGTGTCCTTTCCCTTGGGATAGTATTTGTATGTCATCCTATAGCAAGACATTTCACCATATTTTTTTGAAAATATGCTAATGGAACATGAAAAATGGAGGGGAAAATGCCCTCAAGGAAATCTGCTTCTGCCCCTCCCCCTGCTTTCCATCTCTTCCTTTTACCATTTTCTGCATAGCATTTTCGCTTTGACTTCCTCTTTCTGTCTCTCTTTTAGGAAAAAATAACTCCTAGCTTCCCTTTTTCCCTCTAGAGCACAGCAGCTCCTTTTTTTGTCTCTTATTTACTCTATCCCTGGCTCTGTCTTCCTTTCCTTTTTTCTAACCACTAATTGTTACCTACTTCTGGTCCCTTAACCTCTCTCCCTCTTCCCATTCCACATTTGCTACATTTAGTCTTTCCACTTTTCTCTCTTCTTTCAATCCCTCTATTTTCTCCCCCCTTTTTTTAATCTTAGCTGCTTAATTGTGCTATCCTCAAACGCTGGATAGCTCATGTACAGTCTGAATCAGCCATACTTAGCTGCTTCAACCCTTCATAGGTCTGATGGCTGAATAGCCCTAGTCTTCAGGATTATAATGCTGCTACTTCCCCCTGGTTGACCCAGAAGAGCAGTATCCTGCTTTCACCAGTGTGCAGTATCAGAAGGAAATAATATAGCATCAAGCTAGCTCCTTTTGGTAGTCAAAATGCTGTACTATCTCTCCAACCTTGAATAGGGTTTGGGTTTTGTAAATAGTCATGCATTTGTTTGTGTATTTGATAAACAGGAAAACTGTGGCATGTCTGTGTGTAATGGCAAAATCTATATCCTTGGTGGAAGACGAGAAAATGGAGAAGCCACAGACACCATTCTTTGTTATGATCCTGCAACAGGCATCATCACGGGAGTAGCAGCAATGCCCAGGCCAGTATCGTATCATGGCTGTGTGACTATTCATAGATACAATGAAAAAGGCTTTAAACTGTAAAGAAAGGAAATCTTATGAAAGAATGCAGTGCCTTGGTACAGGACAGGATTTCAAAGATTCCTAAAATGGGAAACGGGCTTTTCCCTCAGTGCCATATGAAACTAAATATTCATGTGCCTTTTCAAACAAAATGTTTGCAGTTAATTAAAAGGTAAAAAAAATCTACAAACATATCCAGGAACTGTTCAGCCATTTCTCGCATGATAGCAGTGAACTAATATTTACATTGTTTTCCCCTTCTTTGTGATCAGTAATTAAAATCTTGGATGTTGTGTAGGGAATGTGCCTTCACAAGTAGCTGTGCCTAGAGCTTAAAGACTGATGCCTGTATTATTTTTTCAGTTATTTCAGAGTCTGGTAATTGAAAATATTTAACCAAGTCGACCTACAAAAAATGTGTTGGTTTAAAAGAGTGCATATGATTCTGATTAACAGGCATGATACAGTGTTGTTATAGTGATGCTGGTCCCAGGATATTAGAGATACAAGGTGGGTGAGGGTACTATCTTTTATTGGGCCCACTTCTGTTGGTGTGTAAATTCAAAAGCTTGTCTCTCTCACCAGGAGAAGTTGGTCCAATAGAAGATATCTCACCCACCTTGTCTCACAGGTATGATGTTCTTTTATCAGAAAATTGCTTGGTTTGCCAAATAGACTATTTCATGATCACCCACTACTATAAAAAATGTTAAATGCAATGCTTCATGGGAAATAAATATCAAAACCTTTGATATTCCTCTGTAAATGGGTAGGGAATATAGTGGTATCATGGTTGTTCACTGAGCTATTGCAAAAAGTTGCAGTAGCTATTATTTTCATAGTAACAGACCTTAGTGTAGCTAATAATTTATCAGAAGTCCTACAAATACTGGACTACATGCGTATCGAAAAATAATGACCCTTGCAGCATAGGCACACTTCTTTGAAGCAGTTTTATATCCCAGTTCTGACCTTAAATTGTAGAGCTGAAGTCTGCTAATTCCTGGGATCATTCTTTGCTAACTGCAAGGTACCTTTCATCATTCTACTGCATGAATAGACCCCTAGTCAAGGGGATATTCTAACTTCATTAATTCCACAATATAAACTCTGTTGATAGAAGGAGCTAAACTACAGGCCTAACTCTGCTGTTTTATAAATTGATCTTTGTGGTACCTCATTGTGCAAAGTTCTAGGATATCTGCCAACTCTCTTTCTAGAGATTTTTCAGACAATTGCCTTTTCTAGAGCTATTAAGCTCCTGTAAACCCTACAGGGGGCATGTGTGGACCTGACAATTCCCTCCCATCACCAGAATACTACCCAGGGACCTGTCCATTTAACCATGTGACTGTGTAAGGCAGTATATTTTGACTTGTTTTAATTTTGAAAGCTTAGAGACTTCCAAAGTATCCTCCCAAATTTTGGCTCATTGCTTTTCAATGAAGCTGAAAATCTTTCTGAAGATATTCCTCCCATTCCTGCTTGGATCTCTGTATCAGAACTATATGTTTGTATAGTTGGGGCACAAATTCATAAAACTGTACATAGTCCTTCAGAGTTTGCATTTGGAAGGAACGCTTGCTCGATGCACCAATTTCCCACCAGAAGGCAGGAAGTGACACCATATCCTCTATCCCCATGAAGCCTCTCCTTACCTTGAACTCCCTTTATGAGGAATTCTGAGGATAGCTGATAGCCGGGAAAGCAGACACTACTAGAGCAAATGAATACGAAGGGCCTCTTCAAGGACTGCCCTAATCTCGAACAGACCCAGGAGATTTATGTGTTCTGAACTCTTTGTTCAGTCTGTAGGAAATAGGAACAAACCACATGTCTGGAACATAATCTGTTCTCCTTGGAATTTCTTCTCCATCTCCTTTCCACATATTTTCCCATTAAATGGGTATTCTGGCTCATGGTGTGGATATGACTTCTTTAGAGAGTCATCATTTTCAGAACTGAGTTAGTGGTGATATTATAAAGGAGCACTGAGCAGTCAACTGCGCATTGTGCCATTTCATTTGTAACCTCGGGAATGTATGCAGATTTCAATTTCTAGCAAAATACCAAACACTGGTAGTGTATATTAGGTACAGTAAAACCTCGACTTAACGGACTTCGGATGCAACGGACAAAATTTCTGATCCATATCAGACCACGACCCCTCCCGGCTGCTGCCCCGGTCCCAGCCGCTGGCGGGCTGGCTGCCGGCTTCCGGCTGCCGCCCTGGTCCCAGCCGCTGGTAGGCTGGCTCCCAGCTCCCGCCCCGATCCTGGCAGCGGGCGGTCTGGCTGCCAGCTCCCGCCCCAATCCCGGCAGCGGGCGGTCT
Source organism: Sternotherus odoratus (assembly GCA_032164245.1). Taxonomy (NCBI): domain Eukaryota; kingdom Metazoa; phylum Chordata; order Testudines; family Kinosternidae; genus Sternotherus; species Sternotherus odoratus. Next base: position 36,708,976 of record JAVMKO010000009.1, on the reverse strand, counting down.
GGCTGCCGGCTCCCGGCTGCCACCCCGGTCCCAGCCACTGGTGGGCTGGCTCCCGGCTCCCAGCTGCCGCCCCGGTCCCAGCCGCTGGTGGGCTGGCTGCCGCCCCGGTCCGGGCAGCAGGCGGGCTGGCTCTTGGCTCCCAGCTGCTGCCCCGGTCTCAGCCGCTGGCGGGCTGGATGCCGGCTGCCGCCCCGGTCCCAGCCGCTGGTGGGCTGGCTGCCGGCTGCCGCCCCGGTCCGGGCAGCAGGCGGGCTGGCTCTTGGCTCCCAGCTGCTGCCCCGGTCTCAGCCGCTGGCGGGCTGGATGCCGGCTGCCGCCCCGGTCCCAGCGCTGGCGGGCTGGCTGCCAGCTGCCGCCCCGGTCCCGGCAGCAGGCGGGCTGGCTCCCGGCTGCCGCCCCGGTCCCAGCCGCTGGCGAGCGGGCTGCCGGCTCCCGCCCCGATCCCAGCAGCGGGCAGTCTGGCTGCCGGCTCCCGGCTGCTGCCCGGATCCTGGCAGCCGGCGGGCTGGCTGCCGGCTCCGAGCGGGCGGGCTGCGGAGCTGCCGCCCCGACCCTGTGGCGGGCGGGCTGCTGCTCCGACAGCTTGGGTTTTTTTTTATTAAATAATGGACTTTTTGATTTAACAGACACCCCCCGCCTGAATTAGTCCATTAAATGGAGGTTTTACTGTATATTGATGAAATAAAATTATATGCATATTACTGAGGTAACTAGTGAATCAGTCCCTGAATGTATACACCCAGGTGGTCCTAAATTGGAAGAAATGGAGTGTAAGAAAAGTGAATCAGATAAATTAATCCTTTTCTGGGTTTCTTAGGTCCCTGTTCACCAAGCCTGACTTTGAAAATCTAATTCCAGCACCCGTGAATAAGGTCCATTGACAGCAATGGTAGTTGCACAGTAACTGTTTGGTAGTAACATGGTAAATAGTTTGTCCATCATTATAAGTGAAAATGTAATTATGGAAGATGCACCTGATTAGAAATATGATATTAAGATAGATTTCCATTTCTCCCAACTTCCTTCCTTTTTGTATTAAGATATTAAATGTTGATCCCTATAGCTGTTCTGAAATGTTTTTTATTTTGTAGATATATAATGTTATTTGTGTGGCAATTACTTTTGATTTGTGTTCATAAGACTCTGTAAATACAAACACATTGATTTCAATGTGTCTGAAGATTCAGTTTATAGTCTAGAATGTTGTCTTTTCTATATTAACTGTTTACATGTATCTTTTTACATATTAATTTTGAACGTATCTGTTTACTATACCAGTAAATGCAAACATGTAGATGTAGAAGAAACTTTTTTGCATGCAGCTTTTAGACCCTGTAATGGAAGAGTTAGTATGTTGAGCATAGCTAAAATGGCAGAAATTATGTATGCAGCAATTTCTTTTTAAGTGAACTGTCAACATTTTATATTTTTGACTCAGTACATATATAGTTGAAGTTATCACCCATTCTGTCAAAATAATAATTTTTAAAATGTAGAAGAAAACTACTTGTTACTGAAAATGTAACATGTTCTAGAGGTATCTATTATATATGGAGCCACTTTCCTGGGTCACTTGTTCTCCAAGACATTTCACTTATTGGATAGATGGATTCAAAGATTCACCATGATGCAAACCCATTTGATTGGATCTTACGTGCCTGATGAACAAAAAAAAAATCTACTTGCATTCCTTGAGAGGAAATACTGAAGTCCTTTTCAGTGTAATCAAAAGATCTTCAGGATGAAAAGTCACAACTTGTGCTAGCTCCGAGGGAATGAGGATGTAACTTTAAAATAGCTGTATTTGGGAAGTAGGGCAAAATCTTTTCTAGCTGTTCCACCCATTTAAAAATTCACTGTTAAGAACTGATCTAATTTTTAGCTAACAGAGAAAAGTAATTTCCTTAAATCTCATAGCTTTAAAAAAAAAAGCTAGATTAAATGTTTTCCTTCTGAGTTTTGATGTTCATGAGCTTTGTCATTCTAGTGTTAGGAATCTTGGCATTGACTGAAAAGAACATTGGTACTTAATTGTAGCTTGTCTGTCAAAAGGCACCATCTAAATAATTTGAGTAGTACATCCTAGAGAGGTCTACAACCTTTTGCTTTTAAACACACCATATATGAGGTCAGTTTTATAGTCATCAGAATGTTACGTTTCCAAGAGTCTAGCAGTTGCTCATTTTCTGGTCGGTTCCCTCATACACCTTCAGAGTAGGCTGAACTTGTGGGACCTCTTCCATTTATACCATCGGATAATTCATCTTGCAGTGTATGCATCCTATATGATCCAAGGATCAAGCACTCTGTTTTCTCTCCTAACAGTGGGAGTTCAACATACTACTGATTTTTGACTAATACAACAGCATTACAAATTGCTTTGATACTCTTACTCCATGGCGCACAGCTATCTTTAACTCAGGAGATGTTGATATGGACTCCTCCTATATTAATTCACCCAGAATTTTTTTAGGATTTTCAACACTCTGCAAGCTTCAGGGAAACGCTGATGATGGAGGAAAAGGAAGTGTCCATCTTCACAGAGGAGAAGTTCAAAGAGAAAACTTTGGACATCTGTGCTTGAAAGCAGGAGACATTGATGATTGTTAGCTATTCTCTAGAAGACAGACTGAGTTTACTGCCTTATCTTGTGCAATTAGTCAGGTTATCCTGCTTAAATTGATAAGGTGCAAAGACACAAGATGAGAAATCATCAATTTCTTACTATTGTTCCCTACCATAAAGGGAGGTGATGGAGTTATAAACTAATTTTCATTTTAGTTCAGAAGAAAATTAATAGAAAGAATCTGAATAGATGGGTGGGAGAGGTATAAGACAAATTTCAGTGTATTCATTTGCTAGTTTAGGTTGCTCTCACCAGGACTTTCTAGACACTCGTACAGTTCATGATCTCAGATATTGACTCATTTAACAAAACGGCATCATGTTTGACAACTCATTGTCTTCAGCTTCAGAGAAAAAGATGCACATGTTAATATGCTTGTGGTCCTTCTAGTGATGAAGCTCAGGAAAGACAGGACGGTTGAGTTTTCTTACGTGTTCAATTTGAACAATGTTTTCTTTACTGGTGAAGATGGCAAAAGCCAATTCAAGAGGATTATAAAACTTGCTAGACTTTGTCATTCAGAAGCAAGGCAGATGTTTTCATTTGAACGTAGACTTTTTTGCATATGAGAAGGTACAAATTAAATTGGTTGGTGTGCTTGATTTAAAAGTCTCTGTCCTATGTGCTGAAAGAAAATCTGTTAGGCAAGGTATAATTTCAGCTAAAAGTTTGATATCTGGCCTGGAGCCAATATTTATATTCACATGTCTTGCATACAAGTTTGGGATTTTTTTTTTACGTAATCTAGTCTTCAGGTAGCCTCAGTAAAAATCCACTGCAATCTTAGCTTTTTCTGAATGTCTACACTCAATCAATACTATTGCAAAAATAGTAGCCAGCCTCTCATTGTCCCTCCAGGTCAGATTTACCAGTCACAAGTTCTCAAGGCACTGACAACACATGGCAGCAGTTTTTCATAACTGATATTTTGTACAAGAGTCCAGGTGATTTAGGAGTGTGTATCCATAGATAACATTGCCTGAGGGTTTTATTTACAGAAAATTCTCATCTTATATCATAATGCTTCAGTCAATATTTTCAATGATCTGTGTGTATGTATCGTGTGTGTGTGTGTGTGTGTGTGATTACATTTTCTGATCATTTTATGATAGTGCTTATGACGATCTTTTACAAAATGATAAATAGGAAAAGTCGCTGTGTGCAGCATGTAAGTAGCTGTACTTAAGTGATGGTGGCAGATATGTAACTTCAGCTTCTTTTGTACCACTGGTTCCAAAGAAAAGAATGTGTTTAAAGTTACCTAAATATGTGTGCCTTGAACTCACTAATATTTCATCTACTTTCAGAATGAGCTTGTATTGTTCCTGCCGAATATTTTGTTAAGGTCAGTTTTACTGCCCAGAACACAGGAATGTCCTTGTCAATGACAGCACTCTCTACATTCATTAATTTAAAGCACAATTAAATCAATTTAGGCAGAATATGTAAACTTTATTTTTTTTAAAGTGATGGGAGATTTAATTGACGGCGGAGATGTAATAGTGCGCTTTTTCCATTCTTTATTTTCTGTTTCCAGAACTCCCACTGTGACAAAGGAAAGTAATGTTGCTATTTTTAGCCAACTGTCCTTAATATGTACAATGCATTTTGTGTTAGTATATTAGTTCAGGACATTAGCTGAAATTTCTGTTAGAAATTTGTTTAGGACAAAACATTCCCCTCCTACCCCCACAAAGTACATAATATGAAGCAACTGTATAATGCTGCATGGCAATAAGTGAAACCAAGAGACTTGAATATGATGTATTGGTATTCATTTCATATAGGTGAGCACATGACATAAGGGTCTATTCTCCTTTCAGTACATACCCACGTAATAACTTTGAGTTACATTAATAGGCATTACCTCTCCAGCAAAAGAGAATATACCCACTAAACAACAGATATACTTTCCTCACCTGGGGTTATGTTTTCTGCTTTTCTTTTTGGAAGCAGTTCATTGTTGTTTTGTTTTGTGTTTTTGTTTTTTTTGGGAGGGGGTGAGGTGGGTGGGAGGGTTGGCCAGTTTCTGTATGTACAGAACATTAAAACATTTTGTTCCACCAAGAGCTAACGTCATTTTCAGGAACAAATTGGTACAGCACAAATCAGATCTGAACAAAAGTGCAGATCTCTTAACATGTACCAGAATCAGATGAATATTACCTGGCACAAAGCCAATTTTAGAGATCTTCTCTTTATGTTGGCAGTAGAAAATGATGCCTTTCTGTAATGTAGCATAGAATTTCAGTAACGTTATGTATTTGTTATATTTAAATGTATTTCTTGCATAATTTTTTAATGAAGTTGTGTATCTTAATAAACATTTGTCTTTTGAATATTGTGTTGTGCATTGTGCTTAGCCCATGGAAGAATCCACAGGTGGGGCTTCGTTGGGAAGGGAAAAAACTGCAGATCCCCCCTTTTAGAATTTTTCCCAGATCGTGGTGTGTTCCCGCCACCTTGGAATCCTCCTCCCCTCTGGCAGGATCGCTTGCCCTGCACACGCACACACACACTCTCTCTAAAATGTAAGGAGCCCACCCACCCACTCTCTCTCTCCCTCTCCGAGTCCAGGTAGAAAATGCAGCTGACTCTCTGTGTGTGTCTGTCTGGGTAAGAGGAGATTTGTTGCCAGTCTCTTGATGCCTTAATGCAAACTTCTCATAGGTTTGATTCACACTAAGATGTCTCGGGTGTGGGCATCCACAAATGGAAGATGTTGCCTTAAAAACTGCTGATTCCAGGATCAAGGAGTAAGGGGATTATATTACTAAAGTTGAACAGAGATAGAAAGCTACGAAAAATAAAAACATGAGAGATGTTTGTCTAAACACAACTTTTATAAATTACTGGATTCCATTGAGACCCAAGCAGTCATCCTTACCTCCTCCTCCCTTATTTAATACATTGCAGGAGGTGGGTATACAGTACTTGTACTTCTTCTTCGAGTGATTGCTCACATGCATTCCACTATAGGTCAGGCACGCGCTGCGGGCCTGGTTGCCGGGTAGATTTTTCCCCTAGCTGCAGACTGGGCGAGCAGGGAGCCCCCTGGAGTGGCGCCACTGAGGCACTCTATAAGTACCCCTGCGACACAGTCTGGCCCTCAGTTCCTTCTTCACCGCTCGCGCTGGTAGTCGGAACAGGAGTACTGCTCTTGAGCGTCCTCCTTATCTCCTAGCTGTTATTCCTATTGTTCTCACTAATCGTTGTTGTTAAGTAGTTGTTAAATAGTTTATAGTGTAAATAGTTAGGTGCAGGGAATTTCCCTGCCACCGGAGCCATGTCATCCAAGGCTCCGGGATTCAAGCCATGTGCGGAGTGTGGGAAGCCCATGCCTGCGGGGGACCCACACTCCAAGTGCCTTAAGTGCCTCGGGGAAGCGCACTTGGCAGACTCCTGCAAAATATGCAGGGCTTTCAAACCCAGGACCCGCAAGGACAGAGAATCCCGCCTGCGGCAGATCCTGTTAGAGGCGGCCCTCACTCCGGACTCGAGTGCGGCACCGGGCCCCGCACCCAAGCCGGCCAAAGCAAAGCCTCGGCACCGGTCGCGCTCCCCCAGCGCTAAGCGCAGAAAGGACCCGGAACCGCGCCCAGCATCGGCACCGGACCGCGTGCAGCCTCCGGCGCCGCTCACGCGCCCACGGTCGCCGCCGGGGAGCCGACCAGAGGCACAGCCGCCTGCACCCGCACCGACGACTCCGGCGCCGCAGGAGGCCCCGTCGAGTCCGGTGCCAGTGGTCTCGCCACTCAGGGTGCCGATTCCGCAGCAGCTTCCCTCCACGCCGGAGGCGTTCGCTGCTGCGAGGAGGTTGCTTGCGGAGGATACCCCTCAGCAACCTGTCCGGTCTAGGGGCAAGCCGCCCATGACCGTGACTGAGATCACGGCTCGAAGCCCGGCTGGGCACGGACGCCGATCGATCTCGCGGCGCCGATCGAACTCCCGGTACCGGTCAGCTTCCCGGCACCGGTCGCAGTCTCGGCGCCGCACTGAGTTGAGACCATGCTCCGGGTCTCCTCATGGCCGGTCGCGCAGATCGCGCTCCGGCCGCCGGTCCGAGTCCTGGCGCCGATCGGAGTCCCGGCACTCCCGCACGGACAGACGCCGGTCGTACTCTCGGCACCGGTCGCACTCCCGGCACCGGTCCGTCAGCTGCCACAGGGGCCGCTCTGGACGCCGATCACCGAGCCGCTCGTCTTCCCGGCACCGTTCGTCGTCGCGGCACCGGTCACGCTCCACACGGCACCGATCACCTCGGCACCGTTCGTCGTCGCGGCACCGCAGACATCGGCGCTCCACATCTAGGCGGCACCGCCGCTCGCCCCGGCACCGGACCTCGTCGCGGCACCGGCGATCAGCCCGACACCGGTCGTCATCGCGGCACCGTGGATCCCGCAGGAGTGAATCCAGCAGCAGCCGCTTTTCAGGGGGCAGTCACTTCTCCCGGCACCGGTCGAGAAGCCCTCGGCGCCGGAGGCGTAGAGAGTCTGCTGGCACACAAACCCGGCATGACTCTCCGCCTAAGGCCCTCCAGTCGGCCACTACAGCGGCTCCATGGCACTCCTCTGCCTCAGCGTCCCCTCCAGTAATGGGACCAGCCCCAGCCACCCAAAACCCGGCTTGGCCAGAATGGGTGGCATGGGAGCATGATCAGCCTGGGGAAACCCAATCTGAGCCAGGGTTCCCAGTGTGTGCGAGGGCTGCTCGGCAGGACCTACCGGGGCCATCCTCGGCCAGCCAGCCGTCGGCGATACACAGCCCCCGAGAGCCAGGTCCTTACGCCTCCCCAGTGGGGGTAGAGGCGGTGGCGGGCACCTCTTCCAATAGCCCGCCCGCCCTGGAACTCTCCAATTACCAGCACCTCCTCCAGGCAGTTGCAAAAAATATGAATCTGCCCCTTGAGGAGGTCCAGATGGTGGATGACCCTGTCACCACCATGCTAACAAAGGGCACCCCGGCACGTGTGGCTGTGCCATTCATCAATACGATTAAAGCGCACACCACATCGGTCTGGAAGACCCCCGCCTCCATCCCCCCCACCGCCCGGGGGGTAGAGAAGCGCTACTTTGTCCCGGCCAGGGGCTATGAGTATTTGTATGTTCACCCTACGCCCTCCTCCCTGGTGGTGGAGTCGGTGAACAATAAAGAGCGCAATGGACAGGAGGCCCAGGTACCTAAGGCCAAAGAAGCCAAGAGGCTGGACCACTTTGGCAGGAAGGTTTACTCCTCCGGGGGCCTCCAACTCAGGGTGGCTAACCATCAGGCCCTAATGAGTAGGCACCATTTTGATACAGTGGAGGCCCTCAACAAATTCGAGACCGCTCTCCCCCAGGAGAGCAGACAGGAATTTAGGGCCCTTCTAACTCAGAGCAGGGATATCTCAAGGCACACCCTGCAAGCGGCCCTGGACTCAGCAGACTCAGCGGCCAGGACAATGGCCTCGGGCATAGCCCTTCGCCGGGCAGCATGGCTCTGCTCATCCAGCCTTGCCCCGGCGATGCAGTATAAAATTCAGGACCTCCCGTTTGAGGGACAGGCCCTCTTTTCGGAGGACACAGACATGCGGCTCCAGGCCCTCAATGACAGAGGGGTGACCCTCAAGGGCCTGGGCATGCACACCCCGGGGCCACAAAGGCGCCCCTTCATCCCTCCGCGCCGGAAGTTCTTCCCACCCGCCCGCCAGCCACAGGACTCCTCCAGCAGGAGAAACCGCCCCTTCCGCAAGCGTCAGGGGCCTAGGCAGGGCGGGAAACAGCGGGGACCTAAGCCTCCCCAGGGGCCTAGGTCCAACTTTTGATGGTGCGCCCGGGGGCAGCTTAATAACTACAGTCCTGGATCCTCCCTTCGGAGACCGTTTGTCTCACTTCCACCGTGCATGGTCGGACATCACATCAGACCAGTGGGTCCTCCGCACGGTGGAGGTGGGATACCCCCTCCAACTCTCCTCCACTCCTCCAACCCACCCACCTCCCTCGTCCCTCTTCAGGGACCCATCTCACGAGCAACTGCTTGTACAGGAGGTCAGGTCGCTCCTCGCACTGGGAGCCATCGAACCTGTACCACAGGAGTTCAGGGGAAAGGGGTTCTACTCCCGCTACTTCCTGATCCCCAAGGCGAAGGGGGGCCTCCGGCCCATCCTGGACCTGCGCGAACTCAACACCTACATGATCAGATTCAAGTTCCGCATGGTCACCTTGGGCACTATTATTCCCTCTCTGGATCCGGGAGATTGGTTCGCTGCCCTCGACATGAAGGATGCCTACTTCCACGTGAGCATCAAACCTTCTCACAGGCGCTACCTCCGCTTTCTAATAGCGGAAGAACATTATCAATTTGCAGTCCTGCCCTTCGGCCTGTCCACCGCGCCCAGGGTATTCACGAAGTGCATGGCAGTAGTGACGGCGTTCCTGCGGCGCCGCGGGGTACAGGTATACCCGTACCTAGACGACTGGCTGATCCGGGGCACCTCCAGGGACCAAGTGTCAGAGCACGTGCGTCTGGTCATCAACACCTTCGACCGCCTGGGAATCCTCCTCAACGAGGGGAAGTCCACCCTGGAGCCCACCCAGAGCATAGAGTTCATTGGGGCCCTACTAGACTCCAGGGTGGCAAGGGCATCCCTGCCCCAGCCCCGGTTTCTCACCATCCAGTCGGCCATCAGACAGCTTCGCAGCTGTCCAATGACCACGGCCAGAGTCTTCCTCAGCCTGTTAGGCCACATGGCATCGTGCACCTACGTGATACAGCACGCCAGACTGCGACTACGCCCACTGCAATCGTGGCTCGCAGTGGCCTACCGGCCAAGAAGGGACAGTTTGGACACCCTCCTTTCTATCCCCAAAGCCACCCTATCCGCTCTGACTTGGTGGGAAGACCAGAGCAATGCGTGCCGAGGGGTCCCCTTCCTCCCCCCCAGCCCGTCCATGTCCCTAGTGACGGACGCCTCGTCGATGGGTTGGGGAGCTCACCTAGGGGATCTCAGGACACAAGGCCGCTGGTCGGAGTCAGACCTCTGCCTCCATATCAATGTCCGGGAGCTGAGGGCCGTCCGACTTGCGTGCCAAGCGTTCCGGGACACGCTACAGGGTCACTGTGTGGCGGTGTTGACGGACAACACCACTGCCCAATACTACATAAACAAGCAGGGCGGGGCCCGATCCGGTCCCCTGTGTCAAGAGGCGATTCTCCTATGGGAGTTTTGTATAGCCCACGACGTTCACCCGGTGGCCTCTTTCCTCCCCGGGATTCAGAACACGCTGGCGGACCACCTCAGCAGGTCATTCATGTCCCACGAGTGGTCCCTTCGGCCGGACGTCATCCGACCGATCTTCCTGAGGTGGGGATTTCCCCACATCGACCTCTTCGCCTCCAGGCAGAACAGGAAGTGCCTCCAGTTCTGCTCCTTTCGAGGCAGCTCCCGGGGATCCCTGACAGATGCCTTCCTCCTACCCTGGACGGGGCACCTGCTCTACGCGTTCCCTCCGATCCCGCTTCTCCACAAGGTGATCCTGAAGATCAGACGGGACAGGGCACAAGTCATCCTCATAGCCCCGGCCTGGCCCAGGCAATGCTGGTATGCGTCCCTCCTCCGGCTGTCCAGGGCCCCTCCCATCAGCCTCCCGCTGTGGCCCGACCTGATCTCGCAGGATCACGGTCGCCTCCTGCATCCGGACTTGCAGTCCCTCCACCTCACAGCGTGGCTACTCCATGGCTGAGAGGTCCTGAGCTCTTATGCTCGACTGAGGTACAGAATGTCCTTCTGGGAAGTAGAAAACCATCCACCAGAAGTACCTATACAGCCAAGTGGACCCGCTTTTCTGCATGGTGCAGACAACATGATGTAGTCCCAAGTGAGGCTGCTATCCCGCGCATATTGGACTACCTCTTAGGCCTTAGAAACCAGGGCCTTTCTACTTCTACTATACGCGTCCACCTCGCTGCCATATCAGCTTTTCATCCGGGCCAGGCGAACCACTCAGTCTTTTCAGATCCTGTGGTATACCGTTTCCTCAGGGGCCTGGATAAACTGTACCCGAACGTCAAGTGTCCCATTCCACCCTGGGACCTCAACCTGGTGCTCTCACGCCTTATGATGCCCCCGTTCGAGCCCCTCGCCACGTGTTCCCTACTCCACCTTTCCTGGAAGGTGGCATTCCTAGTAGCTATCACCTCGGCTCGTAGAGTGTCAGAGATCCGTGCACTGACCTCCGAGCCGCCCTACACTATCTTCCACAATGACAAGGTGCAGCTACGTCCCCACCCGGCCTTCCTGCCTAAGGTGGTCTCCCCCTTCCATGTGAACCAAGACATTTGTCTCCCAGTCTTTTATCCTAGGCCACACACCTCTGGAAGGGAACAACAATTACACACGTTGGATGTTAGGAGGGCTCTTGCTTTTTATTTAGACAGAACAAAGCAATTCAGGAAAACAACGCAACTCTTCGTGGCTGTTGCAGAGAGAATGAAGGGCCAACCAGTTTCCGCCCAAAGGCTCTCCTCCTGGATCACCTCGTGCATTCACACCTGTTATGAACTCGCGGGCAAGCCGCTTGAGAGAGTAACAGCACATTCCACGAGAGCGCAGGCGTCCTCTGCGGCCTTCCGGGAAGGAGTCCCTATCACGGACATTTGCAGGGCGGCTACCTGGTCCTCCGTCCACACCTTCGCCGCCCACTACGCCATAGTCCAGCAAACCAGGGACGATGCGGCGTTTGGGTCAGCGGTCTTACGATCAGCAATGGGTCCACCCGACCCCACCTCCTAGGTATTGCTTGTAGTCACCTATAGTGGAATGCATGTGAGCAATCACTCGAAGAAGAAAACAGGGTTACTTACCTGTAACTGTTGTTCTTCGAGATGTGTTGCTCACATCCATTCCAGACCCGCCCTCCTTCCCCACTGTCGGGTTAGCCGGCAAAGAAGGAACTGAGGGCCAGACTGTGTCGCAGGGGTACTTATAGAGTGCCTCAGTGGCGCCACTCCAGGGGGCTCCCTGCTCGCCCAGTCTGCAGCTAGGGGAAAAATCTACCCGGCAACCAGGCCCGCAGCGCGTGCCTGACCTATAGTGGAATGGATGTGAGCAACACATCTCGAAGAACAACAGTTACAGGTAAGTAACCCTGTTTTCCAAATATAACATTCCATCACTGCTTGGGACCCAACTCTCAGTATACTCCAAGATATATCTAAAGCTAATACAGTCAATTATTGCAGAATTAATAATAGACAGCATTTCTATTGCAATGGGAGTAATTTAAATGCTGGTGTTGCTCTCACCCAAGAGCAGATGAGAGGCCTGATTCAAACATATTCCCATTTGTTTCTGTGGAGCTGAATCAGGCCCACTAGTGATGTGCGAGACTAAGTATTTTACCCGTCAGGCATATAGCATTTTTAAATAAATGTTTTGTAATGGGAACCATCAAGTTTACCATGCCAGTCGTGTATCTGCTGCCTCAGTGCTTCACAACGGGGCCTGAGTGTTTCCAGCATCATTTGTGAGAACCAAATTAATCTTACTCAGACACTAAAAATGAATTAAAACTCCCAGAAAATGAGTGAGTTCTGCACTGGCTGAAGTAATCTCACATGAAAGAGCAGACTTCTGACTACAGAGCAATGAAAAGAAATACATTTTTAGGTATCTGGAAACTGTTCTTAGAACACATTAAATCTTGAAAACAACAGGCTCACAATGTTAATCATTTCAACAGCTCCCTGTATTTCCCTCTCCTTTTCCTTTAAGCAAAGACTAGGAAAAAAAATAAAACCAAACTAAAACATGTTCATAACATTACTGGGGAAAATGCTACAAACTAAAAAACTTGTCCTGGGAACATTTGTTCATTTGAGTTGTTCCATTGCCCTTGATTGACTTCATTGGGACTAATCACAGAAATGATTGTGGGATCAGGGCCTCAGGGGCAGAACCTAAAAACATTTTTGCCTGATTATTGGTACTGAAGCTAAATAGAGATGAAAGGGTTTTCAGGATCAGGCCCTAAATATATAATACAGCAGAACCTTTGCTGATCCCCATTGCAAATTAGAAAATAAGGGCCCAATTCTCATATCTTTAATGCTGTTGGGTAACAAACAGTTCTTCTTCGAGTGATTGCTCACATGCATTCCACTATAGGTTAGGCACGCGCTGCGGGCCTGGTTGCCGGGTAGATTTTCCCCTAGCTGCAGACTGGGTGAGCAGGGAGCCCCCTGGAGTGGCGCCACTGAGGCACTCTATAAGTACCCCTGCGACACAGTCTGGCCCTCAGTTCCTTCTTCACCGCTCGAGCTGGTAGTCGGAAGAGGTCTCCTTATCTCCTAGCTAGTCGATTGTTCTCTTAATTGTTCGTTGTTAGCAGTTGTTGTTAGTTACTTTACATAGTCTTTGTAGTGTAAAGAGTCAGTGCAGGGGTTTTTCCCTGCTGCCGGAGCCTCTGTCTTCAAGGCTCCGGGATTCAAGCACTCAGAGTGTGGGAAGCCTATGCCTATGGGAGACCCACACTCTAAGTGCCTCTCAAGTGCCTGGTAAGTGCACTTGGCAGTTTCTTCCTAGATCTGCAGTACCTTCAGCCCAGGACCCGCAAAGACAGGGAATCCCGCTTGCGGCACGTCCTGATGGAGGCGGCCCCGAACTCCAGTGCGGCACCGGACCCCACACCCAAACCGCCGAGAGCCAAGCCTCGGCACCGGTCGCGCTCCCCCAGCACCAAGCGGAAGAGGAGCGCTCAACTTCGCCCTGCTCCGGACCGCGTCCAGCCGCCGGTACCAGTGCCGCGACCTCAGCCTTCTCCGGGGAGCCGACCTGAGGAAGAGCCGCCAGCACCCGCACCGCTGACTCCGGCGCCGCAGGAGGCCCCGTCGAGTCCGGTGCCAGTGGTCTTGCCACTTGGGGTGCCAACTCCGCAGCAGCTTCCCTCCATGATGGAGGCGTGTACTGCTGCGAGAGGGTTGCTTGCCGGGGACGCCCCGCAGCAACAAGTCCGGTCGACGGGCAGGCCGCCCATGACCGAGGCAGAGATCGCGTGTCGGAGCCCGGCAGGGCATGGACACCGCTCGATCTCGCGGCGCCGACCAGACTCCCGGCAACGGTCACCCGCCCGGCTCCGGTCGCAGTCTCGGCGCCGCAAGGAGTTGAGACCCTGCTCAAGGTCTCCTCCTGGCCGTTCGCGCCACTCGCGCTCTGGCCGCCGATCAGAGTCCCGGCACCCTGGTAAGGGCCGGTCGTACTCTCGGCTCCGGTCGCACTCCCGGCACCGGTCCCTCAGCTGGCACCGAGACCGTCCGAGACGTCGCTCCACAAGCCGCTCCGCGTCCAGGCACTGCTCGTCGTCTCGGCACCGAACCCTGTCGCGGCGCCGAAGGTCCTCCCGGTACCGATCATCGTCTCGGCACCGAGACTCCCCGAGGCGGCACCGTTCAGGTAGCCACGATTCCTCGGATGGGCACCATACCGCCCGGTACCGGTCGAGAAGCCCACGGCACCGGGAGTGTAGAGAGCAGCACCGGACCCCGTCGCGGCGCCGAAGGTCCTCCCGGTACCGATCATCGTCTCGGCACCGAGACTCCCCGAGGCGGCACCATTCAGGTAACCACGATTCCTCGGATGGGCACCATACCGCCCGGTACCGGTCGAGAAGCCCACGGCACCGGGAGTGTAGAGAGCGGCACCGAACCCCGTCGCGGCGCCGAAGGTCCCCCCGGTACCGATCATCGTCTCGGCACCGAGACTTCCCGAGGCGGCACCGTTCGGGTAGCCACGACTCCTCGGATGGGCACCTTACCGCCCGGCACCGGTCGAGAAGCCCACGGCACCGGGAGCGTCGAGAGTCCGCCGGCATGCGGGCCCCTCGCTCGGCGGGACCAGTCCAAGTCACCCAGAACCCTGCCTGGTCAGAGTGGGCGGCATGGGGGTACGATCGGCCCCGGGAAACCCAGTCTGAACCCGGGTTCCCGGTGAGCTCAGAGGGTCCAGTGGACGTGCTGGCAGGACCATCATCGGCAGTCCAGCCCTCCACGGTACGTAGCCCTATGGAGCCGGGTCCCTACGCCTCCCCCGTAGGGGTAGAGGCAGTGGCGGGCACTTCATCAACTAGCCCGCCCGCCTTGGACCTCTCCAGTTACCAACATCTCCTCCAGGCAGTTGCTAAAAACATGAACCTGCCTTTGGAAGAGGTCCCAGTGGTGGACGACCTGGTCACCACCATGTTAACTAAGGGCACTCCGGCACGGGTGGCAGTGCCGTTCATTAATACTATTAAACTCCACACGGCGGTAATTTGGAAGACCCCCGCCTCTATCTCCCCCACTGCTCGTGGGGTGGAGAAGCGTTATTTTGTCCCAGCCAAGGGATATGAATACTTGTATGTTCACCCCACGCCCTCCTCCCTGGTGGTGGACTCTGTTAATAACAAGGAGCGCCACGGGCAGGAGGCGCAGGTCCCCAAGGCCAAAGAGGCCAAAAGGCTGGACCACTTCGGCAGGAAAGTTTATTCCTCCGGGGGCCTACAACTCAGAGTCGCCAACCATCAGGCACTCCTGAGTAGGCACCATTTTGACACGGTGGAGGCCCTTACTAAATTTGAGACTGCTCTCCCGCAGGAGGGCAAACAGGAGTTCAGGGCCCTATTGCTCCAAAGCAGGGACATATCTCGTCATGCCCTGCAAGCGGCCCTGGACTCGGCCGACTCTGCGGCCCGAACAATGGCCTCGGGCATTGCCCTCCGCCGGGCAGCATGGCTCTCGTCATCCAACCTAGCCCCGGCCATGCAATTTAAAATCCAGGACCTCCCCTTTGAGGGACAGTCCCTCTTCTCGGAGGATACGGATGCCCGTCTCCAGGCCCTCAAGGACAGGGGGGTAACCCTCAAAGGCCTGGGCATGCACACCCCAGGTCCACAGAGGCGTCCCTTCATCCCGCCACGCAGGAAATTCTTCCCACCTGCGCGCCCGCCCCAGGACTCCTCCCTCAGGAGAAGCCGCCCTTACCGCCGGCGGCAAGGGCCTAGGCAGGGCGGGAAACAACAAGGCTCTAAGCCTTCCCAGGGGCCCAAATCCAACTTTTGATGGTGCGCCCGAGGGCAGTTCACCAATCATAAACCTGGATCCTCCCTTTGGAGACCGTCTGTCCTACTTCCGCCGTGCATGGTCAGACATTACATCAGACCAGTGGGTCCTCCGCACGGTGGAGGTGGGATATTCGCTCCAGCTCTCCTCCACTCCTCCCACCCACCCACCCTCCTCGTCCCTCTTCAGGGACCCCTCTCACGAGCAACTCCTCGTACAGGAGGTGAGGTCGCTCCTCGCACTGGGAGCCATCGAGCCCATACCGCAGGAGTTCAGGGGGAAGGGGTTCTACTCCCGCTACTTCCTGATCCCCAAGGCGAAAGGGGGCCTCCGGCCCATCCTGGACCTGCGCGAACTCAACACCTACATGATCAGGTTCAAGTTCCGCATGGCCACCTTGGGCACTATCATTCCCTCTCTGGATCCGGGAGACTGGTTCGCTGCCCTCGATATGAAGGACGCTTACTTTCACGTGAGCATCAAACCCTCACACAGACGTTACCTCCGCTTCCTGGTAGCGGGGGAACACTATCAGTTTGCCGTCCTACCCTTCGGCCTGTCCACCGCACCCAGGGTGTTCACAAAGTGTATGGTGGTAGTAGCGGCATTCCTTCGGCGCCACGGGGTACACTTATACCCGTACCTCGACGATTGGTTGATCCGAGGCACCTCCAGGGACCAAGTGTCAGCTCATGTGCGGCTCGTTATCAGCACGTTCGACCGCTTGGGAATCCTTCTCAACAGGGAGAAGTCCACCCGGGAGCCTACCCAGAACATAGAGTTCATAGGAGCCCTACTAGACTCCACGGTAGCAAGGGCATCCCTGCCCCAGCCTCGGTTCCTCACTATCCAGTCGGCCATCAGACAGCTACGCAACTGTCCGATGACTACGGTCAAGGTCTTCCTCAGCCTGCTAGGTCACATGGCATCGTGCACTCATGTCATACAGCACGCCAGACTACGGCTACGCCCACTGCAGTTGTGGCTCGCGGTGGCCTACAGACCGAGAAGGGACAGTATGGACGCCCTCCTCTCCATCCCCAGAGCCACCCTATCCGCTCTGGCTTGGTGGGAAGACCAGGACAATGTGTGCCAAGGGGTCCCCTTCCTTCCCCCCAGCCCGTCCATGTCCCTGGTGACGGACGCCTCGTCGCTAGGGTGGGGAGCTCACCTAGGGGAACTCAGGACCCAGGGCCGCTGGTCGGAGTCAGACCTCTGCCTCCACATCAATATCAGGGAGCTGAGGGCCGTCCGGCTCGCATGCCAGGCGTTCCGGGACACATTACGGGGTCACTGTGTAGCGGTGCTGACAGACAACACCACAGCCCAGTATTACATAAACAAACAAGGCGGGGCCCGCTCCAGCCCCCTGTGTCAAGAGGCGATTCTCCTGTGGGAATTCTGTATAGCCCACGCTATTCACCCGGTGGCCTCCTTCCTTCCCGGAATCCAGAACACCCTGGCGGACCGCCTCAGCAGATCCTTTATGACTCACGAGTGGTCCCTTCGGCCAGATGTCATCCGGCCGATCTTCCTGAGGTGGGGGTTTCCCCACATCGATCTCTTCGCCTCCAGACAGAACAGGAAGTGCCTCCAGTTCTGCTCCTTTCGAGGCAGCTCCCGGGGATCCCTGACAGATGCCTTTCTCCTACCCTGGACGGGGCACCTGTTCTATGCGTTCCCTCCGATCCCGCTTCTCCACAAGGTGATCCTGAAGATCAGACGGGACAGGGCACACGTCATCCTCATAGCCCCGGCCTGGCCCAGGCAATGCTGGTATGCGTCCCTCCTCCAGCTGTCCAGGGCCCCTCCCATCAGCCTCCCGCTGTGGCCAGACCTGATCTCTCAGGATCACGGTCGCCTCCTGCACCCGGACTTGCGGTCCCTTCACCTCACAGCGTGGCTACTCCATGGCTGAGAGGTCCTGAGCTCTTATGCTCAACCGAGGTACAGAACGTCCTTCTGGGTAGTAGGAAACCATCCACCAGAAGTACCTATACCGCCAAGTGGACCCGTTTCTCTGCCTGGTGCACACAACATGACATCGTTCCAAGTGAGGCTACTATCCCACGCATATTGGACTACCTGTTAGGCCTCAGAAATCAGGGCCTTTCTACATCTACTATCCGGGTCCACCTCTCTGCCATATCGGCTTTCCATCCGGGTCAGTCGAACCACTCAGTCTTCTCCGACCCTGTGGTATACCGTTTCCTTAAGGGTCTAGATAAGCTGTATCCGAACGTCAAGCGTCCCATTCCACCTTGGGATCTCAACCTTGTGCTCTCACGCCTCGCGATGCCCCCGTTCGAGCCCCTCGCCACGTGTTCCTTACTACACCTTTCCTGGAAGGTGGCATTCCTAGTAGCTATCACCTCGGCTCGTAGAGTGTCAGAGATCTGTGCACTGACCTCCGAGCCGCCCTACACTATCTTCCATAAGGACAAGGTTCAGCTACGTCCCCACCCGGCCTTCCTGCCTAAGGTGGTCTCTCCCTTCCATGTTAATCAAGACATTTGTCTCCCAGTCTTTTATCCTAAGCCACACACCTCTGGAAGGGAACAGCAATTACACACGTTGGATGTTAAGAGGGCTCTTGCTTTTTATTTAGATAGAACAAAGCAATTCAGGAAAACAACCCAACTTTTCGTGGCAGTTGCGGAGAGGATGAAGGGCCAGCCAGTTTCAGCCCAAAGGCTCTCCTCCTGGATTACCTCGTGCATTCACACCTGTTATGAACTCGCGGACAAGCCGCTTGAGAGAGTAACAGCACACTCCACGAGAGCGCAGGCGTCCTCTGCGGCCTTCCGGGAGGGAGTCCCTATTACGGACATCTGCAGGGTGGCTACCTGGTCCTCCGTCCATACCTTCGCCGCCCACTACGCCATAGTCCAGCAGACCAGGGACGATGCGGCGTTTGGGTCAGCGGTCTTACGATCAGCAATGGGTCAACCCGACCCCACCTCCTAGGTATTGCTTGCAGTCACCTATAGTGGAATGCATGTGAGCAATCACTCGAAGAAGAAAACAAGGTTACTTACCTGTAACTGTTGTTCTTCGAGATGTGTTGCTCACATCCATTCCAAACCCACCCTCCTTCCCCACTGTCGGTTTAGCCGGCAAAGAAGGAACTGAGGGCCAGACTGTGTCGCAGGGGTACTTATAGAGTGCCTCAGTGGCGCCACTCCAGGGGGCTCCCTGCTCACCCAGTCTGCAGCTAGGGGAAAATCTACCCGGCAACCAGGCCCGCAGCGCGTGCCTAACCTATAGTGGAATGGATGTGAGCAACACATCTCGAAGAACAACAGTTACAGGTAAGTAACCTTGTTTTTACTCCAGAGTCAATGGGACTATTCATGGAACAAGGTACTGTTTGACTTATTGGTATCTGAATCTGGCCCTAAATGAAAGAAGGAAAAAAGAAAGACGAGAACATCACAAAATTAATCTTGCTGATTTATTTTGACAATTTAAGTTTTAATTTAATTTAAGCTGAAGTACTATAACCAGTAAACAGAGTGTAGTATATTTTATAAGGAAAAAAATCTGTAATATGAAGTTGCTGCAACTCACAGCTAATAAGTCTTTGCAGACAAGCTAAAAGTTCTACTTTTTGTGCAAATTACAGTGTGTGAAATAACAAGATTTTACTTTCATTTCTTGTGTGGTTTTTTGTCTTGCATCTTGATCTGCTTATACTTTATTTCCTATGTTATGTACTTTTTTGTAATAATTGTGTTTTTAATAATCATGCTCTTTTACTATTTTCTGTTTAAAAAAACAAAATTGACAATGTTGCTTTGAAATTAGCTGATATGTAAAATACCTTAAAAATGCTTATTTATTATTTTTCTTTTCCTTTTTCTGGTCTAGAAGGATATTTATGCTACAGAACTACTAGTCTTTATCTGCCTTTCCCAAGTAATGGTGAACAATATGAATGCTACCAGGGCCTTAAAACATGAAGTCTGAACACTATGTAAAATCATTATCCTTTAATTTGGGATAATAGATCCTGAATACCCTTTGTAATTATAAAGGAATCTTTATATGTATGTATTTTTTTCTATTTTCCAAATGCCAGTTAAAAAAGAAACACTAATCCAAATTCCAAAACAAAAATGGAAATTTAAATGCATTTAATTTGATGCTTGTATTGTGATGCTGGTGAACAAAGTGCTAGTTCTTGCCAAGGCTGTAGGTGTTAACTGAGCACTAACAAATTCATAGCTGGAAACCAGACCAGCTCACCTGTGTTAATATTGTTCAAGATAGGCATTAGACTTGTAAAGATGTGTGTCGACTCTATAAAATGCTTGTAAGTTGCTGCATGCATTAATCTTATCATGTCTGTATCCCATGCTATAAGGTAATATGAACATTTTGCCTCCTCTGAGCTTGTGAACCTAGGCAGGAAGAGTGGTCTCGCCCCATCCCATCCATCAAGAAGGACTATCAAGACTAAATGGGCTATTGTAGGACAAAAATTTTGATTGCCCCATCCACCCATGAAGAAGTTATGGCCAAGAATTCTCGTTCCATCAGTTTGAACTCTGGGAGAAGTGCATATAAAGATGCTCACAGGAAGAAATGGTTTTCTCTCTGCTGTTTGTACTCTCACAGGGCTGGAGCTAAGAAACAAAACAAGCGTTCTTGAGGATCAACCTGGGTTAGCCCTAAAATACATTCAGAGGATAGACTACTACATCTCTGTCACTTTTTAGATCATAAGCACAGATGAGTCATAGTCTTGCTTTAACCCCTAAATCTCTCATTTCTTTTTCCTAGTTAATACATGATTTATTATAGAATTTGCCTGAGTGGCAAGATATACTGCAGTGCCCAAGAGGACTGTCTGTGACTCCATGGTAAAATTTTTACAGTGATCCGAGAGTAAACATTTGTTACTGGGTTGGTGAATTCTAATAATAGAACACACCACCACTGTGGGGTGTCTGTCCTGCTTTTTGATAGTCTACCCTCAGGTTGGCACTCATGATCTTGAACCACTCCAGAGAGTGTGACATATTATGAAGTGAATACCATTTCCCTAGTAAAGATATTTATTCTTAATGTTGGCAAGAGGCTACTAGATAACATCAGTGGCACATTTTGGTTATGTTAAAATTTGTTCATACTTATCATTTGCATTGTGATTGCACCGAGGGGCCCTATCAGGGCCCCAAATTGCAATATAAACACAGAACAAAAAGACTATTCCTGCCCTAAAGAGGCAAGTGCTTACAATAAACAGACAAGTGCCACAAAATGAGACAATACTGGTCAACAATGGAAAACTATCGTCA
Source organism: Sternotherus odoratus (assembly GCA_032164245.1). Taxonomy (NCBI): domain Eukaryota; kingdom Metazoa; phylum Chordata; order Testudines; family Kinosternidae; genus Sternotherus; species Sternotherus odoratus. The sequence goes on along the minus strand of JAVMKO010000009.1, from coordinate 36,687,976 downwards.
CAGCACAGCAGATGCCTATAAACACAGTGGTGTTCTGCATCATGTCAGAAGACAGTTTAAGGAGGGATTGGACGGACAATGAGATAGCTTTGCAGTTGTTTACAGGAAGCTCCTTCCATGGATGGGGGACAGCATGGGAGAAAGCAGATAGGTGTACAGTTTTTCTTTGTGAAGAACTCACAGTGCAGAAATACAAGCCTCGTCTAATTTGATCAGCTCTGGAATAGATACATACATTTTCCCAAATGATGAAAACCTTTGTACTGCCAGATGTCTCCACCATCCCTCCCTCTTAGCAAGAAAAGATAAATTACTATACTTATCTGAAATGCATCATGTCTCCCCTACTTTGCAATAAATCAATTCCATACGATTCCAGTCTATGTTGCTGATCCTTTCAGAGAGAACATATCCCATGCTGTCAGTCCTAAACTCTTAACCAGCTTCTCAACATGACTTCTCTTTTATCTGTTCCCTTTTTGCAGTTGGACTCGGTGTCTCTCAAAGCCTTAGTATGAACTCTTGAAATATTTATTGTACATAAGTGCATGAAAGGCTGTAATTTCAAGGTAACTATGTAAGGAGAGTGTTACCTTTATGTGAATTAAACTAAAATATGCAACCGACTGTGGGATGACAGGTAGACTGTGGGGAGCAATGGTACTGAGCAAAAGTCATGTGAGCTCAGGAAAACCTTGAGAGAAGGCTGTGGAGTCTGTCAGCCAGAGGAGTTACAAGCCAGCAGCAAAACCTGGGGAAAATGCAGGGCAAGACAAGAGGCAGAGTGAGACCTCAGAACTGCAGAAACCAAAAGCTGGTCTACGCTACAAAGTTAGGTCAGAATAACTACATTGGACAGGGTGTGAAACTTTTCATAGCCCTCAACGTATCATTAAGTCCTAAACCCCAGTGTCAACATCACTAGGTCAATGGAAGAATTCTTCTGCCTCTTGGTGAGGTGAATTTACTACACAGCAAGCACTGCTGCTGCAGCATTTGTAGTGTGGACATAGTCTGAGTGGCTGACATATTTGCACAGACATCCCTGAGAGGACTATTGGGGACGGTCAGGGTATATGCTAGAAACTACAGTTGCAGTGCTGCAGCTATAATGCTGTGCTGTGGTGCAGACACTTTGGCTATGTCTTCACTACAGCATTAGTTCGATTTCCTTTAATTCGATTTACTAAAGCAGACTGTATAAAGTCGATTTAGTGCGTCCCCACAAAGCACAGCAAGTCGACAGTGTCTGTCCTTACAACTTTTGCAAGCGTCAACATAGCGAGCATTGCGCTATGGGTACCTATCCCACAGTTCCCGGAGCCCCCAGCAGGCACCATTTTGAGTGCTGCACTGTGGGTAGGCATGCCATCATTCCGCACCCTTTTTTTTGTGACGCCGACACCATTTCGAGTGTTGCACTGTGGGTAGGCATGTCATCATTCCGCGTCCTTTTTTTCGCACCGCCGACACCATTTTGAGCTGTGCACTCACTGTGGGTAGGCATCCCATTATTCGAGCCCCATCCCTGGGCTGCGCTAACGCCATAGCACTGCAAGCATGGAGCCTGCAGATGCCATCGCTGCAGCACTGGCCGTTGTGAAGACCTCCCGCCTTGTTGTGGATTTTATGCTGCATCATCTGCAGAGGAATGTGATCCGGAGACAACTGTGCTTTCCGGAAGCTGATGACAGTGAGGAGGAGGAGGAGGAGGAGGAGGACCTGGACCTGGACGTGCATATCAGGGACAGGGACACTGCGGTTTATGGAAGTAGGGTGACCGACAATCTGGCAAATTTGGTGGCAATGGGGCAGGCTCATGCCATGGAACGCTGATTCTGGGCCAGGGAAACAAGCACTGACTGGTGGGATCGCATAGTGTTGTGGGTCTGGGATGACTCCCAGTGGCTCAGAAACTTTCGCATGCGTAAGGGCACGTTCATGGAACTTTGTGACTTGCTTTCCCCGGCCCTCTGGCGCAAAAATACCAGAATGAGGGCGGCCCTCACAGTTGAGAAGCGAGTGGCGATAGCCCTCTGGAAGCTTGCAATGCCAGACTGCTACCGGACAGTCGCAAATCAGTTTGGGGTGGGTAAATCTACAGTGGGGTCTGCTGTGATGCAAGTAAGCAGGGCAATCGTCGAGCAGCTGCTACCCAGGGTTATAAACCTTGGAAACCTGCAATCTACAATAGATGGCTTTGCCGCCATGGGATTCCCTAACTGTGGTAGGGCTATAGATGGGACTCATATCCCTATCCTGGCACCGGACAACGAGGCCGCAGAGTACAGAAACCGGAAGGGATATTATTCTATGGTCATGCAAGCAGTGGTTGACCACAAGGGACGTTTCACCGACCTGTACGTGGGGTGGCCGGGAAAGGTTCATGACGCTCATGTGTTCAGAAACTCTAGGATTTTTAGACAGCTGCAGGAAGGGATTTTCTTCCCCGACCAGAAAATTTCCGTGGGGGGGGGGAGAAATGCCCATCGTTCTCATTGGGGACCCAGCCTACCCCTTAATGCCCTGGCTTATGAAGCCCTACACTGGGGCCCTGGACAGGGGTCAGGAGCTGTTCAATTACAGACTGAGCAAGTGCAGAATGGCAGTAGAGTGTGCATTTGGCCGACTCAAGGGGAGATGGAGATCATTACTGATTCGCTCAGACATCAGCGAGAGAAATATCCCCATTGTTATTGCTGCTTGCTCTGTGCTCCACAATCTCTGTGAGAGCAAGGGGGAAACGTTTATGGCGGGCTGGGAGGCAGAGGCAAATTTCCTGTCTGCTACTTACCAGCAGCCAAACAGCAGGGAAAGTAGAAGAGTGCACCATGAGGCGCTGCGCCTCAGGGACGCCTTGAAAACCAGTTTCATGAGTGCCCAAGATGACGTTTGACAACCCGGTCCCTTGCACTGCTCAGCCCTAAGCCTGCCGTCCTTGCACCTCTTTCCCTCCCCCCTCCCCATACTTGCAGAGGAAATAAATACACTGTTTTAAAAATCACGGTTTCTTTATAGGTTCATCACAAATTCGGGGTGCGGTGGGAAGGGGAGGGGAGGGGAGGGAAACCAGCAGTCACGTGGTGGAGGAGCGGATGGGGGGAAGTGGTTAGGGGTGGTGTAGGGTGGCCAAGACTCAGCAGCTTTTAAAAGTTTTCGGATACACTCATCCTGCTGCTGCTTGTGCTGGCTTGTGGTGTAGAGTGGGTTGGTCCCCGGAGCTTCCCGCCCTCCCCCCCCCGGGTTCTCACCCCTCGTTTGGGTGTGGAATCTATGGGACTTGGGGAGGGGGAGAGGTGGTTATACAGAGGTTGTAGAGGCGATCTTTGGTTCTGCTCTACCAGACACCTGAGCATATCGCTTTGGTCCTCCATTATCCGGATCAAAGCATCCATCCGCCTTTCTTCGCGTGCCTCTCGTCTTTCCTCACACTGCAGCCGTTGTTCTTCACACTCCAGCCGTTGTTCTTCACGCTTTTCTGCTGCAGCTCTTGATTCCTGTCTTGACTGTAGCAATTTTTCCCTCCATTCAGTCTGCCGTGCGGCCTCAGCGTTGGAGTTCTGGAGTAGTTCATTAAACATGTCATCACGCGTTTTCTTTTTACGCTTCCATATCTGCGATAGACGGCGAGAGGGGCAGGTGGGCGGATTCTGAGATAACTGTGCAGCTGTGGGCAAAGAAAGGCACAAGGTTATGAGACAGAAACATTCACGGATCACAATGGGAGTACTATGCTACGGGGAACCACATTATTCAACGGCCTATTATGAGTATATTCCGCACCTAAAAAGTTACTGGATGCCTCACACAAAAGTCACAGAAGCATCTCACATACAGCCTCAACACAACACGGTTACTGAAATCACCATGCAGCGGGCCATGTTAACCTTAAGCCATACTCGGATATTCCAGAGTAACCCCCCCTTCCCTCCCCTCCCCCCCCCCCCGCCACATGGATCACTCCTCCAGCACACCGCGTGGGGCTCACCGCAAACTTCAAAACAAAACCGGGCTGTCTTCGGGCTACCTGTTGGGAGTGGGGGGGCGGTTGTGCAGACTGGCGGGAAGGGGGCGGTTGTGCAGACTGGTGGGGGGGACACGGGCGGTTGTGCAGACTGGCGGGGGGGAAGGGGGCGGTTGTGCAGACTGGCGGGGGGGACGGGGCGGTTGTGCAGACTGGCGGGGGGAAGGGGGCGGTTGTGCAGACTGGCGGGGGATGGGGGGGTGCAAAAAACAGACCACTCACCAGAGGATCCTTCGTGGGCTGGGGTACCCCCTTTGGTTGGTCTCCTGTGCTGCTGAGCTCTGCATGGCGGCTTGTGCTGATGATTTCTATGAATGGCGACAGCTGTGCAGGTGCGCTGGCCACGCTGACCAAACAGGAAGCTATTCAAATGTTCCCAGGTCTTTTCCTGTCTACCTGGCCAGAGCAGCAAGTTGAGAGTGCTGTCCAGAGCGGTCACAGCGGAGCAGTGAAGCAGTCCAGAGCGGTCAGAATGCAGCATTGTGGGACAGCCTCTGGAGGCCAGTAATGTCACTTGAGTCCTCACTAGTCCACAATCGACCTAGAGAGGTCGATTTTAGCGCTACTCCTCTCGTTAGGGAGGAGTTCAGAAGTCAATTTTAAGGTCCCTTTAAGTCGACGCAAATGGCATGCATGTGAGGACGGGTACTGGTTTATATCGACTTAACGTCGCTAAAGTCGACGTTAAGCCCTAGTGGGGAACAGCCCATACTGTAGTGACAGAAGGGTTCTTCGCTGCAGTAAATCCACCCCCAAGAGGCCGTAGGTAGGTTGATGGAAGAATTCTTCCATCAATTTAGTCCTGTCTACACTGGGGTTTAGGTTGTCTTAACTACATCTCTTGGGGATGTGAATTTTGCATACCCCTGAGCAATATAGTTAAGTTGACCTCACTTTCTAGAGTAATAGGAACCTATATAAGAAAAAGACCCCAAAATGAGGACTGTCACTATAAAATCAGGACATCTGGTCACCTAGTCACTCCACACCATTGATTCTACTAGTGTGAGCCCAACAATACAAAGCAGGATTAGACATGCAACAGGTCAAAATCAGATGTCTGGCAGTTGGCAGCCCTACATATAAGCCAAAGGTCTCTTTACTGAGCAAAATATTTACTAGTTACCACTCTGCCTTTCAGACAAACAACAAATTCCCAAGTCTCCTAACCCCTTCAGCCTGTTTCAGCAAAGTTCCTCTTGCTCTCCCCAAATGCCAGTATTAACCTAGCTTTTAGAGGAAAAAAACTGCATGCAAGAGTGAAGCCATTATTTTTAAAGGAGCATTTCACACTGATCATTGTGTCCCTTGGTTGTACTAGTAGGCAGTACAACAACTAGCACGCAGTAAAACAATCAGAAGGGGGCCCGGTCAGTCCAATCCCTGCTGGCTGAGTGGGACAGGAAAGCTGTTCCCATCCCTGCTCCACCCCGACTCCACCCCTTCCCCTGAGCTAGGTCCTGACCCACCCTGTACTCACCAGGTGACAGGAAGTGAAGTTACCGGCCCCAGCCCACCCTGTGCCCCCAGTGAGTGCTGGGTGGCAGTTTCCCCTGGCCCCCCAAGCCTGGGGAGAAGATGGAGTGGTGGGAAAGGGGCATGGAATGGGGAAGAGAAGGGGCTGGGGGAAGCAGGTGCAGGAGGAAGCGGGGGAAAGCTATAGCCCAGCATGTGGCATACCGTTGGCAGGAATATGGGTTGCTGTGCAGCTGTGATGGTGGGACTGTGAGGAAGGTTGTGGGCAGTGGGGAGGTCTGTGGGCAGGGGGCACTGGGTGAGCGGTGTGGTGTGCAGGGTGCTGTGCAGTTGTGGGAGGCCAGTGAGGGAGGTCTCTGGGAGGGGTGGGGGCTGGGCATAGAGACCTGTGGTGGAGGTCTCTGGGCGAGGCGGCGTTGGGCATAAGGTTGGGGCACTGGTCAGGAGGGCAGTGTGGTGCTGGCCCGCCCACAAGGGGAAGGGGCATGCTGGCAGCATAGGGCTCAGCAGGCCAGTGTGCCTCTGACAGCAGTAAGTTCACAAACAGTGCACTCCTGCTGGGCTGCGCAGAGCGGGGCTGCTCCCTGCATACTGTGTCTCATTGCCCCAAGCCCGCCCTTCACTCTGGAGACTGATCATCCCGCCCCCCCTGCACCTTGCCCCATGGGGACCACAAACATGTTTGGCGCCAGGCCCACCAAAAGTTAGCCCACCCCTGCAGTAAGTCAGCCAGGGTGAACGAGCAGAGTTAAAAAGGGACAAGCCAGGCTACCCATGGCAAGTTGATTCACACACACGATGTGGACTCCCCAGAGAGAGAAACTTTAATAGGTCCCTTGACATCGGTCTCCTGTGTGACCAGGGCGCTTTGCCGAGCCGCATTACCCCGGCAGGGCCCTTCCTAGCCTAACAAAGAGACTGGGGCCAAAGTCTACACTGGCCACGGCCAGTGGTTAGAGGCTTCTCCGGGCCCGTTCCGGGGTCTCCAGCAGGGCAGCCCCGAAGGTCACCCATGAGCAGCGGCCCGGCCGGAGAACGCCTGGCTGCAGCCCAGGCCTCAGCGGGTCTGGGGAGCTGGGGCCGGGCTCGAACAGCCCTGACCCACAGGGAGCTGGGGTTGGCAGGTAGCGGCCCCGCTGCGCCCGGCCCCCATTGGAGCCCCGCGGAGGCCGCCTCCGGCTGCCTGCCCCGCCCCTTCGCCGCTGTCCGCTTGCGCGGCTCCCGCCCCTCGCAGTGACGGGCAGCCGGAGCCGAGCGGGGCGCTGGGCCGATGGCGGCGCTCGCTGCGGCGGCGGCTGCACTGGGCGGCCGGGGGCCGCGCTGAGCGCTCGGGGCCGGCGGTCGGGTTGGGCGAGCAGCGGAGCCCGGTAGGCGGCGAGGCTGCAGCGCGGGGCTGGAGTAGCACGGCCAGGAGACAATGCGGGGCCGGCCGCATGGCTCGGGGGCAGCGGGCGGGGCCTGCCCGACGCCCTGTCCCCCGTGCAGGCTCTGCAGGGGCAGTAGTCCCCGGGCCCCTGTCCTGCACCAGGGGGCGCCCGGCTCGCCCTGGGGCTGCGGCCTGGGACACAGCTAGCTCCCCCCTGGGCTGGTTCGGACGCGGGTCTGGTCCCGGAACGGGCAGGGGGCTGCGGTACGTGCAGCGGGGGAGATGTGCGAGCCCACGGGCACCCCATGCTCAGGGCGCGCTGGTGCCGCCCCGCAGCCAGGAGACACAAAGGTGGCACGTTTGTCTCCTCGGCGGGCGACGTGAGTGGCGGGGGAGGGTCATGCCCTGTCTGCCAGCAGCCATGTTCTCCCCCCACCCCGGGGTACGGGTAACCTCGGGGGGCCGCGCTCTTTCTCGTCACATAAAAATCACCCAAGATTGTTGTTTCTTTTCTCATTTCAAATTCAGGTCTTGTCTGCCCTGCAAACTCTAAAGGTGCCTGGAAGACTAGTGGAAACACAAATCACTGTGGAAAGCTGATCATTGAAAGACAGTAACGTTTATTCCGAGTGTTTAAAACGGCTTTGTTAACGTCCGTTTAACTTCGGCAACAAAGGGGACATCTGTTCGAGATTCAACCCTCCACTCCTTGAAAAAGGACTGAGAGTTTAAAATCCACATTGGGCGCCTTCCACACCTTCCCCAGCAAAGGCAGGGGAAAGCAGACCGTATACTCCTGAGATCTCAAAGGTAAGAAATAAAAGCACATGCAAAATGTTTATTGCAGCATGTGGCTGAAGTATGCAGCTAAGCTCAGCCCTGTTTTTCAACTGTACCTGATTGTGAAAGGGCACTCATTTTAGACCCAGGTACACTTGACAAGATAAGCATACAGCTGTCATAGTTTTTACTGTAGATTATTGAAATGAGAAATGCAGAATTTTATGTTAAAGCAAATCCTTACATAATTTCAGATCTCTAATAACGTGTCTACATGGGAAACTTTTCTAGTTATACAGGTATAACTCACCTTGTGAACTCTCTTATTCTGGAATAAGAATGGCTTTTTTGGGCTTATTTTAAACCCCATCCAAAGCAACCTAAGTGAAACTGGGAAAAGGTACACTCGTTCTGGAGTAAAAGTATCCAATCAGAGAGTTATACTGCTATATCTATGGTAGTGTAAATTTACCCCCACCTCATACCTGTGTAACTTTCCTAACTTTTTCTACTGTTCTTGTTGCTTATTTGTGAATCTGCTGAGGTCCAATCATACTTGCCCAGTTTTTTGATACCAAAGAATGAATCCATTTGTGTTGAACAAATTACTGTATAATAATTAGGTGATAAAGAAAGGGGATGACAACTGACATGCTGATAAGAATCCTAGCTAGCTTTACTAGAATTGTGTATTAATCAGTTAATGCAGACAAATTTGGATGTTCTCTAAACATTGAAGCAGGATAGACACTCAAGTGATAAGGGATTGGATGATTCAGAGGATTAGAAACAGGATTTGGTGCCTTCAGTTCAGTTGGTATCGAACACCCCTCACTGCAATGTGGGAGAAAAGTTGGTGGTCTCAGATTATTTCTGACTGGGCAAATGTCCCTATTGCAAGTCCTTGACAGCTGGCTTCTTTGTTAGCAGTGTTGGCAAGGGGGCCAAGAAAAAAAAAAGGTCTGGACATTGAGCTCCACTCTCACCTGTAAAGATGTTCCCTCCAGGTGAGGGATGAGAGATCTTGCATTGCTGCAGCTGTTCATTTGCAAGATAGATAATGTCTGCTTTCTGGCCTGCCATCTCAGTATAAAATTTACTTTTAAAAGGTACCACTGCCTGTGTTTGTAGAGAGAGACAAATCTGGAAGTGGAGCTGCACTCTTGCATTGCATAGTAGTGCATAACAAAATTGAACAGGAACAATGCAGAGATTTGGGACCAGCTGAGCAGTTTGATAAATCACAACTAAGAGCAATAAGGGAAACAGCCATTCAAAACATAGCCTTTCCTCTATTACTAGTTGGAGGGCAGACTTCCCCTATTAAATCATGTGTCTTTAGAGGCCTGAAGTCAGTTTGATTGTCAATGTGGGTAGTAATGTATGGCTTCTTTTTTTCTCCTCTCAGTGAAGCAGGCAAACTACCATGTCTGGAATCAAGCGAGTGATTGAGGAGAAGGACCCAGACTATGAGGAGATTTCAGTCACACATCCAAATAAACGTCACAAAGCAGCAGAACAGTCAGGTAGGAACTGTCATGGAATCTTATGGAAGATAAAACTCTCCATATACTGTACCCTATGGAAAATTGAAGGCATTGAGCTCTATTAGCTGAGTAGATGAACTAGGATTACATTAGAGTTACAGTGACTACTGAGTATATGGAAGCAAATAATGACTGCACAGAATCTGGGAGAATTCTTCTGTCGACCTAGTGCTAGTCTGCTTGGCTACATCTCTGAGGGGTGTTTTTTTCGCACTGCTGAGTTATGTAGCTAGATTGACCTAAGTTTTAGGTGTAGACCAGGCCTAAGTAAAGAAACAAGGCGGTGCTGACAGACCGTGCATAGGCTCACAGGATGTAGTTGGGTAGCAAACCATAGCTGGGAAGAGAAGGCTGTTGCCTATGTTTAGAGGTCTGAATCTTGCAGAAGGGGAGACAAATGATCATAATTTTGGGCAGCCAAAGAAGTGAAACTTAGGGAAGCAGCGTAGGGGAGAGGGACTTGGGAGAAAGAGACAGACAGGGAAGGTACAATTGGTGGAGGAAGGCTGGATGGAAGGAAAAATACAGTGGAGAGTAGAGAGGAAGCAGCAGGGTGACTGGGTTTGCATTCAGCACAAGGGAAAATGCTCAGTTTGGGAACAATCCTATTGCCTAGCAGCACTGGACAAGTTGAAGTGTTCTCTGGGCAAGTGAACGTCACAAGACGTGGTGTGGGCTGAGCGACATCAGGCATAGCAGCTCTGAGTTGCTAGTGGGAGGACAGGGGATCAGAGGAAATGAGTGGAAGTAGAGCAGAGGGAACAGAACTGTCTCTGGGATATGAGGAAGCTAAGGAGTTGGAACAGAGCAACAGAACTGAGCGGCCAGGGGGAGGGAAGATGTTAACAGCTGTATAAGTAATGCCTTGGGGGGGAAGTGCACTACTGGACAAGCGGAGCTTTAGTTTGAATGTATTTGTCAGGCCTGGTCGTCTTTGTTAAACTGGTGAAAACCCCTGTGTGAACTGCCTCTTAAATCTATTTAAACCTGGCTTATATTGATTTTACCTTAATTTGGTAAGCAGTCAGTGTCAACCAAAGTCAGTTTAAGAATGTTTGCACTGGTTTAACTAAGTCGAGTTTAAATGGATTTACATTAAACTAGTGCAACTTTGAATGTAGAAAAGGTTGAATGTTCTGATCCAAGGTTTGTGTGAGGTGGGAGGAGGAGAGACAGATTTGGACTTTCAGCTGCAGTCCGTTCACTTGACTGCCATGTTCCATTTGTAACATACAGACACTCCCCAACTTCCGGAATGCCTTGCGTAAGTCAAATTTTGCATAAATTGGAAACTTATCTCTGCAGCCCCCTGCAGCCTATTTTTACTTTACAGATTTTTTTCCATAAGTGCGAATTTGCGTAAGTTGGGTCCTCCGTAACCTGGGGAGCATCTGTATTGCAGAAACTGAGTTTTGGGCTGATGTAGCTGGAGCTAAGGGCACCCTTAAGGAGATCACAACAGCCCAATTTGTGGGCAACATATTTTCTTAATGGACTCAGTCACCATTATGGCTGAAATCTCTAACTTTCAGTTTAAAGGAGAGTAACTCCTAGTATTTGAGGCTTTGCAAAAATTAGATGATGCTATGCTGGGACTTGCATTAAAGAAATACTACCCTGCCCTTTATATCCAAAGCTAAATTACTATGACATGCAGGTGTCTTATTGTGATACCGAGCATCTGATGCCATACTAGAGATTAAGATGTTTGAGTGGGTCTCTCTGGCTTCACAGTGAACTATTGTTCGAAATGATCATTGGGCAACAGTGAGTAAAACTCCACCAGTTTCTTTTTGTGAAACATGTCCATTAAACTGCAATTCAGTCAGTTCCATGTGCAGAGAGATAGGAATATTATCCACATCGGCAACAAAAGGATTTTCAGTCGAACGTCGCTTGTGTGTGACTTGAATTCAGAAAATCTGGCCTCAAAATTCTAATCCAGGAGATCGAGTAATTTTACCATTCGGGCACTCGGAACTGGAACACTAATGTTTTCATCCCGACTGAGTTTTTCACAGGAAGGAAAGTGAGATAGTGTTCTCTCTGAGTGTTATCACAAGAGTTTTGATTGAAAGGCTTGCACATCTGAGTATAATGGGAAGCATGCCTTTTTTTACCTTGCAATTTCAAATTGAGATAATTCAAATGGCTTGTTAAATGTTAGTTGCCAAATCCCACAACTATACTGGGTCTGAGAGTTCAAATACATTTTTAGACTTTGCATTCATGAAAATTCTGATTTCATTCCACAAAATGAAGAAAAGTTTGAGCACATTTCCATGATTAAGACAACGTACCTCACTATAGTTCAGGACATCTTTGTATTTTGAATCCGTTTTCTTTCAGGAATGTTTGAAATGAGCAGTGATTCAACCCCGGTGCTTTGATCGAGTTTACAGTGGTCATCATGATTGTCATTACATTTTCCAAGTTCAGAAGTTTTCCGTGCAGAGCCTGTTGGTGAATAATGCAATGCCATTGGCCTTTTAGCGTTACATGAATCACTAACTTTATACACTAGTCCAATCAATCTTGTAGCCTACCATGGTCTTAGTGCTGTCCTTGTTACTGCGGCAAGTTGATTCCAAGACAGACCAAGTTCCCTAATATAGCATCTCCAAATGGCAAATCTCTAAAAACAAGTCTACACCAGTAGTTTTCTCATGAAGTGTCTGGAGCGCCACAAACTCCTTAGTGACTTAAAATGCCTTGCCTATTCCACAAATGAAAATTAGCAGTCAGTAATGGCATGGCTTTCATCCAAAGCCACTGAAAAAATCTGACAATTTTGGATTTTCTTACAGAGATGTTCTTAACTCTTCACTGATACCGTCTTTTCTTCAAGTAAAAGTCTGGCGAGACAGACTTACCGCTTCAACAAGGTTCCTTTTGTAAGGACACATTTCCTCCATAACCACATTCATACACTTTTCTATGAACTCCCCGTCAGAAAAAGATTTACGGTTAGCACCAAATAAATACACAATGCAGTAGCTTGCTTTCACTGCTGCTGCATTTTCTTCTTCTTGTATTCTTAGCATTTGTTGTAAACTTCTAATCTCTTTTTTCGAAGACATGATCTTTGCAGTTCGTTGTGCAGCATACTTTTCCCTGTTTTGTGTCATAGTGTCTCTTGATATTATATTCCTTCCACACTGCAAGTGTTTGTTTATAAATGAGATGCAATGATTTGCCTTGATGAGGACAAAAAAGAATTGATTGATCCACTTACCGTGAAAAACATGACATTCAACATTTGTTCGCTTTTCAGGGTTGTTTTTTTTTTTTGTTAGAGGCATTTTTGTGCATCATCTGTTTTTACCTGCCAATCAAAAGTATTGCATCGGGGGCAGACTACAGGTAATCTGAAGTCACAGGCGCCAACTTTAGCTCATTCTCCCCCGGCCTCGTCCCAACTCTGCCCCCAGCCCTGCCTCCATTCCAACCCCTCCCCCAGAAATACCGCATTTCCCCTCCACCCTCTCCCTCCCAAGCTTTCGCGCAGAAAGCCTGGGAGGCGAGGCAGAGCAGAGGTGAGCTGGGGCGAGGGAGGCGTGGGGAGGGCCGCAGCAACTAACCGGGGTGTGTGTGCAGAGGAACCGCTTCCCGCCCCAGCTCACCTCCCGCCTTCTCAAACACACCGCTACTCCCCTTCTCCCCTCTCCCTCCCAGGCTTGCCATTAAAAACAGCTGATTTGCGGCAAGCCTGGGAGGGAGGGGGGAGAAGGGGAGCTGCAGAGTTCTTGGGGGAGGAGGTTGAGGTGAGCTGGGGCAGGGAGCACCCACGAAGTCGGTGCCTATGTATGACGGTGTCTTCCTGAATTTTTATAGCAACAGTCACTAAAGAAGTACAGTAAACCCTCGATTTAACGGACCTCGATTTAACGGACTTCGGATGCAACGGACAAAATTTCTGAGCAAGTCTGATGCATTCCTGATCCATTTCTGGCGGGCTGGCTGCCAGCTCCCGGCTGCCGCCCGGGTCACAGCAGCGGGCGGACTGGCTGCCGGCTCCCAGCTGCCACCCGGGTCCACACAGTGGGCGCGCTGCCTGCCGGCTCCCGGCTGCCGCCGGGGTCCCAGCTGCGGGCAGGCTGGCTGCCGGTTCCTGGCTGCCGCCCGGGTCCCATCAGCCGGGACCCAGGCGGGCTGGCTGCTGGCTGCCGCCCGGGTCCCGGCAGCAGGCGGGCTGCGGAGCTGCCACCCCGACCCTGTGGCAGGCGGGCTGCTGCTCCGACAGCTCATTTTTTAAAAATTATTAAATAACGGACTTTTTGATTTAACGGACACCCCCTCGCCCGAATTAGTCCGTTAAATGGAGGTTTTACTGTATATGTTTAATTGGTCTGGTTAGTCTACAACTGAGCTGCAAACTCAGTCATTATTTACAGACTTGTGCTTAGATGAAACATGACACTTTTTTTATTAAACCCATTCTTTATTGCATTTTTGGATACTTCCTTGTGTAATTTAAAATGATATAAATATGACAAGAAATGCTAATGAATCAGCCATTACTATATTATGTTGAAGCAGGCCATGGGCCTTATGAAATGTTCTGGTGGATCGAAGATTGGGCATCCCTGTGGTATATCATAGTAGGATACAGCCTTCCCTTTCCCATCTAAAGACTTCCTTTTTGGTGTGTGTGTGGTTCAGCCTCCTCATCCTCTCTGTATTGTGTTTGCATATTGATACCTATGTTTCTTGTATTCTAATGGCTGTGTTGCAGTGTGTGTGGCATTTTTCTCTTTTAATATTCACTACTTTTCAGATCTAATAGTAAACAACCTGTCTCGTGATTGGTCTCCCGCCTTAGTGCTTACACGGGGAAAAAAAATCCTTGTAAAAACCAACTTAATTTCTCTTAGAATACATATATATGTTCTGGTGCAGATGAGAAATAAAAACAAATTGGCACTCAGTGCGAGAGATCCCTTCCATTGTGTTGTACTCAGTTACCGTAACCTTTATTTTTCCTTCTTTAACATTTCTTTTCATGTAGAACCTTTAGGATTGAACTTTAAATACTTGCCTCTGAAAACTTCCCTTTTATTTTAATGTGCTTTTTTGAACAGCTCGAGATGCTGCTGTACAGAAGATTGAGACAATTATTAAAGAGCAGTTTGCTGTTGAAATGAAGAATAAGGAACATGAGATTGAAGTCATAGATCAGGTATAAAGGTCTCTCTCTTAAAAGGAGATAAGTTAGAGCAGGCCTGCACAACATGCGGCCCGGGGTCCACATGCGGCCCGCACGGGCTCACTGTGTGACCCGCAGGGGATGAGTAGGGGTGGGGCAAGCCAAGCGGTAGGGTGGGGGGGAAGTGGATGGGGGCGGGGCGAGGGTGGGGCTTTTTGACCCGGGGCTGGGTTTTTTCCAGTAATATGGCCCTTGCTGCTTTCCGAGTTGTGCAAGCCTGAGTTAGAGGATCAGGAAGTATTGGAAAAAGTGCTGCAATTGCTGTACTTTATACAGTAAAACCCCGATTTAACGGACTTCGGATGCAACGGACAAAATTTCCAATGCATCCCAAATCCGTTTTTCGCGGGCTGGCTGCCGACTCCCGGCTGCCGCCCGGGTCTCAGCAGCGGGCGGGCTGGCTGCCGGCTCCCGCCCGGGTCCCGCCAGCGGGCGGGCTGGCTGCCGGCTCCCGCCCGGGTCCCGCCAGCGGGCGGGCTGGCAGCTCCCGGCTCCCGCCCGGGTCCCGCCAGCGGGCGGGCTGGCAGCTCCCGGGTCCCGCCCGGGTCCCGCCAGCGGGCGGGCTGGCAGCTCCCGGCTCCCGCCCGGGTCCCGCCAGCGGGCGGGCTGGCAGCTCCCGGCTCCCGCCCGGGTCCCGCCAGCGGGCGGGCTGGCAGCTCCCGGCTCCCGCCCGGGTCCCGCCAGCGGGCGGGCTGGCAGCTCCCGGCTCCCGCCCGGGTCCCGCCAGCGGGCGGGCTGGCAGCTCCCGGCTCCCGCCCGGGTCCCGCCAGCGGGCGGGCTGGCAGCTCCCGGCTCCCGCCGGCAGGCGGGCTGCCGGGTCCTGGCTGCCGCCCGGGTCCCAGCAGCGGGCGGGCTGCGGAGCTGCTGCTCCGACAGCTCGTTTTGTTTTTTTTTAATTAAATAACGGACTTTCGGCTTTAACGGACACCCCCTCGCCCGAATTAGTCCATTATATCGAGGTTTTACTGTAATCCAATTTCTCTTCTTTTTATAGCGCCTGCTTGAGGCAAGAAGGATGATGGATAAGCTTCGTGCCTGCATTGTGGCTAACTATTATGCTTCTGCTGGTCTCCTTAAAGTTGGAGAGGTAAGCATTTATTTTTGGAACAATAAGACTGGAGAATATTTTCAAAGTTAGACTGCATCGTTTAGGCACTATGTAGCTTTTCTGTTTTGCTTTTGTGGTACAATCGTAAACATTTGGAAGCTGAACTGCAAAACAAACACAGGCTGCAGGGGCATTCCGCGGAGACCGATTTTAATTACGCCATTGGATTCTTTTATCCCAGAAACACTGTTGCCGCCTCCTCCCTGAAAAACCATCACCACCCATGTTTTATTTTCTGAAATTTAGTGTCTTTTCTCCAGTGGTGGTCAGCACTGTATCAGTACACAGGACTTCACAACTAGTAATGAATTTATCTGTGCAACACTTTGTAGAGTAGGACAGTATTATCCCATTTTACAGATTGGAACCGAGGTAGAAGAGGAATTAATCATTTATCCAAGGTCACACAGGGAATCTGGCAGATTTGGGAACAGAAACCCAGATCTCCTGAGTCCCAGTCAGTGCCTTAACTTCAAAATCGTCCTTCCTTTCACACATGGAACCCACTGTGTTTATGACTTCACAGAATAATACCTGTAGTGAACCAGGGAGTACCAAGGAGATGTAATAGATGGGAGAAAATTAATTTAGAAACAGCTAGTTAAAACTTACTTCCTTTATGTTGTGCCTTTATGGTTTTGCAAGTTGGAGTGTCAGGACATGTGCTTGGGTTTAACTCCAGTTTTGTTTTTGACTTGCAGTTCACCTTTAAATTGCTAATATTTGGATTGAGGGATAATGTTTTATGTGAGTTCTAATAAAGAATGGATCTGCTGTGTCAGACTTCAGGCATGTGGATGGAAACCATGGGTTTGCCTTACCCACCTGGAGAATACCCAGATACATAGTTCTGCTCAAAAGGGGTGGTTGTTGTTGTTACACTAATACCCTATTGGCACTTCCAAGAGTCTTTTTAAAGTTTTATTTTTAAAACCTAGCTTGCTTTTTGCCTCTTCAAACACATGTTGGTGAACAGCTATGGACAGAGAATTTGGTGGTGATGGGAAGAATGTTTTTTCTGGATTTCTGTGTTGACTGTGCTACTTCTGATCTTCAAGTGCTCCCTCTAGTACCACAGGAAGGCACATCAGCAAGGGGTTTGCCTGCCCCCTCCTGCTTTCTGTATCTGTTCTATCAGGTGAAGAGTTTGTTTCCCCGATTTGTGCTTCACAAATATTACGTTCACTTCAAAAGTTGCTCTATTCTCAAAAAAAATCTTCACAAAAGCTATTGCCCCTGTTCTTTTCCTACAGTTTTTAAATTTGTGCTGGGTGCTGAAGTTGAGGTGCATTTCTGGTTGAATTTGAGTTTCACTCAAAGGGTCTAATTTGCATGTTGACTGGACCAAAACTCCTTTCGTTTTACAAGGCTGATAGATTTTTGGCAATCCATTCAATGTTTTTAAGTAAGAGTTAATACCCGTTTGGTTTTATTGGTAGCTACCATAGTTTTGCTTTCATGACTAGTAAAGTGTGTCAGTCTGTTGTAGTTTAATTCATTGTGTTCACTTTTTAAATACCGATGAACTTCCAGCAAGTTGTGTTTACGATATTCTTGATCTGCTGTAAATTTAAAAGTAAAAACCAGCTTTTCTGACCATGTGAACTTACTGCAGTACAGATGGGTTTTGAGGTTTATAATTAAATATGGTTTCAATTATTTATAACTTTTTTCCCTGAAAATTAGTAAGTAATCTCTATGTTTAGAAAAGAGCAAACAAAATGGATCTTTGGTTATTTGCTCCTTTGATGCACAGAGAAGGCCCAAAAGGTTTTTAATGGGATATTTTATGGTTAACTGGAGAATTAGTAGGATTATTACATTACAAATACTAAGGAAGTCAAAGCTCAGCATTCAGGTGGGGAAGAGATTGCCAGTCAGAGGCTATGTCTACACGAGCACTTTTGGCAGTGTAACTTATGTTGCTCAGGGGTGTGAAAAAACATCTTTCTGAGTAACATAACCTACACTGAAAGAAGCACTGGTGTGGGCAACCCTCTATTGGCAGGAGTCATCTCTCCCGCCGACATAGCTACTGCCGCTCTTTGGGGGTGGTTTAATTATGTTGAGCTATCTCCCATCGGCATACAGCGGCTACATGAACGCTCTTACAGCAGCACAGGTACATCAGTGTAGCTGTAAACTTGCTAGTGTAGACATGGCCGGACTGTCTAAAAAGTTTGTTTTAATTAGTGCAGGGTTTCTCAAACTGGGGGTTGCCGAGCGCTCCCCGGGGTGTTGCGAGCTCCTGCTGCCGCAACTCGCAGTGGCGGGGCCGGGGGGCTGGCAGCCCGCCCACAGCGGGGACTGGGGGCCGGCGAGCAGCTGACCGCCGGACCAGAGGGGTCGCGGCACGCCAACGGCGCAGGAAAAGGGGTTGTGGTCTCAATAAGTTTGAGAACTGCTGAATTAGTGAGTATTAGCAAGTATTTGAGAGAAGTGATTATTCCCCTCTATACAGCACTGGCCACATCTGGCATATTGCATCCACTTTTGGGTCCCCCCCCCCCTCCCTACAGAAAGGGTGTGGACAAATTGGAGAGAGTCCAGTGGAGGGCAATAAAAATGATTAGGGGGCTGGGGCACATGACTTATGAGGAGAGGCTGAGGGAACTTGGCTTGTTTAGTCTGCAGAAGAGAAAAGTGATGGGGGATTTTATAGCAGCCTTCAACTACATGAAGGGAGGTTCCAGAGGGGATGAGCTCGGCTGTTCTCAATGGTAACAGGTGACAGAATAAGAAACAATGGTCTCAAGTTGCAGTGGGGGAAGTCTAGGTTGGATATTAGGAAACACTGTTTCATTAGGAGGATGGTGAAGCACTGGAAAGGGTTACCTAGGGAGATGGTGGAATCTCCATCCTTCGAAGTTTTTAGGGCTTGGCTTGACAAAGCCCTTGCTGGGATGATTTAGTTGGTGTTGGTCCTGCTTTGAGCACGGGGTTGGACTAGATGACCTCCTGAGGTCTCTTCCAATCCTAATCTTCTATGATTCTGTTTAATGTAATTGCCTAACAAACAGTTGAGAGGAAAGAGCTTTATTAGCAATGGGATTTTTTGAAAACACTGAAGTGCTGTCCTTAAGCACTGTTGAAAATCCCATCTCCCAAAGATTCAAAACCCCCACCTCCTACCTCTTCAGTTCAGGGCTGAGAAAGTTATTGCTCCAATTCTCTCTCTCTCCCAAGGAGACTTCCTTGATGAGGCAGATTTATATGCTTAAGGTTAAGTGCAAGCAGGAAAAAACCTCCTAGGCTGCCTTTATATATAATAAAAAAGACAAAAGAGGGGCATTAGCCCATTGTCCTTTGCAGGTCACCTTTAAAGGGACTCTGTTAAGGAAGGTAGATCTAAGATGAGATCTAGTATGCCTGGTTTGGTTTTCAGGTATGATCAAGCATGTGATTCTTGACCCTCTGGTTACCTTCCGTGAGTAGGCAGGATACTGATGCATGCAGTGTTTCTTAGTTGTTTGCAGAATGCCAGTTGTATGAAGAATAAGAGTCTAATGCATTTAAATACCTGCCTGACCACAGGAATCAAGCCGCATACATGATGTGACATAACACCTGTGTTATGACAAAGTACATGCCTGCAAGCCTAAAGAATCCAATCTTGGTTTAATGTCATCCTGCAAAGTAGTCTGGATATGTTGTAGTGCTCAGTTAAGGGACCATATAGATTGATTTATTTATTTTTGGACCAAGGCATCTGTAGTGTTGGAGTGGGTTATTTTGGCCCTCTTTCCTTGAGCAGTAGTCAGTTTTTCGATCTCTGTGGTGCATACTTTACCTATGATTAAATATTGGTTCTTTGTTTCTGTATGCTGATACTCTGCTCTTCATTTTCTGGCCTAGCCCATTTTATCTGAGCTCGGGAAAAATGGATTTGTCTGTACTTTATTATTACAGGGAGCCAAGACATGTGACACTATGGTTTTTAATCATCCTTCAATCAAGAAGTTCTTGGAATCACCATCCAGATCCTCATCTCCTGCTAATCATGGATCAGAAACGCCATCTGCTAACCATTCAGAAAGTGACTCATTATCTCAGCACAATGACTTTCTCCTGGAGAAAGATAATGGCAATCTGGACATGGAAGAGCGATTGGCAAACAGTCTGGATCAGAGACCAAGCAGAAATACTGGACGGGTAATGTAAAGTTGTGAAACGGGAGTGGGCGGAAGGACAGGTGGTGTGTGTGGTTACAGAAATTCCTTCCCAACTACCTGGGGGGCCTTGGCCAGCATTGGCACGGGAGCAGGGTGAGGAGTATACATTTCTCAACCCTACTCTCTGGGAATATGTCCACATTGTAATAAAAACATGTGGCTGGCTTGAGTCAGCTGACTCAGGGTGGCAGGCTACAGGGCTATAAACTTGCGGAGTAGATGCTTGGGCTGGAGTCCAGGCTCTGAGACCCTGGGGTCATGGTGCCCAGGCTTCTCCCCAAATGTCTGTACTGCAGTTTTGCAGCTTGGGCCCTGTGAGCCTGCATCAGCTGACCGAGCTCTGAGACTCAGTATGGAAGGTTTTTTATCATGGTGTAGACATACGGTGGGGGTCCTCCCATGCCCCACCAGCAACTTGTTCTGTTGCCTTTAGCTGACATGCAGACTCAGTGAGGATAGGTCTTCACTGCAGAATTAACTTGAGCTAACTCTTATCAAGTTAGCCTAGTTCCAGTGAGAGCAGCCTCGCTGTGAAATAACGTTTGAACTGCACAGAGTGATCGGGTTGGCAGCTAATAAGTTAGACCAGTGGTTCTCAATCAGGATACGTGTGCCTCTGGGAGTACTCAAAGATCTTGCAGGCGGTGCTCAACTCATCTAGATCGTGTTTCTCAACCTGCGGGTTACAGCCCCCACAGGGTGGAGGGATGAGTTTGAGAGGTCATAAGTACAGGGCCAGCATTAGAGGGTGGCAAGCAGGGCAGTTGTCCAGGGTTGCACGCCAGAGGGGGCCCCCCTGAAGCTAAGTCACATGCTTAAGTCCCACTGCCTGGGTTCAGGCTTCAGACAAGGCTCACAAGTGAAAAACAGACTCAAGTATCCCACTGAAATGTAAGTACAATATTCATATTCCAAATCTGTTTGTAACTATGGTAAAATGATGATTATGGTAAAACGGGAAAGTCAGCAATTTTTCAGTAATAATGTGCTGTGACGTTTTTGTATTTTTATGTCTGATTTTTATAAGCAAGTAGTTTTTAATTGAGGTGAAACTTGGGGTATGCAAGACAAATCAGCCTCCTTGAAGGGGTACAGTAGTCTGGAAAGGTTGAGAACCACTGAGTTAGGCAACAGATCCAGTTAGCACATGTACTCTAAGGCAGGGTTCTCAAAACTTTTTCTTTCTGAGACCACCTACAACATGCTATAAAAACTCCAGGGCCCAGTGGGGAACAGGGGACTCTGGGCTGGGCTTGTGGGGAGCTTGGGCATAGGTCTAGTTTGACTTTTAATTTTGGGTGGTCACGAGCCAGTGAGGATATAGCCAGCGTGGATATAGCCATCTACACATAGCAGGTTACGTGGAGGGAGCACCACCTCCACTCCAACTCACCTCTGCAGGGCACCTATCAGTCTGGGTTGGGGGTGAAGCTGCAACCAAAATTTATAACTCAAAGTGGGTAGGGAGAGACGGGGGGACTCAGCTCAAAAAGTTTGAAAATAGCTCAGGTGCAGGGAGAGGGTACCTAAAGGCTGTGTGCAGGCACAGGGACAGCTCCGGGAGTAGGAAGATGATGAGGGGGAGGGATAGCTCAGTGGTTTGAGCATTGGCCTGCTAAACCCAGGGTTGGGAGTTCAATCCTTGAGGGCCATTTAGGGATATGGGGCAAAAATAGGGATTGGTCCTGCTTTGAGCAGGGGGTTGGACTAGATGATCTCCTGAGGTCCCTTCCAACTCTGAGATTGTATGATAGTTGGGGGCTGTGTGCAAGCAGGTGGTAGCTCAGGGTGGAGGGGAGTCAGCCAATTTGATTTAAAAGCACCACCACACTCTAGCTAGGACATTTGTTTGTGAATGGAACTCATTTTAGTGACAACACATGAGTTAACTGTGCAGTGAAGATAAGCCCTGATAGGGAGGGAGAAGTTTGTGGCTCCCAGTAGTGTTGTATCCAAGTGAGCATCCAGTTGTCTTGTCAGACGCCAGCTTTTTGCCATGTTGCTGGGACACTCATTGTTTTGGATGTGTCTGTCAGTGGTGCAGCTGCCTGGCTGCTAGTTGCTATGGGAATTGCATCACTTAGAGCAATTCTGAAGACTTCATCTACTGTATCTGAGGTTTTGTCTGCTCAGCAACCCTTCAAATAATATGATATTAACTGTCTGGGGGTCTTCACTGATTAAATCATCCTGAAGGGGTTAAAGCAAAAACCATTTCCTTCCCTCAGAAAGGGAGGGAAGGGGGAAAAGCTCCCTTTCCTATAACAAGCACCAACTGTAACCCTGTTCTCAATGTGATCAGTTGTCAGCTCACTTCCTTTGGAGGAATAGAAACAAATTAATTCCCTTGCTCCTGTGGGTTGCAAGTTAACAGATTAACTCTTTGTAGCAATGGTCTCTTCTCCGGAGAAACAGACTGCTCGTCAGCAGTCCAGTTAACAACTCTACACAGGAAAAAGGGGAATCTTCTCATCCGTACCCAGTTGCTCCTGTGGGAAATCATAATTAGCCTAACTTGGCATCCATTTCCTTTCTGGCTGTAGCCAGAATGCTGCCAGCAGGGTGGGATCTGTTTTTTTCCACTGTTCCCAGGAAAGTGTTCAACTCTTTTATAAATTCCCAGTCTTAAACTTATGAAGAATCAATAGCATCCTTTCACCTGAGGATCTTGCAGCCCTTTTTCAAATAAGAACTAAGACTTGCACCCTACCTGTGAAGCAGGCAGTACTTATTACTGCACCCATTTTACAGAAGGGAGTTCTCAGACTTGCTTGGGGTCACACAATGAACTGGTTGAATGGCTGGCAAAGAAATTTAGAGTCTTGATTCCTGGTACCCCCCCGCATTGCCTAAACCAAGACATGTTTGTTTAATAACATATTATAACTAGACTAAGAGAAATTATCTAGATCTGCTGGAAGAGTCCTGTAAAGAGTCTCTCTATTTCCAGCAGGAAAAAAATCAGAACCGTGTAGTTACTATTATAGCAGAACCTTGTTAATCCATATCTGTGGTGGGCTGACCCATTGAAAATAATTAAATTCTACAGTTTGGCGAGTAGCAGTAACAGTGATGGAGAGAACTGATTCTATATTGCACAGGAAGTTGAATACTGCCAGTGGAATGGAGTAGTATGCTGAGCAACCAGGGAGACATACCAGCACCACCAGACAAGTAGCAGGGCCACAGCCCTCTTTTGGAGAGTTACTGGCTACCAGAGAGTAGCCAGATGGTGACTGTGTGCCCCCCAGTTAGCCTGCAGTAGGCCCTTACTTTCCATGACAGGATCTCACTAGTGACTGTTCTCTAGTGAAGTCAGCACAGAATCCATTTTTATTGTAGACGTGGATTGTCGGATTACTGAAGACCCTACCACAGTGGTTCTCAACAAGGGGCCCCACGAGCCCTTTCAGGGGGGCCAGAGGGTCCTGCGGCTAAAACCCAGAGTCCGAGTCCCAGCACCTCCTGCAGGGCTGAAGCCAGAACCCTGGGGGATGATGATCCAATCCCTACTCCCCTCCCCCTTGCAGCAGGGAGCTGAAGCCAGAAGCAGTGGGGCTGGAGCCTCGGTGCTCCCCACAGAGCAGAAGCACACAGCCCCTAGTTTACCCTGCACCCTGAGCTACCCCCTTGCCTACATGAAGCCCCTAGCTACGCCTTGCCCTGCACCCTGAGCTACCCTCCTGCCTGCACACAGTCGCTAGCTACCCCCTTCCCTGCACCCTGAATACCCCCAATGCCTACACACAGCCCCTGTACTCCCCTCACTGCACCCTGAGCTACCCTCTTGCCTGCAGGCAGCCCCTAGTTACCCTCCCTCCCTGCACACTTAGCAACCCCCTGCCCACATACACCCCTAGCTATCCCCTCCCTGCACCCTGAGCTACACTCCTGCCTGCACACAGCCCCTAGATATCCCTTCCCTGCACTAGGTTACCCCTTTCCCTGCACACTGAGCTATCTTCAAACTTTTTGAGCCGAGTCCCCCACCTTTGAGTTATAAATGTTGGTTGCGCTCCTCCCCCACCTTCACCCCCTCCCAACCCAGACTGGTAGGTGGCCTGCTGAGGTGAGTGGGAGGAGTGGAGGTGATGCTCCCTCCATGTACTCTGCCATGCGGAGCTGACTCAATCCCTGCTGGCCTGTGCCCACCCAAAATAAAAGTCAGACTACACCTATGCCTGAGCTCCCCACCCTGGCTCAGAGCCCTGAGTCCCCTCCTCCCCTGCTAGGCCCTGGAGCTTTTATAGCATGTTTTGTGTGGCCTCAGAAAGAAAAATGTTGAGAACCCCGCCCTACCATATTCTCAGGGCAACATTTTTGGCCAGTCAGAGCCCAGAAGGGTATCTCTAGTCTCCTTGCAAATGACACTGAAGCACATACTCATCCTGGACCTGATTACAGTCTTACCTTCTCGTGTAGATTTGTCCTTCAGTAAAGAAGTGATTGCTTCAAGGTCACTTGGGTTGTTTGTGTTATACCTGAGGATTGCTGCGTATTCACTGGCTTTATCTGGATGTTGGGGCTCCGTTGTTATTGACCATCATTCTAACTGGGGTGGGACCAAATGCTTCCACCAGACATATATCTGACACTTCCATTGAAGTAATTGTAGAGGCCGTGGGGAGCAGAATTTGGTTTTAGAGATCGGGGCTATGATTTAAAAAAACAGCTAATGAGTTTTGGATGCCCAAGTTGAGACTCCTGAAAGGGGCTTGATATTTCAGACACCAGATGCTCCGCGCTTTCTGAAAATCAAGTATTTTTAAGGTGTCTTGAAATGACCATCCAAATTAATTAATTGCTATTGTAAAATATTGGCCCAGACCAATTGTGTATGTCAGATAACTGGACCCCACCTTTGCCATATGGTGTTTATTTGCTGTGTAGATAAATTACTTGAAAATTAGCAATTTGTGTGTGTCTGTTGTAGTATGTTGTTTTTTTTAATTGGTCCTTCGTTTTAATTTTTTGGGTTTCTTTTTAAACAGCACCTTACTTTCTAGTACCAAAGAAGTCTCTGTTTGCGAAGTTGATTTTTTTTCCCCCCCGATAGGACACGTCTGGTGTCACAAGCTCTCATAGAACAGGCCAGCGAAAGGCTGGTCTGTTAAATGATGAGACTTCACGGCTCTATGTGAAGAAAACAATCGTGGTCGGCAACGTCTCCAAGTTAGTATCTAATGTCTTACTGATTGTCTTAATTGTTAGCCATCCGGTTGAATTGTGGATTAAAGTTAGAAAGCAGCTAAAATTGGGGCACACTTCAAACGATAGCTATGCCAGAACTCCTAGTCCAGTCCCTCCTTATTGGCTGTGAGGTCTGAGCAATAGCTGTTGTGGGACCAAGCGCTAGTGCTCATTGTAATAACAATTGTGGAGTTTGATTCTGCATTAGCTTCTAAACTGTTTTTTAGAAATTATTTTGACCCCTTCAGTTCTTCCCAAGCGCTAAGCCTGGGACGTCCCTGAGACCCCACAAAGCTCCAGTTGCAGGATCAGAACCCTGCTTCGGGGAAAGTCGGAGTTAGTATTTGACATGATGTAGTTCAATGAAGCTAGGATAGTCAGAGCTGAACTAAGACAGTAGCACTGAGCTACTATGTGATTCCCACCATGGTAAGAAATGCAGGCTTAGTACCATAGTGCTGTATAGTAATCTTGGGAAATGTCATTGAAATTAAGTGAAGACAAATTAAGAAAATGTCATTTCATGTTTTTTGTCAGATTGAGCAGTATTTCTGTCAAAATCCTGGAAAAGCCACTTAATTTTGTCAGTGAAGTTCTGGAAATGGGTGTGGTTAAACATAGTGCAGGCATGCACTGTGAGACTTCCTTTGCATCCTATTGCTAGTGCAGCTCACTGGCAAAGGCTAATTTAAAAACGAACACAGAGTCACAGAAATTTTGACAACTCAGAACTTCTTTTTAATTCCATTGTTTTTCAAAACCATTCCATTTTTCATTTCCAGAACTTTTTAAATATTTTTTTCCAAAATCAGAAGTTTTCAAAAGTGGGATTCCTTTATTCTAATTAGCAAATCCCCAATGTGATTAAGGTAACCAATCAAAAATGGACAGTATAAAAAGGATTAAACCAGCCCCAAAATGGGGAAGTGAGAGAATATACCTCATTTAGCAGAATCACTAAAAGTCGTCTTTTTTTATATAGAGAGTTTCTGGAGAAATTTTTCAAAAAATGGTAAATTTAAAAAAGAAATGTTATGTTTTCTCAAAGTTAATGGCTGAGTTTTAATTTTAAAAGTTTTCGTTTTGGACAGCTCTACTTCTGGCCATCAGCCCTAACTGCATCACTACTCATGTCAGGGTTTTTTTCCCCAGAGTAGAAAGTATTGAATTGGCGATGCATGTTGGATGTTGTTTTTCTTATCATTTGAGATGTGTCCTATAAACACTGAGAAATCTGGGTCCAGATCTTGACTTTGTGGGTCAAGCCCTGTAGTTTATTATAAGGTAATATTTATGTATATATTATGCTTGACTCTTATCAATCTAGTATTTGAAAAAGATTCTTCAAGGTGATTTACATCTCCAAAACTATATGAAGAGGATTGATAGGTAAATTTCTCTCACTCAAGAGGGGTTAAAATTAACCCCCCTAATTAGGAAACAAGGATTAGATGGTGGAAATTTACAAAGAGCTATTTCACACCAAGGGTAACACACATATATTGAGATACCAAGGAGTGCAATTAAAGCAAAGACTATAAATGTACATAAGAACCATTCAGATTTGTTCCTGGATAAGGGGGTTTGAAGAGTTTGGTGAAATGTTGGATGATGCAGTAAAGATGCTCCAAATATGCTCAGTAGTGTAGGCCTAAATTAACTTTTTACTGTTCCTAAAACTCTTGTCAAATTGATCCAAAAAAAGTGGAGCAAAATCTTTTGTGCATGTAAATTTATTTATTTTTCACTTTTTCTGCCAGGTATATTCCCCCTGACAAGAGAGAAGAGAACGATCAGTCAACTCATAAATGGATGGTGTATGTACGAGGCTCTCGGAGAGAACCCAGCATAAATCATTTTGTCAAAAAAGTCTGGTTCTTCCTTCATCCCAGTTACAAACCGAACGACCTGGTGGAAGTCAGGTAATCAAGAATTACTTGACTCTGAGCTGGCCAGGATTGAAATACTGAAATTCTCAGAAAGATAGCATCTTCTTTTTATGGCTACATTGTCAGTATTTTAGCTTCTCTTCTAACTTGATTTAGCTGTAGTTAATTCTCAAGGTGTTTGTCAGAACTAGCTAGTTGTTATGATGCAGTCTTGCAAAACACGTACCAAGTTGTTTTAACAGATTAAAGAGAGCCTTTCCTACTGGAGAGAAACTTGAAATGCTGTATTTCATATTAACATTATGAACTTGTGTATCTGTTATTTTTATTGCATCACTTACATTGCAAGTTTGGCTGCACTCCAGACTAAACAGATGTTCTCTCCCACCGAGTCCAATGTGAAAAGTTCATTTTCCTTGCCAGAGTTTTTAGAATTCCCATTTGTTTAAAGATACTTGTGTGTTTCAGTAAGGAGCTTTTTCCTCAAATGCCTTTCTCTTGCACTCTCTTGTGGTCAACTCATAATCTTGGGTTTAACCTCATGCTTTGAGGAATGATTACAATAGCAGCATGGCTGTCTTGACTCTAGAGAGACACAATGCCAAAGGTAGAAGTGTCAACATTCTCTCCCCAAAACCATTGTTGAAAAATATTGCCCCACTGAGGTCAACAGAGTAAATTACAGGATTTTTCCCCCACAGTAGATTTCCACTCTTCTTTCTGCCACTAAGATATCAGCATAACACACACAGACTGATCAGCAACGTAACTCCTATGTACATTGGCCTCAGTCCTTCTGCAGGACTTGTCCAAGCACATTTTAAAACATTGGTGTGAAACCACTGTAGATGGGGTTTTTATAGGATCTATTCCTCTCCCTGTCCCTTCTTTCCATCTCTCAGGCTGTCTACACTATCGTAGTAAGTCGACCTACACTACACAACTCCAGCTATGTGAATAAATCAATGTATCTTAGGTTCTGTTACCACGGGGTCTACACCGCGGGGGGGTCGATGGGAGAAATCTCCTGTCAATTTACCTTAGTCTTGTCGTCTATCTCACTCTTTACTAGACCCGCTAAATCAACCACTGGTGGATTGATCTTATAGCGTCGATTCTGGCTATAATGTAAACCTGTCCTTAGAACTATCTGACACCTGTTTTCCCTTTTTTCACGGTCCCTCAGTGAGAGTGCTGAGAAAATGAGGTTTGGGCAAATAGCATGCACTGTTCATTCCCTGCATTCCTTCCCTATTAATAAATGAACAACCCTCTTTCCCCTCATTGACTTACGACCTGGAAATCTGCATAGATGGCCAGTATGCTTGAGAATCAGAGAGGTAGCTGTGTTAGTCTGGAATTACAGAAGTGACAAAGAGTCCTGTGGCACGTTAAAGACTAACTGAAGTATTGAAGCATAAGCTTTTGTGGGCTAATACCCACTTGGTCGGATGCATCCAACGAAGTGGGTATTAGCCCACGAAAGATTATGCTTCAATACTTTAGTTAGTCTTTAAGGTGCCACAGGACTCTTTGTCAGTATACTTGAGCCTGCATCGTTCCTGAGCAGTCAGGATTGAAGGGGGGCAAGAGGGAACAGCAGTGCTGGCTATCTATCCAAACCTCAGGGACTGATGTAAATTAAATAAAATCCCAGGCTGATATAAAGTTCTATAGTTTCTTCTTTTATAGTAATCTCTAACATGCATCCCTTCATCTGGGACATACTTTCTATAAAAGGACAAACCTGCACTGGCAAGAGTAAGGGTCCAGAAATATTCAGGGAAGGTGGCGTTCAAAATGAGGTTGCTCTGGTCTTGTCTACCAATACTATAATAATGTCTTTTATGACAAGAGAGATTGTAGGAGACAGTTATTTCCAATAACTCTGCATTGGAAATTCAGCTTGCGACAGTGTCAGTTGGTCCTGATTTTCACCAGTATTGATCACCTGGTGTCATGCAGCCGTTTATTAAGGAACTGACTCTACTACTTTCTCTTCTGACACAATGTTCACCATTTTGGCGTCATTTTCTTTTACCTTCCCCCATGCACAATGAAGATGGCTGTCTACATAGACCGCATGTTTTCTCTCTGGTGGAGAACGGGATTGAGGATAATTAGCAGCCAGTCTGGAAGCATTCTTTTGTTTGAAGAGATTAATGTGTAATTTATAGTGCCGGTGTCTGTAATGTGAATTTCTGTTTGTTTCCAGAGAGCCTCCATTTCATTTAACCAGACGAGGCTGGGGAGAATTTCCGGTGAGGGTTCAGATTCACTTTAAGGACAGCCAGAACAAGAGGATCGATATCATACACAATCTGAAGGTACTTGAATAGAATGGCTGGTAGATAGGGTGATAGAGTCTGTAAGAGAACCTATGGAATGTGCTGTGTTTGTGGCCTTCCTCTATTTTGTTTGCGTACCGCTGCCTTATGACATCTGACTTAGGGGCATATGAGCTGGAGATGGAAAATACAGCAAAGTAGGTAACATCAGCCATATAAGAGGTGACATTCCACTAGGGGCATCCAATCTTTAGGAAGTTGGAGTTGACCCTGCCCAGAGAAGTAAAGAGTTTAGCTCCTCTCCCTTGTGATTTTGGATTTTTATCATCTTCTTATCAATTTTAACTTGCTAGACTTTTAGTAGTGGCATCTTTTGCTACATAAGAAGTGGTAGTTCTGTTTAGTTCCTTCCTGTGGTCTTACCTGAAGCCACCAAGGATCTGCAGCCTGGCAATTCAATTTATCCTGTTCCTGAAGGGGTGAAGAGAGAGAGCCCCGAATCCTGATTTGTTTCTTATGGGCCTGACTCTTCCCAATGCTCTGGAGTGCAGAGGATTAACGGGTACACAGCATTTCTGAAAATGGCCTTTACTTTTCTTTTTAATTACTTGAGCCCAACTCCAGCAGAATTCACTTATTACAGTAAAACCTCCATTTAACGGACTAATTTGGGCGAGGGGGTGTCCGTTAAATCAAAAAGTCCGTTATTTAATAATAAAAAAAATGAGCTGTCGAAGCAGCAGCCCGCCCGCCACAGGGTTGGGGCGACAGCTCCGCAGACCGCCCGCTGCCTGGACCCTCATCTCCACCACCAGTAAATGTGCTACACTGCTGAAAAGTGCAGTTTACGGTGGTGCAGCTTAATCTGGTAAATGAACCAGTTAATTTGCATCAGTGTAAACCCTGCTTTGTGCCAGTAGATCATGTCTATGTTAAGAGTTTGCACAATGATGCGTATGTCCTTGATGTAGACAGGACCTTAGTCTGCTAGCATGAGTTCTTCTGAGGTTTGTTAGACTCGGGCAGTCTCTGCTACTGGGTTTGTCTGGTGCCACAGTTTTCATTGAACCTCCTGCCTCTTATCTACTGATGGGACACTGGGTAAGGTGACCTCAGTTGTTTAGTTGGCCCGAGGAAAACTAGCTAAGAAGTAACAAAAATTCCATTTAATGAGGATGATGGGGATAATTAAGATTGTTTCATATTTATTTGGGTTTATGCAAAGAATAAAAATGACACTTGTCTAAGGCTAGAATCACTTGTACCTTAAATTAATTTTATGTAATTAATTTAAATTTATTCTAATTAATGCAGAATGGCAGTCTCCCTCCCCCTACAGGTTTTATTCTCTAACACGCATGCACACACACCCCCCTTTCCCCCATCCAGCATCTGCATGGTTTTTTTGCTCACTACAAAGTGCAAATGCCCATTACCCTCTGATCCCACTGAGGATTACCAAAAGAAACTACACCATCTGCTCAACAAACTCCCTGAAAAAGCACAGGAACAAATCTGCACAAACACACGCCTAGAACTCTGACCTGGGGTATTCTATCTGCTACCCAAGATCCATAAATCTGAAAATCCTGGACTCCCCATCATCTCAGGTATTGGCACCCTAACAGCAGGATTGTCTTGCTATGTAGACTCTCTCCTAAGGCCCTATGCAATCAGCACTCCCAGCTATCTTCAAGACACTTCCTGAGGAAACTACAATCCGTTGGTGATCTTCCAGAAAATGCCATTCTGGCCACTATGGATGTAGAAGCCAATATTCCACACAAAGATGGACTACAAGCTGCCAGGAACAGTATCCCTGATAATGTCACGGTAAACTTGGTGATAGAGCCAAAAGAGCATCTAGAAGTCACCTACTACAGGATAGGTCCAACAAAGAAAGTAACAAAACACCACTAGCCATCACCTTTAGTCCCCAACTAAAACCTCTCCAGTGCATGGTCAAAGATCTACAACCTGTCCTGAAGGACAATCCCTCACTCTCACAGATCTTGGGATCTCACAATCCTCGCTTACAGACAGCCCCCGCCTCCCCCGCCCCCACAAACCTGCAGCAAATACTCACCAGCAACCACAAAACACAGACACTAACCTAGGAACCTATCCTTGCAACAAAGCCTGGTGCCAACTCTGTCCATTTATCTGTTCAAGTGACACCATCCAAGGAGCTAATCACATCAGCCACACCATGAGGGGCTTGTTCATCTGCACATCTACCAATATGATATATGCCATCATGTGCCAGCAGTGCCCCTCTGCCATGTACATTGGCCAGAACAGACAGTGTCCATGTAAAAGAATAAACGGACACAAATCTGACATCAGGAATCGTAACATTCAAAAACAGTAGGACAACACTTCAATCTCTCTGGTCACTCAGTAACAGACCTAAAAGTGACCATTCTTCAACAGAAAAATCTTCAAAACCAGACTCCACCGAGAAACTGCTGAACTGGAATTAATTTGCAAGCTGGATGCCATTAAATTAGGCTTAAATAAAGACTGGGAGTGGATGGGTCATTACACAACTGAAAACTGTTTCCCCGTGCTAAGTTTTCCTCTACTGTTACTCACACCTTCTTGTCAACTGTTTGAAATGTGCCATCCTGATTATCACTACAAAAGTTTTTTTCCTCCTGCTAATAATAGCTCACCTTAATCGATTAGTCTCTTAGAGTTGGTATAGCAACCCCCATCTTTTATCTCTGTATATATGTATATCTTCCTTCTGTATGTTCCACTCTGCATATGATGGAGTAGGCTGTAGCCCAGAAAAGCTAATGACCAAATAAATGTGTTAGTCTCTAAGGTTCCAAAAGTACTCCTCATTCTTTTTGCTCTGCTACAGAATCTGTTTATTTTAGCTAGGAACTTGCTCCTGTGTTACTATTTCAGAAGATTAGTTGTAAACTTTAGCTAAAATATTAATATTTTAACATGTTACAGTGTACTCACTCATCTACTTGTTTTCCACAGTTGGACAGAACCTATACTGGCTTGCAGACACTTGGTGCAGAAACGGTGAGTTACTGAGCAGTAGAATGGAAATGCTTGCTGTTATATAAAATCTTTCATGGACTGTATATCCCAGAACATTTTGCAAAGTCAGAAATTTAGTACTGGAATTATATGATTGGAGCCAAGGAAAATTGTACCGTTGTTTTAACCTTTCATAATAAAAGCATGGAAACTCTTTTAAAATGGCTGTGAGAAGTAAAAAAAAATATGTTTGTAGTGAACCCACAAACTCTGTTCCACCTTTTATTTAGTTGTGACACTGAACACCTTTTCCAGACCTGAAGAAGAGCTCTGTGTAGTTCAAAAGCTTGTCTCTTTTTACCAACAGACATCAGCTCACCTGCCTTATCTCTCTAACATCCTGGAATCAACACAGCTGCTACAACAACCCTGCAAACTACCTTTTCTTGTAACACTAGATTAGATTTGTATTACAACTTGAAATGATAAAGCAATTCTGGAAAGGCTTGATGCAGTGCTCATTCCCTTAAGTCACTGATGTTTCATCTTTGCTGTTTTCAAGAGTAATGCATTCAGATATTTTTAAGAGAAGTAAACTTTCCACATCTAAATAGTGTATGTGTATATTTGTTAGAAGATCAGTTGAATGAGCTTAACATAAAAACATCACACACAAACTCCAGCACACAAGTATAAAAAGGTATTACAGATGGAATGAATTTGGTGGTAATAGTCAAAATAGAGAATAGTGAAGCCAGTGGCCAGCAAATGAACTAGCCTTTTGATTCACAATGATTTTATGACTTGCTCACTTTTAGCCATAGTTGGGCAAACTCCTTCCTGTTGTGCTTAGTTGACTGTTTTCTGTAGAATAGATGGCAATGTAATCTAATGGTTAGAGCTCAGGACTGTGGGATTAAAGACAGGATTCTATTTTAGACTTGGGATAAATCACTTAACCTCAATCATAGTCTACTACCTCTTATTTTGATTTTTTTCCCCCTCTATTTTACTAAATTGAACTCTGTGGAGTTGCTTGATCTCAGCTTTTCAATCAGCGAAGTAGCTTTTAATATGGGCTTTCTCAAGATAGTGAGGAACATTTTTGAAGAGTAAACAAATGCTGTACTGTATGCTTCAAGGGATTTCCAAACTAAGTGTACAAGGCTAGCCCTTAATCCTTCATTGAGATCTGATAAGCATTTACCCCTGCACCTATGCAGAATTCCACTGACTTTAATAGAACATCTTGAAGATTAGTTGTTCGGGATCTGGTCCTTAGTTTGTGGGAACTTTGCCTGATGATGTTCACAGTTCAGAATTCTGTGCAGAGATAGATATGTGCTATTTTGTTATGGGTATTTAATGTCACACATCATTGTATTTTTCTAGGTTTTGTTGAAGGCCTGATCCTGCAAGACATTTGCCCGTGCAGCCTCTTGAAATCAATGGTAGTTCCATGTGCAGAGGGCTTGCAGGCTTTGTCCAAATTAAGGCGTCGTAACTCATGATATTTGGGCTGCCAATTGCCAAGTGCATAACTTATCATAATCCTTTCACCTCTTTCTGTAAGGTAGTGGATGTTGAGCTACATCGGCATTCTCTTGGCGAGGATTACCTCTTTTCCCAGTCTTCTGAATCTGACCTTTCTGATGTCCCCACGTCTTTACCATTGCCACTAAGTATACCAGCTCCAGTGAAAGCTTCTTCACCAATTAAACAGTTACTTGAGTCCATTCCAGATGCTTCTGTGGAAAAAGGTAAAGCAAACTGGTATTTGTGTATTCTAATTTTTTTTTAAATATGTGGCTAGTACTGATGCGGGGGCTGTCACTTTTAATGGGTTTTTGGTTTACAAGTTACTACACCCCTACTTCACGCTATGTTGAAATAGACCATAAATCATCTGACTGGCACCTGTCTGCCAAGTAGTGTATTGAGGAAGCAACAGGTTTGTGACAGAGATTGAATTCAAAGAAGTATTATTTATCAAGTGTTCATTGAGTAGGCCATTATGCCAAACTCAGGAACAGAAAAAGCTTTATGCAGCACATACACTTGGAAAGGGCGACTTGGTGAACAGTGCTTTCAGTTATGCTCTGTGCATTTCAGGTAACTTAGGTGATCTTCTCAACCTGTTTAAATGTGTAAACATTTCAGGCATAAATGTACATTTATGAGTGCTGATTTTGTCTGGTATCTGCAGTTGTGTTGGCTGCAGAAAAGGACTGCCTACGAAGGTGTTAAGGAAGTGGGAAGGCTGTGGTATTCATGTGTCCCCTAACATCTCCCATCTTTAATAGCTTTTATCCTCACAACATCCCTGTGAAATGAGAAAGTGATGCTATCCCCATTTTACAGATGGGGAGCTGGGGCACAGAGAGACTAATTGACTTTGCACAAGGTCCCCAAGGAAGTCAGTGATGGAACAGGGGAATTGAAACCAGGACTCCTGATTCCCTGGCTAATGTCTAACCACTGGACCATCCTCTAGTGCAGTGGTTCCCAAACTTTTTGATGCCATGATTCCCTTTGGGGCTCACCTCTGTTAACTGAACCCCCACTCACCCCTGAGCCTACCCCGCACTCACCCCACAGCATCAGCTTCTGTCCCGCAAGGCTGGGCCCAGCTCTCCACTCGGCGTGTTGCATCCTAGCTGGGTTAGGCACATACGCCTCTCCGTAGATGGAGACAGAGGGGCTAATGTCCCAAACCAAAGTAGCATTGTGACCCCATGTAGTAGGTCACAGTGTCAATCAAAGATGGCCCTCCCTCTCCAAATTTGATTGGTGTTGCAATCTAGTGCATGATGATTCAATGCCACCAGGTTTGGGACATGTCAAGCTGAGTGGTGTTTTTTCTTTCTTCTCTCCTCTGGCCCCCCTCCCCCCCCCCCCCATCACCTCTCCTTGATCTGGGGGTCATAATCCACAGTTTGACAAACACTGATCTAGGGGTGTCTATCTAGAGATGTTGAAACACTTCACAAACATTAATTTTGCCGCATTACACTCCTGTGAGTCAGGGAATTATTATCTTTATTTTACAGAGTTTAAGAGTTGTCCAAGGAAATGTATCAGAGCTGGGAATGTAACTCAGATTTCTTGACTTCCAGTCTGAGCCTTAATCCGAAAATCATCCCCCTTTGAAGCAAATGTCTTCCATGATCACACAATTCCAGTAGTATTTACTTTGTTAAAAATTTGGAGTTCTCTATCCATATCCAGGTCAGATCCTGGTGGTCTACGGCAGACCCCAAGCACTATCCTGGTGGAGCCTCTGTTGACTTTCTTCCCCACGCTGATTTTGAACCAGATTCAGTTTTATCCATTTCATCACTTCTAATTTCTTTACACTCTACCCTGTCATTAACATACAGTGTATTTCCTGGTCAGCACATACTTTTCATGACTGGAATACAGATATTGATTACTATTCCATCATGTGTTTGTTATCCCTGTAATACATACTTTCACTTCCTTTGCCAGTAGTTTTAGTTCCTCCATTTTGTTACCTGGGCTTCTTGCATGGGTGTACAGACATCTTAGTTGTTCCTGTGTGGCTTCGCCAAGATTCTTTGCTTAAACATAGACATTTTACTGCGAGTATTGCCTACCTGACTGTTACTGTCAGTGATATTGACATTGTCTTGTCTTCTTATCTGTTCTCCTGCCCTCTGTTATTCCTTTCTCCATTGCAGTATCCTCTTTTACTTGATTTTCCTCCCACTCAGGTTTTAGAATGAGACTTGGAGATTAGATGAGCATCTCCCAACCATCTCCCCCAAATTCCTAGTTTAAAGCTCTTTTAATCAGTTGTGCCAGCCTCCATCCAGAAGTCTGTCTCCCTCCTACTCAGGTAGAATCCACCCCATGTGGTCAGTCCTGTCTCCCTGATTGCCTCCGAGTGGTCGAACATCCCAAAGCCCTCCTTAATAGCATCACTGCCTGAGCCATCTGTTGATCATCATAATCTTGTCTCGCCTTCGCTGTCTCCCTTTAGGACAGGTAGAATCCCACTGAAGATCACCTGAGCTTCCATTCTTTTAAGCATCTTCTTTAATTGTCATGTGTGCCCTTTGCAATGTTCCAACAATTGAGATATTAAAATAATTTGATTTGGGGGCAACAAACCATTCTGAGGCCATCTGAACCCAGCAGTCTGGTCTTCAGATTGCATAGCAAAACAAAGGCCGACCCTGCTGCCATTTTATTTTTTCATGGGTATTGCAGTATCTGGTCTTGTGTGACAATTAATTGTATTAGCTGGGATGAAAAGAGAGAGAAACCCTTTGCTTTCCTGTTTAGCATCTGTATTCCGGTGCGCAGAAGAGTGTAGTGAGAGGGATCAATTTATGCCCCACAAAATGCTAGAACATGGAGCGTTGGCTTGGCTCTGGTGGCTGTAGCTCTGATGCTTTATTTACCCTGACATTTCTGGTAAAATCTCCTGATGCAGCTCTTCCAGTTGTGAGTGCTTGTGTTTATGTGGCATGGCCATCCCTTTCACCCATGTCATCCACTCCTGCAGTGTGCTGTGGCAGTGGTTCTGAGTGAGGAAGATGGCGAAGGGGAGAAGGTTCAAGGTTTCAGTGAGTGCTTTTGATGTTCTCACACCAAAAAAGGAAAATGGCCTCTGAACTATCAATACACTAGCATTTTTCAGACTTGTGCAAAGACACTAAGTACATCTAAATGGACTGCCCATAAAACAAATAGAAAAGAGGAAATCTACTTTTTAGGCTCTGGGACCTCTACACTGGCTTCTCCATCAGTGACCTATTATCCAGCTCAGAGCTCCTCAGTAATACAGCTCTGCCACACCAGAGTAGACTATGGGCCAATATAAGAGGGTGGTAGTCAGCCCCTTACTCCTAAATATGCAGGGACAGAGATTTTCTTCAGGGGAAAGCTCAAAACTTAGTAGTTTTAGGTAAGCCAAAAGCAGACGTGCATGACTGCATATTGGATAAGACAGAATATGGTTAGTCTGGGTCTTAATTTTTTGTTCAGGGTGTATCCAGCAAAATAACCAATGAAAATGCAAAAACTCATAACCAACCCCCCACTTTCTTATGCTTTATATTTATGGACATGTTTGTTATATCTTAATTTTTGTTTGTGTAGAGAAACAAGGAATTTGATGAGTCAGGCTGAGAAACATTTCTCTTTTCCATATTTTAATCAGGATTCCCTGTGAATGCTGAAACTGAAAGACATACCACTTTTTATTCCCTGCCATCTTCAATAGAACGGACTCCCACCAAATTGGCAACACAGAAAGTAACGTTTGGCTCTCACGGAAATTCAGCTTTTCAGCCAATTGCAGCTAGTTGCAAAATAGTACCTCAGGGTCAGATCCCGAGCCCCGCAGAATCTCCAGGAAAATCCTTCCAGCCCATCACCATGAGCTGCAAGATTGTATCAGGTACATTTTAGTTTCAGTATCCTACTTCATACTGAACAATGATATTGAGGTAGTTGGTCTTGCTTTGTGTCCTTTCCCATTTTTAATGCTAACATTACACATTAGGCAATAGGGAGATCCAGTGTAATGCACTAAACAAGATTCCATCTTTTAAAAAAAAACAAAAAACTATACAGAATGTTTAATTTGTGAATTCAAGATTAAAAGTGAGATGGGAACTAGTTTTAATTACTCACTGGGCATAAATACTGCCATCAACCCACTTTAGATCACTCTTTAGTAAGGCTGCTAATGGGCTCAGGCGTGAAAATCATTAGTTCAAAGCATAATATTGAAATGAAATATTGAAACCCTGAAGTAAGGGTGTATACATGGGAAGAAGGGCTTCTTCCCTTTGCGAATTACCAAACTACTGGACTGGGTAAAGTGGGTGTAGGTTTTTTCCTTTTATGTAATCAGGGAAATTACAGGGTTTAAACTTGTATATAAATTGTTATTCTCCTACTAACAAAGCCCTAGCATTAGAATCAAACCACTTCCTCCCTTCCCCATTAACAGTAATTCCCTGTGTTTGCTTAGATAAGCAGCTGATTGCAGTTGGCAAAATGATTTCCTTTTCGTAACTTCTCAACCAGACACGGACATGCTACATTTGCCTGTACTGTTAACTCTTTTCACCTCTAGTCCCATGTCTGCCGAACATAACATGCACTCTCTTCACTGGTGTAATGCCTTGCACTGGGCTGTATTGTTGCATCAAAAATCTTTAATGGCCAGCCCTACTGGGACACTGGGAGCCTTGCCTGTAAAGCCCCACCATCATCTGAAGTTCATATAGGGAATTAAGAGCAGAGTACCAAGCTGGGTGGTTCTGATGATCTCTTCCCAACTTGACTTCTCCTGTGCATGGTTGTATTTTCTCTTCCGCCAATAGTCGTCCTTGCCATCTTAAAGTAGTACCCAGGGCACTAGCAACTTATATTTGAACGTGTGCTGAGTGCTCTTATCATCCTAATGTACTGTCCTTGCTCCTCTTTTCTTTGTTGCATGAGTGAGACTGATCCTTTCCAGTGGGTGAGAGTTACAAAACCATCTTCCTTGAAACCCTTCAGCTTTTCTTTATCAAGCTTTGCTATTCCAAATGTCGCCCTGTTTAAACGTTTCTTAGCCTCTGCTAATTTTTTCATGCTAAGACCTCAGACTCCTTTCGGATTGTGATAGTTGCTGTAAAGCATCAGGGTCTTCCTGGATTGAGTGTTTCTGCTCCTTGTTAGCTGGCAGTCCTCTCTCCCTCTCTCCCAAGAGAGCAG
Source organism: Sternotherus odoratus (assembly GCA_032164245.1). NCBI lineage: Eukaryota > Metazoa > Chordata > Testudines > Kinosternidae > Sternotherus > Sternotherus odoratus. The sequence goes on along the minus strand of JAVMKO010000009.1, from coordinate 36,649,192 downwards.
ATTATTGGAGGATTGCCTTCTCCCACACAGTCTCCTTTCTCTGTTCCCTGATGCAATTGCTGCTCTCTCTTTTCTGTCTGTGTTCTCGTTCTTCTGTCCTTTTGTCTTTGCTCCCCATTTAGCTGATCTGCTTTTTTGTTTTTTATCGTCTCCTCTCTCCACCCCCCAGCTTAATCCCCTTTCCACTTACCAAGACTCCACAAGGTGGTACTGTAGTGGCTCTTAGGAGCTCTTGTGTTTGAGCTGTGTGGGGGATAGAATAGAGGCTTGACCACCAGTGGTTGATTGCCTGAGCCTACAGCCCTTTCTTCATGAGCTGTTCCTGTGGTTGGCTGTGAAAGGGGACACGGTAGGTGAAGGAAGATGAATGGCTTCCAGGAGCTCTTCAGCATTTCACCCTCATCTACAGGAGCATATTGACAATGCAAGAGAGGAGATCTGGGATCATGCAGCTTTACCTACCCTTGAGTCCCTGGCATCCTGCTCCAGCTGGAAGTGCACCTTCAGCTAAATGTCCAAACGCCAAGTCATTTTTATTATTGCATTTGTATGGCCTTATGAAATTTGAGATGGAAGTGTTGGACTCTTTTCCTTAAGGTTCTCCAATATCGACTCCAAGCCCGTCTCCACTACCTCGTACCCCAACCTCCACTCCAGTGCACATGAAGCTGGGGTCTGCTAGTTCAGTCATTAATAACCCATACGTTATTGTGGACAAGCCGGCACAGATGGTCGGAGCCGTAGCCACAAGCACAGGTGCGTAATTTGATCTGTAGAAGGTAGCAGGTTAGTTTTATACATTCAAGCCTATCTTCACTTAGATCTGTGAAGATCTGAAAGCCTTTTACAAAAAAAGAAGAGCAGTATCTTTGGTTTGTATAATTAATGTACAGAATGTGGGTTTTTTTAAACGTAAAAGGAATTTGCTTTTGGCCATGACAGAAAAAGCAAGGCCAAATAGAAATCACACTTTCCTTTCCGCAGGGAGTGTACGCATTTCAGAGATAAGGAGCAAGGAATGTGAGGCTGTGCTACATACTGATAAAAAGCAAGGACACTTAAAATGAAGCTGTGCCTTTGCCATGACCAAAGTGCTTCCCACCTCCCAGTCTTTAACCCAGAAGTGACCTGCGCGTACTAGATTCCAGCATACATTTCTCTAGCTGTATTGAAACAATAGGTCAATTGGAATAAAGATGGTCTGGAGAGGAGATGTATCAATCTTTGTGCTACTGTGCACCTTCACTCAGCTGCTTCTAGTTTGTTGGCCTCTGGCCCACCCCAGACTCATTTAACTGGAGTCCCGTGGTGCTTCAGAGGTGACGCTAGGGAAACTGGTGCAGTGAATGTCTGTCTGTGTGATCTGGGGAGTACAGATTGCAGGAGACAGGTGGGAGGCAATGGGAGCCAGCTGGAAAGCCTTGCCTACATGTTGGAGGAAAAATAACTGCTTGTGAGTCCATTATTGGAGGCAGACCAAGAACTTCCTGTCTAAATGTACATAGATGTGTATAGTAGCTTCTCAAAATGACATTTGGAGCTGACTTAGTATGTTCATCCTGGTTATGGTGATTCATGTAGTATGTGCCTTTCACTAGACATAGTTGAAAGAGGGGGGAAGATCTTCATTAAAATGTGTCCCCTTTTTTGGTCAGAAAATCACATTTTTTTCAACGAGCAACCCCTACAACTGTATGGGAGGAAAACTGAATGGTGTGAATCTACTGTGTGTTTGCAGTAGCTGAATTTCTTTTAATCTCTGTTTTTGAGCTCTCTTGGGTAAATCCGATGAATTTGATAGTGAGTAGAATTTTGTGCCCCTAAACTACTTAGGTGCTTTTGAAGTTCCATTGGAAGTCAGTGAGGACTTATACATCAGACACACATAGGTGGTTTTCAAATTCCCACGCATTATCTTCAATTTTTTTAAAGAGGGTAAAACAAAGGGATACTACTAACTCAGGTGAGGTCTGAAACAAAGGTTTTGTAGAAGCCAGCTTTCACAAAGCCTACCTTGAATAGAAATATCTGCATAGTTTTGTTTTAAATGTAATTCAGTTTATAAATAAACACTAAGAGGATATTATATGTGCAACCCATATGTTGCGGAGCTGTTCTATGGATTGAGAGTCAGAAAGTGAAACCAGTTGTTGAGTGGAGTACAAAATGTACCCACTTCAAACAGGGAAGAAGCAGATTTTAAAAATATGTGTGTTAATATTCAAAAATACTTGAAGAAATAAGATTTTAGTGAGGTCTTGTTTCTTTAAAGAAGGGATGTTTCGTTTGAGTTGATTTTGACTATATGTTGTCTTCTATAGCAGAACACTAATGTAACTTGTCCCCATCTTGATCTCCACTGATCAGGTCTTCCTTCTTTGATGAAAAGCTGTACTTATTTAATGGGACCAGGGACTGAACCCTTATGCAGAAATCTGCCTCTCTTCCAATAGAGAGACACGGTGGGGGAGGTAATATCTTTTGTTGGATCAGCTTCTGTTGGTGAGAGACAAGCTTTTGAGCTTCTGGGTAAGCTTGAAAGCTTGTCTCTCACCAACCAAAGTTGGTCCAATAAAAGACATTACCCTCACCTACTCTCTGTCTTTCTCACTAATATCCTGTGACTGACATGGCTACAAGAACACTTCATAAAACTTATCTTCCCATACACAGGAAGCCCAACAAGCAAATTAACAAGTGTCTCTCAAGCCTCTCATGGAGCCGGATCTCCAGTCTCAAAGATCCATGGAAGCAGCTTGGTAACGTCAGCTGTCAAGGTAACATTCTTATTAGGTTGTATGTTTCCATAAATAAGTAGCTTCATATGGAGCAGGCTTTTTCAGCATCATAAATGCGGATTCCAGACAACGTCATGTTCTCATTAGTTCTTTTGAACATTTACTCTGTCTAGCTGCCATAGCATTATTGTTTATATGGTATGATAGTGTAATATCATGCATTTCTAATTAGAGTTGTGAGTACTTCTCCGAAAAGTGCCAGTCTTTTGTTAGTGTACAGTATAAGGAAATTCTTGGAGGGTACAGATATCAACACTGTCAAAAAATACCTCATCTGTTCTATAAAAGACTGATCTTTTTTGGTTTGCTTGGTGATAATATCAGATTTAACCACAGGTGCATATTTTTAAAATCTCAATTCCAAATTTTCTGCATGACTAATACATTCATATTAGGTCAATAGCTGACATTCAGTGGCTTTACAGCTACCTCTGTCAAAAGAATGTTCATGTCAACAATGGGAGATAAAAAGAACACCAATGCACTAGCCACATTGGAAGCTTTATCTACAAAAAAGTATTTGCTCCAGACAAATGTGGAGTCACTGACTGTAAATTGAGAATGAATAGGGTCTGTGCTTTGCAGCTGGAAAGGTCTAAAGGAATTCAGACAAAATCTTTCCCATTTTCTTTATAGAGAAGGGTATTTTTGGCAGAATAGTAGTATCAATGAATACCCCCTTTTGAAAGTGGTTGGTGGAGCCTATTCAGCACATGCAAGAATAAGTGATTTTAGGTTGCCTGGATAATTGCCATTCAGTCTACAGAAAAGAGACTCTTATTTTTTAATTGAGATTCAGAATGTTCCTTTCTAACCAGGTCTGTCTCTGAGAATCTATAGTGTAGGAATTTTGCCACATATGACAAGATCTACCAAGTAAAATGAAGCATGTATTCCCATCTTGTATTTTTATCATAGTGAGAGATCCAATCCATAGACTTGTCCCATAGTGATCTTGAGTATCACTTCTCTTAGGAAATAAGTTTTTACATATTTGAGGACGCAAATGTGGAGCAGCTTTTAAATTGTGATTTTTGCACCCTTATTCTTAAAATAAATAAATAAATACATCTATTCTCAATGACTGCCATTGACAAGCCTAAGATTAATTCTTTATTTCGCTGGTTTGGAGCAGTTACTTCTCTGCAGCGTCAAACAAATCAGAGTAGATCCAGAGAGGCGCACCACCCATATTGAATGAATTACATATTTTCAAGGTGACACTGTTAGGAATCGGAAGTTAATTAGAAAAATAAGTGGAAGTCTGTTCCCTGTAAGTCTCTGTATCTTCCGATGGGTTGAGAACATGTAATTTTGTAAGGGTAGAAAAAGAATCTGTTGTATTAAAACAGTCCAACTTAACATTTCAAAGCATCTGTTCAGCATTTTTCTTCATCTCTTCAGTAGTGACTGAAAATAAGAATTTACATTTATTGAGAAGAGTATGGAATGCATCCAAAAAATGAATATTTTTTTTGACGCCTTCCAACCTCCTCAGCTGGAATAAGGGCTGGTCCACAACATTTTGGCACCTGAGGTGGGGAACTCAAATGATACGCCCATTCCCCCTTGGTTTTTGAGTACATCACCCATGGTCTCTCCACTTTGTCACCATTTGGGGATTTCACGCCAGTAAAGTGTTGGATGGAAACTTCTATTTTCATTGTCTTTGGGGAACACACAATTTTTCACTTGCTGTGGCCCATGCAATACAAGGAGGTCCCTCATGCTACTGCTCAAGCGGGTCCACAGTCCTGGATCTAGACTTAAGGAACTAAACTCAGTAGCAGCTGTTTCTTGCATCTCCACCACACTCTTCTCTGATTTGCACTTTTCTTCAGGAATGTGCATGGTTACATCCATTTGAGATGGAGATGTGCATGCTGCAGTAGCTGCCAGGTCACCTGCACTCTGACTAACTGGAAGATCAGGCATCTCCTCACCACTCACATCCTCACTGGGACTGGAAGGCTCACCATGAACATTTGTGTCTATGCTTCCCCAGAAGGGCATTTTCTTCTTTCACTCGTGACTGCTGTTCTGTGCCAGCTATTGTGGCTCTCAACACTCAGTTGAAGGGGACAAATAAGCAGGCTGGTAGCAGGGCCTGAATGAGGGAAGATTTCAGCATCTTAAGGATCTAACTGGCTCCTACTACCTCAGTTGGCTGCCTGTTCTCAAGTGGGTTCAGGGAGGCAGCAGTAAACGGAAAGCTCCCTGAGAGAAGCTGATGTTAATCAGTCCAGGCTTCTGGGAGTACTAGAGAGGTGCTTTCTCTCCCTGCAGCTCCTGCTGCTTTCTGTTATTCCCTCTCACCTTTTCTCCTGCCTGCTTGTTATGTCTCTCATGCCCTCCTTCCTCCAGCACAGCACTCCACCATCTCTGTGCATCTAGATCAGAGAGAAAACATATACACCAGCAGCAGACACAATTTTCTACACCCTGGTCCTAGTGGCATGTGTGTCCCCCCACATATCCCATCTGGCACCTGAGGCGTCCGCCTCAGTTCGCCCCATGGTAAGGCCAACCCTGGCTGGAAGGAAAGAAACAAATTTTTCAGGTCTGAATGTGTGACATACGTAATTTACATAATGGAGATAGAAAATGTTGCTACTTCTGCTTTGCTATGAAGCTTGCATGCCATCAGAATTTTTTACTTAGAGGAAAGAAAAATGTATCTGAAGCAGAACTTTCTTTTGTTTGCAACTTTAAATTAGCAAATGGTTTTCCAATATTTTTTTATTTTTTAAAATGTGCTCCCAGCTCTTAGATTGTGTGCGCCAGTTTTTAGCCTAATTTAAATTGACAACATTTAAAGAATAGAAAAATCTAGGCTTATTATAAAAGCACTTAACATGCTTGTGACTGTAGCTGTCAGTCCATTTCTATTAGCCCATTGCCATACAATAATAAACATTGTTTTAGTTGCTGGTGATATAGCTTTCAACAAAAAGAATTTGATTTTTGCAGGTGCTTATATTGTTTGGCAGGATTCCATTGTGTTTGGCATTGGTGGGCATCCCACGGGCCACATGTGGCCTCTTAGGATAATCCATTGGCTGGCCGCGAGACAGTTTGTTTACATTGACTGTCCGCAGCCATGACTCCCCGCAGCTCCCAGTGGCTGAGGTGGAAGGGACAAGCTTTGGAGCAGCGGTTCTCAAACTTATTGAGACCGCGACCCCTTTTCCTGCGCCGTTGGCGTGCTGAGACCCCTCCGGTCCGGCGGCTGTCTGCGGCGTGACCCCCCCCCTCCCCGGTCCCCGCCGCAGGTGGGCGGCCGGCTGCGGCGTGACCCCCCCTCCCCGGTCCCCGCCGCGGCAGGCCGGCCAGCTGCGGCACGACCCCTCCCCGGTCCCCGCCGCGGCTGGCCGGCCGGCTGCGGCGCGACCCCTCCCCGGTCCCCGCCGCGGGCGGGCGGCCGGCTGCGGCGCGATCCCTCCCCGGTCCCCGCCGCAGGCGGCCGGTCAGGTGCGCACCGGCCCCCCGTATTCCGCCGCGGGCGGGCTGCCGGGTGCGCGCCGGCCCCAGTCCCCACAGCGGGTGGGCTGCCAGGTGCGCACCGGCCCCAGTCCCCGCCGCCACCCCCCTCCCCCCCCGGGGAGCACTCGGCGACCCCCTGGGGGGTCGCAACCCCCAGTTTGAGAAACCCTGCTTTACAGCTTCACCAAGCTCTTCTTGAGGTCTGTAGAGGGTAACCAGAGTATCTAAGCTAAATACAATGTGGGACTGATTGTTAAGCATAAGAGGTTCATAGACGCTGTGGGAGACCACTTAAAATGAAGTGTAATTAAGGGTTTACAGGGGGTAGGGTGGTTACAGATTGATGTAATGAGCCATAAAACCAGGGTCTGTCATAAAACCTTAAGTAACTTGAATGTCTTTCTCATATCCTGGGATCAATATGGCTACAACAACAGTGCAGATAAGTAATTCAGGGCACTCTGGGTTATCAGTAATGTGAATAAAGAAAGTCATTGCTTTTTTTTATATTGCACATTTCACCTAATTATGTGCCATATGTATTTTTCCATAGCAAGAGGATTCTCTATTTGCAACGATGCCACCACTTTGTCCAATTGGGAGTCATTCTAAGGCGCAAAGCCCTAAATCTGTGACAGGTGGACTTGGAGCTTTTACAAAGGTATTTGACTTATGTTCTTGGCTTTGTACATGGATGCATGCTCTAGTGGTATCACTGCACACTTGGTTTCATCACAAAGCATGTAGTTTTTCTAGTGCATGTAACGGTACCGTTGGGAGGGAGTGTTCTTGGGGCCTGACTGCCAGTTCCCTTGATACGTGAGTAGGGAAATGAAAACTTTTGCAACTCTCAGCAGATTAATCCTGATTTCCATTCTATTCTATTAGCTTGATTGTTCCTCTGCCCTCTTCCTTTTCAATCTCCCTTCTTTCATCTCAGTCATCCTTTTCCTTGATGAACCATTGCCACATTGTAGAAAATCTTAAAGAGCTGTGCTTTTATTGCATAATACAGCAGAACCACAGAGTTAGACACTTTGGGGAATGGAGGTTGTTCGTAACTATGAAATGTTCATAACTCTGAACAAAGTGTTTATAGTTGTTCTTTCAAAAGTTTACAACTGAACATTGACTTAATACAGCTTTGAAACTTTACTATGCAGAAGAAAAATGCTGCTTTCCCTTTATTTTTTTAGTCATTTACATTTAAACCACAAAGAGTCTTGTAGCACCTTATAGACGAACAGCTAGTTAGTCTATGAGGTGCTACAAGACTCTTCGTTGCTTTTGCAAATCCAGACTAACACAGCTACCCCTCTGATACTACATTTAAGCCAATACTGTCCTGTATTTGCTTATTTTTGTTGTCATCTTTGGTGCTGACTGATTGCATACTTCTGGTTCCAGATGAGGTGTGGGGTTAACTGGTCAGTTCATAACTCTGCTGTTCATAACTGAGTTTCTACTGTACATTAAAAATAAACTGGTAGTCTGAGAATAGGCTATTTTCCCTGCCTACTAATACTTTACCATGATTTCTGAATATCAAATATTGGCGTGTAAGTGCATTTCCCTAAGTGTCACTTGTTCGAATTCCTTTTTAACCAACTGTAGTATTGCCTGTCTTCTTCTGAGTCTCTCCCCACCCATTGCAAGGGAATTAATAGGATGATCTAATAAAAGAGGCTTTCCATTTTCAACTACTGACCCTGCCATCCAAAATCAGGTGTTTTATCCCAGAGTTCTGAGTGGCTGCCTTAATTCCTTTAAATTATGAATTAATTTTGATGAGAGAGGAAGGGTAATGCAGTGCTTACAGTGCTAGTCCAGGATGCAGGAAACCCATGTGTGATGCCCTGCTCCACAAGACTGCCTGTGTGATCTTGACCAAGTCATTCAGTCTCTGAGCCTCAGTTCCCCAAACGTGGATAATAGCAGTTAGACTAAGTGATAATTACATTCAAGATGCTGAGACCCTGTGGTAATAGGGGTCATAACTGAAATGAATAAGGGGCACACCTTTTACATAATGTAGCATGATAGAAAAGGATTTATCAAAGGTTGGGGTTTTGTTTGGGGTACAGGCCATATTTAGGGGCAGGATCCTGGATGGAGAATTAAAAGCCCCGCATACTACACAGCCCCGATTAGACTAATGCATAGTTTTAGCTTCCAAGCAGAACACGCACATAGTTAATATTAAAAGCAACACTTCACACTTTTGGCCTTCCCATCACTTTGCAAACGCTTAACTAAGCGTCATAAGGCCTCTGGGAAGTTGCAAGTATTCACCCCATTTGACAAAACAGGAAATGAAGTCAGAGTGGTTCAGAGTTGGGAGTTGGTGTCAGAGCTCCAGAGCTTTTGGTTCTCTGTGTCGTTCTCAGCCCGGTAGCTCCAGCCTCTCTGAAAACTAATGCTTGCAGATGATGATTTCTTTTGGAGCATAGAGCTGATGTTTACTCCAATTTTCCTTATGAAAAGGTGATAATAAAGCAGGAGCCTGGAGAGCTGACCCAGCAACCACAGCTGCCGGTGACTGGGACAACCTCGCAGGCCTCAGGGCAGCAGTATGTCACTGTGAAGGGGAGTCACATGATAGCTTTGTCACCTCAGAAGCAGATCGTGAGCACAGGAGAGGGGACCACCCAATCGAAGGTATTGAATGTTTTGATGTCTTAAACTGCCTGGATTCACTGTCACGCCTCCATGCTGCTGCTAGCACAACTCGGGGGAGAGCAGTCAGCAGTCAGTGCTGCTTCTGTTACAGCCATTGAGTTTGCGGGAGGTCATAAGAAACCAGCTACCTCTGTGCTGCTACCTTAGAATGCTATAGGTACTATGTATAATGGAGTGCTAGGCTGTAGGTTCAAGTCCAGCTCTAGGGGTAGATCTTATTTTTTTATTTTTCATAGGTAATTTTACTCAGTCAGCTAGTTGTCCTAACAAACTCATCAGAGTCCTGCCAGCCCACATTTTACCTTGCAGATTAACATCAAGTGTATCCCAGTCCCAGAACTCCCCAGAAGTGTCCCCGTGTGGTGTCTAGCCCCTGTCAGTGGACACTCTCAGTAATTGCAAGGTATGCTGTCCCCAAAGAGACTGTGCACACAGCTGGAAGGTTACAACTTAGGATCGTGTCCTTTGTAATAACACAGCACTGTAATCTATGGTGAAAACAAAGAGAAGTTGTTTAACAAAGAGCAGAGAGTCCGATTCAAGTGAGTGTTGAGCAAGAATAATGGAAACAGAAATGGTTACCAACAAAACAAAAGTATAACCCTTTATGGAGATTAAAATTGAGGCTACAATCCTTGTCTAATACAGTCTTCCACCAAAGCTTTTCTGCTGAGCTTGCTGGCTTCCAGTCATCACCACGACCCAGACTTTCATGAATACCCCTACGGCGTCAAATGGGTTTTCTGAGCAAACAGATAACAGGTTCTTTTTCCTTCCTTTTATGGTTCAGTAAACCTTTGAAACATCATTTTTAAGTGCACCTCCAGATAAGACTCTTCACCCCCTTTAATTGCTCTCCTGTGTGCTGTCACCCATATTGAGTCCAAATTCTTCCCTCCACCACCATCTTGTCAACCTGTTTTTTCCCGTTGACTCTACATGCGGATTGGGCTTCTATTGGGTCAGCTTTACCATACTTAATTTATATTTGACAGAGAGCTAACTACCTTCCCTCCTGTTTTTCCCTTTGCTTGGTTACAGACTCTAAGGCATAATATCAATATAACTCCTTCCATAGTGTTAATATAGGCATTTCACAATGATATCAATGGCCAGGGTGTCACTGGCTTTCATTTGATACCTCACAAGACACTTTTTGATAAATACTATGAAAGCAGTGTGTTAGGTGTGGTGAGTTAATCAGGTCTGATAGGAGTTTACAGACATAATAGTGAACCCTTTGCCAGTAGGCATTGATGGCTTCCTCAGATCACGTGGTTCCCTACACTTCACTAAGGCAAGCTTCAGATTCTTTCTGAATGAAGCCGTTTCCTGTGTTGGGGAATATGGATGGTCCTTCGATAAGTGATTCACACTCAATCTTTAATAGGCATTCTGAAATCATGGTTGGTTTAGAGTTATTTTCTTACCGGTGGACTGAACAGGAATGGTTGTGAGCTTGATCAGTTTTTTTAATAGTCTCTGACTGTGTTGGTCTTAGTTACATTTGAATGTGTTCGAGTTCCCCTTACGTTAAGTTTGTTTCAGAATGGGTAACCGGCTAGCTTGTTTAACCTCTGAAATGCCCTGAAATACATACTAACTTCTTGGGTGGCCCACCAAGTGGAATGTTAATTCTCTCCAGATACTGTACCAGGGAAATACTGTATGAAGAGTGTCATCGGTTGCTTATTTATTTGTTACAGGTCGTTGGGGTTCCAGTTGGTTCTACTTTACCGTCCACAGTGAAACAAGCTGTGGCTATCAGTGGTGGTCAGATACTCGTGGCAAAATCCAGCTCTTCAATAGCAAAAGCTGTTGGTCCAAAGCAGGTTGTAACCCAAGGAGTAGCAAAAGCCATTGTGAGTGGAGGTGGTGGAACAATTGTTGCCCAACCTGTGCAAACTTTAACAAAGGCTCAGGTGACTTCAGCAGGGGTTCAGAAAAGTGGATCTCAAGGTTCAGGTAAAGTAACTTTACAATTTGGATTACAAAATTCAGATCCTGATTTATTTTGGAGTTTTGTCATGCTCCAGTATTACTCCAAACACAACATATTTCAGAATGAAAGGGGAACACCTAGTCAAAATAACATGCTAAGAGATCTGTAGTAAAAACTTATTAGAATTAGGCTAGTGTAATAATAAATAACACTTTATATGTAAACTGTCTTCAACAGAAGAGATACCTAGTGTTGTATAAAGTGCTGCATGCACGGTGTTCATTGGTTAGCCACTATTTTTTTCAGACTTTATTTCAATTGCCCAGGTTTTGTAATGAATCCTATTCTGCAAAACTGCATTTTTAACATGGTTTTCTGTTTTTTATTCCATTTCTAGTGATGGCTACGCTGCAGTTGCCAGCCACAAACCTGGCAAACTTGGCAAATTTACCACCTGGCACCAAGCTGTACCTTACTACCAACAGCAAGAACCCTTCGGGAAAAGGAAAACTGCTTCTGATACCCCAAGGAGCCATACTGCGAGCCACAAACAATGCTAGTTAGTCTTGCAGGGAAATCTAATGAGTTAAATAATGTAATCATTTTGTAATTAATGTGTTAAGCATTTTGCCTTTTATTCTGGTACCTTGGCAGTTAGTAATAGGATAAGTTTCTTCACCAAAAAAAAGGGGGGGGGGGTGCGCATGGTACTACTATTCAGTGAGGGGACCCATGGGAGCTCTTGCATATTAGTCATTCCCTGACGCCCAGGTTTTTTTAAAGCTATAATTGCAAATAGTGATCAAGAAAATTCCAGCCAGTCAGCATGCTTTTTTAACCCTTCATTGGTAATCCAGGAAAGGGAGTATACAGCTGTACAGCACATTCCTGAAACCTGCAGCTGACATTAAATTGAAAGCAGTTGTGAAAACTCGTGACAGATATTAGAAAGGGACTGAGAGAAACTGGAAACATGAGCAGAAAATAACAAAAAGATTCATCTTGGGAAAGGGCAGGCTGTTCTGACTGAGGGGGAAATAATCTAAAACACAAATAGGGTCCAATCCAAAGTCCACTGAAGTTGATGGATAGACTCCCATTGAGATGAGTGGGCTTTGGAGCCCTAGTGAAAAAATTGGGAAGCAATACTGCTAAGAGTATTAGGTTGATGATTCAGCTTGGAAAAGAGGAGACTAAGGGGGGATATGATTAAGGTGTACAAAATCATGAGTGATGTGGAAAAAAGTGAATAAGGAAAAGTTATTTACTTGTTCACATAATATAAGATATTAATGGGCAGCAGATTTAAAACAAATTAAAGGAAGTTCTTCACACAGCGCACCGTTAATCTGTGGAACTCCTTGCCTGAGGAGGGTGTAAAGGCTAGGACTATAACAGGGTTTAAAAGAGAACTGGATACATTCATGAAGGTTAAGTCCATTAATGGCTATTAGCCAGGATGGGTAGGAATGGTGTCCCTAGCCTCTGTTTGTCAGAGGCTGGTGATGGATGGCAGGAGAAAGATCACTTGATCACTACCTGTCAGGTTCACTCACTCCAGGGCACCTGGCATTGGCCACTGTTGGTAGACAGGATACTGGGCTTGATGGACCTTTGGTCTGACCCAGTGCGACCTTTCTTATGTTCTTATTAAATAGATATTAGTTTACAGTGTGTCATGGCTGCTATAAAAAAGCCCAGTGCTCTCTTAGGATGTTTATGGAAAGATGTTGCGTGATGTATATGATAGAGCTGGCACAGTTTTGCCTAGAATACTCCCTTCATTTTTGACACAAAATTAACAGAGTGAGAACAACTAGAGGGAATTGGCAACAGGCAAAAAGATGGCCAAGGAGCTCAAAGGACCAAATTATATAGACAGTTCAAAGGGATGACATAGGGGTATCTTAGCTATGCAATACCTAAGAGAGCCTGGTGTCACGGAAAGGGGGAGATCACTTTGTCATGTTTATGACGGGTATGGACTAGAGCTGGTCAAAACTTTTTAATGGAAAATGGGGATTTTGACCAAATGAATTTTTTTTTTTGCAGAAAAGTGCCTATTTTCCTTGATAGTTTTCAAATTTTATTTGGGAAACTAAAAAACATCAAAGTTTTCCAGAGGGGCATTTTCCCATTTTCTGATCAGCTTTGGTATTAACACCATGAAGACAGAGGAGGCATTTGAGTGTAATACACGAGGCTATAACCAGTAACAGTGGGATGAAGTGTTTATAAAAATTTTAAAAAAGTAAGAGAGATGTCAGTGCTGAAAAAGGCCTTGCTAACTGAGGCGTTTTGGGCTTTGATGTATTGCTAGGAGTCCCATTGCTTGGGACTCTCAGAGCTAGGTTGGGTACAATCCTGCGCTGGCAGGGAAATGGACAGTATAACCTCATAGGCCTTAGGTAAAGCAAACATCTGATTCTTTGGAAAAACAGTAACCATTTCCCCCCCTTTGTTGCTAGGTAAGAGACAGAAAATAAGACCGAGTGCATTCTGCTCTCAGTGTAGGCTTAGAGTATTCAAATGCAACCTTAGATTATCACTCTTTGCAAAGTAATCATTGGTGAGTGCCCTGTAACAACGCTGAAATTATATTCAAACACTGGTGAAGTGTATCTTCTATAAAAGCAAAATCAGTAGCATTCATGGTCATTGGTAGGATTTCACATAGGCATAATCTATAAAAGGATTTTGAAAGAGCTGTTAAATTGCTGGTTTGCATCTGCCTCCGACTGTAGAGATGGCAGTGCAAAACAAAAAAGACTTCCGGGTACCCACAAACACCCTCAGTTCCTTTGTTTGTTCACAGAGCATGTGGAGGTGGGAGAGCACAATACCACCCCCAGAATCATGCTGTGCCCGTTGCATTGGAAAATCCGTGCATAGATGCTGCTCACTTATGAAGCACATGGCAACCTGCCTCGCACAAGACCTTTAACGTTATACGCATGCAGATTCCGCAGCTGCTGCCTCAGTGTACCTGTAGAACTCTCACAGAACCCACTGTCTGAGGACAGGCGTGTATAAGAGAGGAATGGGGTGTCAGAGAGAGGCGAATTTCTGTGTAGTTTCACTGTTGAAATGGTGTGGCTGCTCTGCCTCTGATGTCGAACTCTGCAGAGTCATTGTTTTGATTTTTGTTACAGATCTCCAGTCAGGCTCTTCTGCAAGTGCGGGAGGAGGAGGAGCAGCAGCCTCTGCCCAAAGCACAAGTAGTGGCTTATCCCAGCATCTCGCATACACGTCCTACATCCTCAAACAGACACCACAGGTCAGAGTTGTACAGCCTTTTAATTGATCCAGGGATGCCCAGACCTTGTGCTAGCATCCATGGTTCTGTAATAGATGAGTTTTAAATTAAGGGGGAGCCAGACCCTTCTGGGGGGCACGCCCACCTCTCTTCCCTGCTGGCCACTCATTCTCTCTTCTCATCTCTGCTGCAGCTGATAGTATGTTCGGTGCCACTCTCTCTCCTGCGAGTTGTGTGGTGTAACTTGCTGCTCCCTGCAGGCTGTTGCATGATGCAGAGAGCATTGTTGTTTTATCACAAGAGAGGAGGAGAGAGAGATCATGCACCAGTGAATGACTGGAGGGAGCAAGCGTATTTCCCTCAAAATGGGACAGAAGGGGTAGAGGCAACCTCCAAAACAGAGGTGGGGCAGTGCAGCATTGAGGGGGACACACCAGAAGAGCTAGAGATCAGGGAGGCAGCCCCAATGGGGAAGAGAGAGCACTAGAGGTTAATTGAGTTGTAGGCAGGGAGAGCAGTAGAGATGAGAAGATGGAGGAAGGAGGTAGAACAGGTGCAGAGAAGGGCTACTAGGATGATCCGAGGAATGGGAAACCTGTCTTATGAGGGGAGACTCAGGGAGCTGGGCTTGTACAGCCTATCCAAAAGAAGGCTGAGGGGAGATATGATTACTCTCTATCAATATATCAGAGGGATAAATACCATGGAGGGAGAAGAATTATTTAATTTCAGTACTAATGTGGCCACAAGAACAAATGGATATAAACTGGTCAACAGGAAGTTTAGACTCTAAATTAGACGAAGGTTTCTAACCAGTAGAGGAGTGAAGTTCTGGAACAGCCTTCCAAGGGAAGCAATGGGGGCAAAAGACCTATCTGGCTTCAAGATGAAGCTTCATAAGTTTCTGGAGGAGATGGTGTGATGGTAAAACATAATTTTGTCAATTGATCTTTGACTATGGTAATAGAGGGGCCTGGTGGTATATGATGGAAAGTTGGAGGTGATGGGATCTAAGATGCTACAGAGAATTCTTTCCTGGGTTTCTGACTGGTGAGTCTTGCCCACATGCTCAGGGTTCAGCTGATTGCCATATTTGGGGTTGAGAAGGAATTTTCCTCCAGGGCAAATTGGCAGAGGCCCTGGGGGGTTTTCCTCCTTCCTCTGCAGCAGGGGGCATGGGTCACTCGCTGGAGGATTCTCTGTACTTTGAAGCCCTTAAACCAAGATTTGAGGACTTCAATAGCTCAGATATAGGTGAGGTATATTGCAGGAATGGGTGGGTGAAATTCTGTGGCCTGTGTTGTGCAGGAGGTCAGACTAGATGATCATAATGTTCCTTTCTGACCTTAAAGTCTATGAGGTAGTGGGAAGAAAAATCAAGGGTCAGCCATGGGAAGCAAATCCGGGGGCGGGGGGAGGAGAAGATTGGGGAGGAAGATGATGAAAAAAGCCAGCAGAGAGAATGGAAAAACAAAACAGGTGAGAGGTGACAAGTCATGGTATGTGGGGAAGGACTATGGGGATGCTAGTGGGGTCTATCTCCAGCTGCTGTTGGGTCAGCATGGGTCAGCTCTTGCTCTAGGTGTGGCCTTTGTGGAATGAATTAGGCTTCAGAGCTGAAGGGAAAACTGCCCCCCATTCCTTTTCTTTCTGCCCAACTGTATCTGAACATTCAAAAGATAAATTGTATTTGTCACAATGAATAAAGTGTGAAGTACGTGAGGCGTATTAAATTACAGTGGACGTGTCTGAGCAAATTGGAACCTGGCTTGTGACCTTTTCTTCTGGGGTTCTCTCACTTCCAATGTATCACATAATGCCGCTTTACAGTGAGATGAGAGCGCTTCCTCTAGCAAGAACATCCACTGTCATTAATTGCAAAATGCTTCTAAAAAAATAATCTTTGTGGTAGGAAGTGCTGTGAGCCCTGTGTACACTCTGACTGCTGCAGAGAGCCAAGATTTCCTCAAAGACCTTTTGAGTCAGCAAACAAGATATATGGGCTTTCATATTTCTGTTAACTCCAAATGACAGTAGTAAATCTGACTCGTGTATGCAACCTAAAGGACAAGAAATCTTTGTTGAAAATAAAATCCCACATGACAGAAAGCAGTTACAAATGTCACTATCACATTACTGGTGCAGAATTCATTTTTTTTCATACCATTTGATTTCCACTCAGAGAGCCTAACCTAGGTAACTTTTATTTTTGACCAGGGCACATTTTTAGTTGGTCAGCCATCTCCCCAGCATTCTGGAAAGCAGCTGACACCAGCGTCAGTTGTTCAGGGCAGTGTAGGAGTCGGAGCATCTTCCACTCAAGGACAGCAGGCATTAAAAGTAATAACTGGACAGAAGACTGCTTTATTTGCCCAGGTAACTTTCAAATAACATGTTTGTCTCTTGTTCAGACTATATGTATGGCTCGTGGTGGGGGGAAATAATGAAACCACTTTTACAAAAAGTTCAGCCCTCTTTGAGTCAAGCAACAGGCTTATATTTATTTCATAGTTTCATTGCAACAGGTTGGTTATATTAAAAAAAAAAATCTAACTAGAAGAAAAAACTTCAACCGTAGGCTTAGCCTTTTAAAAAAACATGGTTGTATGTGAAATATTGGGCCAGATTTTCGGACAGTGGCCCCTGTGTATGCATAGTGCAAATAACTGGACACAATCTTGCACCTTGTTTTATTTGGATCCACTGGTTGAGTCCTGCAAATGTCCCATGCCCCTGCATTGTATACCTGCTCAGAGACTTTTTAGTAACCTAAATTGTACGTGCAAGTAAATACAGGTTCTCTCTGGAAAAGTAGGTCCTTTTAAGGCATCTTACATTGGGGACCCAAAAATTGAGAGACCTATAATTGTTGGGTCGCTTCTGAAAAAGTATACTGTAATATAGAAAATGAGCAGCTTATAAACAATTGTCTCAAAGTCAAGCTTAGTGATCTGGCTTCAAAAGCCCCACTTCTTCTGATTTTTTGCTGCTCTAGTACAAAAAGCAGGTGCTTTTAAAAACGATTTCATTGGAATGGTTTCCCTTGAACTCTCTTTCGAAGGCGGCTCCTAGTGGACAAACGTCGCTGATGAAAATATCAGATGGTTCATTGAAATCGGTGCCAGCTTCCTCACAGCTGTCCAAACCTGGCACCACCGTGCTGAGAGTATCTGGAGGGGTGATCACTGCGGCCACAACCCCAGCCATGTCTCTCCCTGCAAATGGAGTTGCACAGGTGAGAAGCAGCATTGCTAATACATGGTCACAGGAACCTAGACGTCAAAGCGATATGTAATGTTTAGTTCCTAACCAATATAATCTTAGACATGATTTTGCTGTTTTTTCCCCATCAGTAACCTTTTTTCTTCAACATTATTAGCTCTCATGTTTTATGACATCTGTTTGTGTCCTTGTCCAATTTTAGGCTTGACAGGAAACTCAACTAATTCCTATTGGATTTTTTTCATTTGGGCATATTTTATCATTTTACCTGTGGACAACAAAAGAGGAAGAAAACAGCACAAAGATGGACAGAAATCATTGCAACTAATCCAGCTTCTGTTAAAACTTGCACTGCCTCACCTTTGAGTGTTCCAGTGCTGATCATCATCTGTTATCTTATCGAGGGTTTTTTTGTATTACCCATCATTGTAGTATCTGAGTATCACACTGGTAAATTAGAGCTGCATAGTGAGGTCCCCAAAAGACTGGTATGGAGTGATTTGTTCTCTTCCTTTTGCAGGTTCTAGGAGTATATGGGTTATATGTATGTATTTTTGAAATATAGAATGAATCTAGTCATGATGGAAAGGGTTTGTCAAAAAGAAGGATCTTTCAGCATGCCCTTAAAAAGGTTAGATTTTGAGTTGCTCTCCTTTCAAATACACGTACCGACTTTGGGTGAGAGAAGACCGGAAGTTGCGAAGTGCTTAAAGATTTCGGAACAACAAAAAAACAGCAGCTGTTACTTAAGTATTGTTCATCTGAGATCCTTGACTCTCTATGAGCTTTTTAGTTTCTACTCTGCTGTGAACAGATCTCCTTGAGGGTGGAAACCTACAAGGTTTGTGGTCCTATGAATTTTCAGCATTTGAAATGTGACCCTTCTATTTGTCCCTAAATAAAGTGATAATGCAGCCCCTGTCAAGAGAGGCATCCGAGAGTGGCACAGTGAGCCTGAAATGAGGCATTTAAATTCCAAAAGTGTTGGGAAACAGACAGCCAAACGTTTTGGCGTTCCCTCTAGACTTTCTCAAGTAGCGGTGGTCCACTGCCAGTTATATTCTAATTTATGTAATTTAAATAAAGGCTACTGGTAAAAATTTCAAAAATACTTAAGTCCTATTTTCAAAAATGAGAGAGGCATTTAGAAGCCAGGATTCATTGCAAGTCTTTGGGACTTAGGTTTCTGATGCCCAAGTCATTTTTGAAAATGAGACTTAGCCATCTAAATCACTTAGGTGCTTCTGAATATTTTACCCTTTTTTAATTCTTCTTTCAGTTTTGCTGAAATTGTGGTACTTGTGCTATGAATGACACTTAGTGTCCTAATATGCTCCTGCCAGGAAAATGAACTTTAACCCATCTGTTGACTCAACCCTTACACTCCCATTTCCATTGTGTACTACATGATGTTTCAGCTGAGTGGGTGGAACAGCAACATCAAATCTGAAGCAAAAATTGGGAGTGATAACTCTGGCAGGAGAAAGAATAGCGAGATATTTGGCAAGCTTAGTAAAAGAGATACAATTTGCAATCAAGTCAATTTTATTTAAAAAAAAAAAAGGAAGTTGAGTAGTAACACCTCACTCGCCCCTGAGCCAAGCCCTGCCATTTGATAATTGGGGGTAGGGGGGTGTATGTGTGGTTTGAATCTCATTTTCCTATTTTTTTTAATAAGGATTTTTCTCTTCCCTCTTGCTGTGTGTGAAAGATCCACACAAACAAGGCAAACTAACTTCAGAAAGGAGTGAAACTGGCCATAGGCAAAATGTTGTCAAATGCACAAAGAAAAAAATGTTTAGAGAAAAAACAATCTTTCAGTTATAATCTTAGGTGTCACTTTCCACCTTTGCTAGACTCACATTCACAACACCACCCTCCCACCCACCATTCGTCTCCAGAAGGGAGAAGAGCCAGAGACTCCATGAAGTCTGTGAAGGACATTGCCCATCTGTTTTATGTTGAAGCTGCTCAGATACTATGGTGAATGGTGGCAGTACAAAACCCTAAGATCACAAAAGGAACAAATCACACTTCTGTCTAAACTTGTTTACCTACTATTAAGTTACCAATGTCCCTTTTTAAATGTCACCTGACTAAACAATGTGCTGTTGCTAAGATGTGGGCTGGTGGAGGCAGCTATAAAATGAAACTGACAAGATGTTTTCCCCTTTTCTGCTGATGGCTGTAGAGCAGTGGTTCTCAACCTTTCAGACTCCATTCCCCTTGCTGGAGGCTGATTTGTCTTGCGTATTCCAAGTTTCACCTCCCTTAAAAACTACTAGTTCACAAACTTTGAAATAAAATAACGAAAGTGTCACAGCACACCGTTACTGAAAAATGCCTCTCTGTCTCATTTTTGCCATATAATTGTAAAATAAATCACGACCCCCAGGTTGAGAAACACTGGTATAGTACATAGAGCAATATAAAGTCATTGTCTGCATGAAATTCTAGTTTGTACTTCACTAGTACCTTTCATGTAGCCTGCTATAAAATTAGGCAAATACCTAGATGAGTTGAGGTACCCCCTGATGATCTCTGTACCTCCAGAGGTAAAGAGACCCGTGGTTGAGAACCACACCTGTAGAGTTCTGAGCAGCTGTGAAATATTCAAGAGTCTTGTAAACTTCTGTGCTCTGTTAACTCCTCTCAGCAAGGAGGTAAGCCTCCTGTGTGAATAGGGGACTTGGTCCCTGAGACTGTTGTTTCTGAAGTTCCAGTAGCAGCAAAGTAGTTCGTACATGTATGACCTGTTTCATTCCTGCTCAGAACTTTAGGGCAGTTGCAGAGAAACTGACCCCAAATGTGTATGTTGTGGAAATATTTTTAAGAGCTTTGCTTTGCATGGCAGTAGTACCTAAAGATAGTAGGATTGTGGATAGATATAGATGCAGTTGCTTTTATTTCTCTTAAATGCTCCTTTCGAGTAGTATGAAAAATTATTTTCAATGCTCAATAAAATAGAAAGGAATTTGACACTGCCACGTCTCTCTGTTTTTAATATAGCAAGTGGATGGTGCAGGTTCCAGTTCATCTTCCACTGTGGGTCCTGTGGCAAAGACATCAGGACAGCAACACCAAATTTGTATAAACCAGGGGCAGTCTGGTTCATCAGTAACTAAAACTGCTACTTCTACTGTTGTAAGTGTTGCTTCCTTGATGACTACACCAACCCCTGTTTCTGGCAAAGCTGCTGTATCAGGTAATAAACTTCCTTTCTGCCTTTTGTTACTGAAATTTAGACTTGGATTATAATGCCTTCAGATACTGTATATAGTAAACAGTCGAATTCCGAGAATTTGCATTTTTGAGCTCTTATCAGAAATTAACTGTAGATTTAGCAATTTCGTCTAGTTTCTAAAACCTGTCTTAGTAAAATGACTTTTTGATTAACAGAAAGAAGGTTGTGAAAAGAACAATCAAAAGAACAATTTGAAATTTGACTTCCTAGGTCATTTGCATGTTGAGTGTTTCTAGTTAGTGTAATGACTTTAGCTTTCCATTAATGGTTAGTGAGGAATCTCTGTTTCGATGCCAAGTTTACTTACTTTTTTCGAAGATGTATCCACTTGTCCAAGTACATGATTGTATCAAAGGGAAACACTGAAGAGATTTGAACACTGATAGTGTAGACATAGGACAGTTTGTACCCAAACCATCAGTTCACTAACTACAGCTTGTATTTCCTTGGTTTAATAATTCAGTTAGTCCTAAATGCAAAATAGTTTCATTTTATTTGGAAAAAAAAATAAATAACCTGACAGTTTTGTGCATTCTTAATTGAACTCCAATTACCAGCAGCTTGACACAAATCCTAATTAAAAAGAAAACTATCATCTAGTAAATAAGGAAGGAGTCATAGCAAAGCTTAGCTTATACCATCCTATTTCATGCAGAAAGAGAGAGAGAGAGTTGGGGATAGACTGAACCAAGTATTGTCTAATGTGTCTCTTTCCCCCTTTTAGGGTTGTTAAAGATCCACTCAAACCAGTCTAGTCCCCAGCAGGCTGTGCTGACGGTACCTAGCCAGATCAAACAGCTCAGTGTAAATACAGCATCTGGAGGTGTACAGACCATACTGATGCCTGTGAACAAAGGTAAATGCAGTGGAGGGCATTAGGTGATGTTTGCTATGTCAAAGAGCTCCGCCATTCTTGCCACACAGCAATACAGGGCGTACAAATATCCATGAAGCATAGTGGGTTTCAGTTTTTCCCAAGCTTTCATGTTGCACATACAATATAATTTGGTATCAAGCGTTAATAAAACTATTCATCTAAAACAAAGGTGAAGCACTAGCTGGAAGAGTATCTAGAAGTATGCAACAAATCATTTTTATTTTTTTCCTGTTATTCTTCAGTGATACAATCGCTGTCTACCAGCAAAGTGTCTCCTGCGACTGCTGTAACTGTAGCAAGTACAGTTGTACCCACCCCCTCCACAGCATCTGTCACTAAAGGTAAAAAAATGAATTTGTCACTTGTCAATAGCACTCTCAAAGAAACTGATTGATTGTGCATGAATGAACATGGCTGGCATATGGAAGTGTTCTGACCCCGTTAGTAGATCCCATTGCCTTTAGTTCTGTTTTCTACTGTGTCCATCAATTAAGTTGTAATAGGAGTAGAATCTAGGGGTTGGAAAAGTGAGCAAAGACATCATGCCCACAACATAATGTATGGGACAGACATATACAGAAGAGCATAAAAACCCTAAAGGAGGATACTTTGAAAGGTTCCCATAGATGGTAAAACTTGCATGGTGCCAACCCACCACTGTGGAATCATGCAGTGCTACATTATTCATAGCAGTGTGTGTTAATCATAGCATGAGCATTGCCCTAAGAATGGTACTGTAGTGGCAGAATCATTGGGCAGTGCTTCCCAGTAGCACTAAATGTCAATTGATAGACAACCAAGGGACACTTGCAAGCAGTTCTGTTGAAATTGATCATCTTACACAAAACCCACAAGCACCTAATGCTGATTATTTCTTACAAGAAAACAAGTGTGTTTGGGTATGGAGTGAAGCTGTATTTCAGTGGCTGTCCCTCCGCTGGATGAAGGATGAATTGCCAGCAGGGCAGGGTTAGCTTGTGCTGAAAGTGTAGAATACACACACAAGATGGGCTTGCATTGCCACGTATGTGGGGAGAGCTCATCCACACACACAGGTTGACATTATTCCCTGTTCAGTCCCAGTCTTTGGAATGTGGGTATTCCAGGCGGTTTTAATCATTCTTTCCCACCTCCCTTCTCCTCCCAGATAGAGCCGGTCTGATCAAATGCATAGCTCTAGTTTTACTGCATTCTGCTGAGTTTTCAGGCTTTGCCCAGCTGACGTTCAGCAGATCTGTCATTTTAAAATTTTGTTCTGTGTTTCTCTGAAGTTAAGATGGAGCCTGATTCAGTGGGACAGAACTGCAACTCTCTGGTCTCCCAAGATGGTCAAGCAGCAGTCAAAACAGAAGAGAGCTCAGAACTTGGAAATTACGTTATCAAGTAATTGTTTTTTCCTGTCTAAAGAGCTATATGGTTTAGTCTTTGCGCGGGTCATAGGACAATACAAAACAGTATCAGAACACTGGCTGAGGAATTGAGGGATTAAAATCTGACAGGTACTGATACATTCTGTAGCATGCAATAATCTAGGTAGTCTGCTGGTTGACATTCATTTTCAGACCTCAATTACATCTATATCTGCAGGATGTAGTATTAAAATACTGATTTTGTGAATGGGCTGGTACTCAGAACAGCTAAAAATGAAGCTATTTCATGGTGCTTAATCATTTTTGGGATTTGCTAAAAATTTCTCACCATCTATTCATTCATAATTCCCACTGCAGTTGCGTGTTCTGATCAATGCTGGGTCATAGTCTTTGGAAAACAGCTGGAAATAATTGGAGAAGGGATAATTGGATCCTCCCTCAACAACTTTTTCTTTAGTAAACTGTTCATGTGTGCTACTTCTCTATATATTTGGTTGTGAATGTTATTACTCACATATTGTTGTAATTGTCAAGAGATCTTTTCACATTCTAACTTGGGAGTGGGCCTGGTGATGTGATACCTGATTCCCTGTGTCTTAACAGCATTTATACTTCTGATATCGTGGAAGAATCAGGGGACTTCTTTGTGATACCATCACAAGTGCTTTTTGGAAGTTCTTCACCCAGAGCTTGACCAGCAAAATAACTTTCTGTAGAGATCCCTGAATGTAGGAGATCCTCCCCTCTGCTCACAATCCTGCCAATAACTTACATTTTCCTGTTACCATTTTTTTAAATGTCATAGTACACTCCTACTCTGGTGGAGACTTCCATAGGGATGTCTATATGTAAATCAATAAGAAGCCAATATGCTCTTTGAATTTCACCAGTTGGTCTTAAATAACTGCAAGGAAATACTAGGGAAAGGTCATATTAAAAAAAAAAAAAAAAACTTGTTAAGTTTGTACCTAAACTTCTACATGTTCTGCTACCAATCGGTACATTGCCACGTCCTAGTGTTTATCAAATATAATGTCATGTGCCTGATGTTCCCTTGTCTTTCATTGTAATAAAGCAGCATATGAGAGGGAAATGAGGACCAGCAGCATCAAAGAGTTTTATGAAGTATAAATCTTGCAATACTGTTGACACATTCCTTCTGTGAGAACTTACAGAAATAGCATCTTGCTATCAGACACACAGTATTTGAAGCAGAGGTGTCATACAGCTCTTGTACTGTTAGTAGACATTGTGTGGGTTTTACTCCAGGCCTGTTCCTGAGATTCCATCCTGGCAGGATTCAATCCAAAAAGACACAATGACCCATTTGAGTCCTGATCCTGGGGAGTGGAACTTTATGCCCACATTGAGACCCCATTTGTTGATTTCAGTGGGACTGCATATAGGACTAAGGAGCCTGTGCACACCATTGTAGAATCTGGGACTGGCATGGAAATATTTATTCAAACCAGTTAACGCATTTTTCAGGATTTTTAAAATTTGATAATGATATTAGAATCCTGCATATCTGATTTATCTTTTCTAAAAAGTAATTACTCTTCACTGTGATCTTTATCTTTGCAGCATAGAACATTTGGAGAATCTCCAGCAACTTTTAACAGCAATAGTGAAGAAAGTTCCATTCATTGCTGAGAAAAGTAAGATCTGTGTGAAAACAATCAGTTCATTGTTGTTATAGCACCAAAGATGCACATGGCACTTTGCAGCTGGGAAAATTACACAAAACAGAATGAGGTGAAACCGCTGCCCCAGAATGTTTACTTTCAGGTTTTGTTGCTTGCAAAATACATAGGAATCTAAATCATCCACATCCTACCAACAAAATAGGGACTGCTGTTGTCCATTACTGAGGGCTAGGCTACACTACAGCTTTAAGTCGACCTAAGTTATGCTACTTCAGTTATGTAAATTACATAACTGAGGTCAGTGTAACTTAGGTTGACTTACTGCGGTGTCTACACCATGTTGTGTCAATGAGTTGTTCTGCCGCTGACTTCCCTTATGCTTCTCAGGGAGTTGGAGTACAGGAGTCAATGGGAGACTGCGCTGTCATCAACTTAGTGGGTCTTCACCTGCCCTGCTAAATGGACACTGCTGCATTGATCGCAGCACTGCCAATCTAGCCGTAAGCATAGACAAACCCTAACATTCGTTGTCTTGCCTGTTTGAGACAGGATAGTTCACACTAGAATATTGGTACTTATTTAACTAGTGATGGCAACTTTTAGGCAACCATCAGTCTTTTTTGTGTGTCATTTATCAGGAGAATTGCACACCCACACACCAGCCGTATATATTGGTGGGAAACATACTACTAATGATGTTTCCCTAGTAATGAATGTACTTCAGTGAGGAGAAGCTGCTAGAGACTAGAAAGGACAGACTGAATAAAATCAGTAGCATGAGCAGAATGGTGTTAGTGGATTGTGCAGTAAAGCTTTCACTGTGTCTTAGTTTAGGAGTCCTATACGACACTCATGGATCCTGCTGATTGGGAGTTAATACTTTCCTCCTAAATTTGTGTTAAATAAAAACTTCATGAGACGTCTTTTGCTTTATTGTTGCATTTTCTATTTAATGTTTATATTTCTAATTGTTAACCAAATACGCATTTTCCAAAGGAAATTACTTCTGACAATAGCAAAGCACCTCTGAACTTCTTCAATCAGGTTTTGTCTTTTGGGAGTTTAAAACATGGTTGGTTTCACATACGTCAGCCTAACTTGACAAAGAGAGAGAGTGATTGTACAACTAAGAACGTACGTGCTGTGCACAGGGAATGCACCCACTCTTCGTAAGAGCATAAAATTCTTTGTCCTGTGGGGACTGCACACAGCCCATTTTTCCCATTCTCCCCAGCAAGTACAATGTATGCAATGAAAACCTATTTGGAGTTTTCAGAAATTGCCAGAAGCAAAGTAGATTAGATTTCACAGTTCTTAAATTTTAACTCCAGTTTTTTGGCTGTATGCTACTTAGGTGAAGATGTCAGTTCTTTCCGTGCCAGTTCGGTGGAACAGTATTACAGCTGGAATATTGGAAAACGAAGGGCAGCTGAGGTAATCCACTCTACATGTTTGATAAGTACTGGTGATTAAAAGTGGAGGAACTTCTGCATGGGGATACCTGGAGCCACTCCAAAGTTCTTAGTTATGACCGACAATCTGATATATTGGAAATGGAGGCATGTTTCACAATAATATGCACTGGCTTCTTTCCAATTTATTGTTTAAAGTTGTTTACATTTAGTTAATTCTGAAAGTTCAATATTTAGTTGCTTCAACTTTTTGGAATATTTTGGAATATTTTTAAATTGCTGGGCTGTACAATATAATGCAGTGTTTGCATTGCCTCCTTCTTACACATTGTCTCCATATGCCATCATTGTGTAGCACACTATTGTCTCTAATTTCTCCCAGTATATTTTCACTATATACTGGACCCTTGCTATAGCCCATGTCGCTATAGTGCGGGTTCCTGTACAACACAGTCGCAGTGATGGATCCCAAATTTAAATATTTAAATTTGGGATCCATGGCAACTTGTCCCCCACATTAATATGGGATCCATGGCAACTTGTCCCCCACATTAATATGGTTAGTGTGAGACCATGCATGGATCCCGAACCCCGGACTATGGCAAGGGTCTGGTGTACTCTATCCCTGCCTGTGCCTTGCTATTATAATTGCACTCTGTTGCGTTTGCTCTTGACTGAGTGAGATCTGGCCTCATGCAGAACCATTATTGAACTAGATTCTTAATTCATTGTGGAGAACTATTTTGTATAATGGTTTTGGAGCTATTTGTATGGTAAACAAAGCTCTCACTTTGATTTCCCACAGTGGCAACGAGCAATGACTGTGAGAAAAATCCTACAAGAAATTATAGAGAAGCATCCCAGATTTCACAACATCAGCCCCCTGAAAACCAAGCATGTGGTGCATTGGTGTCGATGCCACGGCTACACTCCGCCTGACCCTGAAGCCCTAAGGAACGAGGAGGATTCAATAGAAGATGTGCTGACTCAAATAGACAGTGAGCCAGGTGAGCATTTAAGGGAGGCCAGCTCCAGTGTCCTTTACCCCCAAAAGACATTGCCTGTTAAACCACCCCCATCTCTCTCCCACTTTATTCTCCAGTGCATTCTTGAAGCACTCTGTTGCTTTTCACTCTGTTGGAATTGCAGAAATTAAAGATCAGAAAGGCCTAATAGTACATCTGCCCCTTCCTCCTACCAAACCAAATTGTTCCTTATGGTTTGTTTTCAATGCTCTATGCAGCCTAGTTGTTAACATTACAATAGCATGGAGAGGCCCCAACCAATGTCAGGGTTCCTTTGGACTAGACACTGTACCAGCACAGGGTGACAGACAGCCCCAGTTCTGAGGAGTTTACAGTCTAAGACGAAGAGTGGAGTAATGCTGAGGCTTCCATCACTGTCTCGTGGATAGTATTGTGCAGCTGAACATATTTCACTATCAGGAATCTTCTCCCTACAACTGAAGGGTCATCAGATTGATCTTTGCTTTCCAATCACTTCCTGTTGGCCAGCATAATTCTGGGACCGTAACCTGAGGACATTAGATTTTACTGGTTCTGCTGTCCAGAATAGAGCATACTTTCCCAACATGGAGTGAGTAAAGACAGTTAAAGTGGACCAGGGAAGAGGCAGCAGTCCAAAAATCAGTGAAACAATAGTCAATTATTTGACATTAAGAGCAAGGACGCAACAAATGGTGGCAAGACAAATAAAAATTGAGTGGTGTTAAGTCTTTATACTCTTCTACCCCAGCAGACTGCAAGTGCGCATATCAGAGCCAACTCTCTTGGTTTAAAGAAACTCCGTGGAGGGTTTTAATTTGCCTAATTAGACTGTGTGTTTTTGAAAGGAGGTTTGTTCAGAGCTGTTCTGCTGCTGGAAAATAAACCCACTGTGAGAACACGAAACTGTCCGAACTCGGGAGGCCTGGGGGAGAGGCACTGCTTACACCTGCACAGAAATGAGCTTTTCACCTCTCTGCCCCGGGCCATCCATAACCACAGGATGGCTCCCTAGTGGGACTTAGCTACTTGGATTTTACACACAAATGCCACTTGTGAAGATAAAATACCAGCTGTCATGGACACAGGGGTAACTGCACATTTCTCCTTTTCCTTGATTCTTGAGTGCAGCCCCACCAGTGTCAGGCCTTAGGCCTTTACCTCTCTAGCATGGGATTCTGCAGTTTTCCCACTCTCCGCCCTGGGGTACAGTTCCCTGTGTATCAGCTGTGCTTGCCTGGCAAGTCCAACTGGGATCAGACACCATGGTTCTTCCCTTTGGGAGTCTGTGACCAGTGGTGTACAGTGACCAGTACAGCCTTCTCAAAACCAGCATGTTATTTTAACAGTAGGACAAAGCATTAGAGAGAGAGTGTTCAGAGTCCGCATGTGTCTTACCTCACATCTTACTATTCCCTGATGGTAGTTTGGGCAGCCCTAACTTCTTCAGACACCCCCACAGGGCTGCGTGTCGGTCTGGTCCCCCAGAACAACTCCTCAGCAACTGCCTCTTCTCTTGAGTCCCTTTTAATCTAGCCAGAGTTCCTTTGCGCTGGAGGCTTTGGTCGTGCTTGTCAAAACCAGTTTCGTAGGCTCAGCAGGACGTCGAGACAGACTCCTCAGAGTAGAGGTAGTCAGTTGGCGAACCACAGGCCAAATCTGGACCGCCAGATGCTTTTGAATGGACCGCAAAATCTTTTTATTTACTTACTTTTATTATTACGCCCTCCACCCCCTCAGCACAGGTGGGGGTCCTGGGCCAGCACCTGTGCTAAGCTGCTGTCACACCCCGTCCCTTCCCCACCCCCGGTTAATTTTTTTTTTTACTGCTTGTGATTTGTCCATAACTTTTACTAGAAATACCTGTGACTAAAATGTAGCCTTACTCATCAGTAACATTCATGGAGCTAATAAAAGAGCATGATTGTGCTATTCTATTTCTTACTTTGGAGCAGGTCACCGTTCAGCCAGCTTCGGCATCCACAACTTGATGTTTTGTAAAATTTGTGCTCATGGAAAGAAACGTGTTGTGCTTGAGCTGGAAGATAGGGTTTTTCTTACCACAGTCCTATGATGGGGCTTTTTTTTTTTTTTTTTTTTGGTCAGTTCGAAGTAGTTATGAATTGAGTTTTGTTTGGATGTCTCACTGCTCTCAGAAAATGTGTCTATCCTGCAGATAACATGACAAGTTTGTGATGCTCCTGAAGGTTTATTGGAAGTGTCAGGCTTTTAAGAGGTAGAAGGGAAGTGGGATTAAATAATGGAATGAAGATATGGATTTTACCAAAGAGAGAGAAGCAGCTGAGGAACAGTGCGTGACTTCCATTCTCTCCGGA
The DNA here is from genome assembly GCA_032164245.1 of Sternotherus odoratus. Classification (NCBI taxonomy): domain Eukaryota; kingdom Metazoa; phylum Chordata; order Testudines; family Kinosternidae; genus Sternotherus; species Sternotherus odoratus. Next base: position 36,619,923 of record JAVMKO010000009.1, on the reverse strand, counting down.
CAAAAATCAAAGCAGTCGTGAGCTGTGAGCAATGTCGAGTAGGGCTGGAAAGCATCTGATCAGTAGAAAAGGAAAGGGCAAAAATTCATACAACCTTTTCAATTACTGATGACATGCAGGAAGGGGACTGGGTAGTTCAAAGGAATAGTAATGAGAGGGTGCAAAAATGACTGTCCTCTTTTGGCAGGGCTGAGGCTAGATTGTCCTACAGAGAAAATAGAGCTCTGCACATTTACACCAATTGAGAATCTGCCCCTCTGTTTACCTTTTTTAAAATTAGATCAGTACATTTAGCAACATGATTAGTATTCAGAGCTGTGTGGCATTTCCATCTTTCAAAGCGGCGAGGGGAGTATCCACTAGTTTATCAGACTTTTCTACAAAAGAACTGCTGGAAAACTTCTAGTAAATCCATATTAGTCTTGTAATGTTTGAAATGCAGCCTCTTTAAGTGGAATGATTAGCAGGAACTGGTGAGTGAAAACACTTTGTACCGCAAACTTGTACTTGATGTCATTAAAGAGAAGAATTTTGGGTAGTATTTATTCTTTCTTCAGCCTTGTGTTCTTAAGCATGAAGTACCAACGTGTGCCCTTTATTAACCTGAATTTCTCACTAGACCTTGGGCATGTATCCATTTTTAAGTGCTCTTCCCATCATGTCTTAAGACTGAATGCTTCTCTTTTAGAGTGCCCATCTTCCTACACCAGTGGCGAAGAACTCTGCCGAAAACTGGAGGAGCTGCAGCAGTTTCTGAAACAAGAACCAGAGAACGATGAGGAAGTGGATATCCTCAGCTTTACTGAGCCACTGAAAATAAACATTAAGAAGGAACAGGAAGAGAAACAAGAGGAGATGAAATTCTACTTGGCCTCCCTGCCTGCATCAGAGTTTGTGAGGGACATGGCACAGAAGGTAGTGAAACATGATTCACAAAACTAATGAACTGCTACTGAGCTAGTAATTACCTTATATTTAAAATAGTGTATTTTGTCCAGATGGATCCTGTGGTGCTTAGTTGATGACGAGCAAGCGATGTATTTCTTCATAGTAGCAGATTGGGGAGAAAGGGGAGATCCTCTGTGTAGCAGTGGGGGAGAAGACAGCTTTTCTCCTTCCAGTCCAGTCAGCCAGATGGGGAAGAGGGTAAAACTTTTCCTTCTTGCCAGTATGTGAGCAGAACTCCATACCACTTGCAAATCCTGGGCAGCACAAAAGACAGGACGTTTGGGGCTGAAATAAAGCATTTAATACAGATTCAGTCTTCAGTACCGGGAGGGGGCAGAATATGAAACTAGTCAAGTAAATATAGGTACAATTTTAACAAAGGGTAGGGAGACTTTTGCTCCCCAAATCAAAATTCATTTAACTTTTTCTGCATTTTAGAGATGTCCCCACAGCCATTTATCTGATCGGGTTTCACCTGCACTGGATATTCTTTCAAATCTAAGACCTGATTTTATACTGTACTAAAACTTTACAGTGCTTGTTTGTTTTTTCATTGTAACTGGTTATTTCTGAAGTACATTGTTCACTGTCATCTCATCTATAACAAAGCATTACCTGTTATTGGTTATTTTATTTGATGTATTTATTTGTCAGATTAAAAATGTCCCCTCTCTCATTTTATAGATAGGGATTTCTTTTCAACCTGTTGAGCTGCACAAGAACGTTTATGCATCAGTAATAGAAGATATGGTTTTAAAGGTAAGCTATTATCTGACAGTGATTACATTTCTGTAATTGTATTAGACCTAGTAATATAGAATAATCAATTCAAAAGACTTGCACAGAATCAAATGTTCAGTGTGTGTGTTTAAAACCTCCTAACTATGGTCTGCTGGGCTGGAGACAGTACTACGATCTAGAAACACCTCAGCTCTACTCCGCTGATATTTATTCTGACATTGAATCACCCTGTAACATTGAACATATCACTTTGAGTTTCCCCATCAGTAAAAAGAAGATACTTACCTACCCTATAGAGATATTGAGGATTAATTAGTGTTTGAAAGGGCTAAATATTTTTTCCCCAAGTATTGCTGTCCCTTTTTTGGCTGGGATGTTAGGCCATCTGGATGTTAGGCTGCTAGATACTTGAAATGAGTGGTAGTTCTCCTTCATACAAGAGTATCTGTCATTTGCAATTTCGGATAAAGCAAAGAATATGCTATTTATCACCAAAGCCCTTTAATAACTTGAAACCGGGGAGTCCTAGTGGTATTCTATTTAGGGATCATACAAATCACTTTAAGCAGGGCTTTGCTGGTCTTAGGACAACAGAATCTTTTTCAGGTTGTTGGTACCGTTTATAGTTTATTGGCTGATCAATTTTATAAAAGCTAACTGATTCCGGAGTTTAAAAAAAAAAAAGCAAACTTTTGACTGAGCTGCTGCTTATTTATTAAATTGAAGTAAGATAAAAATAAAATCATTGCTTAGTCTTTTCACGTCATCCCCTAACACTGCCTTTGTCTTAGGCCACGGAACAACTTGTGAACGATATTCTAAGGCAAGCATTGGCTGTTGGGTACCAGACAGCTCCTCACAACAGGTACAGTGACAGACCTCCCTTTTATCATTTATGCCATTTACACAAAAGTTTTACCTGCCTTAAGAAATTGTTAAAACTTCACATAGTTCAAATTGTATGAGCAATGAACCCTCAGTGTATAGAATCACAGAAACGTAAGGCTGGAAGGGATCTTGAAGTCAAGTCCAGCCCCCTACGCTGAGGCAGGACCAGGTAAGCCTAGACCATCCCAGACAGGTTTTTGTCCAACCTGTTCTTAATTATCTCTAATTATGGGGATTCCACAACCTCCCTTGGAAGCCTATTCCAGAGATAAACTACCCTTATAGTTAAGAAGTTGTTTCTAATAGCTATCTTAAATCTCCTTGCTGCAGATTAAGTCCATTACTTCTTCTTCTACCTTCCGTGGACATGGAGAACATTTGATCACTATCCTCTATGTAACAGCCCTTAACATATTTTAAGGCTGCTATCAGGGTCCCCCGCCTCAGTTTTTATTTGCAAGACTAAACATGACTAGGTTTTTTTTATTTTCTCAAAGGTCAGATTTTCTAAACCTTTTGTCATTTTTGTTGTTCTCTTCTAGCCTCTTTTCAATTAGTTCCCATCTTTTCTGAAGTGTGGCGCCCAGAATTGGACATACTCCAGCTGAGGCCTTATCAGTGCCAAATATAGTGGGACCATTACCTCCCATGTCTTACATATTATACTCCTGTTAACATACCCCAGAATGATACTCGCTTTTTTGCAACTGCATTGACTTGTATTCAGTTTGTGATCCTATGCAATTTGTGATCTACTATAACTTCCAGATCCTTTTCAGCAGTACTGCTGTCTCGCCAGTTATTCCCCATTTTGCAGTTGTGCTTTTGGTATTTTCCATTCTAGGTGTAGTACTTTGTACTTGCCTTTACTGAATTTCATCTTGTTGATTTCAGACCAATTCTCCAATTTGTCCAGGTGGTTTTGAATTCTAATCCCATCTTCCAAAGTGCTTGCAACCCTTTCCAGTTCGGTGTCACCCACAGATTATATAAGCATATTCTCCACTCCATTATCCGATCATTAATGAAAATATTAAATAGTGCCAGACCCAGACTGATGCTTGAGGGATCTCACAGGAAATGCCCTCCCATTTTGACAGTGAACCATTGATAACTACTCTTTGAGTACAGTCTTTCAATTGGTCATTCACCCGCTTTACAGTATTCATCCTGACCACATTTCCTCAGTTTGCTTATGAGAATGTCATGTCAGACTGTGACAAAAGCCTTACTAAAATCAAGATATTTTACATCTACATCTTTCCCCATCCACTAGGCCAGCAATCCTGTCAAAGAAGGAAATTAGATTGGTTTAGTATGATTTGTTCTGACAAATCTATGCTGGCTATTCCTTAAAATCCTGTTACATTCTAGGTGTTTACAAATAGTTTAATAATTTGTCCCAGTATTTACCCAGGTATTGAAGGTAGCCTGACTGGTCTATAATTCCCCAGATCTTCTTAGTTCCTATCTTTAAAAAGGGAAACAATATTTGCCCTTCTCCAGTCCTTTGGGACCTCACCCATCTTCCATGAGTTCTCAGAGATCATTGCTAACTGTTCCAAGATTGCTTCAGCTAGTTCCTTAAGTACCCTGGATGAACTTCTTCAGGCCCTGCCTACTTGAATACATCGAACTTATCTAAATATTCTTTAACCTGTTCTTTCCCTATTTTGACTTGTGTTCCTTGTGTTAATATTAATTGTGTTGAGTAGCAGGTCACCATCAACCTTTTTAGACTGAAGCAAAATAGGCATTGAATACCTAATCCTTCTTGATGTCATCACTTACTAGCTCTCCTTCCCCTCTATTTAGAGGACCTATGCTTTCCTTTGTTTTATAGCATGCACACTTTTGGTCTTTGTAGGATGTCTATTACCTTTGTTAATAAAAGAAAATTATAAACAGATTCTTACTACAAGAATTACTGAACATTCTGATGCTGGTTTGAGTAAGGGGTCCCACTTCCATTGAAGTCTGTCTTCCTTTACAGGTGACCAGTACATATGATGATGTAAAGTTATTGTTCATCTGAAAACTAACTTTAAAGTGATCAGCTTAGACCAGGGGTCGGCACCTTTCAGAAGTGGTGTGCCAAGTCTTCCTTTATTCACTCTAATTTAAGGTTTCGTGTGCCACTAATACATTTTAACATTTTTAGATGGTCTCTTTCTATAAGTCTATAATATAGAACTAAACTAGTGTTGAATGCAAAGTAAATAAGGTTTTTAAAATGTTTAAGCCACTGAAAATCAGCTTGCGTGCCACCTTTTGGCATGCGTGCCATAGGTTTCCTACCCCTTAGACTGTAAGCGTTGGCCCAGAATTTTCACCAGCAGCACTTCAGTTTTACAACTGTTTTTTATGTTCCATTCTTATGGTTCCTGGGCTGGCAGGGGCTCGAGTTTTCTGTAGAAGCAACAAATTCATCCTCAGCCAGTCAGGGAGGGAGAATTAGCAAAGTGCTGCTTTTTGCCCTTGAGCCAAGTGAGGGGCAGCAGTGACTGACTCCTAAGTCCTCTCTAGTTCATGTTTGGAAGGATCGCTGCAGTGCAAGGACTCACAGATAAAAATTAAGGGGGAGGTGTCTGTTCAGGGTTCTGGGATGATGTGGAATACTCTCCACCCTGATCAAAACAAGTTGATCTGCCAGTGGCCTGACAAAGACCCCAGTAGTCTAGTTAGTAGCATGGGAATCACGTAGTTCTTATAGTAATTCCCAAACCAAACACTATTCTCCTAGGGAGTTCTTCACCCTGCCTGTTCCACAAAACTGATACTTCAGCACTTCCCTTTAATTTTCATATGTTTATGCCCAAGGAATATTCCTCCAAATTTTCTGATAGCATCCATTTTGTGGTAGGGCATTTTCTCTTTAGCTTTTCTCTGTAGCTGTAACACTATTATCCTTTTTTGCCTTTTCTCTCCCATTAATAAATGTATTGACCTGTCACTTCAGAGACAGTGGGCTTTTTGCATACTGTAATAGTTTCTTTGATTCGTTCTCTGCAGGATTCCAAGAGAGATCACAGTGATGAATATTCACCAAGCTATCTGCAATATTCCCTATCTTGATTTCCTCACAAACAAACATATGAGGATATTAAATGAGGAAAAGTGAAATAACCCGAAGATGCTGAAGTAACAATGGATTGAATAGTGAAATATTTAATGTCAATTCCACTGTCTTTGTAGGATGCTATTATATACATTTTATAATGTTGGGCTACTAGATCATTACCTCCAATTAAAGATGCACCTTAATGCAACAAAATGATGCTCTGTTCCAAATCAAGTTGTTAGATTGCAGTGTTGTTTACTCAGTAAGTGGATGAGCAAACTTAGTCAGTTTGCATTCAGTTGCTAGCTGAAAAAAACTTGGCAGCAAAATAGGCCGCCTCCATCTGATGACTGGATAGCTTACTGAGGTGACGCATTTTTAAAATGGAACTGATTCTTTGTCACTTCAGCGCCCTTTGAGGCAATCCACAGACCAGTACAGGTTTTGCAGTGAGCTGGGGGAGACCATTTGCCCAAGGTACTGCGAATACATGCATAGCAATAGGCAGCTTTGAAAGCTGGTTGGGTTTTTTTTTTTTTTTGGAGGCTGATGCTTGTGGTGAATGATTTGTGCAGATACAGTTGAACACCATGAACATGGCTTCTGTTGTACAGCAGGATCAACCATACAGCTAACTATACAATAACAAATATTTCCTTCCTTTAGGAGGGACTCAGTGAGCACCTCAGACATCCCAGTGATGGTAGGTTGGGGGCATGGCCAAGATGAATAACAAACATCAACTTTAGAGAGACTAACTGAGCATGTTATCTATATGAGGGGAAAAGTAAAGTGACTTGGATGCGTGGCTCATTACACAGAGGATTCGGTCAATATTTCTGGGCCTTAATTGATGAGATCCCTTGCTCACCTAGCAAGTATCGACCTTGGCTGCTGGAAGAATCCTGATTACTGAGCTGAAGAGCAAGCCACTAGTTCTGTAATACTTGTTTAAATCTCAGGAGAACATTAGTCGATGATCAGCACAGATCGTGAGGAACTGACAGCCACAAAGCTTTAGTTTAAACTCTGTGTAGCAGAAAGGTGCTCAGTAGGACTGGGAAAAACACAGGTACTTTGGACATGGGCGCATCTGATACTGTGGCTGTGGGTAGAACCTTTACTTCCTGTCCCACCGCTCACCTGCCTTAGGTATTGCCATGTTCTCCTTGTGAATGCCATATCTGAAGGGCACACCTGCAGCCTTGTGAATGCTAATTGATGTAAGAAGGTCTAACCAGGAATATAAAAATCTTCCTGGTATGTATTTGGCAATGTCGTAAACATGCTGTCAAGGTTGAGGGGCCCCAAATTTGATTATTACTTTACCAGGCTTTCAAAGTCCCTGTTTTTCTGAGGCAGTACCATGCAATAGGTTGAATGAGGGCCTGAGAGCTGGGGACTCCTGATTTCTGGTCCTATCTGGGTCACTGATTGGCTTGGTCTGAAGGAAATTGTGTCACTGCTCGGTGCCTCAGTTTCCCCATGTGCAAAATTGGGAACAAGGACACCTATCTCATAGAGGTGTTCTGAGGCCTAATTAATATTTGTGTAGCAATTTCAAGATGTAAAGCATTTTAGAATTGCTAAACAAGCTTATTTTGTTGGGGAACAGGATTTATTTCAAAACTAATAGTTGAGTGCTTGTTTCACTAGAAAATTAATAAACTTGATGCCAAGACCTCTTCAGTTAAACACAGCTATGACCATGGTCCAGGGAGAGTGGTTCAGCTGAAAAAGGTGATTTCAGGCTTTCAAGGAGCAATTACAAACCAGAGTGAATAAAATTAAATTAGTTTTTAAACTACAGCCCCTTGACACTGTCCTCCTGAGGCCAGAATCGGTCATTGGTGCCCACCACAGAGAGCCTTCGTCTGCAGATAGCTCCATTGAAATCAACAGGGCTGGAGTACAATACTACTCAGTTTGCCCTTAATGTTGAAAATGGAACTGATGAGAGGGAATTTGAGTGAGGCTCTGAGATGAAGAGCTTTGGAGGGGATGTTTTAAACACTCAGGGGCTCCCCTGTGGAATTCTTACTTGTGCTGGTGAGCACCCAGTAAGATCAGTTTCATGAGAGCTCATTCGCTGGCTCGAGGAACAGCTGCACAATCTGGCCCTTGCTCTACAATAGTCTGAAATACTCTTGCTGTGGGGAATCTTGCTAGAGCACAGCGGCTAGACCAGAGTGGAGAGAAATCGGTTTAATTTAGGAACACCAGGCCCTATCTTAGCTTCCCAAAGTGCTGTTGGGGCCTGGCAGCCTCTTATCCCAGGTCTTTTATTTGCAGGCTGCAGGGAAGTCCAGCCTTCTACACCTTTTAGACACATTTGTACACAATTAGGAAGTTAGGAAAGATTTTAAGCAGCCTGGGATGGGACTGCAGAGCCTAGGTGACGGTTAGTTGCCCTGTTGGGCAGCCAGTGCACTGTATTCTGGAGTGACACCTGCATTTCCATCCCTTAATGCAATTATTCATTGGTTGCCTGGTTTTCAAAAGTGCTGAGCACCCAGCAGCTCCTGTGGACGTAGGAGCCCATCTTTGGGTGCCTGCCATTCAAAATCTTGCCCCAACTGCATGAGCCACATGATTTTTCTGTAACATTAGAGAATGAAGTGTTTGGCATTGAGTTCTAACAAGGCCCCTAAACAAAGGCATCTGTTCTGTAGCTTCTTCAAACTACTACAATGATTGAGTCTCTTGATTCATTTCTAAGCAAGACCAGGTTAATAGAGTTGCCCCAAGGAGAATAATCCAACGTGAAATTTGCTAAAAACAAACTATCCATTGAAACCAAAAGCAGCTACCAATAATATTTGTTTAATCCTCCAAATGTAGAACCTTTTTGCAAGAAGATCTTTGACACTTCAAGAGTGGTGGGAGAGACATTTCTTCATGAGAAGATAATCTGTTCTGTCAGAATTGAAGGGAAGAAAGTTGTCACACAACAAGGGGGACGCTGTAAAAATTGGTAAACCAAGTTAAGTGTGAAAGAAATTGGAATATTTCTAAATATTCCCCTATATGCTCTGGCTTTTTAAAAAGTCTTAATGTCAGTCAAAGATCTTACAAACATTGTCCATATTTAAACTGTTGAGTGTTTAAATCCTCCACATTCTGTATTATAATGTAAAATTGTGTAATATACATAAGTTTACAATAAATTCTTTTATTAGTTGCAATGATATTATCTTTCACCTGTCACCCAAATACAGCTTTTCTAAACGATCATTCTGCAGCATACACTATTGCACTGTCACATAGAACAGGTGTGCAAAAAGAAACACTCCTTTGGGCCTGAAGCAAAAGAGGAATTTTATCTTTTGTTGGCTCTGCAGAAAGCCTGACAGTTCTTAAACGTGGCCAAAGCAAAAGGTAGTTTTTGCCTTTTAAGGTGTTTTTTTATGGTTTATTATGAAGGTTTCATTCTTTTGAAAGGGAGTCAGGAACTGAGCAAAAAAATTTAAGCTACCCCTGTGGAAGGTTTAAGCTATCCTTGATGTGACCATGCAAACAACAGCAGACTTCTTTGCCCTTAGAAATGATTAAAAGTTGAATGAGAAGGGAAGAAATCAAACTGGCTTTGAGCAGGTTATTTATCAATTTTCTTGATGGGAATGGTAAAAATTGTCAATCAGCCTATAGTTCAAAAGATGAGAGAGCCTTGTACTGTCTTTCACAGTACTGAAGTCCTGATTTTCATTTATAGGAGAGTCTTTAGTGTAAATGAGAATCAGGCCCTGGAAGACTAACCAAAAAAAGGACAAAATTGTCAGATTACCAATCTCCATTATTGACACACTAGGAATATTTTCACTAAAGCCTTTCCACGGGTTGATTGATATATAAGTAAACATATTTTCAGGAACTAAACCCTCAGTTGTAGAAGCTGGAAAATGCATTCATGTAGAACACTTACTACATGTGTGTATTTGTCACATTTATCTGATTTTGTATTATTACCATCCATTCCAGCAAGGATGGTCTTTCCCAGGCAACAGCCATCTGGCTGCAATTATATGTGATGTTCACAGCATGCTGTGAATATCCTAGGTAGCAGGGGCCTGACATTACTATGGAATCATTACACTGACTTCTAATTGATGCTTTGCCCCTTAAAGTGAGTGTGGTGCTTGCAAAAGGTGCTAGATTGCTAGCCCTTGAGAAATAAGTCCTTTGATTTGGTACAGAACAGATATGGCAAGGCACCAGCAGTGTACATACCCCATTGTGCCTCCTGCCTGATATGGAAGGAACATCTCCCACCATGGGCAGTTCAGTTCCTCTAGCCATTGATTCCTTGCCATCTGTGCTGTGAAAACAAACAAGGCTTCTCTTCGACCAGGGGTGGGCAAACGTTTTAGCCTGAGGGCCACATCAGGGTTGCAAAATTGTACAGAATGATGGGTAGGGAAGACTGGGCCTCCCCAAACAGCCTGGCTCCAACCCCCGCCCCCTGACTGCCCCCCTCAGAACTATCAACCCATCCAACCCCCCCACACCCACTCCTTGTCCCCTGACCACCCCCTCTTCCCCCAGGACCCAACCCCACTTCCCCTGCTCCCTATCCTCTGCCCCATCCCCTATCCACCGCTCCATCCCCTGACTGCCCCCCCAGGGCTCCCTGCCCCTTATCCAACCCCCCCCCCCCCATCCCCTGACTGCCTCCCCCCAAACCTTCACCCCAGCCAATCCCCTAACCCCCACTCCCTGTCCTCTGATTGCCCCCTGGGACTCCCAGCCCCTATCCAACTCCCAAGCCCCCTTACCATACCACTCAGAGCAGTGCCAGACATGCTGCCCCACTGGAGCATGTACCCCCCCCCCCCCCCGAGCACTGCCTATGCATTGCTATGGCTCTGGGGGGAAGGGGGACAGCGGAAGGGGCTGGGCTGGATGTGGCCCGTGGGTTGTAGTTTGCCCACTCCTGTCCTAGACAAATATTTGCACTAAAACATGAACTGGAGCAATCCCATCAATTTACCTGACAATGGTGACCTATATGGAGAAGATATGAACTGTTAATCCAATATGCCCCATATCTTGTTGCCAATCAAATGAGAGATTCTCATACAATACACAGGAAATAATTTAGCCATAAGGAAACCACTTTACCTCAAAGATTATTAAAATGTTACGTAACATTTTAGGTGATCAGATCAAGTTACCAGAGTTCAATCAAACAACTGAACACTCAAGAAAAATCTGTTCAAATATGCAGAAGTGCAAATGTTCCTGGCTTTCTGACTAGAACAGTGGAGCCAGTGTTGCAAAATGGAAATACACCTGGCAACCGCCAGACAGGTTGGGTGACAAGCCAGCAGAGTGTGGAACACCTGTGCTTCATTGCACATCATGCTATAGGGCACGGCTTATAATAGGTTATAACTATGAAATCTATTTTCAGGGATATTATTGTGTGACTCAAATAAACCACTCACTCCTGCAATATGATCCATAGAAAAGATCCTCACTGGTTTTAGAGTTAAAGATTTTTATCATCCGGATATTGTGACACAGTGTATTACACCAGCACAGCTGCCCCTTTTTGTACCCTCCCCTGCATCACTCCTCTTACAAGCAGCACTTTTTAATCTTCTCCCACTCTCCTGTTTCCACTTTGTACCCCCCTTTCCTCCTCCTACCTGTCCTCTCCTTGCTCCCACCCTTTCCTCTGCCATTGTGCCCCCCCCTTCAAAGAGCCTCTTTCTCTTCTGGCTTCCCCCCTTGGTGGGTTGTCCTCAGGTGGGAAGAACATCCCATAGAGTCTCCCACTAGCTCTGCTGTGGATTATACTTCAGGCTGTGAGCAGCTTGTTTTACAGGCACCAGCATGCATGGCGATTGTAAGCACCATGAGGTACGGTGCACTGCTGGGGGGACGGGGGGGGGGGGGGGGCACTGGGCTTCTACACCCACCTTCAGCCAGCATCTGCTGCCCTAGCTCCTGTTGCCTATGAGACCCTGGAAGCTCAAATGGCTTCACAGCACAATGTACCATTCAGTGGGGCTGAGGTGTAAAGCCCTAGAGCAGTTGGAGATTGTCCAACTGGAAGAACCTGACTAAAACAATTGGGGGAGGGGAGGGGGCGACAAACAGAACAGAAGCAGACCCTTCCCCTCCTAGTGCTTTCTGTGGAAGTTTCTCTTATAGGAACTTTTTCCCAGCATGTTGTTCTGGGGCTGTCCCTTTAAATTGGTCTGAGACAAGCTGTTCTAGCCCTAAAGCAGCCATTTTGAAAGGGGCTACTGCTGGCTGCATTTCCCTTTCTTCTCCAGCTGGGCAGTGCCTGTTAAGTTTTCCTCGGCTCTCCTAATGGGCAGTTGCAGCAAGGCTGTAGTTTAGTGACCTTCGGCGTGCTTCTGGGGCTCAGTGGAAAGGCTTGGCCTTTCAAAGGTGCATTATGAGCTGGCTGCTGCCTGGCCCAGCAGAATAGCCAAGAGCTTGTCACAATGTGGGTGTATGTGTTGGCCACCATTATAAAGCAATAACCACTGAAAAATTCCCCTGTGGTAGTGTGTACTCTATGCAGGTGAGCCCATGAGGTAAAACTAAGCAACTTTTTTTCTTACTGGGAATGTGCTTTCTGTAGTTAGTGTGGAAAAGGTGCTCTCAGGAGAGTGAGAGAGAGTGCATTGGGATGGGGGGGGGGGGGGAGGACCCCAAATGGAACAAAAAGCAGCCCTGAAGAGCTGACCATCTGAGTGACAACAGATGGATACAGACAGACCAAGTAGTACAAGGAGAGAAGACAATATGACCTAGCTAAACCGGACAGACACGGGGCCAGGCAGAGGGGGAAGGAGTTGAACACACAAGTAGATGGAACTAATTTGTAAAGGTTGCATAGTTAAAATAAGTCAAGAAATGCAGGAGTGACATTTCCTACTGCTTATGAACTTGGCCTCACTGTACATATCTGGTATTTTTAGAGCTCTGTTAAATATCTGCAATACATTAGTATCCATGGCCAGTGTAGCCAGATTAACAGACATCAGGGGATCTTAATTTATATATCTTCTAACTTTGAACTCTGCATCTGCAGCATTTGCATTAACAAAGCTAATTTTCAAGGTAATCAACACTGGCAAAAAAAATTTTTAACTTGGAATCGGAGAATATCAGGGTTGGAAGGGACCTCAGATCATCTAGTCCAACCCCCTGGTCATAACAGGCCCAATTAAATCATCCAACAGATTTTTGCCCCATATTCCTAAATGGCCCCCTCAAGGGTTGCACTCACAACCCTGGATTTAGCAGGCCAATGTGCAAACCACTGACCTATCCCTCCCCCCAAACCATGGACTTGTTTTAAATTGCAAGTGAAGAATAATTGAAGGTCTTTTGATGTACAGTCATTTTTCCCTCACCGGGAATCAAACCAAGGCCATAGCAATGAAAATGCCAAATCCTAACCACTAGACCACTGATGTGTTTGAACTGCTGAGTAGTCCTGCTCATTCGCCGGTAAATACTGTATTGTAAGGTATAAAATATCTAAAGCAACTGAATTTCATGGAAACATATTATCTGAATATAATTGAACTTGAGTCTGAACTAACCAGGGTGGTTTTTTAAAAAAACACATTTACAATCATCTGATCAAATTTTAGCTCAATGCGGTTACAAAAAGAGCAGAGAATTAAGTCTGAATATTGCTTACTACAAATTATAACTTTTGTCCTTAGTGCTACTTCAGTGAGATTGCTCTTAGGTGACATGTAAAGTGATTTTGTTTCCACTGCCCATGTACATTATGGTGGCTTTTTTTTTTTCCCTTCTTCTTTTCCCCTTGAGGATTTCTGAGGGGTTCTGCTAAAGTGGTGCAGGATTTTTTTTAATCTTTCCCAGTCTGATAGACTGCAGCATTTAAAGACAATGATAACATTGCCCGAGTGATTCCACTTCTCTCAGCCAGTCTAATACTCAGTGTCATCATTTTAGGCAGGCAGCTCAGTTCTATTATTTTGGACTTCTCTTTGTTTTGAGTGATTTAGGAAACAGACACACACAGAAGACAGTCACACTAGACTAAGTACACATCTACAAAAAATAATTACACATCTTTTTGTTGAAGGTCAATGTGTAATGCTATGTTTTACATCAAAACTAAAATTAGAAAAAGACCCAGTAGCCAAAATACATTTTATTAAATTAACTTTCAGTCCATTTGATAAAATACAAGCTTCATGTATTACCAGTTAGTTTACAACTGTTTTGTAGAAATATAGTAAATTAAGAAAAGAAACTGAGTAGGCAGTATGTGTTGGGTTTTTTGCTAATAGTAAAATCCAAGAGTGAAATTAACTGAACTGTTAAAAACTTTATAAACAGATTAATCAAGCAGACTATACATTTTTTTCCCTTAGAAACATTTAACATGCAAAACATTTAGTGCAGTTTGGAATATTTCATTCAGTTTCCAGAAAAAATTATGCCCCGAACCCCCCAAATAAACAAACAAACGAGAGAGAGAGTTTTTTTCTGCAAGTTAAATACTGCAGAGTCATCTGGCAATAAGTCCCAACATAAAATCTGAAAAGTGCAAATTTCATCCTCCATCCCAAAGAAACCCACATGAATGGGTATATTATCTTTACTCATGGTTGAGTCTTAGCCCTGGTCTACACTGGGGAGAGGGGGAGTCGACCTAAGATATGCAACTTCAGCTACGTGTAGCTGAAGTAGACTGTGTTTAGGTCGACTTACCGTGGCATCTTCACAGCACTGAGTCGACAGCTGCAGCTCCCCCATTGACTCCGCCTGCACTCTCGTGGCGGTGGAGTACCAGAGTAGACTGGAGAGCACTCGGGGGTTGATTTATCGCGTCTAGACTAGACACAATAAATCGATCCCCAATAGACCGATCTCTACTCATTGATCCGGCAGGTAGCGTAGACCTGACCATAGTGGCTCAATTGTACCAGCTTTAATGGAAGCGGCTCCATTAAATCCCTATATAATGCAATGTACCTTCAAGATAAATTTCAAATCTAGTCCACCCGCTTACAGTTCAAGAATCGCTCTTACAGAGATGACTGGCAATGTGATGTGTTTGTATAGTCCAAAGGATCATTAAACCAGCCTTTGACTTAAGCAGGGAAAAGGTTGAGAGAAAATTTCTGTAACTTCCCATTTTATCACAGTCAGTTTCATTACATATGAATGAACAACTGATTCCTGTTCAAGTCTGAGGGTAACATTTCCTTTCATTCTAATAGACAAATTTCTAACATAAAATATACATTTTTATATAGATGACATTTTAAAAAGAAAATTAGGAAAAATGTTAAATTAGAAATAGATTAACTCTATTGCATAAACCCTTTAGATAAAAACTCTAAGCTTATCACAGTTTAGATGAATGAGCACTAGGAAATGGTTTATTAAAATAGAATGAGTAAAAGTTAAATCCACATCAGTTATCTTTTTAAAAAAGGTAATCTTTAGAATAATTAAATTTAAAATGGTCCATCTTTAAAATTGAAGGTATGGATTACATTCTACTTTTTAAAAAATAGAGGATCCGTGTAACATTCATCTCTGTTTATTTTTAGCACTAGCATTACCAATATACAGGCAATAATTCAGGAGTTTCAAGGCAATATATTTTCCATCTTGCATAAGCAAATAGTTAACATTTAATAAAAGTCTAAGCATATCCTTTTATTCAAGAATCTTCAGATTCCATTATGCAAAATCCATGTACACTATTTACATACACCTTAAGCATGACCATGACAAATTACACCCATAAACATTTTAGATTCTGGGCCATACAATCCACAGTAGCTATCTGAGCTGAACTAATGAGTTTGCTGTCAGCCAAAAGCCAAGTTGAGGGATTGTTTGTCAGGAGTTTCTTGATTCTCTCTCATGCTATTCTTGTTTATTCTTTAGAAATTCAAACTCCACCTAAGGTGGCTTTCCAACTTTGAAATATTCAGCTTTCAACCATAAAGCCCCAGTGACGTTTTGTCTGATTTTTTTAAGAGTATTATCATGCCAAAAAATTTCTAAAACACCACTGAAATCCATGCCAACCACGGATGTTACACTGTTTGGTGTAGTATTTCAATGCGTGTGTGAGATGCTTGCTTGTTTATTTCAAACTTAAAAAAATAATAAAAAGTTCAAAAGTCAGCTTGGGTCATTCACCATCTCTTTCACTGACCTACTGTAGACAGGTTTGTTAGATAGCACTGCCTTTGGTTTTAGTAATAATCTCCATTTGTGATTTTCCCCTCCACAAATGCCGCTACGTATAGGGGCATTGTCTACAATAATGTCTTTGCTGCCCAAAGTCAATCTCCTAATGTGATACCAGCTGGCACAGTAATGAGTCCATTTCTACAAAACTAGGTCATCCCTTGCAGTCTGTTTTGCCAGTTCCAAATCAAGTGCTTCGCAATTTGTGTATTCACAGATATTATGCATATATCATTACTCACTGTAGCTGCTTTTGATAATATTGTCTCTTTGATCTTAACACCCTGCATGAAAATTGCATAGCAGGACATTTTTACAAACAACCCACATTTAAACTGCCTGGACGTGAACTAGATCCAAGTTCACACATTGAGGATTCGAGAGGGAGCCTGGAAAACTGCAGACGGGTTGGGGGAAAACTTGGTCTTCGCTTCTGGAATCTAAAGGGGAAAATAATATGCATTAGTACCACTTCTGGGTACAGTAATCATGTGGGTTCTTGGCCCAAATGTGTCTGGTTTCCTCTCCACTGTAAAATAAAACATGTTGGAGGACAATAGTCTCCTGACACAGGTTAGTCTAGAATGGTAGATGAGACTGAATCATTTTTATAGCACAGTTCCAGGGCACTGTAAAAAATGGTTCAATCAGATCCATGCTGCAAGACCAGAACAGTTTGGATGGGCTGCTTCGTTGTAACTGGGTCCTTCAACACAGTTAAAAGGTTACGTAGGTAGGACTTGAGGCTCTGTCTACAATAGCAAGACAAGCATGTTTGAGTGATTCTTGCTGGCAGGTTGCTAATGGCTTCCTATTCAATGTGCACAAAATGAACTGCTGACTCTTTCACAAATCCTTGCTAACGTTTGTTTCACCCAACATAGGCAAATACATCACTGGGTCCATCCCTTTCCACCCTCTTCCCCGAGCGTGCCCCAGCCCCAGAATTCTCCAGTTCAGCAACTTATGACCCTTTATCTTTGCATTCCATAAGAATGTCAATTCTTGTAATAATGTCTGGTGGGGATCACACAAGCTGTGGCCAAAATTTAATATTCAAACACACCATGAGTTTTAACTCTGGTCTGTGAAAGACTCAAACAAGGCAAACTACTCTGATCCTCATTTGGAGAGTTCTTTGTGGATTCCACATCCACTTGTTTTCTCTCTTCTTCAACCTCTGAGTCCTTCTGCTGATACCACATCCCAGACATTGCTTCTTCCCTCCAAAAAACATTTGGTTGCATTGAAACACTTCATAGTTTTCTGAGAACAGGACTGAAGCTGACAACTTTTTGACATTTTAGGCTGAGATATTTTCAAGCTGCCTATGGGATTTGGATGCTCAACTTCCCTTTAAATGTTCTGGGAGTTAATAAATTGTTTCAACTTCAATCTGGTTCTCAGCAAAGCACCAGGTGGTCTAATTCAGCAAGAATCAAGATATGGAATCAGCTAATTAGTGGGAACTGGAAGTCCAAATCTCCCAGGTGGCTTTGAAAATCTTAGCCTTCATACCGTGCATCATTCTCTTCTCCTCCCTTATTAAGCTCTTGCTAGGGAAAGTCAACAGTCTGTGGCACTCCACTGTAGTGCTTTCTTCTCTTTGCCCCTCAGTCATCGATAGCACATCCCCTTGTGATGACAGTGCTTCCTGTGGTACCATCTGCCTGCAATTCTGACAGATTCTGTAGTCCAGGCTCCTTGTACTCCCACATCCAATTTGACCTAAATTCTGCTGAAATGCCTGTTCATTCTGCAGCACCTCCATGCAATAGACTGGAGATACAGTGGCAGCTTCAAATAAGTTTTGCATAGGGCTAGAGGCTGCTCTTGAATTAAATATGAATAATGCAAGCAGTTCCATGTCCCTTGTGTGGGTATTAAATTCAATGTTATGCTGTTCCTACATTTATCACTTTCAATGTGCTACAGAATTTTGTACTACAAACATATAACTGCACTGCAAGGCTTGTCTGAAGCAAGCTGGGAGTTTAGGCCTCTCGGAAAAGGGAAGGGGAAGGCAGTTTGCGATTACAGGATAAGCACATTAGCTGTATGTTCCTGTTAAAATAATCCGCAGTGAAATGGTGAAGAGTTGATATTTAAATTGCCCACATTTGATTTCTAAGTTAACATCCCCTGGAGATGAATAGGACAGTCACCACCAGGGAGACCCCATTGCAGCTGTTTAATTGGGTTCACAGTTGGAAGTTTTTTTTGCAATGATCAGAGCTAGAAATGTGTATTTATTTACTTTTAATTGAAGCTGGAGAGCAATTCTGTGGCCAGGGCTGGATTCTGCAATATTGCACCAGTGATTTCTTCACCTAGCTTCCCAAATAACCTTTCCTCAAATGGCAGGATGGGAGAGAGCTGTACAGAGATCTGCTTGTGTCCACTTTGTGTTTAAGATGATTAGACGCCACTGGGCCAGTGGACTCGGCAAAAGAGCAGACAGAGATGTAAGCCCTGCAGCACTGGTTCTTGGCACCCCTACCACCTCTGCCAGGTTTAGATTTCTCTACATGCCGTCATATGGCCAGTGTCTCAAGTTTACGGCCGATTCTGGTTGTATTTGAATGCAACAGCAATGGATGAAATATGGATCTGGGCCCTACAGAAAAAACAACAACAGATTTTTGAAGTTTGAAATTTCTTTTTCCAAGCTCCTTGGCTTTTAATACTAGTTCTAGTTGTAGGGGCTTATCTCAGCTCCAGGCTTGGTGAAGAGGGGGCTTTTTAGTGAACAGGAAAAAAATAACTTCATCTTCTGCCATCTCTGAGATGGGAGGGACTCCAGCCTTAAAATGCATCATTTTAATGAGTCTGCATCACTGGTCCTTCCCATTTTGCTGCACCACAGAAACCAGGGGAAACCTTCCTATTCCCTCTCTCCTGTTTGCTCTGAGGGGTAGTTGACCAAGTGGGTTTGCCTTGCAGCAGGGTTGAGGCTGTCTTGCCTGTTAGATCATGTCCACCTACTGTTCTGGCCAGCTTTGGAGTTGGGCTCTAAGTACTGTAGCATTGCAGAAGACTGCAGAGTGGGGTATTGTTCACATGTAATCCATTCTCAGTTGGTGGGATGCTGTTTGCTTTACACATTTAAGGAGAGACTTGGGGAAAGTCCTGAACAGAGGGAGAATATTTGCTTGTAGGGTTTTCAGCATCCCTCGGAATTGCTTTGCTGAGAAGGAAGCTTAAGCTTGTTATATAGCGTAGTATAGTGGCTTATCAAAAGGATGAAAAAGCCCAGGGAATCCTAACACTTCTAGGATCCCAGTTTCTCTGCATCTTCACTCCCTGCTTAGAACAGGTATCTTGATATTGCTGGAGGCTGAAGTCTCTATTTCTATCCATAGATGTTCAGTTCTATTTATTTATTTGGTCATGGTGGCCCCAGTGTCCACATTCACTCTCTTGCATGCCTACAACATAGGTTTGTGCACACAATGCAGTGTTAATGTGGGGTTATTTTAAATGCACAGATCAGGAGATCCAAAGTTAGATGTGCCCCACAGCAACCCCTAACATTAACAGATGACACAATTAACATCAATGTTAGCATAATTTGACCACACTGCACATATACACATGCACAGATCTAACCACACACACACACACACACGTACAGATCACAATACATTGGTAACATGTAAGGGGGATGGAATTTTCTTTCAGTTCTCTTCAAAAGGCTTCCGAGGTTAATAAAAAAGTATAATTACCTTAAAATCTGCCCTGTAGCTAGTCTCTTGCACAAAGTGATCTTCTGGAATAATGAAGCCTTGCTTTGTCTTTATGGGCTTTGACGGTCTGGCTCCAGTCCATGGACGATACTCCTGCCTGAAACGAGTTGGTAAAAAGAGAAGGACCCAGAACACAGAATTAATGCAGCACCTTTGCTCAGCATGAGAGCAAATAAATACAAAAGGCAAGTTTGGGAACTGCTTGCTTATAATATTAGAAGCTTTGTCCTGAATAAGACTCCCCTCTGTCCTGATTTTTCACACTTGCTATCTGGTCACCCAGCTTATAATATCCAACACAGTTAAATCAAAGCAGTCTGCTAAGTCCATTTTTACTCCAACACCTAATGAAAGTAGACTCTCGAGCCAGCTCTGGATGCTTAAAAAGCTGGATTCCTTAAAAAGCTGATGCTCAGTGAAGGGGATAGAGCAGCCTAGATGGACTAGCTCTGACTGCACTAGTTTCATCCTGCACCTACTTGCTGGAGCTTTCATGCTCCCTTTTAGAGCTGTTTGCTGATTTCCTCCTGGACAAAAGTTATTTTTCCTTCCTCGAGTATCTTGATTCTAGACCTCGGCCCCACGGCGTTTCACTTGCTTTCAGGGAATGATTTTCTGAATGTTTCTTTTTCTGGTTTTACTCCTCTTGGATGCAGACACATCTGCCAGTGTGCAGTGTTCTACCTATTCCTGGGTCAGAGCTGCACCTCTTCTTTGCCCCATTATGGACTATCTGATGCTTCAGCTGATATTTTAATGTGGCTGAGAGGCTGGAAAGCTCAGCTCATTAAGATTGAAGGAGAAGAAGGAAGAGGTTGTGTGAGCATGGAGTATGGCTGTGTTTGGTAAGATGGGTGCAGCGGCTGCCCTACCTTTCAGTGTTCAACCGTGTTCAAAAATGGCTATTACAGTGTCTGGCTTATCCAGTAGCTTAGCCCTCTGCACCTTTGTCACAGGGTTAACTAGTGCTCTCAATTAGACCATTCAGGAGGCTGCAGAAGTAACCAAATGTGTCTGTCTGTTTGAGATGGGAGAGAGATAGCGGGCCTGCCCCAATTGTGTGTCTAACTGTGGAAAGGCAGATAAAGGTTTATAGGTGATTGGAACACGACAACACTGAACAGTGATGGGAAAAGGTACGAACATGGAGACAGACTGAATTAGCCCAAACAAAAAGGGCTACTGATAGAACTCATGGACTGTGCTGAGATTGTGCCTGGTAAACAGAGTGGGAAACTGGAAATCTGTGGGCCAAAAATTGGAAGGTCAGAAATTAAGCCTGGCTAGTCCATCCTCACATTATTTTATTCACCATTCTGCTCATCACCCCTGGTCTTGTGTGTCCTGATCCATGCCAAACTTTGGCAATGTATTGATTTTCTAGTGGTTTTTGCCAGGATATTAAGCAGGCCACGGTGTTTGTTCTCAAAACCCTGAGCCTGGCTGAACTATTTAAAGTCGTACAGTGACATGGTCATAGACTCTCTGGGCTTATTTATTCTATCAAAATCGGCACAACAGTCTTAAGTAAAAACTACGCTAATTGCTACTGCAGCAAAGGCTACAGTTCAGCGTCTTAAGCCGTGTCTGGACTTGCAGAATAAATTGTGTTTTACTGGGGAACCTAGGTTTGAACACAACCAACCAACCTCCTTTTTTTTTTTCCCCCCAACTGCCCTTTTGATGCTAGTTCGGAAGTGCTGTTTAAAATACTGATCGTTAAAATGTCTAGATTAGGATATAAAGGTTTTTTTTAGAATGTAAAATTACAGCTAAGCATGTAATTAAAATATACGCTGCCTGGTCTACACTACTTTTAAATCTAGGCACAGCCTTAAAAAACTGCATGTTTTCCTAGTCTCAGCTTGCTATTAAGCCTGAGTATCCAGGGTACTTCAGTGCTTTGCTATCCCATGTTTCATTGCTTGGAGGTTATTCAGATGAGGTGACTCTGCAATGAATGCTTAAGTCTGTTCAGGACTAGCAGTGGTTCTCGTTCGATAGAGGACTCTGAGGTACTCAACTCTCTGTCCCAGGGAAGGTACACCTAGGTCTGTGGAATACAAGCTTAAGAAATCTCTGTTTCCAAGCCCGTGCGTGAGTGTTCACACTGTCTTGTAAAATTAAGCTTCCAATTTGCTGGACCCATGTCTCTCAGCCATGCTAATACATCCATGCTGCACCACACAGGTCTTCTGACTTGGGTTGGCTTGAGGTGCATACAGACTGCAAAGTGACAAGACCAACCCTCCTAGTAAGGTCTTAGGACCTGGATCCTGAGTGCATGCTGACCTGAGTCAGACTGATTTGTGTGTGGACGGAACTGGGGTTTGGGCTCAAACCTGAGTGAGAGCCTGAGTTTAGTGTGCACTGCACATACTGTCTATTTCAACTACTCTGGTCTTGATGACTGGATTTTGGGCTTTTGCATTGTTTTAGCACCTATTACCCATTCCCCACTTTTCCACCGCCTTAGCACCATTTACCTAACAGGACTTCCCTGATGGCAGATCTTTCCATGATATCTGTCTGTGTGTTTGGGCTGAGCTATTCTACTGTTGGTCTGTATTTGGTGCTCCGTTACCTCTGGAGAGGTCCCCTGTAGAAGGCTTAAGTATGTACCGTAAACAAATGCTACTAGTCAAGAACAGTCACAACAAAACAGAACTTTCACTAGGGAATCTCAAACATCTGTGAATGGCTCGCTGAATTCAAGCTCTGTACAGCTTTGCAGCCAGAGGGGAAGACATAGGACTTACTGGGCAAAGTACCAACAGGATCTTACTTAACAATTAATTATGTCACAGTACTTTCCAAGTACTTAACCTGTTGTCTCACATAAGGCTGCCTTAAGGATACAGATTGCATTGATTCTTAACCTATCCATCCTAATGATGGCCCTATGCCATTACACCATAGAAGAGAAAAGCAGCTCAGTATATTCCCAGCTTTGAATAAGTATCTGAGACTCTTCCGTCCAGGACTGAGCTTGTCTCATTACTTTATAATAAATCATCTACTGATCTGGCATCTCTGAAGAAGTATGGCTTTGGATTGTGGTGTCCTCAGTTTGGCTGGAAACCAAATAACTTGCCGCTCAGTCTGTGCACCTGAGCCAATGTCTGAGGAGCAAAAAAATGTGATGGTGTCTGAGCAACATTTGGTCTTTATCCATCAAACCAGAAAAGTGAGCAAAAATAGAATAATTATGCCATGCCTGGCGCTTTTCTATTGCTCACACACTTACCTGACTCCAGAGGGGTTTTCCTGTGTAGACAAGCCCTTCACCGCTCGTTGCACAAATGAGTCTGAGACCCTGCTGCTGCCGACACCAGTGTCCTTTTATTTTCTTGTGCAAGCCCCCCTATACAGTTATTTACACTATATACAAGTACACTTGCTTAGCTGCTTGGGGGAAGCTAGTTCCTACAGCTAGCCAGGAACAGCCACTTGCTCCTCCCTTTCCTATTCCCCCCTATTCAGTTCCTTCCTGCCAGCTTTATCCTTCTGGCCTGGAATGCGCACAGGTTCTTTGCCTTAAGCCCTTCTTTCTAAGGGCCACACCCTGCCAGCTCCAATTAACTCCCGGGCTGGGAGCTGAGCTAGCAGGGGCTGGCTCAGAGCCTCTTGGCCAGCACCGTTACACTCTGTATTTAGAACCAGGATTTCAGACTGTCCTTTGCTCACATTGATAGGAAGGGTATTCATTAGACCTGGGTGAATCTCTCTTACAGGTCCAACTGGCTTTAAGATTCCAAACAGTGGTTGATCCTCCCTCTCACCCTGCCGGCTGCCTTTTAAAGTGAATTCTGTCTGACTTTCAGCTTCCAGGACACACATTTGTTCTTAAGCATGCAGCCTAGGGGTAAACATGATGAGAAACAAACGTTTGTGTGCTAGCAATTACTGTCCTGTCAGTCAATGCAGGTTAAAACACAACTAAACATTCACTCTGATTAGAAGAACTGAGACGAAGTACAAATATTGTTTCTATCTTTTCTCAGTTTATTTACTTTGTGCAATTGATAAAGTGTGGGGGAGGGGGAGGGTTTCTGTGGTTGTACTTATGGGTTTTCCCCAGAGGAAAAGGAAGAAGAAATACATTTTTTTTAAAATAGGCAAATGTGGATGTAAAAAGATACCAATTAGCAGGGGGCATTGAGTGAGCAGGTGTAGTACCTTTGTAATTTATTTTTTGCATCAGGTTAGATTTCAAGATGTCAGTGTCCTGTTTGAAACCAAGCTGAGTGCAATGCTCTAGCAGCCCACCTACTGACAGGCCCAGCTGCATGAAACGGATGTGATCAGTCTGTTTCAATGGAAACGTTCCACTACACAAGGACAAGGCAGGTGCTAGGAAAACACCATCTCTAGAAAATAAAACAATAGTTTTGCCTGATGATGCATGTGGAACAAACAACAGGAGAATTGCTGAGGAGTTTTCATTTACTCCTGCTCTTTAAATCTGAATCTTGTGCTTCAATGCTAAGAAAATAAAAGTTAATTCACATTGCTTGCCTGTCTGTTCTTCCCCATCCATGTTGTCTCCAGTTGTTATACCAGCCAGCTAAACAGGAAATAGAAGCTTGTGTAGTGACAATGATAAACTGGTTCCCTTGTACTGCAAAATAATTGGTTTCACTGTACTGCAAAAAAGAGTAGCTCGTGTCTAGGCTTGTAAAGATTAGATTTTATTGGTAAAATGTCATTAAATGTAGATTTCACTGTATACACAAAAACCAATGAAAAAAATATTTCCACAAATGATGAAAATTTACAGATAGGCAAAGTAAAAAAATGCTGCTTGAGAATTTATTAGCATTTCATTTGAGGGAATTTATTTTGTATATTTTGATATGTGATATTGACAATTCATATTTTAATGATTATAAAGCCTTAACTTTCAGACTCAACACCTATTGTTCTTCTTCGAGTGCTTGCTCATGTCCATTCCAACAAGTGTGTGCGCACCGCGCATGCACGGTTCCGGAAAGTTTTCCCCAGCGGTACCCGTAGGGTCGGCAGGGGCGACCCCTGGAGTGGCGCCCTCATGGCGATGTATATATGCCCCTGCCGACCCTCCCCCCGCTCAGTTCCTTCTTCCCGCCCATGACGGTTAGCTGGAATCCCCTTTATCTAGTAGCGGTATCCCAACCTTTTGCTATTGTTCGTGTAAATCTGTTTCTAGTTGTTCTCTTAGTGTTTAAGTGTTAGCAGTTCTTAGATTAGGTAGTTGTGTTCTTTATCAGTCCTCGCTCTGGGGCATGCCTGGCGCGCCGGACTTCAAAAGCTGCGAGCATTGTGGGAGGCCTATGCCAAACAGTGATCCCCACACAAAGTGCTTGAAGTGCCTGGGCGAGGGCCATCAATCCGAGCGCTGCGCAATTTGCAAGAGCTTCAAACCAAGGACAAAGAAAGAGAGAGATCATCGTTTGCGTCTAATTCTTATGGAGTCTGCCCTTCAGCCTCAGGGAGATCTCCCATCCAAGTCAGCTCAAAGCGCTCCAGCCTCGGTACGGGACCCGGCGGTACCCAGGAAAGAAAATTCGCACCGGCACCGGTCCCCACGACGCACCGAGAGCCCCAGACGGCACCGCTCCCAATCGCCGGTGCCGCCTAAGAAGCAGAGGGGCAGATCGCCGGCTCATAAGGCCAAGGCGAAGACGCGGCACACCCAGGGTCACGTAGATGAGCCCCGTAGGGTGCCGCCAGCGTCTGGCCCGGTGCGCGCGCACGCATCAGGGGATGGTGCAGCGCTGCACGGGCCCCTCCCGGACTTCCCGGTGCCGTCGACCCCGGAGACCTTCGAGGCTGCCCGGGACTTGATTGAGTCCGCGGGCGAAGACGGTACGGCACCGCTTTTCACGACCCCGTCTGTCTTGGATCCGGCGCCAGCAACGGCCCCGGCACCGCTTATGGCACCGGCACCGTCGGGGTCGGTCACGCCTATAATTCCTCCAATGCTGACGGCACCGGTACCGGGAGCACCTTTCACCTCGGCACCAACGGCACCGGACGCCCGGATGCCCTCGGCACCGCCGATGCGTGCTTCAGGAGAATGCGCCCAGCTACCTCCGTCGGCACCGATAATCTGCCCCGGTAAACCTACCATGTATCAGAGGTACATCGTGGCACCGGAGGGCGCAGCACCGCCATGGCCCAGCTCAGCGTCTGAATCTGATGCATCGTCCCGCTCAAGTCGACACCGCACCGGGGTACCTTCTCGTCGGTCAAGCCGTAGCCACCGCTCCCATGGTTCAGATCGGCACCATTCACGGCACCGACGCTCCTCCCACCACTCGGCACCGTGATCCCAATAAAACCCAGGTCCGGTGCAGTGGTCCTTCTGGCCCCCGTGGGCGTTCCAGCAGACACAAGGGCCACCATCTGTGGCGATGTCACTACCTGCGGTGCCGCAAGGCCCTGTTTCGGCCACTATATCCAGACCCCCACCGGACGTGGCGGGAGAGGAACCGGTACCGGGTCCGTCGGGGTTGGGTCAGTACCACAGTTCCATGCCCCATCATTCCTCGGCTGCCTCACCAATGGGTCCACCCACGGGAGAACCTATTCAAGAGGAGCCCCCATTCGCCACATCGTCCTCTTCCTCACCGGACGAAGCGGTGGCAGGCTCCTCGACATCCGGCCTGCCACCGATGGACGTCAAGGGGCACCAGGACCTCCGAAGGAGAGTGGCCCAGAACTTGAACCTCCCTGCTGAGGAAGTGCAGGAGGAGGAAGATCCGACAGTGGACATCCTCTCTCCAGATGGGCCCAAGAGAATCGCCCTCCCTTTCATCAAGAAAATTAATTCAATGTCGACCACTTTGTGGCAGACTCCCGCCTCGATTCCGCCAACGGCAAAAGGGGTAGAACGCCGTTATTTCACACCGCGAGCCGGGTACGAGCACATGTTCACTCATCAACCACCGGGCTCCCTGGTGGCGGATGCCGTTAATCATAGGGAGAGACAGGGTCACACAGGACCCACACCTAAATCACAGGACGCGAAAAAATTAGATCTGTACGGCAGAAAGGTCTACTCGTCGGCCTCCCTCCAGCTTAAAATCGCGAATCAGCAGGCAGCGCTGGGCCGCTATGCATTCAACTCATGGACTGCCCTCAGCAAGTTCCAGGAGAAGATCCCTAAGGACTCATCGCTGGAGTTTACGGCTATACTGGAAGAGGGCAAGGTGATCTCCAGGGCGGCACTACAAGCTGCGCTTGATTCGGCAGACTCAGCCTCTCGATCGATGGCTACCGCGATAGTGATGAGGAGAGGGGCATGGCTGTAGGTTTCCGGTATTCCTCCCCCGGTCCAGGCATCCATCCAAGACCTGCCCTTTGATAGGCAGGGGCTGTTTGCGGAGGATACGGACAAGAAGCTGCATTCTATGAAGGACTCTAGGGCTATGCTTCGGTCCCTAGGCCTTCATACCCCACAAACAGTTAGGCGTCCCTTCAGGCCCCCACAAGTCCAACAGCCTCGCCCCTACCAGCCAGCTCCCAGGCGAGACTTAAATCGAAGGGGGGGAAGGGGAAACAACAGAGGAAGACCCCGTTCTTCATCCCGCAATGGCCAGCAGAACCAGGGGCCCAGGCAACCCCCTAGCGCTAGGCCCAACTTTTGAAGGTGCGCCCGGGGGCGACGATCCAGTATCCAATCCTTCACCTTTCCGTCCCTTCCTGCACCGCTTGTCTCACTTTCATCAGGCATGGTCCCAAATCACCTCAGACAAATGGGTCCTCAGCCTGGTGAAGGTGGGATATTCTATCCAATTCTCCTCCCTTCCACCTACCCACCCATCTTCCCCGTCCCTCTTCAGGGACCCATCTCACGAGCAACTCCTAGTTCAGGAGGTACAGACCCTTCTGGCTTTGGGTGCCATAGAGGAGGTTCCTCAAGAATTTCGGGGCCAGGGCTACTATTCCCGTTATTTCCTTATCCCGAAGGCCAAGGGCGGCCTTCGTCCTATCCTAGACCTGCGGGGCCTCAACTCCTACATAAAGAAGCTGAAGTTCCGCATGCTCTCCCTAGCGACTATTATCCCTTCTATGGATCACGGAGACTGGTTCGCCTCCCTCGACTTAAAGGACGCCTATTTCCACATTTCAATAATCTCCGGCCACAGAAGGTTCCTGAGGTTCGTGTTAGGGGATCACCATTACCAGTTTACAGTGCTTCCGTTCGGCCTATCGACTGCCCCAAGGGTGTTTACAAAGTGCATGTCGGTCGTAGCCGCATACCTGAGACGGAGGCAGGTACACGTTTACCCGTACCTGGACGATTGGCTCATCAGAGCAAACTCAAGGGAACTGGCTAACCAGCATATAGCTCTGGTCAGAGCTACATTCCTCAGGTTGGGCCTCATATTGAACGAGCCAAAATCAACCCTAGAGCCCACTCAGAGAATCGAGTTTATAGGGGCAGTATTGGACTCTCAACAAGCCATGGCATTCCTGCCCACAGCTCGGGCCGAGGCCATATCGAACTTGGTTCGCTCCGTCCTACAGTACCCAACTACCACGGCCAGAAACTGCATGGTCCTCTTGGGCCATATGGCAGCCTGTACGTACGTGGTACCATACGCCAGACTTCGACTTCGGCCACTCCAAGCCTGGCTGTCGACAGTGTACAAGCAGGGAAGAGACTCACTGGACCTGGTCGTCACCCTCCCACACCACACGCTGAGTTCGCTACATTGGTGGCTGCAGCCCAGCTCTCTCCATGCGGGGGTCACTTTTCAAAAACCCCAGCCCACAGTGACATTAGGGACGGATGCATCCGCCCTCGGCTGGGGAGCTCATCTCGGAGACTCCAGGACTCAAGGCCACTGGTCTCACAGCGAGCTGTCCCTCCACATCAATGTCCGGGAGCTGAGAGCAGTTTGTCTCGCCTGTCAGGTGTTTCGGGACCGGTTGCAAGGCAAGTGTGTGCTGGTCCAGACGGACAACACGGCGACGATGTTTTATATAAACAAACAGGGTGGTGCTCGCTCTTCTCCCCTATGCAGGGAAGCCCTGGCTCTATGGGATTTCTGTATTGCACACAACATCCATCTCATAGCCACCTATCTCCCAGGGGTTCAGAATGTCCTGGCGGACACCCTCAGTCGCTCGTTTCGGGGCCACGAATGGTCACTCAGGGGCGATGTTGCACATTCAATCTTCCTGCGGTGGGGATTTCCCCTCCTAGACCTGTTCGCCACGAGGGCCAACAGGAAATGCCAGAGGTTTTGCTCCCTCATGAACCTCAGCCCAGGATCAGAGGCAGACGCCTTTCAGATCCCTTGGAGGGAGGGTCTTCTCTATGCATTTCCTCCATTTCCACTCATTCACAGGGTGTTACTCAAGGCCCGCATGGACAGGGCGTCCATGATTCTAATAGCACCGGCGTGGCCCCGACAGCATTGGTACACTCTGTTGCTGTCTCTCTCTGTGTCCAGTCCTGTAACCCTCCCTCTCCTCCCGGCGCTGGTTTCCCAAGACCACGGGCGGTTGCTTCACCCCAACCTCCAATCGCTCCACCTCATGGCATGGAATATCCATGGTTGAACCCCTCGGAGCTTCAGTGCTCCAATCATGTCAGGAAGGTTCTGCAGGGTAGCAGAAAGCTGTCAACTCGTACCACTTACATGGCCAAATGGAAACGTTTTTCCCTATGGGCTCAGGGCAAAGGTATAAACCCCACTCTAGCTCCCATACCCCTTATCCTGGATTACCTTCTGGAACTTAAGAGACAAGGGCTAGCCATTTCCACGGTTAGGGTACACCTAGCGGCTATATCAGCCTTTCATACAGAAGTGGGGGGATCCTCTGTGTTTAGCAACCCACTTGTGGGGCGCTTCCTCAGGGGATTGGAAAGATTGTACCCCTCGATGCGACTGCCGGTTTCTCAGTGGGACCTTAACCTGGTGTTGACAGCCCTCATGAAGCCCCCCTTTGAACCCCTAGCCTCCTGCCCACTCTCTTATCTTTCTTGGAAGACGGCATTTCTTGTGGCCATTACTTCTGCCCGACGGGTCTCTGAGCTCAGAGCACTCACCTCTGAGCCACCGTACACCGTCTTCCATCAAGATAAGGTTCAGTTGCGGCCCCACCCGGCCTTCCTTCCTAAAGTGGTTTCTGCTTTTCATTTGAACCAGGACATTTTTCTCCCTGTTTTCTTTCCTAGGCCTCATGCCTCCAACAAGGAGAGAATGCTACATTATTTAGATGTGAAAAGGGCTCTAGCGTTTTACATAGAACGTACAAAACCTTTTCGTAAATCTCCACAACTTTTTATTTCAGTAGCGGAGCGGATGAAGGGGTTACCGATTTCTTCTCAACGCCTGTCGGGATGGATCACCTCCTGCATCAAACTGTGTTATAACCTCTCCAACGTTTCTCCTCCGCCATTAACAGCTCACTCGACCAGAGCCCAGGCCACATCCACGGCGTTCCTGGCGCACATTCCAATTATCGACATCTGCAGAGCAGCGACATGGTCTTCGGTCCATACCTTCTCCTCGCACTATGCCATCGTGCAGCAGACCTCGGAGGACGCTCTATGGGACAAGCGATCCTGGCAGCAGGTACTAAGATTACTCCTCTCCCACCTCCGAGATAACTGCTCGTAAGTCACTTGTTGGAATGGACATGAGCAAGCACTCGAAGAAGAAAAGACAGTTACTCACCTGTTGTAACAGTTGTTCTTCGAGATGTGTTGCTCATGTCCATTCCAAATCCCACCCGCCTCCCCTCTGTCGGAGTACCGGCAAGAAGGAACTGAGCGGGGGGAGGG
Source organism: Sternotherus odoratus (assembly GCA_032164245.1). Taxonomy (NCBI): domain Eukaryota; kingdom Metazoa; phylum Chordata; order Testudines; family Kinosternidae; genus Sternotherus; species Sternotherus odoratus. The sequence continues at coordinate 36,589,544 of JAVMKO010000009.1, read as the reverse complement.
TCGGCAGGGGCATATATACATCGCCATGAGGGCGCCACTCCAGGGGTCGCCCCTGCCGACCCTACGGGTACCGCTGGGGAAAACTTTCCGGAACCGTGCATGCGCGGTGCGCACACACTTGTTGGAATGGACATGAGCAACACATCTCGAAGAACAACTGTTACAACAGGTGAGTAACTGTCTTTTATTAAATATTTGTCTGACACACTCATGTGCCACACCTGTGAACATTTAAGTCAGATAAAACTCAGAAAAAAATTCTTAAAACCCATATGTAATGTTGCACAACTTAAATCAATAAAAATAAAAAATGCTTAAAAATAACCATGGATATTATCCATCAAAACTATAAAAAATAAAAATCAAATTCTGCCAACCTTATTCTTGTCTCATTGGTACATCTAATTATCTGAGCTATCGTGCGGTAGAATCAGAGAGGTAGCAGTGTTAGTCTGGATCTGCAGAAGCGACAAAGGGTGCATGCATCTGACGAAGTGGGTATTATTAGCCCACGAAAGCTTATGCTTCAATACTTTTGTTAGTCTTGATCATGCGGTAGAACTACCTGGTCTAGCATGAACGACTGGAAATCCAGATCAGGGTTTCCTCAAGCAAAGTTTGATTGACACACTCAAGAGAGCAGAAATCTACTGGCTAAGCCACTGCAATGTGACAGTGACATACACTCTCTGCAGGCTGCAGTCTAGTCTGTCAGGGTTTTTTCCCCTAAGTTAAACTGAAAACACTGACATGCTGGTAGGTGATCTCTTGTGATCCGTACAGATATTAATAGCAGGGCCGGCAACAGGGGGGTACTACGGGTAGAGCTGTACCGGGCCCCGGACTTTAGGGGGGCCCCGGTACACAGCAGTACCCGTAGTCATCCCTCCTTGTCGCCGGGCCTGGAGAGCGGGAAAGGGGCGGGGAGGCAGCGCGGCTCTCCTCCGGAGTGGACGAGCGCGCATGTCCCCGGCAGGAGCAGTGAGCCCGGCCGGCGGCAGCAGCACAGTCCGGGGGAGAAAGTGGGGGGGGGGCAAGGGGGAGAAAGGGGGGGGGGCAAGGGCGGCTTGCACCACTCCCGGGCTCGGGGTCCCACAGGACCCCGCACTGCCGCCAGCCGCTGTCAGCTGGGGGGGGGAGCGCCGGCTGGGCTGGGGAGAGCCCCGGCTGGGCTGGGGAGAGCCCCGGCTGGGCTGGAGGGCCGCCCAGCCACTGTCAGCTTGGGGGGGGGTGCCAGCTGGGCTGGGGGGGCCCCAAACGATCAGAGTAGGGGGCCCCCAAATTTCTGTCACCGGCCCTGATTAATAGTCATGTTTATTACAGTAGTGCCGGGGGCCCAACTCAGATCCAGGTCTTAATGTGCTAGGCACTGCACCATCACGGACTTGTAGACTGTCCCTACCCCAAGAGTTACCAATCAAAATACACACACCACACCAAGGGTAGGGGAATGGTTATAACATACAGTGCATGGTGAGGTCCCAGGAAGCAGGCTGCCTTCTCAATAGCTAGGATTAGAGCTCGTTAGGAAAAAAAAGGACATTTTGTAAACATTTTTTTGAAGCACCCTCCCCCCTTTCTTTTTTTTTAAAATACAATTGAACTTTTTTGACCTGCTTTCATTAGGCTTTACAAGGAGGATGGCCATTAAATGTTTACTTGGCCATCTGCTTTCCGAAAGGAGGTAGTGAGAGCAGTCCCTGTATTGTGTGTGCTCTGCGAGTGAGGCTGATTGTGTTGTTCCTTCACTGTTTTGTGTATAACCCACCAGCATACACTCAGAATCACTGACAGTGGGCCATGGCAAACAAGCCATTCACAAATACCAAAATAACGGCTGTATTATCTAACTTTTGCTGGGTGTAGCAGTCTGCACAAAGTTCAGCTCATCACCCCCAGACTCTGAAATCCATTTTCTAATAAAGTGTCACTCTTTCTGGGGCTACTACAAGTCAGACCTGAAAAAGTAAACACCTGTGACAGCCATAATGGGGGAGGCAGGGAGCAGTGTCAGGAACAGTAACTTAGGCACAGATCCTCATTTAGGTGCCCAACTTCCATTGATTTCAATGGGAATTAGGTACCTAAATACCCCTGAGGCTCTGGGTCTTAGAACTGAAGCGGCTTTAACATTAGTAGTTTTACCCTCTGTTGTTTTGGAGTAAGGGTGAGGTAGTCAGAGCTCTATAAATGGAAATGACCCAAAGTCATATTTGTAAGCATTGCTAAAAACTTGCAATTAGGAATAGAAAACTGGCTCTTGAGCTGATGAAAAGATTTAAAATAATTGGATTCACCTGTAAAATGTTAAACTACCATTCCTTGACATCTGAATTGCCGTCAGGAAGTGGAATTAAGGGTTGTTCCACAAAGACGTTTCAGGAGACCAGTCCGGTGTTTTTTTCAAATGGTTATCCAACAGGAGTTCCGGACAGATTATAGATCTGTCTCAATTCTCTCTCTCTTCATCCTTTAATTTGGTTAGCACACGTTGTGGGAAGGGAATCTGTACGAGTCATCTAGTTCTGTCATGATATGTTAGGACATGAGTTGCCTGTGGAGGGAAGCCCTGAATGCACTTGAAAGGGGTGAAAGGCCCTCTATGGACTGTTGTAGTTACATAAGGCTTGGTGTAAATTCCAATTTTAAGCCTGAATAAAAATGTTTCAATGAACTGGTTAGTGTGTTCCACTGCCACCTACTGGACAGAATAAGCACAGTTTGAGTCATAGGACTCTGGTGCTAACACCTAATAGATCTTCTAAATCTATAGCCCATGTGAGAGGGTTGGTTGCTTTAAAGGGATTTGAGTTCTTCCCCTATTACTGTCATGAAGTTCTGGTTGGGGGTGCATATAGTACAGTGATGAGTGAAATCATCTCTGCATAGGTGTTTCAATATTTGGCTTACATTAGGCCCTCTTACTTAAATGGTCCAAACCCTTCCATACCCTATAGAACAATATATGCTGTCAGACTGGCCTTATGCTGCATCTTTTCCAGTGAAAAGGCAAGATTGGCCATTAATGCTGCAAGGAAGCAGGCTGTCTGTGGTGCCCACAAAGAACTGGTATTAGTAGCTAGTTTCACTGTGTCCTGGGCAGTTTTGGAAGTCAGCTGTCATCAAGGCTAAACTGTCACTTTTCTCACCTGGCAAATCTCATTTCACTTAACCTGGCCTGCTGACACAAGCAGTAGCAGGACTCAGCCAGGGTGTAATTCTAACCGAGATCTGGACCTGTGTCATACTGGAAATTCAGTGCTGTGTGTTAGTCAGAATGATTTGAGAACTGAGTAAGGAAGAGATGACCGTTATGAAGCCAAATGAAAACTCAATAACCTCCACATTTAGGGATTTCCCAGGATGAGAACCTGGCAACTTCTATACCTGCTGCAAAGCTCATTATCCCTTCTTGTCTTTGTGAGCAATGTATTTAGTGGCCAAGGAACGGAATTTTTAACACTAGCTGACACAGCAAAGTCACCCTGGGAAGTGGCTGCATATCAGAGAACTTTTAGTAAACAGTTTGAAAGATTTCACCATATGCTTTTGAAATAATAAACAGGCTTTACCTGTGAGATACATAGGAAGGTTCTACCATTTGCTCAAAATGTAGGGCATCACGGAATTTCTTTATCAGGTATAATAATCCACTGAAATACTGTGTTAGATATTCATAATTACACATCTGCTTTTAGACACAGTGCCAATGTCTGTATTTTAATCCTTTACTGTATGCACTGCCTGAAGGTTTACAAACTGATGCTGTGAAAACGATATGAGAAGTCTAGTTTTGTTTTCAGTCGTTTTGGAAGCAGAGCATTTTTAATATTACTGCTGGTTTAAAAAAAGTAAATACAAAACACTGAAATATTTTATGCATGGATTCTATTATTGTAATGTTGGGGTTGTCCTTTTTGTAACTTTGCTTTTCTTTAGCATCTGAAGCATAGATTTGACACATTACATTCCTATCACACCATTCACAGTTTACATTTGTTTTCAGTAGTATGGCAGGTACACTGTTCTTGTTTCACTGGTTACTTGGCATGAATAATTTACCGGTGTCATTCACAAATGTTGCATTAAAATTAGCACTGCTCAACTAAGGAATAAAGAGAAAAGATCACACCAGATGGAAGAATGTGACACCCAAATAGTTACAATATGTCTGTTCTCTTCTGTATAGGGTCTTACACTGCCTCATCAATGTAGTATCTGAACATCTTCCAGTACAGCATTAAGGGGCATGATTAGCATCGGTCACCTGTGGTTCATTCTCTCTCCTCTCCTCTTCAGAGGAAGAATTGTGTAGGGGTTGGTTTTGGTGGGGTGGTTGTTTTTTTTTAAATGTATACACTGGTCTGTGTTTATATTAGCAACAGCCGGTTAAAGATGTGCACCTTGCACTTGGAGTGGAAGATGGCGAGGCCTGTGATGGTCCTTTGTTTCTGGTGGGGGGAATTAATTCCAGTTTCAGACTGGTTCCCGAGAGAGCTCCATCTTCTGCTCAGATGAGCTTTGACCTTATGGTAGAAATAGGAAATTCCACTGTGCCTGAGCAGCACAGCTGCAACCATAGTCTTCACCCTGGAGTTTAGGTGATCTTTTTGATATGCTGGCTTCAGGCCATTGAGCATCTTGAAGATAAGGACCAAGATCTTCTGCTCTGTGGGAAGCCACTATAGAGAGCAAAGGATGCGATTGATGTGCTGGCAGTAGCTTGTGTTGCTTAGGAGACGTGCTGCAACATTCTGTATTAGTTAGCATTTCCTAACAGCTGATGGTTTCACATCCAGATACACTGCATTGCTACAGTAGACAGGAGGTGGACAAAGGCATGTATAACTGAGGTCAGGTTGTTCTCTGTCAGGACTGGACGCAGCCTCCTAGTCCATTGGTGATGATAGGAAGTGTTACTCCTTGATGTTGCTGGAATGCAGGAGCACTCCTAAAGTACGGACTTGCTAACATGGCCTCCTATCAAGGCCAATGCAAATACATGTCAAATTCTAAGGGACTTGCCAAATTCTCTGTTAATTACACACATAAAACCTATGTTAAAAGAACATTATTAAGATTGCAAAGTTGAACACTCAAAAGTTTGAGTGGGACTGTATTACAAAGTTGCTTGTGATGGTGGGGGCAGGGCAGGGCTTAGCAACATAGGGCTTGTTTCTGGTTTATGTTTTGTGTTCCTAAAAGCTCAAGCTTCAGGGTTTTAGCTGGCCGCCTGCCAGAGTCAGAAAAGGATGTCCCTCCCACCACACACTGTATATCCAGAAAGTGGTTTTAAAATCTTCCTCTGAAGCATCAGGCTGGAGATTGGACAATGGGCAGAGAGGGCCAATACTCTGAAGTGGCACCAAGCATTCACTTTCTCAGGTGTTTGGCTGGTTCTTGCTCACATAGTCAGCATCTAACTGATTGTCCTATGTGGGATTGACAAGGAGTATTTCCCTATGTCAAATTGGCAGTGACTGTAGAGTTTGTTTGGGTTTTTTTTTTTTGCTTTCTTCTGCAGCATGGAGTGCAGGTCATTTGCCAGGATTATCTGACTATAGCTCACTTAATCATTTCCCTGCCTTTGTGTGTGTGTGAGGGGGGGGGGGAGAGGGGTTCAGGCACTGACACACCTTGGTCCCTCCTGTTCGCTCCCTGGGGCATATAATAGTCTAGTCTCCTGTGGGCTGTAACACTTGGATCTAATTTTGGCTGTTGAGTTCAATGTGCAGCTGCTGGGGGGTGCAGGTTGCCTGTGATATACAGGAAGTCAGGGGTAGTTAACAAGCAGACCGCAGGCCAAATCTGGACTGCCAGGTGCTTTTGAATGGACCGCAAAATCTTTTTATTTACTTATTACTATAATTAATTATTGTTTTTTTATTATTTTCTCTGGGGTCCAGACCTTGACCTGGAAATATGGACCTTGACAAAAACAAATTGACTACCCATAGTCTTCTCTGTGATGCTAGTTTGTGGCTACGTACCAACTCAGGATGATGGAACATTTAGTTCCCATTATTTCTGTGGATTATTATTTGTCTTCCAGTATCATCAAGAGGCTCTATGTCCTTGTTACTATACTTACATGGAGACAATCCCTGCTCCAAAGAATTTATAATCTAAATAGATGAGATGAGGAACAGACAGGAGAGGCAAAATGACTTGCCCAAGGTCATACAGCAAGTTAACATCAGGGACTAGAACTCTGGTCTCCTGATTCCCAGTCCAACAACTTATACACTGGAGCACATGGCCCCACAAACTAGAGTTACTTCCAAACTAAAAAGGTACCTGACTAATGTAATGTGTACACTGGGTAGAATCCTGAAACTCCAAATCATTCCCACTGCTAACCACTGTCATTGCAGGATGCTGTACAGCTAAACAATACATTCACATTGATTTAAATGACTGTAAAATGCCATCAAAATGCCACAATACAAAATAGCTGTTGTGTGAAAGACTCCATTGTGTCAATGGATTTAATGCCAGCGGGGGAAAAGACTTTTACCATGACAATAAGGGCCCTCTTTAAACTGGAAGTCACCTCTGGGGAACTGTGGAAAGAGTATACCCCGCCTGTCTTTTATATCTATTAAAACTAATAGGATGTGGTAGCCACAAAGATCTTTTCAAAATTGGAGCATGTCTCACTGCTGCCTTTTTATGTGCGGTTTATATTGATCTGGCTTGAGCTACATGCTGGAGGTTCAATTTGATTTTGAATTCATTTGGGACCTAATCCAACTGAAGTCAATGGAAAGACTCCCACAGAAGTCAGAGTTGGATCAGGCCTTTCCATTGATCGTTGTTTCCATTGGTTGATTTGTTCTGCAAAATGGTAGGTCAGGATGACTTGCTTCATATTGTAAGGGAAAGAATACAACCTGTGTTGGTATGGTGCTGAATTTCCTTCTGTAATCAGTAGGACTCTGCTCTTAAAAATGTGGGGAGAGATGTGGAAGCAGAATTTGCCCAGTGAAGTTCCTCAGGAGATGAAATAGTAGCATCAGCCTCGTGCACACAAAACATACCATAGAATATTTCATCTTTACTGAAGGTTTATGGTCATGTATTTGAAAAAATGTATGAAAGCTAATTTACAGTGAAAACTCCACAAGTCCCATTGAAATGTGAAGCCAAAGTTTTAGAATCTCCAAAAATAACTAAAATTTCAAAATTTACAATAATAAACCAACCAGAAAAATGCAGGGCACACTGAGTACAGGGAATAAAACAAGCTGAATCTGAACTCTTCTACAGTATCTGTTCAAATCAACTTTTCTTTCCTTGAGAGGGCTTCTCTCTCAATACTGAGCAGGCCCAGCTAGCTGCCTCCAGCTTCTGAGAGTTGACAGTCACTCCCAATGGCAATATGGTTGCTGGCTACTGACTTTGTCTTGTTCACTTTACAGCAGCCAGCTGTGCTCGCCTTGTGAAGTCTGTTTCAGATTGACCTGGTTTGGTAAGAGCTGTGCTAGAGAATCTCTGATGAGGATGATTCAAAACAGTGTTCAGTGTGGGATGGGGGGAAGAGGAGAAAGAACAGACCTATGGAAAGGGACCCTATTCTCTGAGTGGGGGAGAAGTGGAAGTATTCCTGTCAGGATCCACAGCCCCTGAAGGTGAGAGAAGAACTCTGCTCAGGGACCCTCCCATCTGCAAAGCCAGGGAGGTTCCTGGTCAGGAGCCCATCCTTCCAATAGGAGACGAGACACACCCCACCCTGAGCCTGGGAAGAAAGTCCTCTTCTCCCCATTCCCCAGGGCAAGCAGGAAAGAGACCTCCCTGTGAGCTCTCAGTGGCTCTCCTTTGATCCTTCCCACACCAGGCCTGTACTCTCCCATGGCTCTTCCAATCCTTGGCTCTTCCTATCATTTCCTCTCTTCTATGAGTGGCCTGGTGATCCTCAGGTCCCCCTCACTCCCATTGTGTTTGGACGGGAAATACTCACTTTTCCTGAACTCTTTGGGATAAGATAAGATACCATCTAATCCACAAGGTCAGTCTTCATCAGGTGACCAGGTCACCGATCTGCTTCCCAATTCAGCAGAAACAAGGAATTTGTTCTGACTCAGCCCACTGTCGCTATGGCAGAGCCATTCATACTTCACTATGGAAATACTAGTGTTGTTGGCTTCCTGTAGCCTAGAGGAAACCTCACCCACTGGGATGAACTGCTAGGCAGGCTTCCCTGAGCAGAACCTACAAAAGGCAGTGAAGTAAGAGGAGCCAACAGAAGGGTGGATCCACTATAGCAGGATGGAGGAGCAGGTGAGGGATGTGTACTTGCTGCCATGAAAAATAACCCTATGAACTAGACTGACCTTATCGTCCTCCCTAGAAGAAGAAATTGCAGAAGATCACCTGACCATCTTGGAGGTCAGAGTGGGGAAATGAGGCTTGCCAGCCATGCCCTGAAGATAATAGAGGGGAAGGGGTTAAAAGGCCACCAAGCTGCCCTCAAATGACTATAAAAAGTATGTGATGCAGAAGGCTGGAGAGTCATGGTGGTGAAAATAACCTAGCATCGGGATGGGCAGTACTGCAGAGGGGTTCCTCTATGCCAGGCTTGGCCAAACTGTGGCTCATTAAAGTGAGGCTTGCAAGCCCTCCTCCCCACCCCCATTCTCCACCTACCAGACTGGGAGGTGGCTGCTCAGGATCTCTGCCTTGCAGTGGGGTGGGGGCTTCTGTCCAGCGGGGAAAGGGGTTTGGGGGTTTCCATCCCTGTGGGGTGCACCTGCTGGGGCCCAGGGCTTCAACAGGAGTGGGGCTGAAGCCTCTAGCCCCAGTTCCCGGCAGGTGCGCCCCAGCTCTCTGACTTCTGAAGATTGCTGTATGTGGCTCAGAGTGCCAGTAAATTTGGCCACCCCTGCTCTATTCCATGCAGACTCTCCTGACTGGGAGAAAAGGGGCATATTTCAAAGCTCGGAGGAGATTCCACTATTTGTCTACGGATTGGACATGCTTCGCCCATAGTTTTACAACCAATCACTGACACAAAACACTGCCCCAGTAAGAGTATAACAACCAGACTAGAACATTAGTCGTTAACCCATCCAAGCTAACAAAGCCCAATCCTGTTAGCTTTAAACACCAGACATTCACAAACTAGTAAACTTTCTGCTGTCAAGCAATCATTCACTCTCTCTCCTACTGTCATTTACCGGGACTCCTCTAATTTATCTTTGAAAGCACATAGCTATCTTTAATTTTATCTGAATGTCTTGTACCTAGTAACTTTAAAATGTGATAAATTGTTGCACAGATGACAATTGGAGAAGATAGGGGAAATTATTGTAGCAAGATGGAGGCTGAGCAGTGTTTGCCCTCAGTATAATGGTAAATTAATCGGCTGGCTAGTGTATGGGTAGATCTGTTTGTACCATTTGATCTCTAGCGGATAACCCGAGAACTGCTTAAACATTTCATAGGTATTCATACTGATGCAATTACTAGAGTAAGAGCTGTGGCTTTGGGGCAGTGTGCTATCACTGAAGCTGTCGTGAAGTTCCTAGACATGAATTCCTTACAATATTGTTGTTTTGGATTGCAGGTGGGTCTATCCCCCTTGCTCCCTAACTACCTACTTAGTCTTAAAATGTACACGCTTTTCTGCATTTGGAGGCCATTATTTGAGGGTCCTGAACAAGAATTAGTGTCAGATGGAAGAATTATTAACTGGTACAAATGCACTGACAACTGGTAACACAGTGCAAAATCTGTGATTGTAATAAGTGCTTACTATGCCTGTGGTTTTGCGGTCAGATAGAATAACCAGAAAGGGATTTCAAAAACAGAAATTAAAGATGCAGGAGTTTCTAATTGGTCAGCCTTGCCTGTCATTTTATACTGTTTGCTGGTCTAAGGTACTTTTTGTTCTGTTTCAATTGCCTTTGTCTATTAACAGCTGTCATTTTGCAAGGCCTTTTTCTATATTATGTGCTAGGCTTTTTGCTGTTTTAATAAGCAAGGAGAGATGCATGATTAAGGTCAACTGCTGCACAGTTATTTTTGAAGACAATTTTTTTACCCAGTTATAATAAGATTAATTGCTCTACCAGTGTACCTAAAAGGCATGTTTAAAAATGTGATTATTAGAGGCTATGAAACAGTTCCTCAGCAGCCATTCTAGTGAACTTGGTATATTATATAGTAACTACAGGAGCTTCTCACTTAAAGTTGTCCTGGTTAAAATTGCTGCTTTGCTGATCAATTAGGGAACATGCTCATTTAAAGTTGTGCATTGCTCCCTTCTAATGCTCCACTGCTTGCAGGAAGAGTAACCTGTTGCAGCTAGCTGGTGGGGGCTTGGAACCAGGGTGGACCAGAAGCCCCCCACTCCCCTAAGTTCCCTGTGCGGCAGCTGCCCAGCAATTGATGGCAGTTCAGCTGTCCCTCCCGCCACTGCCATGTGCTGCTTCTGCCCTCTGCCTTGGAACTGCGCCCTGAGCATTCTACTTGCTGTGCGGGGGGAGGGAAGGAAGAGGGGGGGCTAATGTCAAGGTGTCCCCCTATCCCCCACTTCCTCCTGCTCTATGGAGATGGGGTGACACATGACAGGGCTCAAGATGGAGGGAGCTTCCTAGAAGCTTGCTGATCTAATGAACAAGGCAGTGTACTTAAGAGTGGGATCAGCATACTTAAAGGGGAAATGCACATCACACACACACACCATTTTGCTTAAAGTCACATTTTTCAGGAACATAACTACTATGTTAAGTGAGGAGTTACTGTGCATTATTTTTATTTTTAAAGGTTCATATACCCCAGGGATAGACATGGAGGAAGAACTGCAGAGTAGAACAGGACTCCAAAGTAGCCAGTCTCATTTCTTGTTCCAGTAAATAATTTTTTATAATAATCCAGGAAAAACAAAAGGAAAATAAAATAAAAAAATCATTTAAAATCATGTAAATATAGGTGGTTTGTAACAATTTTAAATAATTGTGAACTTTCCTGGCATTAACAGCTTAAATATCACCTTGTGTGACCTTTTAGACATGTGCCAATTACATTCATGTTTCATAAATGTTTTGGGATACATCCTGTAACCCTCAAATTCACAGTAAATGCAGTGCCCCAGGGGTTAAACAACTCCAACAGTTGTGGATATCATAATCCTAATGTAGTTCAGTGTAACCGTTTTGTTGATGTGTACCTATGAGTCCTGGTTATGCTCACTCTGTATTTTACAGTACAGTACTTATGATATTGCAACTGTAGTTAACTTTGAGTTCTGCCTCTGTTTATATTAGTGCTTTCTTTACTCCTTGCTTGCTAATTACAAAAATAGCTTCTCCTCTCTCCATGTTCACCCCCCCCCCCTTCAAATGCTAGAAGAATAACCCACCCTCCCTGATCGGAGATAACAAGCTGGTTCAGCCTAATTGGATTAACCTTTTTACTTCCCACCTGGTTCTTGACTACTTTTCTATACCTGCCTCTGGACACTTCCACTGCTTGCATCCGACAAAGTGGGTATTAGCCCACGAAAGCTTATGCTTCAAAACTTTATAGTTAGTCTTTAAGGTGCCACAGGACTTTGTTACCTCTGCTATTCCAGACTAACATGGCTACCTCTCTGATTCTTTACTCCTGTTATTCTTTGGCAAAAGTCAAAATCAAATACACACAGGGACTTGACTTACAGTTATGGATAATAGTACTACACATATTTTACTGCCTCAGGACAGTGCACATTAGCACTATGAAATAAATACATGCATACAGGTCTGGAACAATTTTTATAGGGGGGGGGGGGGTGCTGAGAGCCATTGAACGAAACTGTAAACCCTGGATATGATGGAAATCCCTTCAAGCCAGGGGGTGCTGCTGCACCTCAGTTCCAGCCCGATGGGGCTGGCATAACATGGAAGAAGATGCTGGGAGATTACTAAAAAAACACCTGAGATATTTCAGGGCCACTTTCCAAGAGCAACTAGAGATTCCGGGCGGCGGATTTGAGCCACCTGGTAATGATCATCAGCCCTTTCTGAACAGCCTCTCTTAGGGGTTTCAAGCCGGGCACCCCCAGCCACGTTTGGAACCCCCCGCCCGCCGTTTCCCTGCAGCCCCCTTGCCCGGGGGGGGGGGAGTGTAGGGCCCCGGAGCCCCGCCCCAGTTTACCTGTAGGAGGTGGTGTTGGTGTTGGCAGCGCCCTGCGGGAAGCCGCTCAGCCTGCTGCTGGCCTCCGGCCGCTGGTCCCTGTCCCCGGCGGGCAGGACGTACACGGCCCTGGCCGGGCCGGGGGGCCCGTCTCTCCTGCCCTCGCCGGCCCAGGGGGAGGCGTCTCGCGGCGGCAGGGGCCAGGCGCGGAAGTCCTGCCGGTACTGGGTCTCGGCGGCGAAGGGCTGGCTGCAGGGGGGCGCCGCCGGGCCCCGCTTGTGGCTCCCCCCCTTCCACGACCGCTTGACGGCCAGGCTGTCCTGCGAGGGGGGGGGGCCAGCCGGCAGCTGCCCGGCGCCTGCCCGGGGGCGGCCCTCCGCCGCCGCGCCCCGCCGGGGGCCGCCCCGCGCCGGGCTCGCCTCCCCGTCGGGCTCCTCGATGTCGGAGTAGCTGTGGATGGTGAGCGGCACCGAGAGGTCGGACTTGTCCAGCTGGCTCCAGAAGCGGGCCAGGCAGCACACGCGGCTGATGCAGGGCCACGCCATGGGCTCGCCCGGTGCGGTGCGGTGCGCTGCCAGCCGGCCGGCGGGACGAGTCCGCCCGGTGAGTGCCCCCACCCCCGCCCGCACACGTGATCCCTCTGCAAAGCCCCCCTCCCTCCCATTGATCCCCATCCCGCTGTGTCTGGCGAGGGAAACCACCCTGCTGCATCCTCCGTCTCGTCCTTCCCCGCAGCGCCGTCTCCGCGCCCCCATCGCCAACCCCACAAAAAGACCCCCCGCCCCAAGCGTTGAACCGCAACAGGACCCCCCTCCCGCTTCCACGCCTTTCCCCTAACGCTCAGTCGGCACCACCATGCCCGGTGTAAGGAGGTGTAAGGGAGGGAGTGCTGCCATCCGTCCTCGCTCACTGGGACTGCTGCCTTTCCATGTTTACACCCTTCTAGGGGGGATAACTATGAGAATATGCATGAAATAATAGTCACAGTAAACAATAGCTGGGCATACAACAAGAGCCATTTCTTGTTAATCCAGAGTCTTTGCTGACATGCTACAGAAAAGAACCACTTCTGCCAACTGGAAATGGAATAGTAAAAAATAATACAATCATTGGCCCACCACTTTTTTCTTTCATCTTTGGATTGCCTTCTGTCCTTTCCTAATTTACAATGTGTTTCAGTGACATTTTTAAGAATAGGTTTTTTTATTCATAGTATACATAACTTGTTTGCACTTTATATTTTTGATACTTGCCTATAAACCAGATCTAAACATGTAATGTATATTTTATACTTTGTATGCAGCAGTGTACATGATTCAGGGCTTGCTACTGACTGTAAATTGAATCCCTGATTCAACTCCACTGAAGCTGATGGAATTACATCAAGGATGTAATTTGGTCTTTTTAGAATTTAATATCTTATGTAATAAGTGGCTATAGGCCAAAATATCATGCTACAATTTATGCTACATAATTTTTCATAATGATATACTCAGTCACTGAAATTCACCACACTATCAAATACAACGCTGTAAAATTCTGACACTTATAGGACTAGGTTCAAGTATCTGTGTACTATAAAATCATACTGTTAAAGGCTGACAGGACAGAAACCTCATTTTAGGAAGCAATAATCTATTTCTAAGTGAATCTCCAAAGAGGTCAAATCAGTGATGCATAGGTATGCTATGAAACTTTAGGAATAGATGATTTACCATATCAGATTAAACCCTTAGTTTATTTTGTGACAGGATCTCCAGGGTACAGCCTGGGACTGTGGGAACACTGTGTCCTCTTGACTCTCTCCAGCCTGGGCTGTTTCTCACAATGCCTTGCTAGTGACACGCAGCAACCCCTTCCAGGCACTGTGATCACTCAGCACAACCGCATGTGGAGCCCCACACCCAGCTAGCTTGCCATGGAACAGGCAGCCATGGTCGTCCCTCCTCTCCTGCTGGCTGCTCCTCAGCTCCCAGCCCTTTTCTCACGCAGCGGGTACGAGCCATAGGGGTTGGGCTGGCAGAGCCCTCAGGGAACAGGAACTGCTTCCTGCACCCTGAGCTACCCCCTAATATACACAGCCCCCCAGCTACCCGCTCACATCACCCTGAGCTACCTCACACCCCACACAGCCCCCCAGCTACCCCCTCACTTCACCCTGAGCTACCTCACGCCCCCCCATATAGTCCCCGTTACCTCCTCCCTACACTGAGCTACCCCCCTGCCTGCACAGTCCCCCACTACCCCCTGCCTGCACACAGCTTCCAGCTACTCCCTCAGCTACCTCATGCCCCCACATAGCCCCCATTACCCCCCTACACCCTGAGCTACCCCCTACCTACCCCTCCAGCCACCAGCTACCCCCTTCCCTGCACCCAACCTGTTTTCAAACTTTTTGAGCTGAATCCCCCCCCCCCCCCCCGCACCTTTGAGTTATAATTTTTGGTTGTGCCTCCCTCCTGTCACAACCAAGATAAGTTGAGTGGCCTCCTGAGGTGAGTCAGAGGGTGAAGGTGGCACTCCCTCCCTGGACACCCCCCCCTGTGGAGCTGGCTTGAGCTATGCTGGCCCCTGCCCCCCCCAAAAAGAAGTTATACTATGCCTATGCCCAAACCCCCCCCCCCATCCCCCTTTTCCCTGCTGGGCTCTGGAGTTTTTATAGCATGTCGGGGCTACTGCATAGTTCTGATTGATTGCTGTTGAATATGAGCAATTTCACAAGGTGTCCTGTATTCAGCATAGGGAATTATAGTCACCTTACTGCAAAATGGATTTTACAATGAGGATAAGGAAAACAGGACATCCATTTTATTATATATTTTCACTGGCATACAAATGATGCACTGATTCCTAATTCTAGGCCTGGCTTAGAAAAATGTGTGAGAGACTCTAACATCTCCTCTGTCCTCATTGTGCCTGCCACTTCTTAGCACTGAGTTCAGCTTTGACAGTGTGCATGTCAGAGAGCACCTACAGTGTCAGCCAATGCTTTGAGCTGCTGCTCAGCATTGAGTCTGTCAGCTGGAATTGACACAAGGACATCACCCAGAGCAGGAGAAGCCAGAAGATGTTAGATTAGAGTTAAAAGTTGACTGAATTTGGAAGCAATTCCTCTTCACTTGAAGATGGCAAACACGATCACTTAAGGCAAATCAGACTATGAAGCATCAATTGTTAGGGTAAAATATCTCATAAAACTGTTTTATGATTTTAGTATTACTATTGACTTATGAACCATTTCATTAAAGAACATCCTGCATGTTTTCATGGGAGCCCCGATGGTCTGTCAGGGAGCGGGGTGAGTGTGTGGGGGCAGTCAGGGGTGTAGGGGTGGGTTGGGGTCCTGCGGGGGCAGTTAGGGTGGGGGGGGTCTCAGGAGGAGGAAATCAGGGGACAAGGAGCAGGGGGCTTGGATGGGTGGGTCCCGGGTAGGTAGTTGGGGGGGGGGTCTCTGAAGGGCATGGTCAGGGGACAAGGAGCAGGGGGGCTTAGGGGATGGAGTCCGGGGGGTGGTGGTTAGGGGCAAGGGGTCTCTGGAGGGGACAGTTGGGGATGAGTCGGGGCGGGGAGGGTTGGGGATTCTGAGGGGGACAGCTAGGGGGTGCGAAGTGGTAGGGTGGTCAGATGGGGGTGGAGCCAGGCTGTTTCGGGAGGCACAGCCTTCCCTACCCAGCCCTCCATGCAATTTTGCAACCCCGCTTTGATCTTCAGGCCAAAAAGTTTGCCCACCCCCGGCCTATATGGAAAAAGTTGACAACCACTGCTGTCACAAGCCCAAAAACAAAACTTTGCAGGTACCAATTTATCTAAGTCATACAAAGTTAGATCTGCAAGTGTGTGTGTAACTACTTGGAGGATGGTGGCTGCCAGCACACCCCTCCCCAGCTCCGGGGCAACAGACTATTTTTGGATGCAACATAGCTTCTCATTAGACATACTATTGCTCTCTGCAGGATATAATAGGTATGGCTGCAGCCTGAAATATATAATTTAATATGTTAACAAAGAACTCTAGGAAGAGTAGAAAAAGGAGGAATAAAAAAGGGGAGTAAAGGAAGAGTACACACAGAAAAGTGAGCTCCCTCTGAGTCATGTGAGTTAATTGTACCCATACGAGAAACATTCATTAGATCCCAACTACTACATTAGACTAAACTATCATTTTCTAAGAGTTTAGAATTAAGATTAACTTGGTTTTTAAATCCTCATATTAGTCACTGGTATATTTTTCATCATAATATAAACAACCTGTGCCTTATAACATTAAGCACCAAAGACTGTAACTCGGTGTTAGCAGCATATGATGGTAAGGAGTTGACATTAGTTTTGTGCTCTACCTTTTATTATGTTTGTGTTATTTAGCACCATCTTTAGTTTACCAGCAGGAAAAGTAGACATTACATGTATTTTCTACAATGCCTCATTACAAAGTAAAAATATATACATTTTATTATATTATAGTCACAAAAGACACTTTCATTCTGGTGTAACCCATCTAGTAAAGATGGGTAACTGATTTGTTGGGGCCTTGATCCTTCAAATTATTTCTCCCAGGCAGACCAGTGCGCTCCACTGCAATTAGGGCTGCTGCCAGGGGTGCACCTGGCATGGCTATGATTGCAGTACTGGGGATCTCATTAGTCATTTGCAAAACAAAAAGCCCTCACACAGACCACCAGTTTAGTGCCGCATAATATTTACTCACTAGGAGCCATTTTGATTCGTGTGTCAAACCCCAGATCAATCTCAAATTCACTGTTGTTAGAGTGCCTGTGATGAGAAAAACAGCACAGAAGTTTCTGCTGCAGCTTCACGTTCTCATCTTCTCTGTCCATTGGCAAGCTCAGAACCATACACTACTATTTTAGAGTCCTCAAAATAATACTAAATGAAACTATAGAACAGGAAAGATTTTTTTTTTTAAATGAATGCAGTTCACTGGGAAAGAAATGCTGAAGGTGAAATGTCTCCAGTGATAACTCATGGCAAAAATATCCAAACTAACATGAAACAGGCCATTGTTCTAATTACATGCAACTGGACAAAGAAAAAAATTCTCCACTGATAAATTCTAAATGCATCGTTTGATAATGTCTTGGAGGTAGAAAGAACTGAAAGAATAAGAACATTGAATAAGAGCCTGTCAGAGCTTAAGTCAGACTCCTAACATTATTAATGTAGTTTGGCTAGGTGTCAGTGCTACTGTACAACTAACATTTAAATGAAGACCAGTATATTTCATAGATTCATAGAACGTAAGGCAAGAAGGGACCATTAGATCATCTGGTCTGACCTCTTTTATATTACAGAACATTAAATTTCATCCACCTATGCCTGTGCTGAGTCTAATACTTTATTTGGCTAAAGCATATCTTCCAAAAAGGCATCCAGCCTTGATTTGAAGATATCAAGAGAGGGTGGATCCACCGTTCTTTGGTAGTTTGTTTCAATGGTTAATCACCAACACTTAACAACTGTGATTAATTTCTTATTCAAATGTGCTTGGGTTTCAGCTTTGAGCCACTTAAGTGAAAATGTTTCTTCTTGTCAAATCATTTTTAAAAATGCAATGCACACCTTGACTTCATAAACCAATCAGATATTAACTTTATTGTTTCAACTTTGTCAGTTCATTCTCTATTGAACTGCATTTATTTGCAAGTGTAGTTTACATTAGAAACTACACATCCTAAGTTGTTTTCTGTAGAGTTGCAAAAATATTTCCAGAACCAATTCATTTCCATGTCTTCAAATAGTACAACTTTTTCTGCACAAGCAGACTGTAAAATTAGAATCAGTGAAATCCTCCACCTCCTTTTCCTCCGCTCTTAGATCTCATTTCATGCCAAGCCTTCACCAGTGGCTCTCTGTTCTTCCATATGAGTTCATGGCCATAAGTTACATACCATCTGAAAACAAACACAAAACTTCAACTGAAATTAGATCATGCGAAGCTAAAGTTAAGAATGAGATATCATCCTTCAGTGTTCTAACTGGAATATCTGTTGAACAGCATAATAGATGGGATAACCCAAAAGAAGCCGTAATAGAAATTAATAGGGTAAGTTTTTAAAAAAAGGTTTGATAAGCTTTTGGAGGAAAACACTGACCATTTACTCCTAATAACTTACACAGTTCTATACTTCCACCTGCCCCCATGTAGTTGAACAGTAGTTAGCACCTCAAATTTCTATCCCCTGTAGCCAAAAAAATTGCACTAAGTACTACTCCTCTTAAAAGAATATTCAAGTATAGTCTATATTGCTTATGTCAATGCATTTCAACTATATTGCTATAGGGGCATGTCCTGATATGCAAATGAGCTCAGAAAAAAAATCTAAGATAATCACTTCATTTGCAGCAAACTGCCTCCTCTGACTGGATGGGTGCAGAAGTAATCCATTAGAAGCAACTTTCCTGGCTTAACACACAGACATTTAAATGAACATTAGCACCAGGGATTAATAGAACGTTATGGTGAGGTTAGAGCTTATGTAAGGGAGAGACTGACAGCGCTAGAGAAAGCCAGGCAGAATGTTCTCCCCACAGTTCTTTACTAATGCATCTCAGACGTGACTTTCAATAGCACTTTTGTATCAGCCCTCAACTTCTGCTAAACAGACTGCCAGTCACACCAAGCAATATGGAATGGACAATTTTCTACAATGGTTTATGCCCATAACACAATACTCATTTCACCTGTGACCTAATTAGAATACAAACCTATGTCTTCAATGAAGAAGTGATTGGACTTAATTATTTACAAGTCTAATGAGTAGGTCTGTGTGTGGGAGGAACAGTAAAGGAGAATGGGAAGTCAGTGCACATGTGCTTTTGAGACAACTTTTATTCCAGTTGCCTTAATTTTCTCTCTCCTGTGTGTAATATGAGAGATCTATCAATGATGTGTGTAGAAGCTGTATTATGAACACTGTGTATAGACAAATCAAAATGACATGCTAACACCAAATGCTTTAGTTAGTGATTTAAGAGAAGAGGTGGTGAAGAGAATGAGGCAGCGCAGAATTTGCCAGTATTAAGGAATCCAACGAATAGTAAAGAGAAAGACAAACTACATTTGGAGGGAAGGATGAAAGCATTCACTCATTCTTTTAGATTATATGAATTTGGACTGGCCATTTTCACATAAAAAGAACCATTATTCTGATTACAGTGCAGTCAACTAAGGCCTTATCCACACTATCATCTGGATCAACGGGTAGAGATCAATCTATTGGGGATCGATTTATCGCATCTCATCAGGATGCGATAAATCGGTCCCCAAAGTCGACTGGAACTTCAGCTTGCCAAAAGGCGCAAGGCAGAGTCGACGGGAGAGCCCACTGGTGACTGCTGCCGCCATGAGGATGGCGGGTAAGTTGACCTAAGATGCATCGACTTCAGCTCCGTTATTCACATAGCTGAAGTTTGCGTATCTTAGGTTGACCCTCCCCACTTCTGTAGACAAGGCCTAAGAGGCATGTGGGAGGGGCTAAGAGGGATAACTTATAAGTTTCTGCAGGACTTTGATGAGCTATTTGTATATATAAACTACTGGGCAAACTTTTGCCATTTTCATTGAGTTCTTCATGCTCTTATACAGCTATACTAAGTATCAAGTAGGGTTTTATTTTAAAAATTATAAGGTTTCTTACTGTTAAGGATGTAAATTAGACCAGTGGGTCTCAACGGGGTGTCCATGGCCTCCTGGTGGTCCACAAGCCAGTTTCAGAGGATCTGCCATGCAGGGCTGGCATTAGACCGACTGGGGTCCAGGTCAGAAAGCTAAGCCCTGAGCCCCCCTGCCCAGGGCTGAAGCTTGAGCCCCTGAGCTGTGCCATGGAGTTTTTATAGCATGTTATTTTTTTTTTGGGGGGGGGGGGGGAGAAAGAGCTCAGGGGGACTCAGAGAAAAAAACCTTGGGAACTCTGGAGATAGACAATACCATAGCTCTATCAGAGCAAAGGAGAGAGAGATGGATTACGTAATTAGTTTAACACCTCACAATGCTGACTTGTTTCTTATATTTTCCAGTGCTTCATCCCAATTAGCGATAACCTTTGAAGGCTTCACACAGGGAGACAATGCAGCCAAACGGCAACAAAATTACTAGCTTTTTAATGGAATTTGACCTAACAGAGCTCACAGTTGCTCACTAACCTATCCAAACTGATAAGAAGGGATACACTGAGACATGGGAAGTTTTACTGAGCTGCGTAGTTGAAAAGATGTTTTCATTAGTCCAGTGTGTCCTTCATTAAACTAATGCATCAGAAGGTTTTAAATATTTTCTCTTTTTCTAATATAGAATTGTCTGGACACAATTGATAAAGTTAATAGATAACAAAAACTTACATTCCAAATAGAGCTCCCCCAAGATGTGCTGCATGGTCAAAAAACTTCCAACCCAGAAAAAGTCCTGCAGTGTCCATTGCAATAATGGCTTTTAAAGCCTAAAAATGAACAAAGCATTATGTGAGCAGAATCTGCAGCAGTCTCTAATCTCCAGCAGTAGGAACGTATCCTATTTACCATTAAGCAAACATTTAAATAGTAGAACGTTCCCCATAACATGCAACAATCCTTACTATGTAAATAAAGATTTCTCGAGACAGGTGCAGACTAGACTCTAGCCCTGCGGTTTTCTCACCAGACAATATACATGAAGTCTACTTCTAACAGAAGCCACAGAATAAAGGAGGCTAATAATGTGACAGTAAATATAATTTATTTCAAATATTCTACAAACCTAAAATATGTTTTTAAAATGGAATAAATGCATATCAGTTCTATTGCAAGGTCAAGCCAGAAAAGGAGGTAAATTGCTGGTAAAAAGAAACACTACGTACACCCTACACCAATTAAGGAAGCGTAGCAAATATCTCATTCACAAGTCAGTTCTATATAAGGGCATGGCTACACTGGAAACGTCAAAGCGCTGTTGCAGGATCGCTCCCCTGGCAGCGCTTTGAAGTGCAAGTGTGGTCATGCACAGTACTGGGAGAAAGCTCTCCCAGTGCTCCTGGTAATACACCTCCACGAGGGGATTAGCACTCAGAGCCTGTCCACACTAGCGCTTTAAAGCGCTCAGACTTGCTGCGCTAAGGGGGGGTGATTTTCCACACCCCTGAGCCAGCAAGTTAGAGTGTTATAAAATGTAAGTGTAGCCAAGCCCTAAGCCCTAATCATTTTATGTAGTAACAGCCTAGATTTGTGTCTGTGTTCCCAAGCACTCCCCCACCAACCACGTGGGTATGCATGTCTGCATCTACCTGATGGAAGGTGTGGGACAGCATCCTCAACCTCTCACCCATTGAGTATCTACTACTAGTACCCATGCTGGATAAAATATCAGACCTATTTAAGAGTAGAAGATCAGGGTATTCTAGAATGGTTAAGCAGAAGTACTGTGTAAGCAAAAGTACTGATAACAGTATGTCACCCTTTAGCGGATGCGATTTACTAACTATAAGCCCTAAGACTTATACAAGTGTGCATCTTTCTTGGGTTATACACTAGCAATAACACGGAGCAACAGTTTGCATATTTACCACAGTATTAACTATAATAATTAGCACCTAATTATATATACTTAGCATTAAACTAATTGCCTTCAATTCTGAGACAGAATTACATTCTCATATTTCGACTATTATGGTTATAAGGTTTGTTTGGGGTTTTTTTGTGGCCAAACAGTGAGTGAGTGATGTGTTTTATTAGACCAATTTCTGTTGGTGCAAGGCAGGCTTTCAAGCTACACAGAGCTGTTCTTCAACTCTGTGTGAGCTTGTCTCTTTCACCAGCAGAAGTTGGTCCAATAAGAGATATTACCTTACCCACTTGGTCTCTCTAAAATCTTGGAGAAATATGGGTACAACATTGCAGAAAAAGGATAGCATTTACAGCAACGTGATTAGAAATGATTTTTTCTGGAAAATTAAATTCTCAAATCTGCCTCTGCAGATTTCCTCTCTTTCTTATTCGCCCCCGGGTTATTTTTCATACAGCTCATTTAAAGTTGCCTGAAATAAGTAAGCAGATCCTGCAGTTTATCCCTAACAAACATAGCCGTACACTATGTGGCTCACTTTGAATGACAATAGGTTCCCACAGTGCACGTACACAATTTTGTTGTACTTCCTCACAGGCATCAGGTTCCCTTTCCCTATCCACATTTCCTGCGGCTTTAAGAATTTGGTGTGAAATACACTTCCAGGAAGGAATCTAGAAGTTAAGCTCTACACAATTTTATTTTATTTTTTAAAGAGAGAAACAAGCAACTGAAAACAAGCCTGATTCTTGATTGCTCTGCACCTTGTCTAGTCATCATACTAGACTAGAGTCAGTGCAGAACTCTACCAAATGAGAATGACATTTTACGCCCACTTTGCATTTGGTGCAAAGGACTACATAAGGTTCAGAGCAACAGCAAATCAGGCCCTAGAACTTCAAGCCATGACCATGTATTTAAATAAAAATTAGATATTGTTTGTATATTCATATTAAAAGGAGACATTCAGATACTGTTGGAGTGTAGAGAAAGGAAAATATTTAAAGTATACAATTTCTTCTGATATTCAAAGACACTTACATTTCCTGCTGTAAATGTGAACATTGGAAGAAGTATGATGGCTAGTTTTGCTTCTGGCATCTTCGTACATACTGCTGCAAGGACAGTCATGATAGCTCCTGACTGAAAATACATGAAAGTGAGCTGAGATATTACACAAGGGAAATTTATTTTTCTGTATGTGAATTTAGTTTGCTTGTTGCCTTTCTTTCCCAATGCAGCCCTATGACAAGTCCCAAAGCACAAAGCAGTAAATTTAGTATAGAAATAAATCAGGAAATCAGTGCTTTAATGTGAGATCTGAATCCATAAAAGCTGAAAGAATTCCTTCCTATGTCCTCACTGTCTGACCTCTAAAAAACAAGTGAACAAGTTGTAACTTTTTCTGAAAACAATGCTCTTTGTAACAATCAGAAATAACTTATGTTAATATAGTGCCTTTCGTCCCAATTAATTTTAGAAATATACACCTAGTATTACTGAAATGCAACTGTAGCTAAGGTGAAGGCAACCACTCAGTTTAAAGCATGCTGGACATCAGCAGATGACAACTTTTTTGGCCAAGGAAACTGGAGCCAACCCCTCCTCTAACAACATAAACCCATAGGATCTTCCAAGTCCATGCATGAACCGGACCTTAAACTGTATACAAGTTTGTGTGGTAATATCAACACCTGATCAGTGAGAAAGTTACTCTGTAGTAAATACAAGTGATTTGCAGGATAAGTGAACCGTATGTGTATGGCATTAACTGAAATTCAACTTATCAACTGCAACTCTAGTTGTCCAACAAGTTCCTCCCTCCATTTGTAAAACAAAACATGTTTAAAAAAAAAAAAAAGCCAAAACGTGATATAAATAAAACCTCCAAAAAACCCACAAATCTTGATCCAGCAGCAAGTTCACTTTACTCTTACTCTAAGTTGAGTGCCTTAAAACATCCCAAAGCTTTGATAGAAGGTATTTTTATTTAGAAAAAGTGTAAGCAGAATAGAAAAGCATATCACTCCTGCCAACTTCTGAAATTCTACAAATTGAGTGTGCTCAAGCAAAAGTTCTATATTTTTGGGAAAGTCATAGGAAGGAAGTTAGAGAAACATTTCACCACCATTACTTGTTAATTTCTACTGTCCCTGATCATATGATCTCTTGTGATGGCTTCAAAATCACGATTTTCAATAATTAGAGCAGAATTATGGATAACAGCCGTTATAAACTAGTGAGTTCAGTTCTAAAATTTATCTGCTCAGTGATAAGAGATAAGCACTAGTTTACAACCCATTAGCATCTAGCAGCATTAATTCTGGGCTGCTGGTACCAAAAGCTTGGAAGAATGGCTCAGTTCTTGCACAGGAATGACTGTTTGATTACTCTCAACGCTGGTAACTCCTGCCTGCCTTCCCAAGCCAACACATCCCTGATTTCTAAGGAAGTTGTGGAATACAGTGCTTTGAAACTGGTTTTAGTGATGCTGAAACATAGTATTTCGAGATTTTAAAACATATGCTACTCACAGCTCCAAGTGATGGTCCAAATCTTCCAGTAATTACTTTATTAATGTAACTGACAAATGTGGAGATAACACCTAAAAAAGATGAAATTACTGTTAGAAACCATATCATGAATGTAAGTGAGGGGCAGGAGGCACCAAAACATTGCCTGAATGTTTGCATGAGATATCTTGCACACTAACTTTTTAACTTAATTTTTTGAGGAGGTAGACATGGTGACTAGAAACAGTTGTAGTTTTATCTCATCTCAGGGATGTCCTAAGAGAATATTAAAAAGTAATAGTTCCGTGATGAAGCATGACTTTAAATACAAGGCTTGCACTTCAACAGCCTAAAACCAAACATTCCAATGTGATTAGTGCTCTATTCTGCAGAAGTTCTTTGCAGGCAGAGACCATCTTTTTGTTCTTTGTTCAGTGCCTCACACAGTGGGGGCGTGGTGGATGACTAGGGCTGCTAGGTGCTATGGTAATACAAATAAATAATTAAAATAAGCACCATAGTTCGTGTACGACAGTCTATGGGAATGAAGAATCAGTATCTGCAGCCAGCGAAAAATGTTACTCTCTCTCTCACTTCCTAACGGCATAAATATGGTCATGACATTTCTTTAAAGTATTAATCTTTTGAAAAATTACCTGCAGAAAGGTACACTGCTATGAACTGCTCACGTCCCAACAGAGACACTATACTTGAAGAAAAACTCCACAACACATACATATTTGCAGCCATGTGGAACAAAGAGAAATGACTAAATGTAGAGAGCAACATGGGAGAGCAAAGAACTCCTACAAGAAGAAGAAAACTAGTGGTTAATAAAGAACAAATACCCGCCATTTTAGTATTTTTATTTTCATTTGTGTGCAAAAGTACTTACAACACAAGCAAGAGAAAATATAGTTATCAGACTTCTTAGATATTTCATAAGCTTTAAACATGTAAAATGTGAGAAGTGTAATGAGCATCAGATTCAGTGTGGTGACTACCGAAGCATGCAACATTTTCTACAAAATCTGTCACCCACGTGAAATAGTACATTAAAGATTTCCTTGTGGAGAGATTACATGGATTTTTCAAAAGCTTCCAAACCATTCTTTGGAGAGAGTGGGAAAGCCACTTTTTTTCATTGACAGTTTTGTCCAATTATTACTGCTTAGCAGCCTTAAGGTATGAAGGAGAATCTTAGCTCTCTTTAAAAAAAGTCTAGTCCTATTTAATGCAATGGTAAAGGTAAATAGATAGAAACCAATCTCTAGTTCAAAGTCTGAAAATTTCAGAGGACCCTAAGTCAACTGGGAGTCCAGCTGGTTTGTTTCCTTCCAAAAGACCAGGAAGAATAATAATCACAGCAGAGCTACAACTTCATTCCACTATGAGAGAAATCCCCCTTTGCAAAGACATAAGCCATTTGTTCAGCGTGGCACACTTGAAGATACTAGACCTTAAAACCTTGACATTATGATCTCAAGCAAAGCTATTTTTGGAAAAAAAAGTTTCTATAAATACATTATTTATAATATACCCCTCCCCAAGGCCCACCTGTTGAATTGGACAGGTGGACATACCCACTCACAGTACACTTACTAGACGCTGGATTAGATGTGAAGTAAGTAATCATTGTCCGCTGCATAGAAGGGATCCTCCATAAACAGAACACAAGTACATTTGCAGCTATGATACCTAATAAGAAAAAAATCCAATTTAGAGACAAAGTATGAATATAACGTGCAAGAATGAAGCACTTAGTAGCAAAGTTTCAGAATTTCAGAACCACATTTACAATAGCCACGTTTTTTTTTTTGCTACTCCCATATAAAAATGGCAATTTTTAATTTTTATTTTCTGATGATTTTAAGAAAAATGAACTGGAATTCAGAAATCTTTACATAATGTAAACCCTTTTAACAGAAGTCACATTTTGTATCTAAACTAGCATTCCTTTAGTTGCACAAAATACACACCTGTATGGTCCAGTGAGTCACTTCCAAGAAATTTGAAACTAATCTGCTACAATTAATCTTCCACGAAATCTACAACTAACTACATTTGTCTTTGTAATTTACAAATTGTTGTTTATTTACTAAGTTTTAATCCTGATCATATTCTAATTTAGATAATAATTTACTGACTGAAAGCAGACTAATGCAAGTTTACATCCTTGCATGTTTCCAAGGGTATGGCTATACTACCCGCCAGAGGAGCGGGTAGCGCTCGATATTTTGGGGACTGATTTATCACGTCTCATCTAGACATGATAAATCAACCTACAAATGCACTCCCCGTCGACTCCAGAACTCCATCTCGGCAAGAGGAATAAGTGGAGTTGGCGGGGGAATGGCTGCGGTCAACTCACCGCCATGGGGACGTTCGGGCAAGTCGACCTAAGATACTGCGACTTCAGCTATGCAATTGACATAGCTGAAGTTGCATATCATAGGTCAACACTCCCGCCCCCTCAGTGTAGCCCAGACACCGAAAACCAAATTAAAATATAGCTTTTGTCCTGGAAAGCATATAAAGCTGTTTTTAAAGTTCTGAATGGTTTATATTACAAATGTATATTATAAATCATTACTAGAAAGGAGATAATTTCTTTCCTTGTAAAAACTTAGATTCCTTATTTTCATGACTTATTTGAAAGAGTTCTGCTGAATTCAAACCAGAAAAATATTTTCAAGGACATTTATATCTGAAATTCTCTATTTAGAATCTGTATAATCTACTTTCTCTGAGCTGCTTTTAGCTTTACGAAAGCGCCTATCGTATGCTACAGTGCTTTCTTATTAACCAAAGATTTCATTATGTGCTCAACAAGTTATAGAAGACCTCAACAAGGAATTTTTGCAAAATAATTCCAAATCTGTTCTGGTGCAACATGGCAGACAAGTATGTTTAAAAGGTTTCAATGTATACCAGTTATATTTACATGTAATATAAATAAGCCCCTATTTAATTTGCAATATTGTGGAAATTGCAAATTCTGCAGTATTAGGCATCCATCACAATTTTGACAATGGGAAGCCGTTGACAGTGGAAAATCGCAGAACAATAACAATGGGCTTTATTACTGCAAATAATAAGGTCCATTATTACTTTTCCGCAATTTTCCATGACTTGTCTGCAACTCAGATACAATTTTTTTGACAATCCTGCAATTAAAGTAGGGCCTTAAATATAAATATTAACCATATATTGAGAATCACCACAGAGACTATGCATGATTAATTTTCCACATAATTTTTCCAGATAGAATATTGCCACCACTTTGTTTAGACATAATAAAAGCTCACATTGGATGTTAAGAGTTATCCAAAATATTGTATAAAACCAGTTGATCAGACTTTATATATTTAGCTGGAATTCTTTAATGTGGCTACAATTGCCCTAGACATTCAAGACTTAAGTGCAATTTATTTTAGACTACTAAGCAATCCTTTAAAATGAGTCAGAAAGTGGTTGAAACCAATATTTTGTCCTTAAAGATTTACTTTTTCTATATAAATATATATTTTGACAAATGGACACACTAGTTATTTAAGCTCTAATATGATCAAAAGAAATCTGCTCACGACAAATATTTTTACATACAGCATACATAACACGGAGCATGTTCTAGATTAAGTGCTGTAAATTAGCTATTTCTCATCTATTTTTCTCTTTAATCTGAATAGCTATGTGAGATGTCTATTAATTGGATTTCAATAATTCTGTATTAAGCAGATTCCACGAAACTACTGTTAAATACAAATACCTGTGTATTATATAACAAAACCTGATACACAAGAAGATAGCTATCTCCTGTTTGCAACATTGTATGTGCAGTTGACACATTAAGAGAAAGCAAGGCCTTTATGCTGCAACATGGAGAAAAATTACAATATGTTTCCATTGTTTCTGGTTATGGTGCATAAAATTGCATGATATGCCTTGGATGACAAAGAATATTTCCAGAAAAAGGAAAAGATAGCTATTTTACCCAGTAGTACACAGTAAATCCACCTCTCATGAGAAAGCTATTAACTTGAAGGACAACCAATGTTTAACATGGGTTGTGCTGGTGGGCTCTGGCAAGGTTGTAGAAATTCTTTACTATGCTGCTTCGGAGGGTCCCTCATGCCCAATTTCTACTATACTTCTGTACATGTAGAAGAAGGAAGATTCTGACTAATACTACAGAATATTCCAAACAAGTGGAGATTTCATTTAATATACAAGAAATGTATTCTGTGAGAAGAAATGGGTAGCAGAGGCAAATGGGGAATGAAAATAGCGTGTACGTACACAGATTTGCTTTGTTTCTTACAATCGATAAGCATGGAATGAAAGCCATCTATTGTGACATACTGTACCTGTT
This sequence comes from Sternotherus odoratus, assembly GCA_032164245.1. NCBI lineage: Eukaryota > Metazoa > Chordata > Testudines > Kinosternidae > Sternotherus > Sternotherus odoratus. The sequence continues at coordinate 36,560,992 of JAVMKO010000009.1, read as the reverse complement.
TGCCATAATTCTCTTCCAGTGAATGTCTAATACTTGTAAGCAAACACAAACCTGTCACAGTCCGCTGACCCTCACTCAGGCTATTCCACCACCTGTTAATCTGAAAGAGAATAAGTAGTATTTACAGACCTCCCAAAATAGCCAGGATCTCAGAACTATTTGAAAATCACATAAGATTCCACTTAAATATATACATAAAAATCAAGTTCTTTTTAACAGAAGGATTGAGTAAATATAAGTTTCTAATATTCATTGTTTAAAAAAAAACTATTTTAAGTTTAATAGAAAAGTTAATTTCCTGTTCATATATTTTTAAAAATCTCCTCTCTCAGTTAAATATCCTGTTACGGAAAAAGATTCAGTCCTTACATGGTACTAAACAGCATAGCTCCACTGAATTCCAAAGCATGATATCAATTTATCCAACAAAGATCTGGCCCACAATATTTATGTTCATCTCCTAGGCTGAGCCTCTTGATGACAGCTATTTGTGGTGTCTCACCACCCGCCTTTAAGAGTCCATCTTTGCACCAGAGGTCATTTTTTGCAGAAGCAGCTCACTCCCCCATGTATCCAGTTGAGCCCATCCCTCCTCCACCTTTAAGAAACCCCCTAGAAAAATGTATTATGACCACAGGCAGCTCTTAGATGTGCTTTTTCCCCTCTGTCCCCTTCTAATGGTCCTTTTTAACTATTTTTTAAAAAAATTGTTGGTTTGATTATAGTTTTAAAACACTCCAAGGTACTACATAAATTATTTCTATAGGTTGGACAAAAAGTAATCAAATAAGATTTCAGTGAATTGTTCATTAAAGTCATCACTCCATCTCTCCCCACTTCCTTAATTATCTGGCATGGGAGCTGGATAAACCCACATCAATATTTTCTCCCCATCATATCCTCCAGTATGTCCATTATGCAAATGTGATTTTGTGTAAGACAAAAAGCCTACATGCCTTTACTAACTAGCACTGGATGCTGAATTTAGAAGGATACTTGTATTACCAGATGGAGGTGGGGGCTGGGGATTTTTAAAAAATGTATTAGCAATGATACAGTAGTTTATTATATTTTAGATAGATATTTTAGAATCCAGCAACCCTTTCCTATCAGATAGTTTACTTGACTTGTTTACTTCACAATTTCTAAATACTCTTAAGGGGCAGCCTTGATCTTGCATGTGATTCATATAAACACAGATGGTGAGACATTCATTTGGACACAAGTATTACAGTGTATTCAATTCACATCATGGACACAGAGGGTTCCTCTGCACCCTGCTCGGGGAACAGCACCTCTGCAGCTGCACACTCACCCCTACTAATAGTGGAAGAAACAGACCAGGACTAGGAATCAGATCTGCTCTCCTGCTAGTCAGAGAACCAACCTCTCCGTGGACGTAATGTACAGAACTCATTTCTTATATTTTAAATGAAAATATTACAGGAAAGTGAAAGTGATTATGGTACCCAGTGTTGCCAACTGATAATTTTATCATAAGTCTAGCAATATTTGGTCTTTGTCAAAGTTACAAATTAAGTCAGGTGTTTACTTGTGATGTTTTTTTCATGTTCATTTATAAAAAATGTTATAGTACTTAGTTTCAAAGAAAGCTTGAAAAAATGAAACTTATAGGCTTAAAACCCAGAAGACAAGTATCTCATATTTATGCTTTAAAAAAACAACAAAAAAACCCATGATTTTTAAGCCAATGATTTTTGAACATGAAGGGTTGGCAATACTATAACTTCTAGCACGATAAAAAAAGCAAGTGGAATTTTAAAATATATTAGACATAACAGAACTACTTGCCCCCCACCAAAAAGGATGGGAGACCAAAAGGGGACTACTATTTCATCTCTTCAATAGCAGTGCCAAATGTTTCGTTTGGCACTGCTATTGCTAACTGTGCTAACTGTGAATCAGCTTCCTTTCAAATTGACATATAGCACACTAAGCTGCAAGCTTGTCTCCCCCAGCCCAGAAAGGACTAATCATGCCATCCCCAGAAGTATGTTCAGGCCCTTCCTTCAGGGTCCAGTTTCATTCTTTAAATACAAAACTCAGAGGAACACACACAGTTATCCCCCAGATCAAAACAGTTTGCAGGGCACAGAGGGCTTTCCTCCTTGCATCTGTTCCCACTGCTCCAGAGCCAGACATGGAAGCCAAATTCCTTCCTTCAACTCTCCTAGCCCTTTATACAGGAATCAACTGACCCATTCCCAACTGGGTCTGATAATGGAACAGGGCAGGCTGGCCAGCCCCAACCACCCTGATGCTTAAAGGGACAGACCATCCTGTTAGGCAAACCTGTGTCATTTCTGCCATACAGCACTAATTAGAAAAGTTGCTGAAGTGCCAAGAATTTGATACTATAAAATAAAAAAGGTGAGTATCTATTACTGTATTCAACCAATACTAGAGAGGCATCAATATACATGCCTGATTTTTAGTTTGTTTTATAGTGTTGACCACATGACAGTCTTCCAAGGTTACATTACTGTGGTAGGTCAAGCATCATATTCAATAAAACACTAAGCACACTATTTATATGCAATACATGTTGTTATAGTCCTATAGTCACTGCACTGACAACATTTAAATGCACAATATAGTTATGTTCTGTGTACCTGCATTCTGAAGTCCCCATTTTTCTGAGGTCGTAATTTATCCATCCAATCTGCTCGAGCCTCTTCAAAATAGTTCTGGACCCGGGATTTTAGGTATTCATACTGCCAAATAGCAGCGGATCCAAATGCACAGCCTGTAAACTATGTAACATTAGATGCATTCAAAACCAAAGTCTAATATGGAAGACAAGTTCTTATAAAATTTTAGGTAAAAATATAGCATGTGTTCCTACTGCACTTACATTACTATTAAATGTAATAATGTAAATTAATATTAAATACTGTTAAAAACATTCAAAAAGTAAGGTTCACTAAATTATGTAGCAATATTGACTGTATTAGACAATATTTAATAAGAGCCTTCTTTTATGGTTATTTTGCAAGACATTGCAGGTTACTGCCTAACTGCCAATTTGTGGCAAGATTAACCAATATTGTGCCACAAAAATCAGAACTCTTGTTGCAATATTTAGGGTCAGTGTGCTAAACCGTCTGCTCCCTTCTACTTATTATGAGAGGTTTTCATTCCCTTTCTTTCAGGCTGGAAGGAGAAGGGAAAGAGGTACCAGAGGATGGGACACTGACTGGGATGCAACAGGAAAGGGACTCTGACCTTCAAGGATGATTCAGAAAGGCTGTAGAGCATACAAAAACAGCTAGCAGTTTGTTTAGCTTCAGGATTTTTTTTTTTTTTTTTTTTAAATCTTACTGGGGGGGGTAGTACTAGCAACATTCAGAGCTCAATAACAAGCTAGCTGAATAGTATATGTATGGGAAATGTATTCAAGAATATTCTCTCCCTTTGAAAGAGATGGCAGCTCCCTTAGGACTAGCAAACAACACACTGTACAGATTACAAAATACAGGACTATTTAAGCAGACATTCTCAGATTAATTGGGTAACAATTTGGTAATACTCCTCCTGGAAGAAATCCACCAAACTCACAGAAGACAGTTAAAATAGAAAAAAGTATGTTCTGAGAAAACTGTTTAAAAAAATTAAGAGAAAATACATTTGATGGTGATGGATGTACAGCCTCACGCAATAAGCTTTTGGGGGTTTATTGCCTTATTTTTAATGAAATACTCATGTTTATCATGCACAAATTCTCTGGCAGTCACCTGCACAAGTAACTCTGCATCAATGCTATTTCTAATACATGTAACATGATGGCACAAACAATTACCCCAACTGTAAAAAAGAAAGGCTTCACAAGATGCTTCAACGTAGGGGAAGAAGCATAAAAGATAGCTTCCTGTACTGGAGGAGACAGACTGCTTTTGTACGGCTTGGGGACAGTTTCTTGGTCTGTTTTTCGAGGTTCAGTCTTTTGTGGTGCTCTTTTGAATCCATTTTTCTGCTGTGTATATAAAGTAAACCTGGGAAAAGAAGAAATGTGTGCCATATACAAAGTCAATGTTGACTCACTATCTCTGTTTTAAACCCAAACCTATTATCTAGACATTACACAAACTTTTGCTGGGGAGGGGGAGCTAGACCAGCAAACTTCTTTACACAACTGTAAAGAGGCGTGTTCTTCACCTGCATGCTACAGAATTTCCTTGCTTCAGGATTTACTTTGCCCTTCACAGAATGGGGAAACTAGCTCTTGTGTGTTTCAGCCTCTCATTTCCCAGTCTAGCTTGCATAAAAATATGAAAATGCAATAATGATGGTATCAGCATACTAGGTAAAAAAGTTGGCAACATGGTGCAACTCTATCTGTTCTTCATTGTGTTATGAAACCAACTTAGACAATTCATTTCCCAAGGCTGGGGAGCTGCTAGGCAGCAGCTTAAGTTTCAGGCCTGGGAATGGCCCAGTTCATTTTCAGTTACTTCAAGTGTAATCCTTAGTGCGTTACCTTGTTATCAAGTAATATGGTTAAAATAACACCACTGGATGGCAGTGTGCGTGGGTTACTGCAGAAGGAATTACAACTGTGGGATTCTCCTAATTTTAACGCTTGATCTTAGTACTACACCACCACCTGGGGACCTATGTACGGTTACAGGCAGTTCTCGGTCAACTGCCCCGGGGTGTTTGGTCTGAGCTTGCCCTAGCCAAGGGGTGCCGGGTGCGTGCTGGGAGACCCCCAGGCCCGACACTGGTTGTGCACCGCCCGGCTCCCTCCACTCCCTGGTGTGATTTTCAAGAGATTTTCCACGTTTCCATTCAGCGGCCGGCTGGACAGACAGGGCGTCGCCAGGGCTCAGGGGAGACAGGCAGAGACCAGGCTGGCTCACGCCGGTCGGAAGCCCTCAGCTCGGAGCCGGGGCGCTCCTCACACAGCACCGTGACTGCGCAGCGCCCGAGGGGTCGGTGACAGCCCGCAAGGCGCCCGGGACCACCCCACCAGCGGCCATCGAGAGCACGCCCCCGTCCCGTGCCGGACCCCCTCCCGGCTCATCGCACCGGCCTCGGGGGGGACCCCCGCTCGGCCACGCCGCTCCCCCGGTACCTGGGGGTCCGGGAGCGGCGGCCGCTCAGGACCTCTCGGCTGCAGAGCCGGGCCCAGCAGCTCCACGCCATGTTCCGACCCTGGCCCGCCCCGCACCTTAAGCGCTTCCGGGGCAGCCGGCCGCCATCTAACCAGGGACAGCGCCCAGCGCGTCACAAGGGGGCAGAGAAGAGCTGGATCCCGGCCACCCGACGGGCCGGGGGAGGACAGTGCAGCCCACGCACACACGCTCAGCCGTAGCTGGGCCCAGCCTACAGTTACCGATCCCGCAGACCCTGTACGGTCGCTCCCCAGACGCTATATTAAGAGGGATATTTCTGGTACACCGGTCAACAACAGCCGCCATGTTGAGAAGGACATCGGCCACGTCCCGCTTTAGCCGCCATGTTGAGAGGGTCATCGCCTGTCTTTCCCAACTCGATCTCGGCCATGTTGAGAAGGGCATTTCCGTTATTCCTGGCTTAGTGTGGGCCGCCATGTTGAGAAAGTCATTACCACGTGACCACAGAGCTCCCCTCTGTCCGCCATGTTGAGAAGGATATCGGCCACGTCCCGCTTTAGCCGCCATGTTGAGAGGGTCATCGCCTGTCTTTCCAACTCGATCTCGGCCATGTTGAGAAAGTCATTACCACGTGACCACAGAGCTCCCCTCTGTCCGCCATGTTGAGAGGGGCATTTTCGAAGACTGATATTACCTCCTGCCTTGGTGCCTAAGAGAAAAGCTGTTTCAAAGATGGCGGCCATCAGAAGGCTGTAGGGCTGTGGTGTCTATGGGCCCTTGGGGAGGTTGGAGATCCCGCTGGGTCTACTTCTGAGGGGTGCTGACTGGGGGCAGAGGGATGCAGCTGCTGTAGGGCTCGTGGAGGCAGAAGCCCAGCAGCTGGAGTGGAGGCCTTCAGCCTGGGGGGAGCCCTATGACACCTCCTACATCCTCCTCTAGGACTTACAGGCCTGTGGGACTTGAAATCTGTTAGGTCTTGGCACCTGCAGCAAGGCCCAAGACATGAGCCTGGCTGGCATAGCTAGACTAGCAGGGGATCGATTCATATCAGAAAACATTGTGATTTCACCGAGTGCTCCCTGAGGGAAAAAATACTTCCATCAGTAGCAATCAAAATGTAGGTAACAAAGAGTCCTGTGGCACCTTAAAGACTAACTATAATTAAGGTGCCACAGGACTCTTTGTTACCTCTGCTATTCCAGACTAACATGACTACTTCTCTGATTCTTGAAATCAAAATGTACAGCTCAGGGTAAGAAAAATGCTATTTGGGAACATGCTAGAGCAGCAGTTCTCAAACTTTTTGAGACCACGACCCCTTTTCCGGCTGCGTCGGCGCAGCGCGACCCCTCCAATCCCCGCCGGGGGCGGGCTGCCGGCTGCGCCCCGGCCCCCCAGCCCCGCTGCGGGCGGCCGGCTGCGGCCTGGCCCTGCCACAGGCAGGCGGCCAGCTGTGCCCCAGCCCCGCGGCGGGCGGCCGGCTGTGCCCCGCCCTCTCCGCCGCGAGTTGCGGCGGCAGGAGCTCGCGACCCCCTGGGGAGCACTCAGTGACCCCCCCGTGGGGTCGCAACCCCCAGTTTGAGAAACCCTGGGCTAGAGGTTGATTTAAGGATTTTTTACTTTATGTATATTGACACATGATGGTGACAATTTATGTGACAAACCTTTAACTTTTAGACTCTTGGCAGTTATCATTAAATAATTATTGTCAGACTCCCCCATAATTTCCTGCAGTGTGAAAATGTAAATGGATAAAAAGTTTTGTGGAAAAATCTTTAAAATACATATTGATATCCATCAGAATTATAAATATATCAAAATCAAATTCTGGTAAGCATAGAGCTGGGGGCTTGTTATCCTCACAGTTTTTTTTATCCTGGGGCTCACCGTAGTTGTGTTATATATAGAAATCCAACTCCTGAAATCTTGTGATTATGTGAGGAGCCCATCTTTCATTAGTAAAACAAAAAATCAGCTTCTGACAGCTCCATTGTGGAGAAAAGATTGAAAACATGACTCAAGTGAAAGAACATAAACTATAATTAAATAAATATACCTTATTTTAAATCTCATGGTTTTTTAGACCAGACTTGCGGTTTTTTATTGCTTGATGTTAGCAATATTGAGGGAGAGACTCTGTGATGGTGGCAGGTTTGGGGAGAAGGAGCTGGGCTGCAATGGGACATGGCAGAGTCTGAGATGGCTTTTATAGTGCCTACAGATCCAAATCAGGGACAAGGCAGTGTACATGCAAGTAAAACAGTCCCTGCCCAGCCCCAGAGAACTCACAATGTAGGACTGACAAATGCAACAGATGGATAAACAGAGACATGAGTGTAGGGTGATGGGCAAAGTAATGGTAATGATGAATGTTATATGCATATATTAGTACATGGGTGGCCAACCTGTGCCTCTGGAGCTGCATGTGGCTCTTCAGAGGTTAATATGCTGCTGCTTAACTAGGCACTGATGCTGGGGCTGGAGCTATAGATGCTAACTTCCAGTGTGCTAGGGGGTGCTCACTGCTCAACCCCCTGCTCTGCCTCAACCCCCTGTCCCTTCCCCTGAGCCTGCCATGCCCTCGCTCTGTCCCCCTTCCCTCCCTAGTCTCCTGCACATGTGAAACAGCTGATTGCGGTGGGCAGGGGGAGTAGGCACTGATTGGTGGGGGCTGCTGGCAGGCAGGAGACACTGGGAGCTGGGGAGTGGATGCGGGACTGCTGACATTACTGTGTCTCTTTGCAATGTACATTGGTAAATTCTGGCCCCTTCTCAGGCTCAAGTTGCCTGCCCCTTTATTAGTACTTTGATCATAGGAATCACAAGTGGTCACGGGCCAAATAAAAGTATTGTCAGTAGCCCAATCAAGTGTACGGATGGGGGCAAGAAAGCAGTCCACTTGAGGATTGTCAGGAATTAAGATTTGTTTCCTTTTTTGAACATGCATCTTGTTTAACTGGATGGGGATTTTGTCTGCTAAAATGAATACTAGACAGTGAACTGAAGCAACCTCCTTAAGCTTGCTGTGTAATTCTGCTTTTGTGTTCATATATTGCATTTTGTTTTAAATCTGGATTTTATCTCTTTCTAATCTGCACTGGTGGTCATGGATCATCCTCTGAATTTGCTTGATTTAATCAAGAAGCAGGTTCCAGGCCACCTATTTCTATTGTAAAAACATTTATTGCAATACTTTTAGAAGTGAAAGCAACATTGTCGTCAGTACTGTTCATTTATATACCTCCCCTCCCCATCGTTGAACAATACAGCTAATTTGGTAAAAAGAATAAAAGAGAATTGAGTTTCAAAATGTGGAGTCTTGTACAGCTCATATTTCCTCTTGTTTCATGGTGTGGTTCTCCCTTCATCCCCCCCAAATCTCCAATAACATTTGGAAGCCTTTCCAGGGTCTTACCAGAATTCATTAGCATGTTTTCTAGACTTAATATTTTTCTTTTATAACCTTTGCTGTCATGTCTGCAATCCACTTAAATTTTTGGTTAGGAAGTTTATTTCTAATCTCAAGGATGTTCTTTGCCCTCTATAAGGCTTGAAAACCCTTTTCATAAGGTTGTAGTTCTTAATTTGATATGGTTAGTGGAGCAACACTTGCTAGATGATTAGACTCTTCTCTTGATTTTATTGTCAGAACATTCTGCCAAAGTCTTGTTTGGACAGTCCCAGTCTTAATTATTAGAGAGACGGGGTGGGTGAGGTAATACATTTTATTGGACCAACTTCTATTGCTGGAAGGGACAAGCTTTTGAGCTTTTTCCAGTAAAAGATATTAGCTCACCCATCTTGTCTCATATTTTGGGACCAACATGGCTACAACAACATTGTAAACAGTGCTTAATTATTCAATTATTAGCATTTGTAAATGTCTCCATTGCAAATGTCTTCATAACTTAATTCTAAGGCTGTCAAACAAGCATTTTTCACAAACATTTTTATATAATTAAAAGTACAAGAGCAACAACAAATCAGCCATCGAATCTGGCAATCTTGTTGACACTGAAAAGCTATAAAGCTTGGAGACTGAGCTACCTTGCAACTTTTGGAGATGGCTTTCATAGCAGCTTTGCACCATACTACCAAGGCAGGGAAGGGGTGATGTAAATGTGACTCTTCATGAAGGGTTAGACCAAGAGTGATGAGAGTCAAAAACCACTCCTTTGATTTCAAATGTAATTCACTAGAGTGGCATCTGTGGAAGTTGCAGATGTTTGAATTTCTGAAGCCTTTCCAATGATTGAGAATGTTTAATACTTACCATAGATTAAACTTTATCTATTATCCTTTAATCAAAACCTCATTAGAACTCTGCAAGTGAAAAATTAAATATTTGAAATATAGGAAACTCTGGCTTTGTTTCCCCACCTACTGCCCACTATAGGAGACCTCTATATTTCCAGTAAGGGATATAGACCTCTTCTATCTCCTACCACATTACATATTAATCTGTGACCAACATTACTCAAAGACAAGACACTCTTCTTACTTACTCATTCTTTAGGAATTACGAATATCAGCATCCCATTCTTAGGTTAGCTCTAACCCCCAAACCACTACCTTTTTTTCTGCAATGGTCAAAGGAACTAAAAATCTTTCATCTGATATCTCACATACCTCGCCACTCAGAGAACCCAATCTGTTCCTTCCACCTTATATCTCTCCACCCTGCTAATATGACTGAACTACATCCTCCAAATTCAGACCAGACATGCATTTTCACTCCACTCCAGTGGCCACCCTGTGGCTGCAGAGCCACATGCTGCTCTTCAGGAGTTAATATGCGGCTCCTTGTATAGCCACCAATTCCGGGGCTAGAGCTACAGGCACCAGCTTTCCAATGTGCCGGGTGGTGCTCACTGCTCGACCCCTGGCTCTGCCATAAGACCCTGCCCTTTCCGGTGCCCTTCCCTGAGCCACTGGGCTCTTGCTCCTCCCCCCCACCCCCCGAAAGCCTCCTGCATGCCACAAAACAGCCTATCGGGAGGTGTAGGGAAGGAGGAGGAGGCGCTGATTGGAGGGGCTTCTGGTGGATGGGAGGTGCTGGGAGTGGTGGTTGGGGATGGACTGGTGGTGGGCTGCTGATGTATTACTGTGGCTCTTTGGCAATGTACATTGGTAAATTCTGGCTCCTTCTCAGCTTAAGGTTGGCCAGTTCTGCTCTGCTAAGTCCACAAATATTGTTTGGAGCTGATGGTATCACATCCATCCGACATGGAGTACTAATACTTCTAGTCACTGAGGCAAAAGGTTCTTAAAATTGTACTTACAACTCTGTTAGGAGAAGGGCTGGATATAGTTATGGGGTTAGAGTTCAGGTTGTTTGTGGAACCTAAATTCAGAATTTCATGACTTTCAATAATCTACTATTTTGATTTACTGCATTCTAATGAAGGTGGATATATGTCCAACTTTGACTAGACTTAAAAATGTTGGGGAGGGCATTGTATAAAGTTTTAATCTTATGATCTTTACTATCAAGAATCAATAGTGATTGCCTGGATCCACAGCTATGTAGCCTACAAAACGCGTTAATCTGGGTTACTGGTCTGTTTGTTTGGTATAAAGCCTATTTGATCTTGTTGCATCTATTAAGCTTATATTTTGTTGCAAATTTTCCTAATGGATCACTAAATATTTTAATAGATTACAAAATTTAGAAGTGTTTGGAAGAAAAATGTTCCTCTCTGAAATGTAGAGCTGAGCCTTTTTCAGTGGACTTGTAATCTCTAAAGTTTTAAATTGTTTTGTATTTGAGTGCAGTTATGTAACAGAAAACAATCTACATTTGTAAATTGCACTTTCACAATAAAAAGATTGCACTAAAGTACTCCTTATGAGGTGAATTAAAAATACTATTTCTTTCATTTATCATTTTTATGGTACAAATATTAATAATAAAAATAATAATAGAGTGAGCATTGTACACTTTGTATTCTGTGTTGTAATTAAAATCAATATATTTGAAAATGTAGAAAAACCTCCAAAATATTTAATACATTTCATTGGTATTCTAATGTTTAACACTATGATTAAAACTGTGATTAATAACAATGATTTTTTTAATTGTGATGAATTTTTTTGAGGTAATCATGTGAGTTAACTGTGATTAATCAATAGCCCTATTAGGGCGTATTAAACATCTTTTTTTGTCTTTTAATGCAATTTAACAGCAAGAAACAAAGGGAAGCTGACACCATCTGAGCAATCAGCTCTTCTCAGGCCACCCTCAAGTGATCCCCAGAATTGTTTGAAAACCTCTGGCAATTAGCTTCTCTAACATTAAGATTGATTTTAATGTGTTTAATTTAATTTGTTCATATTACTGAAGCTAGCCTGTAGTGTAGTACTATGAACTTTTATCCACCAGTCAATGATCTGGCAGCGAGGCCTTGATTTTTAGTACAGGGGGAAAGGTCCTAATACAGTGCAAACTTTGTGTTTGACCAAACTGAGCCTCACAAAGTGCTGACATTACTGTCCAGCAGAAAGGCAACTGAAATAAGCAGAAAGCATATCTGTAAACGTAAGTGTCAACATTATGTTGTTTGAAATTTGAATCTATGTAGTGTAATGTGATAAAGTATAAACTGATTCAATTAATTATTTTTATTCTTGTATTTGATTGCCTTAATTTAAAAAACAAACTGAGTTTGTAAACTAGTGACATGGAAGTGTTGCAACAAGAGACAAATTTAAAACTCAGAGTATTGGAGTATCTGTTTTTTTATGGTAAACATATAAAGATGTAGTAGAACCTAACAATCTGGAACAAATATAATATAGTTGGAATATTTTTACTTGATTTCCAAAGAAAAGATCAAACTTTAACTGTCAGGTATATTGTGAAATAATTTTCCTAATCTTTTCACTGTTAGTTTGTAGTTTACATGAAGCATAGACAATGTGACTAATGTAAATGTAATCTGATCTACTGCATGTATTTAAACTATTTTAATAGGTTTCTGATATCTGAATTTTAGGGGCTACTTTGAAAACCAAGAAATGGCATCGCCATCTTTACAAATCTCTGCATTGCTTCCGGCTTTGGCGGGGCTCATCATTTTACTTGTTGCGACTGTATCCAATAAATGGAAAATTTCCAGCACTGCAACAGCAGTTATTACCGCAAACTGGATTTACGAAGGCCTCTGGATGAACTGTGCAGCTACTGCCATGGGTTCTGTTCAGTGCAAGAAATTTTTCTCCTTGCTGAGTTTAGACAGTAAGTGTATGGTTTACATACATAAAATACTAGGGTGCAATTTACCTCCCCCTTTGGGTATGGAGTTAGACAGGTTAGGAGACAGAATTCACTATGGACAAGCCAAAAGGCTTCAACCCAGCCTCTTTATGGCCACTACTGTAGCCCAGGGGTTTCCAAACTGGGGTTCGTGAATCCCTGGGGGTTCATGAAATGTTATGGGAGTGTTCAGGGGAAAAAATCCCTAGTGGTGGACAGAGCTGTCCATAGAGACCCTGGGAAGCATAGGGCCAGCAGCCTGAAGCCTTGGGGACTTACAAGAGCGAAGTAGATCTAAGCAAGCATATCACGGTGAGTAGATTTAAACGTCAAGACTTCTTTTACAAAATAGAAAGGGAGGTGGGTATTTTTTGCTGTGTTTAAAATGAAATAGGCTGCTAATGTTGTTTTAAAATTATTATGAAGAACAAGTTTAGGCTTTGTTGTGGTGTGAATTGTTTGCCTGAACTGCTCAAGACCTGAATGCTTGTGTAGGAGGAACTCTTTTGAGTTGGTGTCTTAAATCCCCTTCATTCAGTTTCACATCTGATATCCTTGATGAAACATAGAAGCCAGAGGTGCCAGTATGGGGGACACTGAGGGTCACATGCCACCCCCGCATCAGTGCACCCCGCATGGGTCTCTCCCCTTTTTTCTGTGGTCCCCCCTTTTCTGGGGGTGCACTCCTTGACCCTGAGGTGTGCGGTGGTTTTGTCCCTGCACCCCTTTTTTCTATTGGCACCTCTGATAGAAGCCTTGTCTTATAACAGGCTTAATCAAAAGTGATACAAGCTACAAAAGTGAGTTCTTGGAAGCGTTGCCATTTTCATAATGTAATAAAAATACTGTAATGATAAATCTATATATAAAAAAGTCAAATGGTGTATGTGTGTGTGTATGTGTGTGTGCGTGTATGTATGTTCCCTTACTCCTTCCACACCGTTTGAGCTAGAGACTTGAAAATTGGTAGTTATAGGCTTTAGGGTCCTAATCAGGGTAAGAGTCGAAAATTTTTCAAATCTCACCTCTTACACCCCCTAGGGGTGAAATTCTTTAAAAACCGCGGGGGGGGGAGCCGGCGCCGGGCTGCTCAGGCGGGCGGGGGGGTTCGCGGGGCTGCTTGGGCGGGCGCGGGGGTTCGCGGAGCTGCTCGGGTGGGCGGGGGGGGGGTTCGGCGCGGGGCTGTTCGGGCGGGCGGGGAGGGGGGTTGTGGGGCTGCTTGGGCGGGCGGGGGGGGGGGGGGGGTGTCCGCGGGGCTGCTTGGAGGCCGGAGGCTTAAAGTCAGATGCCTCTTCACTACATCACAATCGACCTAGAGAGGTCGATTTTAGCGCTACTTCTCTCGTCAGGCAGGAGTTATAAAGTCGATTTTGAGGGCCCTTTAAATCGACTTTAAGGGCATGCGTGTGAAGACAGGTACACGTTTATTTCGACTTAACGTCGTTAAAGTCGACGTTAAGTCGTAGTGAAGACATGCCCCTAGTTATGATGTAATAATACCCCCCTCCAACGGACCCCGCACTCGCTCAGCTCTCTGCCCCCTCCCCCCCTCCAACAGCCCCCGCACTCGCTCAACTCTCTCCCCCTTGCCCTCCTCCAACGGCCCCCGCACTCGCTCAGCTCTCTCACCCCTCCTCTCCTCCAAAGGACCCCGCACTCGCTCAGCTCTCTCTCCCCTCCCCCCACATCTAAATGCAAGAGAATGTAATTAATTAGACAAAATGAGACTTCTGAACAAAATTTGTATTAATAAAAAACATTGTAGTCTTTTTACATCCCAGTTTCCAATTACAAATACCCCGAGCAACGCCGGGTATTTCAGCTAGTAATTAATAAATATGGTGTAATATGCATGTCATAAAAACAAATTTTATATTTCCAAGATCACTGCTTTTATAATTTATGCTGAGGTAAGGGAGAAAATCCACAGAAAGATTCATATTTAGGATGGGGTTCATGGGACTTGACATTTTAGTGAAAGGGGTTCATGGGTTGTTAAAGTTTGGGAACCAGTGCTGTAGCCTATGGTGTGGAGTAGCAGCAGCCCCTCTTCTAGCTCCTCACCCTCCAGTTGCAGTGGAATAATTGGATCTCATAGTTTCCCCCTTTCTCCAGCTGCAGTGCACAGAGAGGAGCTCGTTAGCATCCAGTCTACCTGCAGTGTAAATATCCTTGCTCTTTGCATGGAAGTGAATTTCACCCTCACCATTTTGGAAAAAATACAATCTCCAATACTTTCCTTTTTTTTTGTTCTTAATTATAAACATATCACATCTCAATGTATTTGAGATGTTTATTCATATATTGCCTTGAGATATAACTTTGCTGGTACTCCAGAACTTTGTCTCATAATCAGATCACTCAGATATTTTTCCATTTGTCAGAATAAACATTATTTTCAAGAAGGAATACACGTACTAATTCCATAGTTTAGATCTACCTACAAAAAAATCTTGACTGTAAATATCTAACTTCAGATTGACAGAACTGTTTACTTGAAACTAGGATTTGCTGAAAGTAATTTCATTTCTGATTAGTAATTTCATTTCTGGCTATCAAAGTGTTTCTAGAATGTTCATTATTCAAAGGTGACAGTTTTAAGATGAACACATTTAAAAATGTTTCTGAGTATACAACTATTTAGGACAAAACATGAGAGTGTGATAATTTAGCACCAAGTGTAGCAGCACTTGGTTGCATCTAGGGATTGAAAAATACTCTGGTTTGAATTATTCTGCGTTTTCAGTATTCCTGCCCGGAGCCAGTTCCAAACCCCCCTGCTGGACTAAAGGCACAGTATGCAAGTCCTTCACTTATAAGTTACTAGCGAAAATACCCGGCGTTGCTTGGGTCAGTCGGAGGTGGGGAGGGGGCAGACAGCTGAGCGAGTGCGGGGTCCGTTGGATGGGGGCAGAGAGCAAACCTGACACCCCCACCTCACCCCCCCCCGACCAAACCCGACACCCCCACCTCACTTACCCCTCGACCAACCCCGACTCACATTTTCACCCCCCCACCCAAACCCAACACCCCCACGTCTCCCCCTACCAACCCCAACACCCCCTGACCAACACCCACACCTCACCCCCCGTAGACCAAACCTGACACACCCACCTCCCCCCCAACCAAACCCGACACCCCTACCTACCACCACAAACAAACCCGACACCCCCACCTCACTTACCCCTCGACCAACCCCAACTCACATTTTCACCCCCCCCACCCAAACCCAACACCCCCACTTTACCCCCCCACCAAACCCAACACCCCCGACCAACCCCAACCCCCACACCTCACCCCTCACCCACCCAGACACCTTCCCACCCCCCCCAGACCAAACCCAACACCCCCGGCTCACTTACCGCCCGACCAAACCTGACACCCCCACCTCACCCCCCCGACCAAACCCGACGCCCACCTCACCCCCCCAACCAAACCCGACACCCCCACCTCACCCTCCGACGAAACCCAACTCGGGTCCGTCAGAGGTGGGGAGGGGGCAGAGAGCTGAGGGATTCCGGGGTCCGTCGGAGGTGGGGAGGGGGCAGAGAGCTGAGGGATTCCAGGGTCCGTCGGAGGGGGGAGGGGGCAGAGAGCTGAGGGATTCCGGGGTCCGTCAGAGGGGGGAGGGGGCAGAGAGCTGAGCGAGTGCGGTGTCTGTTGGAGGGGGTATTAGGACATCATAACTATGTCACAGAGAACAGCAGCTGCCCAGCTGATGTGATTGGCTTTTAAAGAATTTCACCCCTGGGGGGCGTCAGAGGTGAGATTTGAAAATTTTTCGACTCTTACGGTCATTAGGACCCCAAGACCCCTAACTACCAAATTTCAAGTCTCTAGCTCAAACGGTGTGGAAGGAGTAAGCATACATCCGCGCATACATACATACACGCATACACCATTTGAGTTTTATATATATAGATTATCTTACAAACAATTAAAAATAGAAACAATTGCTGTATACTATTGAAAGGTTGGCACTTTGCAGCTGTTCTGTGGGATACAGCTGTTTTCAGCTGATTAGCACAAGATGAGATATTGCCTTTTTAATACTACAGCATTCCGATTACCCTCTTTTCCCTACTTTTTGAATCCTCCAGCCACTATATTTGCTTCATACTTGGAAGGTACAAGCCCATTTTTTATTCCACCTAAAAGGGGGAAAAATGATGCAAAGGTGCTTTCCTGGTGGGATAGTACAAAGTTTTCAGGATCAGTAAGCTTTCTGAGCACAATATGTTCACTGACATCAGACCATAGAACTAGTCTGGCATTCAACTTTCTGTGGTGCCCAGTGCCTGATGTTTAGATGAAAACAAAATGATCCTCTTCTGTAATACATCTAGCCAACATAATCAATAACACAGGAATTCTTCTTAACTAGCTTATCCCATCTTTAAATAAAATGTTCAGTTTTTACTAGGAATTGCATTTACTACAAATTTCTGCATTTAGTACTTGCACCTACTTGGAATTTCTAATATGGCTGTGACGTTACTGGCAGCCAGCTAGAAAGCTACATCTGCACTTAAAATTTTAGGAAATCTCGATGCATTTGTAACATATTTTGGTGTAATTTTCAGTAATCTTCTGCCTGCATAGACCACCAGAGATTTGTAATAGAAAGTAACTAGAGTGAGAACTAAAAGTGCAGCATTTTCTTTCTGCACCTGTTTGATTTTCAATTCCTCTCCCTTTTCATGTGAGGAAATGTACTTTAACAGATAAGAGCTACAACGGTGACTTCTGCTCTTCTTCCATTACTGGAAGTTAGTGACCACCATGCAAATCTGTTATTGCTCGGTAAATTGGATGTTTGTGTAACCTAGAAGGATTTTTTGTGACCTTTTAATACTTGTCCTTGATCCCATCCAAGCTCTTTTACATTTTTAAATGACAGTTACTCAGTATTCTGTTTATTTTTTTCATGATTGTACACAGCTATTTGGGTCTAAATACTGTATAGTGAGCAGTATTCAGTATTTTGTTTATTTCTTCGTTCTATTTGCTAGATGTGTAGAAATGTTAAAAGAGCTTGAGTTGCTGATAAATATTTGCTATTGTCAAACTTGTATAGACTTCAGTGGTTCAGACTAAGGATTAAAAATTATTGATTTGCAATACAAATGTTTGAAGGTACATTAAACCTAATGCTTCAGATTTTAAACCAACCTCCTACATCTGTTTACTGTGGGGGTTTTTACACCTTGCTCTGTGTCACTATCAGAGACTGTCTGGTTTGAAAATTTGCTCTGGAAGAAAACTTCTCAATCACAATCTCAATATGGGAGTAAGCGTCTATTGTTTTAGTTAGTTTAAACTATTTAATAAAAGAAGGGAAGGCTTCATTTCACCTGACAGAGATAAAACTACCTGACATGCTAAGAAACTCAGAAATGTCTAAATGTGTTTATTAGACATCTAAGATGTGCCTTGTCTACATGCCTTTTACAAGAGGCAAATGGACGTGCCCAAACATGTCCCGCTCTCGACCAAACTGTAACAATATGAAAGTGCTAGCAGACACTTTCAGGCACCGTGCTGTTTCCTGGGGGAACTGTTTGGAAGTGACATCTATTGAGGATCTGTCTAAGCCCTGGTCTATATGGGGGGAGGAGGGAATCAACCTAAGATACGCCACTTCAGCTATGGGAATAGCATAGCTGAAGTCGATGTATTTAGACTAGACTAGACATGATAAATCCACCCCGAAAGATTGCTACCCACTGATCCGGCAGGTAGTGTGGACCTGCCCTAAGAGGCCATGAGGCTGCAGAAGCCATGTTGTAAGCAGCCACAATAAATCTGGAGTTTGTTAATTAACCCAGTGTCAGAATGAGATCTTATATGGCAGATGATCCAGACACAATAAAGTGTAAAACATGGTGGCAGTGGTAATAAAGTCCTAGACAGCTGAAGACACCATTGAGAGTGTGACAGTGACAAACCAGATGCTAGCTCATGCCAAGCCTCAGGGCTTCACTGAACACTAACAAATACATATCTGGAAACCAGTCTGGCTTACCTGTGGGTTAGTATAGTTCTACTAGGTATTAATATTTTAAGAATGTGTTTAGTGTTTAGATTTTATGGAATGCCTGTAGGAGGCTGCATGTATTAATCCTACTTATAATATCTGTATCCCAAAGTTATATTGAGTGTTTGGTATTTTAAATGCCTGTAATTGTAACTCACTAAACAGGAAAAGAAGCATTAATTAAGGTAAAATGCTTGACTTGCAATCGAAGGCTAATGAAGCATTATGTAGCATCACAGGATAGAGACTTTGTTGATTGCATTCCTCACTCCCCCCAGGAAGAGGAGTCCTGCATATGAATTTACCCCCATCAGCTTGGATTCTGAGTTGAAGGGAGGATAAAAGTCCATGATAAGGTGTATCTGGGTCTCTTTATGCTCTCTAGACTGTTGAAGAGCAAAGATTCCTAAACAAAAGCAAGTGATCCACATGCTGGTTGGCATGGGTCAGCCCTAAAGAACTTATAGAGCTGCTTATTATAGCAGCTTATATTATCTTTTTTAAATTGAAGATTGTAACACATTTGTATATGTTTCCTGTTTTAACCTTGTACATTACTCTCGGATTTCTTTTCTGAGTTAATAAATCTTTAGTTAGTTTATACATTTTAATACAAACTAGCGAAAATACACGGCGTTGCTCGGGTCCGTCGGAGGTGGGGAGGGGGCAGAGAGCTGAGCAAGTGTGGGGTCCGTTGGAGGGGGGAGAGGGCAGAGAGCAAACCTGACACCCGCACCTCGCCCCCCCGACCAAACCCGACACCCACACCTCACTTACCACTCGACCAACCCCGACTCACATTTTCACCCCCCCACCCAAACCCAACACCCCCACGTCACCCCCTACCAACCCCAACAACCCCTGACCAACACCCACACCTCACCCCCCGTAGACCAAACCTGACACACCCACCTCACTTGCCCCCCCAACTAAACCCGACACCCCTACCTACCCTATTTCCCCGAAAATAAGACAGTGTCTTATATTAATTTTTGCTCCCAAAGATGCGCTATGTCTTATTTTCAGGGGATGTCTTATTTTTCCATGAAGAAGAATGCAGTACACATTTATTGTTGAACAAAAAAAAAGGAAGTTTACTACCTGTATACGGTACGGTAGTAGTTGTCATCACAAACCAGCATAACCAGACAAACATAACCAGCATAATCAGATAAACCAGCATAACCAGACAAACTAGGGTGACCAGATGACAAGAAAAAAATATCGGGACACATGGGGGGGAGGGGGAATGGGGGGGGGGGACTGGAGGGGGGGGAAGTAGAGGGGATGGGGAGGGGAAGTAGAGGCTTCCCCCCCCCCACTGGACCCATGGGGGCAGGGTCTGAGGAAGCAATGGGTCAGGGGTGCAGGGGCCCAGCTCCAGGTGCAGGGGTGTAGCCCCACCGTGGATTGGGGATCCAGGGCCCCAGCTGCTTACCCCCGGGAACTGTTCTGAGCTGGGCCGGGGGGCAGCCAGCAGGTGGGTCAGGGGCTGGTTGTGGGGGGGGGGGCGGCTGGGCGCTGTCTGTAGCCACCCTCCTCACTGCTCCTAGGCAAGCAGCCCCCTTCCCCTGCCCCTGCAGCATGTGAGGCAGCAGCAGAGAGCTGTCCTGCCACTGCCCCTGACTCTTGATGAGGGGGGAGGGGGCTGATGAGGGTCCGACTCGGAGCCGGGTTGGGGGAGGCGGCGGCCAGGGGCTCTCTGCCCCTCCCCCTCTGCCGGTGCAGGCTGCAAGCAGCCTCCTTCCCCCTCCTTGCACCACGTGCAGTGGCAGAGAGCCTCTGCCTGGGGCAGTGAGACTTGCTGCCTGCTCCTGCAGGCAGGAGGGTGCTGCGGCCCCCCGGAAGGAGCGGTTAGTGAGGTTAGTGCTCCAAGACGGGGGGGGGGGGAGGGGGGGCGCGGGCGGCAGGAGACTGGGGGAGGGGGCCCCGTACGATCTGCCGTACGGGGCCCCAAAATTCCTGTCGCCGGCCCTGCATGAGTCTGTGAGTCAGCCAGACTCCGTCAGGGCAGAGCGAGCAGCAGGCGGCAGCTTGTCATGGCGGCGGCGCGGGCTCTCTGATTTAAAGAACAGCTCCGGCTGCGCTGCGGCCAATCAGTGAGCTGCGCAGCTGCGCCCGCCTCTACGGTGACTCCTTACGGCACCGGTAGCTACGGGGGGGGGGACGCCTTATTTTCGGGGGGATGCCTTATTTTCGGGGGGATGCCTTATATTAATGCGGGAGGCAAAACTGGAGGTATGTCTTATTTTTGGGGTACGTCTTATTTTCGGGGAAACACGGTACCACCACAAACAAAACCGACACCCACACCTCACTTACCCCTCGACCAACCCCAACCCCCCTCCTCACCCCCCCACCAAACCCAACACCCCCTGACCAACCCCAACCCCCACACCTCACCCCTCACCCACCCCGACACCTTCCGACCCCCCCAGACCAAACCCAACACCCCCGGCTCACTTACCCCCCAACCAAACCCGACACCCCCCAACCAAACCCGACACCCCCACCTCACCCCCCAACCAAACCCAACACCCCTACCTCACTTACCCTCCGACCAAACCCAACTCGGGTCCTTCGGAGGTGGGGAGGGGGCAGAGAGCTGAGCGAGTGCGAGGTCTGTTGGAGGGGGGAGGGGGCAGAGAGCCGAGCGAGTGTGGGGTCCGTCAGAGGTGAGGAGGGGGCAGAGAGCTGAGCGAGTGCGGGGTCCGTTGGAGGGGGGAGGCGGCAGAGAGCTGAGCGAGTGCAGGGTCCGTTGGAGGGGGGAGGGGGCAGAGAGCTGAGCGAGTGCGGGGTCCGTCGGAGGTGGGGAGGGGGCAGAGAGGGAGGGAGGATGTCAGAGGTGAGATTTGAAAAATTTTCAACTCTTACCCTGATTAGGACCCTAAGACCTCTAACTGTACCAAATTTCAAGTCTCTAGCTCAAACGATGTGGAAGGAGTAAGTGCACGTAGATACACGCATACATACACGCATACACCATTTGACTTTTATATATATAGATTAGCTTTGTATGTGTCTTTGGCTTGAGATCTGAGTACAGCTGACCTGGGGTAAGTGACTGGTCTTTTAGGACTGGGAGTAACCTGAATATTGATGTCAAGAATCAGAGAGGTAGCCGTGTTCATCTGGATTTGCAGAAGTGACAAAGAGTCCTGTGGCACCTTAAAGACTAACAAAAGTATTGAAGCATAAGGCTTTTGTGGGCTAATACCCACTTCGTCAGGTTATGAAGTTATGCTTCAATACTTTTGTTAGTCTTTAAGGTGCCACAGGACTCTTTGTCACTTCTGAATATTGATGTGATTTTTAGATGTAAAATGACCATTTATCACATGGTCCAGCTTGCCTGGGCGGTACAAAAGACTGGAATATCCAAGGGGACTGTCTGTTGTAGTGCTGTAGAAGTTCATGCTTGTTATTGGGTTGGTAAAGTCTAGTGATAGAAAATACCACCAGTTGTGGTTTCTGACCTGCTTTTTAATAGTCTTCCCTGAGTTTGACACTCAGGCACAAGCAACTCTAGACAACGTGACAGAGAGCTGCACTGTTTACAGATGAATACTTCTGTGAATACGCAGTTTGTTTTACAAAACAAGGCTGATAACAGAAAATGGAGGGGCTGAAACCTCCAGGGACATTAAACTTGCAAGCTAAACATTTAGCTCCTGCATGGAAGAGCTAGAAAGGAATTTAATCCCTATGTAGATATTGCTATGGCAGATAAAGAGGATGCTGTGAAAATAAAACTGTTTTGTTACCAGATTGTAGAATGGGGGAGAGAGACAACTCAGACTCTGCAGATGGAAATACCCCAAGCTCAACACACCTTAGACTGGATAATGGGCTGCTTTGATACTCATTGTAACAACAGGAAAAATGAAGCTGTGGAAAAATGTAATTTATTTTCTTGGGATGAAGCAGGTGGGGCGGCTATAGATGAGTTTAGCACTGATTTAGAAGTGCTAGCAACCAGCTTCAATTTTGGAAATATTAAAGACTCATTGATAAAAGACCAGATAATGTGCAGGATACGAGACTCACAAGTTCAAGAGTGGTTGTTGAGGGAAGCTGACTTAACTTTGGGGGAAATCTGGGAGGTACATAGGTATGCTGAGCCATCCAGAAAGGGGATTAGAATTCTGGAAGAGCAGTCAGCAGAAACTGTCCATGCAATACATAAAAAGAAATCAAAATCAGAAGTATCAGTAGGTGACAACAGTACAGATAAATGCAAATACTGTGGGAGAAAATATATAAGACAGAAAAAAAAATGTCCGGCTTGTGAGAAAAAAAATGGTATATCTGTGAGAAATTTAATAATTTTACAGACAAGTGTTTGTTCAGAAAAAAGAAAAACAAATCCAAGGTACAGACAGTAACTAAAGAGAGCAACAGTGAATATGAGGACATTTTGTGGCTTACTGAAGAGCTGGTAAACACAGTACAGAAATAAGACGAGGAAGATTTTGTAGCACCTTAGAGACTAACCAGTTTATTTTAGCATAAGCTTTTGTCACCTTCAGCCCCCAACTTAAACCTCTCCAAAACATCATCTAAGACCTACAACCGATCCTGAAAGATGATCCCTCACTCTCACAGATCTTGGGAGACAGACCAGTCCGCACTTGCAAACAGCCCCCCAACCTGAAACAAATACTCACCTGCAACCGCACACCACAAAACAAACACACTAATCCAGGTACCTATCCTTGTAACAGAGCCCGATGCCAACTCTGTCCTCATATCCATTCAACTGACACCATCATAGGACCTAATCACATCAGCCACACCATCAGAGGCTCATTCATCTGCACATCGACCAATGTGATATATGCCATCATGTGCCAGCAATGCCCCTCTGCTATGTACATTGGCCAAACCGGACAGTCTCTATGCAAAAGAATAAATGGACACAAATCTGACATCAGGAATCATAACATTCAAAAACCAGTAGGAGAACACTTCAGCCTTCCTGGCCATTCCATTAAAGACTTGGTGTCAATTTGAAAACAGAAAAACTTCCAAAACAGACTCCAACAAGAAACTGAGGAACTGGAATTAATTTTCAAATTGGACATAATAAACCAAGGGCTAAATAGAACTTGTGAATGGTTCTCTCATTACACTAATTGATTGCATTTACTAGTTAATTTACCTTCAATAGTTGTTATCTCCTGTCAGACACAGAGATCCATTTCAAAAGGTATTTTTTTTCTCCTGCTGATAATGGCCCATCCAAATTAAACATTCTTTTAGAACTGGTATGCTAATCTACAATTATTTTTTTTTTGCTTTCTGTGTATATAAATACATCTTACTTCTGTTCCATTCTATGCATTTGATGAAGTGGGCTATAGCCCATGAAAGCTGATGCTGAAATAAACTGGTTAGTCTCTAAGGTGCTACAAAGTCTTCCTCATCTTATTTACGAATACAGACTAACACGGCTGCTAATCTTAAACAGTGCCGAAAGACACTAGTAATCACCAGAAATACATGGGTGGTGCGTGAGCCCCTGCTTCAGGGAGGCTAGCCCACGCAGCCCCATCTCTTCTGCCCAAGGCCCTGCCCCTACTCCGTGTCTGCTGGAGCCCTGAGTGCCTGCCTCCCCTGGCCAGAGGAGCCCTGGCCAGACTGACTCAAGCTCCTTTCATTAAACACAACTGATCACTGTCACTAATATAAAAAGTGCCTAACTGAATTCAGCTGTGCTAGAGGTATGTGAGGAGAGGTGGTCTGTCAGGTAGTGAGGATCAAAGTCAGTGTAGGGATTAATGACCCTGAAGTTTTCCCTCTTCTTTTTTGTTAAAACAGAAAGTTCTTCAAAAGAGATGTAAGTACTGCTACAATATGCTGATCTAAAGTCCCATCACTTGCAGAGACTCCCTGAGGCAGAAGTGCAAGATTTTGTAGGATTCTCATTAGAAGTGAAATTGTTACCACCATTTTTGACCCGTACCTTATGAGAAGCAAATTGTCATGGCCATCTCAGAGCTTTAAGGTTGCCTGTCAAGTGCAAAGGCACAGATGAGCACAGCAAGTATTGCAGGAAGGCATTTAGGGTATGTCTACACAACAATTAAATATCAGCAGCTAGCCTGTGTCAGATGACTCAGTCTACACCACAGTTTTACAGCCCAGTAGCCCAAGCCTGAGTCAGCTGACATGGGCCAGCCACAGTGTTTAATTGCTGTGTAGACAAATTCTTTTGAGTCTGTCATAACCATACAGCTAAGGGTAGCCTAGAATTCTTTCTTACCTGTGTAGGGGTTAAGAAGCTCAAATAACCTAGTTGTCCTATACCAGAAGAACCAACCGGGGAAGGAAGATACTTTCAAATCTGGGGGAGGAGGGAAGACTTTGTGCTTTTTGGTCTGTGTGTTTTCTCTTGGGACTGAGAGGGGCCAGGCAGATATCCATCTCCTCTAAACAATCCTGAACGAGTCCCTTATATTACAAAAATAGTAAGTAAAGTCAAGCAAGGTGTGTTAGGTTATCTTTTGTTTTAGCCTGTGAATTTTCCCTTTGCTGTTTATTCCTGTTTTTTTGTAACTTTGGTGGTGGCAGCGATATCAAGGGCAAGGAATAAATTTGTGCCTTGGGGAAGTTTTTAACCTAAGCTGGTAGAAATAAGCTTAGGGGGTCTTTCATGCAGGTCCCCACATCTGTACCCTAGAATTCAGAGTGGGGAGGGAACCCTGACAGATCCCAAGTCCGCTATTGTCCAAGTCAACAGCAAAACTCTCATTGATTTTTTTTATGATAGTAGAAGCAGGCATATAGTGTTCTAATATCCCTTTGCAACCAAACCCACCCTTCTATAGCCTAGCCACAAAATGGCCGGAGAGGTTTGATGAGCATATCTAAAAGAGCAGGCTCATCTAGTTTATGAAGAATTTATCCCACTTGTGATGAGTGGTCCTTTTGGGAGTTTGTATGTAAACTTTACATAATGCCATCACTTGATAATTGTACTATATCAAGTTGCATAATCTATATAATTCTAACACAACATAAAGATCTAGTTTGTAAAGACATTTTGCTTTCTTTTCAAAGTGAGATAGAAGCAAAGTTGTAAAAGTTGGTTGACTCTATTGATATTTGCAAGCAGTTTAAGTTATTAAAGTCATTAAGTGCCAGTGGACATTTCTTCTGTGAAGCTAGCCTGGGATGTGATTATATCCTTAGTCACCAGAACTCTAAAAAAATAACAACCTATGACAAACTGAAACTTTTAATAAATTGATATTGCTCTCCATATAACTGTTTTCAAATTGTAATTCAATCCTCCTGAGATTTTGTCTTATTTTCCTGTGATTCCATGAAACTTGTGTTGTCATACTTTCATTTTCCAGTGAGTGGGAAGCAGTTTCATGAAGGTAAATCTCTTTAACTAGAGATCAATAGTCTGTAAAATATTAATATTTACTTTTTATCCACAAACTTAACATACTTTGAAATACTCAGTATAGTAATACAGTTCCTGTCTATCTTAACTAAAATATATTCTATGATGATATGACTTATTTTTGTGCATAATAAAGTTCCAAAAGTATGTAAAGTGCCATACGTACAAAACAAAGCTCCTGATGTTGAATTTATAATCTAATTTTGTCTTAAAGCAAATAATATAAGAACACTAAACTTTCAAAGCAGCAATAAAATTCGGAGTAATAATGACCTTATGTAAACTGTGATTGATAAAAATAAGATAGAAATTTATGAACATCACAAAAATTTACCAGTCTCAAACACTTCACAAGAGGAGTGATAGAACACTGGTGAGACTTTCTGACTGGATGCATGATAGGCTTATTCTGTAACTTTTAATCACAAAAAAATGTTAAATAGAATTTGTAAGTTTATCAAACTATTTCACTTAATATCTTTCCCATAAATTGCTCCCAGATATTAGAGTCGTGCATGAAAAACCTTATCACTCTGTGGGTTGAGCAAAGAGCAAAGGTAGCTTAATTTTGGAGTGAAACCAGAGATAGACCAGCACGTAGTCTTCTGAAGGGAGCAATATTTGTATACACTTAATTTTAATAAAAGATAGAGTAGAGTGTGTTAATATTCACAAACATGTCTGCTGCTTTGGAAATCACTGGCTTTCTACTGAGCTTGTGTGGGTGGCTAATTGTGGGAGCCACTTTATCGAATAGTTACTGGAAAATCTCCACCATACATGGGAATGTGATTACAACTTCCAACTTGTTTGAAAACCTGTGGAAAAGCTGTGCAGAAGATAGCACGGGAATCTCCAACTGCAGAAAATTTGACTCTGTGTTGGCACTGCCTGGTACGTCTCTATTTTTGTGCAATATTTTTTATATAATAGGAGAATTTGTTGGAAAGAAGTAATGTCAGTTATAAAACATCTAACCCTATATCCTGTCTAGTAGTAATGGACGATAAAGGTGTGATGAATTCAGACTATGTCTATACAATTTATGAATTCTGTGTGAGGTTATTAACTGTATGTGTCTGTACCGGGCTGTAAACTTCTGAATGTGCAGCGTTTGCCTCCTCTATTGTCTGTTTGGCCTTGTCTACACTGCCACTTTACAGTGCTGCAACTTTCTCACAGTGGGGTGTGAAAACACACACCCCTGAGTGCTGCAAGTTTCAGTGCTGTAAAGTGGCAGTGTAGACAGTGTGCCAGTACTGGGAGCTAGCCTCATCATGGGAGTGCTTTAACATTGCTAGTGAAGACATACCTTTGTCTCCATTTTGGGTTGAAGATTCCAAAGGTGGATGGCAAAAGAATAATAATAGAGGGTAGCTGAATCTTAAGTGCCCAATTTATTCTCTCTAGACAAAAGATTGGTGGTTCCTGTCCAGAGTAACTGAGTTAGCAGGGAGAAAGTCATCTTGGCAACAGAGTTTTTGCTCATGTGTCATTTGGTACAGGGAACTGAAGGTTTTAAAACGACAGAGACTGGTCTGCTGTGGGGAGGAGGAGGGAGACATTTTCTTCAGTCCATGAGGGGGAGACCACTTATTATATAATAGTGTGCATGATGCAGGGGCAGCCTGCCTGCGTTCTGGGACCCAGACGGTTCCCCAAGGACTCACAAAGGAAGGGTGAACTAGAAAGTGAGGGGCATAATAGTTTCAGGTGTTTATTGTTTTGTATGATCTGTACTCTGTGCTTTACATGATTAAGTGTACAAGAGAATAAAGGTGTTAAACTGTGCTCTGTGTGTGTGTGTTACCTGCTTAATAGATGTTGCATGCTCCTGAGAGAGTTAAAGTGTAAACCAGAAGTGGAATTCTGGGAAACGGTGTGTTTCAGTAATGGGTATTTCAGGAGTCAGTGCCGGTCGTGGGGCATGTGGCTGAAGACCACCATTTCTGAAAAGGGGTACAGACTCAAAATCAGTGCCTAGGAAATGTGCCAGAGAAGCCAGGGGAGGAACTAATGCTGCAGTATGCTGAGGCTCTGGAAGCTTCATACCCCAAGGGATCCAGAGCACAGAGGCTTGGAGTCTCCTTGCGTCAGTCCTGGTGAGTGAGCAGGAGGGGGCGCTCACTGGGAACTGTGACAAAAGATAAAATAGATTTTTTTGGTCAATAATGGCTTCTCAGACTATTGCAATAAAAAGTCTATAAATCAGCAGAATGTGTCAGACAAAGCACATTAGAAAAAACTCACTTCATCAGGCAATGATTCTTTTAATAGGCATTTTAAACATAGTGTAGTCTGCATTCTGACATCCTGTGGAAAGATAACTGGGTATTGTACCATTTCTAGCCTTAATGGGTGTCTTACAGTTTCTCTTTATTTTTTTTAGAGAGATATTTTATAGGCATAGTCTTAATATTTGACATCAGTATACTGCATTGGGAGCTTTTTAATATAAGTAGGTATGAAATAGCATTTATGGCAAACTGCATATTCAGACTAATACATTGTGTTGTGAGATAAATGAAAAAAGCTATTACACATATTAATATTTAAATAATATTTATTAGAAGTAGAGGGTTCTTTTCTGATTGGATTAGGTTTTAAATTTCAGAAACCTGAATTGCCGTGTATCTCAGTTAAATATGTAAATCTTCAATAAAATCTTTCTTTGGATTGTTCTAAAGTTTTAATCATGAAGTGACAATATTCATTATATTGTAAACGGCAGTCATAAACTATGTAGATTTATATACTCTAAGACTAAAGGCTTCTACACATGGAGTTATTCTGGAATGTTCCAGAATAACTCCACGTGTAGAGATTTGTATTCTGGAATAAGATTGCATTTTTCAGGTTTAGCTTCCAAAGTGGATTAAGTTAATTTGGAAAAAGGCAGTCTTACTCTGGAATATGAGTGTTTCAACATGGAGTTATTCCACATTAGCTATTCCACTTTAAATTCACATAAATTTAAATTTCATGTGTAGACGAGCCCTAAAACATACGTTCTAATCTGGAAAAGATTTTAAATACATTTTAAGAATTTAAATTACAGTACACTAAAGGTAAAAGGTAACTGCTCCAGCTAGGGGAGATTTATAATTTCTTTAACCTATGTTTCTCACACAAGCAGTTTTAAAATGGTTTATATAGTTTTCTTTTTATTAATTTAGACTGAGAGGAACATAAAATGTGGTGTGAATAAACTTCTTGCATTCTGCAATAATAATTAAGATAATATCCATCTGTTTTCTCTCTACAGGCTGTTTATTTGAGCATGATTGTGTTAGTATATAAATCCACCACTGGACTGGTTCTCATAATTTAGAGATTCTGGCTCCACATAGCATCTTATTAGTAATTATTTATATGGCACTATAAATTTACACAGTGGTTTTACCAGTAGGATTTTTTTGTTTTAGAATTCTTTATCCAATAACACAAGAGTGTCACAGCTAAGAAGGTAAGAAAGACTTTTGGAAGATGTCTGCCTCCTCCAAATTTCTTTAAAGCCACAAGATATAAGGAGTGAGGATGCAAAGGCAAAAGCGGGAAGAGAGAAAGGGAACCGCAAGAGGATTTGGAGGAGGACAAGAGCATAGTAGGGGGGGGGGGCAAGGGTATAAGGGAGAAATGAGAGCAGACGTATAAGAAATTTATAGGCAGGGCTTTAAAGGTGAGGACTTGAATCTTAAATTTGATGTAGTAAGAGGAAGTAAATGAATATATTCAGAGGGTGGCTCTATGGTAAGAGCAGCAGGAAGGGAGCGTTTCTTAAGCAGAGGCATGCTGGATAGCCTGGAAGGTGTAGAGTTTTCAATATTTGAGAAAAAAAGAGATGAAGATAGTAAGGAAAAAGTGGATTTAGTTATAAGAGAGGAACCAAGCAATAGAATTTGGAGACACTGGATTTATGAAAGAAGAGAAGAGTCAAAGATGAGGGTTGTAAGCCTGGAAGAAAGGAAAGATAGTGAAATTGTTATGGAGACAGATCAGGAAGGTGGAGAAAAAAGGTTTGGAAGAAATAAGTAGCTCAATTTTGGAGATTAAGAGAGCAGCAGAACATCCAGGAAATTCCTGAGGGAACTGGAAACATAAGATCGCACAGATAAGGGTCAGGGTTCAGCTCCAGTGTAGAGGTTATTCAGGAATCATCTGCGCAGAAATGTAGCTGAAACAAAGTGGATGGGATCAGAAGTAGAAAGGAAGGGCATCTTTGGTGATGGGCTGTTTGAGCATGGTTTTAAATAGAAGCAGGAGGGATCTCTTGAAGGTCTTTGCATTGGCAGCCCTAGCTGGCTAGAGTGCTCTTTGATATCGGATATAGCTCCCTTTAAATCAGGTTTAAAAGATCAGTAGGACTTCACTTAGTATATTAATTTTGATTTAATTTTTACATTTTCATCTATTGTATAAGATGCCTTGAGCTTCTTTGGACACCCAAGACAATTATTTTTAAAGTATGAAACTTTAGAATGAAAGGAGTGTTATACAGGATTTGGGGATTGTTCAGGAAACAAAACTGTTTGTGAAGATAAGATATCACCCAGTCAAGTGCCTAAAAGTTATGACAGCCAAAGTTTATATCTTCCTGGCCATTCCATTAAAGATTTGATGGTGTCGATTTTGAAACAGAAAAACTTCCAAAACAGACTCCAATGAGAAACTGAGGAACTGGAATTAATTTTCAAATTGGTCACAGTTAACCAGGGGCTAAATAGGACTTGCAAATGGTTCTCTCATTACACTAATTGACTGTATTTCCCTAGTTAATTTACCTTCAACAATTGTTATCTCGTGCAGACACAGATATCCATTTCAAAAGGTATTTTTTTCTCCTGCTGCTAATGGTCCATCCTAATTTAACAGCCTCTTAGAATAAATATGCTAATGTACAACTTTTTTTTTCTTTTTTCTTTCTGTGTGTATAAATGCATCTTACTTCTGTTCCATTCTCTGCATCCGATAAAGCGGCTATAGCCCACGAAAGCTTATGCTGAAATAAACTAATTAGTCTCTACGGTGCTACAAAGTCTTCCTCATCTTATTTCCAATTATATTACATTATTTATGTATTTAGCACCTGTGATACAGCTGGTAGATCAAGCATTTGTCACTGAGCAGTTAATCAGCTCCCAATTTCTATTTGTATTGGCACTTTAAACTCTAGTTTTATTATCCTTGAGTTAAGATTCAATGCCTCTGTTTCAGATTAGTGAGGTTAATCAAGGCTTCACATATGGAATATATGTGTAAGCAGTGTCAGGGAATTGCAGGAATTGCAATGACTTTGCAGTGTCAGTATGGGTGACATCCAGTGGTGAGTTGCAGAAATTGCAGTAGCTTTTGGAAAATAACACCTGATTTGCTTAGACACACCCACCGTACCTGGCCTGCACTCTAACAGCCAAAATGATCACTTTGGCTACTGTGGGACCCCCAGTTTCTGTAGTATTGGGGCAAGAATGATAGAGTGCTGATTAACATGTTTATGTGAATGAGGGGTTGGGACATTGATTTGGCCTTTGGCATGCTGGAGGGACTCGCCTTCAGCTAGGTAGCACTCGGTAAACAAGGGACAGGGGTTCCAAAACTCACTGAATTGAGAGAGGCTGTAGACAGGCTCAAGACCTTGTGGTCAGGGCCTTGTCTGAGGGCCGCACAGGCCTATTGCACCTGGCCTCTCTCCCCTGTGGAATGTTAGAGCTGACTTTTGCTTCCTTTAGGAGTCTAACTTCAGCCCACGGAGCTGAAGTTGTTTTGGGTCTGGTGGTGCCTCTGCACTAAGGCCCCCCGCTATGAGCTGAAATCACTCAAGAGCTGAAATCACTGAGCTTTATCTTAAGTGGGGGGCCCTAAGCAGAGCGGTTCCTGTGCCGGCTGACCCGTTCCTGAGACAGCTGGCCGAGCAGTCCTGGTGCCGGCTGACCCGTTCCTGAGACAGCTGGCCGAGCAGCCCCGGTGCCGGCTGACCTGTTCCTGAGACAGCTGGCTGAGCAGTCCCGGTGCCGGCTGACCCGTTCTTGAGACAGCTGGCCGAGCAGTTCCTGAGCAGTTCCTGAGCAGTTCCTGAGACAGCGAGCAGAGTCGAGCTGCGGGCAGAGCAGTTCCTGTGTCGGCTAGCAGGGCGGCTAGCGGAGCCACCAGCACCCCACAGAGAGACTGGGCCGTCGGCCTCGGACCCCATGAAGGTACCCTCCACTCTGCTCTCCACTTCCACCCAGCCTGGGAGGTAAGACTCGGCAGAGTGACTTTCCACCAGGGACTCCAGAGACTTTGGGGCTGTTGAACTTTTGGGACTTTGGGTGACTTTTGGGGTTGCTGGACTCCAGGGACTTTGAGCTATTGGACTTGTGGGACTTTGGGTGACGTTTGGGTTGCTGGACTCCTGAACCCACAGGAGAGGACACAGCCCAAACTTGCTGGGGAGGGGCAATTTGCTCACGGGTTGGTGTATGAACCCTAGGTGTGGTGTTTTTCCCAGTTTAGTGATGTCATTAACCTCATGTTAATAAAGATCTTCTGTTACACCGATCTGTGCTTGCAAGAGGGGAAGTATTGCCTCATTGAGGCGCCCAGGGGTGTGTTAGGATTTTCCCAGGTCACTGGGTGGGGGCTCGAGCCAGTTTGCATTGTATTGTTGAGAGGGAACCCCTATTTACTGAACCTGGCCCTTGTTGCTGCCAATTCTGAAGGGCAGAAGGGTTACATATGTATGGAATATATAGTACAGTGGAACCTCAGAGTTACTGACACCTCGGGAACGGAGGTTGTTCGTAACTCTGAACAAAATGTTATGGTTGTTCTTTCGAAAGTTTACAACTGAACATTGACTTAATACAGTTTTTAAACTTTACTATGAAGTGGAAAAATGCTGCTTTCCCTTTATTTTTTAAGTAGTTTAACAGAGTACTGTTCTGTATTTGCTCCTTTTTTTTTTTTTTTTTTTTTTTTGGCTCTGCTGCTGCCTGTTTGCGTACTTCTGGTTCCAAATGAGGTGTGTGGTTGATTGGTCAGTTTCTACTGTAACTGGTGTTCATAATTCTGAGGCTATTGTAGATAGTTTGTGTCACATCATTGCATCACAGGAGGAGATTGAAGTAGGTAATAAATGAATGATGTCCTGGAAAAAGAAAACTGAACAAGGAAAACAAAAAAAGAAACTGAAGAGCAGATTGACAAAAAACAAGAAAGGTTAGATGGTGGGTCCAGGAGATTAAGCTACTGAACAAACTCAGCATGGACAGAGAATCTAAGAAGGAAACATTAAACAATACTGCATGGATAGAAGATCAGCTGCTCAACAAAAGGCCTAAGGATGCAGAAACTTGTTTTGCAGTATCTAAAAGGAGGATCCCAGGTCATCAAATTGGGTGATGAAGCCCCAGAAGGTGAAACTGGCCCACTTTCTTCAGCCACCTCCTACAATTAATCTATTTTTGATATTCAGATTCACATTCCTTTGGGATCTTGTATGTGAAAGCACTTTGGATTAAAACAAAATTGTATTTAATTCTGTATGTTTTTGGCAAAATAAATAGAGATTCAGCTATTTCCACTGACCATTTCTTTACATACTGATCACCAGGCATTAAAACAAGACAGGAATTAAATTGCCCATTGTAGTGTTAAAGTATAACAAATACAATTAATATGCAAAGCATGCATAAACCTTATATGTACTGGGCTTGTTTTTGTGAGTCTTAAATTTTAAAAACAGGATTGGCTTGAAGGTTCAAATATTTAACCGACAAGATTGACTGGAAAACAAAACAAATTTTGATCACTAACTATTATGTGCTATATACACAACCTCAAAGTGATTCATTCTGAATTTTCTGTGCACCATATATATTATCTAATCTTAAATAGAAGTAACATATTTTCATCTAGAGTCAGCATGATGTAATGGTTAGAGTGGGGGACTGGGAATCAGATAGTCATGGAGTATCTGTGCCTCAGTTTTCCTATCTATAAAATGGGAACGATACTTAACTTTCTCAAGGTCTTTGACAGATGCCATTTATGTGCAAATTGTTGCCACTTTCTTCAAAGCTGGAAGTGGAAAAACTACAGCCAACCAAATGTTAAGCTATAACTAGGATATTGAATGGATGTCAGAAGGTCAGAGACTAAATATAAATTGAGTTGAAAAACCGTAAAACTATCGTGTAAATAGAACATTGGCAATGAAACAGATTGAGGTGTCGCAATTAGCTCTGTGCCATCTTTGATGTAGAATCATGTGCTGCAATTGCTATTGATTGGTATATTAGCTTAGTTTGTAACCTGATTAATAAATACCTTTTATAAAAAAGAGAAAATGGAGATTAACCCTTCCTGTTATGGAATTAAGCCTAGCAGCTCCATAATTAAGGTTTGTCAAGATTATTATAATGTGGTAAGAGGTGTAGTAGTTGATCCCTTTGTTAAAAATAGTGTAATCATTAAACTTTACATCAGTTACCCTAAAGGTACGATTTCATACTCTGGCGAGTTACAAGAAATTCTGTTTAATATTTTAGGAATTTGAAAGAACTAAAGCTTAACATTCTTTGAGCATTGTTCATATGGATCCCTATCTTTGGTGTTGCACACATCCGTGCCATGCAACCCTAAACTTTACAAAAGCTGTGTGTCCAGGCTGTGTACTCACCCTTCTTATATGCCTCCATAGGCCAGGTTAGCTGAAATTCAGGGCTAAAACTATTCATTTTATGGAAAACATTTTTTTGCCCTTTTATTGCCTGTGATTTGTTTCCTCAAGAAAGCTTGAAATGGATGTTTTATAAAATGTTAATTTCCTCAAACACTTGTACTCTTTAATACTCTGGAATGTTTAGCTCAGTAGATCAGGCATTTATTACTTGTGGTTGGGGACTGCATTAAGGTGACCAACCTGGAGGCACTTGGCAAGTTTTTTTTTGTAAAGGGGAAGTTCAAGTTGCAAAATTCTTTGTTTGAGATTTCAAGCCCAAATACCTTGGACAATGGACACCTGATAAATGCATAATAGAATTTAAACATGAAGAGTAAGATTTCCAAAATCTCCTCTAAATTAGTGTCTACATTTTTTCATGCACCATTTTTAATGGACACAAAAACTCACATTTGGCCTTACAAGAAGCAATGGTTCATATAGTTCTGGTGATGAGATAACCAATTCACTAATTTGGGTATAACTTTTCAGGTTTACAAAAACCTCTGTCAGATGTTAATGAAACCATTAACCCCATCACTACTAGTTAATCCAGTTCAACATAAAAGTTTGCAACCTCATTAATTTCTAAACTGCGTAAACATTCTGACTTTTAGATGCTTTTGTAAGCCAAATATCTACATCTTGTAAGCTTCACTCATCACTAAGTCTGATAGTTATTTGACATTTTCTTTGATGAACACATACTTTCAAAATGGAATATTATTACATTTCTTGTACAGGAACTAATTTTTTTGTCCCGCTTTTTTAATGCAGCTTACATACAAGCATGTCGTGCCCTGATGATCATTTCCATTGTCTTGGGTCTCTTGGCTACTGTGCTATCATTGTTTGGTTTAAAGTGCACACAAGTTGGAATGAGTAATGAAAACACAAAAGTAAAGATTTCTGTAACAGGGGGAGCGATCTTCATTTTAGCAGGTAAGATACTATCATTGTACATTGAAACTGAAATTGGGACACCATTGGTGCTCAATACTGCTTTCATGATTAGCAAACTAAGTGAAATGTACATCTCTTTTCATAATTTAAAGCTTTAGAACTATTTAATGGTTTATTTAAGTATGTGCATTTTGAATTTTTCTCCATAGGACTCTCTTCCATGGTAGCTGTTTCTTGGTATGCTGCAAGGATTACTGCTCAGTTTTTTGACCCACTGTATGGTGGAACCAAGTAAGTAAATGGAACTGTTGTACCAAATTGCTGAATATTTTTAAGATGGCATCAGTAATTTCAGTGGACAGTTTCCTGTAAGGGTTTTCCAGGATCCCATAATCTGTACTGGTCAAGTTATCCCATCCTGCTTAAAGAAAAGTTTACTAACAACTGAGATTTTGAAATCCTCTTTCGCACGGATGGAGAAATTATTGCTGGTTGGGAGTAATGGGGCATGACCTCACTTTCAAGGAGTCAAGGAATGTGCAAGGCATACCAGCCTCAAATTCTCAATCATGGCGCATTGACACAGAATGTGCGTCCCTCTGTTCTATTGCCATGATGTCCTGTCATTGATATGCCATTGCATTGGCTATCTGTGTCCCTGTTGGGGCTCTTAGAATGCAGA
This sequence comes from Sternotherus odoratus, assembly GCA_032164245.1. Lineage (NCBI taxonomy): Eukaryota > Metazoa > Chordata > Testudines > Kinosternidae > Sternotherus > Sternotherus odoratus. The sequence continues at coordinate 36,524,904 of JAVMKO010000009.1, read as the reverse complement.
ACCAAAGTTAATGTGACATGGAGCATTTACCAGCAAGAAATCCTCCAGATCGCACAGGTGTGCTTGCTCCAAAATGACTTCTTTTTTGTTCCTTTGATCCATCATGTTCCCTGAAATTCAGAGCCTCTCTTATGTGACCACAGAGATTTCTGAGGAAAATTGGAATACACAGAATAGGTGGTGCTGTGAGAAGGACTTGGCTTTATTAATAATTATTTGTATTACCATAGCACCTAGGAGTCCTAGTGAGGGACCGGGACCTTATTATGCCAAGTGGTATACAAACTCAGAACATAAATACAGTCCCTGCCCCAGAGAGTTTACAGTCTGAGTAGAATGGATACAACTTAAACTGTGTTTGGCACATCTTGGAGGTGTATTCATAGAAAGGTAGTAACAGCTTTGGAGGATATGACAATGATGGACATTGTGGTATCATGTCCTCCTGTCTAGAAAATACACCGTGCAATGATATGTGCTCTCAGATTAAATGGATTTTGGTGGACGTGTCTTAAAAATAGCCACCGCCAAATTCAAGTATAAAGCATATTCCATTCATAGAGTGATTTTTGCCCACTCCAGGATCCCTTTATCTCAGGGGTAGGCAACCTATGGTGTGAGTGCCAAAAGTGACACACGAGCTGAATGTCAGTGGCACTCACGCTGCCCGGGTACTGGTCACCGATCTGGGGGGTTCTGCATTTTAATTTCATTTTAAATTAAGCTTCTTAAACATTTAAAAAACCTTATTTACTTTACATACAATGATAGTTTAGTTCTATATTATAGACTTATAGAAAGAAGCCTTCTAAAAAACGTTAAAATGTATTACTGGCACGTGAAACCTTAAATTAGGGTGAATAAATTAAGACTCGGCACACCACTTCTGAAAGGTTGCCGACCCCTGCTTTATCTGAATGGAATATAAATATAAATTCCAACTTTCTTGACTTTAGCAAATCTTTTGATATGGTCCCCCACAGTATTCTTGCCAGCAAGTTAAAGAAGTATGAGCTGGATGAATGGACTATAAGGTGGATAGAAAGCTGGCTAGATTGTCAGGCTCAATGGGTAGTGATCATGTCTCCATGTCTGGTTGCCAGTCTGTATCAAGTGGAGTGCCCCAAGGGTCGGTCCCGGGGCCGGTTTTGTTCAATATCTTTATCAATGATCTGGAGGATGGCGTGGACTGCACCCTCAGCAAGTTGGCAGATGACACTAAACTGGGAGGAGTGGTAGATATGCTGGAGGGTAGGGATAGGATACAGAGGGACCTAGACAAATTAGAGGATTGGGCCAAAATAAATCTGATGAGGTTCAACAAGGAGAAGTGCAGAGTCCTGCACTTAGGACGAAAGAATCCCATGCACTACTATAGACTAGGGACTGAACGGCTAGGCAGCAGTTCTGCAGAAAAGGACCTAGGGGTTACAGTGGAAGAGAAGCTGGACATGAGTCAACAGTGTGCCCTTGTTGCCAAGAAGGCTAACGATATTTTTGGCTCTATAAGTAGGGGCATTGCCAGCAGATCGAGGGACGAGATCATTCCCTTCTATTTGGCATTGATGAGCCCTCATCTGGAGTACTGTGTCCAATTTTGGGGCCCACACTACAAAAAAAATGTGGAAAAATTGGAAAGGGTCTAGTGGAGGGCAACAGAAATGATTAGGGGGCTGGAGCACATGACTTATGAGGAGAGGCTGAGGGAACTGGGATTGGTTAGTCTGCAGAAGAGAAGAATGAGGGGAGGGGTTGATAGCTGCTTTCAACTACCTGAAAGGGGGTTCCAAAGAGGATGGATCTAGACTGTTCTCAGTGGTAGTAGATGACAGGACAAGGAGTAATGATCTCAAGTTGCAGAGGGGGAGGTTTAGGTTGGATATTAGGAAAAACTTTTTCACTAGAAGGGTGGTCAAGCATTGGAATGGGTTACCTAGGGAGGTGGTGGAATCTCCTTCCTTAGAGGTTTTTAATGTTAGGGTTGACAAAGCCCTTGCTGGGATGATTCAGTCGGGGTTGGTCCTGCTTTGAGCAGGGGGTTGGACTAGATGACCACCTGGGGTCCCTTCCAGCCCTGATATTCTGTGAATCTATGACTGGGATTCCTAGGTAGTGCAATCATACAAATAATAACATTGAGCTCTCCATTAAGAAAAAAAGGGTGATGGGTTTGTATCTGGCCTTGTGAAAGATTGACTAAACCAGTCATTCTTGACAATTTATTGCTGATATTCTGGGTTAGCCCTCCTTACTGTTCCCACTTGTCAATAATACCACGTTAGATATGAAAAAGCTGGACATGAAAAGAACTCCAGTTGACTACATAGAGCTAAGCCCTTCAGGAAGTATACCGGCTGTTATAGAATATAGGGAGAAGTCTAAGGATGAAGCAATCTTGGAAAAGCAAAGACTAAACTGGATGAGAATTTGCATTCAAGCCTGATATGGATAGTCAGAAATTCCTTTGCTAGAATGAAACTAAGTTTTCTACATTACAGCAAGGGAACATATCTACAATATGTACCTATAACATTGATGTCTTTAAGATTTTTAAGGTTGCTATTTTCAGATTAGTACATATTTTTAACTAAACATTTTCTTGGTAGAAGTGCTAGATCAGACACTAATTGCTTAGCTGTTTACTAGTCTCCTACAGTGGGGATCTGTATTGGTAATTCCATGTAGAAGAAAATTATTACACAGACGAGATAATACTGAGATCTCCAGATGTAAGTGGATAAGTGCAGTAAACTCCCCCCCCCCCTTTATCTTTAAGCTGTTGCTCCATGTGTTCCGTACTCAGACACTGTAAATATCTGTCCTTTATGACCAACTCTTGAGTATTTCTAAACAATTATCTTTCCCCCTTTATTTCCATATTGCTTATTAACTTTTTGTTCTTTAAATCCCTGATTCAGCAAAGCACTTAAGCATATGCTTAAGAGGTTTGTTGATTAGAGATACAAATGCTTACATTATTGGCCACACCATCTATTATGTGACATTTAGTTGGGTACTGAAACTTAATTGCCTCATTTATAATTCTCTGCATTCTTTACCAAGAATGATGGTAGCTTTTTATACAATTAGCACATCTTATCGCTAGTACAGTATAATATGCTTTACTGCGTCATACAAAATATATAATAATATAATGGAGAAAGCTTTAAATCTTCTATATGTGATCCTGTTTTATGATGCTTCCATAAAATCCTTCATATTCCAGGTATGAACTAGGAGATGCACTGTACTTAGGCTGGGCTGGATCGATTCTGTCTATGCTTGGTGGAATCTTCTTGACTTGTTCATGCAAAGGGGGAAAAAGAGGAAAGCACAGGTAGCTCTTCATCTTAAAGCTCAAAATAAATGATACAGTAGACTCTCGATTATCCAGGATTGGAATAACCAGGATGTGGATTAACCAGGATGTCAAAAAAAATATGCGTAACTCACAGGGCCGGCTCTGGCTTTGCAGCCGCCCCAAGCATACATACAAAAAAACCCCCACCAGGGTCCAGGGCAGCCAGTGAACCAACACCCCCTCTCCATGGCTGGTGAACCAACCCTCACTCCCCATATTTCCTATGGATAGTGATTATCCGGGATTTTATTAACCAGAATTATTTTTTTCCCTACCATCCTGGATAATCGAGAGTCTACTGTATACTTCAATTAGTGTCAATTTATGCATAGAAAGATGATTTGTCCCCACTTAGCCACTTCTGTATTGTGTAGATGCAAAAACTAGAGACTAGGACTGTCAATTCAACACTTACTCTTGCCACAAACTTGTGATGTAAACATGTATATACTCTTTATGCTTATCCTTCTGACCTCTGACACTAGCTTGTCAAAATTTGAAATAATCAGTTTTATATTTTTTATAATTATGGGCAGCGTTGGTGCTTCTAATGAATGTACAATGGAATTGTACAGTCAAAGAGCAGAGCTTCCTCTGCATTGGTAAAACTGCAATACAGATCTTTAACTTTTTTGTATTATGGCAATAGTGCTATGATTTTCCAATCATATATTTTCACTACCATTAAAAGGATCTAATTCCATTTATCTTGCAGAAAATAAAATCCTTTTTTCCCCCAAATCAACTGATACAGCTTAAGAAATTCTGAGATTTTTTTTGTTGTTTGTTTCTTGTAGAAAGGTTTGTTAGCAATATGTCAGGAAAATCAAGATTTTTGGCCTGACTACTTATCCTTTTTCATTGGAAAAATATAATCTTTTTTTGAAATAAGTCAGATGTGCAGCAGCTGTCTGGGAAATGGTTGCGGTTGTCAGAAATAGCAAAGGTCTGTGCACCCTTGAAATGTCCAAGGAATACTAGGACCAAGTACCTCTAAACCACATTTATTTAAACTTCAAGAAAAGGAAGAAGCATGTTAGATGATGCTTTACTTAAACATTAGAAAAAGTCAGTGAGGGACAGCATTATGTTGAGCATGATATACTACTGCATATTGAGCCTGGTCCAAAGCCACTGAAGTTGTTGGACAAATTTCCATTGACTTAATAGGGCTTTGGATCTGACCCATAATGCACTGACTCTCTAATTTTCAACTATGATTTTAGTAAGCCCTTCAGTGATTGAATTTAAAGCTTTGCACTACAGGTGAGATACCAACATCGTGGACCCAAGATAATTTCCCACTACATTCTTGATCTTGTTGATTTGTGTTAAAAATTGTAACTAGCATAAATAAAGATTCCTGCTTAAATCAGTTAAACTGATTTTTGTCAAAGAGCATGTGTATGTGTAGTACTTAATTATTTACAATTCATTTTTCTTAATTACAGCGATCGCAAGTATGATTACTCAGCTGGTCAGGAAGCTCATCAGGCATACATTTACAAAAAAAATGCCGATACAGTCATGACACCCAAAGATTATGTGTAAACTCTTCTTTTATTTTTTAATTGTTTGTAAGTTAACATCTTGTCAATCCAAATAAAAAGTTAAACTAATTTTTGAGTGTTGTAGTTCAGGTTGCAATCTTTATCTCAGTATTGAGGTTGTTATGTTTTAGTACGTCCTTCTGGGAACATTTTGAAAATGGAAACAGTTAAGTTTCTGGAACGATATTGCCACATAGAGATTTCCTGTTCACAGACAAACCAAGCAAAATGAAGCCATAATGTATGGTGTACTCTTACAACAAACCAAGAATAACTGTTAATCTATTTTTATCTGGCTCAAACAGTGAAACTGACATGCTGCAACTAATCACAACCTAATAAAACTGCAGTGTTGTAAAATGAAATGTATTTTTATTAATACTTCGGCTTCTTAATTTTTAAAAATGTTTTAGCTTTTAAGAGTATATAAGAATTAACCCTTGAGTTATTTGCAGTTCTCCAAGTTGTTATGGACAATATTAATTAAATGTTAATTTTATTATATTTGCACTTAAAGATATATGTTTTATTGATATTCACATTATGTCAAGTACAGAGGTTCTCAAACTGGGGGGCACACCCACCTGGAGTGTGTGGAATGCATTTGGGGTGGGGCGAGAAGCTTTAGGGGAAAAAAAATTGCTGTGCACATTTTACCCACAATGATGAATAACTAGCAGAGCTGATTCCTGCAGACATATCAGGTCCTCAGATGGCTCTGTGCATTTTGATGGATTTCTGTTAAGTTTGCCTAGCATTATAAAAAGTCATGGCCATCTGTCATTAATCTGTTTGCTATGATGCAACGTACACATTTTATTATAAAAACAACTTAGGGTTTTTTACCCACGAAAGCTTATGTCCAAATAAATCTGATAGTCTTTAAGGTGCCACTGGACTCTTGGTTGTTTTTGTGGATACAGACTAACACGCTACCCCTCTGATATTTAATTGTAAGCATGGACCACAAACACAGTTTTGCTTTTGCTCTTATTACAATGGACCATTGGCTCATTCATGCAACAGAAAAAAGCCCAACTCAAGTGAAAAACAAAGAAGCCAAAATTGATTCAGTGAAGTGAAGCACTGCTGCCACATACATTAGTATGGATACTTGTGTGGCACAAGTGGGGACAGCGGGTCACATAAACTACTAGACACAAAGAGGAGGGGGGTGCGATCAGATTTGAGAACCACTGGTCTAGTATGTGGGATTTGTAGCAGAACTTTTTTTAAAAAATTGCAGAACACAACACACTAAAATCCTTGTCCAGTGGATGGCAAATATACAAATAGAATAATATACAAGGAATACTGAAACAGTCAGTAATGGAGAAGACATCTGATAAAGGGATGCATTATCAAGCTGATGCCTTATTCCCAAATCATTGATTACTTTTTTACTCATTGTATTGTGGATTTTTAAAAAATCAATTTACACCAGTTTTGAAACCTGAAAAAAACCCATTGTAATAGAATTGTCTAATTCAAACTATTCCACAGTGGCTCCATTCTGCAGTAATTTTATGGTTTCGGTCGTTAGCACTTTCACATCAAGTTACTCTGCTGCTGGAAATATCTTTTGTATTGTATGAGCATTTAGTCATTGAAGATTAGCTAACTTTTGTAAAAAATTACATTGGTTTGCTTGAGCAATGCCAAATGAAATTTCACATTGACAATTTTACAGCTTTCGTAATTGTTTTTTAAATTTCAAATGTTTTAAAACAGTTCAACAAAATAATCCTCTAAACTTTTGTCTGATTTTGAGCCTCATGATTAAATGTAAATGTAGCCTGAGCTGTAAATTCTATCTGTCTCCAATGTACCCAGATAACATATTTCCTATGAAATCATATAAGGGTTCTTAGCAGAAACATTGTTTTGTATGTGTGATATAGAATGTTCTTTTACACCCTGGTATCTATTCAGTAAATCAGTTTGGGGACTGTTAAATCTCTTTTGGTTTAGTAAATGGTAATAGAATGGATGGGGATTACTTTCTAATGCCAGTTTGTTCCCCTTTGTATCTTTTGTTTTAATATTGTGATGGATATTTCAGTACTGCTGAAAACAAGGGAAAACTCGGCTAATTCAGGCATAGAATGAGCAGTAGCTGTGCCACACAGAACTCTGCCAGTATTCAGCCTGTGGTCTGCAATCCCCCTCTATTCTAGTTCAAGACCTACTCATGAACAACTAGGTGTGGGTTATCAAACTTATTTTTGTGGAGAGACCAAACTGCACTTTCAATTATTGCCCAATGGATGGGGTACAGATTCGAACTATATACTGTTCTAGGCACAGTAGTTCTCCCACTGATGTTGTTGGGCGCTTTGTACCAAGATCAAGAGTAGAATAGCCTCTATGTAGTAATGAAAAGTTATTTGTTCAGTATCCTATTGTCATATTTAGCATCACTCAAAGGAAAAACATGCTCACTATTAGGACTGGGCCACTATTTTTTCCTTTGTTTTTCTTCCTTCCCTATCCTTTCTATTTGTCCTTCTTCCCTTTTCATTTCTCTTTCTTGCTTCACTCTGCACCTTTTTCCCTGCAGCAATTTTCACCACCTGTGGGTTGCTCTCCTACCTACCCCATTCCATCTGCTAAAATGATCAACAGTTAAATACTTCACTAGGCTTTAAAGTTAGCACCCCAGTGAGCTGAATGGAGAATGAGGAAATTCACATCTCATGTCATTGTTGTAGGTTGTTTACAGGATTGGGGAAAATACTGCTACTTTGGTTACACTCTGTTCATATTTGGATGATTCTCTTTGCACACATAAAGGTTAGATTTTTTAAAAAAGTCTGCTTAGTCAGCAGCATCTGGATGTCATGCAAACCTCAAAAATGCACTGAGAAGGCTGGATGTTTTATGTTCTTCTAGTTGGTTTTGCAGCCCTGCTAGGCCTTCTAGAAGAAATTATAACTTTGAAAAAGAAAATTTTAATCAGAATTATATTTATTTGGAAGAAATCATTTTTTCAGAAGAATAACCCAACTGCTGCTGCGTCTGTAAATGTTTTTCATATCTCTGCAGCTGAGACCAGAATCCTTCATTGGGCTCTACTCTTGGTCTGGCAGTCTTCACAGTCTAAAAAAAGTGACAAACATTGCATGTGTAGTAGAAATTGTACAAGAAATCAGGCAAGATATTCTCCTCCCCCCACTCCTCATGACCTCTGAGAAAGTTGATTTTGCTATTTCTATGGGGAATAATTGTGAAATATCCTTGTTTTGTAGATTTTGCATATTCCAAAGAATACATGGTATCATTTTTTGAGTAATCTGATCTGTTCTATCTAGGGAAATGAAGGTTGGTCCCGTTCCTAATGAAGTGGCATCAACATGATAATCATCTTAATTAGTAACTTTTCTGGTAGCTCTAATAGTGAGGTCAAGGATGAAACACGTATAGACTGAGCCCCACTTGGTGGGTACTCCAAATCAAAGTTGAGGCATTATTAGTAGGGCATTATTATTATTATTATCTAAGGTACTGTTTATCAGGAACAATAAATATTGTCTTTGTGCAATGTTTGGCTATTACATAGATAACATTGCTATGAAGATCAAGATTAACATTGCCAAATGGTATCTGCATGGATGTGCTTGATTTTTTCACTAAGTGGCTTTCTCTGTCTGCACCTCATTTTATGTTCATTTGCTATGGATTTGCAAATGCAATCAGGAATGTTCACAGAAACAGCCAACTCTCTGTGAATATTCTGCTGTGTTTTCTTAAAGAACATTTGACTTTGTAATTGTATTTGTACCATAAACCTAATTTTAAAAGCTTCCCTTGTCCAGTCAGGGACCAGAAATTTACCATGGGATTGTGTCCAGTCATAACAGCTCAAATTTGGAATGCTGAATATTCTTAAAATGCTTACAAACCACAGTCCAATAATATTCACAGGATTTCAAGTGAATACATTTGAAAATGTTCAGACAAGTTGTTAATAAAGTTGTAAAAGATTTAAAAACACATGATTTGCCCTGCTTTAATATATAATAAAATGGCTAAGGACACTAAAATGCACCTGTCAAATGTTGTCAGTATTATCAATAATGCCACTCATATCTGTCCAAGTTCAGTAAAGCAATTTAAATAGTTTTATCTCCAGTTTTATCTTTATTTTTTTCCGATAGGAATGCTGTCTCCTATATTGTTTTTGTTTCTTGTGGTTTTAGGAATTGGGTCATTATTCATAACAAAATTTGAAATGGATTTCTTATAAAATATAAGAGGTATAACTTTTGAGAATGAGTACAGTACCTCAAAGGCATCCTTGAGAGTGAGATTTTGATGTCTCATCAGATAGGCAATGCAGATCGCTGCAGATCTGCTGTGGCCGTTTTTACAGTAAACTAAGCATTTTCCACCACTTTGTACTGTGTCCTCTATGGCGCTGCTGCACTGTTCAAAATACTTATACAAATCCTCCAAAGGGTCATCAAAAACAGGAACCCGTAGGCTTCTGACTTGTTGAAGGCCCGGGAATGGCTGCTGTCTGGAGACATTAATACAGAATGTAACTCCCTCTTGAGTGAGGAGTTCTTTGTCGCAGGCTGATCTAGAATTACTGATTAGCAAAGAGTCAGTGATCTTACAGAGCTGTAACATTGGCAACAAAGAGTGCACTGTCACCACTGCCCTCTGACGCTTTCATAGGCTGCTTTCCATGAGAAGCATTAAGGACTGTGGCCGAACACAAAATGATACTTAAACCCTGATTAATTTAAAGTGCTGTTTGTTTCCAGTAGCACTTTGGCTTGTTTCTGCTGTCCTGTTCCTTAGCCATCTGTGCTGTGCTATATTTATTCTACACTTACCGTACCAAACCTAAAGGATTCCTTCAGGTCCTAGCACCCTCTATAATGGGATAGAAACATCTGAGAAATTAAAACACATCAGAGCCCACAGAGCTCTGTTGAACAGCTTAGAAATTTGAATAGCACCAATTTCTGCAACGATTTTGTAGCTTCAAAAATTAATTAATCTGCCCCAGAACTACTGCTTATTCAGAAAGTAATACTACTGTAACTCCTGAAATATTAACCAACTAGGAATAAAATGAACTCAAAGCAAATAGAATATATTGTACCAAGTCTGGAGTGGTGGATTGTTTTTAGGAGCTTGGAGTATTTTCTAAAATGCTAATGTTAATAGAAAACGGCACACACATTTTCCTCAGCACAGCATTCTAAAGTTTGCAGAATGTTTGTGGTTGAAAGTTTTCAATAATTCTGCACTTTTTGTGGATAAAAAATGAGCAAAGAAATTATATACTGCAAGGTACTATACTAATGCAAGTTATTATATATTATTGTGAAAGGTGAGGGATTGAAAGGTGCAGAGACTAGGAGACAGCAATTTGAATTCTAATCCTGCCCACCCCACTTGTTTGCGGTGCAACCTTGGACAATATTTGACCTCTCTCTCAGTTTCTCCATCAGATGGATAAAATACTTATTTACCTATCTCCCATGAGTATTACAGGGATTAATTAATGTTGGTATGATTCTTTGTTTAAAACTGTTATATTTTTGTTTATCCACAGTACAGAATAAGTTTAGGCAGCAGTAGTGCATGCTTCCCAGATATTGTCCCAACAATGTTCTTCATCCTTGACTTAGGACCTACATCTAGTCTCCATAATTATTGTATTTGGTCTTCTCTGAGTATCAACAAAGATGCTAGATAGAAATAGAAAATGATGTAAACACCTTTCCACTAGAAAAACTCCACAGTTACTCAGAAGTGGGAAGCTCATCAGGATGATCTCATCGCAGTTACTGCCGGCACCAGACAACACAACTTCAGCTTTGTTTTGTGTTACAAGTCTCTGATTTCCATGTTAACTCTCCTACCCCATCAGTACAGGTTTAGTGTTAGTTCAAACCGGCCTGTTCTCAGGGCCGGCGAAAGGAATTTTGGGGCCCCGTACGGAGATAGTGCGGGCCCCCCCCCGGTCTCGTGCATGCCCCCCCCGCCAGTCTCCCGCCGCCCGCGGCCCCCCCGCCAGTCTCCCGCCGCCCGCGGCCCCCCCGCCAGTCTCCTGCCGCCCGCCCCCCCCCCCCCGGCCATTCTCCCGCGGCCCGCGGGGCCCCCCCCGGCCGTCTCCCTCCGCCCACGCCCCCCCGGCCATTCTCCCACTGCCCGCGGGGCCCCCCCGGTCTCCCGCCGCCCGCTGGCCCTAACCCCCGCATTCGCTTTGGCCGCGTGGCCAGCCGGGAGAAGCAAAGGGAGGCGGGGGGAGGCTGCTGGGTGCCGGGGGAGGGGGCTGGTGAGCGCTGCAGCGGCTGCCCAGAGCCGCGCCTTGCTCACAGCCCCGGCAACAAGGGGGTACAGCTGTGTGCCGGGCCGCCCCGGACTTCAGGGGGCCCCCCCTGAAGTCCGGGGCCCGGTACAGCTGTACCCGTTGTACCCCCCCTGTCGCCGGCCCTGCCTGTTCTAGATTTTTAGTTCCTTTATCTTTTTTTTTTCTCACAAACATGATTGCTCTGCAGTTGCTGAACATTAAACATGCAGAACATTAAACATTATTCTGGAATTGCTTACACAAACACAGTTTTGCATATGCTTATGCTGTTAAATCTTATCAGAAGTGAACAGATTCTGCAGCATGTTTCTATCAGGCCTAAATTTGTCTTCACTTCCAACACTCCCCACCTTGAAGAAGCTGTGGAATCCTTTCTAGGTCATAATCAAAGCCTGTATTTCAGATACATGTCTTCTTTCCCAACTGCTTGACCAACTTCCTAACCTTCCCCAATATTGTACACTAACTTTCACCATGGGACATTTCTCAGTGTATCTTTGTCACTTTGAATACTTTGACTTCCCTGTCTCAAGGTTAAGAAATGTTCTAGACATCTGCTCATGAAGGGCTGCACATTTAAAGGTAATGGTGGTATTGGTATGACTTGGCCTGCACATTTAAACGTAATGGTGGTCTGACTTGGCCTGCACATTTAAACGTAATGGTGGTAAGACTTGGCCTAACTGTAGCACAGAATCTAGGGCAGCACCAATCAGAGTGGACCTCATACTGGGGAACTGGAAAAATTACCTTTTCCTCTAGTCAAATAACCGTTCTTGGAACTAAGCAGAACATTGGCCAGTCATAATAATATCCTCCTAAACCTGTTATCCTAGCATTCTGAACATCCTTTAAATCCTTCCCTATATTCTCATTCTGTTTTTGTTTTTGTTACCAGGTTTTGTAATTGAACTCTCATTTTGTGACGCCCCCCTCCCCCAATACTGTGATATCCATAAGATTCCATGCTGAAATTCTTGATGCCCCAACTCCTAATACTGTTCTTACACCTTTATCTCTCTTCCCTGACTCTTTCCCTACTCAGGCAATAAAATTTCCTCCAATTCCATCCCATCCATTGACTGTCTGAAATTTTTCACCCCTTTTGCTATCATTTACATTGAGCAGTGTATAATATTTTGCATGACAGAGCTGCTGTGGTAATATAAAATTGGTTAAATTCATTTGGTACTGTAGATTGTTATACTTAATCTGTACATTGTACTTAATCTGTACATCTGTACTGTACATTGTTATACTTAATCTGATGTTCACTATTTATCACTAGTCCATTGCCAGGTCCTGCTTCTGTTTCTGGACATGGCTTATCATCTTGCTTCAATTCCAGAGTAGGAGGCATCGTTATTCTAGTATGTTCAGAGGTGGTAGTGGTACTCTGCCAGTCCCTAATCACATTCAGAGAGAAGGTCTCAGTCATTTTTCTGCATGGTACTCATAGACACAGTAGGTTGATGACCTGCTAAAGTAACTGTAATATTTCCTGCATGTGTTAGCTGCTCAAAGATCCCCATGCGACTGCGTAAAGAATTGTTTGACTCTACCGTTCTTCCAGCAATGACATATGGTTCGGAGTGCTGGAGCACCACACAGGCCGATGAAAACAAATTAGCAGTCACGCACGCAAAGAGCCATGGAGCGCAGAATGTGTGGAATTTCCCTTCGAGACCACATTCCAAACGCAGTCATTCCACAACGAAGTGGAGTTAAGGATGTGATTCAGTCAATCTACGAAAATAAGCGCAGGTGGGCTGGTCACGTAGCGCGACTCCAGGACAACAGATGGACTGTACGATTAACAGAATGGATTCCGCGAGGACAACCGCACCAACATGGTTGCCCTCAATGACGCTGGGAGGATCCTATGGTCAAGATGTTTGGGCAGAGATGGCATCGACTTGTGCAAGATAGGCAAAGGTGGAGCGGTATCGATTTGCGTTCATAGCGGAATCAAGACGCCGTGTAACGAGGACAAGTCGGATCCAAGTAATCCAAGTAAGTAAAGTTAGCTGCATGCTATAGTTGGTTAGGTTAGCCATTACCATCCCATTTAAACACACCACCTCTTTTTAGGTCCCCAAAGTCCAAGTTCCTGCTCCTGCGAGTTGCTTGTGCTACAGGATCCTCCACCATGGCTGCGGTCCACTCTGTACCAGAACACTGTAGGCTTTCCTGCATGATTACCTAGAAATCATAAGGCTAAGGTGGCAGTTTCCCCAGCGATTTATCACTGTCTTGTTCCTCTGCTGTATCCCGAATTCCATGGACCCCAACACAGTGTATATTATGCCTCTCACGGTGATCAATGCCTGAAATAAAACAAATATCCTCACTTCCCCCTTTTTACATCAGTAGATTCACTTCTGTCCTTTGCTCCACATGGTTTCAGCTGCATAGCATGCAGCCATTGATTTACCACCCCTTTTCATCGTATACCCAAAACAAGTATACTGATGGACTAGCCTGGTCCATTGTATATTAGGGATCCTCCCAACTGGCTTTTGGAAAGAGCTGTTTATCCAAGACATACGACACAAGTAACTAATTTTCCACTCCATACTCCTTATCAGAGGCTTGGCCATCAAAATATCTTTTAATTTTTCATTGGACTTCCTCTATTTTAAGCAGCTTATATTTCTAAACTGAAATTTAATTTTTATATTTAAGCTTTGAATACATTTTTCATAAGTGAGAACTTTTTTTTTTTTTTTTGCCTAGGCTCTATTAACTGCTGTATTTTAGCAAGGTTCTGTTTTACTGCTGATTTGATTTCTTTATTCTTTTCCGAGTCTCAGCCAACTTAGTTATCAGTGCTCCTATTTTAAATTAAACTTCTGATGTCTGTGAATGTTTGACAGATGATTCACTACTTTCCTTTGCAGACTTCCCTGGAACTGGAGAAAGATGCTTGTATTGTTAGGATTTGTTCTTGCAAACCTTGGGTAGTTTTGTTTCTATTCCCTATCTTAAATTCCAAAGTTTTGGACAAAAGGATGTGTTCCACTACTCATGTAGTAACTTTTTAATTAAAAACTTTCCCTTTCTTCTAATAGCAAATTAAATAATATGATTTTGACTTATACCTAATGCTCTGTGCAGTAATAAAAAGAATTTGATTTCTGAATGAAGTAGTTGCTAATTGTACATTGAAACTGCATCTTATATAGTAAGTCTATCACAGATATTTAGAGGGTGCCTCTCACTTTGATATTTAATGCAGATCTAATGGTTTTAGATTATTACCAGTTTGCTGATCTCTCTTCCTGATAGACTCACTATTATGGATTTCCATCATGAACTTTGACTCTGGAGATTATAGCATTTACAAAGTAATTCCAAGTGGAATTGGGATTGTAAACTTTTATACGGAATAAAAAAGGGATTATTAATGTACAGCAGGGGTCTCAAACTCAAATCACCACAAGGGCCGCATGAGGACTAGTGCATTGGCCCGAGGGCTGCATCACTGACATGCTCCCCACTCGTGGCCCCTCCCTCCCACAAACTGCTTTGGTGGGGGGGGAGGGGCGCCAGGAAGCATGGCAGGCCACAGGGAAGGGCTTCGCGGGCCACATGTGGCCCCCGGGCCGCATGTTTGAGACCCCTGATGTACAGCGTTATAAACTCAAGTACTCTTTCAAAAAGCAGTTCACCAACCTGGAACTGTTCTTACATTTGAATTGGCTCCCCACCCCCCACCTTGCATTTTAAAAATATATCTTTTCCCTCCACAAGCTCTTGTCCACAATTTGAAGGACAAATTTTACTTGCCTTACTCTTGTAAGCAATCTCCCCACCTTCAGTAGCAGTATTCTTGTAACTTAAACAGGATTTAACCTAAATTAATTAGTAAGATTATTACTAGTTGAAAATCTAATGCTGTGAGTTTTCTTTAAAAAATATTCCATGTTAACCCAATAATGACATCACACTAAGGATAGACTACATGCATACTAAGTAACTATGACCTCTCCTTGCCCTACTAAGGAATCATGTATGGTTTCCTAGCAACCTAAGAATTTGAGGTTTTACTTTCTAGTGTGCAGTTGCAAGAGAATCTGTGAGGCAGCACTGTTATCCATAGGCTCAACAGAGAGAGGCAAAAGCAGCAAGAGATAGAGGTTTTCTCTATCTACCGTCCCTTTGTTACATGAAGAAGGTGTCACACTTTTCATTTTTTGTCATTCTCTCTGCTCCAAAATCTTGACCTGGAGAATGAATGGCTATGTCTGGACTGCCCCTTAATACCCTCCCAGAAGGTAGAGTACAGAGTGAGTGGTTCCTGCTTTCTGAAAACTCAGGAAGTTGAATGGGGGAACAGGAGTTAAAAAGAAAGCACCAGTTTTCTACAGATGGCACTGAGAAACCAGAGTGAGAGGCATTTGGGAATAAGCAGAGGAATAGAAAACTTTTTTTATGTGTGGGTAAAGTTAAGAATAATAAAATAATAGCTGTTAAATGTTGCTTCAATGAGTAGTTTTGTGCCATAATTAAATTTGTCCATCCCACTAATTCATGGGGAGGGATAGCTCAGTGGCTTGGGCATTGGCCTGTTAACCCTAGGGTTATGAGTTCAATCCTCCAGGGGGTCATTTAGGGCTCTGGGACAAAAAAAATCTGTTACATGGTCCTACTAGTGTAGATAGGGGACTGGACTTAATGACCTTTCAAGATCATTCTAGTTCTATGAGATAGGTGTATCTCCATATATTTATTTAGTGTAATAAACTCAGTGTTTCCTGCAATCTCTACTTTTGGGGGAGAGAGGGAAGCTAACATTGTCTATGATCACCAGGGAAGTGCAACTTCTGAGCTGGCTTTTGAGCGATGTTTGCCAATGAACTTCCTCCCTCACCGTTGGCAATGCTTGCTGCTTGCCTCAGCCTGAGTGGGTATCACCAAACACCTTTCACCCTGTTGGAGGTAAGGCATTAAACATTTGTGTAATGCGCTAAGAATATAAGACTGGCCATATGGGGTCAGACCAATGGTCCATATAGCCCAGTATTCTGTCTTTTGACCATGGTTAGTGCCAGAAGCGTCAGAGGGAAAGAACAGAACAAGGCAATTAAGTGAGTGATCCTTTCCCATGTTATCCAGTCCCACCTTCTGGCAGTCAGAGGTGTAGGGACACTCATAAGTTTGAAGGGTGCTGTACCTAGGACATGGGTTCGGGCCCAAAGAGCTTGCAATCTCCATGTAAACATAAACTACTCCATGGGGTTGAGAGCCTGGTGTGTTACCCAGATCAGGTACCATGGCACATGGTAGATTTACATAGTGCCATGTGTTGGAATGGGGCTGTACGGGGCCATGTGGAATGAGTGACCCCTTTGCCAGAGCCCACTGCCCCGGCCACTGAGGGGGTAAAAGGAGCCAGCACACAGCTGATGCTGGGGGCTGCATGGCCCTGGGGGCAGGCCCAAGGCATATGGCAAAAGGGAGGCACATGCAGGAAGATAGAAGCGGGGGGCAGGAAAAGGGCCTGAGAGGAATGACTGGGGGTCAGGATGGGGCAAGACAGGGGGTCAGAAGATGGGGCTGGTGTAGAGCAGGAGAGGGGAATGACGGGAGGGGCAGGGCTGGGGGTGGGAGGGGTTAGGAGAGGGGTATGACTAGGGGGACAGGAGAGGGGCCCAGCACTGGGCGGGGGCGGGGCTTGCCGGCCGCCCCCCCGGAGGAAGGGGGCCAATAGCAAGCGAGGGCAAGGCCAATTTCACAAACACACACCTGGGTCTCCATGGAAACCCGGACTCTGGCACAGTCCATGTGAGCTCGCGGGAGGGGGGGGGAGCGAGGGAGGTTGGAGCGCCCTGTGCCGGAGCCAGCGGGAGGTGCTCCCCTCCGTGCTTGGGCTAATGCTGGACTCGCCGCTCCTCCCCGCGGTACCGCCGCGCTGCCCTCCCCAGCACCCCCGTCCCAGCAGTGGTAGGGCCCGCGGCGCTGGCCGGGGCTGCGCTGCGCTGGGACGGGCTGATGGAGCCACCTGCCGCTGCTGGGTGGGTGTCGGGGAGCTCGGGGCTTCCTGTGCCCAGGCGGGGTCACGGCCCGCTGCGGCTGGGGCGAAGGGCAGAGAGCGCGGGGGAGGGAGGGAAGGGGTGTGTGAATTACTTGTGAGTGCCGTGGCTTGTAGTGTGTGTGTGTGCGCGCGCACAAGCGTGTGGGAATGGGCAGGTGAAGTACTTGTGTGTGTGCCCGCATGTGGGAGCGTGCACGTGTGTCCCGGAGCTTGGAGTCCATGCATACACATGAATGCGCGTGAAGTAATGCCGGGTTGGGGTGTTTGTGTGCGCGCACGTATGTGGCGGAGAATGTTGTGTGTAGGAGATTGGAAGGTGTGGGGGGCACACATTTGTGCAAGAGCTTGGAGAGCATATACAAACACATGGGGAACAGCAATAGTGTGCAGGGATTCCAAGTGTGTGTGTACATGTGTGGGTTGTGTGAAGTATGAGTGTATGCAGGGATTGGAATGTTTGTGTGTTCTTACACATATGACAGAGGGTGTGCAGGAGCTTTGAGTCTGTGAGCATGCATGTGCCATGCTCCATTCATAGGTAGGGTTACCAGCTTTGACTGGATGAATTCCTGGAGGTTTCATCACATGATATTATCTTTAATTAAAGATTAATTTTAATTCCTGGAGACTCCAGGAGAATGCTGAAGGGCTGGCAACCCTATACATGGGGCATGTGAACAGGGATGTGTATGCCTGCAAGTAGAAGGGTACCTTGGGGTGTGATGTGAAAGTGGAATTGTACATGTGAGGATGTTGGGTATGTCAGGATGTACATGAGAGTTTGTACGTATATATGTTGTTGGGCAGCGGATGGGGGTGGGGAGAAGAGTATATACATAGTATTTTGGTGTGTTGGTGACGGTTGTTAATGATGAATGTGTTCTAAAAGTGCATTATCAAAGGAATTTCTATATTTACTATATTCTTAGAAGTGTGTTTGACTGTATGTGTTTGGGATGGGAGCCATGCTTCATCAGTTGCAATGGGGTTTGTGAGAAGTGTATACCTTCTGCTCTTTTTTTGCTTTTACTTTGGTACTAAACTGGAATAGTTATCCAAAGTACTCACCCCTTTGTCATCATTCTCATATATATCTCCTATGTTTGATTAACTCATTTATATTAACAAGAAGACCTATTCTTCTTGTTCTATAAAATGGCCCATTATAGAGGTGCAGCCTATATAGTCTGAACTTCTGGAATAATATTTTTCCTCTGCTTTCTCTTTTCCCTCAGTGTGTTCCTTGATTTTGTATACCATCAGTATTAGGTGTTGTGCAGTAAACAGTATGTGTTTGGAATGGTTATATTGGAGTTAAATTTTTTTATTCTGTGTGAAGCAAAATAGTTGCAGCTTCATGTGGTATTTGTCTGGGACTCTAATTTGAATTTTGTGTCCCTTCTGAGTGTGGTTTCAGGCTGATCAAAGAAGATACAGAAGGTGATTATGAGGAAGTTTCTAGTCTGATTAGAGAAGAAGAAACAGAAGATGATGTTGAACAAGGTTCCAGTCTCTTCGACGAAGAGGAAGAATCTCAGACTGAAGAAGATGGTGAACAGTTAGTGAAATTGACAGAAGATGACCTGAGCAGTAATAGGATCATACTCACCAGTGGCGTTCAGGAATGGCCAGATGGTTCCAGTTACAAAGGGGAATTTGGGTTTGATCTAAAGCTTGGTTATGGAGAATTCTCATGGATCAATGGTGAGGTAAACTGGTTTAATCTATTTAAAATTTATATTAAGTGCATGTCTATATGATAGCAGGTTTGATTTGTACATAACTATGTCAAGGAAGACACATTGGTAAGTTTAGAATCAGAGAGGTAGCCGTGTTAGTCTGGAATTGCGGAAGTGACAAAGAGTCCTGTGGCACCTTAAAGACTAACTAAAGTATTGAAGCATAAGCTTTCGTGGGCTAATACCCACTTCGTCGGATGCATGGGTATTAGCCCATGAAAGCTTATGCTTCAATACTTTAGTTAGTAGGATGTGCCACAGGACTCTTTGTCACATTGGTAAGTTTCTCACTCTTCTATATACAAAAGTGTAATAAATAAATATATCTCTGCCTGACAATAGGATGTATATTTTTGCACAACACAGTATGCTGAAAGTTCAGCTAGCACTGCTCCTCATGCTAAAACTGGGAGTTCTGCTAAAATTATTAATACAAAATAGGTATGTCCATATCTCCTATTGGCAGCCACTGTGTTGCCAAGTAGTTACAGAATGAAACATTAACTGGATGGGATCCAATTATCAGAAATTGTAAAGTAGTTTGCATTTGCTTTGATGGTTGTGGTTTTAATATTGGATGAAGAGCTTTTAAGATTTAAATATTTATTCAGTTTTAAGGCAGCATGGAAATTAGTTTACAATCTGATATTCAGCCATCGTTTCGTTAATGACAATACAAGTTTGCCTCATAGTCATTTTATCTATCTGGCATTACTTGTAGGCTACCATCTGTGGCATTTATTCAAATATTATCTTATTTCTGTGCGGTATCAGCCATCTTACTAAGAAATCAAGATTTCACCGTGTTATTTCCTCCTTTGAGAGCTAGCAGTTTGATCATGCCACGGTTTCACCTTTTAGGCCTTGACTTTCATATTGTCCTTTTGCACTTTAGGCTTGAACATTCATTCCCGTAGTTGTCTTACCGTATTTTCCTTTCACAGTACATTCTAAAAATCTAACATCTACTTCTTTGTCTTGAATTTAATATAGGATATTGTTGTGTTGTTGAGCAGTGCCTTTTTTATACACCAGTCTGATTACTCTAAATGGGATTAAGATCATCCCATATGTTACTTTTCGTGGGCAAACTATGCTCCAAAAGTTAATACTTCTAGTCCTTTGGAAAGTTTGCTCAAATTTATGTCTTCTATGGACAAATATTAAATTAAATAAATCCTCCTCTCACTGATACTGGCATTTTATACTTGGTCTGACTTTGTGTGACTAGACTTTCAAGACCTTTACTGTGCAATGGATTAGTCAAACATAATTACAAATCTACCCCTCTGTTATACAGTTGATATATTGTAGACGGTCTACTTTTGCAAACCCATCTAGTGAAGAAGTGTAAGGAAACATGCTACAACTACAAATGTTTACTTACACTGGCATCTTTCTGATACTTTTGCTTACAACAAACTAGATAGATAGATCCAGCTTTTTTTTTTTTAAATAAGCAAGAAGAGGCGAAACAGGTGCTTTACTCTCATAGTTATATTTTCATTGCTGGGACTTTATAATAGTCAACAGAACTCTCAATGTCACACTGTTTCTTCTTAGAGTGGTTCTGTGTCCCCACCTGCTGTTTAGTAATATAATTATTACTGAAGGCGGCATGCAAGCTGATTTTCAGTGGTTGTCACCTGCCCGGGTTCCTGGCCACCGGTCCGTGAGGCTCTGAATTTTAATTTAATTTTAAATGAAGCTTCTTAAACATTTTAAAAACCTTATTTACTTTACATACAACAATAGTTTAGTTATATATTAAAGTCCTATAGAAAGAGACCTTTTAAAAATGTTAGAATGTATTACTGGCACGCAAAACCTTAAATTAGAGTGGATAAATGAAGACTCGGCACACCACTTCTGAAAGGTTGCCGACCCCTGATTTATCTCATTAGAAGATGATTACATTGTGGTGGAAAGATGCCAGGTTCACTTAGTGGTATCTGCTGAATTTGTGAAACTTATCAACTGCCCTCAGATATTTACATCAGAAATTGCAATGGAGAAACAAGAACCATTTTTTGTTGTGTGCTTGTACAGCACCTACGGTAGCACGATGGGGCCGTGATCTAGGACCTGGGGCGTAGTCCGTATTGCTCTAATAAAGCAGTATTTTCTAGTTGGCTGAGACTGGGAGCTAGGAACTCTGTGTCATAATTCTAATTCTGACATTGACTTGCTGTGTGTCTCTGAGCACATCAGTTTGGTCCCTATCCTACGCTCCTGGCACACCCAGATATCCCAACAGCTTTACTGGTGGTTTTGGGTATGGAAGGGCACAGGATCTGGCTGTTTGTCTCTGTGTTGGTTTCATTGTTTGTAAATAGGTATAGCAGCATTCTTGTTATGCAAACAAGTAGTGTGAGAATGAATCATAAGATGTTTGTTTATGCTTTAAAAATGAGTGTAACACTTCCTTACCTCATGTGGATGCTGTGACATATGATTAACATTTGTCCATGTGGTCAGACTGTGAAGTGCTATAAATAACAATGAGAATATTTACTAAGAGACTAATGTTACTAAAGAGTGAGACATGGGAAAGGTCCCTGCAGCTGGTAGCAGAGTGGAAGGCCCAGTAAGCTTCAGGAGAGAAGGGGGGGCAGCCATCCATGGAGATGGCTCCTGGGTCTGTAGATCTAGGGAGTCCTTTCTCCATGTGCCTCTACAGACTGCATGGCTGAGAGTCTTTGCCCCTGTAACTCTGTAGGCCCATTAGTAATTTCCATGTAAGGGGAAGCCTCATAGAAAACCCTGCAAGAGCAAACATATATTTTTCTAACCACCTGCAGGGCTAGTCTGTCCCATAAATCAGGTAATACATACAAGCATGTAAGTCTTGCTGTGAACTAGGGAATGGCCTGAACACTGCAACCTGTATTTGCTTTATTTTTTCTTGCAATTTTCAATATATTTTTTCCTGAAAATAATAGGTAAAATTTCCATGGATGCCAGCTACCGTGTAGCTCATTGGCTATTTCAAAGCTAGTGACTTCAAATCTAGTTAAGAGTGTATTCTGTTTATCTCTCTTCCCTTTGTCCAGTAGAACACTACTTTTTTGATGCGTAATTTATATTTAATCATTTAGCAAAAAAATTAATTTTAGTTCCAATTCAGAGATATGCTGAGCACCTTGCAGAGCCATCACTTTTGATTGAAGTAAAATTAATGTACAGTAATAAGTCTAATTTTAATGAAATCTTGCAAGCAGATAGATCCTGGATTGGAGTGGGAAACTTGCCTTGTTTGATCATTATCTCTTATGCTCCATTTTTATTAATGTTAATAATTCTCAATATGTTTCTGTTGCACTCATTGATCAGGTGAGCTGTTCTCTTGCTAATTTAATCACTGTAATTTCCCATGGATGTAGCCTAGTGGAGGATGTCTCTATCTGCCTTATATTATAGAGATGGTATGTTCATTCCCTGTGACAACATAAAAGTTAAGATGTCTCTTTCCTTTTTTCTGTGGATATACTGAATATTATCATGGACCTCTTGGAGTGCCTATGCTGTTAACTTGCTATTTCTTATAAGGTGGATGTTGAACTGGTTAAATTAGATGTGAAAAAGATTTCTTAAGAAATTTCTCATATGTACAGTTGGCAATTTCTAATCGCACAAAACCAAACACTCTTGCCCCAACCCCTGCCCCACCCTTCCCTGAGGCCCCACTCCCGGTCACTCCATTCCCCTCTTCCCTTGTCACTCGCTCTCCTGCACCTTCACTCACTTTCACTGGGCTTCGGCAGGGGGTTTGGGTGCGGGACGGAGTGAGGACTCTGGCTGGGGGTGTAGGCTCTGGAGTGGGGCTGGGGATGAGGGGTTTGGGGTGCAGGAAGGGGCTCTGGGCTGGGGCTGAGGGATTTGGAGTGGGGGGGGCTCAGGAATAGGGTGCAGGAGAGGGTGTGGGGTATGGGCTCCAGGGTAGGGGAGTTTGGGTGAGGGAGGGGGTTTGAGGGAGGGGAGAGGGGTGTGGGCTCTGGACGGCGCTTACCTCAGGTGGAAGCAGCCAGCATGTTCAGCTCCAAGGCGGCGGGGCCAGGGGGCTCTGTGTGCTGCCCCTGCAGCTCCCATTGGCAGCTTCTGCACCTAGGAGCTGGAAATGCCGGCCATTGGGACCATGGGTGTTCTAGTCGAAAAATAGATGCCTGGCAAACCTACATAAATGTCTGCCTGCATGAGGGAAACTAACTTAGAAATATTAGAAATCCCCAGACCTGAAGAAGAGCTTCGTGTAAACTTGAAATCTTGTCTCTCTTACCAACATACGCTGGTCCAATAAAAGATATTACCTCACCCATCTCGGTGTCATCTCGCTAAGAAATTGTGAGATTTGTTGCACTAGTTGTCTTGGAGATCAGAATATTTGATAAATCAATGTTTTCAGCTTTTGCTGTATATGAATTACATTAAAACAGTTAGGTTGATGACACTTCACTCCTGGGCTGTGGCTAGTTCCGAGTAACTAGAAGGCTTTGGTACCTTTCTATACCATATCTGTGTGATCTTTTGAAGCACCAACAGGAAGGTACATTTATTTTCCTTTGCGGCATTGGATTATAAAAACGACAGTGGCAATATGTTCCTTTAAGGAAAGAAATGTAATATAAGTAAGAACAGTTTAATACCATCTTTCCTCCAAGCACGTAGCAAAGATGTTTAATATGAGACCCCCCCCATCCAAGTTTTGGTTGCTGCCATCTGTGTTTCTTTCCACTAGCCATAAATGTACAAAATGAAGCCTTCCAAAAGGGTTTGGGCCCTTTTTAGAGGAATGAATTTGGGAACAGTGACCTACCTATTACCACTTTCTCTGGAACAAGGAGAGTAAAGAATGAAATCAGAGTTATAATTGTTTTCTCTTATGTTCTTTCTAAGTGACCTTGGCCTTCCAGGTCCCCTCCTTGAGATCAGCCTACAGATGCTCTGTTCCCACTGGCCATTCAGCACTCCTTTTCCCTCTCTGCTCTTGGAAGACTCCCTGTGCTGCTCCTTCCCTGGTTGCTCTTGGACACTTCTTGTGCCTCACTGGGTCCATTTTGTCAGTCTTAGATGCTCATTTTCCCCTGGTCTGTTCGCTTGCTGTCTGCTGGGGTATTACTCTTAGCTTTGCATGGACAGTTCCATAGTTTGCTCTCATTTGAGGTCCTTGAGCTGGGTCTCACCTCTTGAATGGCCTAGCGGTGCATATTAGTTAGTACTGAATTTCACCTTTGTTTCTCTGTTGTTCCTTAGGCTGTGTTTCAGGTGTATCCCTAGCTCTTAGCCTTTTTCTCAACTCTTTTCTTTTCACTTTTCCTTTCTCTGTACAGTTGAATGCCTTCCGTAGGATTAACCACCGCAGCACAACAGAATCACTTTCACGATCTCCAGCAGAGGTAACCCAAGCCTCCTGCCCTCAAATCTGCTTCTTATTTCTTCTTTTCCTGCAGATGCTACTGTCAAAGGCAGTTTTGTGCTTGGACCCTACCTCTCTCTGTTCATAGTGCAATTAGTTCTGCAGTCCTAAAAGGTTTAGTTCTTGAATATGGGGCTTTATCTGTGCTTCCTATCAGCTCCCCTTGGACATAGTTTAATCTGTGGCAATCATGAATGTTGCCCCGTAGTTTGTTCAATAGGGGATTCTGTCAGAACAATATGATCAGAACCCTCCATTGGGGAATCACTAGCTGGAGAGAGGGGGCATCTGAGGTGCACTGTTCCTGCAACACCCAAATGGGAATATATTTAACTCATTCTGTCTGCATTTCTCTAGAAGTTCATTTGACTGGTTTAATGTCATCAGCCCTAGAAAATGGACCTTATTCTAGTACAGAGATGCAGCACAGGCTTCGGCAGTGCAAGCTTTTTCACATCATTCACCAATGTTCCTTGCCATTGACCTGCAAGAACCTTCTCAAAGAGCCCATTTGGTCCTTTGTCTGTTTCCTGAGAGTGCCAACAAATGTCAGTTAATGCTTGTAGTGGTGGTTCAGTGTCTTTGGTGATGCAAACCTCTGTTCAGCTCCTACTGGATAGGTATCAACAATTTTTTTCATGGAGTGTAATGGGTTTCAGTCTCTGTCAACTAAGGCATGACTCAGATTGGTGACCTAGAAGGGAAAGGATCCATGTTAGATTCTATTACTAATCCCCAAACTATCTAATCATATAGTCTGGACTATAATCATTTTACTGAGGCTAGTCACAGCATAATCCATATATCAATGGGACATTAGCAAGCCAACTGGTCCTGTGGTGCACCAAAAATTGTAGAAGCATCACATAGGGGAGAATGGTATGTTTTAAGGTGTTGAACACCAAGTAATTTTATTCCCCAAATTACTCAGAAAAGAGAAACAAGAAATGCTAAGCCATATCTTAATGACTGTCTCTCTTAATTATCCCTTAATGATTGTCTTTGTACTATGTCTTAAGGGACACTATGAATAAAGGTGAGCTAAATGCTCAGTTGTAACATTAGATAATTGGATTTAAATAAAAAAACATTTGCAGATTACACCAAAGAAACTGCTAACATTTTAAGTATTTAAAGTATGAACAGAGGTTTTATGTTTCATTGGAAACTTGTCAAGTAACCAACAACTTCTTAAAACCAATTCCCAGCTATATGTTTTCCTTATAATTAAAATAATTAAGATTTTTAGAATGTTTATCAAAGGAATTGGGTTAAAAAAGAATAATTCTAGAGTTCTTTAAATGTGGTGTGTGTGAAGTCTTAGGGTTTCCACTTTGAATTGTGCAAGGTGAGACAAGGGATAACAAAGAGGCTTTTGACATAGTTTTGTAGCCTTGAATATACTAGGTGCCACATGTCACTTTTTTCTGTTGGGTCCTAGGAAAAGACATTCTTTACTAATGGGGAGGTACGTGGTCTTTGAGAAGACATTCCTAGTGGTTTTTAACTTTAAACCAAATGTCTCAAGATTACAATCTGCAGTATCTTCACCCACTATTTGAAACCGAGAACTCCTACCAAACACGGTATTCAAGGCAAACAATCACAATAACCAACATTTCTGTACTCCTTCAAACAGTATATCTATATATATAAAAGTCAAATGGTGTATGCGTGCGTGTATGTATGCGTGTATGTACGTTCACTTACTCCTTCCACACCGTTTGAGCTAGAGACTTGAAATTTGGTACAGTTATAGGTCTTAGGGTCCTAATCAGGGTAAGAGTCGAAAAATTTTCAAATCTCACCTCTGACGCCCCCCAGGGGTGAAATTATTTAAAGGCCAATCACATCAGCTGGGCAGCTGCTGTTCTCTGTGACATAGTTATGATGTCATAATACCCCCCTCCAACGGACCCCGCACTCGCTCAGCTCTCTGCCCCTCCCCCCTCCAACGGACCCCGCACTCGCTCAGCTCTCTGCCCCCTCCCCACCTCCGACGGACCCGAGGTGGGTTTGGTCGGAGGGTAAGTGAGGTAGGGGTGTCGGGTTTGGTCGGGGGGTGAGGTGGGGGTGTCGGGTTTGGTCGGGGAGTAAGTGAGCCGGGGGTGTTGGGTTTGGTCTTGGGGGGGGGTGGGAAGGTGTCGGGGTGGGTGAGGGGTGAGGTGTGGGTGTTGGGGTTGGTCATGGGGTGTTGGGTTTGGTGGGGGGGGGTAAGGTGGGGGTGTTGGGTTTGGTTGGAGGGGTGAGAAGGGGGGTCGGGGTTGGTCGAGGGGTAAGTGAGGTGTGGGTGTCGGGTTTGTGGTGGTAGGTGGGGTGTCGGGTTTGGTTGGGGGGGAAAGTGAGGTGGGTGTGTCAGGTTTGGTTTACAGAGGGTGAGGTGTGGGTGTTGGTCAGGGGGTGTTGGGGTTGGTAGGGGGTGACGTGGGGGTGTTGGGTTTGGATGGGGGGGGTGAAAATGTGAGTCGGGGTTGGTTGAGTGGTAAGTGAGGTGTGGGTGTCGGGTTTGGTCGGGGGGGGGTGAGGTGGAGGTGTCAGGTTTGCTCTCTGCCCCCTCCCCCCCTCCAACAGACCCCACACTCACTCATCTCTCTGCCCCCTCCCCACCTCCGACTGACCCGAGCAACGCCGGGTATTTTCGCTAGTACAATATAAAAGCAAAACTGAAATGCTAAAGCTGCAATTAAGAGTCTGTACAACCTTATCTGAGATAACTGAAAATATACTTTCACGCCCCAGGAGATCTCATTCTCCTTGATATCTTTTGTGCCTGCAGAAGTTTCCTAGCTTGAACATACTTTATTAAACATTCCCTTAATAAAATAAACATCCCAAAACAAGAATCCCAAGAATGTGATTTATCCTATTGTCCAAGAACATGTAGGTATCTTCTAAAATTCAGTCAAGGTGAGCTTGTAATAAACTAAAACTATCATAGGGCTTCTGTTTTTTGTTTGTTAATTTCATTTTTCAAGGTTTATTTTTCACAAGTTTTGAATTCTACGTAATGTCCACAAATGGGTGTTTTCAGGGCTTTCTCTTTGTATGTACATGTAGTACTGTTTCAAAGAGCACTGCATTAAAATACACTGGGGAATCTTTAGTTTTCACCAGCAGAATCTACCTGGACCAATTAGTGCGAAACATGTTAGTGTGCAAGTCTCACCCCTGTAGTCCATATTACCACTCCAGGGACACAAGCCCTTGGATAGTAGCCAGGGAGCCTAGACTTCACCTGTATAAACAAGCTGCACTTGGGCAAAAGGTGGAGTCAACAAGAATTGGTTGGAGTGGAATAAGTAGGTGTGATATATCTCCAACTTTAAAAGGCTTTTTGATACTGTCTCACATGACCTTCTCATAAGCACACTAGGGAAATATAGACTAGACAGACCTACTTACTATAAGAAGGGTGCACAACTGGAGGGAAAACCATACTTGGAGAGTAGATATTGCAGTTAAACTGGAAAGTTCCATTGAGTGGAATCCCACAGGGATCTGTTCTGGATCCAGTTCTATTCAATAACTTCATCAGTGATTTGGATAATTGCATAGAGAGTACACTCTATAAAGTTTGTGGATGATACTAAGATGGGAGGGTTGCAAGCACTTTGGATGACAAGATTAGAATTCAAAATTATCTTGACAAACTGGAGAAATGGTCTGAAATAAATAAAATTAAATTCAATAAGGACAAATGCAAAGTACTACACTTAGGAAGGAATAATCAATTGCACAAATACAAGGTACGAAGTGACTGCCTAGGAAGGAGTATTGCTGAAAAGGATTTGGGAGTTATAGTGGATTGCAAGCTAAATATGAGTCAACAGTGTAATACTGTCACAAAAAGGTGAACATTCTTCTGTGATGTGTTAGCAGGAGTATTGTAAGCAAGCCATGAGACGTAATTCTTCTGCGCTATGCAGCATTGAAAGGACCTCAGCTGGAGTATTGTGTCTAGTTCGGGGGGGGGGGGGGGAAGGACAGACTGTTTGGGGAGGCACAGCCTTCCCTTCCCGGCCCTCCATACAGTTTTGGAACCCTGATGTGGCCCTTGGGCCAAAAAGTTTGCCCACGCCGGGGTAGACATTAGAAAAAACTTGCTAATTGTAAGGATAGCTAAGCGCTGGAATAGATTACCTAGGAAGGTAATGGAATCTCCATCATTGGAGGTTTTTAGGAATCAGGTTAGATATATACCTTCTAGGGATGTGGAAGCTCTATATATTAGAATTTCATTAATCATTTTTCATCGATATTGAGGTTTATCC
Organism: Sternotherus odoratus; assembly: GCA_032164245.1. NCBI lineage: Eukaryota > Metazoa > Chordata > Testudines > Kinosternidae > Sternotherus > Sternotherus odoratus. The sequence continues at coordinate 36,496,202 of JAVMKO010000009.1, read as the reverse complement.
CTCTACAAAAAGAGAAGGTCAGTTAGGGTTGTTTTTTAAAAATATGGTGGTTATATTATAAAGAATAAGTAGGTTCATTGTTAAAGTTGTAACCAGATTTTTACCTCTCTCTTCTATGTACCCATGTATAAAAATGTATTCCCTTGAGTAACTGCTGTTCTGATACAAGTCCTGCCCCCCCAATTCACACTTCCTTTGTTACACTGAACTCTCTGGAGGTACAGGGGCTGTTTTCTCAGGATTGAACAGTAGAGGGAGCCAGTAAGTCCCTCTGGCTTAGTCTAGGTCCAGTGGGAAACAACTGTTGGACTTTATAATAAGATTTAGGGTACTGTGTACCTGGGGTCTTCTAAGAATAGCTGTGGGGGAGCAGAGGCTCCTTCTTCCAAGGGTTAGTGGCCTGGAAATCTGATAGGAGAGAACAGGGTGATGGGCAGATGACTGACCTCCTAGGGAGAGATCAGTGAAGGATGAAGAGCCTGGGGTGATGCCTCTTTTAGCTGCATTTCTGCTCTGCAACTCGGCATACATTTATAGCATGGGCATCTGATTTTGAGCCAAGCATACATTTCTGTGGATATTCTGGATCTCCCTAGTACTGCAACTTCAATACCTTTCTATTTCATATGTACACACAAAAGGGCTGGGTCAGCTGCTGAGCGCTTAAATAGCTGTTGGCTTACTCTGTGTCCCGTCGTGACTTGGGGCACTTGAATGTGTGAACATCTGGACTTATCTCCTTCTAAAGTGAGCTACAGGCCCTACCATATGTCACTGGAAAAATTGGCCAGTTTTCCAGAGATGCATAATGGCTTAACACTCTGTATATACCAAGATATTATGTGGGCATCTTCTCTAGTATTGCTCCATTGTAGTGAGGAACAATTACAAGCCATTTATTTCTCTTCCCTCAGCTGTATCACTTTTCTCTTTTTTTTGGGTGCATTTCAGAGGTATGTGGGGCAGTTTTACAAGGACCATCGCCATGGCAAAGGGACGTACTTTTGGCCTGAGGGTTCAAAATTTACTGGATCATTTTATCTTAGCCATAAAGAAGGATATGGGACCATGGAATTCAAGGATGGAAGAAACTATCAGGTAACAGTATGAAATTGAATGCATTCTAATGACTGATAGCACTAACATAATATGAGTTTGTGCTGCCATCATGGTCTCTGTGGCTTTCTCATGAAGCCTGGGTATGAAGGATGGAACGTGTTTCTGAAGCATATGCAGATCATTAATGGCTAAAACTTGCACTCTGGTAATAAAATATCAACAAGGAAAAAAAAGAAGAAGCTTTAAGCTTCTAAAGTAGTTGCCCGAATTCATGCCTTTTACAAAAATGACCAGAGATAGGAGACTCAATTGAGCTAGGGCTTCAAAAACCACATGCCCGAAGCAGATATCACTTTGGAGTGTGTCTTTTGTAGGGCAGGGAACAGGACAGCTGGAGCTGCAAGTTCTTGTCTCTGAAGGTAGTGATAAACCTGGGAGCAGAGTGGCCCTGGCGTTATGCTCCTTTAAGAAGGAAGCGACCAGGTACCAAAGGCCTGAGGGGGGAGAGGAAGAGATGTGAGAGAGGGAGGTGTCTGTATTGTTTTTGTGTTGAAGTTGAGGGAGCAGAGTGGGTGTTGCTGTTCTCTTTTTCAGGCCATGTGGGTGAGCTGGGGAGCAGAGCTCCCCTGTTTGCATGGGTGGGAGTGGAAAGCCAGGAGCTGGTGGAGGGGTAAGGAGTGGGGGCAAGATGGGCAAATGAGTGATTGAGAGGATGTGTTTAAAGAGCATAGAAATATTTGAGGGAGGATTGGGGAAGATGACACAGACATAAAGGATCAGAGGACTGAACCCATTGTAGAGAAGGAAAGGTGGAACCGGAAGGAAGGAAGGGAGGAAACAATGTGCACACAAAACAGTGCAGCAAGATGCACAGAAGGATCAAAAGAGGAGTAAAGCCAAGCAGGGTCAGAAGGTGTCCCAAAAACACAAGAGACAGGTGAAGTTTATTAAATAGAAAATTGACTGGCAGTCTTACATTGTGGGTGATCCTTTAAACTGCAGAGATGTGTGTGAGAAGAGAGCGAGCACTAGTATTTTTCATCTCCACTAGTAGGCTTAACAGATGTCTGGTCATCTTAATTGGGATCGGGACTCCTGTTGTGCTGGGCACTATACAGACCTAGAAGAGTGACAAAACCTGCCCTGAAGGTGGAAAGATATCAAAGGCTAGGGGGTGGGGATACAACATACCAGCAATTGAATCCAGTGAGGAATTGGCCCAGCTTGGTTAGCTACATGGATTGTAATTTTCTTTTTAAGTTGGGGATAGAAATAGGGAAGAAGGACATAATGGAATGAAAGAAGGGAAGGAGGGATAGTCACAGCTTGTCAGTTGCGTAGCCATGGTCAGCAATCTAGATTCTGAGATGTCGCAGCAGAGGGGAGTCACAAGGAGGATGAGAGTGTCCCTGTAGATTTATTCAGGCAGTTTCTCCCCAGGCATAAGTGGCAGTGGGAGAGAAAGCAAACATGGAGTTGTTTTAAAGCAGATGCTGACTTGTGAATAGTAAAAGCTGGGAATGCTGGTGGAGGGAAGGCCCTATAGGTTAGTAAATGAGCTAGGAAGTGTAGGGCTATGTTATGAAGGACCTTACAGTTAAAGACAAGGAGCCAGATCCCAAACTGTTGTAATTCTGAATAGCTCCATTGAGGTCAACGAAGCTATGCTCATTTTATAACAGTTGAGGATCTGACTTAAGAAGCGAGAGTTTGATGTAAAGTGGGAGATAGTGGAGGGACTCAGAGAGGGAATCAGGTCTGGGCGATAAGCCAGAAAGATGATGTTAGCAACAATGTTCTGAGTAGACTTGAGGGGAGCAAAGTTTCAAGTGTCAAGATATGAAATGACTGAAATTTTTCAAGCCCAGTTGACTCTATTATAAATGGTTGAACTACTTATTGCAAACAGTATAGTCAGAGAACTGATCCCTTCTGTTCACATTGTCCACAAACTGATCATAATATGTACAAATTTGTTTAATTCAAAAGTGAACAGTTTTTATGAGTGTTTTTGAGCTAACAACTTCTCGTGGCAAGTAGTGTGTAGAGAGGGCTTGATATCTGAGCTCTGTGGCAGATCATACAGGATTTCTGAATAACCTAAACTTCGTAAACTGCTTCCTTTGCAAACTAATTTCACTTACGCATGAAACAAATTTAGTTTCTTGATTAAATAAACAAAGCTACAAAAAGCTGAAATTAACTTTCTGCAAATGCTTGTAAGAATAAAGCTTGAGCTATATGGATATTCTTGAATAGTGAATGGTCCAAATTAGAACCTGTAGCTCCATTGCCTTCAGTGAAGCCTCCCATCCTAGCTTACTTCAACCAATTGATTGGGGTTTCATGCATTGCCCTTAGTGCAGTTCCAGTGAGACCAATCAAAGCGAATACAATAGTTGAGCAGCTTGTCAGGTGCTTAGATTGCTCTAAATGTCAATAGGCAATTGATACTGGAACAGTAAGATCAGACCAAGGAAATTTGGTTTTGGACCTTTTAAATGGTAGCCAGGCTGTAAGTTGTTTAGTATGTCTGACCTATATGTCTTCTGTAATACCTGTTGCTCTCCTAAGGGACTATACAAGGCCGATGAGCGGTTTGGACCGGGAGTTCAGAGCTATCCAGATGGCTGTCAAGATGTTGGCTTGTGGCTCAGGAATCACATAATTAAACTGTGTACTGAAATACCTGGACATTTTTGTCTCTTGGATTACCCAGAACACTATAGCTATTTTGATGCTGATTCCCAGAGAGAGTATCTTTCTGATGAGGACATTCCATTTTGGGATCTGAATGAGAAACAGGACCCATTTTTCTACAACTACAAACTTCTCCTTTTAGATGACAGTTACACATTGCCTGAAAAAATGTATATATACTCAACTGATACAGATCACCTTCCCCTGACTTGCGCCTTCCGTAAAGAGTTTGATTCCCAATATTTTCAGAACAACAACAAGTTGTATGATGAAGAACCATGGCCTATTAAAAACACAAGCCCTTTAATGGTTAAAATGCAGAAACACATCTATAAATACAGGTACCTATTGATTTTTGTGTGTGATTTGTGTCTGTTGGGATATATATGGGATTTTCTTTTTAGACAATAGCAAAGATCTTCTTGAGCACAAGTTGTGGTACAGATCATGCTTTACAGAAAAATTTCTACTGTCCCCGACTAAGTTTAGAAATTCATTTGACAAACTGCAAATGAGGTTTTGTGAAACAAAGTGCATGATCCTCTCTCACTTCCTTAACCTAAAGAAACCTCTTTCCTTGAAATCTACCATCAACTCGGGGCCTAGTATGTGCCTACGAAAACATCATTATTATCAATTTGCATTATAGAATCCTTAGAAGTCCCAACCTAGATTGGAGACTCCATTATGCTACAGGGTCGTACAGCAAAGTGACAGAGCCCTATCCGCTAGATTATGCAAAAACATGCTCCAAAGTGTGTTCAGCTGTTAGTGTACACATAGCTGGCATTAGCTATATATGTGGACATGTACTTGTACATGCAAATACCCCCTTACACAGGAAAATACTCTGCATGCATAGGTATGTTGGCAGGAGCAGTGGCAACGGGTGCACATTTGGGTGCCGCACCATTTGGAAATGTGGTCCATAATGCAGATGAGTGCCTTGTCTGCTTCCTTTAATCTTCTGAGCACACCGTGTGGCCTTTTTCAACCTTGGAGAGCTCGGTATTTAATTTTCACTTGCAATCATCCAGATTCTTGGGGCTGGAAGTTTTAAACCCCTTCCCTGAATATGATTAATGTCCCCCATACCACAGCACTTAGGCCATTTTACATCCCTTATGCTCTGTCCATGAAGGGAGCAAAATTGAACTGTCTGAAATAGTTTTTAGAAATGGTTGCCATCCCTCTTCTCCCATGTTACTTTATCTTTGATCTTTATTATCATCTGTGGGTTTTTTAAAAAGCTCTATGGTATAGCAGGTATCTGCTGCATAGCTGTTTAAGTTAAATGTGGGCTCTCGAGCTGCTTAATGTTTTTCTCTTTCCTCTATTTGAGGCACTGTCAAACCGAGATCAGTTGGGATATCAACAACATTCTGAATGGAAGCCGGGATACCTTTGAACCCAAGGGCCCCAAAGAGTTTGCTTCAGAGCAGCTGATTCAGAAGGCAACAGCAGGAGACATCAATAGAGTTTATGAGATTCTGAGGGACAGCTTAGCTCATCCAGATGTAGCTGACACGCATGGATACACTGCACTTGCTGCTGCTGCTGTAAGACCCCAAATGTGACTCTTCCCTCTGTGAATGACCATTTTTTTTTGTTGCTATTGTATCTGTCCCTCTGTTATACAGTAAATGTGTGAGATTCAATAGAAAACATCTTTAAGGAAAGACCGCTTGCTGAGAAACATGATTAAAAAAATCTGTAAAATGTATCCATTTGTAATATTAAAGATGACTCCAAGCCTAAAATTCCAGATCTTTCCAATTTGGGTGTTGCACTGGGCTGGATTTAAATCCCTGGATCTGAAACTGATCCTGCTTTCCCCCCACTCTTTCTTGTTCCAGGTTGTATTCAAACGCAGAAGGGATCTGTTTTTTTTTTTTAATTTTTGGAGGGAAAGAGGTGCAGCTGGGTTATAGTCTGGTTGTGGGTAGAAGTTATGATGTATGCATGACATTAGTTTATCTGTGGGAAGAATTTGACTCCTTATTTAAACATTTATCAGAGCCCAGCTAGCCTTCTGGACACCTTACATCTATTTAAAAAACAATCACTAGCAAAAATCAAATGTATTTAAGTTCCCAGAACAAGAAAATTAATTTCATATTAATTTAGAATATTATAGTTTTTCTCTTTTTGTATAGGCCTCTCATCCCATGAACTTTAGTCATTTTGTAGACATTAGTCCTCTTCCTCCAGCAGTCCTGTGACCATACAGTAGATTTTGGGGGCAGAGTATTGAAGGAACAGGGGTTAAGTGACTTGTCCACTGTAACACAGAAAGTTAAAATTGAGCATACATTTGAGGACAAAATGTAACCTAATGCACATAAACTGTTGCCCTTTACAATGTGTGGAATGTGGTAGAGTCACAGTTGCTTTGGCAACAATAACTTTGAATTTCCTGACAGTTTTGATTTTGAAATCCTCAGTGCCAAAATGTTGTATTAATATATATATTGTATTATATGTTGTATTTGATTCTGGAGTTCCATGATAGTACGCTTTACAACAGTTAAGTTTTCTCTGAAAACAATAGGCCTTTTAAAAGTCAGCATGAAAAATATTTTATTTAAATGAAGTGTTTCTCAGGTAGCTCACTAAGGTAAGAAAAGTTGAAGTGCTGACCAATAGTATGTACTCCAGTTTAAGAGGTCAGATTTAGTAGTTGATGTAAGTGGGTGAAACTCCGTTCACTTCAGTGTAGTTACAGACAGTCCATCAGCCACAAGTTTCTAAGGACCAGCGGCAACAGGCAGTGCGGGACTATATTTTGGATCAGTGGTGCATTTCTTGGCAGATAGTTTCTCTGGATCAGCTCTCAGATGCCCCTCAGAACAACCATATTAAGTGAAAGATCCTTCTTTGTTACAACAGGATACATTGTGATCAGGGGAGGTTTCACTTATATCTTTACTGTTGGGGCTTCTTTAGTTCCCTTGTGTACCTCAAAATGCTATCCCGTCATTGACTGCCCTCTTTTATCACCTTAATGGTAAATGGATGCTCTTGACATCTCCCGATGCTGCTGCTGTGATAGTGGCTACATCACTTACCCAACAACTAATTCTTCGTTTGTTCCATTAAAAGCCATACTCTGGAAGAAATGCACTTATACACCTGCCTTACATTGGGTGCACCTAAAATAGTTTTACCTTTTTTGGAAGTTTTTTTTAATTCGTTCTGCCATCTTTCCCCATTAACTATAAGATGTACCTTGAGGCAGTAGAAACATTTTGAGATCACTGTTAATTTATGGGCCAAATTCAGCCCCGTCATAAAAAGATGAGAAAGTGAAATCTCAAAACAACTGAAATCAATAATAGTGTTTTGAGTCTGTCTTTAGTGCATGTCTTTTTGTTTTAACTCTAAACCCAATTGTGATTTCAGTTAATCCCACATGGAAAACTAAAATTGTTATATACACACATACCCATAAAACAATCATCCAAATGTTTTACTCCACAGGTGAATTGCCATGACGACATCATTAATCTTCTTCTTGATAATGGCGCTGATGTGAATAAATGCAGCGATGAAGGATTATCAGCGCTATCCATGTGCATTATTCTTTATTACCCAGTAGAATCATTTAAGGATAATATTGCTGAGAGGAACTTCAGAAAAGATGAGGTCAGTACATTATTACTCTATAACTGTGAAATCAGAATTCGTGTCCTCAAATGAGCCACAGCACTGCTTTTTAATTACTTTGCTGTGAGTGTTCCCACTGTTGGAAGAAGTCGAACTGCTTGTCTCCCTTGACCGTGCAAGTTGCTGTGTGCCATTGACTTCCATTGATAGCCGGCACTACACAGGATCATGCTCCAGAATAGTAGCAGGGCTACTCTGCAGTCAATGTGTCACATTAGTACCAGAGGCCTTGGGCCAAATTTTCCAAGGTATTTAGGTGCCTTAAGACACAGATAGGTGCCTAGTGGGACTTAGATTTGTAAGCTCAGTGGGGACAGGGACAGTCTTTTATTCTGTGTTTTGTACAAGACCTATTGCAAGGGGATTGTGGCCCATAGAGTCCTAGACACTATGGTAATAACAAATAATTATTAATTTACAGAAGTGCCTTGACAGATTAAGCACCTGATTCCAATTAACTTCAAAAGTCTCTTGACTGCTGCAAGCAAGGGAGACAGAAAAAAATGTACACTACTCTGTCCCTCCCTCAGCACAAACCTAGAAAATTTCAGTGCAACTCTTTCAGACTCTAGCTTTAGCATTAGGTTGAGGTCTTCATTAGTTTGTGTGCTGATGTGCAAATTGAAAATCAAGAAATGTCCTCTTCTGTTTTGGAGCTTTTCTAAAGCGAGGGAGTACCTGTTGAGTTTTGAAAGCTTCTAAAGAGAGTTTTATTGACAATGGAGGCTAACACACACACACACACACACACACACACACACACACACACACACACACACACACACACACACACACACACACACACACACACACACACACACACACACACACACACACACTTAAAATGTTTCCCGTGAATGGTGGATTAAGGACTGAGTAAAATGATATTCTACCTTAACTCAGCTGTAATATACCAAATTCCAGTACTGTTATATACGCGCATATTGATGATGTCCAGCACAGACGTTGATATGATGATTCTCATTGTTGACGAAAGAATTTTCCATATTTTCTTCATTTTTGTCATTTTAATTTTTTTTAAACTTTAAATAAGGATGAACAGTTGGAAGAAGAATCTGCACCACCTCCATTGGCATCAGTAAAACAGAAATGCTTAACCGATCCTGATTGTCAGTTAGCCGTGGTACCTCCTATGTCCGGGGAAAGGGCAGAGGCTTTTTCTGATAATAGAAATGCATTGAATAAAACAGACCATGCAAGTCTAGAAATGAGAACTGCCTCCAGCACTGAAACCAACTTTGAGTCAAACCGTACTGTTTTCAACTACGGAATCACGGTTTCTCTAAAAGCTTTGCAGCAGAGTGCAGATACTTTCAGCCATTGTTTGCTGAGAGAACCTTCCTATGCCTGTGTCAGTGGACATGGTGGGGCTGAAGGCACCATGAGAAAAATGGCGTTCTCAATATCTGAGTAAGTGCTATTAAGAAAAACTGCTGGTTCTGTGTTCTGGAAAGGTTAGTCAAGCACCGCTGAACCGTATTGTACAGAGAAAGTAACAAGTGTAGTTTCACATGTTTGTGGGGAAGAAAGACCCGGCATTTGCTTGGGATAGATCAACCGGGCATGCCTGATCAAGGGGCATTCCATGGGTCCTTACGTGAGAGGGAGAAGGCCTGAATTTCGCTCCTTAAAACCTTTTTAATAAGATGACCCACCATTTTGTCTTTTTTTGTGACTCAGCATTACATATATACTGTGTGTATGCGTGTGTAAAAAGAAACTATTTTTAAAATCCTGTACTGTGGAACAGTTATAGTAAATTCTATATTAACTTCATAAAAACATTTCTGTATTCTGGAAAACTAGTCTGTGCTATGTTGAGTATTGCTGTCACAGCCTGGCACCCATTTAAAAAAAATCTGGATATGTTGCCAGGGCCAGATGAACACACAGACAAACTGGATATGTGCCTAGGGCCCAGATTCATGGGGAGGGGGCAGCCCCCAAAATCGCAGGTCAGCATCCTTCATCACCACCATCTCCTGTCTATGCCCTGCCAAGGTGGCACTGACCAACTCCAGCAGCACCCTTCATCCTGGCGCTGCAGCCCTCTTCCTGGCCCCGTGCAAAGGGGAGGCCCTGGAGGGCACTTGCTTGGAGAACAAGGAGTTGGGGTTGCAGCACAACTCGCCCCTCTGTCATCATGGGCTGGGGGGCTGACCAGGCCAAATTTGAGTGAGTGACTCTCTGACCCTGGGTGCCAGGTCACAACACCCAGGGTGAGGAGCTAGGCTGAGCCCTAAGGGAAAGGAGCTGCTGCTGCCAGGTGAATGTAGGCTGGGTTTGGTCTTCAGACCTTCCCCACTCACCCATCCCAGGGCCTCCCCTCTGTACCAGGCCTGCAACCCATCTAGATCCAGCCTGCAACCCACTGGTGGGTTGGGATCTGCTGTTTGGGAAACATTAGTCCTGCAGTTTTTTAGGGCAAACGCATATAGGCCAAATTATGGCTCACCTGTGCAAGGTGTGGAAGATGCCAGAAACCTTCCCTTACCTCATTTGTCCACCCCCATGCAGAGATCTTCTACATTTTTAGTCTCTGGTGTCTCCTGAGTATGGGGTCTGCTCCTTGCTAGTGTCCCCTGGGATTCAACAGTGCTGAAAGAGGCTTGTATAAGATAGACCATTACCACCACACCCTCTGCATGCATAGCATTGCTGTGTGGTGCACAAGGAGAGGTACAGCAGACATTCTCTCCCTGGGCCCAAGTACCCGTTTGCACACCTGCCTCACAGCATCCTAGTACCCAGGCACAAGCCCAAGCCTGAATGTCTACACTGCAATTAAACAGCCCCTGAGCCCGAGTCAGCTTAAGACCCAGTGTTTAGAAATACAGTAGACTCTCGATTATCCAGAAGTGGGTTAACCAGAATGTGGATTAACCAGGGTGTCAAAAAAAATATGCGTAACTTGCAGAACCAACTCTGGCTTTGTTGCCGCCCCAAGCACACACACAAGAAAACCCCACCAGGGCGCAGGGCAGCCAGTGAACCAACACCCCCTCTCCCTGGCACAGGGTGGCTGGTGAACCAACCCCACCTCCCCATATTTCCTATGGATGGTGATTATCCAGGATTTTATTAACCAGGATTAATTTTTTCCCTATCATCCTGGGTAATTGAGAGTCTACAGTATGTCCTTAGTGTTTTTTTATGAGTTATTGACAGCTTATTCTGTTGTTTGCCATATTTACTTTAGACACCGAAAGAGATGGACCATGGTCAACCTACTTCTCCGCAGAGGTGCAGACCCCAATGTTTGCCGGATCCCTCTGCATGTCCTATTCTTTGCTGTTAAAGCTGCAGATGTAAGAGCAGTGAAACTACTGTTAGCAGCAGGAGCAAGGACTGACATACGACTTCCATCTAGGGTAATGGATAATAATTACAGTAACTCATCGCTTAATATAGTAGTTATATTCCTGAAAAATGCAATTTTAAGTGAAACAACGTTAAGTGAATCCAATTTCTCCATAAGAATTAATGTAAATGTGGGGAGAGGAGGTTAGGTTCTTGGAAAAAATGTGTCTCCAGTCAAAAAAACTAATACACACACACACAAACACACACTTTACATTTTAAACAAACAATTTAATACTGTACACTACACAGCGATGATGATTGAAGCTTGGTTGAGGTGGTGAAGTCAGAGGGTAGAAGAGGGTGGGATATTTCCCAGGGAATGCTGTACTGCTAAATGATGAACTAGCTTTTGGCTAAGCCCTCAAGAGGCAAGTTAACACGTTGTTAATGTGGCCTCACACTCTACAAGGCAGCACAAATGGAGAGAGGGAAGACAGCATGGCAGACAGAGACAGAGACACACACCCTGTGTGTGAGGGAGAGAGGAGAAATGCGCATTGCCCGTTTAAGTAAGCTGACCGCTTACTGCCTTTTAAAATCACTCAGGAAGTTGAGACAGCAGCTGCTGCCCCAAGCTCTCTGTCTCTCTCCGTCAGTGTCCCCACTCTGTTATATATGGAGAAGGGGTGTCATAAGTATGCAGTAGTTTAGAATTACTGTTTTACCTGTGAAGGGTTAACCTGAAGCAACCCAGAGAGGGAGATGACATAATCAACGGGGAACAAAAGAAAAGGGTTTTACTTTCACTTTCTCCTGTTTTCTTTTGTTCTCTCCTGGGCTCGCTCGGAGTCTGTGCGATCCCCTGGCTATGGGAGGAATCACACTTATGTTTCTATTCTATATTTCTATAATCTAAGAAAACAAGTCCAGCAGTAAGTGATTTGTAATCTTGAACTGTATTACTTGACAATTGGTCCATGGTGTTCTTTGCTGTTAAGTGAGCAGAGGGAGAAATTCCAAGGGAGGGGGTCAATGGGGGCTGTGTGATGCAAGGAGTTTTTATTCTCTATTGATTTCTGTACCAGGGATCTGTACTTCTTCTTTTCCTTTTATTAAAATCTTTCTTTTAAGATTCTGTCTGTTTTGTTTCCATTGGATTGATCCTTGTTTGGATCAGGCACGTCTCACAGCAAGTGAGAGTTTGTGGTCTTTGTTCTTGAATCTCTCCCAGGTAAAGGGGGGGGGGGGGTTGGGGGATGTTACAATAGGGGTTCCAATTTACCCTAACTCATGGTTTTGGGGGCTCAAATAGGTGGTGGCAGCGTTTTCCAAGCCCCAACTGGAGAAGTTTGGGTTTTGGGGGAAAAGTTTTAACCTAAGCTGGTAAAATAAGCTTGGGGGGGGATTTCTTCTTTCATGCGGGGTCCCCACATCTTTACCCTAGAGTTCAGAGTGTTGAAATAGACCTTGACAAGGGGTAAGCAGGGTGCAGGAGTAGCTGGGTGAGGGACACTCTGACATTAGCCCCCGCATTTCTCCTCTCCTGAACAGCAAATAGGAGGCCCCGGGAACAGCTCCAAGGCAGAGGGTAGGAGCAGCACATGACAGTGGGGGGGAGGGACAACTGAACTGCTGGAAATTGATAGGCTGCTGGGTGGTTGCTGCACAGGGAACTTAAGGGAGCAGGGAGCTGCCATTCCACCCTTGTTCCAAGCTCCAACGGGCTGCTCTTCTTGCAAGCAGTGGACAAAGTAGGCAGCTGCCAAACAACGTTATAAGGGAGCAAAGCACAACTTTAAATGAGCATGTTCCCTAATTGATCAGCAATGTAACAATGTTAATCGGGATGACTTTAAGTGAGGAGTTACTGTACTAGTAACAAGCAAATGTAATATTCTAGAGTGATCAGTGATACAACTTTAATGCCCGCTTGTAAATTGTCATAATTCTAGTGATAGTTCAACTGCTTGATTCAGCTTTGCAATTTCAAAGGAGTAATTCAAAGAAACTATCCTATTAAAATCAATTACCTTTTTTTTTTAAAAAAAATGTCCTTACTCTAGTGAAGGTCTAGTTCTATATGTGTGTTTCCCTGCTGACATAATGCTTACCCATTGTACTAAAGCTGAGAGTATTTCAAAAGTCAACTTTATTTCCCAATATTTATTCTGCTTTTAGCGTTAGCATTTCTCTTTACTTGGGAAATGACTCTCGAGTGGTCAGTAAGTCGTACATTCATAGTCTGTTCTCTAAAAATACAGTTCATGCTAGATCTCTGCACTTGGTGAGGGTGCCTGCATATGACCGAGGTGGGAACTCCCCAGGCTGAAAGTTACATACTAACTGGTTCAACAGAAGGCATCTTACGCTAGCTCCTGCACTGAAATGTGGCTGCCGCCTTTATATTCCATCTTCCTATCACTTTTTGACTGTAGTCAGTGAAGAAGTTCCCCTGGCTTTTAGCTTAAGAGGATCTACCTGGACATAATCATCTCATCTCACCTCACATATACACTTCACTGTCCTGTTTTGCCTCCTAGTGGATTAGCTGTTGGTACTTCAGTTTTAAAGCTCTGTCTTATTTTGTTCGGAGTCTGTGGATAATAGTGTAATAATAGCTAACTCTTTTATATAGTGCTTTTCTTTGGTAGGTTTCAAAGCACTTTACATAGGAGGTCAGTATCAGTATTTCCAGTTTGAAGCCTGCCCAGTAGGTTCTGCTGGGGGCTTTGGGTGCCTGTCTGCCCTGGCACCAGTGAAAGCTGTCCTTCCTCTATCCCTGTTGTACCCTGAGGGTCTGCAGAAGCAGCAGTCCAGCAGACTGTCTCAGGATTCAGCAGCCATGCCTGTTTTGTCTGGTGGTGCTGTGAGATTTACTCACAGGTGTCGGACAGAGGGCCCAAAGACTCTCCTGTCTTTCTCCATTGCTTCCTGGAAGTCCAATGTAGACTCAGTCCAAGAGAACTTAAATGATTCAGAGTAGAGCTCCAGTAGGAGTAGCACCAGCAGGTGTTGAGGTTCCTGTGTTTATGGAACCTGACTCCATGCTGGGATTGCTCAGCAGACTTCCAAACAGTGTTTCACAAGACAATACATGTGACCCATCATTGTGTACTGGCTTGAGTCAGGCGCCAGAAATAGGCTCTCTTCCTTTTTGCATCTTATATGGGTGAAAACTAGTGATGTAAGAGTGGTTTTAATGCTGTATCATATTCTGTTTTGGCTGGGCAGTGCTGTGGCTGTCATGCCAGGAATATTCATGATCGCAGTGGGTTTAGGGTGAAGTGGACATTGGGGAGTATTAAGCCAAACAGCATTTAAACTGATCATAAATACAATCCTTTTACTCTATTTCTAGGCTAACATACATGGAGCCTGAGGGTTGATCTTGGAAAAATATCCAGTACCTTAGTTTTTAGAATTTACTTGTCATGGACAAAAGAGTCTTAATGCCATGTTTATTTTTCAGCTTGGAGGTTTAATGCCTCTGCATATTGCTGTGGCCATTCCTGGTGAAGAAGGGATCAAGATAACGGAATTAATCCTTCATTCAGCTACAGATTCCGATGCAAGGGCAGGAGATGAAGATGATGTATATGCACCGGACTGGGTATGCTGCATCATTACTCCATCCTCTTCCAACTGTTTAGGAGTAGGCTGTGGGAGACCTGAGCAGGGAATTGGTTGCCTGCCTCTTGGATTGAAACCTCTGCACACTGTTGGAATAATTGCATTTTGTCTGAAAGACCTGGCATATCACTGACATACATAGAGAATTACAACAACACTTCTTTTTGATTTGAGGTACCAGACGCTTTTGTAAAATCCTGATGCATGTTAGGCACAGGCTAGAAGTCTGCTATGTACAATTGAATAGATGTAGGTGACGTACAACTGTAGTATTGAGCCTATAATCACAGTTCCTCAGAAAGAAACATATTTCTGGGCTGAATCTGCTTGCTCCAGCACTATTGAGGCATCTTAATTGTTTCTTCCTTCCTCTTGAATCCAGACTCCTCCTGCTGAACCTCTGTAACACTGCGCTCTGAACCCATGTGTCTTCTTGGGTTGCTGGCAGTCCGTAGAAGATGGGCAGGTTCTATCCTTGCTCAGTCTATATGTGTAACAGAATGGAGATTTGGAAGAGAAAACACTCCATGTTGTTCCTAGTAGAACTCAAGAATCTTATCCTTCCCCATGAGATGTGATTGCCCCCATTTTCCTGTTCAGTTAAGAGGAAGCAGTTGTCCATTCATATCTATGTGATTTGGAATATCATCCTGTAAAGTTCTCCAAGCTAATACGATCTTGATAGGCCAGATGAAGAAAGAGTACATTCATACCAGTGTTACCTGGATGACTTGCTGCTGAAAACATACTTAAAGGAAACTATTTTCTATATAGTCCAGTAACCTGGGCTAACCTGATTTCAAATTAACCAAAAATACAAAAAACACCTTGTATCATCTCTGCATTTATTCATCTCTAATCTGATTTTTTTAAGATACCTCAACTGGTAGCACTCCCAAAATTAAAGGTTTAATCTTTCTGCTCAGCTACTTGCCTTCAAGTGTGTGCAGTATTTATTCATAGTAACATTGAGCACATACAAACCTAGTGCAGTACAGCACCCCTAAATCCATCCATTCTTCTTCCTAATCAGAGGACAAAAACTGAGGACTGACAGTGCCTCCAGAGCTGATGGCATTGTCACTGAAGTCCTCCTTCAAACATTTCCCATCAGCCTCCTCATATTCCACCTGGAGAGGTCAAATGGGAAGTGGTGATATATGCACACTGGCAAGTAGGAGCATAGGGCACAGGTCTAAACCATAAGGCCACTAGAATCTCTTCACTCCTGTGGAAACGAGGCCTGTCTACTAGAGCAACAGATGCCTAAGGCATGATTGTGTGGCTTGGTTGACACACATCTAGATTTTTTTGTGATTTGAAAGAAGGAAGGTGCCATTATTTTACTCTTGTCAATGGAATCCATGAGTGCAGAAAATACCTCTACCTGTGGGCAGATTTACTCACGTAAAGCTTCCCCATCTCCTCTAATATCAAAATGTTTTGAGGGAAATAGGATTAGACAGAGCATTTGTAAGTCAAACCAGACTGCAGTTCCCTTGGCTCCTAGCAATGATAGTCTACAAACCTTGGAAGCATCTAGTTTTTCCAACACACTGCTGCAGTTGGACCTCTTCAGTCATCCTGAACTTGACACACTGCTTTTATAGCCTGGAACCATAAAGTCTAAGTCTCCAGCAACATGGATCCTATCAGAAACCAGTTAACCTTCTATTAAAATCTTAAGCTTCCTTAAGCAGCGTGTACAAAAGCACTGAGAGAATTTATTCACTTAGGACATAGATCTCAGTTTAGTTGTGCTCCAAATGTCTGCCAGAGACCACTGATTTTTCATGAGTGGCCTTCATAAAGGATTAAGCCTGAGTTGTCTAAAGGATTCAATTCTCTACTCAGGGTTAGTAATACAAGATTTCTTGTGTCAGTTTTCTCCTCCCATCTCCTCTGTAGAGCAATGGCTCCTTCATAGCCATTGCACTACAGAGACTTTCAGTGGAACTGGGGCACTTGAACCTTGGTACTCCGGGCTCTGAGAGTCTACTTTTTGATCCTCTAGAGAAGGCCTTGCCATATTTGTTTGTCTCCTTTTGTTATAGCAAAGAATCCTAAAGAATCCTATCTTGAATTCTTCCTTTAAAAAGGTGGTTCTTGAGCTCAGTCTTGACTTTGTACAAAGCCATTAAAATAAAACTAAAACTAAACAAAAACAAAAGAAACCACCGAGCTCCACCTAAACTAAACAATTTCTCTCCCCTTATTTTCCCGCTAAACTCAAATATTAAAAAAACAGCCTCGTAATCTGGATGTGACCAAAGTGTGGAGGAGAACCTAATTCAATGGAATCTAATTCAGTGGCTGCAGGCGTGCAGTACTACTCTGCCTCTTAATGGGTCTAATCAATCACTTATCAAGCAGGAAAGCATCAAGCAGGAAAGCAGGGGTGTCTTAAGTATGTTCTGCAAGGGTCTGTGGGTGAAAGTCACAGAGCTTTCTAATGAAGTTGCTTGAGAAGCAATTCTATGAAGCTCTACAAGATTCATTTTCTCTCCTCAACTGATGCAGCATTTGGTCCTTTCAGCTTGATTAAAACTATGCAATAAAATAAAAAATAAATCAGAAAGGTAAACTTTCATTTTTTCTAGAGAGCTTTATGTGGCTCGTGTACAGTAGACTCTCGATTAACTAGGATGTGGATTAACCAGGATGTCAAAAAAAATACATGCAACTCACAGGGCCGGCTCTGGCTTTGTTGCCGCCCCAAGCACACACACACACAAAAACCCTACCAGGTTGCAGGGCAGCCAGTGAACCAACACCCCCTCCCCCCAGTGCAGGATAGCTGGTGAATCAACCCCCACTCCTCATATTTCCTATGGATGGTGATTATCCAGGATTTTATTAACCAGAATTATTTTTTTACCTATCATCCTGGATAATGGAGAGTCTACTGTATTTGATTCCTTTTGTTACTTATTTGCTAGTAACACCCAGACCAATGCATGCCCCATGTATCGGAGAAAGAAGATTAGTCTCCTGTCATATAAATTTTATTTCTCAAAATGGAATGCATTCATTGGGGTAGAATACTCTGTGTGTATCAATATTTGTAGATGTTAGAATGAAAGGTATCTTAATGCTATTGACCTGCAGTGGGTTTAATGTGTTTCAGGATGCAGTGCTGCAGCAGTCCAGCAGATGGAGCCTGAATCTAAAGAAGGAAATGGGAAGGGTGGGGGTTACTTATGCTGTGACTACTGTGGTGTAATGAGCAAATCCAGACTAGTAGATAATGTCCAGATCAGTGGATTCCTGGATCAGTGTATTTTCTATTATCTTACCTCTAAGCAATACTGAAACGGTGCATATCTGTTTCTTCTGATTTCTTTACATTCAGAATGAGCCTACCGAATCACCAGTTTTTATTCCCATGAAACTGAATAATGAAACCGGACCTCCGCGTGAATACTACTCACCTTCTAGTCTTGTCCCAGAGGAAGGCGGGAGGACACCTTTGCATATTGCGTGCGAGAGAGAGGATAACCCCAAGGTAGGAGCACAATTGAACTGTAGGAATATCCCTCCTTTAGGCCGTGGTTTTGCTCCTGTAGGGCTTGTCCTCACTACGGCAGGGATGCATTGATTTTTTTTGGCAATCGATTTATCGCGTCTTGGTAAGACGTGATAAATTGATTGCCAGCGGCTCCTCCATCGACTCCGGAAGTCCAGCTCGTCAAGAGGTGCAAGCTGGAGTCGACGGGGGACCGCACCGCCGACCCCCGCTACCGTGAGGACGGGAGGTAAGTCGACTGTAGAGACGTCGATTTCAGCTACGTTATTAAGTGGAGACCAGCCTGTAGAATACACATAATTCCCAATCCTCAAATCACATATCTTATCCTACTGGGGAATCTTCTGTAGGATATGATTTCATGTGGCTTCTGTGAAAGAAATAAAACTCATCTCTTTTATGGGAAGGGTCTGATCCTTTAGTCTGTGTGATCTTGGCTGCTTTGGGGATTTTAGCTGTGGGTGGCCAGCCACCAGTATAGCTGCTCTGGTGGCCCAACAAGAAATGAACTAAACGAGTATGTTAAAAACCCTGTATTATGATCCGTGCGTCCTGTAACTGAACTACTGTACCATGTGGTTTGTAGAACTGTCCTTCCTGATCCAGCCCCTACTTGTTCTTTTCCTCCTGTCATGATCAAATTCTGCGTCATGATCACTTTGAAGCAGGGACATTATTTTAATATTTGTTTTGTGTGAGGTGCTTATAGGAGTGACCTGAATCAATGGCAGTGTTTAGCCTGGTAGATTAACAGAGGGTCTTTTGAACTCTGCTTGGTTTATTTTTTTGGTCTGTCTAGCACAAAAATTTATCAGAGCTCCAATACAGTAAACAAGTTTTTAATAAGAACCCCCAAGCCTTCCTTCCCCAAAAGTCAAGCCATAACTAATTGATTTTCCATTATACATTGTCACTTGCTATATTCCATTTTCTTCCTCTGATATTCTGCTGCTTTGATCTTCTGGTTCTACATGTTGGGATTCTTTTACATAGCTTCATTCTTTGACTTTCAACCTCTTTTTAATGCCTTGCCTTAAAGCAGACTCTAACTAGAAATAGTGTAAAGGTTTCTATTATCATCTTAATTACATTTGATGACTGGCCCTATGCAATTTAACAAATGTGAAAAAGTCCCTTTTACTATGCCAGGATGGGTTACATTCAATACATTGTGTCCTTTCAGGAGTTGATTGCTTTGCTGACATGCATGTCATACTTGGCAGGTTTTTTATGGTTACTTTTACATACAAATAAGAAGTCAATAAATTAACCTTACTTCTCAATCCTCTCTCAAAATCATACATAATTAAGAATTTTAATTACTGTAGATCTTTGTTTCCAGGAATTTCAATCTGTTTTTATCCTAAGGCTGTTCTGAAGCTATGGAGTACTTAAAAGTTACCATTCTTGTGTAACTAACCTCTATGGTACAGCCCACTTTTGCATTTACACTGTCAACTCTTGCATTCAAGAATTTATATCATAGCATAAGATCTCTTGTAATAGGTTACAAATTCTTGGTTACGTGGGGAACTATTCTGAAAATGTGATTAAAATTGGGGGCTGTTAGGTTTTTTCGTGTAGATGTGTGTGCTTGTGTGTGTATCTCTTTTGCAGGTGGGGCTGGCAGCATTGCCTTTACTAAGGTTGCCCAACATTTCCCATCATGAGATCCTGTCTTAATATGCTCATAACTTTAACTATTTATGCTGAAATTTTCCATGCCAAGTGTCTTCCTTTTTTGTGGACCACTGCAGCAAAAATGAGTCATTTTTTTCCCTGAGAAGGAGACTAGGCAAAAATAAGTGGGTTTTGCCCATGTTAAAATTTATTGGTGATTTTTCTTTGAAAAGCTCTAGCAATCCCATGCTTAGAAATTTGACTGGAAGTGCCTAGAGACCGGGAGAGTGGAGAGAGAGAGAGAGGTGAAATGAGGCGCCTGGGGACTGAGGGGAGAACTGGGAATGCTGTGCAAGGAATGAAGGGACCACTGGGTTAGGGAGATCAGAATGGTGCTTCACAAACATTAATGAAGTTAGTTTCATAACACCCCTGTGAGATGAGATATATTATCCCCATTTTAGAGATGGTGAACTGAGGCACAGACAGATTAAAGTCAAAAGTATCCATTAATTTTGGGTGCTGAATTTGAGATGACTAGGACCTGATTTCTCAGAGCACTCAGGTTTATACAGCACTCCATATGTGGAAAGCATAGCTCCTGTTGACTTCTGTTGCAGCTTTGAGTGGTCAGCACTTCTGCAAATAGACCCCACACTCTCAAGTCAGGCACCCGGAAAATGAAGAATACTCACTTAGTGACCACCTGTGAAAAGTTTGGCTTATGTCACTTGTCCAGCATCACATAAGGAACCTTGTGCCAAGATAGGGGTAGAATCCACTTCTTCAGGGCAGCATTCAGCTGCCTTAATCTTGAGACCCTCCTCTCCTTGCAATCCTCTGCCTCCTTTATTACTCACCTTCCAATTTCTGCAACAAAAGAGGCAGGGGTCTTACAGACAACAGTCTCCTTCACTATGTAACCCTGAGTAATCTCTACTGTGTGTCCATCATGTGCACTGAATGAGGTTGGGGTCCTAAGATAAAATGAGCATGTGATCAGGTAAACAACGGCTGAATTTTAATGTGTATGCACAAGGGGGCCCAGTTAAGGTTTCACACACAACCTTAATTTTGGCAATTTCCAACTTTTGAGGGTTAAAGAAGCAACCTTAATAATGTTCTTTTTTAAATGTTTTTTCTATGTAATACTTCTATGTGTTTATAGCGAGTTTTTCATGCTGTTGTTTTTCATAAGCTTAATGTCTTGTTTTTCTTTTTTATGATCTAATTCACCTTTTCCTCCCTACCTAGCACGTCAGAGATGTTGTCCACCTCCTCTTAACTCATAATGCAAATCCTAACACCTTGTGGAGTGGCCATTCACCACTTTCCCTGGCAATTGCCAGTGGGAATGACTTGGTGAGCATCCTCTAATTCCTTCTTTCTTTATTTACTTGGTTATTTTTTTGCTTTGGGTCCTTCTCTGATAGGAGCCAAGATAGCTTGTGTGTTGGAGTGACCCATGTTTATTTCCAATGAAAGTACAGTATCTACATTTACTTTATTTTCAAAGCTATGGACATAACCTGTATTAAATGGGGATTTTTCTTTATGGATTGGTGGCTAAGAGCTTAGCAGGATTCAGAAAGGAATATCCATCTATATAGATCATGAGAACATCCATTTACACTGTAGGATACCCTGAAAATATTACAAAGAACATAAACCATCATACTTTTGGGTTTAAGTCAAGCACTAACTGATGGGATTAGGAAGAATCTTCCTCTATAAACATTTTGTAACTGTCCACCAAGTTACTACTTGTATCTTCTGATACGTCTAATGCTGACCACTATCAGAGACTTGACATTGGAATAGATGACTCACTGATCTGATCCAATAATGTAGTTCTTATTTAAAACAGTTTGGTTTGAAATGATCAAAACTACTAATATCTGAAAAAGCATGCTCTTTATAAAATGTCCATATAGATGCACTATCCAGGCATTAGTTGTTTTGGAAACAAGCACTTTTAAGAATTGCTTAAGGGAGAACATTTCAGCCACTGTATAGATGATTCCTCTTGACCTGGATCCTCCACATCTGCTCCTATTAGTATGTGTGTGTGAACCTGGGATCATTAGAATACACATTCAATTATAATTGTCCATGCTGTGGGACTTTTGTGCCTACAGAATCCAGTCTAGCAGATTCACTGGAGATCTGAATGTGATTTTGTAAGTATCGTACTAGTACTACTAAAATCTACTCTCCTTAAAGTGCACATGTATTCATTTTTGCATTTAATAAAGACAATAAGGCAATACTTAAAAAAATCCCACAGTTGCTCCAGGAAGTGCACACTGATGGCATCATTTCTCCTTATTTTCTTGCTTAATAAAAGAAACTGTATAGTTTAGTTGCAGTAAAATGAAAAGGGAAGGTTTTTAGATTTTAATATAAAGTTTTGAATAACTTCACAAAAGGAATGAATTTGGGTTTTACCGTATTATAGAGATCTTTTGATTTTCTTAATATAAAAAGGGCTAAATTTAGTTCTGAAGCACAATGTAGGAAATTCTCATCTGAAGAAGATTGCTTTGCCTGATTTGAATTATTTTTTAATTAAATGCGCAAAGTAAACTACTGAAAAGTATTTGACTTTGTTAGCATCCTTTAGCTATTTCCAAGTAGAATGGCCACATATTGATTGTCTATATGGCAATTGTTTATACTGTAATTATAGTCTTGGCTAATATTGTACTAAGTCCACTTGGTGCTAACTTGTTAGCTGTGATGGTAAGGATCATGTCATGACCTAGATAGCTCTTGGATCTGGACTCCAGTTCTTTGGCACATTGTGCACAGTGTTTTACAATTGGTTAATCTACAATGATAAATACATTAATAATAGCCGTATTAACTCTCCCATATTGCATGTGGACAGTATTTTT
Organism: Sternotherus odoratus; assembly: GCA_032164245.1. Taxonomy (NCBI): domain Eukaryota; kingdom Metazoa; phylum Chordata; order Testudines; family Kinosternidae; genus Sternotherus; species Sternotherus odoratus. The sequence continues at coordinate 36,473,780 of JAVMKO010000009.1, read as the reverse complement.
CATTACTTGTTAGCCTAGTAAATGTAAATCCAGATGCAGTATTACTCCGTACAATGTAGTTCAGGGAAAATAGTATTGGAGACGCTGACTTTTGAGGGAGCTGTATATTTGTTTGAGAATCCAAGAGGAACAGTTGAAATCCCAGAAGATTAGAAAAGAATTAACCTGGGCGTTAGTCCTGCAGTTGGCTTTGGATAAACAGATTCCTGTGCTTGCATGGAGCCCCATTGACATTGGTGAAGCTCCTTGTGGTTTTTCTGGTAGTGCATGGGCTTTGCAGTTTAGAAAAGCATAACAGCAGATGACTTTTTTAACACTACACTATGAAGCCGTTGACACATGGCTGTTCAGTATGGATCTATGATTTTTATCATGCTAAAATGCAATACAAAGCAAATGCAATAATTATTCTCATAGACCAATATTTAGATGTTATTACTTTCTACCTTTAAGTTACTGAAAAATACTAGCATGCATCCCTGGTATATCATTTTAAACACTGTAAAGTATTGATACAGATATCATTGTACATTTTGGATCTCACAATCCTGCAGTAAAACTGTCTAAGACATCATTCATTGATTTCTCATACTTAACTATGCCTGTTTGCAGGCAGTGATGGAACTCTTAGCGTATGGAGCAGACCCCAATCTTCCATTAAGCAACGGTGTAGGGAGTGCCCTTTGTGCTGCTGTCAACACTGCATATGAACAGAAGAGGATCATAGCAAACAGGATTTTATTGGTAAGAAAACATATGTTGTTTTCGACTTTAGTTTTCCAACCCAGGTGTTTCGAGTGCTGGTTCTTCTTTGTGATTCAGTTGTCTTTCCTAGTAACCTTCAGCGATGCAAGTTTTTTTTTTTTTAGTAACTCAGTGATTCAACTGCCGATTCCTGTTGTTTCTGTATCTGAGTCCGTGCTGGGAAAATGAACTGTGTTAGAAAACATGTTAACACGTTTTGACTAGCATGGAGTCACTTGCTTACTGTACACAGGGGCAAGTCATGTTTGAATTATGGCAAGTGATTGTGGGTGCCCTCCAGTACGGCTCTACTGCCCTGGACACGCCCGATCCCGTCGGATCTCGGAAGCTAAGCAGGGTCGGGCCTGGCTAGTACCTGGATGGGGGACCTCCTGGGAATACTAGGTGCTGTAGGCTAACACCTGGCAGTAGGTATAAACTGCCTCCAACGACAGGTGGCGCGACGCATCGGTTGGAGTATACCCCGGTCGTATCACTGGTCCTGTCCGAGCTCTGAATGGAGGCGGATATGCTGACCGAAGCGGACCCTGCCATGGTGTGGGATTAACGCTAAGAAAAACAACAACATTGTGGGTGCCCTCCCACATGCAGGGTTCACTGCAAGAAATTATCAGCTATCCTTGTCATGTTTAAGGTAAAAAATGTGTTTAACACTGTCACTAAAATCACATTAGTTGACTGGATGAATTTTCTCAGTGTGGACAAGGCCCAGGAGAGTGTTAGGCCTTATCTACCTCAGGGATTTTCCCCAGTTCTAGCCAACAGCATAGCCAGTGTAAACCCAGAGTTAGGGGAAGGCAGCCACAACCTGCACCAATTAAGTTTACGCCAGTTTCAAGCAGAGGTAAAATCAAGTGGTTCAAATCACTGCTTGGAGCAAATTTCCAGTGTAGACAAAGCCTTAGGTAAGGAGGTTAGTTTTGTCCTTTGATGATTGCTTTTTGTGCTTACTAAGGTGGAAGGGGAAAACAAGGGGAAGCTAACCAAATAAAACAAGAATTTGGGAAGTGACTCATCTTTGCTGACACTTCTGAAACTCAACACAAATCTGCAACCACATAAGTAGAATTCTGTGGGCCATTCACTGTATTTCTTATCCCTTGTTCTCTAGCAGGAATTCCATCTTTCCGATGCCTGCCTCTCTTGCAATCATAATTGTTTGACACCATATCATTTTTACAGCAGCCAGCTGTCATATCAGAAGCAGGATATGGTGGGCAATAAAAATGCAGAAACGAATTCATTGTGGGCTCCTCTGAATCCCTTGTATTTCATACGTGACTAATGTAAGCCATATTCTTGATAGCCCTGATCAGCATGTCTGCAAATGTATACATTTTGCTGTGGGTTCTGCCTGATATAATATATTGTAACTTTGAGGATTACAGATAAATAATGAGAATGAAAAAGTGTTTCCATAGGTGCCTGAACAGAAGTGGGGACTGAATGAGATCGGTGTTGGAATTTTCTCATGCAAAACCCTTCTGTACATGTGAAAACTTATCATTAGAGTCTTTCACCTGCACATCCAGAGGTTTATGTGAATAAAGCATGCACTCAGTTGTGTTCTCACAGAGTTGCCTTTGCACAAGTAGAGGCTGGGGTTTGGTGATCAGTCCTTTCAGTTTAATTATAACAGGAGATCACAATTTGATTGAACGTCCTGCCTTTTATAATGTTTTTTAATGTTGTTTTTTGTTTTTCTTTCTCCAGATTGATAAACTAATTGAGGCTGGTGCAGATATGTTGATGCCAATTACTCTTAGCCAAGGGAGGAGAACTGCTGTGGGAACTGTAGTAGACTATGCATATTATAAATACTTCCAGGTATCTCTTTGACCACTAGAATTTTAAATGAATGTTAATATTAATCATGTTCTTCAAATCCACAAATAGAGACAATCTGATTTTCTAGTTCTGCACTTGTCTCTTTGTCAGGAGTAGATTCTAAAAGCACCAGCAGACACTTGTTTGTCCAGTTGTTTTGAGACTCATTCCATTCACCACTAAACTTTTACTCCATGTGGGTAACAGAGGTATAAAAAACCACGGTAGTTCTGCCATGAGAGAGAAATGATTTGGTCACACTTTATATTAAGAATCCATTTATAGGTGGTTTCTAAAGAGTTAATGGCACCAGCCACGCCGCCCAGAGCACTGGCGGCCCATCAAGCTGGGGCTGCGGGGGAGGGAGACCATCAGGGTAGGGGCCGGGCAGGATGGTCCTGCGGGCCAGATGTGGCCCACAAGTTGTAGTTTGCCCACCTCTGATCTAGCACAATGGATTAACTGTTAAAATATATTAAAATATATTAACCCTTTATGAAAGGAACCTTAAAGTGTGATAAATTATTTGCCAGATTCAGAAATTCTGCTTTCTCTGAACTTATTTGCTTTAAAGATGCTTCCTGGAAATTTTTGAGATAATTTCTGTTTAGAAACATTGCTGGCTTGGATCATCATAATTTCATAGCGTTTAAGACCAGAAGGGACTATTAGATCATCTAGCCTGAACTCCTGCATATCACAGGGCATTACATTTCACCTACGTTGAGCCTGATGACTAGTTAAACTATACTTTTTTAGTCATCAGGACAGATGAAGGTGCCACCAAAGGGCCCCTGCAGTGGCAGGGAATTGTAGTGGTGAAACATGTCCACAGGATCCTAGTACACAATCCATATCCCATGCTGTAGAAGAAGGAAAACAAACAAACAAACAAACAAAAAAACTCAACCCAAGGAACATTGCTTCCAGACCCCAAATCTGGTGAACAAGATACAGCAGTCAGTAACCTAAGACAGGAGTTTCTGTACCACCTCAGTGCACTGGTATGCTTCTCTGCCTCTGAGGGAGTTGTACCCAATCAAAAGAGCAGCAGCTAAAATAATTGGTCAAAATATTAAATGTGATTGTTTTTAAATGTTATGTTCCAGTTTGCTCCACTGTGTTGTATAAAAATGGCAGGTGTTCGGAGAGGAGAGAGGATCCTGTCCCTTGGGATAGGTTGAAACTGCTAGTTAGTACCGTATCAGCCCTGCTAAATACTGTACATTGTTACATCTGTGTGGGGCATCCCTTCATCTAGTCAAGTTTACTTCCTGCTAAGAATAATATGGAAGCACATGTTTGCCATGTTAGATATCTATTCCCTATGTCTTACTGTGTATGAATTGTGTGTTGCAGGATAAGAAGATAGCACATACCCCATACCACGCATTATTGCCGCCAGAACGGGAGATTTTCAATGCCCGCAGGGAGCTGCTAGAGCACATTAGTGACCGACTTCGTGAGCGTGTTCTCTTGAAAGAGAGAGAATGGGATAGAGAAGAACTTCAGAAATCTAGGAAATGTGAGTTCAAACTAAGCCTGCAGTCCATGTAAATGTTGTATAACAGTGTATGGGGATTTACCCTTGTGGGTTCCTATGATGTGGGATTAAACTATGGCTCCTAATGATGAAATTTTCTTTATAATGCCTTTCATCCAGGGATCCTGGTGCTTTACAGAATCACAGTAAGTGGGTACCATTCTCCTTTTAGAGCTATGGACACACCTAAGTACACTGGAGTTAAGTGATTTGCTCAAAGTCTTGTTTAAATCTGTGGCACTGCCAGGCACAGAACCTACATCACTCCCTGATTCCTGTGTTTCAAGCACAAGATAATCCTGCCTCTAGAGATTACCTGAAATGTGATAAGTGAATTGTAGTGTTGGATTGTTACCCTCTGCAATTCACATAACGTGAAATTCTATGGCTTTGGTTATGATGACCCCCTGCATAACACAAGTGCTCCTTTCTGGCCTTAAAAATCTGTTAACATCTGTGTACCTCAATTTTCCCCATGTATAGACTGGGGATATATTGCCAACCTTTGAAGTCCTTATCTTAAAACATTTTAATTAAAAAATCTGAGACAAGCCCTGCTCTTGTTCCTAGGGAGCAGTGAAAATCGTGATCTATTTGTCTGTGGGTGTCAGTTCTCATTCCACTGAGTCCCAGCAGATGACCCTAGTCTTTAAGATGTTTTATGGACTCACAATGAGGGATATCCAAAATATGGAATAGGACACTGAACATTAGTTAGGATTTTTTAAACATTGCATGATACAGTGTTTTCTGTAACTTCCATTTCAAGAAGAAACTATTCTGGCCTCTATAATAACCAGATTGGGCCAGGGAGACAGATGTTGACCAATGGGTTCATTTGTGGCATAACCACACCACAAGACTGAATGCAGTTTTAATGGAAGTGACCCTGGTGAGGTCTAATTTTCTCTTTTACATGTTGGTACATTAGATTCAAGTCCTCGTGCTCCCTCAGCTAGAAGGAAACAGGTCGACAAGCGTGCTGCAGTAACGCTGCCACGGGAGGAAGTGAGGTACGCTAATGATGCTGAACACAAACACGTATAATTCTTAGCCAGATATACCACTTCATGGCTCTGCCGCACCTGGACCACTGTCCCAAGCACCCGTTCTCTGGCCTCTCTGACTTCTTCAATCTATTCACTGTTCAGCAGCTAAAATTATCTTCCCCTCCTGCTCTGAAGTTAGCCAACATAGCTGCTAAGAATGGACAATGATGTTACAATTTTCTGGTTGTTGACAAATTGGTTATATATATTCAGAGCCTAGGAATTCAAAAGAAGCAGTCTAACCTCGTGCTTCCCGGACGAATTCTCCTGTGGCCCCGCACAGAGCATATGATGCAGCCATTTGCAGAGATCTTTTTACAAAGTCTAGAGTCAAGTCAAAACTCTTATGAAGATAGACCCCCCCCCCCCCAGCTTTGTAATCTGATCTGCATATGCAGATCTTTGTGCCCACTCAGAGCCTCATTGAGGATTTCATGTGAACAGGGGTTTCCCCCCTAAGTTTCACATTGCAGGATCTTGGCCTTACCGAGGAAGTCACTACTTTAGTTCCATAATACTGTGCAACATTATGTACAGTGGTTAAAATTTAAAAAGCTAGTGCCACCAGTTACCATACAGTGGTATTGGGAAAATATTGTACTGTCTCGGAGAGCAGTGTCTTTTATCTCTTTATAATAGATTACTCTTTGATGGTGACCATTGTGTTTGTGTGTTAGTATAGGTTATTTACTTGGCTGCACATGTTCTTACCCTACATATTGGTAAAGCAAAATATAGAGAATTCTGAAGTCCTAACCCCAATTTCCGATGCCCTGCCACAATATCTCTTCCAAACTGAACTGAAGATACAGGGCTAGATTTTCAAACCAGATAGGTACATAATTTATGTGGCTAATACATAATTATTGGACCCATACTTATTTAGGAATTGTAGTCCCTGTGTGGCTAATACATAATTATTGGACCCATACTTATTTAGGAATTGTAGTCCCTAATGTGAGACGAGCAGGAAGATTTAAATTTGTAATACTTTTTATTTTAGGGTCATTAAACACATTAATAGATATAATCCAGGACTGTGGTCGATAAAGGATTCAACATTTCCCTTACCTGACGGTTCTGACTTTTGGTGTTGTGTTGTTACCTAACTGTTGCAGGACAGCTCTAGGTCTAGTGGTGTAATGTAACACCGACACACTCCGGTTGTTAGTGGGTGGGATTGAAGCTGGGACCTCTGGAGCTTAGTGCATGAGCCTCTACCGCATGAGCTAAAAGCCATAAGGCTGTAGAGCAGACACTCTCGCGCTCATACTCTCTCGTGTCTCAGTGCTACTAGATGGGACAGGTCACCACATCCAGGAGGAGTGTGAGTTACAATGACAATGAAGATAAACCTGCACGCTTCCTAGAAATGAGAAATGGAACTATGTTTGTTAGAAGAGAATGGGAAGAATTAGTTGGAGCCCAGGTGGGATGGAAGATGGAAGCCAAAATTATTCTTTGCTTATTCCAGAATATAGTACTTTATGAAGTTTCCCTTGGTCCCCAAGATTACAGAATGGATGCTGGCTGGGAATATTCATATTAATACTTCAGGGACTTGCTTAGGTCTTTTTTTCTCCAGCCGTGCTATTTTGTTAACAGTATTGATTGCTGACACTGAAGAGACTGAAGCAAGACAGTAATAGAGTCCATGATACACTGCCAGAAATGCTATAAAAATTAAAGCCCTCAATGTCAAAGATGTTGGATGATCGCATTGCATCCAGTATTGCCTTTAGAAACAGTTAATGAAAAGCTAAGAGGCATTGAAATACTTAAAAAATATATTAATCCTTGTGGAGCTTTACAATGTACAATGAATACCTACACTAGCTAGCCTGTAAGCCATATCTCCAGCTGTTATCTTGTCAAATCTCACAAGCTAATCAGAGTGAGACATACAAATACTGTCAAGGAAATCAGGTCTGCAAAGAGTTAGTGGTGGAGAGTCAGTAGGCTGTGCTTTTTTGTCTGGGTCCCTACTGAACCAATGGCTTTTGGCCCTCTATATTGGGGTGAGGTTAGGTGATGAGTGTGGAGTGGGAAGGTATCTTTGGGATGAGATGAACAGAGGTCCTATCGCTTGTGGTTCTTAAAGATCCCAGATGCTTTTAAAAGGTACAGGAGTATTTATTTCTAGTGCCTAGGCCACATTGCAACCAGGGTAAGAACATTCTGCCTATGTAAATATCTCCTGCAGCATCGATGGAATAGAGCATTCTTCACTTCTTGTCCTAAACTGATGGAGAGTTGCTGTGGTGCAAGATGTGTGCTCCAGCAGTGGCTGTATTGGGTTCCTCAGTACTAACGGGGTTTTTACAAGCCTTCTCCAAATCTCACTACTTGTACTTCTGACCTGCTGTCAGATGTAATCTTGCATAGACACTCACTCCTACATTTACTATTGGAGGGCGAGCCAATGCAAGGGGCTGGCTAGTGTGCACAGTGAATTGGCAAATGAGAGGACTTCAGTGTGGGGCAGGCTCTGGGCCTGTTGCCTTTTGGGATACTTCACTTTGCACTGCTGCTTGTGTTCGTTTGTTCCCCAGATAGCAACATAAGCACTGTGATCCACCGCAGTGCCTCGCTCCTCTTAGTTACCCTGGTATACGAGAGCAGATTTTTACCCCTGTATTGTGAGACATTCTGATTTCATTTGCTATGTAAAGTGTAAATATGTTGGCAAAGCCATGAAAAACAAAATAATAAACATGAACTCTCCTGATGGCCCTTCTCATGCTATTTCTGTTCCAGGCAGCCCTTCTTTAAATACTGCTACCAGTGTGGGCGGGCTATAGGGATTCGACTCACTCCTTGCACACGCTGTTACGAGATCTTCACTTGCAGCAAGGCTTGTAAAGTCAAAGCCTGGAATGAGCATCACAAGCGCGAGTGCCTTGGAGCTACAGGTAGGTTTGACTAATGATACCCCATAGAGCGCAGGGAAAGCAAGGCACATGGGACATGAACGTTGAAATAGGTTGCTGAAGTGTATGGCCTGTTTTTAATGATATGTTATTAAATGTATGTTAAACACTAAGGCAAGATCAAATTCATAGCAACAGGTTTAAGTTAATATATCAGTTGACCTTGAGTGGGCTCATGCTTATTAAAACGGTTAGATGTAAGAGGCTTGGTATAGTAGCATTATCATTGATTTCAACCTAGGAGACTTTTTAAAGGTGAATGGCAAAGCAGAAATAAAAGTTAAGTTACAGTGAGCAGAGATTTCTGTGCCTCAAGCACCCAATAAACCGGGTTATATGCGCCTTTCAGCACAGAAATAACCTTTTGCTGACCTTTATGCAGTTAAAAATTAAAAGATTGTGAAATCCTTTGCTTGGTCCATTGAATCACAAATACCATGCCGCCCGCTTCAGCCCTTGTAATCTGCAGTATTTGTGTAAGAAGTATAACAAATATGCATGCTGGTACAAGAAAAATGTTCTACACATCTGTAGAAGACTTGCATAATGAAGCGATACAGAAAAGCAGACTTGCTGTCACTAGGCCAGATGCTCATGTATTTGAGTGAATGAAAAATCTCTTGAATGTGAAGGCATATATATATAATGGTGCTGCCATTCTATGACTGAGCTACATGTTCGTGACAACTCAGTACATGATTCTTCCCTCTGGATCTATATTAAACCTGTGGCTTGGGAAAATGCTATGTCTGTGCTGTCAGAGACTGACAAAATGGAAAAAGTGCGCACACTCATTTGTAGCCGCTAAAGATCCCTTGAATTTTTCACAAGCGAGGTTCAACCTTGTTGTCCAGCCAAATTACAATATGGATTATTATTTTTTGTTTATTAACAGTAGATTCGTTCTGCTTTTTTTTAACAGGCTATCATGGTGTTCTTCATACCCGATCTTTATATAACTGTGTGCTGTTTCTGTATTTCATTCTGCAGATGGCAGCTACATTTCTTTTGGTGTATACACTTGCTTGTATATGCCTATTCTATATATAAAATGTAGATATGTTTGAAGATGCTTTAGAAACCCTGGTGGTAAAGGAAGTATGGAAGCATATAAAATGCTATATCGTTACTGCTACTGCTTCAGTGCATATGGGAGAAGAAGGAAATACGGGAAAGAACACTAGTTGCAGTGCACAGATGGCAGTGAAAACTATCAAATAATGTGGTAGGCGCTAGTTGAAAAATCAATACAGCACATTAAACAAAAAACCATTGAAGTTTCCCAATAAGATCTTTACTACAAGAAAACTTAAGTTCTTGACCAAACCGGGATGATGGTGACCTTGCTAGAATATGGTCATTTTTTTGGCTACTTCAACATGCTGCCCAACCTACTGTTGCATATTGACCACAGAAAACAAGTCAAGACCATGGGAAGGACCTCTGCTGAGATGGTACAACTTCTCCTATGACAGTAGTAGCGACCACTTAATGCAAATCAACTTTTTCCTGCCCATGTGAATTAATAATAAAGGCGAAAAAGCAACAACAAAAAAGCCATATTCAACCTCCATGGATCTTGTTTACATCTTAGGAAATATAACTGCAGCATGATCAGAAAAATGAAGTGTTAAGAATAGAGCTGAGATATGATTAAATAATATCCAGGCAGTAAACAGCAGTGAAGTTACCATTGTGTTGGTCCAGTATATGTAGATGTGGTGCAGGATTCTGTTGGGAGAAACATAGACCTGCTGCTTTAAGTGCCAAAAATCTAAGACGTCTGCTAAAACTCTCAGGATGATAAGCCTTGAGCCCAAGCTGTTCCTTGAGTCAAGAAACTACATACGAGTGCTACATTATAACTGGAATGTCAGTGATGGAAAAATTCTCCTAAGTCATATTCATTTAACAACTAAGAAATTCTGGTATTGGCCATCCCAACCCATTTCTACAAATCCCAGAATGTCCTTCTTTTAATAATGGCTGCTTATCATTTTGAAAACAAAAATTGAAGCTTGGGTTAGGAACAATCAAGATTGAGCTTGGCAGAATTACTTTATGACATTAGTACTCTGCACATATTCATTTACTGAGCTGTTGCAAGGGAAAAGCTCCAGATTGGCCGAGAGAGGTCTTGTGATTGCCTTGGTGAGCTGTGATAGCTCCATTGTAAAATGCTGCCATTCATCTCATCGTCTCAGAACAGCAAGACCCATCTAGAGACCTGCCACTTGACCTTTATTTATATAACCAAGATGTTGAAACACAAATGGGAAGATGAAGAAAAATGTCTAATTAAAAGTGATGGAAAACATTGTACTTAGCAAAAAAAAAAAAAAAAAAAAGTTGAGGGCCACGCGTCAAAAGCCAGTGTTATTAGTCAGCTTCCAATGGGAATCACTATATTGATAAGAGTTAGACATGCAGGGAGTAGCCATCAGACCGTGAAGACAAAATGGTGGACTGGCATCATGATGGCCTTCAAAAGCAGAACAAGAGTAATACAGTCTGTTTGGAAAAGAGCAGAGAACTAAGAAAACACTTGCTCCCAACACAATCTTCTGTATGTATTTTATGCATACCTGAGGACTTCAGCACATCTTTGGAGTAATGTCTTTGACAAATTCAAGTATTTCCAAACCTTTGAAATGGCATGTGAGGGTAGCATGTTGCAAAGCTGGCTTTTGGCAGATGCTTTTTTAATGTATTTGCTACGCCAAGTCAGCGCATGGTGTTGGTTATTGTAGCTGTTTCTTTTTAAAAGTTTTATTCATTATTCATTAAAAGGTTTATTCATTACTCATTAAAATTTGTGCAAGGTGCGGCTGTGGTTTGCGGAGAACTTGGCTGTATTTCATATGGTGACTTGTAGATGAAAAGCCAATCTGGAGGATCATTTTAATTGTTTTTGAAGGAGCTGTATAGAACCTGTCATGAAGTTATGATATCTGAACATGCTGTCATATGGATTAATGGCACATATCCATGATGACATTCATTTAAATGGAGGAAGTGTTCTTTAGTCTGAAGGATAGAAATCATACAGTTAGTTGATTATGAACCAGTACCTGCATGCTATAGACAATGAAGACAATCAAGACAATGAAGACTGCCAGGACACTTAAAAGATCTCCTTAGCTCTGATTTCCCCACAAAGTAATGAATGAAAACTGGAAGTGCCATCAGACATAATCTGTACGCTGCCCCCAAGAATTCCTGTGTGATGGCTGTGTTTCTTCTGCAGTGAAAAAGAATAGGAATCTAAGGAAGACACTACAATGCCACCCACTGCTCAGTGGTAAATACTGAAAAGCTGGCATGCTCACTTTTTAACTTTATCCAGAGATTTCTTTTTAAAGACATGTTCCTTGTGCCATGTTTACAACTTATTCTGTAATTGAAAATCTGTACATATTCTTTATGTTGAAATTATTGTACAACTGCAAATGTACATGCACATTGGGAAATGTAATGTAATTATTTCTTTGTAAGCAAGGATTCATTAAAATAAATGTTATTGGTATTTATGGCTGGTAGCAACTTTTTAAAACTGCTTAGAGAGCAGTAGAAGTGGTTGGTCCCTCTAAGTAGTCACAATATAATCTCTCAAGTGACTTCTGAAATGTCTTTGCACCTTGTTTTATTGCTGCTGAAGGTGATTCACCATTAACAGACTCTGATCAAGAGAACCTACAGTCTGAGGTGGATGGTAAGTCAGTTTTGACTATTAACATCTTTTTCATCATTAAAAAAACTGCTGCATACACTTTTTGATCCTTTTAATCTCATTCCAGCTACTAGCTCATCGGTACCAGTCTCACACATTGGCATTTAGCTCAGCGGTACCAGTCTCACACATTGGCATTTAGTCTCCCAAATAATTCAGAAATTTAAATTAGTGGAATTTTCAGGCATTTGTTTTTTTCTTTTTATAGAAGCAATAAGTAAGGCACTTGCTAGTCCAGACTATTTACTTGCTAAAGAGAGAGCTTCTAAAATAGCCATTATCATGGAACTGTAACTGGTTGTAGCTCCTGGAGCATTAAATTGCTGTAGCTGCTTTTAAAGGAAAGCAGGTAAAAAATATATTAAATTCCAAGACATATGGGATAGCAAGTCCATCTCAACACTGCCCAGCAAGTTCTTTTCTGCAGTACTGAATAATAAACTACTCGTATCCCTGATGCCCTCGTGTGTGTGAGAGGAGCTGGATCAAACTGCTTACATGGCAGAGCAATAAGCCAGATGGAAAATCCCAAACACTTTGTCATAATTTCCAAAGAAAGTGTAGCACAGCTTGGCCATTTGTTCATCACGTGTAATAAATTTGTAACAAAGACTGGCCTAATAGAGAATTTGTAGCTAGCTACACTTTGCTTAAAAGAGACCCCATCAGAAGAATCACAGTACCGCCCTTCTCTAAATAGTGATATGACTGAGCAGGAGACCACAATTTCTTGCAACTTCTTGGGGTAGGGGAATGAGTCTGACAAAAGAGGATCCCAGTTGAGTGCCCTATCATGTAGGCATTTATACCCCAGGGGGTGGGGGGGTGTCAGGGCAGAAATCTTTTAACTGGGAAACATTACCACTCACTCTTCCTAGAGTTAATGAAGTTGTAGCAAGTCTTCGTTGTTTGACTTTCCCTTTTGCACATGGCCTGCCATTCTGAGCTATTAAGACAGAAACAAGTGGCATTTGTTCCCCCTCTGTGCTGTACACAGACTTACTCAGCCAATAACGTAGGCACGTGCAACAACATGATTTGAGTTACAGGTCTGACTCAAGTCACAGGCTTTTTTGAAAGCATTATCTATTGAAGCCAGGACAGACAGGTGCTTGGAGACTGGCTTGTACCCGCTTTAGTTGTCAAAAAGAGAAAACCGAATGCCTTGCTTTAGCCAACTGGGCCAAGTGAGTTGGAAGTGTTTGGGGGGTGAAACACCCACTATTCAAGCTTCTTGGTTCTTGGGTGTCCTTAGTGTCTCATTTCTGGACTGATGCCCGCTCAAACATAGTGGGCTCATGCTATTGTCTTACTTGACATAGTGTATGTTACCCGGGGGGGGGGGGGGGAGGGAGTGTGGCGTGCTGTCTGTAACTTTTGCCACCTTTTGATCTTTACTCTTGTATTTTGTTACATTTACATAAACACCGGACTAAGTGGGAAAAGTGTATGCCAGGACCAAACTACTAGTGTAAAGTTTTGCTTTTTTAAAAATAGCATGTTTATGACTCACACAAATACGTTCAGAGTTAAAGTGACAAGGCAACATATGTTTTTGCCATCATTGGTGATTATGTGAGGTAATTTTCTCTTTTAACCAGCAGCCTCATTCCTGATTCATTGTCAAGGGGGGTCAGACCCATTGTTCTTGATTTGACTCGCTAATGTAGTGTGTGCATTAAAGAAAACTGGTAGCCTAAACTGAAGAATCTCCTGAGTGGCTGATTTGCTGCTATTTATGGTTGAGCTTTTTCCACATCTAGTGGCTTTAGACTTTTCTTCCATTTAAAATGAGCTGATGTCTAAATATATTCCTTGGACTTCTTTGAAAATCTCAATGTGTAGGTCTTACAGGCTGGTTTTTGGGTGCTGTGTGGTAATCTAAATTGTGTTCTGTGTGGTAATCTAAATTGTGTTTGGGAGAATTTCATGGTTATTTTATGCTTTACTTTGCATTTTAAACACAGTGATGATTTTGATGTGGTGATGTTGGCAGTTGAATTTCAAGCTAGCTACCTATCTAGCAGTTACAGGCAAGCTCATGTTAATGCTGACCATTTGCAACTACCTTTTCATATTAAGAGCCTTTTAGAAGTAATAACACAAGGAAAAAAATACAAACATCAGTGTCCTTTACTACCCCTTTAAAGGCCAGCAGGTACATAGTTTCTGTCATGCTTCCGTGTTGCTTGTTAAACTGATCCAGGGCTCAGTAATTTTGAAGGCTTGCAGTTGTGTCCAGTTTATTGTTCCAAGAAAACCAGTGTTCCTTCAGAGGCCAATCTACTATTTATTTTTATAGGAAAGCATCAATTTAAGCCTAAGTTGGGCATTTCCAGAGAGAGGAAGAGTCCTGTTGGTGTAAAGGGAAGCGATGGAAGAGGCAGAAGAGATGACAAGAAGTCAATTCCAGGTGCAGCGGCCGATGATATGCGTCCAAATCTTCCTTACACTGGGAATTACAGTTACAATTAATCCCACAGTAGAAAAAAATGAGCATGTTAAGTAAGTTGACCTGGCATCACCACTTGCCTTTATCTAATAAGTGCTATATCAAGTAAGAAGCAATAGGATATTAATGATATACCTGTGATGACAACTTAGCCATCCATAGTCATTTTCATGGGGACTTCTCTAGTTTTAATTTAAAACACTGATTAGTATGGGTGTCTCTACAGTTAGTCATGTTTATCATCCAGCTCTCCCTTTACATGTCTACTGTACGGGCTAAGACTGTGCAAGAGATATTCATGACACTGAAATAGCATCTGGAATTTGACTTTATTGCAGCTCTGATCAAGTCCATGAAAATTTCACTCTCCTCTAGCTTGAATTTCCACTTAATGACACTGTGATTGATGGAGGGCAATGTGGCTGTTACACTTATTTAGTTAGTTATTCAAGGGACCAAAAATTATGCTCCAAAAGCATGAAAAATGTCACACAACCTCAAAGCTCACCATGTTCAGCAAGGAGAACTTTGTCTGATCGGGCATGCTCTTGCCTCCCAATCCTCCCTCAGCTTCATTGTAGTGGCAGCTGAGGATGTGCAACCACTCATAGGATGAGGATCAGGATGGTGAAAACTTCAGTGCTTACACCTGTTCAAGTCAAAGGGCATTTTGCTTTTTACATGAATGGAAACAGGATTGGGGGATATTTACTCATGACAGACAGAAGTCACCCCATGGAAAAGGAGGCAATTTTCTGGTTTAGGTATCTAGCTTTTAGCGATGCTGCGCACCTCCAACTCCTATTGGATCCAGTTGGGGCAGTAGCTACAGTTACTCAGCACTTCTGAAAAGTAGGCCCTGTTTATGTGTCTGTCTGTAGTGTCGTTTGAAAATTTTGCCCAGAGTACATAAGGACCAGAATAATGTTCCTCATAACATGTCACTTACATAGGATGTAACTGAGAACAGAAGCTGACCCTTGGGTTGTATATAGTTTGAGCATGTTACTTTCCCAATATTTGTCCTACCAATAGCTCATTTGCAGATGTGGGGTGTGTTTGTAAAGCCACAAAATTGGATACAAAACTTGGTTTTTTGTTTTCCTATATCTTTGCTAGTGGCAGTTACTTTAAATACTAATACAGAGAGGATTTGCAGGTGATAGATTTTTGAGATGACTGAATTGTACTTTGTATAAATACTGTTCCTTGTAGAGTGCCCATGGATACATGTATTAGATTTATATAATATAGAGATCAGCTATTTAGAGCTGTGTATATAAAATACATAAAAACTCTTGTAACAGAAAGATTTTAGTAAATCCCAAGTAAACCATTAAACTTTACAGAGACAAGAAGTTGATTAATTTCTTTGTTTGGCGAGGAAGGGAGGGGACCTGAAATTCTTTAGGTGCTGATTACCAGAAGTCTGAGGCTCACCCCCTTGGTACTGTTACCACGTTCACCAACCTCTGGAAATGGAATTGTGTATATAGAAAAACAAAACCTATTTCAACATCATTTCATTCGAAGGGAGCTTGGTGGTGGATTATTTAAGTCAGAAAGGTTCTCTGTTAGGACCAGAACACTTCTTTTCTTTTAGTTAACTTTTTAAGAAGTAATTATTTCCTATTGCACTCAAGATATTAACACTGTGCTCTACATTTACAAATATTTAGTTGCAAATCTAATTTTAAGATTTCTATTATTATTACACCCTCCCCGGTCTCTCTCTCTCTCACACACACAAATCTTTAGTATGGTTTTTTAAACTTTTAAAAATGTTATGATGCCTAAAAACAAGATAAAATTAATTTGATATGAGAGGTGGCTGCTCTCTGCCATACATTTTTGAGCAGGTGAGAAGCTTACAATATCCATATTATGCCATCATTAGTGGGTAAACCAAGAACTGAGTGCAGGGCTACTCACATTTTAAAAATAAAATGCAGAAGAAAAAAAAGTGATTTGTAACAGGGGGACAAATATAGATTTAAGTCTCCAGCCTTTTTATTTATACAAGGATTCAAAGAACATAGTTCAACTTTAGATAAACAGTGCAAGATAGTTACAAGTACCTTGGTAACAGAAAGAAAGATAACTGGCCAGTTATGCCAATAAGTGAAATAAATCTTAATCCTCCAGCTAGAAATGCATTTTTTAAAGCAAAGGTGTACTTCAGATATTTGTTGTGCCTTATCCCCTACCAAGCCCACCAGAAAACAATAGGTTGTTTGTCATTTGTAAAACGATAAATATCTGTGCTCTCAAAGCCACTAATGATCCCGCCCTTAGTTAAAACATACAAATTATGGCACAAAAGAGCAAGTTTAAAGACAGACGCCTGTAAATCCACTACTCTAGTTTTCTGATTCTCCATTTTGCAGGGATGTGGGTGTTTAATAATTGAGATAAGAACATGAAAATGAACAAACCCCATCAGCACCCCTAAGTATTTTTTCCTTATCAAAACACTGAGAATCACCATCTTGCTAACAGAGAAGCGAATGGTCCTTTTTCCTCTTCCCCTTCCAAAGCAGCAAATCCAAAGTGAGTCATACTCCTTTGATATGGGCTACCGCAGGGGTTCTCAACCACAGGTCTGGGGGCTCCTGGGGGGCCATGAGCAGGTTTCAGGTGGGTCCACCAAACAGGGCCAGCCTTGGACTTGCTGGGTCCAAGGAAGCAAGCCCTAACCCTGCCACCTGAGCAACTTGCGGGGGAGGGCCTGTGGTGTGGGGCCCCAGGCAGTTGCTCTGTTTACTACCCCCTAATGCCGGTCCTGCCTTTTATATGCAGGGAAGCAGAGGTGGGCTGTGGAATTTTTATGGGGGGAGGGGAAGAGACGGGTTCAAAGAAAAAAGTGAGAACCCCTGGGATATAGCACTTACTGAGACAGTCCTCCAGGGCCATGAACTGTGTGCGAGTGGCTCAAACAGGCTGCAAATATATGATAAAGAGGGTTTTTTTCCCCCTCTTCCATTGTGTAGAGCCTTAAGTGACTAAATATTTATAAAACTGCGGTGCACACATTTCTACTTGGTGCACAAAAATGTACTCTAATGCCCTTTTGCCTTGTAATGTTTTCCATTCTCCCTCAGAAACTGGATTAGAAGTTACATAATAGAAGGCTCATTTATATGCGTAATGGCAACATGGCCTAAAATCACTGCACTAGACCAATCAAAGCAAACCTGCATGAAACTACCGCTCAGGTTAGGATAAGCCCAGTAGCAGCACCTTTCTTCAATTCACAGCCAGAGCCAGATCATTTAAACCTAACCGCAAGCTAAGCCTCTGGGTCAAGTTTATCTTTAAGAACTAGTGGCATCCTGGGAATACAACACTACCAAAATGATCTAAAACCGTCTGTGCAGAAGCAAGGGGTAATGTAGGACAATGACTCTCTCTCATAACCGGCCTAAACACAGTCCACGTTTTGATAGAAAAGTATAAATATCAGCCCCCATTACGTGGCTGGTTAGGAAATAGTGGTAGCCCAACAAACTAGGAATTTTAACTAAACGAGGGGAATGAGGACTTCACTGCACTTGCTTTCTTGCAACATTGCTCAACATTCCTAGCACTCTGATCCTACAGGCTTACCTTAAATTGCACAATCCATAAACAGTGACAGCACAATCAAATTCTGCTTTTCCCAAATCTTTTATGCACCAAAACACATTTTCCCCCTTAATGAAAGACACACACGTTTAAAAGTTTGATTAAGCCTATAAATGTCTTAAACATAAGATATGCTTTCTCCCCAAAAATAAAAATCACAATATTAGACAAAATTAATAACAGCAGAGCCCAAACTCATGGTTCCCCATTGCCAAAACCAGTCAATAAGATTGTTTTGTTACTCTACATAAATTTCCTAAAGAAAGATCCTTTTCCAAACAATGTTTACTGTAGCCGCGAATGAGCTAAGCCAGCTAGGGAACCAAAGTGCACAGCTCTGTAAACAGAGACACCCCCCCACCAGATAAATATGTATGTGTGTATATTTATATGTATTGTTTGTTGACAAAAACAAAGCCTTTCATTGAATCCACACCTGGCACCCATGTAATAAGCTATGAAAAATTAATTAGGAGGCTGTGCATCCATTGCTTAGAGCAGAGGACTGGGAGGTCTAGAAGCATCCTGGGTTTTAATTCCTGATGATCCATTGACCCAGTGTGTGGCTGTAGCTCCGATACTGGACAGTTTTCTTCTTTAGTCATTGCAGTGGTGAAGATGGATGGGGGAGGATTGGCAGTAGGCAGCCAAAAAGAACTCTCAAAGCCCAGATTATACATCTGAGCCATTTTCCTGGGCACACAAACTGCCAAGGGAAGTAAGCAATAACCCAGTGACTCCCAATACTGTAACTTATTGCTTTAGGCCTCATAACTTTGTGTATTAATATGCAAGATGTCACAAAATAGCAATTTGCAACGATCCCTTTGGTAGGAGGCAACTGTTGTCTTTGTCATTTACAAAGAGTTTCAGTCTCCTATTGGAAACAAACCTCGCAAATGACAAATCTCACCCTACATATTTTCACCTCAATGTTGCATATAGTGATACTGGATTACAGGTCTAGATTAGACCATCATTAATAGATAACTTCAGTGGTTTCCAAATATCATGCAAAATCTAAAACTCACTCCCATTCACTTTAAAGTAGGAGCATTATTAATTGCCGTTGAAGGCTAATTTTAGTAAACAAAACCACTTGTGTATTTGTAAGTGAAAGGACTGTTGCATTTTGGATAAGGAATCCCATTGCTAATCGAGTTTGTATTAGGGTAAGGTATTAGTTCAAACACCTACATCAAAGAAAATGAGTGAAGGATCATTTCTCTGCCTGCATAAGAAATAGAATAGAAAACCATTAAATAGCTCCTGAACATAACAGAGCACTTGCTGCTGTTGTCAGTCCTAATTTTAAAAGTTGCACTGTTCTAAACCTGTCGTGCTTTAGCTGTTAATATGGTAAGTGGCATTCTTGGCTATGGTTGTATAACAATATTAGGTTAACTGCATATTCCACTGCAGCCAGTCAAATGGCGACCCTCTGAAGAGCATTTTTTTTCTTTTCCCCTATCTGCAAAGGCTTGTATGAGGCCCCAAAGAGCCCCTTTGTGGCAAAACAATGAAATAAAAAATGAGGTAACGGAAAGAAGGGCCCAGCATTCCAAAAAGACCAATCAGGGATGAAACAGCTCGAGCACTGCCAGATATCACAAATAATTGAGACCTTTTTTTTCTCCCTCTTTTTTGCCAAGATGAATTAAATATTGTCCTTTTTTTTTTTTTTTTTTTTTTTTTGGCAAAGTTAAGACCTCAGCCACAGTCTCAGTTATGGCTGTGCAAGTAAGTTACCGCCTCAAGTATTGCGTTGCAATAACAGCCACAGAAAGGAAGATTAGGAAAGAGGGAGGCAAAAATTTGCTGCTGGCCCCCTTTACACCACGTCCAGACTGGTTAGGAATAGCATGTACTTCTGGCTGCCTGGTGCTGGGGTTCTTGGAAAGTCTTTTGCCGCAGACTTCATCAGGGCAGCCGTCACCGCTCCCAGAGCCACTGATGTCATCACCTGCACAGAGAGAGAAACACAGGGTGAGGACTGACCAATCAAACTTCATGCTCAGCACAGCCACTGCCTCTAGATGCTTACAAATTCAACCAGACTAGGAGTCTGGAGATTGGGAGAATCCCAGGGGAATGAATACTACAACTGACTCACTGTTTTTCCGTTCTCTCTCTCATATATATGGTCTGGAACATATGTGTTCTGTTCCTTCACTTGATATACTTGAATGCCCATGGAGTGTGGAGTGTTCACAAGCCCTTGCAGTTGGGTAGTTAGCTGGCTCTGTTACCTATGGCCAAGTCTTGAGTGAGGCTGTCAGGTCCCTGCCAAACAAGGTAAAGGCTGTAGAGCACACGAGCCCTTCCATACTTGGTCTCACATTGATGTTTAAATGGCCTGTTGCTGTAGCAGCTTGATGCTGATTGGAAAATGTTAAAAAGTGACAAGACCACCCACCGCAGGCTGCTGTTTGTGCTTTGGAGGAAGATAGTTAAACTTTAAACCAAAAGCTCAAGTACTAAGTAAGAACATCTTATATCACAGTGTGAGGCACATGAGACTTAGGGTCTGAGACATTGTCAAGGGCGGTCAACTCCAGACGTACATAGGGCTCTTCAGGATCAGATCCAGAGACTCCCGTTGACTTCATTAATCTTTGACTTGGGCCCAGAGTGAATCCAGCCCCAGTCCTAGACTGTTTGACCCTCCAGAACTATCACGGGTCTCTTCAGCTGAACATACAGTAAAACCTCCATTTAACGGACTAATTCGGGCGAGGGGGTGTCCGTTAAATCCAAAAGTCAGTTATTTAATAAAAAACAAGCTGTCGGAGCAGCAGCCCGCCTGCCACAGGGTTGGGGCGGCAGCTCTGCAGCCCGCCCGCTGCTGGGACCCGGGCGGGAGCCTTCAGCCAGCCTGCCCGGGTCCCGGCTGCTGGGACCCGGGCGGCAGCTGGGAACCATCAGCCAGCGCAGCCGGGACCTGTCAGCCAGCCCGCCCGCTGGTGGGACTCGGGCGGGAGCCGGGAGCCGGCCCGCCCGCTGGCGGGACTCGGGCGGGAGCCGGGAGCCTGCCCGCCCGCTGGTGGGACTCGGGCGGGAGCCGGGAGCCTGCCCGCCCGCTGGCGGGACTCGGGCGGGAGCCAGCCCTCCTGCTGTCAGGACCCGGGCGGCAGCCGGGAGCCAGCAGCGAGCCCTCCTGCTGCTGGGACCCGGGCGGGAGCCGGCAGCCAGCCCCCGAAAAACGGATTTGGGATGCATCGGACTTGCTCATAAATTTTGTCCATTGCATCCGAAGTCCGTTAAATCGGGGTCCGTTAAATCGGGGTTTTACTGTAACTACTGCATTTGGGTACAGGGTGAGTTGTAGATTCATAAATAATCTTTAGAGACTAATTCAATGAGTTGAGGATAACAAAGATTGGTTTAAAGTGAAAAGTGACTTGAGCACAGGGGTTGTGCTCACAGCAGTCTGTACTTCTCAGGAGGAGCTGTAGACTGTGGGGTGGCTTTAAAGTGTAACTCTAAGTAGAGCACACTGCAGTATTCTACCCTGTAGGGGACAAAGATGGATAACGGTTGCAAGACTAGCTTTCTATCAAATATGTTTTCCCTCAGCAGGTTGCAAGGGGCATCTGTCAGGGCAGCATTTGGCCCTGTGGAAACACCGTGCAGAGTTGTGCAGTACAAAATCAACTTGCTTAATGTTTTGAGACGTCAGACCTGTTTGTGATGGTGTTTTTGATCACATAAGTGTTCTAAATGGGCTACTGTAATTGAATATTGTTATTTAGAACAATGAAAGGAAAGGAAAGCAAAGCCTGGGTCTAAATGAATGTTCACCTGAAACACAAAATGTATGCCAGACATCTTGTCTTTGTTTCTATTTTACTGAAAAGCCTGGCTCAAAGTTACTAACTTATTTATTTACTTAGTGAGAGAGCTTCATATTCATAAAAAAAAAAAAGTTAGAGGAAGATTTTCTCTTGAGACTTCTATATTTTGAAGGCAAACCTAAAATGAACCACAGACTTCAGCGAGACACTCTTTGGCTCTGTGTCTAAAGCTTTATCACACCTTCCTATGTGTAAATTAAACACTGAAGGGTTTTCTACAATGAAGCTGAAAAAGAGACTGCAAAACACTGTTTCTCTCAGGTGGATTTTTTATCTTACGCAGATGAAGAGCACGGTCAATGTGGGTTAGATTGTAATGATGGTGTATGGGGTTTTCATCCACAATTACAGCTAATTCTCATGGTGGCTGCAAACTCCTTACTGCAGAGTCCTATGATTTACTTAGAAAGTGTCCAGAAAGATTCTGATTCTGTTGCAATCGGGAGGGGGTGGGGAGGGGGGGTGTTCTAAATTCTATATGCTGAATAATACGCTATGGGATGAATTCCTCATAGGCAAGTTAATGGTTACACAAACATGGAGATCAAATATGGCCACGGAAGATCGAAAACATTTTAGCCCGAGCTGCCAGTAGCTTGTGCCTTAGCATAGCAATAGCCCCATTTTGTTTGGCCACCCCAGCACTAAATGGAAGCACATACAACACTTGCTGCATAGTCTATGATCTTACATTGACTTACACATCTCTGGTGCGCACACTAGCAGAAAGGTGCAAGTTCTAGTCTTGAAGGGAATGCTGTGCCTAGCTCTGACCATATATGGCTGTAGAGCTCAGGAGGTGACGCTCACTAGTTGAAATGTGAAATCAAAAGCTTTTCCCATTCCCTAGAAGCTGTTCAGGAGACAGCTAAAGTTTACATGGTCTTTTTTAAGGGGAAGGGAGTGGAGGTTAAACATCCATGTAGCCAGTATCCTTTCCAATACAGAACTGGCTCTTAGGTGGCATATGGGGTGTTGCAGAACGCAAATGGCGAGTACATTACCCTGTGTCAGTACGATCTGTCGGCAGTGCACCTCATTCTGTTATTCTAATGCCCTTTTGCATGTGGGAAGCAAACCCACACACCTTTCTGTTCCATAACAAGGGCCAGCCGTTGTTATGAATCAGGTCCTGTACTCGCTGTAGGGCAGGGACTGTATCCTCATGAGTGTTCGGAAAACATTAACCCAAGTTTTGTGCAATCTAAATAAAAATACCACTGTAGGACACGTGGGCATTTAGTCTTCTCTCTCGTTTTATCACGCACTGCCAGGAAATGGGATTGACGGAATTTCTCTGTCATTCATAAATCACTCGGCATTTACGGTCTGTCCTCATCCCTTTCCCATTACTTGGGATTTTTGGTATACTCACTAGCATCCTGGAAGTCCACATCATTCCCATTGTAAGCATTGCGCAGTCGGTTTGTCATGATCTTCAGCTGCATGATTTGCTGACGAATGGTCATATCTGGCTTGGTAATGTCCACCTCTACCTCTGGATTATTAATCTGATTGGCCAGACCATCTCCCATCACCTCTGGTAAATACCTACACAGGAAATCAATTGGTTCACATTGCTTTTCCCAAACATTAAATTCTTCTTTTGGCATTACAGGTGCTATTGCAACTGATAATCTACCATCTACGAGAGGGAGAGCTTGGCATCTTGGTAGTATCACAATTTGTATTTACTTGTATTCCAATCGCAGCCTAGTGTTTCTGGTTCATTCGTCTTTCTGCTTATACTCCTGAATCTACTGTAAGGTGCAATCTGAGCTCCCAACTCTTTGACTACAGAGATCTCCCTGGCAGTGGAAAGAAGAGTGCTGGATTCAGATGGCCCACACAAGGCACTGAGCACAGCTGTGCTGGGGGGTTCACGGTTGGCAGGGCAAGGGAGAAGGGAATGGGTAGGGAGGAGGCCAGGGGATTTGCCACTGAATCACCCAGACCTTACAATGTTCCTGTCTCCCTCTAGTGGTTGGACTGTCTGTTGCTACCAGCTATGCACTAACAGACTTGGGTATTTCAGTGGAGGCAGGTATAGCCTCACACTTTTAGAACCAGAGGTCCCAGACTGTGTCCCATGCTGCTGACAGTGACCAAAGGGACATCACACAACATAATGACCCCCTGGGTCTCTATTTAAGGCTATTTCAGCCCTAGAGTAGTTGCTGTGGAGTGTTTCAACTTCTATAGGGTAGGATGTCCCACCACCCCAGTGCCTAGGTCAATTCTGTGCAAGGCTGAGGTGCTGGTCCCATGCTGGCACCAGTGGCATAGCCTGCATGACATCCAGACCATTACACAAGAAAGGGGTTCATCATCACATGGAAGATTAGGAAAATTGACACATCATGACTGAGTCCATGACTGCACTGGAACTACTGGATTCACCTCCTGATATGATTGACAAGGCATCTGGGAAAACTTTATACCCAATCAACTGGGAGCTAACTATCTAGTCGTTAAAGCTGCATTTCTCCCTGCTCAATGTCACTGTCAATCAAGCACTCACTTAAAAAACCACCTTTGGCATTTCAGGCAATGCCTGAAAACATTTTAAAAACCAAGGTCCAGATTCCCAGCTGTCATAGATCAGGCTACTTGGGGATGGTAACAGAGTTATGATCTTTACAACAGCTGAGGATCTGACCCCAAAACAATGTTTTAAGTGTAAACCATGGACACAATGTATTTCTATGGTGGCAACATTTCCCAGGGGCAAAGTGTGAGAGGGAACAGTGTGTAAATGGGTAACTAGGTAAATGTTTGCAATTCCCAGCAGCGCCTCTGGGTTTCTTCCAAATTGAATTTGTCCATTCTACTAATGGCATTTAATGCCTTTTGAAAGTGTGTGACGATTCTGGGGGTAGTTTTGTGGCAAACGTGCTTGGATGTTTAAAAGTCTAAAATGTGGGAAGAGAGCAACACGTTTTAAATTCAAGGCATCCATTTCTCAAAATCTGCCTCTGGACAAGGGTTAAGCTTTGCACTTGTTCTAATGGGAGCGGACAGCAGGGCCAGTAGCCACAGCCAGACTCCTAAACAAGTTGTGCATTTGGCTGACTAGCCCTGGTGGTGCTCAAAACCAGGGCAGAATGAAGGGCATGGGGGTCCGCCCGTAACTGTGGTGTGCAGCCGCTCAGGGGGTGCAGAGGAACCCTGATTGGCCCTCAATGGATCTTGATCTTCACACTGCCCCCTGCTGGGGCTGGGCAAGTAACTGTGACCTTAATAACTCCTAGTGACTAGAGGACACAGGATTAGGGTTGAAGCAACTGAGGGAGAGACCCCTGAGGGCAACCATATTTT
Source organism: Sternotherus odoratus (assembly GCA_032164245.1). Classification (NCBI taxonomy): domain Eukaryota; kingdom Metazoa; phylum Chordata; order Testudines; family Kinosternidae; genus Sternotherus; species Sternotherus odoratus. The sequence goes on along the minus strand of JAVMKO010000009.1, from coordinate 36,448,688 downwards.
AGTGAAACACCCTCTATAATGGAGTTTATGTCACAGGCTGTAAAGTTTCATGGAGCAGGGATATGGGAAAAACTAGCTTCTCTCTTCACCTACCTTTATTCTTCTCTTTCTGACAGCAGCATTAAGTTCTAGTATGGAGATTTTTTGCTTTGCTTCTCTACACCCCATCCTTACCTCCCTTTGGCCATTCCATTCCAGCACTTGTCCTCATTCACCGAGCTGGATGTTATTTTCTCATTGCAAAGTGTGTTTGGAAGGGCAACCCAGTAATCCTTGATATCTCTCAGCTTCCCTTTGGCATCAGAAACCTGTAAGATGGAGGAAGAATCTGGGCCCAAGGAAGAGGCTGGGTCATCCAGCAAGATGGTTTTAGCTCATTTATTTTATAACTCAGAGGGAGCACTGTTGTTTTTTCACGTACGGGGAAAGAGCACTAACTTTACCTTAAATAATAGCCATCATTCCAAGGAACTGGCCAACTGAGGCCAACATTTACATGTGAATGACGGTTTTGCTGTGTTCACCTGTTTTATAACACAGCTGATATTCAAGTCATGTATCACAGTGATGTACCACACCCCCAGCCACATGCCGCTCCCGGGCTCTCGCTCCCGCTGCGGCCAGCTGTCAGCGGGGGGGGGGGAGAGGAGGGGGCGGCCCGCTGTCAGCTGGGGGGGAGCGCTGGCTGGGCTGGGGGCCCCCCAGCCACTGTTGGCTGGGCTGGGGGGGCCCCCAAACTATCAGAGTAGGGGGCCCCCAAATTTCTGTCACCGGCCCTGATGACAGAGCAAGACCAGGTCTAAAAAACCAAGGGCCGGACCTTCAGAGAGAGAAGCAACTAAGAGCAGTAATGAAGCTCTGTAGGGTGAAGCACAACTGCCCATCTTGGAGAAGAGGGCTGTCTGCTTGTGCTCCACTCTGCTACCAATACCCTTAGGGACCAAACCCCCTGACAAGCTTGGGGCGTTCCACCAGCCTGGTGCTATGAACCTGAAACTCAGCAGCCACAAGCCTGTCTCAGTTGAGTCTTTAGTGGGACAGCTATAGGCCAGTAACTTTTTCTACTTAATAGGTACATCTGAGGGTTTATTGGGAAGGCACCAGTTCAGCTGAGGGCTTGATCTGAGCTTGTGTTGTCCAGAACACGCAACCCAATCCCAAACAGGGTTGGTGTCCACAGCGCTCAGTAACACCCTGCCATTGGGTCAGCGACGATCATGACATGGACAGACATGAGCAGCCTACTATTGGAGCAGGAAGTTTTAAATATTCCAATGGGAAAATGTTTTATAAATTCAGAGAGACACTTACTAGCTTCTCCAGTCCAAGCCCTGAGGATTTATCATCAGTGACAGCTTTCCCCCTTCTTTTCTTATCCTCTCCACTGGACGCTTTTGTGCTGATTTTGGGATTTCCACAGCCTTGGAAAACCTGAAAAAAACCCAAACCAAAGTCCTTTATATTGTGGTTCAATAGCTTTCCCCATTAACTAGTGCTGTCTATTACTTCTGTCTGAATTCCCCATTTACTCCCACTGTGCTGGACCCAGGCCAGTTGGATACAGCAGAGTAGTCAAAGGCAGATCTACTGGCCACTGGATTAGCAGTTTTCTGTTCCATGACTGACCAGAGCAGGGGCTGCTTCGGTCTAATGAGAACACCTGAATCCAATTAACCTGCAACGAGTCAGGTGAGGTCATTAAGCTAATGTGACCACCTGACTCTTAATTAAGGCCCTTCTGGTACTATAAAAGGGCTCACTCCAGTAAGACAGAGGAGATCCAGGGGAGAAGTAGTGTAGCTGAAGGGCTGGACAATGAAGACACCCTCAAGCTACTGGAGAGAGAGCCCTAAGATAAGGGTGAAGAAAAGAGAAGTAGGAGAGCTGTGGGGAAGTGGCCCAGGGAAATGCAGCAACTCTGGCAGTGAAAGTTCGGTTGCCAACAGCTGCTACCATTAGGGTCCCTGGGCTGGAACCCGGAGTAGAGGGCAGGCCCGGGTTCCCCCCAACCTACCAGTACAGAAACACCTCCTGGGAGGGAAAAAAAAGGCCCGTCAGGACAGGAGCATAAACTGTTCTGGAATAAGCCCATAGGGACAACAGAGACTGTGGGAGTTCTCTCACCAACCTCCTTGCTGGCTTATGATGAAAAGGGCTCAGTAGACTATATCCCTGGCCCTTGAGAAAGAAGGGCTATGTGGAGGGTCACAGTGAGCCTCTGAGGCTAGCAGGAAGCGTGGGACCCATGGGGACAAGGTCGAAGCTCTGCCACACCACCCACTTGATCTTTTCAATTATGACCTAGTTTTTGGACCGGTCATCATATTGTATATTAAAAAAAGAAAAATATCTCTAGCAATTTTGCATTTTCCTTCCATGATTCTAAAAATTCATTGTGTCTTAGAAGAAAAACCCAGGAAACCCTCCACTATACCTTTCCCTACTACACAAAATGACACCATGCCAGTGTACTGTTCAAACAAGCCACAATTGTAAATGGCAGCTATGCAGTAATCTCACTAGACCAACACTGCCAATTTAACACAACCCTAATCATCACTAGTTCATGCTGGTAGCATCACAGTCTGCAAGGACTGTTACCAAATTGGACATGGAAGCTGGATCTGAGAAGAGAGGGAGGGACACTTACTTTCTGTTCATAATTACACAAGAGCAATTTTGAGACATTTGTTTCTAATGCACCTTATTGGACTCTGGCAAGCACTGCATGGCAGCTGATTGATTACCACGAGTTCTGAGGTAAAGTCCTGTAATGCTGGGGTCTACCTTTCTACCGCAGCTATTCTATGGAGTGCACTTTTTAATATTAACCTTTGAAGATTTATAGTCAAACATTAATATTAAAATAACTAACAATTCACATTTGCTCTGACTGACACCAGTGATCAGGTATTAATGGTTTATTCTCTGCTATTGTTTATGAAGCAATAAACTGGTCTAAATATATATTACATATAGGATGAAAGATGGCCTTGTTTTTCAAGAAGCTGGTGAGTAAGTAAAGCAGTCTTAGCTACTTTCCCCAGAGTGTTAGATTATATTTTAGGGCCATCTATTGTTATGTTTTAAATGCATACAGATACTGACCAGAATAATATAATCCCTGGTGTTGAAAATTCCGATGACAGGGAGAAATATCCCAAATCTCTCTGGTCTTCAAATCCAACTAGAATAGCTCCACTTTTGAAGGCAGAAGCGTTCAATAAATATTTATGTTCTGTGTTTGGAATGAGGATGCTTAAGTACTTCCCAGCCCATTAGTAATGAAGGAAGATGTTAAATAGCATTTACTAGGATTAAATTTTTTAAATCAATAGGCTCGGATAACTTACACTCCAGAGTTGGCTGAGGAGATGTTTGGTCCACTGATGCTAATTTTTTTCAATAGATCTTGGAATATTGGGGAAATTCCAGAATACTGGAAGAGTGATAATATTGTGCCAGTATTCACAAAGGACAAGCAGAGGTAATTATAGGGTGGCTACCCTGAACATCTACCCCAGGTAAAATAATGGGACATAGGATTCAATCAATAATGATTTAAAGGATAGAAATATAATTAATGCCTATCAGCATGCTTTTTTTTTTTTGAAGGAAAATAAGTCATTGAGTGAACCTCATTTCATTTTTTTTGTTTAGATTAATGGATTTCTGCAATTTGTTTGAACTGAATACTGAATTACATTCAGATTGAAAAATTCACACTATACAATATCAACAAAGCACACGTTAAATGGATTATAAACTGGCTAATTGACAGATCTCAAAAAGTAATTATCAGTGGGGGATCAACTTTACATGGCAGCATTTCTGGTGGGGTTCTAAACAGAGGGATCTGTTTTAAGCCTGACACTATTCACTATTTTTATCAATGATCTGGAAGTAAAGATAAAGTCACTGTTGATAAAATTTGGGGATGACACAAATATTGGTTGAGTAGTAAATAATGTTGAGGACAGGACAGTCAAACCAAATGAACTGGGTCCCTTGGAAAGCTGAAGGCATTCAAACAAAATACATTTTAATACAGCCAAATGCAAGGTTCTACCTCTATGAACCAAGAATAGAGGCCATAGCTACAGAATGGGGGACTGTATTCAGGAAAGCTGTCATTCTGAAAAGGATCTAGGGGGTCATTGTGGGCAAACAACTGAACATGAACTCCCAGTGTGATGCTGTGGCAAAAGTGGCTAATGCTGGATGTACAGAGGAGCAGTGAGTAGAAGTGGGGATGGGGTGATTTTGCCTCTGTATAAGGAAATTGTTGAGATGGATAGCGGATCTGTATTTGCATTTTATGAGGATTATGAAATAAACTTGGAAAGGGAGACAGAAAAAGCCACAAAAATGATTGCAGGGCTGAAGGAAATACTTTACAATGGGGATTTAATCTGATAACTAATCAGAAAGAAGCTCAAGCGATGACTTGATGGCACTGTATAAGTACCTTCACTGGGGGAATATACCAGGAACTAAAGGGCTCTTTAATCCAGTGGAGGAAGGCAGAAGAACCATCTATAGCTGGATGTTAAAGCCAGACAAATTTGAATTAGAAAAGAGGCACACATTTTTCACAGCGAGGGTGATTAATGATTTGGCCATGCTGCCAAGGGAAGTAGTGAAGTCTCCATCTCTTGATGTCTTCAGATCCAGACTGGATGCCTTTCTGGAAGATTCTTTAGACCAACACAAGTTATTTGGCTCAATACAGGGGTAAGTGGGTGAAATTCTCTGTCCTGTGACATAGAGGAGTTCAGATGAGGTGAGCTAATGGTCCTTTCTGGCCTTAAATGTGATGAATCAGTGAGATTTCCAGCATCCGGGTGGCTTCTGAGTCAGCCCAAGAAAGAAATACTCCACAACAATACATTCTATGCTCACTAAGTGTTCAGGTTTTGTTCTTACTTCAACCAAACCCCCATCCCTCTTTATTCTCCTATAAGTGCTTACACAGAGTGACTGAGGTGCTGCTGACTCCCTACAGCTCATATTGGGTAAGCCGTGACTATGTGACTATGCAGTACTCAGCACTCGAGAGGACACAAAGGAAACCATGATCCCTCAGCCAAGGCAATTACAATCCAGACTGAGAGGTGATGAAAATCAAACACACAGCGCACTAGAGGAGCCAGCAGACATGCTTTAAGATATTGCAGCTGGGGTCTTTCCAACAACTTCAGCGGCCTTCTTTGGATCAGAACCTTTCTGAGTAGATGGCAGCAGCATGTTGATGTTTTTTGCATATGAAGTGAGTTTTAAGGAAGGATATGAGTAGACAGAGGGTGGCTGGTCATGCACTCTGGGTGAGAGTGCTGCAAGCCAGAAAGCCCAGTACCTTGAAGTATAAAAAGAAAATTATCCTAAGAATATCATCAGGCTGTAAAAAAGGCCCAGCCCAAAGTTATGTTCACTACGAGGAAGAATAACTCTAGCAAGTGCAGTTTAACAAGAACTCAACAGGCTGAAAAGCAAGAAAAGCAAGTCTCTAAATATCTGATCACGGTTTCCTTCACCCAGAGGAGGAGAGCTTTGATTAGTTACGTCTGCATTATTATCTGAACATTCCATGTGCTAAATGGATTAGCAAAGGGTCTAAGAGCCTTTTACAAGTGTACAGAGTGACCTGCAAACCTGTAAACTTGGGAGTGATAATAATTATTTGACTTGAAGGCACGTTGTGAAGATCAATTAGTGCTGACAAAGACCATTGCTAATGAAGGCTACTAGGGTGACCAGACAGTAAGTGTGGAAAATCAGGACAGGAGGTAGGGGTAATAGGAGCCTATATAAGAAAAAGAACCAAAAATCAGAACCTGATTTTATAGGGACAGTCATCTGGTCACCCTAAAGGCTACTAACCATTAAGAATATTTTGCATTGAACTGGGTCAGAAGAAACTTTTATGGCATTATTAGACTGACAGCCAGAAATAGGAGATCTGCCTCTTTTGGCATTTTCATTCCTTTTTGCATCAGCAGGGATCTTAGTTTTCCGTGATAACTCTCTCCCCCCCCCCTTAAATTCGCTCTTTCTGTGGATTGCCTGTCTGAGGTAAGCCACTGCTTCCATTTTGATTATGTAGTGTCACTGGCTGGCTGAGTTCATTTACTTGTGTGTCAGTATTTAATGCTGCTGGCTGAATCTCAATGTAATGGCATGTCTAGTTGCTAATAGAATGCTCAGAGCTTTTTGTAGGGGTGTTTTTGATTATTATTAATACCAACCATATAAATAAATCAGTACAAATGGGCTCTGTGATAGCCAACCCTTCCCAGAAGCATACGCTCATCCTTCCTCAAACACCCAGTCAAATCAATGGTTTCTGTAGTGTGCTTGGAGGGTCAGCAAATTCAGGCTCCCTCAGACCAACAGAACAGATATCTAGAGATTTGAGCAGCCCTACCAGGTGCCTTAATTTGGACCTGTGCAACTGTAAGTTGATAAATGAGACAGGTGACTTGAACAGAAGAATTCACTTGGCTTTTGACTGAAGATCTGTGGAAGAACAGTATTTCTTGTAATTTTGGCGCAAGAAACATGAACGTTTTCAGAATAGGCCATTTGCTCTTTGGGTGTCTTTAAATTCAGGCTAGCTGCCTATTTAACCAAGTATGAATTTGCAGGCAGAAGCTATCAACAGATCCTAAAACAATAGTCCATTAGCACACAATTCCTTATTGCAGAGAGATCAAGCACTCAACTGTTAGCAAGGGGTACCAACTCATGTCGCTCCAGCAGCTGAATGCTCTTTGCATTCTGAGAACTTGTAGTGAGCTTAAACCGCACCAAGGACATTTCAGTTGGATATTAGGAAAAACTTTCCAGCTACAGGTGTAGTTAAGTTTTGGAATAGGTTCCAAGGGAGATTGCAGAATCCCCATCATTACAAGTTTTTAAGAACAACTGGACAAACACCGGTCAGGGAGGGTTTAGGTGTAATCAGTCCTGCTTTTGAACAGGGGTCTAAACTTGATTTCTATGATTCTGTGAACTCTTTGCTAAGACCTTATTTTAACAAATTACCTAGAGGGCAGAGAGAAAGAGCCCCATTAGAATTCCTGGGAAGCATCCACTCCTCCTGCCTTTAGTCTAGAATCTTTCTTTTCTAGATCTATTGTCCTCTTAAACAGGTGCAGGTAGAACACACATATTAAATCGTACATTGTAATGGCAATTCTGTGGCAATCCAAATATTTCATCTGTGTACTTCTTCTGGTGCAAAATCTTTAACATTTTTACATAAAGTATTTAAAATTTTGTTTTATAGAACTAAAACTAATCCAGTTTCATTGCTGTAGTTTACTGTTTATAGTCCTATTACTGTGGTTATTACAAAACAATTCTTTCAGTGATATAAAAACATAGAAGAATAATGAAAAACACTTCATGTTATTTATAGATCATTCATTCCTCTATTCTCTTCCTTATTATAATTGATTACTCTATTTCTGTGCTATATTATCAATGTGTTTTGTGCTGCACTGATATTTCTATCCATCTCTCGGCTTGGTCCATCATTGACTTATCTATTTGCCAGCCAGCTTCAGATTCATTTTCCATCAGAATCTGTTAGTTACAGCACTTCAGAGTCATGGGAAAGGCAGCTGGGGGTTCAGGAACACAAATTATTCTGCTGTTAACATCAGCCTCCGTGGGTTGTTGAGAACAACATTAGAGAAATGATGCCAGAGTGAATTCTCTCCAGCACACGTTGATACATGCAGCTAATGTGTCAAATTCTGCTCTGAGTTACAGCTGTGCAAAGCTTTACAGGCAAAGGGTGAATTGTTGCAACTGGCAAGGAAATTTGGGCGAACTGCTATGATGGGCAGGAGGCTATTTTATGAACATGCTTACTGTAAAGATGAGTCTGGTCTAAAACTTTGACCTGATCATAGGCAGACAAAGCCGAACGGCTCAGTACCTGAGAAAGGGATCTCCCCTCCCCTGCCATATAAAACATCCAATTTCTCTGGAAAAATTACCTGAAGATAGTGACTTGTACTAACTTTCCACACATTGAAACTCCATTTCCCCCCAAAATGATTGAAACATCTGAAGATGCTTAAAGACAAATAATCTGAAATCATTTTATAAACCTGTCTTTCATACAATGTACTACCAGGGATGTAAAATCACAGTTCCCACAAGCAGAGAGCAACAGAACTAATCTCTGTACCACTACTACCTGGACACCAGACAGAATGGAAGATCAGATGTGGGCAAGCAAATTGGGTGGGCCCTGGTTGAACCCTTCTAGGGCAGGTATAGACTCTCGAACCTCAATGTGCATTTTTCAGATGCTAATTCTAGCAGTCTCCTATTATGGCAGTGAAGTACCTAAATATTTGGATGTACCCAGACCTCTGTAATACACACAGAAGTTTAAAAATTAGCCACATTGGCGGATATGAGATGAAGAAGTAATGCACAATCCTTAAGTCAAAAAGAAATCTTCAGCCTAGTGTATTTCCAATGCTACATGTTACATTGCAGGGTCTATTCTCTTACTGAACCAGAGGATTTACCCGAGTAATCCTCCCATCATACTAATTTAGACTAACAGATGAATCAACAGATTCCCTTTATGCCAACAGCAATTTGCAGCCTTTTATATACTGTCTGAAATCCAGGACTTAGCTGTCAGGAGTGAGGGTACAGATGGGAAACAGTTCAATATCCAGCCAAGAAGATTATCTGAAGGGAGAAGAGTAAACGGAATGGTGCTGGTTGTGGAGGTGCTGGGTTTTGTTTCAAAAGACTGATAAAAGACAATGACACTGTTTGCCAAACATGACTTAAACGGTAGTGAAACAACAAAGAGATGAGTCAGATGTTGGTTCTGGGAAATTCTGTAACCATGGCAATATTCACGCTTTCCTGGTTAGGACAGCAATACGCACATCTCCTGGCTGCACATCAGGCCGGCATTTGGGAGTGGTTGTGCTGTGGGATTTCACTTGTTGCAATGTTGTTTATTTTCTGAGTAGTTTTATTCCTGGCCTGGGTGGATCAGATCACAGTAGGGGAGAATGAACAGGCTTCCCCCCACTCCCCCCCGGACAATCTAATGCACTGAAACAAACTTAACTTGAGAAGTTATTAACATCACACCTATTAAAAGACCTCGTTCTGTGGACCAGATATCAAAAGGTCTCTTTTCCCACCACCAATGCATGAGGGATTTATCCAGATAGTCACAATGGTAGCTAGGTGCATCAGCTCCTTCTCAGGTAAGCAGCCTTATTGTTTGTAGGTAGCCCCATGAAAAACATATTAGCCACACCCATAACACGACAGTAACCAACTGCTGGCTACCACGATCACACCATTATGCAGAGGCCCAGCCTGATGAATGGGGAGCATCAGCCGAGATTACCGTTTGGATACAGTTGAAAATTAACTGACCCACTTTACACATGTGAGAGACTTGGAAGATCCTTCATCCCAGTTTCTACTGATCAGTTCACATTTTCAAGGAGAAGTGCTACAATACTTACATTTATTTCAAATGGTAACCAAAAGTCTCTCTTCCATTTCTTGTTCCCCCAAATCGGTCAGAATTGTGGCTCTGCTGGGTTCAAAAGCCACCTCTGGCTCTTCCCGTGAATGAGAGACTTCAGGTTGTGATTTTCAGATCACACTCACTCAGTGCTGGCTTAATTCTGCTTCCATTTAAGTCAATGGTAAAATTCCCCCTTGACATCATCTAGGAGAGCAGAACTGGGCCAGTGCTGAGCACACCTTAGGCTTTTAGCTCTGCACTATGTGAACAGCCTTTGTTCATGTCCAAACCAAAGTTCTCTTGGACCAGCTGAGCACCACATTGTGCCTCCTCTGCATCCCAGAGAAATACAATGGACCATATATGACTGCATGGTGTGTACATTTCTACCCTTTGCCTGGAAAGACTGAGAACCCCTGGGCATATCTTCTGTATATTTCCTTCTTTCCCTAGGTAAGAAAATAAATATATCACCTGATTACTTTCAAAGTTTAAATAAAGCCTTTGATATGGATGATCAACTGCTGATAGTTCAAAGGCATCATGACTGACAGTAGCTCTAGAACCTTGGCTGATATGTCACAAGTAACCACTTTAGAGAAACACCGTGTGTAGAAATGAACCAGATGTGATCCATTTTTTCCCAGTGATTTCAAACTGTGCTCACAGACTGAAGTGGAAAGGGAAGCTGTGTGGCTCTTAAACCTCACTTCCCTTGCTCTGGCTATCCGTGATCCTTCCCTATTTGTCATACTCGTCATCTGAGCGATTTGTCAGCTCCCAATCTCTGCTACTTGACTCCACGTGCAAATACAGTCAAGATTCAATTCAGGAATCTTGTCAAATGCACTTTGTTGCTCCAGGCAAGTACAGATGGGCAGCGGTGTCCAATACATTCACCACTAGCCACATGTGGCTAATAGGCTATTGAATTGTGGCTAATGCATGTGACTTTTTTATAATGTGGCTTAATGTGACTTTTTTATAATATGTCTAATAAGAAAAATTCAAAACCACAAGTGTGGCTAGCATCAAATTTCTATTGGATACCACTGGAATAGAGTATCCACTATGTTCAAATACAGTCAAGTATTGGAATAGAGTATCCACTGTGCAAATACAGTCAAGTGCATTTTGTTACAAGATCCAATTCAGAAAGCTTGTCACAAATTCACTTTGCTGCTCCGGGCAAGTACGGATTGGAATAGAGAATTCACCCCACTATGAACGCTTGCATTTACAACAGGGGACCCATCAGTGCTTGTTGCAGTTCAGATGATGTTCTACTTCCCCGTATAATAGACACATTTTCTAGGGGGCAATCACAGCCCTGAATAACAAGTGGGGAGGCTTGGTGGTATGTTTGTGTGGAAAGCAGCAACTCGGGTAGGTTGTTTGCTCTGCCAAGGCTTCTTACATGTGCAGCCATGGCATGTGCTTGTGATTAGTGGGTTAAATGTACTGAAAGTGAAGATCAATAAAACAGCACTTCGAAATACGGCTCTTGTGAGATGCTGAGCACCAGCAGAACCTGCTTCACGGGATAATTGCCAAGTAACAACCCTATCCCATAAATACAACCTAGTAAGCCAAATGTTTTTTAGTGTTCCCTGTGGCTGTTGAGAGTGGTTGTCTCCTGGGTCAGGTGAAAGGCAGCCCACAAACTTGCAGTCCGGAGCTCAGCTTAGTGAGAATATAAAAACCGCCTCAGCTACTGAGGTTGAGGCACCATGATACAATGCCGCCACACTTTCCACAGGGATTCAGAGTTCAACACCAGGTGGTATTTGGTCCATACATATCAAGTTGGTTGGCTGGAGGTGGAGACCAGGAGGAGTTTGAATCAGAAGCATTTGACAAGTTTGGCCTGCATGGGGTGAATGGCTTCTTATAATTAAAAGAAGCTGGCATTTAATCTTTCTGCCTAGTGTATGTTAAGGCAGTTGAATGGCGTTGGAAGAAAAGGCACAAGGCTGTAGCCAGAGCATTTTCAACTGATTTAATATAAACGTTAGGCACAGATCTCAGCTCCTTACCTTGGCTGTGATAGACTCTCTGTTTTCCTGCATGTTAGAAATGGCTTCAGCAATTCGGGTGTGAATGGTACCAATTACAGTGTCTACATTGGATGGTCCATCAAACCGGTCAGCCACCAGCAGCATAGAATCTAGACAATAAGAGACACCCTTTAAGTACACAGTATACAAATCAAATTCTAGTGCAACTTAAAATGTACATACATTTATATTGGGAGGAATCAAGCATTTGCCCCTCAGCAGATGAAGGCATTGAAGAACATATTCCAGCTACTTGTACTGTGTGTACATTTTCAGTAGTTTCACACTCTGAATTTGGCAGCATTCAAAATGAGGCCCAAATACCTCCGTAAGGGCACCCTTCGTTCCAGATGAAAACCACAGGGAAGAAACAGCTATTGCAGCATCTCTGCAGATTGCCACTACCTTACAAAATGACCAGAGAGCACTGGGTGTTCTACAGAGAGGAATCTATGCAGAAATATAAAGCAAGGATCTTGCTCTAACCCTCTCTTACTGGCTTGCATTCAGCTTTCAACAAAGTGCTGCAATGAATGGTGGTGTTTACACAAATTGCCCACAGAAGGGTTTTATGAGCAATAGGCACATGTGTGGCTGCCATAACCCGGACGAAGAAAAAAAATCTTCCTCCCAGTGAATATTTTCCAAGCACCATTTTAGATTTGAGGGTAACACAGGACCAGCAAAGAAAAATGTCTACTTCACATGTGGAAGAATAGAACACAACACATGCAACTGAACTGGTAAGAGAAGAGGAGAGGTGGGTGAGGGGTGGGTGAAAGGTGCCCAGTGCTCTAAGCTCTACTGATTTCAGCACCTCACAAGCTCTGGAGTGCAAATGACAATGGATCAGAGCAGCATTCATCCATGTTCTAAAAGTTATTTACTGGATTATGCCTTGCTGGATTTTACTGGTAACACAAGCTAATGCAGAAGGAAATTTTATATGCATGCAAATCAAAAGAACATAGTCTCCATACAGGCTGATACATTGAATGTCCAGAGAGACTGGAAACAACCAAGACCTTAGAGGTTAAAGGAATGGATTAAATATGGGACTGTCTGTACACCGCTACCTGCAGGTTCATAACTACTGGAAACTGCCAGCAAGTTCAGATTCTTCTTTTGAGAATTGTGGTGCGAAGTCTCCTCTTGATGTCTTTGTCTTTACTAAGAGAGGTCATTTAGCTTCCTAGAAATGCTCTATAAACATTGTATTAACCTCTTTGTTTATTTCATTGTATAGACCCGTGAGTGGAGTATAGCAGCGCAAGAATGAGTGGACTACCAGCACTGAATGGCTTGACAAAAGCATAGGGTCACATAGGTTCCCTTATTCCACCACTGTGCATGATCTGCCAATGCATCTCAGCCCTGTTCTACTATATCCACTGCTTTCCAAAGCAAGCCCCCTACACATCCAGTTCTGCTAGTGCATATAAATCTTGAACTGCAATCCTTCCACTCTTTGCTATTTCTTCTATTGAGTGCTCCAAAACAATAAATGAGATGACTCCAGCACTGAGACACACACCAGGACACTACACATCCAGTGCACATGAAGAGATAGTGCTTTTATTTTTAACCACATAGTTTGACATAAAAATATCTCATAACCACCATATTGGGCACTGGCACCTGTACTGATTTCAATGCACTTTTGCTTAACAAATAAATAAGACCAGTGAATTGGATAAAATCAGATTGTGTAGGGAAATGGATAATAGTAACAAAATGCTTGGACTCCCTGCTATCTGCCCATACAGAAAAATGATCTGTCTGCTCTAAACTGTTTTCTTCCCAATATATAAAGGGTCAAATCCTGAGGTCCTTAACTCCAGAAAGTTACCATTCTCTTCAACAGGGACTGAGCAACTTCCCTTCCAGTTCTTCTAGTCTACCCATCAGTTGGTACCCAGACTGCTCTTGGGATGGTGTGGCATGGCATGAGTATGTATTAACAAAGTTATTCACTCCACACCTCCATGCATTCTGTGCCTGTCACGTTTTATAGTGATATTGTTTTACAGAACTTGCATTTATTTCTATTAGTATGACTTTCTAGGTCTTTAACCTGCAAAGCCAGGCTCCATTATACCAGCAAAAAGAGTCCAACTGTACAGGGCTCAAAGGAGGAACAGTTAATGTTTTTTATATAAACCAATCTGGGCCCAATCCAAAACTCACTGAAGTCAATCGTAGTTGTTCCATTGATTTCAAAGGTCTTGGGATGAGGCTCTTTCAGATACACACAACATATGGTATCCCTGGCCTCTCCTTGTCAGAAGCTGGGAATGGGAGACAGGGAATGGATCACTTGGCGATTGCCTGCTCTGTTCATTCCAGTATTCCTCTATTCATTCACTGGCCACTGTCGGAAGACAGGATACTGGGCTAGATGGACCTTTGGTCTGACCCAGTATGGTGGTTCTCATGTTATGTTCTTATGGGGATAATGTCCATATTAAAGGGCTTGATCTAAAGTTCAGTGCAATTGATTTAATAACACACATAACTCAGCTAACAATATTCTCTACATTGTACAATCTAATTTATATTGTGGTAGCTCCTAGAGACAAACCAGGCTGGGGTCCCATTGTGCTAGGCACTGCACAAACCTACAGAAAACACAGGCCATGCCTTACAGTCTAAAAGAGATGATATGACATAGGCTGATGAGACAAACAAGAAGGCCAGAACAGAGGGTAACAAAAATAACAGACTGCTCAAATCTTACCCAATGACTCAGGAGCAAAGATCACAAATTGCTACTTGCCCATGTCTACAGTCTAGGATATGGCAGCTGCAAAGTCGGGAGGGGGGGAGGAGTGGGGTTTAGCCTGGGAGCATTTGTTATTTATCATCAAATTAAAAGAACTGTTTTAGCTGTTATTTAAACTTAATTAAGAACTGAAAAACCCCACAGTTTCTCCATTAACAGCCAACAGCTGCTTTGATGTAGAAAATCAAACATGCCAAACAATGGTGTAATGGCTTTTTTGGTATTTTCTGCCTCAGTACCAAGAATCTGAAGTTTAACTCCTGCTCTGGTTTAGGAGTAGTAACATATTCAAGACAACTTTTTTGAACAATTTTAGCTTGTGGGTACATTAAATCTGGGGACACATTGATAGATGAAAGGAAATCCCCAAGTTACTGATAAAATTCAATCCATCACTCACTGGAAAACATCTCCCTTAACTTAACCTGCCCATATAATGCAGTAGCTACATGTTTGTCATTACAATTTTAACTTCCACTACAAACAATGGGATAAGAGTGAAGGATGCAGAGTGACAGTGAATTTCCACCCTTTGTTAAACATCCTGGCTATGCGGCTTGCTTGAATTATGACCTTTAACATTACAGCATGGGAGTATAATTTGAATACCAATCTGCTTTACTCCTAATGGTCAGCTACTGTCAAAAACAGTGTCCCTTGGGCAAGAAGAACCTGGAACAAGGGCAAAAAGCACACAGAAATGGCACCTAATCAATCAATTAGACTTGCAGATTGACCTTTCAGGAATGGCGGCCAGTCTTTCTGCTAGGTCGAGATGGAAAGCTATGACAGGTAACAATTGGCTTGTCCTTGTCAGAAAGACCAATGCACAAACTCCAGGTTTAAACCCATGGAGTAGATCTCTCCCCTGCTTCTTTTAACCAGACTCATTAACCACTGGATTCACTTCCAATTAGTTGTGCTAACTTGCCATCTGGGTCATTAGAAATGAAATCTAATTAGCATAAACAAATATGGATAAAAGCTGGCTGATGCATCATATGTAACAACAGTCTAGGTTCATCTGAGCAGTGATTCAACTTTTACTTTGTAACAATCCACTGAAACAAGGAGGAGACGTCATGCGTGTCTGTTTTAACAATAATAGGCAGTAATATTGAGTAGAAAGCTGACTAAGAACAAGATAGCTGCTGAAGAGTGTGACAAGAAAATACAGTTCTGAGAATGCATAGAAGGAAGGAAGAGTGAAAAATCTAGTTAAATGGACTGTGGTGAAATGCATATGAAAGATCTTACTTACTCATGTGCTATAATGATGGGTTAACATGATTCTTTTCCTCCTTGAACTTACTTTATTTTGCTCTAAATCTGCTAGCTCAGACAGGTCCCAATCCAGCAATGCGCTGCGGGTGGAGAGCTCCCTCCATCCAGGAGGACAATGGAACTCTGCACAGAAGTCTGACCTAGCTATGTTCATTGCAGTATCAGGGCCACAGAACCTAACAGCCTCCCCATACGTTCAGAGAGAGGGCAGTAGGCACAAGAAGAGCTGCAGTGCCTGAGCATGGCAGGTTGATATAAGCACAGAATTTAATCCTCAATGGCCAGTCTTCTGTGGATTTTGGCAAGACTCCTGCTATTTTAAACACATTTATTTTTGTGTTGTTATACTCCCAGGAGGAGAGGTAAACCTTGCTGAAGGAAAAAGGGTTAAAGTCATATGGTAGAGGGCTATTAAATAAGGCTCTTACAGCTTCTGAAAGTCTCCTAGATGGCCCCCAGGGTTTTCATGCTGACCTTGGAGCACCAAAACTGAAGCTAGTAGCAGAGATTATAATTTGTTTGTATAAGCATTACACTGCTAAGAGCCCTTGACCAGCTGACAGAGACACATTAGTCTATAGTTACTAGTACCAGAAATTAAGGAATACTCACATGCCATAGCTGGTCTGTGTGGAAGCACCACAAGTATTTTAGCTCTGGCCTCACCAAAAGGGAAACCTGAAAATGATTTTGGCCTGTGCATTGCATCTGTCACAATGGATGGCGTTGAGCAGTATTATTGCTGTGGAATTAGGGGAAGGAGAGAAGACGTATGGAATGACTAAGCTCAAGTGACCTAGCTGTCTTGCCTGTGCTGCATAATGTAGCTTAGTCAGAACCACACAAGGGAGGCAGTGTTGTCTAGTGGCAAGACTGAATGACTGGGAAAAGGAGGTAATCCTTACCTGAACTGCTGGCTCATGTGTTTGAGCTCAAACAAGTCAAAAGACATCCTTAGCCTCAAACGGTCATAGGGCTCAGTCTGTGAACATTTATTAATAGGAAATGGAGTCACTGAACCATACTTGGAAAGATGCTGCTTTGTTCTGAACAAGGGAACTAAGTTCTTCCTTTCTAGATCTCACTCCAAGGAAAGGGCACGGCTAATGGCTAGAGAGGATGACTCTGGAGGCTCTGTCAGACTATGCCGTGTGCTCTGGCATGGATGTGCCTCTATTCTCCACTCAATATCCTGCATTGAGTGCCCTCTGGTGACACTGTCTGGCCACTGATACCAATTACCTCGCCCTTCTCTGGAATGACTGACCCTATTGCGTGGAGCTGAAGAAAAAGAAAGGGATTTTTACATTTATTCTCTCTGCGTTCTTAGAAGTTAGGAGAACTCTTGCTTCCTGTACTCAAAAGGAACTAGCTGAAAAAGTCAGGAGCCTTAGAAGGTTGTTGCATTAGGTGGATTTTTGACCCTTGGGCTGGCCTACGAGTACCTGAGCAGGTTAAAAATTATTGAGTTCAAAGGGTTTTCAGCATGATGCACTGGCAGCACAAGGCCCAGGAGTGCAAATCTTGCCCTTTAGAGAAGCAGATTTATGAGGTAATTAGGAGAAAGTGCCCTGAGAGCAAGACGAGTTGTGTGGCTGGACGCACATGGGGCCAGTTTTTCAAAAGTGGGCCCCTACGCCTTTCCCTATGCCTAGAAGGCAACAAATGAGCTCTAGAGAAATGACTTCCAGAGCCCATGACCCCTTCAGTCCCGTTGCCAGCTCCTTCCCTTATAAACCAAGGAGCGTCTCATTTGAGTGCTTCAGCTGTGTTCAGTTACCATGGAGCCACATAAAGAGAGGGCAAACTCTCACATAGCCAGGCCCCAAACCAGGCGAGGGCTTTCTGGTCAAAAACAAAACCTTGGTTTGAACCCCCCCAAATAACCTAGCAGCCAGCACTGACTAGAGCGCACAGGGCTAATGCCTGCCCTGAAAGGATCGCCATTAGCTAAGCAGCCCTGCGGCATTCTGAACAAGATGTTTGTGACTAGCTTTCAGGTGTAGCTAAGCCCCATTATGAGAGCAGTGCTGTAACCGATGGTGGAGGCGACACAACCAAGGACACAAGATCATTCCATTTATAGCTATTTTGGAGCATTACTACTGGCGGGTAGAAGAACTAAAACATCTTTGAAATGAATTGAAAATGTATTTTTTTAAAATAACTTTTAGCTAATGGTCTCTGAAGGCAAAAAAAACAAACAAAAAAACCCAAAAGCCTGAATCCCAGTTTGGGAGTGTTCATTATTATGGTCACATTGCCTATTACCTTATATTTATCTCCATTATGTTTCGTTTCCCTGGTGTTAAACCAGTTCTGCTGAAAATAAAAATCTTTTGGATGTACTTGCTGCTTGCACCGTGCTCATTCACTGCTCAGCCCCACTTAGATGTAATCAGTTAGTTTATCTGCAGATGCTGTCCTTGGGCTTATTTGTGAAAGTCAATTAGGAACAGCAAGGGGTCCTCTGAGTTCCCACAGAGCTCCATTACTTCCAGTGGCAAGCGAGGCACAGATTTTGCGTCCTCCTTCCTCCGCCCCTCCCACTCTGGCACTTCCCTGAATTCTTGTAGTTGACATTTAAAGCAGAAGCTTTTTATCACAGGGTTTCTGAAAATCCAACTTAATTATATACACTGGATAGCTTTCCAAACGAGATGCTCTGGACTCAGCTAGCAGTTATGGGCCAGAGGCAGGAATCACTGGGTGAGGTTCTTTAGCTTGCATTATGCAGGTCAGTCTTGGTCATAATGGTTCTTTCTGGCCTTAAAATCTGTGAATCATACCCTTAGGAAGACGTACAGTCCCCTTCATTGCTACAAAGCTTGTCACCTCCACAAAAAAATGGGTTACTTACCTGTAACTGTTGTTCTTCGAGATGTGTTGCTCATATCCATTCCAGTTAGGTGTGCACGCGCTGCGGGCACGATTGCTGGAAGATTTTTCCCCCAGCAACAGGCTGGGTCAGCCAGGGAGCCCCCTGGAGTGGCGCCCTTATGGTGCTGCATAAATACCCCTGGCAACCCAGCCCCATCTCAGTTCCTTCTTGCCGGCTAATCCGACAGTGGGGAAGGAGGGTGGGTTTGGAATGGATGTGAGCAACACGTCTCGAAGAACAACAGTTACAGGCAAGTAACCCATTTTTCTTCTTCGAGTGCTTGCTCATATGCATTCCAGTTAGGTGACTGCAAGCAATACCTAGGTGGAGGGGTCGGATTGACCCACTGCTGAGTGAAGGACCGCTGAACCAAACGCCGCATCGTCCCTGGCCTGCTGGACTATGGCCGATCATGGACATCTGTAGGGTGGCGAAGGTATGGACAGAGGACCAGGTGGCCGCCCTACAGATGTCCATGATCAGAACTCTCTCCCGGAAGGCCGCAGAAGATGCTTGCGCTTTTGTGGAGTGCACCATTATTTGCTTGGCGGGTCTGCCTGCCAATTCATAGCAGGTGTGAATGCATGTGATTATCCAGGAGGAGAGTCTCTGGGCAGAGATCGGTTGGCCTTTCATCCGATCCGCTACCGCAATCAAGAGTTGTGTCATTTTTCTAAATGGTCTTGTGCGGTCTAAATAAAATGCAAGGGCTCTTCGAACATCGATCGTGTGCAATTGTTGCTCCCTTCTGGAGGTGTGGGGCTTCGGGTAGAAGACCGGCAGGAATATGTCCTGGTTGACGTGGAAGGGAGACACCACCTTGGGAAGGAAGGCTGGGTGGGGGCGGAGCTGCACCTTGTCTTTGTGAAAGACCATATATGGCGGTTCAGAGGTTAGGGCCCTGATCTCCGATACTCTGCGTGCCAAGGTGATTGCCGCGAGGTAAGCTACCTTCCAAGAGAGGTACAGCAAGGAGCACGTGGCGAGGGGCTCGAAAAGGGGCATGGTAAGGCGGGAAAGCACAAGGTTTAGGTCCCAGGGTAGGACGGGATCTGTGGGTAAAGTCTGTCCAGCCCTTTGAGGAATCTAGAGACCGTAGGGTCTGAGAGACCGAGTGGTCTGCCGAGCCAGGGTGAAACGCTGAGATGGCCGCCAGGTGGACTCTAACAGTGGAAGTAGAAAGACCTTGCTGTTTAAGGTCGAGCAGGTAATCTAGGATGACTGGGATGGACGCTTCCCTGGGGTTAGTGCTGCGCTGCCGACACCAAGCAGAGAAACGGGTCCATTTTGCGGTATAGGTGCTTCTGGTTGATGGTTTTCTGCTTCCCAGAAGAACACCTTGCACCACGGCAGAACATAGGAGCTCTGGGCCCTTCAGCCATGCAGGAGCCACGCTGTGAGATGCAGGGACTGCAGGTCTGGGTGAAGTAGGCGACCGTGATCCTGAGAGATCAGGTCCGATCACAGTGGGAGGCTGATGGGAGGGGCCTTGGACAGCTGGAGGAGGGATGCATACCAGCATTGCCTGGGCCAGGCCGGGGCTATGAGGATCATGCGCGACTAGTCCCGTTTGACCTTGATGAGCACCTTGTGGAGGAGCGGGATCGGAGGGAACGCGTAGAGCAGGTGGCCCACCCAGGGAAGGAGAAAGGCGTCTGTTAGGGAGCCCCGGGAGCTGCCCCGGTAGGAGCAGAACTGGAGGCACTTCCTGTTCTGCCGAGTGGCAAAGAGGTCGATCTGGGGAAACCCCCACTGTAGGAAGATTGGCCGATGACGTCCGGGCGGAGGGACCACTCGTGCAACAGAAACGACCTGCTGAGATGGTCCGCTAGCGTGTTCTGAACTCCCGGGAGGAAAGAGGCCACCGGGTGAATAGAGTGGGCTATGCAAAACTCCCAAAGGAGAACAGCTTCCTGGCACAGGGTGTTCGAGCGCGCTCCGCCCTGTTTGTTGATGTAAAACTGGGCTGTGGTGTTGTCAGTTAACAACAGTTAACTGTTAACAACTGTGACTGGCTGCGGAGTCGGCAGAGTCTAGGGCCGCCTGAAGGGAGATCTTAGCCACGTCTTTGCCCTCCTGAATAAAGGCGCCAAACTCCTGTTTGGCCTCTGGGGGAATAGCGCCCTCAAACTTGTGCATAGACTCCCAAGTATTAGATGTATGCCTACTCAGGAGGGCCTGTTGATTGGCCACCCTGAGCTGCAGGCCACCTGCTGAGTATACCTTCCTCCCAAAGAGGTCCAACTTTTTGACCTCCTTTGATTTGGGGGCCGGGGCTTGCTGCCCGTGGCGCTCCTTATTGTTCAAGGAGTCCACCACCAGAGAGGAAGGCTGAGGGTGAATGTACAGGTACTCATAGTCCCTTGCCGGGACAAAGTATATCCTTTCCACCCCCTTTGCTGTGGGGGAATGGAGGCCGGTGTCTGCCAGATGGTGGCCATAGACCTCTTTATAGTATTGATAAAAGGTAGCACCACCCTGGCCGGTCCGCCCTTAGACAAGATGTCAGCCACCAGGTCCTCAAACTCCACCACTTCCTCCACAGGGAGGTTCATACCCTTGGCTGCCACCTTTAGTAGGGTCTGGTGGGCGGACAAGTCTACGGGCGGTGGGCTAGATGCCGACGTGCCCACGACCGCCTCGTCTGGAGAGGAGGAGGATGAAGCCCCTGGGTCTGCAGGGAACGCAGGTACTTCCTGCTGAGGGGGAATAGGTGACATGGCTATTAGTGACCCCGTGGTGGCTGTAGCTGTACCATCCGCTCCACCGACTGGTGGGTGACCAAGGGACGCCTCCGATACTCTGGGCTCTGATGTTGAAACACCTGATGGGGCCTCTTGAGCTTGGTGATATGCCCAAGGTGTGCAGAAGGGCCAGCTCGCTGGGTCCTGGGCGTCAGGGTCCTGAGGTGGCCAGTGCTGCTGTGAGGCCACCTGCTGGCTGTCCATGGAGCGTGGCGAGGCCGTGGCCGATGGAGAGGGCCATGGGGGTGCCGAGCCCGCGAATCTCTGCGGCAAGGACGGAGAGCAGTGTCGAGATCGGGACCGGGCAAGCTCTCGACGTCCGGAGCGGCGCCGGGGCGGTGACCGGCGTCAGCTCGGGGAGTGGTGCCAGGGCGGTGACCGGCGCCGGCTCGGGGAGCGCTGCCGGGGCGGTGACCGGCGCCGGCTCGGGGAGCGCTGCCGGGGCGGTGACCGGCGCCGGCTCGGGGAGCGCTGCCGGGGCGGTGACCGGCGCCGGCTCGGGGAGCGCTGCCGGGGCGGTGACCGGCGCCGGCTCGGGGAGCGCTGCCGGGGCGGTGACCGGCGCCGGCTCGGGGAGCGCTGCCGGGGCGGTGACCGGCGCCGGCTCGGGGAGCGCTGCTGGGGTGAAGACCGGCGCCGGCTCGGGGAGCGCTGCTGGGGTGAAGACCGGCGCCGGCTCGGGGAGCGGTGCCGGGAGTACGATTGGTGCTGAGAGTACGACCGGCGTCTAGATGGGGAACGGCGCTGGGACTCTGACTGGTGATGAGAAGGTGACCGACGCCAGGATCCGGATCGAGGAGACCTGGATCGGCTATGGGACCTTGGTCTTGAGGCTGACCGGTGCCGAGACTGCGACCGGCGCCGAGAGTACGATCGGCGTCCGGAGAATGATCGGTGCCGGGACTCCGAGGGTCTCACGGAGGGGATCGCAGGCGCAATCATGGGCGGCTTACCCCTAGATTGTACTGGCCTCTGGGTCACCGGGGAGGGGTCCGTCAGCGCTATAAGCTCCCTCGCAGCAGCAAAGGTCTCTGGGGTAGACGGTAAGTGCTGCTGTATCAGCGCTCTGGGAGGCGAGCTCACACACACCAGACTCAACGGGGCCGGAACCAGCGCCGGAGTCGGCGGTGTCGGTGCCGGCGGCTGCTGCCCTGAACGGTCCCCCACGGGACGCTGTTCTAAGGGTGCCGGAGCTGCGGGTGCCGCGACAGAGGTCTCTGTCCCCTTCTTGCGGGCCGGGGAGTGTGAGCGGTGCCTGGGCTTCGATTTTGGTCCCAGGGCCGACAGTCTGGTAGGTGGTACAGACGGTGGCGCTGGTACTGCCTTCTGGGCGGGCACCGGGGGGGTTGCTTACCTGGCTCCGGTGCCGGAGCAAGAGCTGCCTCCATCAGGATCTGCCGTAGGCGAAACTCTCTCTCCTCCTTGGTGCGAGGTCTGAATTCTTTGCAGATCTTGCACTTGTCAGCTAAATGTGCCTCTCCCAGGCACTTAAGGCAGGATTCATATGGGTTACCCCCATGCATAGGCTTCCCACACTTCAAACAAGGTTTAAATCCCGGAGCCTTGGGAGGCATAAGGCCCCAGGCGAGCAGGGGAGGGAACCTCCCTGCTCTAATAAACTATCTATCTAAACAACTATTAACTTTAAGATAAGAACAATTAACAACTAATCTACACTATTTACACAAGAAAGCTAGGAGAATGGAGATCGCTTAAGCAGAACTCCACAGTTCCAGCAACCGACACGGGCGGTAAGAAGGAACTGAGGTGGGGCTGGGTCGCCAGGGGTATTTATGCGGCACCATAAGGGCGCCACTCCAGGGGGCTCCCTGGCTGACCCAGCCTGTTGCTAGGGGAACAAGCTTCCGGCAATCGTGCCCGCAGCGCGCGCACACCTAACTGGAATGCATATGAGCAAGCACTCGAAGAAGAATGAAAGATGCAGGCTCTTCCTGTTGACTGCTGACCCATGACCTGATCTTGAAGGGTTTATAGTTTTGGCTATCATACAATTCCTTTGCTAAGCCTTTTAAATGCAAGTTATGAAAGCTGTAACAGCAAGAAGGAGAACAAATAACAGAGTTATTAAGTTTGTTACAATTACAGGCTTTTTGTATGAGCATGAGGCTTTGCAGGAGTACTTATGCTAAAGGCTGGGATTTAGCTGAAGAGTGTAGGCCTCAGGAAATAACCCCAGGTCAGATATTTTGCACTCTCTTCCTAAAGAGACAAATGAGTAACTCCACAAACAGGTACAGTACGCCAGAGGATTCCACAAGAAGGGAGCTTTACAGGGCTTTGGCAATTATGTTGTTATGCAGTATTATGCAGTTAGATCACATTTACATATAGAAATTATTAAGTGATATATATCATGAATATTAATGATTAATGTTTAATTATGGACATCCGAACATCCTCATATCGATAGGGGCAGTTAATGACCTTATTATAATTAGGATAAAGGAGCAAATATTGTATATATCTGTATTACCGCCCTAAGGAAGGGTATACAAATATCACACCCAGTTCCCATTTCTGCAGGTTCATCAGGTCCCTGAGACGGTGTACATGGAATCAGAACCTCCGTTCTGATGGGTACATTTGCTTACTCTTCTGTCTTTGTTTTCAGTGGTCTCCATAAGTTGTAAACATACACCATGCAAGACTAAGTATGAACAATATAGGAAACCACTTAACTGCACTTATCTTAGTCACTTAACTGCACTTATCTTAGTCATATAGTTGTACATATTGATCCTGTCCCATGATTCCAATTATAGTTGTCTGTACTAAATAAAGTTTGTGTGCGCGCATTTCACCAAATTCCATCTTGTCAATTA
Organism: Sternotherus odoratus; assembly: GCA_032164245.1. Taxonomy (NCBI): domain Eukaryota; kingdom Metazoa; phylum Chordata; order Testudines; family Kinosternidae; genus Sternotherus; species Sternotherus odoratus. The sequence continues at coordinate 36,424,571 of JAVMKO010000009.1, read as the reverse complement.
ACTTTAAATAGCCACCTAGGAAAAGAACCTGTTGTCTGTGACAGGTCCATATTGTACCCCAATATCTAATCTTATAAGTGTAATAACTGTTCAGGCTACATTCCGTGACTGAGTTCATTCTAGTATTCTCCTAGTGTGGATTAGTTTGCTTGGCTGCTGAACTTGACCCCGCCCCCATCACCATGGCATTTGTGTATAAATATAAAGCAAATGAGCTTTATTTACCCTTACATATGAGTCTTATTCCTCCAAACTCCACCCCGCTCTTTTTGTTTTGAAGCAGCACTGTCAGGGTTGAAAGTCTTCAATTCTGACTCCTCTGTATCCCATGGAAACAATTGTATTACTTTTCATTTCTACAGCACCTTCCATAGGAGGATCTAAAAGTGCTTTCCAATTTAATTTAGTTTACCCTTGGTACTCATGGAGGATGGTACCACTCAGCCAGAATAAGGATAGTAGAATCTGGCCCTAAGCCGCAAGAGAAGGGCACAAGAATTAATGGAGTTGTTTTAATTGGTTTAATTGGAAAGAGTGTAGGGCTCTTGCCAGCCCAGTGCAGAAGAAACGATCTAAAGCGACAGGATCAAGGGTCTTGTTAGCCAGGGCAGTACATTCAGTGTAGTGATCTGACAGAGCCCATTACTCAAACACAGGAAAATGTCTTACCTGTCCTTTTACAGTCTGAGGCAGAGGAATTTTAGTGTAAAAGTGCATTTTATTTATTCGCCAATCCCTGTCTCTGGGAGGTGGGGGGAAAAACATGTCAACCAGTTTTACTGGCATATAACTAGCTCTTCTTACCAATCAGGTTCCTCCATTCTGTGTCCAGATCTGCTTGGTTGGCTAGGCAGCCCTTCATGACATTATGGCAGTAGTTGTTGCACGGCTTCACACTAGACATGCCCCGGCAATACGGACAGTACACCAGCTTCATTATGGCACGAGTGCACTCATGGCTAAGAGACACCTAAAAGAGGTGGAAGGGCAATTATTAATTATGGAAACAAATGAAAAACTCTCAGTAAACAGAAAATTATATGTGCATTATGTTAAATCCCTAGTCAGATGGATTAAATTATACTGAGCAAAATTCAAGCCCCATGTAACTGATTTAAAATGTTTTGTGATCCAGTAGATGGGACTCTGGATTGAGGCAGGATTCTATTTTGGGTTGTGCCACTGATCTGTTGTGTATCTCGGGCAAGTCACTTTGTCACTCAGTACCTCTGTTTCCCCTCCCACCCTTCATCTCCCTTGTCTATACAGACTGTAAGCTCCTTCTGTCTGTTTTTAGATAGACTTTAGACTGTTTCTCGCTGCATATGTCTTAATCACACCCTGTGATTACAGCACAAACCTACCCGGTGTATATTTGTGCAGTACCTAGCACAATGAGGCCCTAAGCTTGACTTGGGCTTCTATGCACTACCATAATGCAGATACAGATGATGATAAAATCAAAGTAGCAAAAGAAGTGTATTTATATAGAGATGAAAATACTAGCTAATGAGATGGAATATAAAAATATACCAAAGAGCATATTAAATAATCAAATTATTATGACTGTATGACTTGTTCAGAAAAGTTCACAGTACATGTTACAACAAGCTAGCGGCGATATTACATTCCTATTCCTTCCTTGAGAATCTGCAGGGTGGGCCCTTTCACAGTGATAACCTGGCTCTCTCTATCCTTTCTGTTTTCACTGTACCTGTGTCATGACGGTGACCTGTAATTCTGAAAAACTGTCACATGGTAACTCCTGCACCAGAAAAGTCTTTTATAAGCATCAGTAGGTTCCTTTGTAGGGAAGTGTTTTGTTTCAACCATCTGGCAGATGTGAATAGTCATAAGCGTCCTCCATGAACTTATATTGACTGCACTGACAGTTTGATCCTGAAATGCGTATTGCCTCTTGTGTGAGGCTGATCCCATGCGGGAGCCTGAACATTATAGGCATTTTGCTGGTGTCACAGGAAATGAAGGTGGGGTGAAGAGCTTGCAAGAATGATCCAAAGAGTCAGCCTGAACCATTTTGAAAATGTGCGCAATCTGGGTACTCCAAAGAAACTGCACTTTTAACATATTTTTGTGATCCTCAGGGATAAACCATTTCTGGAAAGAATGGCTAACAAGGATGATCAGCATTAGGGAAAGGGAAACCCTCCATCTATAATTTGGTGCAGAACCAGATCAAGATGCTCCTAAGAGCTCCCTGAAGAACTCCCCTTCAACCCACTTTCACAGTATTGTGCCGCAACCATTAGCTCAAATGGGACTCCGGCAAATCTGGCCAGTCCATAATATTAACTAGCATACTATTTTTTCTGGCCAATGTCCACTTGCAATTTCCTTGTTAGTCTTTATAGGTGATTGAAAAGAAATGGCTTAATGTTCCCTTTTCAACCAATCAATCAAATGTCAGTAGCTTAGCAGTCATGAGAAATTATGCAATAGCAAGAACAAACTAGTGTGTAAGTGTGATGGATGGGGAAATGCTCTGTCTGGAAAGAGATCCAAGTTGCAAGATTCAGTTTTGATAGTAAGATTTTTTCCCCATATTGTATATTATGAAAAATGTGTTGAGCAATGTCCTTTTAAGCTTGCTGTGGTCCAAGAATAAGCAATACTGAGGCAGCTTTAGAAGAGTGGGAACATGCTGAGCCCAGTTAGAGCTCCAGAGATAAAATCCCTACAGTTTCTATTCCTCAAACACTCTTCTCTGTAGCCCTTTATTTTTAGTACCCCTTGAAAAGGATCTCTCCATTCTGCTGGGTTTTTATTTTGAAGGAATTAATTAAAGGACCTATGAGAAGTCTTCCTGAGGTTCAGATACCTTACAGACATCCAGAACTGCTCCCCATGTTAAAAGTTAGAGGTCGGAGTTTCAATTTCTTTGGTTTCTATAAAATGAAGTTTATAAACCTCAGAAAACTGATGGGATAATGAAAAAATCTCTCTCTGTACACAACAGATAGCCATAGAAAGACCTGAGCCCAAATCCAAATAATTGCTAACTCTTCGGTGCCTAGTCACTATGGCTACATGGACATGGGGATAAAAGATCCTCTACTCTTGCAGGATCCCAGAACTTAGGCTCTAACTCAAGCCCCAACATCTACACGGTGATTTTTCAGTCCTGGAGCCTGAGCCCTGCGAGCTCAAGTCAGATGACTCAGCCAACTGTGGGTTTGTTATCCCTGTGTAGACATAGTCCCTGTGAATCCACAAACCCTAGGTGAGGCCCTTCAGCTCTCTATACAATGCACGGGGACACAGCTGCCTGAGAATGGGATCCATAAGAGTAAGCTCACTAGGAAGGGAGCTGCCTAGGCTAGCCAACGGGAGATGATGACATGAGGTCTGAGTCCTATGCCTGGCCACTCCCATGGAGTTAGACACCTAGACTGGGCTGGAGGGAGGCACCTCTCTCGCTTGGTATCCACAGCCAAGAACCCTCATCTAGAGTCAGGTGCCTCAGGTGTTTCTTGGCAGAACAGCAGCAGCACGCAAAACAACTGGAGGGAGGAGGCAGCCTCCCTTATAGTCTGCAGACCAGTGGTCAGGGAACTCAGCCCTGAGGCAGGTTCAGTTCCCCTTCTGCCGGGTGACTACTATGTCATTCTCACTCTGTCAGAGGGGGTACCCCCCTGCCTTTATGCTCTTGAGTACAAAGGCTGGGCCTCTTATATGCCAAACCAACAGTTCTTCTCCCCCCACACCCCTACTTTGCCATTTGGGGTTCTTGGGGTCACCAATCGCTGCCACCAATTGAGTATACTTCCAAAACCTTGGAGGGCCCCCCGATCTTCCCCACCCCAACTTTGTCCCCTTCACTGGGTTTCAAAGTCAGACACCTGAAGGCTGTTTTCCTTCACCCTCTGTCTCTCTGTACCTGAGAGACAGACACCTGGAGACTGCTGCCCTTCACCCTCCCCGGCTGAAGGCAGACTTCCCTGAACCCTGACTCTGTCTTCCTCCCTGGATGCTAAAGTCAGATACCTGGGGGCTATGCACCTCCCCCCTACCTCTTCTCTTCTCAGTGAAGAGAGAAAAACCTTAAGGAAAATAAACCAGACAGTTTTATAACTAGAAAATGTAATAAAGAAAAAGGTTAAAGCAGAGATACAGACACTTTACATTTGGGGTTTCCCACTTTCTTCTGAAAAGGAAAGAACACCCAAAGGCACGGCTTAATAGAAGAATCAAATGGTAATACTCACATTAGCTAGGTAGAAGTATCAGAAAAAGGTAGAACCATTTCTATAGCCAAAGATGGTCTAGAACCCTTGCCAGCTACCTTGGCAAGCCTCCTGCCTCATGTGCAGCCAAGCTGGAACACTTCTGGCCCTTGCCTCCTCCCTGGAGACCAGCCAAGATGGAACTGACTGTTTTGCTCCTCCCTTCTTCCTGGGCTGGAGGCTCCTCCCTCCCTCATGGCAGAGAAACTCCCACGTCACCTGTCTCAGACAACATAGCCCAACCCAGGCAAGGCACCCTCCATACTTATGACAGACACCTAGACTGGGCTGGAGGGAGGCACCTATCTCGCTTGGTATCCACAGCCAAGAATCCTCGTCTAGAGTCAGGTGCCTCAGGTGTTTCTTGGCAGAACAGCAGCAGCACGCAAAACAACTGGAGGGAGGAGGCAGCCTCCCTTATAGTCTGCAGCCCAGTGGTCAGGGAACTCAGCCCTGAGGCAGGTTCAGTTCCCCCTCTGCTGGGTGACTACCATGTCATTCTCACTCTTGCTGGCCCAATGTATATTTTAGTTATTTATACACTAAGTGGAATGGCTTCAATGGCGGGGGTGGGGGTGGGGAGGACACAACATCAGACCATCCCCTAACTCAGTGGTTAGGGCACTCACTTGAGAGGTAGGGGAAGCCACTTCAAATCCCTTCTCATCAGGTAGAGGGGGGAACTGAGGTGGGTTCTCTCACATCCTGGGTGAGTTCCCTAAGAACTGGGCTGAAGATGATAAAGGTAGCTTCCTTTCTCCTCCACCCCCGTCCGTTTTCTACAGAATTAGATGTGGTCAGAGCACGCCTACCAGATCGGACCCTGCAGGTGACACAGGCAATGTCTTCTCCTGGTTTCAGGGTTACACTAGGGTTTGGGTTGGCGTCCAGGCGGCTGCCTGAGGCAATAGTGCACATGCCTAGAGACAGAAACTTAGGTGCCTTGGGGGCTTTTTACAGTAAAAATGTGGGCACCAAATGAGTTTTGCCAACTACAGGATACCTGTGATTGCTTTAAACCTAAGTCCCTTTGTAAATCTGGGCCCCAGTGCTTCAACTCTGGCAGATAAAGTACACACTAACCTGCCACAGAAATGCTAAGTCCTAGGGTGACCGGTATCTCCAAATGCCTCATCCCCAGCCTGAGATTGCACCCCCAGTCAGAGCCCTCACACAAATCCTGTAGTTCAACCCTCTGCCCCAGCCCAGAGCCCCCTCTTGCACTCTGAACCCCTAAGCCCCAGACCCGAGTCCCTTTCTGCACCCCAAATGCCTCATCCATGCCCCCTCCGCAGAGTCCTCACCCTCTGACACATCCCAACCCGCTGCCTCAGCCTAGAGCCCACTCCCACACTCTAAACTCCACATTTCGGACCCACCCTAGAGTCTGCACCTCCAGCTGGAGCCCTCATTCCCCTTCTCTCCTCCTGCCCCCACCTAGTGAAAATGAGCAAGTGTGGGTGGGGAGAGAAAGTGACAGAGAGAGGGGGGATGGAGTGAACTGAGGCAGGGCCTTGCAGCAAGCGGGGCAAAGGTGTTCAGTTTTGTGTGAGTAGAAAGTTGGCAACCCTACTAAAACCTCAACATTGAAGAAACTGAAAAAGTTTAAAAGCTTTGCTCTCTTTTTAAAAAGAGACTCTTCTTTTGTTACCACTGCAAACTCACACAAACAGAACCTTATTCTTCAAATCCCTACTACAGGGTACTAAAATGCATACAGTATTTAATACCCGGGATTAGATTGGTTTTAAAAGTGTAATGCTCCATTCAAACCAGAAGGTGGAGCTTTAACCCTACGTAAGTAACAGATAAGTATAAGTTTGAGAAACAAACCAAAACTCCATCCACCAATTATAACCTAAGACAACAAGGTACAATGAAAATATCATTTAAAATGTAAGATTTTCTTATAAATCACAGAGCTTGAATAAACTGCACCAAATGTTAAATGAGGGGACAATAGTTAAGAGTAGATGAAATATAAATGCATGCTATAAATAGCTAACACCAGCCATAAGCAGACTGTTCAACTTGAAATACTGGAAATTCAGTCTGGAAGTGAGGGCTACTTTTTCTTGTAATGAGTCTTCATAAACCAGAGCTGTACTGTGCAAATCCAGTATAAGAATTCAACTTGCATGCTCATGAATGCTTACAAGAAAGTACTGGGGAGAACTTTGCTATTTTTCCAGACCTGCAGAAGAGCTCTGTGGCGTTTGAAGGTTTGTCCCTTTCGTTAATAGATGTTGTACAACAGAAGATATTATCTCACCTGCCTTGTCTCTCTGATTACTTATATATAGATATTTTTCTTTTCAAAGTGAATGTAAAATGCTCATGAAGCCAGTGGAGATTGACATACGTCTTTATGGCCAGGACAGCCCCAGGAGGGGCAGCAATTGTGCAAACTCCAGAATCTCCAGGATGTTCTGCCTCTACACAGACTTGATCAGACCATCTGTGTGTGAGAGGGTAATTAATGCTCCATGCCTTCGCTGGCAAGATTGGCCAACAAGGGCGCACTATTGTTATTTCCTGTGATGTGGACACTAATCCACTGTCCTGCAACCGGCTTCCTATAGGCTACTTAACAGCTGTCAGAGGGTCATAGCTTGGCCAGCCAGACTAATCACCACACATGATGCAGAAGCATCCTAAAAAAGCAAGTGCTTGCTTACTGTTCACATTTGCCTTTGGAGAGCCGTTTCAAATGATAGGCACAAAGAACGCTGCCTGGAGTTTTGAGCGAAGCTCCTGAGAGTAGAAAAAACCCTGTGCCTTTACCGCATAACTGAGCGAACATGACTTGGATGTCAGACAGAGAATATTTGTGCATGGCCAATTTGTCATTCTTGCAAAGTGACTTTTTCCACCAGAGGGACACTTTAATGCCACATCGTACGTGGCAGCTTGGAGGCAGTGTGCATAGCGCAGTACGGTGCAATAGCCACACACGTACTACATGGGGAGACTCTTTTCCTACACACAGTAGATATCTTGCTTTGAAAGGAGTCTCAGAAATAGCTTGGAGACATTTAATCAGAAATTAATTTATTATCTTTATAGACTATATGTTGAGAGCTTCTATCATACTGTACCAAACAACTGCCTAGGAGAATCTCTCTCTAGATCCCTTGGATATAGTGAGGTTAAGGGACGGCAGCACTAATTGTTTGGGCTGTCTGCCTTTTCTCCACTCTTGTGGCTTTGTGCCTGTAAAGTTATTGTATTGATAACACATTGTGACTTTTTTTCTGTAACACACACATCCCTGACCCTGTGAAGAAAATCTCCATAGGGAGCAAAAGGAGAATGGACGGCATTATGGGTACACCTCAGCGACTCAGGCAAAGAGTGGGTGGTACATACTCAGTGGGTGGTACGTAAAACCAGTGAGGGGCGGCGCCAAGTGACTATAAAGCTGGTCTCCAGTTTCAGCAGCTCATTCCAGCCTAAGAGTTCAATCCACCTAGAAGTTTGCTTCAGTCTGGGAGTACTCAGGGAAGCCAAGGAGTTTGATCCACGTTAGGAGTTCAGCCCCAATGAGTGCCCAGATTTAGATCTCAATGTCATCTTAAAGATTTCTGCAAGATGCTTCCTTGCTCCCCATGGTAGGGTATTTATTTCATGGGACTATTACTATTGGAACATTGCAAGTTAAATTAATAAGCTTCATTTATTAAATTAAAAGTCCCTTATTTTGATATTTCTTTATTATGATATTTACAAAGGATTCCTACCTTAATCTCTCCTCTCTATTCAAGAATCTAGTGCCACATTTCCCCTGTTACAACAGTAGCGTGACACCCAAAGGACCCTGTATATAGCCTGTTATTCAGAAGTGCTGAACTGCCCTTGACTTCAACTTAAGCTGCTAGGTGAATATCAGCCACTTGGGTGTCTAACTCAACTCAGGAGTCTAATATGAGGCACCCACTTCTGAATATCTCAACCTATACATTTTGTACCTTCAGCAGCAGCTCCTTGGCACAGATTTTAAAAGGATTCATTACTATTACCCTATCATTTGCACTTAAAATGTCCACTAGAACATTTGTCCTGCTCTTCTAGGCAGTGGCATACATCTACGTATACATGTGCATTGAATGCCTCAAAAAATGTCCAACTGGCAGTCCATGGGGCCATTCTGTCCAGCCCCTGAACGTGCACTGTAGAATAAAATTGTGTCCTCTGCCAAGCATGACCTCGCATACCGTGACATCACATGGACAATGCCATTTTGTGGAATGTCACTAAAAAGACTAGACACCTAAGGCAGCAGTTCTCGTCCAGGGCTCTGAGTACTCCTGATGGTATACAGAGGTCTTCACGGGGTACATCAACTCATCTAGATATGTAGCCTATTGTAAAACTAGGCAAATAAAAAGCACTACTGAAGTCAGTACAAACTAAAATTTCAATGACTTGTTTACACTGCTCTATGTATTATACACTGAAAAGTAAGTACAATAGTTATATTCCAATTGATTTATTTTACAATTATATGGCAAAGTTGAGAGTGTCAGCCATTTTTCAGTAACGTGTATGGTGACACACTTGTATTTTTATGTCTGATTTTGTAAGCAAGCAGTTTTTAAGAGAGGTGTAACTTGGGCATACACAGGACAGATCAGACTCCTGAAAGGCGTACAGTAGTCTGGAAAGGTGGAGAGCCACTGCCGTAATGCAGGCAAGTGTGGAATTGAAATGTCCGGACAGAACAGAACTAGTGGTGCAAACTCTTCATCAGGATGGAAAGCTTAGTGCAAAATTTGTTCACTAAATATTGTTGCATGTCTTAGTAAAAGCAGGCCACAGCTTCCAGGCTAAAAAAAATTGATGTTATACTGTGAATAAAATAGAGCATAGGAACAGACAAGTCTGAGGGCTGCAAAAGCAAGCTAGGAATCAGAGTGATCTGAAGAGAAGTATTGTGCTCAACTGGAATGTCTCCAGGGGAAGGAGAACAGGATAATCTGGAGGACGATGTTAGAAGGAAGATCTGGAGGAAGAATGTGACGATCTAAGACAAGTCAGTGTATTAAGAAAAAGCCAGTTTAGAACATCTGCTTCGAGGATCAATTAGTGTTTGCCTTTTATTTAAAAAAAAGTCAACTTGCTTTTTAAAAAATAATTCCCCCCCACCCGCCCCATGGTCTACAGAATAAGGAGAAAAATTCTGCAGAACGTGGCAACATAGGCGCCAGCTCTGTGGGTGCTCCAGAAAAAATGCTGGGTGCTGAACACCCACTGAAATTCCCCCTATCAGAACCTCCCCCTCCCCCAGTGCCTCCTGCCTGGGGATCAACGCCTCCTCCTCCCTCCCCATGTCTCCTGCCCACAGCAATCAGCTGTTTTGCAGCATGCGGGAGGCACTGGGGGGGTGAGGGAGGAAGCGAGGATGCAGTATGCTTGGGGTGGAACAGGGCAGGAAGAGGTGGGGCGAGGGTTCAGTGGGGGCGGGAAGAGGTGGGGCAGGGCAGGAGTGGGAAGAGGCAGGTGGGGTGCGGCCTCGGTGGAATAGGGGCGGGGCTTGGGGCAGAGCGGGGGGTCCAACACCTCAAAGCACATTGGAAAGCTGGCACCTGCACTTGGCAGTATTCCTATTGCTCCTACGAATGGGATAGAGGGGGTCTGATGCAAATCCCCCTGAAGTCAAAGCAAAGACTCTCACTGACTTCAGTGAACTTTGAATCAGGCCCCATAGGACCAACCACCACTAAGTTGCTGGTTGTGTCCCAGTCAGTCCTGATTGATCTGATGAGTGCCGTTTTCCTAATGGAAATGGGTTGATGTTCTCAGTCCAGTTCCAAATGGGTCGCCACCGCATCACAGAAGCTACTACAACTGGCCCCACAGTAGAACCTCAGAGTTAGGAACATGTAAGGAATAAAGGTTATTCATAAATCTGAGCAAAATGTTTTGGTTCTTGTTTCAAAAATTTACAATTGAACATTGAGTTAATACCGCTTTGGAACTTTATTATGCAAAAAAAATATGCTTGTAACCATCTTCATTTAAATGAAACAAGCACAGAAAGTGTTTCTTTTCACATCTTTTTTTATCTCGTCAAATCATTCCCTTTATTTTTTTAGTAGTTTATATTTAACAGTGTACTGTATTTGCTTTTTTTTGTTTTGTTCCAGATGAGGTGTGTGGTTGACCAATCATTTCATAACCCTGGTGTTTGTAATTCTGAGGTTCTACTGCAATTAGCTCATGTGTTGGCTATCTCAACTAGGATGACCAGATGTCCCGATTTTATAGGGACGGTCCTGATTTTTGGGTCTTTTTCTTCTATTGGCTCCTATTATCTCCCCCCAACCTGCTGTCCCGATTTTCCATGCTTGCTGTCTGGGCACCCTAATCTCAACAGACACACCAAAGACTGAACCGGCTTGGTGGCTGAACCCAACTCGCCCCCTAAGGGCATTTTCTTTCAGGTCAGGATTTAGACACTTTGGTGGGACTGCTTAAAGAAGCTAACTCTGAAAATGCTCAGGCTATGCCTGTTATGTCAATAACTCTCGGGAGCACCAACTTCACACACATACACACACACATATAAAATGTAAAAAATGTTCAGTACTTGTTGGTCTTGATATACTAAGGAAAAGCCTGCTTCTGAAGTTTTTTTTTTTTTGTTTTTTTTTTTTTGTTTAGTTCTGATAGCTGTAATTTCATTAGTTTCCCTTCCGGGGAAAAGTTATTTGATTTGTACAGGCAAACTGAAAGATCCCAAACCCAGCAGTTTCCAATGTCCTTGCTCTTTCACTCTAAACTACAAAGCATTTAAAAATTACACCTAACTTCCCATTCAAAATCTGACTGATCAAGCATCTGGTGCCAATTAAAAACTGGTGAAAAATGACAGGTTTCCAACTAAGATTTGTAATAACTGATAACTATGAATAGTCAAAGCCAGCTATTAATCACAGGTGGCCCAAAATCAGAAGCATGCAAACTCCTGAAGATTAAGTAAAACATCATTTGCTCATCTTTAAATAATGTAGCACTGCATGAAGACAGCATATGACAACTATTGATTTATCTGAGCACTATTAATCTGTCCCAGCCTGTGCTAAAGTACAGGCTGTTGAAATACCTGGATGCACTCCTGTCAATGCCATTTTTATTACAATGAGAATTTCATTAGAATCACTTAATGAGAGAACAAGTCATCAGGATTCTGAAGTCTTTTCTAGTGTCAATCGACAACTCAGTTGAAAGAAACAATGCAGCCTTTATGCAAACAAAGATCTCTAAGAGTTCTTCCCCATCTCACCCTTGCATTTTCTTGCCTCGGCCCTCCCACTTGATTAGAGGCAGGAGTTGCTGCAGGGGTTAGAGTCTGTGCTCTGACACCTCTCTCATTAAAATTTGTCCGTACATGTTCTCAGAAAGCAGGTATAGAGTAACGTGCTGGCAGATATTTGATATTTGTCTTTACATTTTAATGGAAGAGAATCAGACACATTTTCCAAGGGTAACACTGGGGAGGTGATTTAAGCTGTTCACATTTTTTAAGTTTTATTGGTGGAGAATCTCTAAATATATACAGATAGATACAGATATCTCTAGATACAGATATCTCTAGATACAGAGATAGAAATAGATATTGATATGGAATAAATAAATAAATGCATAGAAAGTAAAGATCAATCCAAATGTAAAATAATGATTTGTTTATATATATTTTTTCAAATTAATCCCCAAATATTCTTGTTGAGACCTTGTTGTGTTCTCCTCTTGTGTTCTTATCTGTTCTCTGATGGAGCCAAATCCTGATCCCACTGAAGTCTATGAGAGTTTTGCCATTGACTTCATTTGGACCAGGATTGAGCCGTGGGAATTTTTCTTTCAAGACCTACTTCTACATAGTATAGTTTAGCTGCAGTTCTTCTAATATTAGAGCTCATCCAACACAGATGTAATTTCCAGACACGTGAATTACCTCAACGGCCTTTGGTCTCCCTCCCTTCATGGGTCGTCTTCACCACTGGTATCTATTGGAGTCTTTTCTTAGTCCTGTGACCCAGAAACTATGCCAAGATGTCAAGAATAGATTCACAATAGGCCATGTGATCTATCCCCCAAGAATATGAACCTATCCCAGCCAAATCAAAGTCATCAGTAAAAACATTTACTGAAAAATACAAATTTTAACTTTGAATCAATGTACTACTCAGTGATTTATCACATGCAGAAATAAATATACAAAATGCAACTAAGAACAATTTTTAAATAATTATTTTAATTATTACTAATTAGAAATCACATGCCTCATCCTGCTTCCACTTGGGAGCTTTGCTATTGACTTTAATAGGAGTAGCCCCCTGCCAACCTCCACCCTATTCATAAATCCAGGCTCAAAATGGCAAAAGTGCTTAGTATACAAGATAGTATTGTGTGGTATGTCATTTTAATTAAAACAACCTTCCAGCTGGGGATACAGTGTTTGATTTTAGTGGCAATGAGCTAACCCAATGGAACAGAAACTCCCCCTGTGAAATGCATTGTTCCACCAAAAGCACTGACATTTCAAGAAGTCTGTTATCAGGTATTATCTTGCAATTGTGGTTTATATCAAGAGATGAACTCTGTACTGTACTCCTCTGCGGCTACTTCCCTTTCTGGGTTGCCTCCATTCTTTGTTGATAAAACCACTTTGCTCCTCCACAGCAAGCTCCTTGCCTGGTTGAGTTTTTTAAAAAATTGTTGTCCAGGTGAGGAGCTTACCGTGGAGGAGTGAAGTGGTTTTATCAACAAAGAATGGAGTATGGAATCTAATATGGAAATAGAATTCAAAATTTTGCAATGCTCATGATACAGCCAGACTAAGTGACTAATGCACTGAGACTCCCTGCTTGACTGTTCATCACCAGCATTTGCAAAAGAGACAGCAGACCCTTCGGGGAGGAGAGGTGCGCTTGGACAGAATACATCAGAAAACCGAGAATACATCATAATTCTCTGCATTCAAAGTGGCATTTGTTTCCTTCATTTCCCTCCCTTCCTGAGCAGCGTCTAAGTCAATTACTGTAAAATTAATGGTTTTGCGAACAATTCTCAATGGGGGGAGGGAGGGAACTTCCAATTTTTTTTTGAACTCTTATGCAATTTAGAAAGGAATCAGTTTGAAAGAACTCTGACAAAAAGAGCTCCTTGCTATTTTGTTGATTGTATGCTTTACTGCACAGTTATAAATCTTTAAATGATGAGCACTGCACAGAAACTATCTGTAGACTGAGAGAAGCAATCAATTAAAGGGACACCATCAAGTAAGTAATCTAGTGGGGAGGGTCCCTGGGATTCTAATAGCTCTAGTCTCCTCATGGTACACACACTTACTGATAACAGGTTAGGCCTCTGATTCTTCATTTCACTGCCAAAATGAATTTATTTATATTTTTGTAGAACATGGGGGGGGGGAAGTCACGCTTTGTTTCCCCTTGGTGCATGTAAAGAGCACAGGTCACCCATTTGTGTCTCCTAATATATGATGTACATGTACAACTTGAATGGTCACCATTCAACATACACGTACACATCCATGCGATACATTTCTCTTGCATTCATTATCATCTCACTTTCCTCTTTCCAATAAACCACCTACGCAGGTTTTATTGGAACTTTCCAAATCCGTGAATAGAGTCAACCAGCTATCATTTAAAACGACAAGGCCACAAGCTTGGAGCCTGATGCAAACCACTGGGACAGAGAGAAGGCAGCTGCAGTTGGAATAACTGAAAACTGCACCAAATACTGAATAAAGCAAATGACTTTCCTCCTCCAAATAGGGGCCAGGGAGATATCAGAAAAAAGACACTGTTCAGATCTTTCCAAGCCCCAGGGGTCAGGGCATCAATGCAGCACCCTAACTTGCCTCTCTGAAATGATAGCAGAAGACTGAAGGGACCATGAGAGCTCTTTCAAAAGAGATGATGTCGGTCCTACACATTAAAGTGGGACCCTACAAAAAGCTGCCTCCTTACTAGATTGCCACTTTGCTCCCACTGATGCCAATGGTTAAAAATCCCATTTGACACCATTGTTACAGGATCAGGCCCTAAAATAAAAAAGCGGAGTCATTTTTGGGGGGATGCAGCCAGCATTAGGTACAAGTGTTCCCAGTACAGAGCTGCAATTAGCAGCACATGGAATCTGAGCTCATGGAAATAAAGGAAACTCCAAAAGAGAAAGCAAACCTACAGAATCTCTTATAAAAAACAATTGTTTGCTATAAAGAAGATTAGAAAAACCAGAGAATAAAGTGAGGGTTCCACATATCCCCACCTTTGGAGCCCCAGGGGATACTGTTCTGAACCACGGAATGGAAAAAAAGCACAGTCCTACACTCCTGAGACTAGAAGCATCAAACCATCCAATTATCTACATAAAGTCTTACAAGATCTCCATGGGTAAAAAACAGAACAACTACTTTGGTGGCAACTGGATCACTACTTATACTTTTCAATCCCTTTTGGGCAGAGCCCAATCATGGAAAAAGATGAATTTTCAAAAAGTGATGAGCACTGGAAAATCAGTACCTAACACGGACTATAGCCTTGCCTGTCACAGCCCCGTCACCTGCTGCCACACACAGGCTGGTAGCAGACAGATATGGTCAGCTGCCAGATGTCAGTCAGATTACATTCTCACCATTGCCAGTTACAAACAACGGCCCAAACCTGCTGCTGTTAAAGTCAATGGCAAAACTCTCAGCGACTTCACCAGAAGAAGGATCTGGTCCATTGCCTTGAGGATCTATAGCCATGTTACAAACATTCCTTTCTGAAATGTTGATTCTGAATAGAAAAAAATAACCACTTTTTCCTTTTGAAGTCTGGCTTAAAAGGAAAATGACAATCTGCATCTCTGTTGTTGCGGGCTGAGGCTCCTCAGGCTTCAGCGGGTTTTATGTACATTTTAAAGGCATTTAATAGCAGTAAAGTAAGCACAAATCTCTCAGGTATTTTTCTATTCTTCCCTCCCCAGCTCCCAACACATTCAACATATTGGTACGAGACAGAGACCAGTGCTTGGACACATAGGTGGTAGGGATCCTTAGATGGGATAGATTTTGGGATGGATAATGAGGCCAGCTGATACATATAAAGGATAACATCAGGCCAGTTTGGCTCACAACTCTGATCAGACTACCAGATTGGCCTCTTGTGAGTACAATTTGTTTGGTTGATAGCAAATATAGGCTATGCTACAGATATTTGGCCACATCCTTGACTGGTACACAGCTCCACTGACTTCTAGCCAGAGCAAGCCACAGTTTCCAGGCTACATGCTATATAACATCACTATTGGATCTACACTATTGACAGCAGCTAATGTACTGCTCCACAGCACGTACCATCCTCAGAGAGAGGAATTACCACGCCATTTACATAGATGGGCCAGGATAGCACTGTGCTGCTACCTGACGCAGAAGCAGTGGCTAAAGCTGTTTTTTCTATCTGGCTTCACATTCTGTCCTTGAGGCAGACAGGAAAACAGTTTCCTCACAGCCAGGGCCTCAAGCCAGCTCCCTTTGAGTTACCCTTGAATTTTCCCACTGACTTAATGGGGAGCAGGAGCAGGTCCAAAGTGAGGGAGATACCGGTGGAGTAAAAGCAGAACTGGTCTTTAATATCCCATGGAACCTGTAACTGAGGAGAGGAATGCGATTCTCAGGGGACACCCACATTCACTAAGTGATTATTTCAGTGGGCTGTAACTGTTTCACTATCTTATCTCTGCCTAGTCCTGTGAAGATGTAGGGAGGAAAGTGGGTCAAGAAAAGATTTTTAAAAAGGTTCAAGTGACTCTGTCCTCCCTGCCACTAAGGTCCCTCAAAATCCTAAAATCAGCCTTGAGCAGGAGCAGAGTGATGATCTGCTAATTTCCTACATTGTTGGGATTGGCCTGTATCTTTAGGGGTACAGTCCTGATAGTGCTATCCTACCTCTCAAACTGCTCCTCCTTTTGTTGTCCTCTCTAAAAAAGAAAGAGAAGTAGCAAAGCTCTGTCTGGCATGCCCAGAGGACCTCTCTTTTGTCAGCGTTTGTCCCCTCCAAGGGGAAGATGAAAGATGGTTAGAAAAGGAGAGATTTTCACTAAACAGCACCATCACTAGCATTCTAAAAGGTTTATCACAGTCTTGCAGCAAGATCAGACTCATTGCATGTATGCCAGATACCTACAGCTCTCAGGTTACTTTGCCAGCATTGTCCTCAGAGGAGCAACATGGATCTGAGATGCGTACATGCACACACAGAGACATTCATAACGAATTGTTCTGCTCCCCTTATCTCCAGGAAGGTGGTGTGAATATAAATACCCATAGATATAGCAAATGTAATTAAAAATATTTCTTTACTAACAGTCTCATATCAGTTGAATTTTCTTTTCCCCTCTTCTGTCAATTTCTCCAAGAAGGGCTACTTACTTCTGAAAGGCCAATTCAGCCTAGACCGGCACCAGCACAGCCTAACAAGCAACTGTTAGACTCATGCCTGGATTTGAAAATAAAGCCCCACTTTGGAAGATGGGGAGCTATGGGCTTCGAGGGACGCTGTCTAAATCACATGAACGCTTACATTCTGGATGACTAATGTGGTCCTATTTTAGAGAGCGATAAAGAAGGCCATTAGCATCTGTACCGAGGAGAGACTACAGTGGAACGTAAGGACTCCTGTGCAGCACAATTTTTTGAACAGATTTTTTTTTAAGCACTAGAAGGCCATCAACTTCAAATAAGGGGCCGGTGCCTGTACATCAGCAACTCCGTGACTAAAAGCCCCCTACTCTGAAGTAACACCCATTTGTCCAGAGGACATACAGACGTGGCAAAGTCATTGCGTTTAAGGTCAGAAGGGACCACCACATCATCTAGTCTGAGTGTCTGTATATTACAGGCCACGATGAGGACAATCTTCACACCAAGCCAACAACCAGAACCAGACCAAAGAGTTACAGGCCTCAGGAGACTAAACTACTGTGTGTAACAGTCAGAGAACAGGAGGAACCAAGGTGTGCCAATGCAAAGGTCAGTTGGCTACTGTAAACCAGGAGACTGGCACAGCTGTGCAATAGTGCCTCTTACTAGTGCTGTGTCCATCTCTACTTAGTTCTGTGCACCCATAAAGCAGCTGTTACAATTGGTGACACAGCACTAAGGAGTGGAGGGTTTCTGAGTCATGGAAAACACATACATGAACAACGTTTCAGAGAAAGGAGGTAAGCTTTTCACTCAATCAATGAGTCTGTCTGGGTGAGCCAAGAAATGGTGAACACCACAGGCTGACGTTCAGATAGAGCCACTCTGATTTCAGACAATCCCTGTGTCTGAACTGCACAGTTAGAACAAGGTTGTCGGGGGCAGGAACAGCAACTGCAAAAAACAGGCTCTGGGAAGAGCTGCTGAGCACCTTAGACAATGAATGGATAGACTGGGGACTTTGTGAAAAGTTAGAAAGTTTCTCCCCCTTTCTTAAGAATCAGAGAGGTAGCCGTGTTAGTCTGGAATTGCAGAAGTGACAAAGAGTCCTGTGGTACCTTAAAGACTAACTGAAGTATTGAAGCATAAGCTTTCGTGGGCTAATACCCACTTCGTCGGGCAGCCGACGAAGTGGATATTAACCCACAAAAGCTTATGCTTCAATACTTTAGTTAGTCTTTAAGGTGCCACAGGACTCTTTGTCACTTCCCCCTTTCTTGACACCCTGCTGCCCTAAACTTGAGAAGAGCAGACGCAAGTTCATCTTTCCACCAGAGAGGTGACAAGCCACATGTCTGGAGGTACTGAAAGATGGCAATTACTGTTGTGGCAGCTTCACTATTATAACACCATTTAGTATTTACTTAGTGCTCGTCATGCGAGGATCTCAAAGCACTTTACAAAAGGTCCTGTGTACCATTATACAGATGGGGATGATACAAATGGGGAAACAAAGTCAGGCTCCTTATCTCTGCCCAAAGATAATGAGCACCCACTTGTGCATTAAAATGAGTGGGAACCTAGGGTATTTTCTGCCTTTGAAAATGATGCCGTAAAGTGACACGTCCAAGCTCACAAGGTGAATAAGTAGCCAGCTTGTGAAGGCACATGTCAGCCATTGCTTTTTTCAAGTCTATGCCAGTCTTTCCATTCAATAATTAGCAGTTTGGTGTGCATTAAATGAGCCAAAGTTTCCACCCTTTCAGATTAAAATTCTAGAACAAACAGCTGCCAGGCTCACACAAATAGGATAATTTTAAAGTCTGCTGCTCTGAGTAATCATTTGAGTCATCATTTTGCATCTTCTTCACACAAACAGGTGGTAATGAGCCCATGAGAACATTGTGAGTGAGTTGTAAGCATTATCCAACACATCAGTCAAGAGACTGAAAAAACATGAACTGTATTTTCAAAACATCTTTCAAAGATAAGAAACTAAGCAGAACCCCTCAGCAATGTCCCAGGCAATTGTGATATTGAGTTTCATCAGCAGTGTTGGAGACCTGCATTGCTGCAGCCCAGGAAACAGCTATTTTATGGTCAGAGACAGGCCTTTGCTGTCTACTGCTGTCAAGTTTGTTCCTTGCACCAGAACTTAAAAAAAAAAAAAAAAAATCCCAAAGCCACCAGATTAAATTTTAAAAGGTTGAATTGTTATTAGGTGTAATCATACTAAAGCATGAAGACTCACGTTGGCTCAGAAGAACACAGACCAGTTACCATGCTGTTCAGTACAAGAAAGCAACTGGGTTTTATTTTAATTGACATTAAAACAGAGCAGAATGAATCACAAGTTCCATTCCCAGTAGGAACCATGATCATCATTTTGAAAAGGCCCTTAATGAGTTTCAAGTTGAACTAACTTTCCAGATATCTGGAGACCAGTGGCTTCATCTCCCCATCACTTCAGACAGTTGGCTTCCTCCACCTTTCTGTATTTAAGAGTATAGTTCTGTTGATTCCACCTTTTCCTACAAAGGAGCAGATAAGCAAAACCACTTAACCATGTAACATTTGCATTTCTCTATTCTTTCCTATGAATCTGATGCAGTTAACTCCAGCTGTGCAATTTCAGATCTTTTGAAAAAGAGACTCATTGACTTCCTACCATCAGGGGAAGATGTGAGACATACGTTCATGTTTGTCTACAATATTTGTATTATTTATTGGTGCTACTGGTGTGTATCCGATTTTGCCTTTTAGAAAACTGGCAGTCTCTAGTCCTTAGGTGTTTACCATCTAAATTAATATATGTTAAAAAGAAGACGTGTAAAAATAGGATGAAAAAGCGGTGTGGGGTGGATGGAAATGTAAGCCCACTCCAACCAATCCTACCATTCACTCTCCAAGGACAATCCCACGTAACTCTCCTGTGTAGCAGACATATCATCACCTTGCAATGCAGTCTTGGTTTAGCTTTACCAAATGCCCACAAGGTGGGAAGTTTCCACAGCACAGAGAGGAGTCATAGAATATAAAATAATTAAGTTTAGCATTAACTTTTTGCACAATGTTCCTGTTGCTGACAAGAGATGAAGCACCTTTTATATCTCACTACCATCCTCTGCCTCTGAGGAACCCAGACCCCAGGAAGGCCACCTGCCAAGGTCTGGAATGGAGATGATGTCATGGAGGTGGTTCCAATCCTTGAGAGCTAATCATCCCCCAGAACATACAAACCATTAAGTCCTGCCTCTAAATACCAACAGCTAAGTACAATAGAATAGAATGGGCTTTATGTGCTGGAATCTACAAGAGAGGCCACAGAGAAATGAAATGTCCCTTGCTGCCATGTTATATAGATATTGTACCCTCCTGAATGTTTGTGGAAAATTTCACCTCAGTTGTTCTTGAAAGTGAAACACCAGCTTTTAAAGAGAAAAGTGAGGAGTTCTTGATGGTAGAGATTACAAAAGGGCTCTAATACTTCTGGAATCTTTATGCAATGAGAGCCTGGGGACAGAACAGCAGTACAGCCGGAACTCACGTCTATCTAGCCCATTATCGTGTAGATGGACTCATGGTCCATCTAGCCCATTATCGTGTATCTGACAGTGGCCAATACCAGAGTTGGAGGAGAGCATTCTGAACAGGGAAGCTGGAGTGATACAACCCTGTCTTCTCTTTTCTGCTATTGACAATCAGAGGTTTAGGGTTGCTCTGAGCATGGGTTTGGATCCCTGACTATTCTGGCTAATAGCCATTGATGGGTCTATCCTCCACAAATGTATCTAGTTCTTTTTTAAACCCATATTTTAAAATCCACTTTTTGCCTTCACAACATCCCCTGGCAATGAGTTTCACAGGTTAATTGTGTATTATGTGTAAAAGTATTTCCTTTTGTTTATCTTAAACCTTCAGCCTATTCATTTCATTGGATGACCCCTGGTTTTTGCAGTGTGGGAAAGGGTAAATAATACTTCTCTCCATTTTTTCTACACCGTTCATGATTGCATAAACCTCTGTCATGTCCCCCTTTAGCCATCTCTTTTCTAAGCTGAACAGTCCTAATCTTTTTAGTTTCTCTTTGTATTGATGCTGTTCCATATCCTTGATCATCTTTGTGGCCCTTCTCTGAAACTTTCCTTGTACCACTATATCCTTTTTTTGAGATGCGGTGATTAGAACTGAACACAGTATTCAAGGTGTGGGCCTATCATGGATTTATATAATGGCATTATAATATTTTCTGTCTTATTTTCTATCCCTTTCCTAATAGTTCCTAATGGTCCTTTAACCCTTTTGACCACTGCAGAAGTTTTCAGAGAACTATCCCAGGTAATTCCAAGATCTCTTTCTTGAGTGGTAACAGATAATTTTGAACCTAATCGCAGATGTACCTTTGTGGCTACAGGAGCTGTTAAAAGTAAGTTATTTAAAGCTACAAGCAGCTGCACAGCAGTCTGATCAGCCAGCCAACACATTTGGTTTTGCCAGCACAACTCCAAGAAACGGCTGGCTCATTTGAGGCAGCTGATGCATTGGGAGAGGGTACACAAGAACTCTGGGTTTGCAGATGTAAGCTGGCTGCTTGGGTTTATTTTTTAAACAATGTTTCACAGCCATGTAATAACACATCTAAATGGCACAATGATGGCGTTACAGTAAAAATAGAAACTGCACTAGGAGAGAAACCTACCTCAGTGAGAAGGGGCCTACGCACGGGTCAGGTCAAAACTAAGACTCAATGCTCAGACCAAGTGTACCCTGCTGTTTATAGAGAAGATATCCCATAGGGAGAGAACCTGTTCTGGTTTCTTACTGGTCTTTGTTATACATTCATACAGCACTTAGCATAATGGGGCCCTGGCCTCTAATTGCTACTCAGTACAAACAAAAAATGATAATATTTCTACCTGGTTCAAAAGTGAGGTTATCAAGAATCTTACACCGAGATGGGAGAACAGTCAATGACCTCTCTTGGATGTTCCAATGTGAGAGCAACAATGCCACCCAATGCTCAGTGAAGTAATCATCTTCACTGGTAACTTTTATGGTTACAGGCAACGTGCAAGCTATTGAGGCAAGCCTGCCTTTATTGTCTCTACAGGGCTGTGGGGAGCTGGGGAAAAAACAACTGCTCTTATAGTTCACTCTTTGGCAGCATGAGAAAATCCCTCACAAACTCCACTCTGGACACCGAACATTATTCCCCAAACCTACTTCATCCACAGGCATGCTTGCACCCCATCTGACTGCGAGCTCTCTGAGGGAAAGACTGTCTTTTCTGTTACCTGTGCAAAGCACCTAGCCCAATGGCCCCTGATCTTTGACTGAAGTTCCTAGGCGCTACCATAACACAAATAATAAACATCATCCCCCACTGGAATAGTCCTGTTCCTCGCTTTGTGTATCTCTGCTGTTAGTTTTTACACTTGCTGTTTATCTTTTACTCGTTTAAATCTAACTTTCTAATTTTGCTTCCTTTTCCCCACATTATCAACATTATTTTTCCATACAGAGATTTGTTTTTAATGCATTTCCCCATTCCCCTGCATCATCAGGCCAATAATGGCAAGTGCTAGGAACAAGTGTTGTGCCTCTGAATGGCAACTGGCAGCCTCTGCCTAATAGTCTTCAAAACACAAGACTTCCACCTGTTCAAATGAAGCTCTTGCTGAGTCACAGCAAATGCTATTTTGGGGCACTTGCCAGCCCCATAATGAAAGAATGAAAATGAGGTACGTCTTCTCCCTTTCACTGGCATGCAACCTACCATTCAGGCTTTCAAATACTTGTAATGCCTTAATAGTGGTAAATGGGACCTCTCTCTTCCAATAAAGGAGGGAGTGCTTGTGAAGGGTGCCTGGCTGACAGTCGTGCAGAATCAAATCCTCCATCCAAGGACCGGATATAAAGCTGGAAGCAGGAGTGCAAATTTTCTCCACACTGCACATTATTGTGCACTAGCTCTGAAAGAGGACTATCAGTCTTCACTTCTGTTCAGCTCTTCATCTATTTGCTGACACTGCTAACAAGCGTATCCACTCTGCATGTTGCATGCACGCCTGGTCCACTGGCCAATGGTCTGAGATCTCCAAGATCATTTTACAGAAGCCGCTGAACAGATGATAAGTTTCTACCACTATCAAGGTGGAGCCATGTTTGTATCGATAACCAAAGAATGAAAAGCTTCAGATCCCATTGCTATGGTTCAAAGTTTGTCTCAGTGATTATTCCTTAAAAACAAGGGTGATTTACAGTGACTGTGAGGTGCAATAATGGTTATGCCATTTTCTGACATGCTACTTGCTCTCACTAGACTTCCTTTCTCCACTGGTATGTGCAGTTCCTGCTCCAAGCAGGGCAGCTTCTATTTCATTTGCATCCCAGCTGAACCTGCCCCTGTACCTTTCAATCATAGGCAGAGTGGCTGCACACACAGCCTGCTGGGAGACAAATGGCACAGGAATTGGCTGAAGTGTTTGGAAGATATGAAGTTTGACAGCTGGTGGCAAGAGAAGAAATGCAACTTTGGCAAAGTGGGGAGGCAGCAGTCATCAGAAACTACAGAATCCTGCCTGTCATGCAGTCACAGACCGTCTCTCTTTCTCACTCCTCCCCATTACGAAGCTCCTCGGAGAGTCCAGTCTAAAAAGCATGACGCTTTCCTTAGCTTTGTTTGCATTGCGTTTTAAGAGAAGGCCTTTTAACAACTGTAATGAGTCTGAAGGATACAAAGATGACATATACTGGTACTGCAAGAGCAGACAAAAGAGGTCAAACCCAAGAAGGTCAGAGAGGGATCTAATTCTGAGGGCTCCATCTTGCAATGAATTTCAGGTGGGGTCAGGTTCATTCGTGTGTAGCAGTTTGCAGGTCAGAGGCCAAAAGAGACTGTCAGCTCAAAGAATACATACAAATAAACTTTCTGCTATTACTATTCACTGTGTTGTTACTGTGACAGAGTCAGACCAGATGGCTACAAGAGAGTGATCCTATTGGTATCCAGGAAGTGGGCAGGTGAAGCCCACCCACTGCTAAGGGACCTCCCCCCAGCTTATGGGGAGGATCTACAGGACCTGGAAACCAAATAATTCTGGGGGACAACTAATGAGAAAACAGGGACAGGAGTGAGATCAGAGGATCAAATGAAAGGAACCAGATGGGAACCGGGCACAGAACCCCGGACAGTGCCCACTTCTCCTCGAGGGTGTCAAGGGAGCCAGTGGACGCTGCCCAGAGGAACTCTGCCCGGATACGTGAACGGACTGAGAAGTGGAAATAGGCCCCACAGTTGCAGGAAACCCTATTGACCAAGCTCCTCTCCCTGGTTTTGTAGCTGGCCATTTTGGCTACAAGGAGGTTAGCAAGGAGTCCCGTGACTTTGTGGGGCCATGGATGGGGAATGCGTAGATGAACAGGTGAGGGGAAAAGTGCAACCAAAAAACGCAATAATATGTCCAAGAGGAGCCCTACTTAGATGTTCACTTTACTGAGGAAAACTAGGTACTGTGCACACTTAGAATACACTTGTGTCACTTATAACATCACTGCTCTTTAGGAATTATTTTTCAAACCTAAACAACGAGTATTCAGAGAGGACTAGCCACATGATAAGACTTCAGTTTAACAGAAATCAGCAGCTTTTGGTTTTTTGAGTACAAAAAAAAGTCCATTTCTTAAAAGTACAAAAAATATTAGTTTATACAAGAGCTGTCAGTGATTAAAAACAATTAACTGCGATTAATTGAACTGTTAAACAATAGTAGAATGCCATTTAAATATTTTTGATGTTCTCTACATTCTGAAATATATTGATTTCACTTATAACATCCGTGCTGATGACTGGTTCTGCCCGATAACAATCCAAAGCATGTTTGTTTTCATCATGAGAGTCAGATGTCACCAGCAAAAGGTTGATTTTCTTTTTTGGTGGTTTAGGTTCTATAGTTTCTGCATCAGAGTGTTGCTCTTTTAAGACTTCTGAAAGCATGTTCCACACCTCGGCCCTCTCAGATTTTGAATGGTACTTCAGATTCTTAAACACTGGGTCGAGTGCTATAGCGATCTTTAGAAATCTCACATTGGTACTTTCACATGAACAACGTGTTGAGTTATCATCCAAGACTATTATAACATGAAATATATGGCAGAATGCAGGTAAAATAGAGCTAGAGAGATACAATTCTCCCCCAAAGAGTTCAGTCACAAATGTAATTAATGCATTTTTTTAGTGTCATCAGCATGGAAGCATGTCCTCTGGAATGGTGGCCAGAGCATGAAGGGGCATTCGACTGTTTAGCATATCTGGCACGTAAATACCTTGCAATGCCGGTTACAGAAGTCCCTGTTCTCACTTTCTAGTGACATTGTAAATAAGAAGTGGGCAGCATTATCTCCTGTAAATGTAAATAAACTTGTTTGTCTGAGTGATTAGCTGAATGAGAAGTAGGAGGGAGTGCACTTGTAGGCACTAAAGTTTTGCATTGTTTTGTTTTTCAGTGACGTTATGTAACAAAAAATAGATATCTACATTTGTAAGTTGCACTTTCACGATAAAGCGATTGCTTTACAGTACTTGTATGAGGTGAACTGAAAAATACTGTTCCTTTTGTTTACCATTTTACAGTGCAAATATTTGTAATAAAAATGATAATGTAAAGTGAGCAGTGCACACTTTGTATTCTTTGTTGCAGCTGAAATAAACATTTGAAAATATAGAAAAACATCAAAAAATATTTAATACATTTCAAATAGTATTCTATTGTTTAACAATGCGATTAATCTCAATTTTTTTGAGTTAATCACGAGTTAACTGTCATTTCTTGACAGCCCTAGTTTATACTTACCTAACTCAAACTGGTCCAGTGGGTTTTCTGTAGAGTTTCTGAGCAAAACATCCACAACTGGTTTGAGACCAAGCATGAAATTTCAGTTCAGACATTATTTTTAAAGGAAGTTCCTGGCTGAAAAGGTTTCTGTTCTCAACCTTTATTCCCAGCAAAATCCCTATCATCATAAAACCAAAGCAACATAAAATATTTGTCAAATTAAAATTAAATAGGATATTCTAAAAGGCCAATAATCTGAACTGCTCTTTATCATTGGATAATGGAGGAATCCAACAGATCACCTGGAATTGGGAAGAAACTGAAAGAATCAAATAATAATTTTCAGGTTAAATTTGCACCCTGTCAGCAAGTTATTAAAAAAATCACATCAATACTCTGACAAAAGGTATTGATGATTACGTAGAGTTCTATGGGCCAGATTCTCCACTGCTTTATCCCTTACGCAGTCATTTACTCCTGTGCAAAGAGAGTGCATCCTTCGTTGACTGAACACAGTGTAAATGCCCATGCAAGGTGAAAAGCACTGGTAAACCAGGCCCTATGTTCTCTTGGATACCATCCTTCAGTGGCGCTACTAGAACTATGCAGAAAATTCCTGAAGAAACAGGTGAAACCTGCCAATTTGTGGGCTTAATTACAAACTGAACACTTGGGCTGGATTTGCTGAGGTTTGTGAGCTGTTCAGCACACTGGACCAGTTTTAGAAGTTTCACATGGATGCTGTTCATAAAAAAATAATAATAATTAAAAAAACAGTGGGTTTGATGAGTTTTGTTTTGAAGGACAAATCATCCAGGAAGAAGGAATTTGGATCCGGAGAAGGAACAGAGAGTGAAGGAAGAGTCAGTGCTACCTTCTCTAGAAGTTGATACTTTTATCAGCTGATCAGAAAGATGGTCATTTTTCACACAGTTTATCTGTATCTTGTTTGCTAAAGTGCTACTGAAATGATTAAGAGAACTTAGAAGAGTGGTAGTGGAATCCAAGAGTTTAAAACCCAGATTGTACACATGAAAGTGGATAAAAACCGATATACATCAACATAACACAAAATGATATTCCATTTCAAAAACCACTGGTGCTGAAAATGAATCAATTTATGAACAGTTCTGGCTGCATTTATGCAAGGAAAAGAGAATGGGGCAACTCCAGGACAAGGAAAAGGAAAAAGAAAACTTGTCAGCCACTCACCTTATCCCCTCCGACCGACCTAACCAGGGTTAAAGTTAGATTAGGGTGCATAAAGCTGAAACTCTCAGCAGTTCAAAGGATTTATTAAAAATATTTTACTTTTGTGTCTTTTAATGTATACCATTTTCCTCTTTTATCTGTTGTAAGTGCCATGAGAGTGTGATGTTAATAAGATGTGCAAAGGCTTTTGTGTAGCTGAACAGTTTTATAGTAACACATTGATAAATGAATAGATTTGTCGCTGTTAACACATTAACATGTCTCTCTCAGATCTAGGTATGGACTTGCTGTATCAAATAATGCTGTTCTCTTCCAAGCATTTTCTTTCCAGGAAATTAATTGGTATTTAAATTTTTGCATTCATAGTTTAGTCACACCCTGATCTGTATCCCTGCCAATTGCCATCTTCACATGAAGTATGCACCTAATTTTATAAAATGGATTTTCCAGTTTTCATCTGTAGACCATGGAACAACTACATCACACTACTTCTGTAAAAAGCCTGAATACCTTGTCCGAGTATGATAACCTTCCTCCTGCTCTGAGAGGTTCCTCTTGTACCAGAGGATTCATACAATTATATCCTACATAAACGTCACATTCAATAGCATTAATTTACATATATAGAGCACCCTTCATCCCCCAAAACCCCAATGCACTTTACAAACTCGCCCTCTCTGTGCGCGCGCACACACACACTGTATAAACACCACTGACATGCACCTCTTACATGCATTCTCAGCACGTTCTTTGCGAGTCAGTGTTCCCTGATTTATCTCATATCACCACCAAGGAGAAAAATAAGACAATGTGATGCAAATACAAGGCAATATCTTTGCCAGGAAAGTCCTGGGAATATATACAAGAAACCCAACAACTATACAATCTGGATGACTAAAGCTTCCCCAGCAGCATGCCACATAGGTTAAATGGATATGAAGTCTGATTTGTGGTGAGTTGCAGCTCCATTCTCCTACCTTGTCAGTGTTTATAACAGCCCCGGTTTGCTACTTGATAGATGACCCTCAGGCAATTGTTTATACAAGCAAAGGACATTCATTATCAACAACCCCGCCTGCCTAGTAATGCTGAGGGCTTAAGAAAAACAGCACAACAATCCAATATTCATCAGCAGTAAATAGGGTCTTGGAACTGTTAGGTGGGGAACGATGCCAGGGTGGATACAGAGAAGATGTGTCTCATGACCTACCTGAGAGACCTTTTTGACAACCTCACTGCCCACACTAAGCCCCTGTACATAGGAGCGCACTGCAATGAAAGCTCTCGTCGCCTTCAGCTTCAGGTCCCTCGGAACTTCTCCAAAGGGTTTGTGCTGCTCGGAGTGTTTCACCATGCAGTCCAGGTACTCATCAGTGATGTGATACTGGGGATTCATCAGCTTGAAGAGGCGCTCCAGCAGGCGTGTCCAGAACTCGTTGAGGGCCTCTTCCAGGTTGATATTGGAGCCCCGGTAATAGCGCCGCAGCTCACTGTACAAGTCCTTGAAGAGCTTGATGTTCTGACTGTACAGCTCTCCATACGTGCTAGGAAAAGTGTCATAGAGGGCCTTCTCTGACTTGTTCAACAAATCCTGAAAATAACCTGCAAAGAGAGGAGGGTGACAGATCAGCAGGAGAACTAGAAATTTCTAACAGGCCAGCATAAAGACACCTACTTAGTTGCACCACCTAGGAAGCTGAGAAAGTGGAGCCAAGGTCAGCCTTTCCTCTTATCGTCTCAGTGAACTCCTCTTCCACCCACAATTTTAAGTCTTGAGCTGTTGCTAAAAGGACAGAGCAGGGTATGCTCCACAACCAGCACGGAAGAGTGGTCGGCTGTCACCTTGCTCCTTCCCTCCATCAACATCTGAAAACAACATCAAGTGCAAGCTCTGGATACGTTCCTTAAAATTTGCTGTGCAGAGCGCAGTGTTCTGCCACTAAGCTTTCGGGGCCACATTTCTCCTTGGTTAATGCATGGTCAAGCAATGCAACCAATACAGCCAGAGCAGAAGTTAATGGCCAACAGGATCCACATGGAAGTGCCCATACTCAGCCTGAAGAAGTTCTTCAGCAACAATGAGTGGTTACAGCAAAATAAAAATTCAGTAATCCTACTTGTGCCTGTTTAATTGCTCTGGGTAATGTATGCAAATCACTGTTTAAATCACTCTGACAAAGGACTGTCAGGATTGAAGATGCTAAGAGCTTCTCTTCGGTGCTTTCACTGCGTGACAAGAACTCATATGAACAAGTTAACGATCCTGTTTCAGAGACTGCACCAGAATTAACACACACACACACAAAATTGTCCAAACAATTCTTGAAAGCTGAATGCTTGCTCATAGTTTGAGAGCTGCAAGACAAGTGCTTGATATAGCATAAAACATTTGTATTTGATAAAAGCTGCAGATTAACTACCAGTTTATCCATGATCTCGTTAACAACAAATGACAACAAATTTTATATTTCTTTCAAACCATACTTCCACTGTGCTGCTGCAGTTAACGCTGAGATAGTGCTTTCTTTCAAAAAATTTGTAGGATACTAAATATTAAGGCCCCAAACAGCAAGATACTTAAGCTAGGACTTAACTTGAAGCACATGGATAATCCCTTCATTATTAGCAAACCATTTAAGCATACGATCACCTGAGCAGTAACTTTAATGTTGACTTCAGTGGGACTACCCAAGTGAGTAAAGCCACCAACATTTGACCCTCAAGAAGTAAACTATCGCATAAACTCTCATTCACTTCCAGAAAGTTTTTATAAGTTATTTTTTCAGGAATGCACAGAAAGCAGGGTGGCAATTTAAGCTAAGTTAGTAAGGCTAGAGAGTTCTCCACAGTCATCAGGTAAATAGGCAAAAGTGGAAGTAGGGTATTCTATAAATACATGAATCTAGCAAGATTTGGTAATGGAACTCAGCCACCATTGATCTCAGGAATTTTGTAATCTATTAAGGGGAAAAATGAATACGATGTTAATTATTTAAAAAACTGGGTTAGTCAAATGCCTGTTAGGCATGGTCTAGGAGATTTACTTGGTCCTGTCTCAGTGCAGGGGGCTTTAAATGCCATTAAATGGTACCAGACACTCCAGAAACAGAAAATGGAGACTGTCCACTTCAGGCACCAGGAAAATATAGGAAAATGGAGTGTACTCCAAATATTCCTTTGGGAATATGAGTGGGGCACCCAAGATACCATCCTTCCCATTTCCAGACCTCAACTTTGTATTTCATTCAAAAGATTGAACCTCCACAACCAACCATCTCCTCCGAGCACCCTGCCAGAGCAGTGACTGAGTGGTTACTAGAGGGAAGATTCCCACCTACTGAATTGTCAGCACCACCTTGTTTTCCCCATAGAAGTTTCACATTTGTCCAGCTACTGTCCAGGCAGGACACTGCTTATCTTGGGAGCCCTAACAAGATTCCTGTACAATATAGCATGTTCATGTCACACATAGCATGGTGATGTGTGCCAGTGTGCCTGAATGGGATGGAGCCCTTGTCACAGAGTGCAGTTGTTCAAGATGGCACTTGACCTTAACCAGCTGGTAATATCTCTTGTCACTACACAAAACATAACTGCTAGCTCTCCATGTGACTTTATTGGAAAGTTTCTCCTTGGGACAGCAGTGGTACTTGTGTGATTAGGCTGATTTCCTATCTACCCCTCCTCTCTGCTTGTTTTCTGCTTCTACTCTCTACCTAACAAGTGTCCCTGTTGTGCTTTAGGTCATGTAGTTTGATGAGTGTATTCTGTGTTTTGTAACCTATGAGGATGGATGGGTAACCGAGAACTGCAGTCGAAGATTTCTCTCTCTAAAAAATGTGCAAATTGAGTATATCTGTGGCACAAGTCATTTATAAGGAGGGACCTACAACTGTAGAACTGTGGATTAACAAAGTAATCCAACCCCCTGGTGGAACGTACACATGCAGAGGTCACTGGTCATCCTGTATTCATTAGTGTTCTGCGTGCAGTAGCTTTGACAGGAAGAAATATTGCCAAGTCCAGAGAACTCAGGGGCTCTGGTAATTAGGCCTCTGAAGGGTAGTTGACTAATGGGCACCTTAGCACTGGCTAGGAATAACTACCCGTGAAAGAAATACAGGGCACAGGAGAGTGTGTGGAGATAACAAGCCAGAAGACGATAGTCCTGCTATAGGAAAACAGGGAGAATGTTTTTAAAAAATACCTGGTTTCTCTTCCCAGGATTTAAATAGAGTTTTGAGCAGCAGTGTGTCTAGTGGACAGAGAACAAGACTGGGGACTATGAAGTACCAAGTTCTGACCCTGATTGCTACTTCTTTTCTACCCTCCGATAACAAGTGCTAAATCTCACCTGTGCATCTGATGGGATAAATAACGTTTATGAAGGAGAAGATTAAGAGTGCTAAGGGATGTGCTGGTGCAGGCTGGTGCTATCTGAGGGAGGTATTTAATCTCACTCTGTCACTCTCATCACTACAGTATCTGAGAATGTCCTGAACGTAATGAACGTAGCATGCCGAGCCCCTGTGAGGTAAGGAAATAAGTATCAACATCCCATGTTAAAGATGGGAAAGTGAGGCAGAGAGAGTGTGACCTGCTCAAGATCACATAGGAAGTGAGCGGTGCAGACAGGATGAAAACTCTGGGTTTCTGGGTTATAATTCGAGATATCTAAAACCTCGATAGGGAGGGCAGATGTTTTAAATACAGATGTTTTAAATAAAGGCAGCTCTAAGTTTGAGATGCAATTGCTTGTTATGGGGATCAGCTGCAAATGATCTTAATTCTTTGCCTTGCTCATCAAGTGCTCTCCCAGGCTGTGTTGGTGCACTCTCCATCTCATTCTCCTTTGAGTCCTGGGTGCTCCTTTTCCTCTTGAAAAGTAACCTTGGAGCTCAGCTGTATCTGTGCTGCACACAGAAATGGATACTGTAGCACACAGTGGATTTTGCAGAGCCCCACAAGACTAGGTGCGGTGGAGTGTCAGAGGCTCCTTTTTGGGACGAGTCTTATACCAATTCACTCGGACATTGAAGTGCCAAGACTAAGATCAGACACCGATGGGTCTGGGGATTGCGAGCAGGGCAGTAGCTAGCCAGCCAGCGATACTTAAACTGTAAAGCAACAGCATTTGCCTGTGATTGCCCGTGATACTCATGTAAAACTGGGACATTCCCAGGGAATTAAGCTATCTGGCCACTCTAATGTTTGGCTTTGCCTCAGCAGAGTCTGTCAGTCATGTTCAAATATTTATTAGCGGCCACATTTTTCAAATCTGGCTACTGATTGTGAGTGACTCAATGTCTGGGCTCCACTCAAAGCCTATTTTATCCAGAGGCACTAAGATAAGCATCTGCAACTCCTACTGACTTAAACTGGGGTACTCGGCCCACCTGAAAAAACAAGCCTTAATGTCTGAAGCTGGGCACCCAATATGGAATCATTCCCAAATCAGTGGCCACTACTTAAAATTTCCAGCCTAGTTTTATATAATCTAAATTTCTCTAGAGACTATGAGACTTATGGATTTAAAGCCAGAAGGGACCATAATGATTATCTAGTCTGAGCTTCTGCACATGTCAGGCCACAGAACTTCTCCCACCCACTTCTGTAATACACCCCTACCCTCTGGATGAGTTACTGAAGTCCTTGAATCACAATCTAAAGACTTTGTGTTACAGAGAATCCACCATTCGTACTAGTTTAAACCTGCAAGTGGCCCAGTGGCCCAGGCTGCAGACGAAGGCGAAATAACTCCAGGCCATTATCATCATTTAATATTTAAACTGCAGTAGCACCAAAGGCCTCTTTTTAAAAAAATATTAATTTTATCCCCTGGTTCATCTCCCCAGATTAAAATCTATTCCGGTCTTGAAAGATAAATGCATGTGTGCAGCCAACATGCTGCTAAAGAGCCCTTGCAGTCATCCAAGCCATCTGTAAAAGTGCCTTGTAATGGAGGGTCCTTGACATGGAGAAAAATCAGATGCTGATCCCATTAGCAAGTGCTTAGCTGAAGATCTCATTTTAATGAGTAGTGAAAGTGCTTTAAGTACTGGTTGTCCTAACACATAGTTTATCAAATACACTCACCTTGAATTGCTTATCAAGATAAATAGCAATTCAGCTACTTCCTTTTTCTTGTGGCATCTCCACTGAAAGAGCCTCATTTCTCCTTTGTTTGCCCTTACCACAAGAGAGGCTGCTGGAGGGAAGCTATCACTCTTGAGAGCAGTCCTGGGTCTACTGTCTCAGGCCTTGTGATTATCTGGAAGCTGTTTATAATCAGGGTTGCCAACCCTCCAGGATTGCCCTGTGGTCTCCGTGAACTAAAGATTAATCTTTAATTAAAGATTGTGTCATGTGATGAAACTTCAAGGAATGTCCAACCAAAATTGGCCACCCTATGTTTATTCTGTATATTTTTCCTTTAATAATTTTACTGTTGCTAGACCTTAAACGATAGCAAATGATTTTATTTCCGTAGTCATAAAGTTGTCACTGTTTCTGCATCCTACAAGTGACCTGATGGCTGTTAATGTAGGTATTAAAGTTTACATTCCACTGAAATGCCTTGAACACATCGACTGTTACTGTGCACAATTAAAATGTTAGTATTGGCCTGTGCATAATGGGCATGTTACAGAGCTTCCATTCTAGTAATTGCACTTCACTTCCATTCCATAGACACTGCTATGTCTACACACAGCAGTAAAGTGCATTGCTCCCAGGAACTATAACAGAAGCTCCAGCATAACAGTACTTTCTGGGAGATTTCACCCAGTGGCTTGTGCACTATGGGCCAGCACTAACAGGACTACTTACAACATGCCAGAGCTTCTCATCTACACTAGCCCAAGTGAAGAAGTCAATCATTATTTAGAGTTGCTTGCAGCAGATCTAACAAATGGTCCAAAGCACACACACCTTGCAATGTTTGCAACATACGTCTGCATAGAGGTTCAGTATGCTAGGGACAACTAACATTATTTAGCATGGAAAAAATTCTTCAGGGTAGAAGAGGCCTAAGGGAGGGAGTATGGTCTAGTAGCTAATGCATGACACTGAGAGTAAGGTGTTATGGTTTCTATTCTTGGGTTTGCAACTAACTCAGTGTGGTCTTCGGCAACTCATGTAACTTTTGTGTTCCCATAGTTTTGCCATCTGTAAAATGGGCAGGCTAATATTTACATTTCACCCACAGAGAGGTTGAGGAGTTTAATTGATGTTTGTAAAACCATTGGAATGTAAAAGATGCTCTGTAAGCTTAAAGTGTTTTAATGTAAAATGTAAAGTACTCATTTACAATGTAATAAGATAGCATTCAGGCTCTTCTTCTTGTATAATCAGTGTTCTTTATGAGGGAACTGATGTTTGCTGCACAAGTTGATAGGTGATCCCAGTATCAAATGGCAACTTTCCATTCATCACAAGGAGGAAAACAAATGCAGACCAATTTGTCAATTCAAGGTAAGGCTGCTTTTTCTGTTCACTACAAGAGAAACAAGATGTATATCTCTCTGTCAAAAAATCAGGAAACTGCTCCTTGAAAAAGTCCAATCTAATTAAAAGCTGATGAAGTATTACTTCTCACCTAGGTAGGAAAACTTAAATTACAATTAGCTCATTTGCACAAGGCTTAAATTATTCTAGATTTCACACACTGATAAAAAATACCTACATTAGCTAGGGAAAATTAATTAGTAATTAGGCCCAAATGTCTGTCTGACAAATAGCCAATCTGGCAAAGAATCTAAATCAGTGTGTATTAGATACTCAGGCTTCAGATTTGTCAGAAGAGATGGTGCAGCAGCTTGTATTAATTACCCTAGTAATCAGCTCAGTCTGAGTTGCTCAGGCATCCTGAATCATCCAGTATATATTGTGCATTGCCCGCGGAAGGAACACAGGTATTGTTATAGTAGCATTACATCTTCTCATTAACATAGTCTCTGCCCATACTAGTAACTAGGGTCCTGATTCAGCAAAGTATTTAAGCATGTGCGTAGTCCCAATGACTTTAATGAGAGCAGCAATATGTTTAACCAGCTTGCTGAATCAAGGTTTAGAGTAGAGGTGGGCAAACTACGACCCGCAGGACTGTTCTGCCTGGCCCCTGAGCTCCAAGCCAGGGAGGCTACCCCTGGCCCATCCCCTGCTGTCCCCCCTCCTGTGCAGCCTCAGCTTGCCGCAGGGGGCTGCACGCTCCTGCAGGGCAGCGTGGCAGGCTCTGGTCAGGAGGTGCGGCTGCCAGACATGCTGATCTGAGCGGCATGGTTAGGGGGCCGGGGCATTGGATAAGGGGCAGGAGGTCCCGGAGAGGCAGTCAGGGGACAGGGAGCAGGATGGGTTGGATAGTGGTACCGGGGAGGCAGTTAGGGGCAGAGGGTCTCAGAAGGGGGTTGTCAGGGGACAAGGAGGGGGGTTGGATAGGTTAGGAGTTCTGAGGGGGACAGTCAGGGAGTGGGAAGTGGGAGGAGGTGAATAGGGGTGGAGGCCAGGCTGTTTTGGGAGGCAAAGCCTTCCCTACCTGGCCCTCCATACAGTTTTGCAACCCCGATGTGGTCCTCAGGCCAAAAGTTTGCCCACACTTGGCCTGGAGACACCGATCCTTACTAATTTCAGATAGGGACACTAATTTATACTACTGCTTTTAAAAAAGAAACAAAAATCACTAAAATGATCTGAAATAAAAGGTCTGGCCATCTGAACGATGGGTAAGATAGCTAGGGAAATAAGGTAATCCAATGCCCTCCCCAGCCAAAGAGCTCATAAAGCGTGCTGCAGGTGGGTTTCCTCTACAGTATTGCCAACTTCAAGCATTCAAAAATCAGGAATGAAAAAGAACCACAAAATTGCCTTAAAAATCATGAAAATTTTAAATAATATATGTTGAGTTCTGTAGATTTCCCTTCTGATTCTTTAAGATATGCGTTATCAAGTTATTCTTCACAAGCAAGAGAGATAGACACTAACTTTTAAAAAAGAAAATAAAAAAGAAAACTGATAGCGATTCTCAAGTCTCAGATGACTAGAACTTGGGACCTTAAGAAAAAAAACACCAAATATCACAAGATTCATAATAAAATTGCAAGAGCTGGCAAATTTTGAATGTCTCTATCAGTAAGACACACTCCTGCACATTCAAGGTATTCAAGAAAAACTCAAGGTATCCTGCACAACTCAAGAGGTATTCAAGAAAGTTTCTCTCCCTCAAACTGTAAAAGCTCTGCAAGTGGGGAATGCACTTTACTCACAAGGCACATATGATTGGGACTTTCTCTTGCATACTTCCTTATCCTCTTCTAGTCTTAGGAGGCCTGCAAAGAATGAGGCACGGGCTCCTTACCAAGAATCTAGAGGCCCTGCCTCAAGCACAGCACAAAACCTTCAGGCTGAGCTCCTGCCATTCTTAGAGATTTCACTATATAGCTAAATTAACCAAGGTGTTTTCCTTCAACTTACCTGTTGAAGGCCTTGATTTAGCTGCTGCACATTTACCAAAGTTTTCTCTATGGGTGAATCCTTCCTCAATCATAAGCTTTATGAACTTAGCAACAAAATAATTCACCCAAGTTCAGTTGTATGGGATTTTCTAAAGCTAACAATTCAGACCAATGGAACCCAATTTCCTCTGGGACATGCTCCTCAATGAGGGTTATTTGTGTCCCAAACTTCACCGTTCAAACTCCCGCTGTAAAGCTATTAAAAAGAAGTCACCAGAAATTGAAGAGGGTTCCACCTCCTCCCCCCACTCTTATGCTCAAAAACAACAACACCTTTTTTGCTCAAATGAAATTCACCTTTAGATGGATGCCAAATCTGGAAAACTGTCTGAAGTATAAACATCCAGAAAATTACGAACGAAAGAAAACTAGGGTGGTACACTGGAAATGACTAGGCAACCTTGACTAGCGCCATTGCAGCTACTCCTGCTGTCATAATGACAGGAAAAGTTGCTTATAACGGAATTCATCTTTTTAACCACAATCTGTAACCTTTGCATTTGAACAAGATTGCAAACCCCTATCTGTTTCTCCAGCTCACAGTTTCCCAAGGTTCACAGTTCATATTTTCACAGCATCCACATTTTCACAACTCTGAGTTCGAATTGAAAGCTGTGACAGTGAGGCAGGGACTGCCAGTTTCTCTCAGTAAAGACTGTGATTTAAAAAAAACACCCCAGGACTAAGTACTTTCTTCCATCTTTTTGATACCATCTGATAATTCTACATAGGGATCCCACTCAGTTTACTGCAATTAACAAGGTGTGTGTGTGTGGGGGGGGGGAACCCAAATGGCTCTCACTTAGGCAGAAAGAGACTCTAGCTTTCTTTAAAGCACACACGTCATTTTAGAAATAAACTATCAAAATATGAAAAAATAAGAAAACC
Source organism: Sternotherus odoratus (assembly GCA_032164245.1). NCBI lineage: Eukaryota > Metazoa > Chordata > Testudines > Kinosternidae > Sternotherus > Sternotherus odoratus. The sequence continues at coordinate 36,387,451 of JAVMKO010000009.1, read as the reverse complement.
GTATTAACGCTAAGATACACAAATTATTAACATCTCAATAAGGAGGCTGTGATCCAGCCAGTGCAACCAAGTAAGAAAATAGCAGTTTTGAGAGGCGAGGTCCTAGCAATAGGAGAACGTAGTAGTCTCACAGCTCAACCCAGGAGGCCATCGATAGAATAATAGTCTCATGGGGACAGAGGGAACTGATCTTCCTAAAGATTGCTTTAGCTTATGGCATCCTGGGTTGCAATGAGAACTCTGGAGCAGATTTTGAAAGGTATGTAGGCACCTAAAGATGTAGTTAAATAGATGCCTTGTGAGATTTTCAGAATTGTCTAGGTGCCCAACTTCCACGGATTTCAAAAACCACACTAGATGCCTATTTGCATCTAAATGGCATTAAAAATGCAGCCCTCCTTCACTGATTTACACCTGCTGTATTCAGGTGGCTTGGCTATCCCCTAAGAAACTACAGGAGAGCCAGGAGCAATTTATACTGAGGAAATATAACTGGACGGCTTCAGATTTGCTTGGACCTTGTGCTAAGACTTCAAAATAATTTTCCAGTAAAGAGAGAACAAGAGAAACTGAATCAACAGTGTGAAAAAAGTCAGCCCAGCCAGAGTTTGCATGGAAAACTGGCCTATGACTCCTAAAACTGCAGATATAATCCTGCCAGGTTGGTTGGTGGGAGGAACCAGGTATACAAATGAGAAAAAGTATCAAATATTGTATCAATTTCTCAGGTCTGACCAAATGCATGAATTTGCGATGAAATTGATATGGGCATAGAGTCAAGAATATTTTCTGCTTCTAAGTTTGTCCCCTACCATGAAAGGGAGGGTGAATGAAATATGCTCACTATGAATGCTACTTTAATATTTCAAGAGTATTTCCTCTAAGAATGAGAGGAACAAAAATAAGTTGGCGACGTGGTGTCCTGTACAATGTTAACAAGGGAAAAAGAAATAGAGTGGTTGTTTTTTATTCCAGACTAGCATAAGTGCCCGGCGTTGCTCGGGTCAGTCAGAGGTGGGGAGGGGGCAGACAGTTGACACCCCCTGACCAACCCCAACACCCACCCTTCACCCACCCTGACACCTTCCCACCCCCCCGACCAACCCCAAGACCCCCCGGCTCACTTACCCCCCGACCAAACCCGACAACCCCACCTGACCCCCCAAAACAAACCCAACACCCCCACCTCACCCCCCAACCAAACCCGACACCCCCACCTCACCCCCTGAGCAAACCCAACACCCACACCACACCCCTCACCCCCCCCGACACCTTCCCACCCCCCCAGACCAACCCCGACACCCCCCCGGCTCACTTACCCCCCGACCAAACCCGACACCCCCACCTCACCCCCCCAAGCAAACCCAACACCCCTACCTCACCCCCCCACCAACCGCAACACCCCCTGACCAACCCCGACACCCCCACCTCACCCCCCGACCGAACCCGACACCCCCACCTCACTTACCGTCCCACCAAACCCAACTCAGATCCGTCGCAGGGGGGAAGGGGGCCCAGAGCCGAGGGATTCCGGGGACCTTCGCAGGTGGGGGGGGGGCACAGAGCTGATGGAGTCCGGGGTTGAGGTGGGAGGGGCAGAGAACTGAGGGCTCTCCGGGGTTCCGTTGGGAGGGGGGAGGGGCAGAGAACGGAGGGATCTCCGGGGTTCCGTTGGGAGGGGGGAGGGTTAGAGAACTGAGGGATCTCCGGGGTTCCGTTGGGAGGGGGGAGGGGCAGAGAACTGAGGGATCTCTGGGGTTCTGTTGGGAGGGGGGGCAGAGAACTGAGGGATCTCCGGGGTTCCGTTGGGAGGGGGGAGGGGCAGAGCACTGAGGGATCTCCGGGGTTCCATTGGGAGGGGGGAGGGGTAGAGAACTGAGGGATCTCCGGGGTTCCGTTGGGAGGGGGAAGGGGCAGAGAACTGAGGGATCTCTGGGGTTCCGTTGGGGGGGGGGGCAGAGAACTGAGGGATCTCCGGGGTTCCGTTGGGAGGGGGGAGGGGCAGAGAACTGAGGGATCTCCGGGGTTCCGTTGGGAGGGGGGAGGGGCAGAGAACTGAGGGATCTCCGGGGTTCCGTTGGGAGGGGGGAGGGGCAGAGAACGGAGGGATCTCCGGGGTTCCGTTGGAGGAGGGAGGGGTGAGCTGAGCGAGTGAGGTGTCTGTTGGAGGGGGGTATTATGACATCATCACCACCTAACCGCCCAGCCGATGTGATTGGCCCTGAAAGACTTTCACCCCTGGGGGGCGTCAGAGGTGAGATCCGAAAATTTTTCGACCCTTACCAGCATCTAGACCCCAAGACCCCTCACTGTACCAAATTTCAAGTCTCTGGCTTAAACGGTGCGGGAGGAGTTCGCAGTCATACGTACATACATACATACATACATACACACATACATACATACACCACTTGACTTTTATATATATAGATTTCAGAACTTCCTTCTGGAGCTAAATGTGTCAGTTTGAATGGGGACTTGGAGTAGGCATACGATCTTCTAGTGCTGAGTGTCCATTTAACATACTGACATGCTTCCACAACTGATTTTAATGCTGTCCCTGCAGCCACAGAAATATTAGAAGAGAAATAATTCAGCAAAATATATAAATTTGTTAAAATCTAAACTAAATGCTTATTGAAATCTGTTGCATTTACTTTAGTGCGTGTGTGTGTGACAGTATTTTATTTCTACCATTATTACTTTAGGGTTGCCAGGCATCCAATTTTCGACCATTTTCAACCGGGTTTCTGGCTGTTAAAAGTCTGGCTGGTGGTGCGGCAGGGTTAAGAGAGGATTCCTGCCTGCCCTGGCTCTGTGCAGCTCCTGGGAAGCAGATGGCGTGTCCAGTCCCTAAGCGCAAGGTAGATCAGGGAACCTCCAAGTGCTGCCCCCGCCCCCAGCACCAGCTCCACAGCTCCCATTGGCCAGGAACCGCTAGCTAATGGGAGTTGTGGGGGCAGCGCACACTGCACAGAGCTGCCTGCCCCCCCCTCTGCCTAGGGGACAGACATGCCAGCTACTTCTAGGAGCTGCGTGGAGCCAGAGCAGGGTATGCACTGTATGATACTACCGCTTTTAAAAAAGAAACAAAGCTCACTAAAATGACCTGAAACAAAAGGTCTGGCTATCTGAACCAGGGGTAAAAGATGGCTAGGGAAATAAGGTAATTAAACCTCAACGCCTTCCTAGCTAAAAATGTGCTGGAGGTAGGTTTCCTCTACAATATTGCCAACTTCTAATAGGTAGCATGGTCCAAGAATACCTTAGGTCCCTGTCTATGTGCCAGCCAGCCCCTGCTCAGGAGGCTGCCAGCAAACGTACGGTGCTAGAATACCCCTTTTACATGATATACCCTTCTGACTGATGGAAAAATAGCAAGATGTGTTTAAGAGCAAGTGGCAAAAAACATGTAAACACCTGTACAGTACTTCCTGACCCTTGCAGATGGATAAACTGTACATCATCCTAGCAGAAAGATCTATGTATATAAAACACCATTAAACTTAATACAACTGACATCTAAACCATTTGCATGGACAGCTTCTCTTTTGTTTAAACCTTTTAGGGACCTCTACCCCATTATACCACCAAAGCAGGGATCGGCAACCTTTAGCTCATGGCCCATCAGGGAAATCCATTGGCAGGCTGAGACTGTTTACCTGCAGCGTCCACAGGTTTGGCCGATCACAGCTCCCACTGGCCGCAGTTTGCCATTCCGGGCCAATGGGGTCTGCGGGAAGTGGTGGCCAGAACATCCCTCAGCCCGTGCTGCTTCCCTCAGCTCTCATTGGCTTGGAACAGTGAACCGCAGCCAGTGGGAGCTGCGATTGGCCACACCTGTGGACACTGCAGATAAACAAACTGTCCCGGCCTGCCAGTGGATTTCCCTGACAGGCTGCATACGAAAGGTTGCCGACCCCTGCACTAATGTGAGGAATAAAGCATCGTAAAGAGATGGTGCTGTAGCGGTAAATTTCTCAAAGGCTTGTCTCCACTAAATGAGTATTAAACTGCAAGCACCAAGTGCTGGCGTATGCCTGGGAAGTCTAAATGTTCACACATGCACTTTTAATAGTCTTAACGGGGCATTCTGAGGTGTGTGCTTGCAATTGGGCTTTGCAGCTGCAAAATGGTAAGCCTTGGTCAACTGAAACTTTTGTGACCTTCCAGGTACATTGAATATTCACACAAGCAACCACAATCCTACAAGCAAATCCAGGCAGGTGGACTCTGGCGCCTGGGCAGAACCCTGCTGAAGTAATTGAAAAGTAAGGTTCTGCCTGTATGGAGCCACAGGTGAGATCAGAACCTTAGACTGTAAGCTCTTTGGGACAGGGACTCAGATAATTTTGTAAAGCTCCATTTGCATTCATGGCACAATAAGCAATTAGCAGCCATAATAAAGACTTTAATCCTTTTAAAATCTGGTCTTCATTTCCCCTCATGCATTTTAGGTGTCTGGTATTTCTTTAGCAAGGGATATTTTAAAAATCTGGTCTCCTTTTAAGTATGTTTCTATTACAACTACAGGTCTATCGAGATTGGGGTAGCATAATGCTTTGTCCAATAGGGACTTATTGGAAAGGTATAGCATGAAATAACTCCTGATATAAGGTACTTCATAAGGACAAGGGAAGGAGTGAAGAGAGAGTCTTAAATTGAGCTCATTCACAAAAGACTGCTACATACTCCTCCCTGGCACCTCTGTACCTATGCACTTGGGTCAACCGGTTTAATACCCAGTTATTAATAATGGGTTTATAAGATGACTCAGGCTCGTAGGGTACCTGGGCTAAAAATAGCAGCATAGACAGTCGTGCTCAGGCTGCAGCCCAGGCTCTGAGGCCCTCCCTGTTTGCTTGGTTCCAGAGCCCATGCTCCAGTAACACCTACGTTGCTACATTTAGCCCCCCTAGGGCAAGTCCCATGAGCCTGAATCAATTGACCCAGGTTCTGTATCCTGCATGGCCTGATTTTCAAATCTGCTCAGAACCCACCAACTCCCATTAACTTTTGCAATTCAAGCCACTTTGAACAAGCGCTTAGATATGGATTTAGAAGCTTAACTTAGGCATCTATATCAGAAAACCTTAACCCTTGTAGTTAAATACTCATGGCCATCTAAGCTCTACATATTTTATAATATTGAACAAATTTTTCTTAAATTTGGCTGGGTTATTACATTTCACTGAGATTCATAGAATAAGTAAAATTTAAAGAAACATGTCCAATATTCAGAAGTTTTTGAATTATGCCTGAATACATTTTCTGCAGGAATGGATGGGGAGACAATTGGTTGTTTGTTAAATGTACACATACAACAAATTACTAGACTGATTTAGTAGTCATATAGAAACCATTAAAAAAAATCACATCATGGCTGAGCCAAACATGGAAAATGTTGACCCAAAAGCTATTTGTTTCAGAAATTTGTACGGTAAAAAGAATGTGTGTGGCTGGAATTGTAATTTAACCTTAATTAGGGTTCCGACTGCTGTAAAAGGTAAATTACTCTCACGTTAAGGACTTCTTATTCTATAGCAGTGGATGGTGAAATGCTTTGATCAGAAGCCTTAGTTCCCACCACCCCTATCTCTTTACAGAGTGTAATACCCAATACAGCCTGAGTGGAGGAAGATTACATTTTAAAGGACAGGGAAGAGGCTGGGCAAAGTGCAAAAAATGAGGCTAGAAACCTTCTTCCCTTCTCCATCCGCTTTTTTTATTTACACTATTTATGAGAGTGAGAAATAAAACGCCTTTCGGATGTTGTGTGAACTATTAAAAACTGCACTTGGGTGCCCAGAGAAGCTCAGTCTACAGGCAGGACATGCTGGGGATGGCCATACATCTGCCCACTCCATTGTCTGTTGTCATGCTTTCCAAACGGAGATCACAAATGTTCGTGGAAGAAAATATTAGCTGAGTAACAGGGATTTTAGCCATCTTCAGACTGTAATTATGCTTTCATTTACCAAAGCAGGAAAAAAACCACTGGCTGCTCTAAAATATTAGAACTGGCACTTTCCTTCTGCCTCAGCTGAGATTTCTGTTGCATCTGTGACTCAGGCTGAAGTTTTTCTGAAGGGAGGAACTGAAACTTTTAAAAACTCTTACAGCCTTAAAACTCTTATTTTTTCTTTACTTTTTATTTATTTTTGACAAGTCAGATTTCTCCCCCCAAGTGCTCTGCTCCAGTGAACATGATGAATCTAAAATTCTGACTTTGGGTATGATATCTCATATCAGCATAGGTTATATGTTTTGTCAGCCAAGTGGATAAATAAAGCACTTAGCTGCACAAACTCAGCAAGCTGTAATTGGTATGATCTAGAGGTATTATGGTAGCTGAAATCCTTGTTGGAATATGGTATTTGTTTTGTTCAGCTGGGGGAGATACATTCTGTTTTCACCAATGCTGGGGCTTTCATTTGTCAGTACATGAACGTTTGCGTTTAATGCCCTCAGGATGCTACACTTGGGTTCAGATTAATAGCCTGTTCAGCTCTCATGTTCAGCTCAAGTATGCTTTTAACTTGAGGACTATAAGATGATTAAATAAAAGCTTTGGTGTGTTCATGAAAAATGTTTGTAGTCAAGCGATGTGAATTCCACAAATATTCCTTTTGTCTGGGTAAGCCAGGTTTTGGATTCTATATGCAATTTAAAGAGACTCCAGATATATCTCCACTGCAAAAGAATACCCAGGTCAGTGAGTCTCAGAGCCTGTCAACTGGCTTGCGGGGCTTGCACGGTCGGACTGAAAATAGCAGGGTAGACATTCCCACTTGGGCTGGAGCCCGGGTTCTGAGACTCTCCACCATCACCGGGTTTCAGAGCCCAGGCTCCAGCCCAAGTGGGAATGTCTACCCTGCTAATTAACCCGATAGCGTGAGTGCCCTGTGAGCCCAAGTCAGTGGACCCGGGCTCTGTCACTCACTACTGCAGGGATTCCCCCCCCCCCCCCCAACATCACACTTGGAAGGAGTTCAAAATCCAAAGCATCTCTGACTTCCCCTGTGGCATTTACTGTCCAGAAGATAAGATGAGCCACAACCTGTGGGACAAAGGGTAAAGCATCCCGCAGCTACACTGAGAACAATGTTAGCTCCTTGGTGTTCAGACCTGTTGAGATAACCTCCATAACTCATAAGTACTAAGGCCATCCCAAGCCGATGCTAATAAAACCTTATAGCACACCATTCTGTGTTTTCTCATGTAAGAAACAGATATGGAAATATCAGTGAAATGGAGCCACTGCTACAGTGGTACAAAGCATCGGTCTTATCAGGAGTGAAGTCTTCATAACCTCCCTCTTCGAACACTAGAGTTAGTTGTTCCTGATAGAAGTATTCTTCTATTTAGAGAGTTCTTGGAGGATGATGTCAACTAAATGAGCTAACCAGTTTAAGATAAAGATCTAAAGAATAATGAAAAAAGAAAGGAGGAGATCCAGAAAAAGCCCTATGCAACCTTTCTTTTCCTCCTCTACACACTGGCAGGGCCATCCCTAACTATTCTGGGGCCCTATGCAGCCCCCCCCCACCCCGTGAGGGGCAGGCTGGCTTGGGGGGAACTGCCCCCCAGCACTCACCGGCAGCGCGGCTCAGGACAGGTCGCTGCACTTCCTGCCACCAGTGACTGCAGTCTGGCCCTGTTGCTGTCCTCAGGGGAGTGGGAACGGAGCTGGGGCAGAGAAGGGGTGGAAAGAGGCAGGGCTGGGGTAAATGCCATGGGGAAGAGGCGGGGCAGGAGCAGCACGCAGTTGCCCCAAATTTCCTGGTGCCCTATGCAGCCGCGTACTGTGTGTATGGGTAGGAATGACCCTGCACACTGGGCACTGAGAAGCAAGACTTCCATTGTGAACATTACTGTTAAAAATGCCCTGGGAAAATACACACACGCCTTCTCTTCAACATAAAAAGAAAGGCTGTCTGTTAGTGTCTGACAATGGTTGGCCAGTTTCAGTCATCAGTGTGAAGATCACTGCCTGGAAAAGTGGGGGTGGGAGGGATTACACAGGGGAATTTCACACACAGAATCTCCTCCTATAATATTACATTCCTAGGACTGCAGGATCAAACTGAACAATGTTACACCTAGATTAGAATGACACTGTTTTAGTCTTAGATAGGATCATCATCATGTAGCTCAAACTCATATTTTTGCAACAGATAAAGTTCACAGATTCTTCCTATGTAGCCTAATTGCTAGGCTGTATTTTGTTGCCAGATTTTGAGGGCTTATTTAGATGAAGAAGTTTTACCTGTGATACTAGTATAGTTATACTGGTATTATTAAACAAATATAAATCCCCATGTGAACACTTTTCTTCTTGAATAAGAGTGGCTATTTTCAGTTTAGTTAAACCCTTTCCAAAGCTATGTAAGCTAAACTGCATTCATGCACCAGAATAAGTGTCCTCGTAGGAGTAATACAAATACAATTGTAGCACTTTAAATTAATACCTTAACTTATATCAGTATAACTTTCCTATTTAGACAATCCCTGAGTCTCATATCTAATGCATACAGAGTCTTCAGTGAGATGAGTTAAACTGCAAGAGAAAGCCGAACTATTGCACTCAAAGTATTGAATCTCCCATTTTATTTATTTTTGGTATCTACCTACTGTCCCTGATTATATGTTATTCAAATGTATGTAGAAAGAAAATAAAGGCAGTCTGCAAACATGTTTCTGCTCTAATTATTAGCCCATTAAATCTGAGCCTCTCTTCATTGTTCTTACCAGTCCCGACATTAACTAGAGGATTTTAAAAGGCCTTTGCAGTGATACACTTCAGCCGGCAGGGAAGCCACTCACGCAGCACTTCAGCACAAGTTGCAGAGCTTCATTAACACTGTACTGTTCCTCTTCAGTGTTGACAAAATGGGAGAAGAACTTGAAAATCTTTGCAGTTTTTTCAACAGCCTGTGAAGCTCACTGGTAACAGTGTTCCTTGAGCTCTTGCTCCATTCATAGGCTATTTTCACAGTGTAGCTAAAAAGATATCTCCAAGCAAGGCGGAACATTATTGGGGATAGAAAGACTGACACATAGCAAAGAGATGGGAGGAGGAGAAAATAAAAATGGTAAGAAAAATTTTGAGCCTGGATGAGGCAACAGTATGTTAAAAACAAACAACAGTTTTCAGTCCTTCCCATCAAATTGCATTGTTTTCTTTTACACTCAATTAAAACATTTACATACAAAACATTACTAAGTATTGATAGAAAGGATGCCACCGTCCAGAAGATAAGATGAGGCACAACCTGTGGGACAATCCAAGAAGCAGGATCTGTTGGATAGGATGCCAGGTACCATTCCAAGCTCATTCATGATGAATATGAAGGTAAAAGCAGTGTCTTTGGGGACTGCCTGGAGTGAGAAGGTGAACAACACTGTTAAAGGGTGTAATTTTTTGCATGATTAAAAAATAAAGCTAAATTCTTTTTTTGAATTTCTTGTGAGTTTAAATACCTATGTTTGGATCCAAACTGTACAGGAAGCCACTGCTATTCAAGTGGCCAGGGCCGGCGACAGGGGGGTACAACGGATACAGCTGTACCGGGCCCCGGACTTCAGCGGGGGGCCCTGAAGTCCGGGGCCGGTACTCAGCTGTACCCGTTGTCGCTGGGGCTGTGAGCGAGGTGCGGCTCGGGCAGCCGCTGCCGCACTCACCAGCCCCCTCCCCCGGCACCCAGCAGCCTCCCCCGCCCCCCTTTGCTTATCCCGGCCGGCCACGCGGCCGCAGCACATGCGGGTGTTGGGGCCCGCAGGAGGTAGGAGACCGGTGGGGGGAGGGGGGCTCGGGCGGCGGGAGATCGGCGGGGGGGGGCCCGCGGGAGGCAGGAGACCGGCGGGGGGGGGGGCGGGCGGGAGATCGGCCGGGGGGGGGGGCGCGGGAGGCAGGAGACCGGCGGGGGGGGGGGGGGGGCTCGGGCGGCGGGAGATCGGCCGGGGGGGGCAGTGGGAGGCAGGAGACCGGCGGGGGGGGGGGCCCGGGAGATCGGCCGGGGGGGGCGCGGGAGGTAGGAGACCGGCCGGGGGGGGGGGGGCGCGGGAGATCGGCCGGGGGGGGCCGCGGGAGATCTGCCGGGGGGGGCCCGCGGGAGGCAGGAGACCGGGGGGGCCCGCGGGAGATCGCCTGGGGGGGGGGCCGCGGGAGGCAGGAGACCGGCCGGGGGGGGGGGGGGCACGGGAGATCGGCCGGGGGGGCGCGGGAGGTAGGAGACCGGGGGGGGGGGGCGCGGGAGGCAGGAGACCGGCCGGGGGGAGGGGCCCGCGGGCGGCGGGGCCCCGCGGGCGGCGGGAGACTGGCGGGGGGGGGGGGCCCGCGGGCGGCGGGAGACTGGCGGGGGGGACCCCGCGGGCGGCGGGAGACCGGGGGGGGGGGCCGTACGGTCTGCCGTACGGGGCCCCAAAATTCCTGTCGCCGGCCCTGCAAGTGGCTGAGAGCAAAGTGTCATTCATATTTAATAATTACATAGCAATTCTCCAACAAAGAGGAATAGAGAAATTGCCTTAAATCTAATTAAGATATACCCATCCCTCAGGGGGGGTGGATCCCATAATCAGGTCATTGAAAATTAGATTAGTAAAGGAAGTCTGACCAATGTCACCTGACTTCATTGGTGCTTCAAAGATGGGGGCTGGGGCTGGGGGGCATACAGGGAATTTTAGTGTTTAGAGAAAACCAAGTTTGTTTTCCATTTCTCTGCATGCAAATACACTGAGAGAGAGAGAGAGAGAGAGAGAGAGAGAGAGAGAGAGAGAGAGAGAGGTCTAGAAGAGATCTCTGAGACAAGAGGTTGTAGATGTTATTGAATCTTTATTTTCTTATTTCTGTAACAACTTTCTGCTGCATTACCTAAAGCTTTTAAGGTAATTTTTATTAATGAGTTTTCTATTGAATCCACGGCATTTCTATTATTTTGCTTTTTAAATAACCACTATTGTTCTAATCATTTTGAATATGCTGTTTCAAGGAGTTCACTCATGGTCATCATTTGGAGGCATGTTGCTAAAGTACATCTATTATAGGCAGGCCTGTTTGCTTTTCATTAGCAGAATGCCATTAGCAGGTAATCAAGAGAGAGTTTGAATACAAGTGCCAGTACCACCGAGTTTATAACAAGCCAGGCGGTATGCACTGCTCTGATGTAATGTTGGATGTTCATTATTCCTCTGCCTGTAAATCAGGGTGAGCATGGAATGGCTGTAGAGCGGCAACGATTAGGTAAGAAATCTGGACAGATCTTACAGTTAGGGCACAGGTGGCCAGGATGAAGAATTGGGATGAGGAGGGTAACAGGGTCCCAATATAGAAGATAAAATTAATATTAGGACAGACATTCCGATTTTATCAGGACTGGTCACCTCATCTAGAGTACTCTGGCTGTCAGCTATTTGAAGAGGAACTTCTTTTCTGCCCTCTCTTGGGATTTTTACTTTGAATGACTGAAGCCATTTAAAATTGTTAGATGTTAAAGATTAAAACAATGTAATTTTCATCCTTGCAACTCTTCTTGTGGCTCCAGTGGCTTTAAATAGGTTTGAGGGGCTTTTGCTGCCCAGAACTAAATGTATGCCACAAGATGGGGTATTTAAAACAGTAAGTTCTCCCTGTGGCTTAGGTAGTTTATTTGTCTGAGTATGCATGTAGCACCTCGGCTTTGAATGGGTTTCTAAAATGTCTGAGTGGTGGTAGACTTTGGGAATAATTATACTGACTTTTTTGGTCTGCAACCAGCTGTCTTCTCAAATATAATAAAGCTACTGTATTCTCATACCCTCCCCATAGAGAGCACAGTTAGTTTATATTTGAACTTTTCTTGGATCTGAGAACGTTTGCTGCCTCCATAAAGCATACTGGACTTAATATATTTGGACTTCCTCTGCTCTATTCTTGCTGTGAAGAAAAGCCCTTTATGGTGATGTGACACTATAAAAATCCATAATCATTAAGTTAAAAATAAAATCCTTATCAGAGTGTATGCCAGCTGAATATGCTGGATTTCCCCTCTTTAGAATCATATCCTGTTCCTAAACTAGAATTTAGATCTACTACACATTTTCACATTTCTTTTCAACACATGAACTTTCTTTAGTGTTCAGAGGTTGTTAAATAACCACCCGTAACTGAATATACCATTACCCTGTATTTATTATGCCAGTAAGACTGTACAAGCCAACAGGTTGGTTTGCTTCATAGATCTTATAAAATGCACGAATTTACTTTATGATTCAGAAATTGCCACCCTACAACCATGAAACCCTACCGTCTGCTACCACTGGCCTTCTATACACAGGAAGCTGGGAAAGTGCAACACACTCTTTGCCGTGTGTAGCAACCAAAAGCCCCAATCAGAATAACAGCTCCATTGTCCTGGGTGAAGCTGCAAGCCTTGCCTCAAAAAACTTACAGTCCATGAACACCCAGGGAATAAAATATCCTGAATAAAATCTTCGCCTGCAACAGCAGCAAAAATGATAGAAGATCAGAACCAGCTGCATCTCACTCCTTCCACTCAGCCATAAAGATTGATAAAGTGCATGGAGGATGAGTGAGAACAAAGAACATGTTTTAGAACTCTTGCTTGAGAGCATTTAAGAAAATTGCAGGTCCTACTATTCCCATAGGATTTAATATTTGACCATCCAATAAATTCCAACTATGTAAAAGATCACTCATCCATAATATAGGGACATAACAGTGCTGGAGTTCTCTTCTAGAAAGAAAACAACCAGACAATAAAAAAACCCAGTTACCTAGCTTTTGTAACTGTTATTTTTCAAGATGTGTTGCTCATACCATTCCATTCTAGGTGTGCGTGGCAGTCGGAGATTTTTGCCTTAGTGGTATCTGTAGGGTTGGCTGCAGTGCCCTCGAGTGCCGCGCTCATGTGTCAGTATATTAGGTGCCACCAGCCCTATGCCCTCCCAATTCCTTCTTGCCTGCAACTCTGACAGAGGGGTAAGGAGGGCAGGTAACAGAATGGGCCTGAGTAACATCGTAAAGAACAGTTACGAAAGCTAAGTAACTGTTCTTCTTCGAGTGCTTAGTCATGTCAATTCTATTCTAAGTGACTCATGAGCAGTATTCCTGGTGGTGAGTTCGGAGTTCATGGTTGTGTGGCTTGCAACACTGCTCTGCCAAAGCCAGCATCATCTCAGACTTACTGGGGTCAGCGCATGATGAGATGTAAACATGTGGATAGATGACCAGTGGCAGCCAGGAAGATATCTTGAATCGGTACCTGGGCCAGGAAGGCTGCCAATGAAGCCTGTGCCCTAGTCGAATGGGCAGTCATGGTGGCCTTTGCCAGGTCATAAAAGTAATGGATGCAGGCCATGATCCAGGATGAAAGCTTCTGTGCAGACACCGGTGACCTTTCATCTTGTCTGCCACCCCAATGAACAACTGCACTGACTTGCAAAACAACTTGGTCCAGTCAATGTAGAGGGCAAGTGACCTCCTGATGTCCAGGGCCTGCAATTTACGTTTCTCTTCCGATTTATGAGGCTTCAGAATGAATACAGGTAAGTATTTGTCTTGACCAGTATTAAACTGTGAAACTACTTTGGGCAGGAACGCTGGATGCAGCCACAGCTAGACCGTGTCCTTGTAGAATATAGCATAGGGGGGCTCTGAAGTAAATGCCATGATCTCAGAAACCCTACAGGCAGATGTTATTGCGACCAGGAAGTAAACTTTCAGGAGGAGGAGGAGGAGGAGAAGAGAATAGGAATCTAGAGGCTCTAAGGCAGGACCCATGAGCCGCGACAGCATGAGATTCAAGTCCCAGGGAGGGTCAGGATCCCTGACATGGGGATAGAGATGTTTTCAAGAACTGGAGTGGAGGGTGGAAGGCCAAAATAGTGGCTAAGTTGACTTTGATGATGAGGACAAGCCCTGCAGTCTGGATGCAGAAGATAGCCCAGGATCGCCTGCTCAGCCTGGATACCCCGATCCGAGGCCCGGCACGTGAACCTCTTCCACTTAGCCACGTAGGTTGCTCTGGTGGAGGGATTTCTGCTACCCAACAAAACCCGTTGGACCCAGGCTGAGCATTCCAGGTCTTCCATATTTAGCCACACAGAAGCCACATTGTCAAGTGTGGCACTGCCAGGTTAGGATGTAGAAGAGTGCTGTGATTCTGGGACAGCAGAGATGCAGCTGCAACAGGGTAGTCACCAAAAGGTCCATCGACATGTCGAACCAGTGCTGCTGAGGCCATGCAGGAGCATCAGGATCAGCTTCACCTTGTCATGTTTGATCTTCACACAATTCAAACAGTAATAAGTCACCAGGACCAGATTGTATTCACTCCAGAGCTCGGAAGGAACTCAAATGTGAAACTGCAGGACTACTGTCATCTGTAACCTATCATTTAAATCCGCTTCTATGCCAAAATAACTAGAGGATAGCTAATGTGACACCGATTGTTAAAAAGGGCTCCAGAGAAGACCCCAGCAATTACAGGCCGGTGGTCAGCCTGACTTCAGTACCGAGCAAACTGGCTGAAAATAACGGGGGGGTCAAAACCTTTTCCCCTCCTGTCCCAGGGGACCCCCTCCCCTGCCCCCAGCTGCACGAGGTTCTCGGACTCTTGAATGAGGAGCTGCTTGTGAGAAGGGTTTCAGCGTGGGATTGCTCCATGGGAAGCAGAAGCAGTTCTGAAAAGGTTTGTTTCAAAAAGCTGGAAATGGCATAGGTACCAGGAAAAGGGGACGGCACTAGATTTTTGAGCACAAAAAATTCCGTAGCTCCCAAATATATTGGCTTCTTCATTATAGTCCAATCGACCTTTAGAATTTCTGTTGTCTTTTGATAGGAAAAATATTGTTTTATCAAACCACTCCAGTACTGAATTCTCTGATGACTTCATCATGCTGTTTTTTTTATTGCTAGAAAGCTATTGACTTAAAACCGACAAACAAACAACTATATCCTTCGAAGTAAGCGTTTCTGTATTTTTATGGGGTTTTTCTTTTGCTAAATTACTAGCCACTAGAAATCAACAGCAGTCTGGTAGAGAAACACAACTGAAGCGCTAAATCCTGCAGTACTCACACTGACGTCTCAAGGACTACAGGGGTTTCACTTAATGTTCATTCCATTTTTAGAGTAGTGGCTTCAGCAGTATTCATCCGTTTTAGGCATGGGGAATATCGCTCAAGGCATTAAAATCTTTCAAGATGAAATGAACTTTTGAAATGCAGCCCCTTGTAATCAGTATATATTTCTTTCTGTAGAGAAAAACAGGATGGGGAGGAACTCTGTTTGAACCTGCAGATCTCTCCATGCAGGATTTACAGCCTCAAATGTGCTTCTAAATTGTGTGGCACCACACTCTGCACTGCACAGCAAGCAGTCAGAACCCAGGGAAAGGGAGTTCAAAAGCTGCTTTACACCTTGTTTGTGCTGTCCAAAGTCTGGATGGTTCAAGGGGCCAGCACAGTCCCCAGCAGAAGTTGGAGGAGCCTCCAGGGATCTCTTAGCTTACAGCCAGGGTGGATAAAAATAATGGGTTCAAATAAATAAAATTTTCAAACTTAAATCATGATTTTAAAAAACTAAATTCATTTTTTAAAAATCTAAATCAGAAAATTTTATTTGTAAGTTGCTTGTTCTTTATTTTTTCCCATTTAATAGTCTTAAATTGCTAGAGTAGATGTTTTCTACTTGTTTCTCTAATTAGTTGCCTAACTTAGTAGAGTTTTATATTTGACATACAGTTTTTTCCTACCAGGAGTTTCACACTTAAAATGTTCATCTATGATGAAAGTAAGCCAGTACGCCCCGGTACAGCATACCAGCAAGAGCCGGTGCACCATACCGGGGTGGCCCGGCTTCCCCAGGTAGCAATTTAAAGGGGCTGAGGCTCCAGCAGCAGCTGGAACCCCAGGCCCTTTAAATTGCCGCCAGAGCCCCACTACTTGCAGGGCTGCCTAGAGGCTTCAGCATAGCCAAGAAAAATCAGAAACAGAACATACTGGTCACTCCTCTGCTTGTCTTCTCTCTGCTCCAGCCCTATACCAACACGGGGCTATGCAGAAGTGCAGCATAGGCTGCTTACTTCAGCCTGACCCTGCGTTGTGGGGTCTTTTGGTTCAAGTGGGTTTAAAAACACATGGTATTTTGGTCCACATGGGTTTAAAACACAATCAGCAGCCGCCACAGAGCAATGAAGCACTGAGGTATAAAAGAGTCACATCACAGGGTGTCACCCCTGTGCTAGCAAGTACCATTTCAAATATGCAGATTACAGACTGGCTGAACACCATACCAGGTGCATAGGGTAACAGGCACGTCAGGGGGGAGGGAGCAGAAATAGTGGAGCTCTCCCTCCCTGAAGGTGCTGCCACCAAAGAACTTGCAGCTTCTGCTGCTCTGGGGGAAAGATTTCAAAACTAACTCAGACCTCGTGCAGGGAAACGAGATGCTAGTCATAGGGCCATGGATAGTGTACTCCACTGCGTGAACCGAGGCCTGGGTCTCTTCTTGGCTCCACCACTGGCCTGCTGGGTGACCTTGGGCAAGTCACACCATGCTCTGTGCCTATCTGAAAAATGGGGTTGATGATACTGCCCTGTAGGATGCGAGAAGATTTTGTGACGGTATGCATATAGGAAACGCTCTCACGCTAGACATCAGGGAAAGTTTACTCCCGGTCAAGGCAACATCCTTGCATGCCAGCATTATCTCTTGTATACCAGAGCTCTGTAGCTGCTAACTGCCTGCTAGGACTGTATACCAGAGTCCTCCAGCTGCTAACTGTCTGCTAGGATTGTGTAAGACTAATGAAGCAAAACAAGTTATTAGCTATTCATGAGGTATGCATGAGATGTAAATGTGCATGGGTATTTCTGTGTCAGCGTGCCCCTGCATATTGGGCTTCACCCTGAGCACTGCTCGGATGCGTTGGTCTTTCCCCGTCTCGCAGTAGCAGCAATGACGGGAGCCCCCGTTGCGAGTGTGTCACTGTCTGCCTTCAATAAACTCACCACTTTTATTCAGCAGCTATATGTGTGCCTCGTTTCTACGGGACTCCGAGTACCCTGCCCTCTTTGATAAGAATTGAGATCCAGTGACAGACAATGCTAAATAAAGAGCTGGGTATTAATTACTTCTCCTCCACCTCCTCTAAACTCCACTAGATACTTTACGAACAGAAAAGTGAACTGATTTGTGCCTCCCCTTCCCTGGGCAATCTAGAACTTTCAAAAATATATGAGAGGATTAAAAACATAGGAGCTGCCACTCCCATTGTGTGATCACACTCGAACAGCAGTTGTTTGCTTGCAGCCTGTCTCCTGTGTGTGCGCAGAAGCCCTCTGACTGCATGTCCAGGCTCTGTATGCACCCCAGTCCAAATGAAAACACGGATAAAAGTGCTATTTTAAAGTGGTCCTTTGTTTTGCCAAATATTGGCAACATGGGAGAAGGCTTTTCAGCAACAAGCAAGAGAGAGAATTTCCTCCCTAGTGATTCCAGGGTTATTTGCTGCTTTGGCAAAGGAAAATAAAATCTACCAAAGCACCCTTGCGAAGTCTTGCAAATGTAGGATAAGCAGAGTTTAAAATACTTTCTTCCTTCTGTTCCAGTTTCCCCCCAAGCTCCATCTATAATGTTATGTCTAATATATATCTAATGTATTGCAGCAACATTCACATATTATACTGCTATAATTATTAATACAGTGAAACCTCGATATAACGGACTAATTCGGGCGAGGGGGTGTCCGTTAAAACCGAAAGTCCGTTATTTAATAATTTTTTAAAATTATTAAATAACGGACTTTTGGGTGACAACGGACACCCCCCCGCGCGAATTAGTCCGTTATATGGAGCCGTGAGTCAGCCCACCCCACCCCCTCCCCCCGCCCGGCTCCCCGTGCGGGGGGGGGGTTGACAGCTCCCGCTCGGCTCCCCCCAGCAGGAAGCCCAGCGGGAGCTGTCAAACCCCCCGCCCGGCTTCCTGCTGTGGGGAGCCAGGCGGGAGCTCTCAAACGCCCCCCCGCCGCCCGGCTCCCCGTTGCGGGGAGCCGGGCAGGGGGGTTGACAGCTCCCGCCCGGCTTCCCGCTGGGGGGAGCCAAGCGGGAGCTCTCAAACCCCCCGCCCGGCTTCCCGCTGCGGGGAGCCGAGCGGAGGCTCTCAAACGCCCCCCAGCCCGGCTCCCCGTTGCGGGGAGCCGGGCGGGGGGGTTGACAGCTCCCGCTCGGCTCCCCCCAGCGGGAAGCCGGGCGGGGGGGTTTGAGAGCTCCCGCTCGGCTCCCCCCAGCGGGAAGCCGGGCGGGATTGTATCATGCTTTGTTGTATAAATGAAGGATATCAGTGTGATTATAAATCTATTTGGTTTTTTCAACCGGCTTTATTTATCATTTTCAAGGTAAGGAAAACTTTGACCGCTGAATGGACCGATGATGTGTTTGTGCATACACGTTGTCATTACTCTGGGGTACTGGGAGACAGACATTCACCTTTACACCCCAAGTGGTTTACATTTCAGCACAACCTGATTCTTTAGATAAGCAGCAGTTTTTAACTCCTTAGATACAGTCAGAGTTCATCTGCTTGACATGTAGCCACAGGCTGGAAGAATTTCAGTGCTGTTCATCCCTTATGGTTAAATATTTATTTTTCATATGGTGAAACTCTTTCAACACATTCTTTCAGTGTTACCTCTTATTTTGTGAGATTTTGTCTCGGTTCCCTCAGTGTTTCCAAAAATCCACGGGACTGTTGTTTTTACATGTGTTTGTGGATGGGGAAGCCATCAGATTCTAAGTGTCTGTGAGCCTTTTATTTAAAAAAATAACAACAAAACAACCCCCAACCACTGTTGCTACCACTGGCGACTTTATTCAATATAAAAACTCCTTCTGTCACTCTGCTCTTACTTATCTTGCAGCAGAATGCATGGGTAATGGCAGGATTAGAGAGGCCTCATTCAGAATAGGGATGCTTTCCTAAATTGGGCAAGAGAGAAGAAAAAGAGAATTTACTTCTTAATTTATTGCTTTTCCGCTAAGGAGAAAGTAGACTGATGCCTCTGAGTGAATACACCTTGTTCAGTTCTGCCCTCTTTCAATCAGAAGATTTTGGAGAAAGGAACAGAAGCCACAGTTAGAGTTAAACTGCACAGATTGTCATAATTTTTGCAAGGGTTTGTTATCCCCTTGTCATACATGCATCATGACCTTTTAACGGGAATGGGGTATATGTGTAGATTAGAAATGAAGAAATCCCCTTGTTGAAACATCACTGCAGGAAAGGTTGTCATGCTCCTTGGGGGGGAGGGGAGGGGACGCAACACATCCCAGGGGAAAAAAATTACCAATTTTAGTTTAATCAGATGATAAGAGCATGATAAGAGCTATTCCTCAGCCTCAAAACAGTTCAGTTGAGCCAACTAGTGTCAAGTCATCATCATGGTTCCTTGGGATTAGAATAACAAAGTGGATACTCTGAAATGTACTCATTGCAGGAATGTCTCATATGTTGCAAGGTTTGGGAAAGGTCTGAATAGATCATGAGAAACAGAAGGTGGGTCAAAATACCATTGAAATAAGCATACCTCCTCCCAGACATTCGCTTTGGGAGCCAAGGCACAGTAAGGAACCTTCACTAGTGGAAGAGAAAGTACAGTATTTCAACAACAGCTCTCAAGATAATGGGCTGAGATCACACCAGCAGTGGGAGATGTTTAATCTCATTGTTTCTTCTAGGCTAACTGCCCCAAGGTTTGAAATTCTTCCAAGCCTTCCTCCCAGAGGAATGAGATGAAATTTTCTCCACAGGGGCCTTTTCTCCTGATCCTGAAAGTGTTTTTATTGCTGGAGGGAAAAAATGTACCAAATCTGATGTTGACTTCTGGTGGAGCTCAATTGTCTCTTCTGGCTCAGAAACATGTTGGATTAATTTGGGTCAAGCAAATACAGAAAATACTGTACAGGAAAGACCGAGAACATGAAAGGGCTGATTTTATATGAATACGTCTAAATTAAAAACAAACACCCCACAAGAGAGCACTTTCAAATAGCCCCCCTTTATGAGAAATACCTAGGTCAAACCCCAGTTCAGCTATTCCCCTCCCCCCTGTGGAATCCATGTGCAGGGATTTCTTGGTCATTTATGTTTTCTTGGAAAACATCTTCCTTCTTCTGGGAGGGTGTGGAAGTGAACTACATTTGCCATTGCTCTAGTTCCTAATCAGATTACCCTTTTTCCAATAGATTTTGACCATGCTGTTCTCCACAACATCTGGTCTTCACATGCCCAGTAACCAGGACTCCAAAGGAGGTCACTACAGTAGACTCTCAATTATCCAGGACTGTGTTAACCAGGATGTGGATTAACCAGGATGTCAAAAAATATATATGCATAACTCGCAGGGCCGGCTCTGGCTTTGCTGCCACCCCAAGCGCACGTGCACATGCGCACACACACACACACACACACACACACCAGGGTGCAGGGCAGCTAGGGAATCACCACTCTCCCCCAAGCACAGGGTGGCTGGTGAACCAACGCTCCCCCTACCATATTTCCTAAGGATGGTGATTATCTGGGATTTTATTAACCAGGATTAATTTTTTCCCTATCATCCTGGATAATCGAGTCTCTACTGTATCTGTTTCCAGATCTTCTTATATTGGAGAACTGCTGCCATTCTGGCATACTCAGCTGGAATTACCATTCCATCATTCATGTTGTTTAGTAGATCAAGGATTCTCAAAGCCTTTTTCACAGATCGGGCCACATCACATTCCCAAACCCCACAAAATTATTAGTACTTGTGTTACAGCAGCACAATCAGCCTCAACAGAGATTGCAGCTCCATTGTGCTAGGCCTTTACAAATCTAGCATAAGAGACTGACATTGCCCTGTGGACAAAACAGAACAAGGGTATGGTGAGAGGGATAGAATGCACACACAGAGTGCACTAGGCGATGGTTTCCAAGCAGTGTTAGTTCCATGATTTATTTATTTTTTGTTGGATTTTGTTTTGGTTGGTTGGTTGGGGGCAGGATAGAAGAAGATTAGCAAAATGAAGAGACAAAGGAAGGGAGACGGGGACTTTGAAAGAAAAGAAGTAAGTGGGATGGAAGAAGAGGGAGGGAAAGGGGGAAGAGATCCATCTTAGCCTGAGCTCAGCTGAAGTGAGGAAACTGGAAGAGCAGTGGGGGTTATCAGGAACAGATCCAACTCCCCTCCCTTTCTTATATTGATAAAAATAATATACTTTTCCCCTTACGTATGGCATGCTTTACATGCAGCTCTGTATTTTAACACCCTCCCTCATTTGCAGCAATGACAAACCAAGTCTCTTAGACGTTGGTAATTTAGTAGATTAAATTATCAGTGTTTAATTTGTTACTGTCCACATCTGATGGAGTTTTGATCTTGTTGATATCTTAGAAATTGTCCCATGGTCAACCTTTGTCAATTACCTTTAAACTGTTGACAGGTTTTATTATATCACCAACCCTGTGATTTCCAAATGCAAGTCTGTTCTTTAAAGTGCAAATTACTAAATGGAGAGGAGAGTAAAAGACAGTTGTTTGAAGGAGCTTCTGTGTGTCAACAGGGATCAGTGCTTGTACTTTATTTTATTTTTCAGCTACATATGTGCAAGTGATCTAATGCAGCAGGAAATTCAAGGATGTGACTAGGGCACGATTAACAGACATTTATAATGGTTTGGCATCCTAAGCAACTGGGAGTGATGTATGACATATCTGACCACATTTAAAATAGCCGCTGGGGCTAGTCTTGTGGGGAAGAAAACACAGGCTGAAACAAATTGCTTATTGCAAAGCAGATGTCAATAATGCAGAGGGAGAGGTTACTTCCATAGTCTGCTGAAATGTGTAACACTTTGTGCAGTTGTGCGAAAGCTAAGAAGAACAAACAGACACAAAATGGTAGCTCTGTATTGCATTACAGAGTAGAACATTAAAGTACCTGGCCACACTCCAGAGAATGTAGAGAAATGCAACCTATGCTGACAGACAGCTATCAGTTGGATTGCTGCAGCTGACCCTATTTCTTGGTAGCTGTCCTTCTGCAAACTACTGTATCAGTCCCGGAAGATAGATACTAACCCAGAGCTCTTCAAGGCTCTTTCCATCTGTTCACATCACAGCCCTCAGTGCCTGCATACCAGTCACAGCTGCCCAACACAGCTGGTCCCTCCTGGTGCTCGTTCTCTGCAACTGTCAAGGCTACTGTTGGCTGTAGCCTGCTATCAAACCCCACACAGAATGTCTACAAGGCACTGGCACTGACCCACTCACAATAAAGTAAGCATTTCAGAATTAATGTATTCCAACTGTGACAACCAGTGAATCTGAGTCTGGCTTTTTGAACTAGCCCCAACACCGCAGAGAGATTAAATCTTTATTTTAACAAGATTATTATGGTTTCCTAGGCAATCCAATGCATACAAACAATGGAACTAACAAAACATCATATAAAGACAGATCACATTATTTCCCACAGACTGTGAAATATCACTTGCCCTAGGGGAACTCTGTAGGCAAGATGAGAACATTTCAAATAACTTAACCCAGATGAAACAAGCTGCAGACTTGAAGTCTGAAGAGTGTGAACAAGTTAGAGATTGTACATACCATCGCCATTCTCATTGAGCAATCCACTCTGCCTCTCAGCAAAAAGTTTTGTCTGAACAGCTTGAGGTCTTACTAAAACATGCTAAATACAGAAAATATACATACACAGTCTTATATCTTTAGATACATAATTCTGCACCTGAGGCCCTACTTTATAACTTTAAAATGGGCATGGGAAATCATGGAGCTAACTTTACTGCCACCTCATAGCTTTCATCACCAATAGCTAGAGACAACTTCTCATTAATAAATACATACAAAGGTTCATGGTACATGATGCCAGAAGCCAGCAAGTAGCATTTGTCCAGTGAGCAGCCTGCAAATATTGCTATACTTTAGTTCTCCTCCAGGAAAACATAAAAGTTACTATTTCCTGGATCATCAGGGCCCTGACTGCATGAGTTAAAAGGATGCTGATCTGCTCCCTTTTGCACCAAAACAAACCAGCCCTAAGGAATAAGTGACTAATTATCTTCCTACTCAGCAAAGAGTTCATCCAAACCTGAGCATAGCTCACTGAGACGGCAAACTGGTGTTTGGTCCCATCACATAGAAGAAGCCCCGAAAAATACACGGCGCAACTTGTGAAATGGATCTGTGCCCTTTCTGGCTGTTAAAACCAGTGAGGAACAATGAGGCAACTGCTAATGGAAATTATTGGCTCCTCTTTCACAGAAGCGAACCTGCCAGCCTCACTGTAAAAAGGAATGGCCTGGCCGATCCAACTCAGAATGCAGAAAACCCTTCCATCTATTGCTTCATGTCCAGCCTTCTCTTCCTGGATAAAAATGATTATGAAAGTGGCAACAGCCAAGATCTGGCAGCATGTAACATCTGCAAACATCCTGTATATACTTTGCAATGAGGCTTCAGGTTGGGGCACAGCAAGGAGGAGACTACCCTAGAAGCACTAAAACCAACTACCTTAGAGCAATTGATGGAGGCTACTTACCAGTGCTTGTACTACTCCATCTTTCTGCAAGATTCAAGAGTTGATCTCAAAGTGTTGCTAAGGGACTTACCTGGCATAGCCAGAGCGGACTGCACAGTGTTAGGAAGGCCTCAGTCATTCTTCTCCAATGAAATCAAAGAGCAGTGTTGAGGAACTGACCCTTTATCCCAAAAGCCCTCACCTGCAGAGTCCCATAGGGAGCTATCCTGTCCCTTCCCCTATTCTGTATCTACAGGACACCAATTGAGTAGTGGCAAGACACCCTGGGCTCTGCTGCCAACAATACATTGACACTGTATATTTCATTTTCAGCTAATGAAATCAAAGCCATCACAAGGCCTTCCAGAGAGGAGAACTTGGATCAAGAAAAGCTGACTCAAACTGAACTGAGGCAAGACTGACTGACAGCACAAAAGAAGAAATGCTTCAGAAATTAGCCAAGACACTAATTTCCATGTAAGACAGGGGTGGACAAACTACAGCCTGCAGGCCACATCCGGCCCACGGGCTCCTCCTAACCAGCCTCCAAGCTCCTGGCTGGAGAGGCTAGCTCCTACCCCGCTGTTCCCCTTCTCTGCAACCACAGTGTGCCATGTGAGCAGCGCTCCGGGGGGCGGGGCTGCGAGCTCTGGTGGATCAGCATGGCAGCATGTCTGGCGGTGTGGTAAGGGGTCGGGGTTTGGATAAGGGGCAGAGGGTCTCAGAGAACGGGGAACAGGGGCATTGGATAGGGCATTCGGGTACTAGGGGGGCTATCAGGGGACAGGGGTTTGGCTAGGGGAGAGGGCAGTCAGGGGACAGGGAGCAGGGGGGTTGCATGGGAGTAGGGTCCTGGGGGCTGATTAGAGGGTGGGATAGTTTTCTGGAGGGGGCGTCAGGGGACAAGGAGCAGGGGGGTTGGATGTGTCAGAGGTTCTGAGGGGGGCAGTCAGGGGGTGGGAAATGGGTGGGGGTTGGATAGGGGGCAGGGCTAGGCTCTTTGGGGAGGTACAGCCTTCCCTACCCAGCCTTCCACACGGTTTTGAACCCCGATGTGGCCCTTGGGCCAAAAACTTTGCCCACCCCTGATCTAAGACATCTCCCCTCCTCCCCACGCTCCATTAATCATCATGGTGAAAACTTCAGTGACCTGTTCATCTCCTTTCAAACAGTACTACATGAACATGCATAAGACAACCCTAAGAACAGGCCAGCATGGTTAAGACTGATAGTTAGTGCACTACACACTAGTAGCACCAGAATTTACACCCTTGTTGATGTGCACTCAGGCAGACAAGCCCTGATATAATTTTCCTACCATTATCAGAATGATTTTTAAAAAGATTACTTACACCCGAAGCAGAACTTCCTAAAACCAAGGGAAGGAAAAGAGCAGACTACTTCATGAGTCAACTGGGGAACTTGAATAAAGATCTAACTTACTTGGGAAACTTAGGGCATGTCTACACTTGCCTCCAGAGCGATTAATCCAGCTGGGGTCGATTTATTGTGTCTAGTGAAGACATGATTAATCAACTGCTGAGCACTCTCCCGTTGACTCCACTGAAGTGAGAAGTGTACATGGAGTTGACAAAGGAGCATCAGAAGTCGACCTACCGCAGTGAAGACACCACGGTAAGTAGCTCTAAGTATGTCAACTTCCACTACACTATTTTTGTAGCGGAAGTTCCGTAACTTAGACTGACTTAACTCGCACCTCCCACCCTCCTCCCAGTGTAGACCAGGCCTGAGTTATCATGAAGAGCACTACAGAAAATCTAAACTAGACAGAATTGCTGTTGATTGATGTGAGACACCCCCCTGCCTGCAAGAACTGAGTGTGCTCCCTACACGTTAATCCCATTTCTTGCTGGACAAGGGCACTGAGAGACCAGCTTAGTCACTTACCTTTCTGACCCTCCAGAATTTCAATTCAATCACTCAATCAGCATTTCAGAGTGGTAGCTGTGTTAGTCTATATCCGCAAAAAGAATGATGAGTACTTGTGGCACCTTAGAGACTAACACATTTATTTGTGCATAAACTTTTGTGGGCTAAAACCCACTTCATCAGATGCATGGAGTGGAAAATACAGTAGGGCGATACACACAAACACACAACATGAAAAGATGGGAGTTGCCATACCAACTCAAACAAGACAAATCAATTAAGGTGAGCTGTTATCAGCAGGATATTTTTTTTTTTATAGTGATAAACACGACGGCTCATTTCAAACAGTTGACAAGAAGGTGTGAGTAACAGCAGAGGGAAGATATTAAGATTGGAAGACATTAAGAGATGGAGAATCCATCACTTCCCATGGCAGTTTGAACCAACACCTAACTACCTCTCTGTTAAAAATGTGTAGCTTATTTTTAATTTGAATTTGTCTGGGCTTCCAGCCATTGGTTCTCATCATGCTTTGCTCCACTAGATTAGAGCCCTTCAGTACCTGGTATTTTCTTTCTATGAAAGTATTTTCTCCCCTCTTGCCCGCTATTGCTTCTGCACATCCTGTTGCATATGACACAACTCCCCTTTGTGGTCATGACCCAGTGGAAAATTCCCTTCTGTCCACTAGTAACAATGCAGGTTTGTAAAGGACAGGGAAGTAGAAAGATGATGAATTTTGGTGACCTCTGAATGAACCATGGCAGATATGCTGATGGTTTACCAAGAGGCAATCAGTATAACACAATTAAGATCCATACACAGTCAAGCGATGGGAACAAATTTCATAAATATATACTGGGGTAATAACTCCTGTGGGAGGAAGCTCATCTAGTCATCAAGCAGAAAGTAAAAAGCTTCATTTTTTCATGCTCAAGTGGAATATTTCAGGCATTAAGAGCAAAGTCAAACCTCAAAATCCTAAAATTGTATTCTGAGAAATACCTCTTATGCAATCAAACTCTTCAACAAGCTTCTACACACTTTCTCCCAGGCCACCCCTTAAGCATGGGAGGAGCTCCTTGTACACATCCACCTGGCTCACCACATTATCCTTCTTCAAACCCTTTTTCACAACTTACCTCTGCTATGGTGCCTAATTAGGCAACTGGTGGGCAGTGACCACTGCCAGAACATAGATCACTGTTCTCTAGATCAGAGATGGGCAAGCTGCGGCCCACAGGCCACATCCGGCCCGCAGGACTATCCTGCCTGGCTCTTGAGCTCTTGTGCTGCCAGCACTCTCGGCAGAGGGGCTGTGAGCTCCTGCTGGGCAGCACAGCAGTGTGGCTGGCTCCAGCCAGTGTGGTTGCCAGTCCTGATTTTCTGAGTGGCATGGCAAAGGGGTGGGGAACAGGGGTGTTGGATAAGGGGCAGGGGTCCCAGCAGGCAGTCAGGGGACAAGGAGCAGGGGATGGTTGGATGGGGTGGAGGTTCTAAGAGGGGCAGTCAGGGGGTGGGGGCCAGGCTATTTGGGGAGGCACAGTCTTCCCTACCCAGCCCTCCATACAGTTTTGGAACCTTGATGTGGCCCTCAGGCCAAAAAATTTGCCCACCCCTGATCTAGATGATCACAATGGTCCCCTTCTGGCCTCGGAATCTATGAATCTTGTGCTCCCCCTTCCCCCCACCTGTTTGGTGTATCCACCTCTGTTTGCCAGAAGTTGTGAATGAGCAACAGGGGATGGATCACTTAACGATCACCTTTTATGTTAATTCCCTTTGAAGCACCTGGCATTGACCGCTGTTGGAAGAAGGCTATTGGGCTAGATCAGGGTTTCTCAAACTGGGGGTCGTGACCCCCCGGGGGGTTGCGAGCTCCTGCCGCCGCACAGCTGGGAGCCAGCCCGTGGCGGGGACTGGGGCTGGCGCGCAGCCGGCAGCCCGCCCATGGCAGGGACTGAGGCTGGCGCGCCCGCGGCAGGGACTGGGGGCCGGCGCGCAGCCGGCAGCCCGCCCCCTGTGGGGACTGGAGGGGTCGCGCCGCACCGACGGAGCTGTAAAAGGGGTCGCGGTCTCAAGAAGTTTGAGAACCGCTGGGCTAGATGGACCATTGATCTGACCCAGTATGGTCATTCTTACATTCTTTGTCTCTTGTCTTATGCTTAAGACTAGAAGCTTGTTGGGGCAGGGACTTTCTCTGTTACATATTTGCACAGTGCCTAAAACACTGGGGCTGGGATCTCTGGATGCTACCACAATATAGATAGTTAATAAAGTAATAATAAATAAGATGGCACTTCTTCTAATCAGGGCCAGCTCTACCTTTTTTGCTGCCCCAAGCAAAAAAAAAAAAAGCCACCCGAACTGTCAAAGATTGCGCAGAATGACACTCCTTACAATGTGCTGCTCCAGGCCCATGCTTCCTCAGCTAATCCTGTTACAGTGGGAGAGCACACAATCACTCTCCTGTGACAGTGTGTGGGTACATTTATTTATTTTCCTTGGCATGATTCTTGTTGAATTTTCAACATACGTCCCCCAGTTCTATGGCAAAAGGCACTGAGAAAGAGTAGAAATGATTTTTTCCACCCTGTCAGAGACAGAATGCCTCCTTGCCTCTCCAGAACAATGCTCCAGTCTCTGTGAATTCTAAGAGCAAGAATGCCCATGGTCATTACAGAAATATTCGTAATGCACACAGCCTGCCAAAACTGATGACAGCTCTATAATCTAAGTGCAATCAGAAATTCAGCTGGTTTGTGTTGGAGGTTTGGATGCAACATGTTTTCTAGCTGATGCAATCTAGCTCTGTCCCAACTGAAAACTGTGGTTTTTCAAACTCTTCTAGAGCAGAGAGAGAAAAGACGCAAACCTATGCTTTTCAGACACTCCATAGCCAGCAGTGATGGTTTGGGATAGGCAGCCACAGAATTCAGACATTTCAAATGGTCTCTGGGCACTAGAGAGAACATTTGTGCACGGAAAGCCAACTTTCAGCGGAAACCAACCCAAATTGCTGTTTGAATAGCAGAGATTCAGCCATTAGAAGTAATGTAAATTCACCAACCAAAACTAAGTTCCTCCGACTAATTAGCTGCAGTTTTTATTATATAATATTAACAGGCTAGGAGAAGTATGAAAATCAAACTCATTCCACTCTGGAAAAATGAGTATAATAGTCGCTTGAGATCCTCTGCTATGCATGGCCCCTTCCTGCCTAATCTGCCAGTACTTTGAATCTGGGCTTTCTACTTTTTAAAACCTTCCTAAATCCCTGTCAATCCTTTTCTATTTGCAGTTGTTAATCTCAATGGCATCTTAACTCTCCAAGACCATATGGTTTTCTTTGAGGTTATTGTGTCCTCAATGCCACTTTATTAGCTGGCAAACAGGGTAGCTAATGCTTCTTTCTCTGTGCCTTACCCTATTGAGCCAGGTACAGTGCCAACTATCTCGATTACTTTTAACTGATTTAACTCTATTCCCAGCTCTGCCACACACAATCTAGGAGTATGAACAGAAGCAAGTTTTTTAATCACTCTGTGCCTCAGAGGGTGTTGGAAGGGTTAATTTATTAATGTTCATAAAGTGCTTAGAACTTCTCAAAGGACAGGTGTTTTATAAGTACAAATTTATTATTGCATGGGTGTTGTCAAGAAGTGATTTTTCAGATAATATTTAGTGGGAATGGTGCGCTTCTAAATAAAATCTGTATTAGTCCAACAGCCAATTCAAATCTCTAATATTTTGTGTAGTAGACCTAAGATGAAGTGAAATCACTTTCCAGAATCTACCAAATAAAAATCAGAACCTCCTTTTCTCCTCCTTTTAAACATAGAATTGGACAAAGCTATAGGATGCTTTCTTAGTAATTGCTACTGTATTCAAAACAGCAAAGTAAAATTTTCATTAGTTACCTATGCACAGTACTGTGTAGGGACATGTAAATCCAGAGCTGGATAAGCTTTAAGTGCTGGACAAAATGGATTGAAAAGTCTTAATTACTTTAATTCTACTTTTCAAAAATACCTTTATTAAACTTTAACAGGTACAATGTTCACATAGAACAGTGGTTGAAATATGTAAACTACCACCTTACCAATAAAGCATAGCTGGCAGACATTTCAGAAATCAGAAAAAGATGGCCTCTTCTTACTAGGATAATATGACTGTTGGTCTTCATCAAAAGGAAAGCAGTTGCCAAATCTCTATGGCAGTGGTCCCCAACCTTTTTTGCTGCACGGACCGGATTTCTTTTTTCTTCGCCGCCGCGGACCGGCTGTATGTCCGCCGAAAAGCCGCCGAATTCACTCCGAAAAGTGAAACTGCGGCTTTTCGGCGGACACTTCCGGGAACGCGTCCGCGGCCCGGTAGCGATCGATCCACGGCCCGGTACCGGTCCGCGGCCCGGGGGTTGGGGACCACTGCTCTATGGAACGCTTTCTCGGGGCTGAATCTTAACAGCCATCACGTGAAAGCAGAAACACCACCATATATGTTCATAGACAGACAAGCTTCTTCCAGAATTGGAAAAGCATTTTCCCCTCATTCCTTCCCTTCGTGAAAATGGCTGAACTATTTTGATTCAAGTTTTTTGGAAACATTCACTCCTGGACTGAGAATAAAACTTGCCAAATTTCAGCCAGAAGGGCAAATGACTTACAAACGTTATAAGCAACTGCAAATGACTCCTCAAAATAGAAACTCTTGTTCAATTTCAACTATAGGATATTAATACACATTACACATACCCTGAAAAGTCCTCTTGAGATTACAACAAAGTTTGAAATATATGTGCTTGTATACCTGTGGATGAGATATAGATCTGTATAGCACACACAGAGTGTATGTTTATATCATGTGGGTGAAATTTTCAGAAGTGTTCAGGACTGGCCTTATTGTGTGCCCATTTATGTCAATGATTGACTTTGGCGGGAGCAAAGTAAAACTAATAATGAGCGCTCAGGAATATCCCACTCTAATCACATATCCACAAACAAAAAATGCTGCTCTTATCTCAGGAACAACTTCCAAGTAATATTATATGTATTGTGGCAAATTACTCCCACGATATTGATGGGTTCTGCACTTTCTCTTCTTGTGGGGGGAATTCAGGGAGCCTTTTTCTTGCCTCTGAACAGGGTATTAACTGTCCCATAAGTATCCTAGAGGGGAGTAGGGGAGAGGGAGGGACCCGGGCCCGCCCTCTACTCCGGATCCCAGCCCAGGGGCCCTGAGGATAGCGGTAAACCACTGGGATTAGCTACTCCTTCCCCTGGACTACTTCCCTCTCCTACTCTTCAGCTTGTGGGGGGCTTCCTGCCCTCTCTCTACACAACCCAGGTGTTCCTTTACTTAAGGTCTGGGTCTTTCTTAGCTCACCGCAGCACTTCTTCAAACTCTCTCTGCTCCAACTTCTCCAAACTGCTCTCTGCTCCAGCGCCTCCAAACTCCTTCCAAACATCCACATCTGTCTGCCTGAGGCAAGGTTTTTTATTAAGGCCTTAATTGACAGCAGGTGCTCCTAATTAACCTGCTGCCTGCTTCCCTAGTCTACAGGGAGCCACACCCTAATGAACCTGGAGCTGATATATCTCCCCTCAAACACTCTGCCACAGCTCCCTGACCTTCCTCTATCACAGTATGTATTTATTTTGTATACACCCTATTTCAAAGATTTATACAAATGGATACAGATAGATCTGAAGAGGTGAGGATCCATAAAGATTTAGGGGTGTAATGACCCAGGGTTTTGGTGTGGGTGGATTGTATGTGCATATAACATGTAGTAGAATCATTTAAAAACTTTAATGTAGTCTCAAGATGATCCATTGCAAGATCTAGTGATACCTGGTACAGAAGACTGCTAAGAAGACCAAAGTGGACACTAGACACCACCTATTATGTTTCTGTCAAGTACTAAAGTACAACACTTGTTGGGGAGGATTTACCAAATTCCCTTACAGTGAATGAGTCAAAAAACACAGCCAAGCAGCAGTTTCCAGATAAACAAATAAAACAAAACAGTCTAGCTCTAAATTTGCCAAGGCACTGGGAAGCTTAATAAACAAGATAAATCCCCCCACCTCCCCACACCCTACAAGATCCTTAGGAAAAAAAAAAAGATGACTCAGAAGTTAGACTACAAAAACATGTTTCTTGAGAAGTCATGTGTGGTGGCATAATGCATTTTTTCTATCAACAGGAAATCTGGAATTTGATGTACACTGTCCACTCTCTAAGCCAAAAAGAACTAAGATCTACAATATAGAATAACATGCCATTCCTGTTTTCATTAAACCACTTACTTTTTACATTCTTTAAACTCAGTTTAATTCATTTTAAGCACCAATCTCCCCCACTCCCAAACTTTTACCTACTTGAGAAAATTAATTATATTGAAAAATATAAAAGGTCTTCTGTGAAATGTAACAGATGAATAGAAAGATTATGTAACCTTAGAAATACTTCTCTTCATACTAGTGTTCCTATGTCAACATAGACCCCCCCATTTTTTGTAATGCACTGAGATTTGAACTCACACTTGAACCTACATTTTCCATTCTCAAATGTTCAAAACATTTTTCATAATGAAACTCAAGTGGTGCCACAATGGAAACCACTTGAATGATGACTTGCTACAGAATTCAGCCTGTTAAGAAGAATCAATTAGCTATATATCAACTTAGAAAATTAAATCCTGTATTCATGGCACAACCCACTTAAATAAATATTGTATTTATTTTGCACAACACTCACACTCATTAGGTGCTGCGAAATCTGATGGATAATTGCTGCAACAGAGAGAAGTTGTAAAGAAAAAGATTCTACCTGCACTAACAATTGAACCAAGTCATAATTAAAGATAAAGCCTGATGAGCTTCTCAAGTCTACAGAATATGTTGAAATCATATTCACAATACTGCACTCACAGTGTTGTACAGCAGTACAAAAGTATTTTTGGACAATGATTCTCAATACAGGTCAAGGAAAGACAGATGTGACTGAGAAAAAATGTAACATGCTGAAGAAAACAAAATTGCAATTAACTACTTAGAATTTTTTCTCTAGTCAAATAGAGAATATTCAGTAACAGCTAAGGGCCAAATGTAAAGCTCATTGATATTAATGGGAGTCTTTCCATTGACTTCAGTAGGCTTTGGGTCAGTCCCTGGGTACTCAGGATGCTGTAAGCCATCGTAAAACCAATTTAAAATGCATTAAAAATCATTAACAAAATCCCATCATCGTACAGTTCAACAAATGGAAAAACACAGAAAAACAAGGAAAAGAAAAATAAAAACTACAGGGAGTATTTAAATACAAGACTGATTTTTTAAATACTGTCTTTAGTAGAACAGTGCAAAAACCCACTGGAAATAATACAAGAAAGGGAGAATTCACTCAACAAGATCTAATACTTAGGGTGGGAACTAATGGAGTGAAAAATTCAAGTTTTAAAAAAATAGTGTACAAGCTACCAAGATAGAGGATTTAAATTGGTGGTGTTGAACAAACCTCAGAAGTAGAGGTAGACTTGAATCAAAACCCCAGGCTCCACACACCCTTATACTGTGGGGAAACTAAGATCCAAGCACAGTCTTCTTGGCTCTGGCCTGTTTCTATTAGAAGGTTGGTTTCAGAGAAGCATCCAAAATTTTGGTTGCTTATTATTCATTTATCAAAATTTACCCACATTTCTTTGGTTATGGCCAAATAAACTGAGAGGGCAGTTTCTTTGTCATATTTTTGTATTTCCACTTCCAGATGAAGGCAGGAGGACACACCAACTTTTAACTCTCAGAGCTTGTTTAAGTTCAGTTCACTTTGAGTAGGTTCTTATTCTATCCAAACTAGTTTGCCCATCCCTAGTTTCAATCTTGTAATGCATCTTCTGGACCTTGTAAATTTTGTTTGAACAAGTTAGGTAATTAAATAAACACTCATAACAGTGACTAAGTACTGTAATACCAAAATATTATGAGAGAGAGAGAGAAAAAAAACTCCTCGTTTGGGATTTGAATCTGTTACCTTTTTGTAGGCTGGGGTTTGAGGACAGAAACAGAGAACGGCCACAATTCTAGGCTTGTAGTAGAGAGACCAGAGTTTCTAATCAAGTTTCAGTGAAGTCTAGTTGCAACTAATGTGTTAGAATTATAACACAGTCTGTGGTCTCCAGCAGATGTTATCACACAACATCAAAGTTAAATACAAGTATAGAAGAAAATAAATATTCTTCCGTACCAAGAAAGAGATTAACATATCACAGCCAAGTCAGCAAAACCAGTATCTAACACCTAATTGTGGCTCCCAGATTTAATGTTATAATTGCTTATTCACCAACCACACACACACACACACACACCCCAAAACAGTTGTTCAAATTGCTGTAAGAAAATGACTATTTTCAGAGCAGTAAATTATTCCATTTTAAATTGTACCATCTCATTGCAGGCACAGTGACTAAGGGTATGTCTTCACTACAGGACTAGGTTGATTTCCCTTAATTCGATTTTCTAAACTCGACTTTAGAAAATCGAATCAGTGTGTCCCCACCAGGACAGCAGGTCGACAGTGGTCGACACTGTCTGTCCTAGAACTTTTGCAGGTGTCGACATAGCCCGCATTGCACTGTGGGTAGGTAGCCCACAATGCAATGCGTGCCGGACCCCCCCCGCCTGCCCAAGCAGCCCCACGGACCCCCCCCCGCCCTCCAGAGCAGCCCCGCGCCGGACCCCCCCCGCCTGCCCAAGCAGATCCGCGAACCCCCCCCCCGCCCGCCCGAGCAGCCCCGCGCCGGACCCCCCGCCCGCCCGAGGGGGGGGGAGCCGGCGCCGGGCTGCTTGGGCGAGCGGGGGGGGGGGGGGTGTCGGTCCGCGGGGCTGCTCGGGCGGGCGGGGGGGTTCTCGGGGCTGCCCAATCACAACCTTTGAATTCCCCACTATGAAACTGACCAGGCAGCTGACCCGCTCGCCCGTCCGGGCGGGGTGCTTCGCGGGGCTGCTCGGGCGGGCGGGGTGCTTCGCGGGGCTGCTCGGGCGGGTGGGGGGGTCCATGGGGCTGCTCGGAGGTCGGAGGCTTACCATCAGATGCCTCTTCACTTCCTCACAATAGACGTAGAGAAGTCGATTTTAGCCTTACTTCTCTCGTCAAGCAGGAGTTACAAAGTCGATTTTGAGGGCCCTTTAAATCGACTTTAAGGGCATGCAGGTGAAGACAGGTACACGTTTAGTTCGACTTAATGTCGTTAAAGTCGACCTTAAGTCCTAGTGAAGACATGTCCTAACTATAACTGAAAGCAAGAGAAAAGTGTTGAGATACTGTTTTGCAGAATTGGTTCAGTTAATACACACACCCCAAACTCACAAGCTATTGCTATTTGGCAATTTAAGTGGAAAGTAATGAACTTCAGTTTAGCCCTGCATGTAAAAGAAGGTACTATTCAATAAATAAGAGACTAATTCTGTCCATACATTTTTCAACATTATAATCCTTTGAGAATAGATGCATTATAAAAATGCTGAGGCTGTGTTTGTGGTAAGCTATACAAATCAACAGATGAATGTTAAGTTACTGTAATGAAGAACTTGTTAGACAGGATTAAATTCATTATTGTAAGTGATTTACATTTTATAAATTATTTCTTTGGGGATGTAGTTTAATTTTCCTTGGCTGGCAGTGCCACTCATTCTGTTCCTGCTACCTTGGAGATGAAAGTTTGAACATCTCACATATGCAGAATGCATAAATATCACTAGACAGGCTGGGAAAAGCTGTCCTGTTCATCAAGTACCTTCAGTGAAAGTAAATTTGGAGATTCTTGCACCATCTGTGCCACTATCCACGTATACACACACTATCGGGGTATGGCACTGAAGTTAGTCTTTGAGCCAGATCCTCACTGTCGTAAATTTGTAGAGCTTGATATTGATTGAATTCAATGGAGCGATGCTGATTTATATCAGGTGAGGATCTGTCCCTTTATCCCTTATGCCAATATGGATTATAGATTCAGGATGTTTTGCCTCATTCAGATGATGGATGCCTGAAGAAGATGTCCTAAAAATGTCTAGATGTCCTGAAAATAATTTGTTGCCATAACAAACAGCTAGAGGAAACTCATTCAACATGGGTATCCCAAAATAGACCAAAGAAAACTCTTTCAATATTGCATGGATTTTAAGTGCATTTAATATGTCTGTAACCATTGACAAAGGGGACAAGAACAGACAATGAATAGTTAATTAAGCAGGAGATATAACTGAAGACAAAGGCTGGGGAGAATTTGAGAACCAGAAATCACCATCTTGTATGGTTTAGGATGAAACCAAACTGGGAGAGAGACACATGTTACATCTGGAAAGGCAAAATTGGACAGGATGGAGTAAAATCAAGTGATACTTGACACTTAGGAAATGATACTAGGGAAAGAGACAAGCAAATGAACTGTAATCAAAGAAAGAACATCACATTCACAAAAACTGTGTGTGCAAGTTAGTAATTAAAGGCCTGATCTAATATTTCCTGACACACACAACCCTGAATCCAACTGACTGTAATGAGATGACATGCATGAGTAAAGATTACTTGAAAGAGGAAGGACGCAAAATTAAGTCTTTATATTGACTCATTATTCCCTCAATAACATCCATGTAATCTCACTGCTGTAGCTCTGTTGTCAACGGTACTGTATGGTGCAAAAGTTATCTGTTTCTACAGCTATCCATCTTTAATATGTATCTGACCAATGCAAGCTGTGTCTTGCCCTCATCTCTTATACTGCGATTTGGATTTCAATAAAACCATCCAATAGATTCAGAGCTGCAGAGGTGGAATTTTGAGCTGCATCTGCACGGTCTATGAAGCCCCCTAGGGCCAAAACCTAGTTCCCAGTGGCTTTAAAGGGTGATATAAAACACTGAAAATCCAGACTTTCTAAATTACATAGGATAAATTATATATTACACTAGCATAAGTGCCCGGCGTTGCTCAGGTCAGTCGGAGGAGGGGAGGGGGCAGACAGCTGACACCCCCGACCAACCCCAACACCCACCCTTCACCCCTCACCCACCCCGACACCTTCCCACCCCCCTGACCAACCCCAACACCCCCTGGCTCACTTACCCCCCGACCAAACCCGACAACCCCACCTGACCCCCCCAAGCAAACCCGGCACCCCCACCTGACCCCCCCGACCAAACCCGACACCCCCACCTCACCCCCTGAGCAAACCCGACACCCCCACCTCACCCCCCGACCGAACAGTGTATTTAATAATCTGTGTGCTACACAGTGCACCGTGAGCCGGGGGGGTGTCGGGTTTGGTCTGGGGGGGGGGGGAGTTGTCGGGGTGGGTGAGGGGTGAGGTGTGGGTGCTGGGGTTGGTCAGGGGGTTTTGCGGTTGGTGGGGGGGTGAGGTGGGGGGGTGAGGTGGGGGTGTCGGGTTCGGTTGGGAGGTAAGTGAGCCAGGGGGTGTCGGGTTTGGTCTGGGGGGGTGGGAAGGTGTCGGGGGGGGGTGAGGGGTGAGGTGTGGGTGTTGCGGCTGGTCAGGGGGTGTTGCGGCTGGTGGGGGGGGGGTGAGGTGGGGGTGTCGGGTTTACTTGGGGGGATGAGGTAGGGGTGTCGGGTTCGGTCAGGGGTAAGTGAGCCGGGGGGTGGGAAGGTGTCGGGGTGGGTGAGGTGTGAGGTGTGGGTGTTGCGGCTGGTCAGGGGGTGTTGCGGCTGGTCAGGGGGGGTGAGGTGGAGGTGTCGGGTTTACTTGGGGGGGTGAGGTGGGGGTGTCGGGTTCGGTCAGGGGTAAGTGAGCCGGGGGGTGTTGGGTTTGGTCTGGGGGGGTGTTGGGTTTGGTCTGGGGGGGTGGGAAGGGGTCTGGGGGGGTGAGGGGTGGGTGTTGAGATTGGTCAGGGGGTGTTGCGGTTGGTGGGGGGGTGAGGTGGGGGTGTCAGGTTTGGTCGGGGGGTAAGTGGGTCGGGGGGTAAGTGGGTCGGGGGGTAAGTGGGTCGGGGGGTGTCGTGTTTGGTCTGGGGGGGTGGGAAGGTGTTGGGGGGGGTGAGGGGTGAGG
This sequence comes from Sternotherus odoratus, assembly GCA_032164245.1. Taxonomy (NCBI): domain Eukaryota; kingdom Metazoa; phylum Chordata; order Testudines; family Kinosternidae; genus Sternotherus; species Sternotherus odoratus. The sequence goes on along the minus strand of JAVMKO010000009.1, from coordinate 36,349,921 downwards.
GGTGGGTGTTGGGGTTGGTCAGGGGGTGTTGTGGTTGGTGGGGGGGTGAGGTGGCGGTGTCGGGTTTGGTCGGGGGGTAAGTGAGCCGGGGGGGTGTCGGGTTTGGTCTGGGCACCCACCCCGACACCTTCCCCCCCCAGACCAAACCCAACACCCACACCTCACCCCTCACCCCCCCCGACACCTTACCCCCCCCCCGGCTCACTTACCCCCGACCAAACCCGACACCCCCACCTCACCCCCCCACCAATCGCAACACCCCGAGACGACACCAGACACCCCCCGGCTCACTTACCCCCCGACCAAACCCGACACCCCCACCTCACCCCTCCCAAGCAAACCCAACACCCCCACCTCACCCCCCGACCGAACCCGACACCCCCACCTCACCCCCTGAGCAAACCCGACACCCCCACCTCACTTACCGTCCCACCAAACCCAACTCGGATCCATCGCAGGCGGGGAGGGGGCCCAGAGCCGAGGGATTCCGGGGACCTTCGCAGGTGGTGGTGGTGGGGGGGCACAGAGCTGATGGAGTCCGGGGTTCCATTGGGAGGTGGGAGGGGCAGAGAACTGAGGGATCTCCGGGGTTCCGTTGGGAGGGGGAGGGGCAGAGAACTGAGGGATCTCCGGGGTTCCGGTGGAGGAGGGAGGGGTGAGCTGAGCGAGTGAGGTGTCTATTGGAGGGGGTATTATGACATCACCACCTAACCGCCCAGCCGATGTGATTGGCCCTGAAAGACTTTCACCCCTGGGGGGGCGTCAGAGGTGAGATCCGAAAATTTTTCGACCCTTACCAGCATCTAGACCCCAAGACCCCTAACTGTACCAAATTTCAAGTCTCTGGCTCAAACGGTGCAGGAGTTCGCTGTCATACATACATACACCACTTGACTTTTATATATATAGATTATTATATAGTAGAAAAAGTACATTTTTCACACGTTGAGTACTCAAATGGCTAAATCAATTTTTCTCAAACTTGCTCTGGGTTAAAACTAAATTGACCTCATAGAAATTATAACTTTTAAGAACTTTAAAAGGATGTGACAAGAGGATGTTAAAAGGGAAGCTGTGTGTTACCTTAACTAGTGTTTGCCATACACAGCATCAATAATGATCAAATTGGTTGTGATATGTATGGAGGACATATGTCACCACTGTATGCTTTAAAACAAAGAAAAGGAAACTAAGTAGATAAGATCACAAAATGTGGAAACAAGGTAGCTGTTGATATGGGATAGTAATGAAACAGCAAGAAGTAGTGGGCTGGAAGCAAGGAGCAGTGTCAAATACATTTCTATAGAATTTCTTTACTCTGAGAGTGGCTGGAATATAAAATAAAATTACCCAAGTCAGTAATATATACTCATAAATGTGCAGTAAATTTATTCAGGGTGAAGCAAGATACAAAACTATTCATTTGATTTGGGGATGTTATGCTGAGAATACCTGGATAATTTTTGTTACCTACTTTTTTTTTTTAAAGTATGATTAATATTTAATACACATTTAGAACACATTGGCACCACTGGAATCCAAATGAACAACTTGGTCCAAAGCTAACAGCTTTTTTGTTTTTGGGGAGTTAGGGTCAGGCCAGATGGTTACTGGAGGGTGATCCTATTGGGATCCAGGAAGGGGGCGGGCAGATGCTCGCCCACTGCTAAAGAACCTACTCCCAGCCTAACGGGAGTATCCACAAGTCTGTGATTCCAAGTGAGTATGGGGGACAACTAAAGATAAAGCAGGGACAGGAGCGAGGTCACAGGGCTAAACAAAGGAAACCAAGAGATAGAGGGAGCCTATACAGGAAGGATGAGCTCCACCTAAACCAAAGTGGAGCCAGACTGCTGGCACTAACATTGAAAGGTTGTAGAGCAGTTTTTTAAACTAAGAGATGGGGGAAAGCAGATAGCTGCAGAGGAGCACATGGATCTGACAGAGATTTCTCTTAGAGGAGAGTCTATTGATAGAGATTCTCTAGGTTTTAGTCAGGAGGAGTGGATGGAAAAGGATAAAGTAGAGGCCAGATCAGATGAGAAACTTTCACATAAAAAAGAATTGACATCAGAAAAAGGCAGAAAAAAAAGTGACAATTTTTTTAAGTGCTTGTACACAAATGCCAGAAGTCTAAATAATAAGATGGGTGAACTAGAGTGCCTTGTATTAAAGAAGGATATTGACATAATAATAGTCATCACAGAAACCTGGTGGAGTGAGGACAATCAATGGGACACAATCATTCCAGGGTACAAAATATATCGGAAGGACAGAACAGCTTGTGTGGGTGGGGAGTGGCACTATACGTGAAAGAAAATTTAGAATCAGATGAAGTAAAAATCTTAAATGAATCTACATGTTCCATAAAATCTCTATGGATAACAATTCCATACTCTAATAAGAATATAACAATAGGGATTGTAACAGATCACCTTCTCGCCCCCACGTCACAAACAGGCAGGAGGCTCTTCTGTGGCTCCCACAGTGCTCTTTATTCACAGTGCAAGCCCCACCACCAATAGACAGCTTTACAGGTCTCAGGATAGCTCAGGCCCAGCCCTCACTTGGCTGGCCTCAGGAATAGTTAGCTCAGCTACCTTCCTCAGCTCTACTCCTTTCCCTGTACCTTCTCTGTCTCTTTCTCTCTCTGTGTGTGTCTCTCTCTCTCACTCCTCCACACCACCACCCTGGGCTTTCTTCCTGACAGGCTTTTATCCCCCTGAGGAGACTGCCAGGTACAACTCATCAAGCCTGAGCCCTCTGCAGCCCAGGTGGTTAATTAGACTTTTCTGCAGGGAGGTTTGCAGAGGCTTCCCTGCACTCTTAAAGGGGCGGCAGGGCTGGCTCAGGCACTCCTGGCCAGCACCCTGTCACAGGATCTATTACCAACCTCTTGACCAGGGCAGGGATAGTTATGATGAAATGCTAAGGGAGATTAGAGAGACTATTAATATAAAGCACTCAATAATAGTGGGGGATTTCAATTATCCCCATATTGACTGGGTAAATATCACCTCAGGACAAAATGAAGAGACAAAAATTTCTCAATACTTTAAATGAATGCTTTGTGGAGCTGCTGGTACAGGAATCCACAAGGGGAGAGGCAACTCTTGATTTAGTCCTGAGTGGAGCACAGGATCTGGTCCAAGAGGTAACTATAACAGGACTGCTTGGAAACAGTGACCATAATATAACAACATTTAACATTCCTGTGGTGGGAAGAACACCTCAACAGCCCAACATTGTGGCATTTAATTTCAGAAAGGTGAACTATGCAAAAATGAGGGGGTTAGTTAAACAGAAATTAAAGATACAGGGACTAAAGTGAAATCCCTGCAACCTGCATGGACGCTTTTCAAAGACACTGTAATAGTGGCCCTACTTAAATGTATACCCCAAATTAAAACACACAGTAAAAAACTGAAAAAGAGCTACCGTGGCTTAACGACCATGTAAAAGAAGCAGTGAGAGATAAAAAAGCATCTTTTAAAAAGTGGAAGTCAAATCCTAGTGAGATATATAGAAGGGAGCACAAACCCTGCCAAATTAAGTGTAAAAATGTAACAAGAAAAGCCAAAAAGGAGTTTGAAGGACAGTTAGCCAAAAACTCAAAAGGTAATAACAAAATGTTTTTTAAGTACATCAGAATCAGGAAGCCTGCTAAAACTAGTGGGGTCCCTTGGCAACTGAGATACAAAAGGAGCACTTAAAGATGATAAAGTCATTGCAGAGAAACTAAATGAATTCTTTGCTTTAGTCTTCATGGCTGAGGATGTTAGAGAGATTCCCAAACCTGAGTCATCAAAATCATATGGCCACAGGAGTGAACCATCACAAGTATCACAGGAGTCAACTAGCTAGTCAGCTATAGATGCAGAGGCCAAATCGTCAGCATGCTGTGCAGGAGACTTCATGCTTCCCAGAGGGAGGGAGAACAGAGACTGTGAGATTCCCAAACTCTTGCTGCTCTCTCTCTGTTAAAGGGAGAAACTGAGCAAGGAAAAAGTCTGTGCCCCTACCACTGATTTATGGGTTCCTATGGAGTTCTCTCCTTGGCACGTCCACTTTCCCCTCCCAAGAGGGTCCACATACAGTAAAACCTCCATTTAACGGACTAATTCGGGCGAGGGGGTGTCCGTTAAATCAAAAAGTCCGTTATTTAATAAAAAAAAACCCGAGCTGTCGGAGCAGCAGCCCGCCCGCCACAGGGTCGGGGCGGCAGCTCCGCAGCCCGCCCGCTGCCGGGACCGGGGCGGCAGCCGGGAGCCAGCCAACGGCCACCAGGGAAGGGGACCGGGGCCACAGCAGGGAGGGGTCGCGGTCTGATATGGATCAGAAATTTTGTCCGTTGCATCCGAAGTCCGTTAAATCGAGGTCCGTTAAATCGAGGTTTTACTGTATCAGTTTCCTAGAGCAGATAGACTGCTGCCATCTGGCTTTTCATACATGGTGTCTAAAAAGCATGCAAGCATGATCATTAGCATATGCATAATGCTATCATATGCTAAAATCGTATGACTGGAATGGACCTTGAGATGGCATCTAGTCCTGTCCCCTGCACTCATGGCAGGACTAAGCATATAAGACCATCCCAATGTACCCTCTTAGCTGTATTCCCAAAGTTTAGGAGCATGCTGAGCACCCTCAACTACTACTGAAGCCAATGGTAGCAGAGAGGATGCAGTCCCTTGCAGAATCAGTCCATAACATTAGACACAGCATATCTAGGTCCATCCACTTAGCCTGAGGTACATAGAAAAATGCATACATAATTTTTTTAGAATGCCAGAAAGATAAACATTAAGAAGGTAGCTACACAATTCCCCGTTTAAAAAAAACCACAACTATTGCAGTGGGTCTAGAACACTACAGTTGTATTGGTGTTCTGGCCTACTGTTGTTGAATAGTATTTCTTTTATAAGAGAAATGCTAATGGTAGAACATTCTCTCACACAAGAGCCTCTGAAGGTACAGTACACTCTCTAGGAAACACGCTGTGTCTTAGAAATATGAGCTCTGGATTGTTTCAGATGCTACAGGCACATACTGCTTGCCAGACTAACTTCCCGTGATAAAAATGTTTGTTGATAGAAAAGAAAAAGGAGAAAATAAATGTAATTTAGAAGCAGAACTGAATCATCACACGTGAAAACCTTTACAGCAACCCATCTGCAAAAAAAGGCCACACAAATATGTGGTTAGAGCTAGAGTTTCTAGTGACAGTCTTCACTTCCATTATATGGGCTTTTTCTGTAAATATTGAATCAGTTGCTAAGGGACTTCAATGGACAATATGATATCATTCTGTTACAGTACTGGTGGCTAACAAAACTGCATTGTTCAACCAGAACTGAATTTCTTGTCAATACAGCTGTGGTGGAAAATTCTCAATAATCCATTTTGTAAGCCAGTTCTTGTCAGCTGCTGGACCAGACCTGTCCATATTGTTTGGAGCAAAAGAAATTAATATTTCTCTGTCACGATGGGGAAATTCTAGAAAACAGTTCAGTGAACACACTGCCTAACAGCAAAGAGTAATACCCTTTAAAACTAAATAAATAAACAAAAGCTTGTATCAAAAGGAATCTGCTACTTAAAGTGAAACTTTCAAAGAACAAAAGCTATTGGAACAATTTAATAATATTACCTTTTATTTGATTACAAAATCTTAGATCAATAATTTAAGATACTTGTTATGGGATAGATCTATAAATATGAGAACTGAGTAAATAATTCAGAGAATTACTTGTTCAACAAGTTTAGTCTCTCTGTGTTTTAAGATTGCTGCAATTTCTTTGAAGTCATTATTTGAATTTACCCCCAAAAATTTTTATTCCAAACAAATTTGCAAGGAGCATCTGATACTTGACATTTGAAATTCCGAGCGGCACTGGTTAGTTGTGACAGGTCACGCAAGTCACATGGTCTCATTCCTGTTCCCTGCGTGGATGAGAGGGCAGGGAGAAGACACTGAAGCATTTAGTCATTCAGAGAGGTAAGAGAAGTAGCATTAAGAAATTTTAGAAGTTGTGAACTTTTTTCCTTTCTCCACCAGAGACCTTGACTAAGGCATCATTCCTAAAAAAATTAGGCTTCTTGTAAGATTTCTTGTCTGTGTGTAGTCTTTTTCATTTTTTGCATAATATTCACAGCAGGTAATAGCTTATGCATGTGTGGTCCTGGTTGCAAGAGGGTTTTGGAACCCTGCTTTGAAGAAGCATCCCATCCCATATAAAACATACCAGCACATTGCACTTATGTGACTGCAATTTTCCTGTCATCACCACACTGGCACAAAATAACTGTATGTGTGGTCCTAGCTACAAAGGGTGTGGTCAAATTCTAGTCGGCTGGAATAGCCACTGTGCCAGGGGTCTTGTTTGGGGAACTTTGTTCCCTGGTTTTGTTAAGCAGTGTCCCCCTGCACACAAAGAAAAATGCTACCATCAATATGAATACTTAATTGGCAAGCTTAATATTAATTTTCCACAAGTCCTTTTGAAAATAAAACAATTTCTTGATTGCCTGTGTAAAGGAAACTCAGAAGAGATCTGAACATGGCTAAACTAAATTAATTTAAAAATCAGAATGCATACTAATAAAAATCTTTGTACTGTATTTGCCTAGCTCTAATAAATACCATATGTTATATACTGGTACATAAGAAGAAACATTTCTGCCCAAGTTTCTAGGGAGCTTTCGGAAGGCCAGTTTATGAACACTTGGGGAAAAGGCTACTTTTGGATCTGCAGCTTCTCTCTCTCCCTCCCAAAGAGATGGATTCCATTGGCACCTCCTTTCTCCATCCCATCCATGGCACAGGTCCTTTGATGGAGAGCAGCTGCTATTCACTTCTTTTCTGCTAACTGATCCAAGCAGGCCCAGGGTGGGAGGGACACTCGGATGTGTTGAGTTGCCCTATGTGCATGTCGTTCAGTTTATTTATGATGATGGGATTGGCTTGTATGAGAGCTGGTTTATAACGGAGTATATATCGTAAGTCACTGATGAAAGATACATAATTGGTGATAAATAACCTGCTAGTATGACCACCACATTTGTTCTTAATTAGCCTCTATTCACATTAAAGTAAATTTATGTTATCGCCATTAAAAATCATTGCAGAGGACAATCAATATAAAGTTATGATGACAGCAGAATAGTAACAGACAAGGGGTTATGTCTGAATATTTTTTTAATCATCACAGTGTATTAAGATGACCTAGGAAAATAACATTTATATTTCCAATATTCCTTCTCCCTAGTGAAACTGTTTTTATTGGTACATTTTGGCACAACCATTCCTAAACCACTCCCTCCAAATGCTAAATGAAAATAATTCAAGATGACAGATATAATTAGTATTCCTATATTGCTGGAATTTGGATGAATTTTTCTATTCTCTTCCTCCAGGATAAAAATGAACCCAAAACAAAAACAAAGCAATGTTATTTAAGGTCTAAATTCACAGTGCAGCTGTTTGGACCATGCGTCTTAGGCAGATAGGCAGCTGTTTGATTTTACGAAACACAAGGTGTTGCACCATCCACCCACCAGGATTTATAAGATTAAATTAACATTTCTGCACTGGTGCAAACCAATGAGTTCTGCTGGGTGAGAATTAGAAGTTAAACAGAATGAAATTCTTGCTGTTGAGTCAGGACCAAATGGAGAAAATAATTTAGCCATTTTACATGTTTGAGAAGAAAACCTTTTCAGACACCGAAGACAAACAGGGCTTATCTAAATCAAACATATGAAAACTCACCAGACCTTTTATGGCATTTTTCATGTCCAAGTATACAGCACCTGAAGGATCAATGCTCTAGAATGTTGGTATACTGGACACAGCTTCCACTGTTCTGAATTGCTGCATTTCAGCAATAATACATACTCAGGCAAAGCAACATTAAGAGCCACCCACCCAAGAAAAACTATGATCTAAGCTTATTATTAATAGTGCCACCAAAAAGCATAATTTATTCTATATTAAAAAAAAGACACCTATCCATCTATAGAACAAGTTCTCAAACCTTTTTATGGCATTGACTAATGCTATGGAGAACATGTATCAAGAACCTCCTCATTTCCCATTCATGTTTACATAGACAGTTCCCCATCCACAACTGTGTATCATCGCTATTACAACTACAGCAATTGCTTGCATGACAAATGTAATATTAGGAAAGTATCTCTCTATGCATTAGCTGCATTTTAACAGCTGGAAAGGAAGAGGAGAACTGGCACCCTATGGCTAACTAGCTTTCTGCAGATTACCAGTGGTCCATGGATCATAGCGCGAGAACTGTAGAATCCAAGTTTACATACCTTTAAGAGTATTATACTTGGGTAATTAAAGCTATGTGTAATGTTTATGTTAGAAACAGAACAAATTTAAGGCACACAATTCCCTCTAATATATCAACAGCTGTAACCCAGAATATGGGTGGGCAATGGGAAGGAACATACCTGAGCTGATTAACTTTTTATTGATTTTCAGAGCCAATCACAGAAAAATGTAATCAACACACATCTAACATTCATTGAAAAGTTCACTAGGGAATCACAGGTTCAGCTGTTTGAACTCATAAACCAGATTTATATCTAGACAAACTAACAGAGACATCTTGAATTTATTAGTGAAAATGAAAGCAATATACATTTTTAGTTTTGGAAAGGAATTTAATAAGATTTCTTTTTTTTTCCCCTGTGAGAACATGGGAAACATCCAATAATGCATTACCAATGCACTTCTGAAGAGTGCCTCTTATTTACAATATCTATTTCATAATAATTTTACCTTGATTCTCCACACTAGTAAAAAAATCATAATCTAAATTATTCCCATAGCTAAGGGTTTAGTTCTTACAATGAAGGAGAGTTACTTATTTTCTAACTATCAGAGCACAAGTAAATAGGGTTTTTAAGGACATCTGTTGGGCATTTTGAAATTTCTTCTGGATGGATGAACATTTTCATAACGCACTACTAAAATAAGGAGAATGAATTATGAAACATTCAAAATTGTGTTGAATTAAGTAGGGTTGGTTGAAAGTTTTCCATTGAAACAATTTTTTAAAACAAAATTTGATTTTTGACTGAACAAAATTTTTTACAAAAAGTGTCTGCTTGCCACAAAAAAAAAAATGCAGATTTAAACTGACTCCAAGACACTAATCTATCAAGCCATGATAGCAAGCAATATTTTTCAGACACAGTTGCAAAATATGTTACAGGAGACTGAAAAATTAAAGTGAAGCTTGATTTAGAGCTATTAACCCATCTATCCAAGACACAGTTCTGAAAGACAGAATTAGACAAGGAAGTAGAAAGCATGAAAGGGCAGGGATGGTGTCCCTATCCTCTGTTTGCCAGAAGCTGGAAATAGGCGACGGGACAGATCACTTGATCATTACCTGTTCTCTTCATTCCCATTGAAGCACCTGGCATTGCCCACTGACAGGATACTGGGCTAGATGGACCTTTGGTCTGATCCAGTATGGCAGTTCTTATGTTCTTATGATTTGGGAAAGGATAAATGAACAAACAAAATGTTCATTTCCTGATCTGAGCAGTAAAAACCAGAAACCTTCTGATGGTTTATGCACTTACATGAATGCTACAAAGCACCAATATTAGTTAATGCCAAGTAAAAACTGTCTAGCCCCCTGGAGTTTAATCTTGAACAGAACACTAGTATTTACAGCTGAGTGAGCAAAGTTTTCATGCCGTAACGTGCTTCTCAGATTATTTTTGTCAATAAGGTGTGAAAGATAATCGTGAATGAAAAGCTTTCAAAATAGACATGTTCCTCATGAGAAAACGATGTCAATTACAAGAGTGCTCTGGTAGAACACCTATGCAGTAAAAGGATGCTTAAACCAGATAGAAGATGTAAAAAAAGAGACAACACACAAATGGCTCTTTCAAGCACATCAGGACACAAGAAGAATTAAATCCATGCCCCGACATCCTGCAACAAAAAGCCAGTTTCTGAAAAACATCTCACTACTGTAACTTTACCTCAAGGAACTGGTTGAATTCTCTTTTGGAATGTCACAAATCCTGACCTCTTTGCTATTCATATATTCTGAATGTTTTGGGAATTCATATTCAGAGATTAAGAGATTTTGAAGGCCAAAATAGACCACTGTGTCTGGCTTCAGGCATAACACAGTCCAATTAATTAATTCCCTGAATTAATTCCTGCTTCAAATCCAATAGTTATAGCTGAACCAGAGCATATGTTTTAGCAAAATATTTAATCTTGATTTAAAAATTTCCAGTAATGAAGACTCCATTAAAACCTTTGGTAAATTATGACAGTGGCTAATTACCCTTGCTATTAAAAATGTGCATATTATATCTAGTCTGAATTTGCCTAGCTTCTACTTCCAGCCATTGAGTCTTGTTACACCTTTGCTAGAATGAAGAGCCGTCTATTATCAAATTTCTGTTCCTCACATAGGCACTTATAAACTATGATCATGTCACACCTTAACCTTGTCTTTGATAACCTACTCTTTGTCTTTGAGGAATTCTCTTCTATAACGTCTTTCAGGAATTCAGTGAGCAGGAACTAAATGTTTTGGTCCACAACTATAGAATGTCTTCCAAAGCTAACAGCAGCCTTACTGAATGCAAGCTCTTTCTATGTCCCTCATGCTTGCTGGTACCCTCCCATTGCAGTGCTAGTCTACTGAAGAAAATATGCAACATCTTAGTAATTCTATGGTCAGTCACTGCCCCATGCTTTTTGATAAATAAGGATAACACCATTGCAGCAGGGTGATACCACGCCAACAAATGCCAGACCTAAATCAGGAATGAAAATTTCAATGTCTTTTTAGAACATTAATCTGAGGAGGGATGCCAGGGAAGAAAGGATCCATAGGAACAAGATTACAAAGAGCTGAAAAAATTACCTGTCACTGATGAAAAGCTTAAAGTGCGCACACACATACACATGCGCTCACAGAGGGAAATTCAGGCTGATGTTTAAATAAAGTTGTTTTTCCTCAAAATCTTAAATCTCTTCAGATACGGAACATCTGCAGGCTATCAGAAATGATCTGGTGGTCAGACATGTGATAAAAGATCAAAGGAAAAAATGGTTTCTCTCTAATCCCTGAGACCTATGGGACCCAAGAATACATGCTGGAGGATGTCACGCAGCAGATAAAATAGCAGTTTTGAAGGGTTCCAAAGAATGTCATGGACAAGCCTTCACAGGAAGGACGGTGGATGTGAGATGGGGTCTTGAGTAAATGGATGAAAAACAGAATGTTCTTGAGGCTTGAAAAAAGCCCAGGTAAAACTGTCGCATGCAGAGGTGGCACAAGTTTCCAAATCAAAGGGCTGGTATATGTAGCACAAATATGGAAAATCAAAAGGCAGGTCAAAAGCAGTAACTAATGGTTCCCAGAAAAACGGTGGAGAAGCCATTGTAACTACCCTCCATTCAGCGCTACTTAGAACAATGAACAACATTTCATCTGAAAACCAGCAATTTCTAAAAATCTTCTTCCAAGGTCAGGGTAGCAGCCTACAGGGCAGTGATTCTGCTTGCACCAACAGCAAGGTTTCAGAACAGTGTTTGCTTTTTGTGTAGAAAAATGATGATAAAAAGCATCTTTTATTCAGCAGCTGTTATAATCTCTTTCTGTCTCTTAAATATCCCTGGGATTAACTGTAGGCAACTTGGAGAACCCCCCCAAAAACGTATTGCAGTTATTGTGCAATACAACTTGTCTGTTTCACCCACAACTGTCTTGGCACTTCCCGCAGCTGCTCCACCCATATGCAACATCCTTCTGTGCATTTTATTTCTTTAAATATACATTTCATACTGCGCACTAGCCCATGCTGAGCTACCAAGTTACCTTCATGATATTTTCTTGTTCCTGCTCCATTAATTACTGCCTTTTGGTAGTGTAACATGTCTTTTCCTATTTTGTAAGCACTTCATGGCAGTATATCTTTGTTGTCAGATGCTTAGCACATTTTTGGGTGAGGTAAGAAATTATTAAAAAAACCTTGCATGATACATATACAACCTTCATCTTTTCAAAGTAAAAAACTTTTCTTATAGTCTTGTTTCAAAGGTCTGTTGACTGCTTAAACACAAAAACACGCACAAGCTAACAGCAAGGGTACAAGCGCTCTGTCAAAATTATCTGGATTTGTACTGTACAGAGACTGTGCTATCTTGGAGGTTTGGTTTGGGCTTGTCTGCACTTTCAACACTGTGAGAACAGTAAAACATTGCTTAAAGTTTAGCACGCCCTGTAAATGTAATATACACTTCCCTTATTTCCTGCTGGAATGGACATGCATTCAATACAGTACGTGCAGTCTTTCCCTTCTGTCATGTGTGAGGATTGGCTGGGTGACTGCCTTTTGGATAAGGTTTCAAGGAGTGTCACTACAGTAAGCGATGCATTCTGTCAGCATCAGATATCTGTGCCCTGGAACAGAAAATCTCTGACAGAATATACTTCAAAGTTAGCTTTCAAATACACCTCCTCCTAAGGGTAAGAAAGACCTTAGAAAGGCATCTTCTCTAGTTATTCCCAGGAAACAGATAGCGTGAAGTTTAATTACTCATCTTTTAAAGTAGTTTCTTATTAACAACAATAATAATTTCTCTATCCTTAGAATCTGAGCAAATTCTGAGTAAAATAGCTGCACTAAAGGGAAACATCTGCAGAGCTTGGGGCTTGTAATTTTAGTCTTCAATAATATTAAATTTCAAGTTACCTGCTCAACTAGGTCAAAATTAGCGATGAAGACTCCACCATTACAACATGGACCACTGTTTCCATTCTCTGCCAAACTGTCCCATCCCTGTTCACACCCATGGAATGCCCACATCTCCCTCCTCCACAGTCTTGACATTCAGACTATGCATGTCTCCCACACATCTCTCAAAGTAGGATGTTTTAGTGCCGCCTCTGTACACAACTCACAACTTTTAAACTGTTTATGGCTCTTAAGTACCCACACTTCAGCACTATGCCATACTGGAGGAAACCAGTTGTGTTTGACAGACATGATCTAAATGGTATTTCAGCCAATACGTTCAAGACTGCTCCCAGGTTGAAGGAAAGAGCAAAAACATGCAGTAGGAACATTCAAGGAACAGGAGAAAGCCAGAAGGTTCCTTAACCCTTTGGTCTTCTTTTTACCCTCTGTTTCTCTCCTGTTCCCTAGCTTCTTCTCACATCCTCATCCTTTGTCCTTATATAAGCTTACATTTTCCCTACCATGCATTTACTTGGTTGGGTACTACTTTTTACTCCCTTCTTGCTCCTACCAGCTGTGCTCCCCTGGTTACCTTTTCCAAACCTGAAGAAGAGCTCTGTGTAGCTGCAAAGTTTGTCTCTTCCACCAACCGAAGTTGGTCCAATAAAATATATTACCTCACCCACCTTGTCCCTCTCATATCCTGGGACCAACGTGGCTACAATAACACTGCAAACAATGTATAATTTTTTATCTCCTGATGTGGTATTAGTAATCTGAACTGCCATTTTTCTCTCTCCCCCACTCCCAACAATATAACCTAACATGTGGTTCCCATTATTGAAATACAGTTCTTCAGAAAACAGAAGAGTATGTTTAATACCCTTCCTCACAACAAATTGACATCTGTATGTTAGAGCCATACAAATACATCACATTTGCTAGCTCATCCCTTGAATGAAGTATAAAATGTCCACCATTCCAATCCTGTTTCCTTTACATGGAAATGAATGGATTTATTGCTAGCCATTTTAGAGCATATTAAGTCAAACCATAACAATTAAGTACCTTCCAGGGCTTGTTAGAGATTATCAAATTCTGTCTGAAAAACAGATAGGCATGGGTATGAGAAGCAATAATACAAACCTTTGTCTGTTACAGCTTTCCCCCTATTCCATTTTGTTTCTTACAGCTGTCCCCTTACTCCATTTTGTTTTTGTTCTCATCCTGTGGCTGCCCCTCCCTGGATGTTAAGTTGTTTACCAGGGCCACTGCCTTCTCAAAGGGAGAGCCCCTTAAGTTGTTTACCAAGAGCCATTGCCCTTTACAAAGGGATGGCCACTTGTGCTGCGTGCTAAGTGGGACGACTGCCCTGTTCAAAGGGTTGGTCCTGTTATCACCTTGTTAAACCTGGGCTCGGTGTAGGGTAGGCAATGTCCAGAGCTGCAAGACCTAATGCGTTTTTGAGATCCTGGGCATGAGTCATAGGCCTCATGTGCTTTTGAGTCCTGAGGTGGGAACTCACACCTATGGTCCTAAGGTCCTAAGGTCCAGGACTCTTCCCAGACATGTGTCTATGCTCACCTGCAGTTTTTTCCTGTATCTCCTCCCCTATCAGGATTACTGGCGGGGAAACTGCCTGAGTTTGCCTTTAAGAACAGGCATTTTTGAAACAAACATCAGAAAGGTTCCTGCATTGCTACCTGGTCTGATCAGCCATGGGTTCTGGGGGGTCCTTTCTCCGCTCTCGTTTTATTTTTGAGCGTACCCCCGTTTTTAACCCCCCCCCCACGAAGAACGAATTGCTGCCTGAGAGACCTCCTGATTATCAAGACCGTGCCGAGCCCTCCTTGCTTCTTCTGATGCTGTTGCTGCTTCTGCCTTTGCTGCTGCCTTGGGGACTGGTGAGAATCCCTCTGTGAAACTTTCTATACTTTTATTACTTTAGCTGCTGGCTCTGTTTCCCCAGCACACAGACTCAAACTAAACCTTGGTCTGTGTCTTAAAACCTCTCTTAAACTCCTTGGTCTGTATCTGTAATCTGTTTCTTGCTTTGCAGCGCCTTTGCTGCTAGAAATAAGCCTGTGCCTTCCTGGACTGTATCCTGGGCTGCCAGCTTGCAGCCACCACTAGTTAAATCCCCCTCCCCCTTTGGAGCTGTATCCTGGGCACTCACCACTCTGCCCTCTGAAACTACCCCTAGTATAAGGTGCACCCATTAGGTTAGATTTTGTCTTTTAGTCTAGATAAGTTGTAATTTCATTTTGCATAGCTGTAGTTAAGTTAGGTTTAGGAAATTGCTTGCATTGTACCCTGTAAGTTAGCATTAAAGAATTGTTGCATTGTGTTTTGTTACTTGCTAATTTGTGTAGTTTTGGTTCAGTTAAATCATAGATAAGATTTTGCTGTGTTTTGTATAATTACCTCTCTGCTGTTTAAACTTGCAGCCTGTCTGTTCTGTGTCTCCCTGAGTTTAAATCTCCCTCCACCACGTGCTCCTCTTCCCCCATCCCCCAACCTTACTTCTCTACCACTTTCTCTCTCTCTCTCTCTCTCTCTCTCTCTCTCTCCCTCTCTGCTGTTTCAACTTACAGCCTGTCTTCTCTCTCTCTTTCTAGCATAAAACCCCATTGGTTACCCCTTTCCTCTCTAACACACCTCACATTTTACATTTACACTACTGAGACACATTTTTACCTAAAATTGTTGGTTATTTAACACATTTTACCCATACTGTTAGTCGGTTACATGCTGCTGTGACACACTCTTTACATAGAAATTGTTAGCTACCTGTTACCAATTAACACTGAAGTATAAATGTTACCAACTGTATTGTACCCCACTGTATTGTACCCCACTATTGAAACCCCCTATCCCATTTACTAAAAGAAACCCCTCCCCAATTGTCTACTTTAACAAACCCCATACCCCTCACTATTGAATTTTCCCTGTTTTTGCATTTTCTTAATAAAGTTTATTTTGCACCCCACCTGTGTGGTAATTGCTCCCCAAGATCCCATATACCTGCTGGTAGGGACAACCTTATGACAAATCTGGATTTTAAGACTCCTGATTGTATTTAGGTAATATGTTAAAATGTTCAGGTCAACTTAACAAAGCTCTCTGGAAGCTTTTAAGAGGCTGACTGAAAGCTAAACACTTTTGCTGCAATAGGAAAAAAAAGTGCAATATAACCTGTTACAGTGAAATATTTTAAAATGATTTTACCAATTACTTTTTCAGTAAAAAGTCATTCACAAAAGTGCAATCACCAAAAAGGACAGCTGTTTGTTTATTTTTAACATGGGTGAATATGTGGTAAATTATGTCTATGAAAACAATCAGTATCTGGCCTTGATTCAGGAAAACATTTAAGCACATGCTTGAGTATTCTCTCCTGATTAGGAATTCTGAACTGAATGGGAGCCTGTATGCTTTGTGAAATTACCTCTCATTAAGCTATCGATAAAAGGTGCTTAAATATAAATAGGCATTACAGCATTAGAGGAACCCAACACCTTTTGGAGCAAACTGACGATGGTACAAATGGATTCATATTGACAATTTAGAAGTGTTAAGTCAAGATAAGTGAAAGTTACTTAGAAAAACCATATACCACCAATTACTATAATGAGAAAAAAATTCTACAAGGCATGAAAAAAGCAGCTACATCACTCAACCAACTAGACTTTTAAAAAAAACAACAAAAACAACACCAACTTTGGCATCTAGTTCCCATTTACATTACTTTGGCAGTGCAAAGGATCTTTAAAATGTGTGTGTGTGTGTAATTTACTTCCACTTTCAGGCACCTTTATATTGAGAAAGAGAAACAGGCCTTGAAAGATTTCTGAAACGAGTTTTACCATAGATTGCTAACTTTTACAAATACTCATGCTTTAGATAAACGAATGTTAATAAGCTCTCATTGACTATTATACATGGCACTACAGACCTATTACTGTTTATTTTGTCAGGTTACTTTCAATCAATGCATATTAAAGAGAGCTACCATAGTGTCCATGGCAGAGAAAATCATTAGCAGCAAGTAAACATGTGTGCATGTGTGTGCACTTGTTTTCTTGGAAAATGTCTGGTAAGTAAAAAAACCAACAATTTCTGTTAATCTAAAATCATATTTCCAGGAGTTAATGTGGTTGTTCCCTAACCAAGGCGAGTGGGACTGGAAATGCAATTCTTTATATTTACATTTCAAAGGATTCCAGCAAAGGCAAAGATTGTCAATCATTAAACTTGCAACATAGGTTGCTGCCATTACTCCTATAAAATGAGCTAACTTTTGCCCCCAGGAAAAGTACGCTGGTCATTTGGAATACCAGGCCTCCTGCCAGTGAAAGCCTAAAATATGTAGATATGTGGTGTCCTTCCTAGGTATAGGTTGTTCCCATAAATCTTGATTAGCTCCCCTAAACCTGCCTTTAGAATCAGATAACACCTCTTCCTTAGCTGATCAAGAAAAGTTTGTGCACCGCATTATCTACATTGAGATGATCACTGAAAAGCTCCTTAATCCTTTGCCTCTGATCCACTCCCTAGTCAGGACCCAAATGTTCTGACCAGAATAGAGAGAGATCACTGTCATTTGCATACCAACATCTTAGAAAGTAATGCTATTTATTGTTATAGCATGTCCATATAATAGAACATTCTTCAAAGCTAATGAAGGCATGTGTGTGTGTGTGTGTGTGTGTGTGTGTGTATATATATATATCTTTACCCTACTCTGTTGTGTATATCTATATATAAATACAACAGAGTAGGGTGAACAGTAAAAAGGCTGCATTAGGTGGATAGTAAGAATGTGGGGGAAATAAAGGATCAGGGAGCAAAATCTGACTGGTTTCAGAACAAAGTAGCTTGGTGCAGAGAGATCATGCTCACTCTTTGGTAAGGTCTGACGTGTGTTTATGTTGAAGGTATCCTCAGGACAAACCTAAAGGCTGTGCATACATCAGGAAAATAAGTTTCCAAGAACACTGCCTGGCTGCACAAGTAATTTACAGTCTCTCAGCTGCTGAGACTGTGAACAGTGGCACTTTGTAATCTTACGGGCAAAACAGCTCTAATGCCATCTGGTCATGTGTTTCCGGCCAAGATCACTTAATGCAGGCTGTGATGAAAAGTTGTGTGCATCCCCCTAAAAATCCAAATTATGCCAGCTGTGCCACAAAGTCATTTGGGCATTCAAGGAGCTCAGCTGTCACTACTCCTTTCTGAAGATGGGAAGCAGGCTATCATGCCTCAGTAAGAGATCTAATTTTTCCTAGATGGCCTTAAGTTACTTCTTGTGTTTGGGAAAAGACCCAAATGAAAGCAAATGCAGTTCCCTTCCATCAAAATGGTTTCTTTTGAAGCTAAGAACTAACAAAGGAGCATACAGGTATTGGTAAGGTGACCATAAATCCCGTTTTTAAGCCCTGTCCCAGCTGTCCTGACTTTTTTGGCAGATCTGTGCATTCGTCCCATTTGCTCTTGCCAACTGATTATCAGCTGGCAAGAGCAAACTGGACAAATGCAGGTTTGCTCAAAAAGTGGAGTGCAACCCCTAGTGGGGTGCAAATGAATGTGAGGGGGGAGAAGCGAGGGGGAGCGGCAACACCAGCCCTGCACGGGAAGGGGGGGGGGTGTTGGGAGAGAAGCTTGGGCCAGGCCATCACCATGCAGGCGGCTGGCCAGGTGGGCTTGGACTAGTCCCACATGTGGGGAGGAGAGGGGGTCAGCTCCATGGGTAGCCAGTGGCGAGGGGGGGGGAGGGGGGGAAGTCCCATGCAAGCGGGAGAGGGGGCTCCAGAATTAATGTGAAATTCACTCCTTTCTTCATTTTATTGTTATTCTGAGTTTCTTATTCTATGTACGAAAGCAACTCTCAAACACATATCTAAACAGCACTATAATGGTGACTTTCTGTGATCTCTGTGATTTCTGCAACGGCTGGTGCACCTTGCTCAGGGACAGCCAGGCAGTCCCTGGGAGAGATGCACCAGCCACTGCTGGGGCAGTCTCAGGCCCCCACATCCTCCAGCCGAGCAGTAGAGTTAGGGTGTGGAAGAGGATAAGGGGTTGGGCATGGGCCGGGATCTAGGTGATGTTTACCACATTGAGAAAGGGGGCAAATTTCAATGAACATAGGCCATACAGTTCTCTGTGCAGTGAGAGACAATACAATTTTGGGTTTACACACTCCAGAGGGGATATGCACTCGAATGCTGGGTAATTGATTCCCAGCTGAGTCTTCCTATGCAGAGCTAATCTCGATGTCTGTGTCTTTCTGCGACTGGATGTGTCCCTCTCTGTGTTTGTGCTCGAGGAGGCTTGAGGACCTGGCTGAGTGTGGTAGGACAGGCAGGCTCAGTGGTGCTCCACTACATCAGGTGGCATCCAGGTAAGGGGGTGACCCCTTAACAGGTGGTACCCGCACGTGCCCTTATACCCAGTAGCTCAGTGGTTAGAGCACTGAGCCAGGATGTCAAAGTCCCTCCTCAGCCTGATATGGAATAGGAACTTGAACCCAGGTTTCCCATTTTCCCCGGTGAGTGCCCTAACCACTGGGCTGTAGAGTCAATCTTCACCTAAAGGCTATTGACTGAGTACCCCTAAACACACACACTACAGACAGCCACTTACCCCAAGGATCCTGTATTTGCTCGTCCTTCACCTGGAGAACTCCCTCTCAAAACTCCTTGTTTGCAGCCCCTGTTCGCAAGCCCATTTATTTGACAAGCGATTTATTTATTGACAAGCTATTTATTGTTCAAAGTTATTTACTTGTTCCCATAATATAAGAACTAGGGCCCACCCAATGAAATTAGTGTGCAGTAGGTTTAAAACAAATAAAAGGAAGTTCTTCTTCACACAGCGCACAGTTAAGCTGTGGAACTCCTTGCCTGAGGAGGTTGTGAAGGTTAGGACTATAACAGGGTTTAAAAGAGTACTGGATAAATTCATGGAAGTTAAGTCCATTAATGGCTATTAGCCAGGATGGGTAAGAAATGGTGTCCCTAGCCTCTGTTTGTCAGAGGAGGGTGATGGACGGCAGGAGAGAGATCACTTGATCATTATCTGTTAGGTTCACTCACTCCAGGGCACCTGGCATTGGCCACTGTCGGTAGACAGGATACTAGACTAGATGGACCTTGGTCTGACCCAGTACGGCCTTTCTTATGTTCTTATGTTCATATCTTTGGTGCAATGACTACTCGAGTATTTTATACAAACTGGAACACCTTCAACAAGAGAAACACCCCCACCTCAGACTGTCTCACAGTCCAGACAACGCCAGAAAACTATGCCAGAAAACTAAAAAAGAGCCACCGTGGCTTAACAAACAACACCAGAAAACTAAAAAAGAGCCACCGTGGCTTAACAGCCAAGTAAAAGAAGCAGTGAGAGAGAAAAAGGCATCTTTTAAAAAGTGGAAGTCTAATCCTAGTGAGGTAAATAGAAAGGAGCATAAGCACTGCCAAATAAAGTGTAAGAATGTAATAAGAAAAGCTAAAATGGAGTTTGAAGAACAGCTAGCCAAAAACTCAAAAGGTAATAACAAAATGTTTTTTAAATATGTCAGAAGCAGGAAGCCTGCTAAACAACCAGTGGGGCCCCTGGATGACAGAGATACAAAAGGAGCACTTAAAGATGACAGAGTCATTGCAGAGAAACTAAATGAATTCTTTGCTTCAGTCTTCACGGCTGAGGACGTTAGGGAGATTCCTAAACCTGAGCTGTCTTTTGTAGGTGACAAATCTGAGGTATTGTCACAAATTGAAGTATCAGTAGAGGAGGTTCTGGAACTCATTGATAAACTTAACTGTAACAAGTCACCGGGACCAGGTGGCATTCACCCAAGAGTTCTGAAAGAACTCAAATGTGAAATTGCAGCACTATTAACGAGGGTTTGTAACCTATCCTTTAAATCGGCTACTGTGCCCAGTGACTGGAAGATAGCTAATGTAACGCCAATATTTAAAAAGGGCTCTAGAGGTGATCCTGGCAATTACAGACCAGTTAGTCTAACGTCCGTACCGGGAAAATTAGTTGAAACAATAGTAAAGAATAAAATTGTCAGACACATAGAAGAGCATAAATTGTTGGGCAAAAGTCAACATGGTTTCTGCAAAGGGAAATCGTGTCTTACTAATCTATTAGAGTTCTTTGAAGGGGTCAGCAAACATGTGGACAAGGGGGATCCGGTGGACATAGTGTACTTAGATTTCCAGAAAGCCTTTGACAAGGTCCCTCACCAAAGGCTCTTACGTAAATTAAGCTGCCATGGGATAAGAGGGAAGATCTTCTCATGGATTGAAAACTGGTTAAAAGACAGGGAACAAAGGGTAGGAATAAATGGAACTTTTTCAGAATGGAGAGGGGTAACTAGTGGTGTTCCCCAAGGGTCAGTCCTGGGACCGATCCTATTCAACTTATTTATAAATGATTTGGAGGAAGGGGTAAACAGTGATGTGGCAAAGTTTGCAGATGATACTAAACTGCTCAAAGTAGTAAGGACCAAAGCAGACTGTGAAGAACTTCAAAAAGATCTCACTAAACTAAGTGATTGGGCAACAAAATGGCAAATGAAATTTAATGTGGATAAATGTAAAGTAATGCACATTGGAAAAAATAACCCCAACTATACATACAATATGATGGGGGCTAATTTAGCTACAACCAATCAGGAAAAAGACCTGGGAGTCATTGTGGATAGTTCTCTGAAGGCATCCACGCAGTGTGCAGCGGCAGTCAAAAAAGCAAACAGGATGTTCGGAATCATTAAAAAAGGGATAGAGAATAAGTCAGAGAATATCTTATTGCCCTTATACAAATCCATGGTGCGCCCACATCTTGAATACTGCGTACAAATGTGGTCTCCTCATCTCAAAAAGGATATACTGGCACTAGAAAAGGTTCAGAGAAGGGCAACTAAAATGATTAGGGGTTTGGAACGGGTCCCATATGAAGAGAGGTTAAAGAGGCTAGGACTTTTTAGCTTGGAAAAGAGGAGACTAAGGGGGGATATGATAGAGGTATATAAAATTATGAGTGGTGTGGAGGAAGTAAATAAGGAAAAGTTATTTACTTGTTCCCAAAATAGAAGAACTAGGGGCCACTCAATGAAATTGGCGTGCAGCAGGTTTAAAACAAATAAAAGGAAGTTCTTCTTCACACAGCGCACAGTCAACCTGTGGAACTCCTTACCTGAGGAGGCTGTGAAGGCTAGGACTATAACAGGGTTTAAAAGAGAGCTGGATAAATTCATGGAGGCTAAGTCCATAAATGGCTATTAGCCGGGATGGGTAATGAATGGTGTCCCTAGCCTCTGTCTGTCAGAGGGGGGTGATGGATGGCAGGAGAGAGATCGCTCGATCATACCTGTTAGGTTCACTCACTCCGGGGCACCTGGCATTGGCCACTGTCGGTAGACAGGATGCTGGGCTAGATGGACCTTTGGTCTGACCCAGTATGGCCGTTCTTATGTTCTTATGTCCCTGTGGTTAGAGCACTTACATGGGATGCAGAAGATGTGGGCTCAAGTCCCTGCTCCACAACCAGCAAAGGGGGGATTTGAACCCCCGTCTCACACCCCCTAGATGAGTATTCTATCTACTTGGCTATTCGGTACAAGTCCTCTGCTAGTAGAGTTTTGTGTGACAGTTTAGAAAGAAAAAGCATGGCACTCCTTCAGAGTCTGAAGGAAAACTAAAGAAGTCCATTCATCAACGATGCCTTGACACCGGCTCCAGAGACTTTTATATCAGTTCCATGTATTCTTAGGAGTGTAAAATCAGTGAATTTGTATTAGGTTAATACACATAGCAATCATAATTTTGGGAGTGTGCTGAGGGGGAAAAATTGAACACAACTACTACTCCTTAGATAGAAATAATTTTCTCTACAGATTTTCTCTTGCTTACAATGGAGTACAAAAACATTGATTGTGTCTGCAATAGACTAATATGCTAGTAGGTTCACTACATTAGTCACACAAAGCATGGTATACTCATTTTTCATATATTAATTCATTCATATCTGTAAATAAGCAATTATAAATTGTTCCTTGGATATTAGTTTCATTAATTTGATAGGATGTTACAGAATAATTCATTGCTAACAGGAGTTGATGAGCTACCACTTCATTGCTGAACTATCTGTATCCAGCAATCTGTAATATTACTTACATTAACTTGGGTTCGTAGAATGAATTTCTCGTCAGAAGGAAAACAACCCCCAGACATGTTTTTAAGAAGCAGAGTTATTTCAGTTCATTTTGAATCTCTAGCAGCACAGAAAGAGTTACTGGGCTGTTTCCAGATGAACCTTGCTATGAAACATCTTAATTCTGTGTTAACGCTACACATGAGTGCTTGATGTTTACATGCAAAGTGGCCAATAGTACAGATAATTAATAAAATGTATCGTGGTGATTTGGCTGTAAGAAAGGAAATTTATTGGATGGATTTGAACTGATGTAAATTTGCTGCTGGAAGGAGCAGGGTTCACGGGTTGTTTGGGAAGCTTTCGGTGTACAGTACAGGAAATGCCAAACAGTCCAATTACAATGATGAAAGTGCTCAATCAACATGCTGTGGCCTCTCGCTCTGGTAGGAAAACATTTTATCCACATAGCAGTTTGTGGCTTGCATAGATAGCGCCCGTTATCTCAAACGGTTGTCCTTTTGAAACCCATTGCACAACAGAAGGACTGCAATTTTTATGACAGCACAGATTCCAATCTTTTTAGCCCTTTTAAGGTAAATTAATCATCGTAGCCTTCTGAAAGGGAAAAACTACCCACGGATATGCTGCCGCTATTCATTATTCCTTTAAACGGGCTATTCCTGGTCA
Source organism: Sternotherus odoratus (assembly GCA_032164245.1). NCBI lineage: Eukaryota > Metazoa > Chordata > Testudines > Kinosternidae > Sternotherus > Sternotherus odoratus. Next base: position 36,326,317 of record JAVMKO010000009.1, on the reverse strand, counting down.
CAAGGACTCGTCTACCCATCTGTGGCTACAAATCTAAATCTATTCCATAGATATCCTCCCACTACTGATCATGCAGCTTCTTTTTGTGTGCTGTCTCCCAGTTCCTTAGCACTATGCTCCTGCAGAGTCTGAAATTATATGTGTGTGTGTGTGTGTGTTTTTCCTAGCGTTATTCCCGCACTATGGCAGGGTCCGCTTAGACTGGAAACAACCAGTGATACGACTGGGGTATACTCCAACCGATGCGTCGTTCCATCTGTCGTTGGAGACATTTTATACCATTTTATGCCAGGTGTTAAGCCTACAGCACCTGGTATTCCCAGGAGGTCCCCCATCCAAGTACTAGCCAGGCCCAACCCTGCTTAGTTTCCGAGATCAGACGGGATCGGGCGTGTTCAGGGTGGTTTAGCTGTAGCAAATAAATAAATAAATAAATAAATAAATAAAATAAATGTTTGTGTGTGCGCACGCATCTAGGTGATTATACATATATTTGTTGGGGTTAACTGACCTCTCAATACAAAGGAGAGTCACCTTACTTGTAAACAGAGAGATACAGCCCTCATTTTCATTGTCCTTTTTATAGAGCATAAAACAGTACTTTTGATTACTTAAATATGAATCTTTATTTGTAACGACTTGATACAAAGCCTATTGAAGTCAGTGAAAAAATTCCTTTGGAGCTGTAAACTAGGTGCCCGCACATTGTATAAATTGCAGCTGTGATGGGCAGGATGGTCAGAAAATTAAAATCCACCGCTTTACAAACCAGAAGGAATAAGTCAAAGCTGTTTTCAGCTATTCATTTAGGGCCCAATACAACAGCCACTGAAGTCAATGGGAATTTTTTCACTGACTTCAATAGGCTTTGTATCAAGTCGTTACAAATAAAGATTCATATTTAAGTAAACAAAAGTACTGTTTTATGCTATATAAAAAGGACAATCAAAATGAGGGCTGTATCTCTCTGTTTACAAGCAAGGGCACAAAGTTATAAATATAGGAGTTGTTATGCCAGATCAGACTCTCGATCAATCTGCTTCAGTACTCTCTCTGTGGCAGTAACATATTCATCATACTTCAGAGAAAAGTGAACAGCACAGTACACCTGGCCAGCTACGCAATTCTGTAGACTGGGAGTAAATTGCTTCTGGACAATTGCATACTGTCATCTTGCAACCTGAAGTTAAGAGAATTGGTTACCAGTACAATTGTCATTGGGATAGGTGGCAGTATTAACAGTTTTGTAAATCTACTCCCATTATTAGCCTTTGACACCACATCTGTTACAATAATGCTCTAATGCCATTCACTGTGCGAGATAGATTCTAAAAACAACTAGTATTCCGTTCTAGATTCATTTATACTCTTAAAGTACAGCTATGTAAATGCCATTATGTTCACTTAAAGCCAATATTTCAATGATCCATCCTTGCTTGGTTTTTCTTTTGCCCTTTAGAATTACAGAAGGCCATACACTTATGGATGTCTGTGTGTGATGACTTAAGAGTCTTCCAGTCTACATTTTTGACTCCCACCATACCTACAGTTTCAGTCTTTTTAGGAGTTCCTACCAACATCACTGATTATATGGCTCTGACCATACCAAACCTTGGGTTTGGTTAGATGACCTGTCAGACTGTCACAATGGCCACAGAGAATGGCCACAAGTGAAGATATATAACAGATGTAACATCTCAGTGTAATGCACGCAGACCTGGAAGTCCTTTAAAATTAGGATTTAGAAGTCAACAGGACGTTTATAACTAACCATCAAGTCAAACAATAAAGCTTTTTTTTAAAAAAAAAAATATAAACTCCTTTGCTTTAGCTCAGTTGACCACTAGCTTCTGTCCTCGGTTTTACATGGTAAATATGGGTTTGTTTTATTTTCTTATGTTCTGGGCGCTGCAATTTTTCAGTCTGATGCAGTGCATCTAATTTTCTCAGAACTACACTATGTGGCAGCTTTATTATTGTGTGCAAACATGATAAATAATCGGCCAAGCTGTTTCTTACATCAACAGAAACCAAAGTCAGAATTTTACCTAATTTTATAAAAAGACTATAAATGTTAATCCAGTGGCTAACAGACCCTAAGAACAATGTTACTTAAAGAAGGATTGCTCACATCTCATATCACTGCACTCTTTATATTTGACATGGGTCCTTCTTGGCTAAAATAAAACAGAATGGTTTCAGACAAACTGCATTTCAACTACATAAACTTCTTTAATTTCCATTTTTGTTTTTAGAAACAAAAGGGAAACAACAAATACAGTCCAAGTACAACGTTCTTGTTCATGACTATGTTATCCCACATAATTAAAGGTAACTGCTAGGTTCTTAATACCTTTGCATTTTCCACTACAACTTCTAAATAAAACTACTTAAATAATTCAAGATGAAAGAGGTATGGAATTTTGAAGGATGAATGTTCATTCAGTGTTTTCAGTCGGCCTTTTCTTCTTGTATTAAAGCCAAAGCAGTACGTAATGTAGGCAGAAAAATTACAGAGCAATTGCTCACTGGTGACCAAAGGTAAGAAAGGCCAAATGTTTATTTCCTGTGTTGCTTCTATGGATGCACTGCCCAGAATCTTTTAATTATATTTCATGGCACTCTGAACTTATAAAAGGACATAAAACATATTTATAGCTCACTTAAACTCCCAGTAATGAAACAGCCAGCATACATGGGACCTCTGATAATCAATTGAAGACTTTCTGTGTATTAATTTTTAGAATACATAAAGGTAACTATGCATTTCTGCGGAGGACAAATACCTATCAAACTTGAGGAGGAATTATAGGAAAAGTGAATTGTTTGTTGACTTCACTTTGGTCTAAATCAAGCCAGCTGAAATTTTTCATTGATTGAAAAACAAAAACAAACAAACAAACAAACGTTCTGCCTATTACTATTATAGCACAGGGATCGGCAACCTTTGGCACACGGCTGACCAGGGTAAGCCCACTGGCAGGCCGAGCTGGTTTGTTTACCTGCCGCATCTGCAGGTTCCCACTGGCAGTGGTTCGCCATTCCAGGCCAATGGGGGCTGTGGGAAGTGATGCAGGTCAAGGGTTGTCAATGGGTTATTTTCAACAAATACAAGAAACAGAACCAAAATTAAGCCCCCAAATAGCCCAGGACAGCAGCAGTCAAGTTCCAGGAAAGACCCAGGACAGAATATATTGCACCAGCTGTGTTTTTTTAAGCCAAGAAGCCATGTTTCTTGATTATAAATGCTTTACTTCCCTCCTCTCACTTTTTCTCATTCTGTGTTTTCCATGTTAGATTGTGATAAACGTAAAGGCCACTTTCTACTAAAAACTCAATTGTCAGCCTGATCCTCAAAGGTGCTGAGAACCTGCAGCTCCCATTGATTTTGCTAGGGTTTGTGCTGTTCCGCATGCCAGAAAATCTGGCCACAAAACACAGCCACAACCACCGCTTGTAAGAAAAGTCTCTGTTGTACTCTACCTTCAGTCTATATAACAGGTTTGCAGACTTAATCAATTCTCCTGTTTGGAAGGTGTTACACAAAAGGGGTACCACAACCAAATGGTATATTTCCCCATCTTAGAGACTGGGACTGTCTCTTCCTCTCTGTAATACAAGTCTGAATTAGCAAAGCCATTAAGGAATGGGATGATGTTATATATCCTGCACTCTTAAAGGGGTGCACCTTCATAAGCAGGATCATTGTAAGTTTTGGGGGAAAAAAGAGGTGTGGTATAGTAGAGAAGGCACCAGACTGGTAGCCAGGGGACTACCCTGAACCTATTCGCAGTTCTGTCACTAACTTAATGTGTGACATGAAACAAATCACTTCACATCGGTTTCCCTTTCTGCCCCTAGTCTGGCTTGTCCATTTATGGGATGTTACACAGTAAAGAAAAACCCACAAATGGGTAACCTGTGCCATCTTACTTGGGTTCACAGGGCTTGGGCTGAGGGGCTGTTTCATTGCTGTGTACATTTCCAGGTTCAGGCTGGAGCCCTGGGATCCTCCCACCCTGCAGGGCCCTAGAGACTGGGCTCCAGCCCGAGCCCGGAAGTCTACACAGCAGAAAAACAGCCCTGCACCTGGGATTGTCTCTCAGCATCTGTATGTTCAATGGAGCCCCCATCTTGGTCCAGGCACCTACTTGCTTATATAATAATATAAATACAACTGCTTGTAATAAGCATAATTTTTGCGGTGAGAAGAACCTATATCTTCTTGAATGAGCGAAAATACACGAAGAAACACCCTAAAAAAATCAAATGTAACTGGCTATGGAGAAACTTGCCATATTTTCTGGTATCATAGTTTCAACTTTACTATATGTGCCAGGAACCCAGGTGGCACACAGCCTCACATGCCCAGTTTTTGGAACTGGGAAGACAGCTATATTAGATCTTCAGCAGATTAGAAACAGAAGGATGAATCCGGAAAAGGACTGAGTTGTAGGTGCACAGACCTTCTTGGGCTTTGGCTCATACACCATAAATGTCATTGCAACAGAGCTGCCCAAAGAAATTCTACTTCTTTACTTTTCTGAGAAAAACAGAGCATAAGAAGACTGAAGGATGGGAGCAGTTCCAACTGAAAATCAGTTAAGTTTAATTGGCTCATTGTATGTTGGTTCATATAATGGGCTCGTCTGAAAAGCCATACAGAAAAATGTCATCTATTCATCTCTCATTTCATTGTTTTGATCTCAATCCGACCGTGTGAAGACAACTGCACTCAGCATAATGGTTCTTCCATCACTGATGGGGATATCCAGCATTCATTATAAAAGCTAGCCTGATTGTTTATATATTCTGTGAAATTGGAGGTTTTCAGAAAGAGTCATGCATTAGGTCCTACACATTAAAAATAAAACCCATCAACACTGTCTTCTAAAATGACTGTCAGGACATCACTAACTTCTTGGGAAATTATTCTGTACCATCCAATATCTCACTGAAGTAGAGGATTTCTTTCATGTCCCAAAACAGATGTGCATTTCACTGTTATTTAAGCACTTATAAAGGGAGAGGTTGGAGGGGGGAAATGGACAAACTATGGTAACATCTGTTGTTTTATTGCATATGCTGTAACTGAGACGTATGCTTTACCTTTCCTACATAAATCTATGTATCATAAGCATGAACAAGCAGTTCATAATACCTTCTCTTTTGGATCTGTTAGTCCTTGTACAAGGTACCCAAAAGCAGTGTGCTTTCTCAGCCAGTCATCACTCCCCCACCACCCCATGCTTTTTTTTTTTTTTTTAAATAGGAAAGAATATTGTGCTTGTGTCATTCTTTAAAGTAAACTGCTGCATGCACGCTAAAACATACCCTGCAGCATACAATGGATGTTTGCAGCTTCAATGTGAAGAGAACAAGCCGTAAGGAAAAAGAAAACTCCAGGTGCTAAAACTGTTATAGGTGAATATAAGCATTCACTTCCCTGAGGCAGCTTCCTGTGAGGAGTAGTCTCTCCATGTTCTGGAATGCACGTTTGATAGGTACCCCACCCCATTCCACTAACACCATAAATACCAAGCGAGATGCCCAATACTGTACATGAAACATCTGCAGAAAGCAGCAGGAGGACCATCATAAATCATTCCCAGTTATTTGTGTTTTCTTAAGGTGGTTCTTTATCAGAAACAAAAAGCAAAGCCACTGATGGCTCCTTTCACCTCACTCCTGAGAGGAATAAAAAAAAACCCAGTCTATTGTTTTGTTGTTTCTTTTTACATATGCCCAGTTTTGCCACCTCTTCAGGACAACTCCCTTTTCTTGTCGGGTTCAAAGCTGTTTTGCACAAGTTGCCTCAGCGTAGGAAATGTGATGCTCCCTTTCAAAAGCATACTCGTGCGCTAGCCACATCCTGCTCAGGTGACTGAGGGCAGAATTTGGCTCTGTCAATTGAACCTCAAAACTATTTTTTTTCCCCAAAAGATTTTAGTGTATCAAATAGTAAGTCATTTTGTTTGTGCTGAACTTTCCCCTTTTTGATTTAAAAAATACAATTAAAAGTAATTTCAAAAGAAGAAGTTTCAAATAAAAAAGTAAAAATATTTCATTGAAAATTATCACAAAACACCACCTTTTTTGACTTTTTAAAAAGGTTTTATTCAGCTGAACAATTTGCCAAAATCCATACAAATTCACAAAATGTGCCTGTTGACCTGAAACTATCTATATATTATTAAGCATTTTGCTTGAAAAATGTCTCCCTGCTCTAAGTATAACTGAGGGCAAAATTTGGTAAATGACTTTTTCAGTGCGTGAGCATTTACTAAATACACTGTAGTTAACTGTTACAACAATGCAGGGTGAAGGTTAAAAGCACATTTAGCTAATCTGTTAGCTCTCGAGGGGTTTTCCTGCTCATAAAGGTTTGTATTTTCACATCACAGACAAATATAAAATAAAATAAAATAAGACTTTTCCACAGATGTTGCTAAAATTTTCACATATTTCAAGGTTTTCTTGGTGTTGTAATTCTGTCTTCCCCTCCAATTCTAGGAATCTTAAGATGAGTCACTTACTGAGGCAAAGTTATATTTATTTATTCTTTTAATGTACGTAGAAAAATATGTCTATACCCCAAGCTCTGAAAGCCCCAACAATAAGGAAGCATTCAGTCACAAAAGCAGTACAGCCACACAAGAGCCCATCTCCAGAGCCCAATCAAATAAATGGCTTCCAAAGCATGCCCTGAAGTTCAGCAAATTCAGGCTGGTTTGGACCAACAGGGAAGCAAATTCCAGAGTCAAGCACAGTCCTCTGTCTTATAGCTCCAGGTTCAAGCTTGAGAACTCCCAGCAATCTCAACTCCAGCAACTTGAAATTTGGAGATATCAAGTAGAGGAGTCCCAGGCCAGTTAGGGGTTTGTAGGTCAAAAGCAACAGACTTAAGTCCCAGCTGTGCACCAATAGGCCGCCACTTCAGATTCCAGAACACTGATGTCATGTGCTCCCAGAGAGACTACTAAGCATCAGCTGCAGTCTCCAAATGAACACAAATTCAAGGTGTAGTCCCACACAAAGTGCATGTTCCATGCACAGCGATTCTGATGGCTTTGCGGTGAAGCTGTGTGTGTGCGCGCACACGCGCGCACACGCGCGCGCGCACACGCGCATCTTATACTTAAAAATGGGCTCAAGCCACAAAATTCAAACGCCTCTGAATTAATCTGTGTTTAGATTTGGAATTTTTGTTCTGCCTGTTATGATAATAGGAAATATTTGCAAAAAAGTCAGATCCTGGACAGGATTTTGACCCCAAATTTAATAGGCTGGACAGCTCTCTATCCATCTGTTTTATTACAACAGATGCTCACACAAGCAGAACTTTTTCCAGCAAATCAGAAGTTGATTTGATAAAATTCACATAACTGTATTATATATAATACAACAGAAAGCGAGGAATACTCGTAGCACCTTAGAGACTAACCAGTTATTTCAGCATAAGCTTTCGTGGACTATAGCCCACTTCATCGGATGCACCCGCTGAAGTGGGCTATAGTCCACGAAAGCTTATGCTGAAATAAACTGGTTAGTCTCTAAGGTGCTACAAGTATTTCTTGCTTTCTTTATGGATACAGACTAACACGGCTGCTATTCTTGAATCTGTCACGATATAATACAATATGTACTATAATGTATATTATCTTCAATATGTACTTACGGTCTTTATGCTACTTTCCTAACTCCACTCTTGTACTGTACCCTAAAATAAGTGAATTCCTTTTACAAAGAAATATCTGTTTGAACTTAAAATAAGACAGAAGAACAGAAAACACAGTATTTTAGGAATTAACAGTTAACCATTGTTTCATGAGAACTTCCAAACACTCTCCACACCTTTACACGAATGATTCATTTGAAAAGAAATATGTAATTGTCTAAAAACAACTCCAAAGTCATGTTCTTAATTATGACAACATGCTTGTTCTCAAGCTCATATTTGAATGTACGCTTGTAGATATTAAATATTCTAGTAGTAATCTACTAAAATTCATAATTTTATGTTCAATAAACTGATTGGTGCATCTTAAAAATACTGGACTTTATGTCGGTTTATGGCAGCTATGTGACAGGAAATGTAGACTTTCAATTTCACTTTTTGATATTCCCTTAAAAGGTCTAAATAATTATAAAAAGATTTCCTGGTTCAAAACTAAAGGTCAACAGCCACACATGCAGGGCTGCTAACTGGTCCAAAGTGTTTGAGAAGAAAATACTGGCACAATATTTCACTCTTATTTAAAAGTGATTTTAAAAAAGGAAGGGTGAGCTAGATTACGGTTGTAACAATTAGGCTTTGATTAAAGCCAGAAAAACAGCTTTGTTCCTCTCTGCTCGCAGCCCCTCACTATCACTGTCCATTGACACTTGCTCTTATTCATTGTTTTTACACATCTATGCCAGCAGTGTTTAGAATATAATTACATGCCCTGCGAGTCCGAGGGGAAGCTTCTTAGATGAAGGGGTGGAGTAGCTATCCTACTGGCAGTTACAGAATTACAGTAGCTAGCATCTGCTATATAAAAATATGGGACATATAAATGAGTTGAGATGTATTCTAGATAAGATGTAGCCACCAATATATAATATAATGCTATCAGATCTTTTCATTTGCTTTCTTCAGGTGGATCAGACATTTCTCAGGCATTGGTTTTAATCAATAACTGATATGAAAAAACCAACAACTTTAAGTTTTATCTGAAACCTTGAAAATAAGAGATTTCTCAACCTCTAAAAAATACTCCATGTGTGCACACAGGCACATATTTGCGATGAAGAAACAACAAAGAGCGGTGAATTTTGCCAAAGAGGCTTTTACAAATAGACTGGCTATTGACTGCTGTTGACATGACTCAGGGAGTTTGTTGGCTGACTACTGTTTTCCAACCAGCAGAGGGAGCACCACACATTTTTTGCAGTTTTTTGTCCAGGTAGGGAGATTTTTTTTTTACATGTAGGTATCAACATTTTATACACCCCACCATGCAGACAATATCAACTTTAAAGTAGGGCAAATCTCAGGTGAAAATCTCTGTCCTTTTGAGGTGAGAAAAATGTCTACATTTAAAACAAACTCCCCTCCCGTCCCCCCGAACAGACAGTCCCAGTTATCTTCAAAATTTATCTATCAAAAATCTGAAATACAGAAACAGGGAAAGATTTGCAGGTAAATAAGCCACAAGAAAAAGCTAACTGAGCCATAACTAGCCTTCCTTATAACACACCCTGAGAAGGCCAGATACATCTCTATAGCTCATTGCTCCACTCCATATCAAGTTAAACTGCCCTGGGAATCTAGAATTCAGATAAATAATATGCAGAGGACAATCAAATTTTAGGATGGCAAGAACAGAGTTCAATTCCATTTTAAAATTTGAATTTCATGCCTACATAGTATAAGAGGGGTAGCCGTGTTAGTCTGGGTCTGCAAAAGTGAAAGAGTCTTGTAGCACCTTATAGACTAACAGATTTTTAGGGATCATGAGCTTTCATGGGCTAAGACCCACTTCATCAGATGAATGTTGTGGAAATCTCCAGAGGCAGGTATAAATATGTAGGCAAGAAAGCCAGGTAAGTTCAATCAAGGCGGGTGAGGCCCACTTCCAGCAGGTGATTTGGAGATGTCAAAGCCCAGAGAGGAGAAACTGCTTTTGTAATTGGTGAGCCATTCACAGTTAATATTAAGTCCAGACCTAATGGTGTCGAATTTGCAGATGAACTGGAGCTCAGCAGTTCCTCTTTGAAGTCTGGTCTTGAAGTTTTTTTGCTGCAATACAGTAAACTCTCGATTATCCAGGATGATAGGGAAAAATTAATCCTGGTTAATAAAATCCCAGATAATCACCATCCATAGGAAATATAGGGAGGGAGGGGTTGGTTCACCAGCCACCCTACACCGGGGGGAGGGAGTGTTGGTTCACTGGCTTCCCTGCACCCTGGTGGGGTTTTTTTTTCTTTGTTCTTGGGGCCGCAACAAAGCCAGAGCTGGCTCTGCGAGTTGCGCATATGTTTTTTTGGCATCCTGGTTAGTCCACATTCTGGTTAACCCAATCCTGGATAACCGAGAGTCTACTGTATGGCTGTCTTTAAATCTGCTATTGTATGTCCAGGCAGGTTGAAGTGTTCTCCTACAGGCTTTTGTATATTGCCATTCCTAATATCTGGAAGTGGGTCTCACCCGCCCTGATTGAATTTACCTGGCTTTCTTCCCTACATATTTATACCTGCCTCTGGAGATTTCCACAACATTCAACTGATGAAGTGGGTCTTAGCCCACGAAAGCTCATGATCACTAAAATCTATTAGTCTATAAGGTGCTACAACACTCTTCGTTGCTCATGCATGCCTACATACTATTTTGACTTGTACATATAAACTCCTTCAGAGTTTGCCCCAGGAGCAGAGAAAGAAAGAGATGCAGTGGATTATAATTCCTGCAATTGGGCAAAGGTGATTTTTCAGATAACAGGCTGTCAGACCATTTGGGGCTTTACAGACAAAACCAACAGTCTGAACTGCTCCCAAAGCAGCCTGTGAAATAGTGTAGACTCTAGAGGACAGTGCTAATGAGATGGGAATTTTCTAGAGAAAGTTTCTGAGACCTTTACAACTGCTATTGCAGTAACCAGCACTGAGATTAGAAGTAATCTGCAACAGAAAGGGAAAGTCGTAGCCTCCAGGCTACCAACATGCCATGCTGCCACCAGAGAATCTATGAATAATGTGACCTCTGGGCTGTAAATAATATTAGCAAAGGTTGTGTACCCCATTCCAAGGGAAATTACACTCACTGTTCTGTCCCATTCCTTTGAATACTTCCCTTCTATAACAAAAAGGAGATGAAGCGCACAGGGTTATACACATACCGATAAACCTGCAAGCCAAAACACAGCACACTCTCCCCTACAGGCCAAAGATACACATCAAACGAGGGATGAAAAGATGAAATCTTGCAGAACTCCATACATGAGTAACCTGGGGGAGGGGAAAATGCACTTATTATACTTTGGGGACTCTCTCAAAGGAAGGGACAACGCCAATGAAAGGTCTTTCCACTGCTTAACAGGTAATTTATGAAACCCTAGTAGTTAAAAGCATTGGAAGCTGCTGATACAGTAGATCGAACAAAACCTACAAGAATCAGAGAGGTAGCTGTGTTAGTCTGGAATAGCAGAAGTGATAGAGTCCCTGTGGCACCTTAAAGACTAACTAAAGTATTGAAGCATAAGCTTTCGTGGGCTAATTTCCACTGCATGCATCCGACGAAGTGGGTATTAGCCCACGAAAGCTTATGCTTAAATACTTTAGTTAGTCTTTAAGGTGCCACAAAACCTACAAGGACATTTATACTTGTGTCCAGCACTGGAAAGAGCATAAATAGGGCCCTACCAAATTCACAGTCCATTTTGGTCAATTTCACAGTCCTAGTATTTTAAAAATAGTAAATTCCATGATTTTAGCTACTTAAATTTCACAGCATTGTTACCTGTAGGGGTCCTGACCTGAAAAGGAGTTGTGGGGGAAGTCGCAAGATTATTGTAAGGAGGGGTTGCGTTACTGCTACCCTTACTTCTGCGATGCTGCTGGCAGCGGTGCTGCTTTCACAGCTGGGCATCTGGAGAGCAGCGGCTGCTCCTGGGAGCTGAGCTCTAAAGGCAGAGCCACCACCAGCAGCAGTGCAGAAGTAAGGATGCATGGGGTGGTATTGCCATTTTGCTTCTATGCTGCTGCCTGGGGAGCTGGGCCCTCAGTCAACAGCTGCCACTCTCCTGCTGCCCAGCTCTGAAGGCAGCAGCGCAGAAGTAAGGGTGTCATGGTATGGTATTGCCACCTGACTTCTGTGGTGCTGCTGGCAGGGCACTGCCTTCAGACTTGGGCACCCAGCCAACATTCTCTGGCCACCCCACTGAAGGCATCGTAGAATTAAGGGTAGCAATACTGTGATCCCCCCTAAAATAACCTTGCAACCCCCCTGGCAACTCCCTGAAATCAGGCCCCCCAGTTTAAGAAACACTGGTCTCCCTGGTGAAATCTGTATAGTAGTATAGAGTAAAAGCAAACAAAAGATCAGATTTCACGGGGGAAGACCAGATTTCACGGTCCATGATGCATTTTTTATGCCCATGAATTTGGTAGGGCCTTAAGCATAAACTTCCAGTTTGAAGCAAGAGGAACTCCTATATTTGAGGCTGTTTAATAACATCACTAATTGTGTGCAAAACATTTTGTTAACTGTAAACCACCAGCTGGCAATACCAGTGGTTGGGGATGCATCTGTTTGTACATCAGTTCTGCAACTGCTCTCTCCCCACCCCACTGCAGCTTCAACTCCTTCAATCTGAAATTTCAGTGGAGTTGTAAAGTCAAATTTTGCTCCCAGGGAAATTCAAACCCGAAATGATAAATATGCTTTTGCATCACATGTCCTGCATAAATCATAAGCCCAATATATTGATTGCAGCAGTAGTTAAGCAAACCAAAAAAGATGTAATGGGAGCAGGAAACATCTTCCTGGGCCTGAGGGCTCAACTGAGGTTACGCCTGCCAGAAAAGAGCAATGATTTGTACATTAAGGTTTGATAAAATAATACTTTGTTTTTTTGAACACAGATACTGCTTTGAGCCCAAGAAAAATGTTAGATATATGTCTTAGAGAGATAAAAGGAATATTTTTCTCAAACACTGGAAAATAACCATAAAGAACATCTGGGTGGCTCCAATCAGAAATTTAGAAAGAGAAGGATCCTGGTTTTGTTTTTTTTAAGCCAACAATACAACAAAATTAGGTTTATTAAAATGTTTGCCTACTGGGCAATCTCTGTTTGTTAGTGCAATCCTAAATATTTTGAGCCAAATTCTATCTCAGTTACCTCCAAGATGTGGCACTGCGCTCAGTCACATGCCCTGGATGTGAGGGTAAGAGTAAGTATCTGGGCCATGATTTTCAAAAATGTTACTGAATATAACACTATCTGGGCCCCCAATTTAAGGCACTATAATGGGGCCTGATTTTCAGAGGGCGGCAAGTGTGCTCAACCCTTTCTGAAAATCAGACCATTTTACAATGTCAAACTGGGCAAACAAAATCACTAGCCACTTTGGAAAATCCTGGCTTTAATCTTTTCCCAGGTCAAAATTACAAAATAATCCCAAGCTTCAAAAGAAAACCTTTGCTATGGTCAACTTCAACTATGCAGCCGCAATGCACTGTGTAGAGATGTATTGCCTTGGTTTTTTTCCTGTTCAGTGAAAAAGACCTTAATCTTGGCTATCTGCTTCTGAAGGTCAGGCCAATTTCTGTATATATCTGTGTGTTTCTTGAAATCTCCAATTTTATCCTTATATCCATTATTACCTCCCTCCCACACACTGTTCTTTTAACTATAGCTCCATATGACAATCGTTGATAAAGGTAAGAGGGCTGTGATTCTAAATGCCTGGCCATTTTCAAAATAGGTATTGCTGATAATAGATATGGTTCCAGAATCATAGGTCAGCTCTATTTTGTCAATAAACCACTTATTTCCATTGGCCTTAAGACCTCAAAGCTCACAGCTTGTGGCTTGCACTGCAAAACTGCTGGCAACAGAAGCAGCCAGCCAGCCATATTCTTTGCTTAGCACTTTGAAAGCAATGCTGTATCCCTGACACCATACTTCTTCACAGCATTGTAAGGGTGAGTGCTACATTAAGTTCTGCCATGAGCATCAGAAGGCAAATTACACTTGCTAACCTATTTTTCATTCAGGAAACTAATTACAGACATCAGAGTCTTCCCTAGCATCAGGATTTTCACCTACAGCTCAAGGAATATTGCCAAGCTTCTTGTTATTGGCTCAGATGTTATGCTGCCATGTTAATACTCGATGTTGTTGTGGTTGTCTGTAAAAGCCACTTCTGTGCCTATGAATCCAGGATGTAAGACTCCTGAAAGGTCTTTAATAAAAACAGTTTTTCTAAGAAATTCTCTGGTGAAAACACAACATGTGCTAGAACTCATGAAAGACAATACAATAACAGCTACAGAACACAATACTCAAAGGTAGAGCTGGATGGCAAAAACAAACAAACAAACAAAAAAAACCCCACCCCCTCAAAATCCCTGAGTCCAACAGTTAAAGAGCAAAACGTAGGTAAGCTGTATATTCTTTACTTACCATCAAAGTTTTTATACTGAGATGTCAGGGTCACCTGTGCAGAGCGGCTGGCTTCTGTCATCATGTCTTCAAATTCACTTTGGCTTTTTTTGGCGAAATTCTCCTCCATCTCGCTGGTGCAGCAGGTGTAGACCTGTGGGCAGATTCTCAGGTGTTCCCCTAAAATGAGGAAAAAAAGTTAAAAAAAGGGTCAGAAAAAGATTTAATTCAAGATGACCTTAGTATCAAAGTATCCGAACTACGCATAGCAAATCCAATTCTACCCTCATTTAACTACGCAACTGAGGGAAAAATTAGGCCAGTCTATTTAGCCAGTAATGCAAGTTACTTCATTCTGCTATTGCAGATGCACTTTATTTGAACAGGATTTTTTTCATTCATAACCATAGTGTGTGGGGTGGGGGGAGAGGAATATTGCACTCTATTAAAACTCTGCCCAGAATCTCAAACTCTACCCAGAACCCCAGAAGAGATGGATGTCTCTGATTAACCGATGATGTTGGAATCGTTGTCGTTACACTTCAGAGTTAACGCGCTGAAGCTTACCATACTGAATCAAGTTTCCACAACCACGATTAAATAGGGGGGAGTTTGAAAGTCAATGGCATTTAGGTGCCAAACTCTCCTTTGTCTCTTAAAATCTTCTTCTTTACTCTGTTTTTAAAAGAAACTTTATAATTCACTGAAGCTGACAGGATGAGCAGAGAGACGCCAATATGGCATGTCCTTACTCAATATGGTCCTTGCGCACATGCCAGCTCTTTGTCAAACATAAGCCAGGTCTAGTAGAACAAAGCGTATCAATAGGAGAAAACTCTGCTGCCCCAAATTTGACACCATCACTTCCTGAGAGGGAGAGAAGATGAACTCTGAAGGTGAAAAGTCTGTTTTAAACACAAGCCTTTTTGATAATTAGCAGCAATGACAAGAAGATATGAAATGTGAGAGAATTCGTATTTTAAATTTGATACATTCAACAAAATTCTACAATAGGCATGTCCTTCCAGTGCCTCCTGCAACCTCTCTGTTGGGGCAAAATAAATATTTGCATAGGCACAGTTGGCAGCATCATTTCACAATTACCTGCTTTTTTAGGATTCTTGAGAAAGAGCCACCTACCTGCAAACACTCCGTGGATACCCCCCAGCTCCCAACCAGAGTGCAACTGAACGTAATCAGACATTTTTTTCCAGAAATTTAGTTTTACCATTGCACTGAGATAATCCAATTACACTGAAGTCAACATGTTTAATGTAATTTGATTGTGACTGCCAACGATTTTGCTGGCAATTCTAGAGGATTGTTGCCTTAATATCATAGTTGAGCTGAAACACATTCTTAAAACCAGGTCTTGTCTTGTGTTTCTCTAGTCTATGTTAGAACCTGATCCTGCAAGCTCTCCAAATGGAGGCTGTTCCATTAAAATCAATGAGAGCTCCTCGTGTACAAGACTTACAGGCTATAAGTTCTTCAGGGCAGAGAATGTGTCTTACCCTGTTAAGTACAGTGTTAATTTGTGGCACTACAGAAAACATTTTTGCTCCTGATGCTTGTTTTTTAATAGATGGCATCAATATTTGTTGGTGTAAGCCTGCATAGGCTCTATGTACCCTGCCATACACAGCAGAACCACGCTGGCTTTGCTGCCATCTTTGCGAGGTGGGAGGGCAGGATTTTGCCCGTAGCAGACAGACGACATGGTGCATGCTCGCACAGCGCATTCAGAGTCTGAACCCATATAACGGAAATCATTGGGAGTCTTTTCATTAGGTTTTGCAGGACCAGGGCAACCCCTGGTCCTGCAAAGTCTATCTGAACTTCTGCCTCTCTAACCTGCACCCACGTCATGTTGCCCAATATGACTTGCAGTTATTATCTTGAGTCCTGGTTCTTTCAGAGGCCTTTCACCTCCACTTCTGTTGCATAAGATTAGATAAAGTTAAACTTCAGTGCCTGAATTTCCACCACTGGCCTCCACTTGCTCTTGCCTTCCCAGCTTAGGGAAGGCAACATTTCCTACAAGGTCTCTTGACTCCAAGTTGTCCTTTCTCTTGGCTTCCTCCAAGGAAGAAGGCACAACAGAAATCAATTGGCCCAGATAGGCAAACAAGCAATAGCAGAAAGTTCCCATGGCAGAACCACACACAAATACTGTTTAACATGATGCCCCTGCCAAATAAAGTTTCAACTGTCTTTCTTGTTTAACACCTTTCTTGTCCCAGTTTTCTCTCTGATTAACTAGCCTCTTACAACCCATTTCTCACCCCGCCCCGTACGTAATAAAACTTCACTTGTATGAAAAAGCCAGTGTAAGGATTACTGCCCTGTTTGGGGGCAGAAGGTGAGAGAGGAAGAGCTATTGTTTCTCACCAAGATATATACCCTTGTTTCCTGTCATGAAAAATTAAAAACTTACTTTTTGTCCAGATTTTTCAGTTACTGGTGTACCCTCCTCTGACTCACATGGCTTGTAACAAGGGAATTGGTTTTATTTACACTTGCCCTACTGGAGTACACATCCACTAAATACAGCATTATGGTCTTTCCACTTCACCTTCACTTGCAGTCAGTTTGAGGTAAGGCCTTGCTGTGTCGGACTTCATTTAAGGGTCTCCAAATAAACTAACTCAAAAGGCTGCTTTTACCTATGCATGGCCTTGAGTCAGGGCAGATTTTGAGATAATCTTTGTTTTGCTTTAAAAGTAAGGCTTCATCATGCATGCACTTAACATGAGTAACTTAAGTGCGTCTAGGGACAAATGAAAAAAAAGTCATTAGGAACCCATTAAAATCCTGCTAATAAACCAATGTCTCCCCGCCACTCCAGGCGATATCCTATGACCTGACATCTATTTCAACCCCCTTCTTTCCAATGTAACAAAGGTATCAGGCTGTGGAGTGGGTACAAAAGAACAGCCCCCTTTCAAACACAAGGCTGCCAAGCTGGAAACTATGGCAAGCATGCTTCATAGCTCCACTGAGGAGACAACTGCACATTCATTAAAGTTGCAGGTCAAGCAGGTTCCTTTACAATAGAGTTTAGAAACAAAATACAGGAACAAAACTTGAGGCTTTCCAGTTCAGAGGAGAACAGTATCTCCCCTTGTGGAGAAAGCAGCATAGAGACAGAACCCAGCACAATGTCAAGGTTTCATTACACACAATAAGAAGCAGCAGAAGTTTGAGGGTCACTAATTAAAACATGACATGACCAGACAAAAATCTCCCCTCTCCCATCCCTGTCAAATGCATGGGGTACATTTGAGAAAATGGCATCATTCCAAAACCTCTCTAAGCTAACAGAGCACCAAACGGCCTCCAGCCAACACTTTTCAGAGAAAGGAATGGAAGACAGACAGACGCAAAGACAGAAAAGAAAAACCTCAAAGCTAAAATTGCTTATTTTGCCATAACTTTTGTGGTTTGAACCTAAAAATCTATTTTAAGCACTTTTAACCCAAAGCAGAATCAGTTATTTTCAAAACAATATTTATTTTCAACCCCACCGTATTTTATCTCCGTGGGAGAATTAAATTTCCGGAATTCCTCTTAACAATTAAAATGCATTTCACAAAATAGAGAAGGAGTTTTAAAGCCCTGTGAAAAAGCTGTGCTTTGGTTTTTAATCTGACCTATACTTCCAGTGTTCACAGTCATTATTTATTTATGGGCTCAAAATAGGCGTGCTACACATTGTATTTTTGCTTTCCATTAATTTCCGAGTGCACTCGTTTGCTAATTTGCTTTTATGATGTCATTTTCTTCTTTGCTGAAGTTGTGTTATAAATATCTCTATATGCATTTGGCAAGAGATTTGCCTGCAAATATCTAGAGTGAACAGCCAGGTATAGAAGTACTGTAAGGAGTAAACCCGTGAGATACAGTGCTTCTTCCCCATAGAGCTCTTAGTTAAGAAGCTTCTCCAAGTATAAAGACAATGCACATTGCTTCCATTCTGTTTAACATGACATTACTCCTGCCTCACAAGGAAAGCTTTACAGAGTGGAAGCACAGCATTACAGAAGCAAATTGAGTAGCTGATTTAGGGCCTAACCCAAACCTCAACGGAAAGACTCCCAATGACTAATAAACTTTGGATCAGGTTCTAAGAGAACCATCCTTTCAATTTCAGAGGCCTGGACTCCAACTGTATCCAAGATCATGAGTCTGGCCATCTCTTCCTAACTTGTTTGCGCAAATCTCCAAACCACTGTCGGCAAGTGAAGTTCAGGAGTGATGTAGGGCAGTGATGATGCTGAGTCAGGAGTGAGCTGCCTTAGCAGACCTGTGTGGGGAAGTTTGCCCAGTATTTGCCCACACTGTGCTTGGCTCAAACCAAGGATATTAGCTCCTCACTTCCCTAAATATTCAAAATTCATTCCCATATTTTTAATAAGGAGAAGATATAAATTCAAAATTACATTCTGTACTTTAAAAAAAAAAAGAACAACCCAACACAATCAGCTTGCCTGATAGTTCAATTGGTAGCACAACCCACCATCCTACAAAAGACTCTTATTTCCTGAAGAACTTTCAGATTCTCATTCTTCTTATGCCAGCGGAGCCTTGTAAAAGCCAAATGGCCAAACTCTCTGCCAAAGTACACACTAGCGTCAAGACATGAGCATGGTGTGTAACATCAGCACAGAATGTGTCCCACAGCGTTATATCCTCTTTATAACAGCCTTTAGCATATTTGAAATCTATCAGGTCCCTCCCTCATTCTTCTCTCAAGACTAAACATGCCCATTTTTCCTAACCTTACCTCACTGCTCACATTTTAAGCCTTTTATTGTTTTTACAGCTTTCCTGTGGTCTCTCTCCAATTTGTCCACATTTTTTCTTAAAGTGTGGTTCTCAAAATGGACACAATACTTCAGCTGAGGCCTCACAAGGGCCAAATAGAGTGGAACAATTACCTCCCATGTCTTACATATGACACGCCTGTTAATATACCCCAGAACGAGATTAGCCTTTTTGGCAACAAGATCACATTATTGGCGTATGTTCAATTTGTGATCCATATAACCCCCAGATCCTTTTCCGCAGCACTACCATCTAGCCAGTTTTCCCCATGTTGTAGTTGTACATCTGATTTTCCCTTCCTAAGTGTAGTTCTTTGCACTTGTCTTTTTGAATTTCATCTTGCTGATTACAGACCAATTCTCCAATATAGCAAGCTTGTTTTGAATTCTAATCATGTCCTCCTAAGTGTTTGCAACCCTTCTTCCCCTCCTCCCCAATCATGTTTGGTATCCACCATAAAATGTTATAAGTAAACTCTCCTCTCTATTATCCAAGTCATTATTGAAAATATTGACTAGTACTGTTTCTATACTAATAATGCTTCCCTATCTCACAAAGAAGTTGAGAGATTTAATTAATTTGTCAATGGCTTTGGGTTATTTGGATGGAATGCATTTTCATATATAAATGCAAATTATTTCAAAATTATTTCTCCAAGAGGTTCATTTATTTCAGGTTGTGACAAAACAGTTGTAATTCTTCCCCTAGCATTTGAGACCATATATCTAGGTGTTTCCCAATCCTCTTCCAAAACTCATTTTATTCTTCTAGACCACAGGTTCTCAAACTGTGGTCCACAAGCTCCATTCAGGTGGTCAGTGGATAGTTCTCTATAAGATGCATGCCTGAACCCTGGAGAAGACACACATGTAAGGTAAGGTGCTGGCCTTGTGGGGAATAGGGAGTAGGCAGTGGGGTGAGAAGAGGGTGTGGAGGGAATTTGGGACATGCAGAGTTGCGGTGACAGAGAAAGGGGTGACTTTCTGAAGCTCCAAGCTGCGGCTGCCGGGGAGAGATGGCCTTCCTTCCCAGCCACAGTTCTGTGGCCACTGTTCCTCTAAGCTGCGTGCACACAGATCCTAAACCCTGTGCACACTGCAAAACACTACACACAAAAATTTGCACAAAAGACTTTTTGCACACATGGCCTGTCAAAAATTAGAGGGAACATTGTCTGTGGCTGCTGTGGCAGGGGAGAGACCCCCCTTCCTGCTCCCCGCAGAGGCAGCCCCCAAGCTGGGGCTGAAAGTGGGAGAGATCCCCCTCCCTCCTTCCCAGGCCCAGCTCGGGGCTGCTGCCGTTGGGGAGAGACCCCCCTCGTTGCCAGCCCCAGCTCAGGGGCTGCCTCATCAGTGGGGGGGGGGGGGGGGGTGAGAGGGCACATCCATTGCATTAGAAAGGTAAAACTACGGATATTAAAATATGGGTTGTGTGCTTTAATTTATAGAACAAAAAATATATTTTTATATAGCACTTTTATCCAAAGTGCTTTACAATAGTTAGTGAACGGTACAAACAACATTTGGAAAGATTATTAAGTGGTCTGCCAAGACCCTCAGCAATTTTCAAATAGTCTGTGGGGAAAAAAAAGTTTGAAAACCACTATTCTAGACCACCAAAAATTTCCTAAGAAGTGGCCACTGACTGCATGCATCAGATTTTGAGTGCCCAATCTGAGCACCTGCTGCTCCTTGGCGTTCTCAGATTGGGCACTCAAACATTGAGACACCTACCCAATTAAAAATGTGGCTGGTCTTTCTAATTTTCAAGTTTGCTATAATTAAGTGAAATCCCATATACATCTCTCCTTCAGTCAGCTTTCTAACTGTAGCTGTAAAATAATTCAGGGGCATCAAAAGTTCATCCCATTGGTCAGACTCAGTGAGTGAATGGTTTGATCCAAACTGCCAAGGAATTCCAAAGTTATCCAATTTATTTCCCCCGGTATCCTTCTGTATTTCTGCATGCCGAATTCCTGTTAACGCTAATGAAAGTCAGATGCGGGCACTGATGGGAGAATGAAATAGTCAGCCCAAGAGTATGCTGCTGCTTTTGCAAGCGTCAAAGTAACACAACCCCACAACCAACAGTCTCTGAAAGAGGGCGCTCCCCACCCCCAGCTCCTCCTTATCCCCTCCCACTGTCCCTGACTTCTGGGGCAGGTGAAGGAAGAATGTCCTCATGCTCCACCGGTGAATCCTGCCCCTCGACAGATATTCCACGGAAGAGCAGTAGGTTTTCAAAGCATATGCATGCTGAGGGAGAGTGCTGGCTGACCTAGCAGCAGCCCCCAGTGATCAATGCAAAGCTACAGTTCAGAGAGCCCCCGCCTCCCCAACACACACACCTTTCCCTGTGTAAGGTAGCTAGCTATCATTATACCCGTTACAGTGAGGCATGGATAGGTTCAATGAGCTGCCCAATATCACTACTATCAAACATAGCCTAGCAGTGCTGCTTGCTAAATCAGAGTGCAAAAGAAAGCTATTTGTATAGGAAATCAGGATATTAGCCAACCAGGGTAAGTCTTGTTCCTGCCCTTTAAAGGTTTGTCTGTCAAAACCAGTTACTTTGTTAACCTAAAGGGTAAATACAAGGTCATTTAATTCTCTGCTGATTGCTTATATTGCAAAATGCTGGTTTATTGGTTTTAGGTTTACATTTAATGCCAGTGGAGTCACTAAAGTGCTTGCGCATCATATCCACAGCAGTTCTTTCATGTTCTGCCAAAATACTTTGGACTACATTTTCCCCTCTGTCCTCAGAAGTAAATGGGAGGAAGGCATGCCTGGGGGGAGGCATGGAAGGGGAGTACTAGTTCTGAGGGATGGGTAGTGGAGGGTCAAGGAAGGGGGAATTCCCGCTCAGACGCAGAAGGTGGCGCACCATGGAAAGTGAGCATCAACTTGGAGATATGGGGTGGAGTGGGGTGGTCGTGCCAGTTTGGATTTACAATTTCTCCGGCTCCTTGAGTCTGAGGGGCTCTCTATGGACTGAGGTATGGAGGATATGATTCAGCTGGGAGCCTCATCTGTCTGTGGCCTGCCTCATTGCAGGCTCTGTGAATATTTGAGAGGACATCTGATCAGAAATTAATGCTACAGGAAGCAGGAACTCCTCTACAGCTGTTAATATACAGCTATGAAGGGAGATCGGATAAAGGCCATCAGTGCAGCTGTGTTGATGTATGGGCCTCCCTGGGTGTCTTGGGATTCAGGTGGCCCTACAGAGATTCATTGGATTATGAGGCCAAATCCCACATGGAGCAATGCAGAAGCAGCTCAGTGGGACAAATTCTCTGCTAGCCTAACTCCTCTGCAGAAGGGGTACCTCGCTTTGTGCAGTAATGGTTGTTCCTCCAGATGCCTGGCCCTATGGGTGCTCCACTGTAGATGTGCATGTGACTCCCAAGTCCTTGATCAGAGATTTTCAGTTAGTGGTGCTATTCAGCCCACACATGCACCCTATGCTTCCTCATGCCAAAAATCAAAGTAATATAAGGGTGTGTGGGTAAACCACCCTCAGTTACTTCTCCACCCAAATGTCCCCCAAGGAACAGTCTGAAGCAGAGGGGAATGAGGACGAGTACTGGAGCAGCCATAGGAGACCACATTTGGAAGAACCACAGTACTGTACAAAGAGGCGAGCTGCGGGGCCCCGAGCTCCCAAGCTGGGGTGCTGGGCCAAGTGTGGCGAGCCACTGGGCACCACGCTCCAGATAGGGGCGCCAGGCTGACTGTGGTGAGCCACGGGCCCCCACGCCCAGCTGAGCACGTAAGCAAGTGGGGGTGGGAGGGGCTTAGATGGTGGTGGGATCTCGAGAGGGGGCGCTCAGCAAACAAAGAGCAGGGGTGGTGGGGTCCGGGGGTGGGGTGGGGTGGTTAGGGTGGGTGGATCTTGGGAACAAAGAGCGGGGGGGCTAGATCGGGGGCAGGGTCCTGGGGGCGCAGTTAGTGTGGGGGGGTCTCCGGAGGGGGCGATTAGGGGACAAGGAATGTCAGCGGTTGGATGGATCAGGGGTTCTGAGGGGGGCAGGAAGTGGTGGGGGTCGGATAGGAGGCAGGTCCAGGCTGTTTGGGGAGACACAGCCTTCCCTACCCGGCCCTCTGCACAATTTTGAACCCCAATGTGGCCCTTGGGCCAAAAAGTTTGCCCACCCATCCTACCACATCCTACTTTCTTACTCCTACAGAAGGACTTACTTAGGGCTGGTCTCCACTACGGGGGGGGGGGGGGAGGGAGGAGGGGGAAATCGACTGCAGATACGCAACTTTAGCTAGCTACGTGAATCACGTAGCTGAAGTTTGCGTATCTGCAGCAGACTTACCGCTCGTCCTCCTGGCGGCGGCAGTCGGCGGCGCGCTCCCCCGTCGACTCCAGCTTGCGCCTCCCGGCAATCTGGAGTTCCGGAGTCGACGGGGGCGCCACGCGCGATCGATTTCTCGCGTCGATCGACGGCTACCTGCCGATTCGGCGGGTAGTGAAGACGTACCCTAAGACATCAAAACACTGTTGGCCAAATAAGACAACCTAACCTGGTTACTGCATAAAGTCCGAACTGTACCAGGTTAGCAGCACCTGATAACTGCCTTACAGTGAAACTGTGACAGTGAAGTGTGTGTGTGTGTGGGGGGGACCTGTAATTGGTCCCATTAGCACAGAAAACTTTTAATGAATATAAAGACATCCGAACTACCCTGCCAGCCACAGGTGTGGCCCATTTGGGTCAGAGGTCTGGACTGCTCAAAACTGGTGGGGCTGTGTTTGGAAACTTTCACTGTCTGTTCTCTACTTGTTCTATGATTCACTTGAGGACTTCAGGCTCCAGGGGCTGTCAATCAAGCCCCATTCAGATGCCCTGGAAGTGCGGCACTCATTTGCTTCATCCAAGCCCCCAGAGAGGGAGGCAATTATGGGGAATGTTAACACGGCAAAGAAAAAGTTAATTAACAAAGACAAGGGTAAAGGCCACCACCATGCCCTGGAAGAATATTAAATACAGAGTAGAAAAGAAAGAGGCTTCAAATGAAATGATATTCTTGAAGCTTCTAAGGTAATGTGTGTACGTTTCAATAGCAAATCCCCTAAAGAAATGGATTGTAGAAAATGCCACATATATTGACAATGTTCTTGACTCCTGTTGAGACAATCTATGTTAATGCATCCGATGAAGTGAGCTATAGCCCACGAAAGCTTATGCTGAAATAAACTAGTTAGTCTCTAAGGTGCTACAAGTATTCCTCGCTTTCTTTACGGATACAGACTAACTTGGCTGCTATTCTGAAACCTACGTTAAAATGGTTTACCTGCCTAATGCTAATCTCTTTATTCATAAACTTTTCCAGACCCTAACCATGACACCATACTTATTTCTCTATGTAGACCTTAATTCTGAACTTAGTTACACAGTGTGACTACACCACTGACTTGAATGGGTGTAGCTACATGCATATATCTGAGGGCAAAAGAGCACCTAATGAGTCGTTTGAAGCCTATGCTTTTGGGTAAGGTAGCAGAGGCTTGATTCACAGTAAAATATCTTTTTCAGAGGTTTGATACAGGGATGAAATAATGATTTAAGTGTCAAATACACATATTCCGCAGGCAATGAAAGCACTAAAACTAGCAGAACTGACATAGTTACTCCTGCATACCAAAGAGCATTTCTTCCTAGCATCTCTCTCCACAGCACTGATTCTACTGGCCTCGGGTGCATGGACTCTAATAATGGCTCCTGAGCAGCTTGCCGGGGGTTAAGGGGGGAATGGTGATCCATTTGTCACGGAATGTGGGGGAGTTCGGTCCCTGCACCACCACTTCCTGGGATTCACAGTGACTCTCAGCCAGCCAGCGAGAATTCTGGAGTCGACGGAGGCACCAGGAGCGATCGATATCTCGGGTCTTCACCAGACGCGAGAAATCGATCGCTAACAGATCGATTGCTACCCGCCGATCCGGTGGGTAGTGAAGACCAGCCCTATGAAGACAGGAGTCCCCTATAAGGCCTGTTAGACAAGGCAAGTATTCTCTTGTCTTTTTACATAAGGCTTCTGAGGAAATATTGACACTTTGTTCCATAATCCACTATTATTAACCACTTTCAAAGTTGTCCTGAGCATAACGGCCTCTTACCCAATGTTCTGGCTTGCGGTTTTTTAAACAAAAGTGACTTTTATCCACAGCTATCTCTTCTACTACATTACAGAAAAATGGTTCCTATCCTACTACATGAAGATTAATCAGAGTCTTAAGGAGAATAAAAATAAATTATTCAATTCATTTACATATGTGTTGGTCTTCATTAAGTATGTAACATCCTTATGGAAGAAGAAAGCAATTCATTAAGCAGGATTTTTCTCCATTTCTTCTTAGATTAATACTGAGCATTCTAGTTATTTGAAGTTATGGCATTAATTACTACTACATCAAGTTTCCATCTCTTGCACTGGCCGTTTGTTACCCAATAGAAGCATGTTCCCATAAAGCACCACGGTGGTAAACTGAAGGTTAACAAATTGATGAGATTCCTACAGAGGCATTTCAAGGTTGAAGGACTCCTTAAAAGGTAAATGTTGGTTTATGCCCCAAAGCAGGAGCATTTATATCCCTCCCACAATCCTTGGAGGTTGTGTATGATTGGTTGGTTGGTGCATTTTTCACCTTTGGCACCCTGAATGTTTATCATCATCCATATAAAGGTCCAATTTCCCCTTATTTTTTTCTTTTTTGTTTGTTTCATGCACATTCACTCTCCTTTGTTTTGATCAGAAGTGAAATAGTTAAACAGCTGCGAGTGACTATTCTTGCATTTATTTCCATCCTAATTGGAAGAAGGAAGGTACCAAAAATCTTGTGAGAGAGTGAATTTCCAAGATTTGCAAAGTTCACATAGCCGGCTTAAAATTTGGCAGAAGTATCTCAATGTTTGCATGATTATCAAAATCAACCTTTGAGCCTCTGGAGATTAATTCAACCCTACCGTACAGCAACCTTTTCAGGACGACTCATGGTAAAAGGAGAGCTGGTATCCACCTTACATTTCTGAATGTCCAGATGAACACTGGTGTAAAGGAAAACAGATTAAATCTGTGTCACTGCTTTTCCTTTTACATTTCACTCTGCTCATTTGAATTGTACATCCCTGCAGATTACAACGCCATCTACTTATGGCAAATGACTAAATGAAGTAAAGATTCAATGGATCTCAAGACTCAGCTATTCTTTCACCCTTATGGCTGGTCCATGTTAGTGTGTGCTAAGACACACTGACAGGGCAGAGTGGGGGAGTCTGGCCATGCTGCAGCTGGTATGTGGATAGACTACATCTGTCTTCAAGACTGTCATTTCATCACCTTTCACCACCACTCAGAAAATAAAGGACCAGCTTTAGATAGCAGTGAGTGCAACCCCATCATCTTCCACCAGGTTTGTATTTGATCCAAAGCATTTACACTCTAAGAATAAAATCTTACTAGGGGAACTTATTTTAAGCAACAGCTCTTTGAATACTTAATGAAAATGTGCATTGTCTTAAAAATATAAACAGGATAGAAGTTATTCTTCCCTCAGCAGCATCAACATATGATAAAGAAATGTTGCCAGTATCTGTCTTTTAATA
The DNA here is from genome assembly GCA_032164245.1 of Sternotherus odoratus. NCBI lineage: Eukaryota > Metazoa > Chordata > Testudines > Kinosternidae > Sternotherus > Sternotherus odoratus. Next base: position 36,299,719 of record JAVMKO010000009.1, on the reverse strand, counting down.
AGATTACTGCTGGGTTAGTGTGGTATCTTATTTATAACTTTCACAAACAGCTCACCCAATCATTTCATAGTTAATTACAGTTGTCTGCTCAGTACCCTTCAGAGAAATGTTTATAGAAAAACATGTGCCAACCAAGTACGAACAAAAGGGTGCAGACCACATACAAAATCTGTTCCCAAAACCATCAAAAAGCAAATCCTCACAAGCTATATAAAAATCAGGTCTTGGTGAATCATAAGGCATAATTATAGTGTCTCCATTCATGATACTGTATAGTTATAGATAGTCAGTGTTTCCACTGTAAATCCTTATTTTCAGAGGGGCTTACAGCTCAGCTGTAAAGAATTAGTCTGGGATGGCACTTGGCAGTAGACGTTTCAGTTCAGGACCAATTCTATGTTGCTTTTTATACTGTTTTAAAATGGTTTTGCCCTTTTTCTGAAGCGGTAAAAGAGCAAACAGAAACCACTTCTGGGTGCTTTTTCGTGTTTGGTTTGTTGTGTGTATGCCTGTGTAGTTAATGGAGCCAAAACATGTCAATGCAGCTAAAGCTTTCAGTACAAGAAAATCAGAAAATTCAAAGTTATGGTCCCCACATCAGCCATAACTCAGTTCCCTCATGCCTACATTGTATATTGCGTTAACTCAAATACATGAAATAAGGGACCTACATCCACAGAAACCTCCTCTGGTTTCCTGCCCATTTCAGTATTCCAGGCAAGATTTCCCTCCTAGTCTTAGCAGAGTAGTGAATCCAGCACACAGATTATTTATGAAGTCCAGCTAACTACCCATTGGCTTCCATTTGGATAGACTGTAAAAGGATGGGGGAGTTTGCTAGCAAGTAGGAAAGAAGTTGTTCCTCTGGGCTTCTATCAAATTAACTATAAACAGTTCTCTTGTTTTCCATGACTTACAACAAAGGGACACTATATACTTCAAGATTTTCCATGGTATTCCAACTCTCACTTCATTGCTCCCTGTTCTCCAGGCCATTTGCACAAATAGCTTTAATACTAGCCACTAAGGAGCCTCGATAGACTTGGTCTGAAAAATCAAGGTGGCAATCTCAGGAGAACTAGTCCCACCACTTGGGACTTTTAAAATCAGGCTGAACAAAAAGCTATAAAATATACCACAGGGAACAATCCTGTATTTGTAGGCAAAGAGACTGGATGACCCGAGAGGACTTCATCCTTCGATTTCTAGGATACTCTGAGGAATATCTGAGACCACAGTCTGTGGATCACACACCTCTTCTGTGGATAAGGATTACAATTCAGTCACTGGGGCTGTCAATCTAGCACCTTTTACATGCCTACCTTCAAGAAAAAAAGGAATACAGCAAGTGCTGAGCATCTAACTGTAGTCCCATCCTTTATGCTAGCTAAAACTAGCATGGTGCTTTATTTATTTCCCCTCAAATAAGCTTCATTCTGGTCTCAGATTCTGTCCAAAGTTTTGGAGTAGCTTGTTTTACACAATCATTTCTCCATGTTGAGAATAATTCCTGTCAGAATTCTTAATGTTCCCCTCCCTGTCTCTCTGGAGTGGGAGGCAGATACACCTCCCACTATGTAGAATCTCTCTCATTCTGCGCATGACTGGCTCTCCAGGTTTCTTCAGATCTCATCTCAAGACCAATCTCTTCTCTTTGGCCTATAGCCAATGAACTCCTTCTCTAATGAAATAATCAATCTCCCAACCAATGTTTCAGTCGGTGTCACTGAAACTTGGCCTTTACATCTTTTTAAAAATCTCAGCCCTATAACATTTACAGGCGCTATATGACTGATATACTATAACCCAGTGGTCCCCAACCCCCCATTTGGTACCGGGCCGCGGCCGCGTTCCTCTCCGGCCCGCTTTTCCCTCCGGCGCCGCGGCCGCGTTCCCCTCCGGCGCCGCGGCCGCGTTCCCCTCCGGTCTGCGGTCCCCTCAGGCGCCGCGGCCGCGTTCCCCCCACGGCTTCCGGCGGCTTTTCGGCGGACATACTTTAATCCGCCGCGGCGACGGAAAGTAATAAAGCTGAATTATGCGGGTTTTCGGCGGACATACAATGGTTTGCCTCAGAGAACGAAAACTTAAATTCGCCGCCGGGCCGCAAGCATTCACTCCCAGCGTTGACCGGTCCGCGACCATGAAAAGGTTGGGGACCACTGCTATAACCTACAAATTCTACATGTCCTTATATAGGACTTATCAGCTGTGAAGCATATTTGCATTACTATACAGGAGTATGCTTGTGTGCTATACTGGTGGCTTGACAATTTTCTCATCTTTTTCTCTTCACACCATCTTTTTATAGTCTCGCTTGAACCGATCTATTCACATCTGTACACTTCTCATCACTTTCTTCTCTTGCATGTTTCTCTTTTATTCGGCTCTTTCCCACTGCTTCCTTCAGCAGTTGGGAACAAGGAAGCAACATCCAGGTAGCCATGGAAATCCCTCCAAACACTTGTAAGCTCAGAATCTCTGTTTTCCCAACAAGCCCACTAACTTTCCTTCCCAATGAATTTCAGTCCACCTTACTTACTGTAACTGAAGGTGATAAAACTTCACTGTTTTCATCTATAGCTTCCACCTGACAAATCACTTTTCCCCTCCTTTAGGAGTTCTAAGTCTGTCTTGATAAAATATTTATTAGGATTCACAAATAAACACTGAGCTTTGATCAGCAGTTGCCTTAAGCAGATAGACTCAATGAATTACTGATTCCTGAAGAGGCATCTGACAAGTGAAACAAATGGGAATATATCAGATCTCATTACAGAGGAGATGCCTTGTAAAATCCTGCTCCCTTTCAGCATGATGTGAAGCATTTACTTTAATTTCAGGTGGTTGTTCACCTGAGGCCTGGACCGGTCTCCACTGAAGTCCATGGCAAAACTCCCACTGGACTTCAAAGAGAGCAGGATTTGACCCCTGGGGGTTTCAAGATTTGTTATCTGGCTGCACATTTAACAACAATTTAGCCACATTGGGAAAGGCTTTAAGCTATATCTTTTCTGAATAGGGAAGAAAGAACTGACTTATTTTACCATAAACACTATACAGCAACTTGAACTGTTGTCAGTGGATAGAACAGTCCCACTTTACCAAAATCAGGCATACTGGAAATGTGTGTGGCCAACAGGTTTCCAGCTTTTAGAAACAGGACCCCCGTGATAACTGAATCCCACTGCCCCCAAGATATGCTTCCTTCTTAAGTCATGGCTGTGATTCATGTATCTACTCTTTGCCTGTTAAAAGCTCTGGGCTTCCACCTGGAAGCGGCTCTCATTTTCACACGATAACATAGAAAAGTGATTCAGTGGTCAAGAAAAAACACATCTAAGCTCATGAGAAAACTTTAACTTGTGGTTCCTAAAGCAACTAAGAAGTTGAAAGCTGCCAAGCAGTTTCTGAACAGAAAGTGGTCTCAAGTCCTTTCTGTTCCATCACATGGACAATTTTCAATCTGTACCCTTGTTCACATGATTTATTTCCTTTAATCCCCAGTAAATTCAGCATTCACTGCCAGCACATATGTATCCAAAGAGGTTAGAAGAGGACAGACGGCCTTCAATGCAGCAGGAGCACAGGTGCTGTATTTTTACAAGTGTACTATACTTCTGGAAAATTATTATTCCCTTCCCCTATGGATTTTACGGTACAATGTCCCAATTCCAATAGTTCCACTATCTTTTGAAGAGTTATTACGGTATATATTTAAATGTTGACCGTGGAAAATACTCTTTACCACACACATATTAATCTGACTTTTATGGCAGAGAAGAACTGATATACAGAACATTAAAAAAACATTGATTCAGCAATTACGTTTGAGTCAGGAAGCACATAGCACACAACATTTAGAAAGGAAATAAGTCAAAGACTACCTGGGTAGGACATTGTTCACTTCATCTCTCTGACTCACTACTGAGCCCAACCTTGGTTCCTCCCTTACTTTTCAAAATCGTTTTGTGGGATCCAGAATCTTTGCCCTGGGCCCTCCATGCTCTTTGTTTTCACTGATCCCTCAAACCAGTTTCCAGACCCCAAAAAACCTCCACCAAAAAAGAGTGGGATGCATTACATCAGCACTAAGTGTTGTTGTTATCATACAATAGTTTCCGTAAGGTGTGCTGTGCAAACAGAGGGTGATGCTATTGAAAAGAAAAGGGAATGAGTATCTAAAACAAGCCTGCAGGTAAAGCAGATCTTCAGTACCGTTTCAGGTACAGATGTGTAAAATGCAATACTGTAAATTGGGAATGGCAATGCTCTTAATGCTAACATGATTAAATTAAAATGAAACACTAAGCCCTGGTCTACACTAGGGTGGGGATCGACCTGAAATACGCAACTTCATCTACGTGAACAGCGTAGCTGAAGTCAACGTATTTAGGTCAACTTACTGTGGCATCTTCACGGTGCTGAGTTGACTGCTGCCACTCCCCCATTGACGCTGCCTGTGCCTCTCGCAGTGGTGGAGTTCTGGAGTCGACAGGAGAGCGCTTGGGGATTGATTTATCGCGTCTAGACTAGACGCAATAAATCGATCCCCAAAAGATTGATTGCTACCCACCATTCTGGCAGGTAGACCTGGTTTAAGTGAGAAAAAAACAGCAGAAAGAAAGTTCACAAATCCATGTGCACATTTCTTAAGACTGGTGATGGAAACAATAGTGTCCATTATAAGTAGCCAGGTGACCAGTATGTTAACTTGGAGCAGTCAACATTCATTATTTGCAGGAGTTGGTTTCAATCTTCTCCATCTCCCTCCCATCTAGTCAGGACCTTCTTCATACTTAGCAGATAGGAAGGGCAGAATGGTTGCAATAGTCAAGTTCAATTAGGAATTAATTCAGGGGAGTCCTATGAACTGTGTTATGCAGGAGAGCAGACCAGAATACCACAGTGGTCCCTTCAAGATTTATCAAATATAAATTAATCCCCTGTCAAGAACACCTGGTTTATAGCAACCCAGAGCTCTCCAACAACAATTAAACTTTATCTATCCCAGCAAAGTCTCTTTCCTTGACATCATTCTGTTCAAGCTCTCCTTAGATCTTTAATACATCATCCACTCCTTTTCTTTCTGCCTCATAAATTAGCAGTGGCAGTTTGACAAAAGTGTGGGAGCAACTTTTATTACCTGAATGTTACAACTGAGATCACTTGCCCACTAGGTGGGAATAAAACACATCAGTTTTGCAGTAATTAGTTGTGTTCCTCAGGAACATGGTATGTGCATTTCTGTATTGCTTATTTTTAATAAGAAGGTAAATAACTCAGAAGGAACATTTATCAAGGTGGCCTTGCCATAAGTCTGTATGCTGAACTGAAGAAGCGGGGGAGAGGAGGATTGGATACTGTAGCCACCATAAAATCCCACTTGTCTTGTTATATTCTGACTTGGGGATTCAGTAACTTAGTCTCACTCCTTTGGTCCTTGTTATAAATACTTGAAAGAGAGACACGTACACACATACACAGAGAGACAGGCCAGGCCTTAACATTGTAATTATGTTCCTGAAAAATGCAAATTTAAGTGAAACAATGTTAAATGAATCCAATTTTCCCCCAAAAAATTGAAGGTAAATGCGGGGGATTAGGTTCCAGGGAAATTTGGGGGGGGGGCAGACAAAAGGCATTATGTACCGTACAATGCTGCAGAGCTGCTTCTCTCTGGCTGCTGGCTGCCCCTGCTCCTCCTGAGTCCTCTGGCCCATGCTCGCTGGGTCGCATTCCGAAAGGGGCTTTAGAGCTGAAGTCCAGGGACCTGCAGCCCCTAAAGTCCCTGTGTTAAGGGTGGCCCTGCCTGGCTCGGGGGGGGGGGGGGGGGGGGAAGGAGGAAGAGGCAGCAGCTTCCCCACTCCTTATGTCACTCCTTCCCTCCCTCACAGAAAGTCCTAATCTTTGGGAGGGAGAGGGAAGGGGAGGAAGCGGAGAAGAGGAACTTGTGTAATGCTCCCTTGTAAAGTTGCTGCTCTTCCACAGAATCCTACAAGCAGTGGACAGAGCAGGCATCCAAACAATGTTATAAGGAAGCACTGCACAACTTTAAATGAGCATGTTCTCTAAGGGAGTAGCGACATAACTTGGAAACAACGTTAAGTAGCAGGACGTTAAGTGAGGAGTTACTGTACTAGAGAGAGAGAGAGAGAGAGAGAGAGAGAGAGAGAGAGAGAGAGAGAGAGAGAGAGAGAGAGAGAGAGAGAGAGAGAGAGAGAGAGAGAGAGAGAGAGACGGACGTATATTTTGGTCTTAGTTTACCTGGTCTTGCATTTATATAGAGTGGGGAAAACTGGAATCTATGGTGTTTATATGGCTTCTATTACTTTAGTTTCTAAGCACCTAACAATCATTCACTCGTTTTCCTTCACAACTCCTCTGTGAAAGAGGAAGTGCTATTATCCCCATTTTACAGAGAGGAACTCAGGCTATTGCTACACTACAGGCGGCACAACTATGGCTCTGCAGTGCTATAGGAGAGATGCTTCCTACAGCAATGGAAAGGCTTTCCCAACAATCTAGTTAATCCACCTGAGAAGCAATTAGGTCAACTGGGGGTTAGGTCAGCTTAACTACTGCACTCGGGATGTAAATTTTTCCTACCTATGAGCAAGGCAGCTAGGCTGATTTACACTTTAAGTGTACACCAGCCTTAAGGCAGGAAGAATGTGCGCACTACAATAAAAGACTTGCAGCTGGCCCATGTCAGCTGACTCAGGCACCTGGGGCTCGGTCTGTAAGGCTATAAAATTGCAGTGTAAATGCTGGGGCTCGGGCTGGAACTGGGCTCCCCTGGGACCTCATGAGGGCAGAGGATAGCAGAGTTCAAGCTCTAGCCTGAATGTCTGAACTGCAATTTTATAACCCTGCAGTCCACACCCTGTGAGCCTATCAGCTGACATGGGCCAGCCATAGGTGTTTTATTGCAGTGCGGACATTCCTAGAGAGACTAAGTGACTTGACCAAAATCACACAAGACATTTGTGGCAGCAGGGAATTGAACCTGGGATTTCAAAGTTCCAGGCAGGTACTGTAACCACTGGGACATCCTCCATGCCAATTCAATACACCATGTGAGGATTTTGCAGGGGAAGGTGTGTGTGTCTGTGTCCCCAAAAGGAGAGGAAAAACCCTATGGCATCTTGAAATCTCATAAGGAATGGTGCTTTCTCCTCCAACATTGCCCTTTTGAGATGTGTGTCAACACACACACACACACACCTCTTTCCCTCTCCCCCTTTTCAGTTCATTCTATTTTTTCTCCTCATACGTAAAATTACCTAAGAATCTAGCACAAACGAGCTCAGTAATTTTTATACCTCATGCCAGAATCTCATTAAATGGAGAGCGTGAATTTAGAGGAAATGCTAAAAAGCAAGCAATATGTGATTAAAGTGTTCCTGGTGTGTGTTGCAGCCCAAGAAAAACACTGAGTCTTTTTGCAATCAGAATAAAAACACAGCTTACCTAAGGAACAAGGGTATTAATTATAAACCTAAGCAATTTTAGTAACATCTGCTATGTTTATTTTGAGTCCAACAACACACGAGCATAATGACTTCATTCCCTGAAAGTATTAGATATTATAAAACCTGGTTTTAAAAAGATCGTGTATATAAGCCACTGGAAAGATAAGGAAGAACCTGACTACGCTCTAGGACAATTGTTTCAGGATCTAGCCATTGAAAATGCACATTCTGTAGCCTGCTGGGATTTGAAGATTGCATCTTTTTTAATCACCCTTGCTGGGGTCCTTCAGATGTCACTTAACAGCTCTATTCAAACCTAGTGAGCACACTTCTGGACTGTGTCATTCATGCTTGCAGTCACTATTCATTACATGTTAAAAGTGACATTGACAGCTAGGCTGGCCCATATTTTTTTCTTTATCCTACCTGAAGAAAATAACGAAAACTCTTAGAGAGGCCATAGGCTGTCATTCCCAATGGCCTGTCTAAGAGTTTTCTTTTGGTTCATCTTTCACCAAGATCCTACTAGCTGCTCAATTAAATAGGGGCCTGTGACTATGTCACCCACTGGTAGGTACACAGCCCCCTTTCTGCCGGATCCACAGATAATGCACGCCTGTTACAGCCTCCAGCAATGTAGCTTGGCTATTTAGCTCAAGGTCTAGAGCAGGAATCTCAAACTCAAATGACCATGAGGGCTTCATAAGGACTAATTTATTGGCCCAAAGGCTGCATCACTGACCCCCCCCCCCCTCACTCCACCCCATCCATGAGGCCCCGCCCCACCCCTCCTCTTTCCTGCCCCCAATCCAACCCCTTCCCCAAAGTCTCCGCCCTCTCCCCTGCCACTATTCTAATGGCTTCTCCAAATCCCCATCCCTGCCCCGCCTCTTCTCCACTTCTTCCCCGAGTGTGGGGCTCCCTGCTCCTCCCTCCTGGAAAGCACTAAGCATCGCCAAACAGCTGTTTGGTGGCAGGAAGTGCATGGAGGTAGGCAAAGGAACGGGGACGCAGCGCTGTGGGGGAGAGGAGGGCGGTGAGTGAGGGGAGTTTGGCAGCCACAGGAAATAACTTGGGCGTGGCGGCGTGGTGAACTTGGTGGGTCACAGTAAATAACTCCACGGGCCACATTTTTGAGATCCCCTGGTCTACAGACTCATGGTTTTAGTCCTATAGGCACCTAGTTTAATCCTGAATGTTGGCTAAGGAAGCGGCTCATCCATGATTTGAACCCAGGGCTAAGCACTGATCAGTGTGTTACAAGTCATATTCTCATGACCAAAGGGCCTCTGGACCTGTGTGGATATGTAAGAAGGGGGAGAGACATATTCCTGCTCTCCTCTCCCCTGTTCTCTAGCATTTCCACACAGGTATTGTTGGAATAACACAATTTAGAAACAACTGTATTATGAATGTTGTGTAGTATGATTTTAAAAACTGTCTTAAACTGTACTTTCACTCCCTGTATATGAACTCTCAGCCTCTAGCCTGGCATGTATTTTAAACTCATGTTTACCCTGCCACAGCTGGGCAAGGCGTCATAGTGTCTGAGTACCCGTAAGGACTCTGGCCTCCTGTTTACCAGACATGTAAATGGCATAGATTAATACTGAACAATGGATGTGATAGCCATTAAGTGTTATCACCTGTGTAAGTGTATTGAAAGCCCCCCTCCCTTATTCACACCTGAGTATAAGAAAGGTCTCAGCCTGTCATGGAGTTGAGCCAGTTGTTTGGGTAATAACCCCTCTGACTCCTATTGCTTGCAATACATCTTGTTTTCCAGAAACCTACTGAGTGATGCCTGTTCTTTGTGAGTATATTGGGATTAAAGCTCCAAAGGTAAAAGCAGTTTTTGCAACAATTCTGGCACCTCCAGATGGGACACCTTTGGACGACTCCGTGATCACAACAGACCGACCAGAGGAGGGAAAGTGTACACCAGGCCATTTTTGCCTGTCCTAACTCTCGACCCGGTCTGCAGTGATACCCGGAACGTTAAAGCGTGAGTCCCTACAAATCAGGCAAGACCAGAGGTTTCTGGAGTTTGGTAGGCGCCTGGGAAACAGAGCGGTGTAAGTATCTCCATTACTCCCATTGTTAATTTGGTTGGTAATTTTAGTACTTTTGTATTAATTCGCCGTTTGTAGATTCACTTTGGTTGGTGATTTTAGTACTTTTGTATTAATTTGCCGTTTGTAGATTCCTTGTGAATCATTTGGTATAACAATGAGATCGGGTCGCTCCCGAGTGGAAGATTCCGCCTTTCCCTTTGGTTGTATGTTACGTAACTTTGGTAAATTTGAAAGTGATTATGGTATTAAGATAACTGAGAATGATTTAATTAAGTTTTGTCAGTCAAAATGGACCACATTTGATCTTGGTTGGCCTGATTCCAGGTCCTTTAATGTCACCCTTACAATCAGGGTTCATAAGAAGGTAATTAGAAATCAACACTAAAAACCAGTTCCCCTATATTAAATAGTTTTAGCTGGTACAGCTTGTAAAAGTAAACCTAAGATGTGCCTGGTAAGGATAGTGAGAAAAAGGTGTCCCTATGCCTTACCTGTGTCCTGTGTGGAGGAGTGTAACAGTGAGAAAGTGTGCCTGTGTCTGTCAGAAGTATTAACCTGCCTATGGAGAAAGCCACCTCAGTCTCCAAGCAGTTGTCTGTGCTGGGACAAGGAAAGTAAAATCCCAAGCTGTGTGTCTAGTGAAAAAAGAATGTGTTTTTAAATCTTCTAGAAGGTGTCTGTCAGTCTGTGATGGGTGAGAATAGTGCAGTGTGTCAGAGTTGGTTTTGAATTCAGCTAATGCTCAGAAAAGTGATTTGGTTGTGTTACCTACTAACAGATTAACAACTTGTACCAGGAACAACTTGTACCAGGAAGGAAGCAATTCCTAAACTGGTATCTGGCAAAGGAAAGCAGAATAACTTTAACCTCTTGTTCAGTAAGTCTGTGAATTTGCCTGAAAGGGGATTTTGTAAAAATCTGCCTGATAGGAAAAGGGATGATCATAAAATGTGTTTCTGTGAGTGAATTGTTTCCTAAAGAAGTTCCTGAGGGAAAAATGTGTAAGCAGTCTGCTGCAGTTAAAAAGTGTGAAAGTGATTTGAGTGGAGATAGCTTTGAGAAGGAATTGGAACATCCCTATATCCAAGTGGCTGTGTTTCACCAATGATAGGGAAACAAGATTGTTCAGGGAGGAATGTCCCCATGCTGATTCTGCAGGTAAACAGTCTATGGCTCAGGCTCAAAAGATAACTGGGTAGATGTATCTTCAGAGCAGGACAGCTGTGCTGTTAGTATCGTAGGTGGTATACCCTCATCTCTAGACACTTTGAATGCAACTTGTGGTCTCTGGGTAAAGAAAGACAATGAAACTTTAAAACGAGCTTGTTAGTAAAAATAAATAGTATTTCTTGTAAACCTAGCCCCAAAAGCTTTATTCTATCTGTGAAAATGCAAATTACTTGCTAATGTCTGTCTCAGGGCCCCATTGACCTCCAAGTACCCAGGAAAGCTTATGCTTCAAAACTTTATAGTTAGTCTTTAAGGTGCCACAGGACTTTGTTACCTACACTTAAGTGGTGGTGTTTCAAATCACTGTGTTTCAAAGGCAAAAGTTAAAAGTAAAAATTCTAGTAGAAATAATTGTATTCTTTTAGGCTGTAACTAGCTTTGAATCCAAAAAGCAAGCCAGAAAACATCTGTTTTCATGTAAATTACCTAATTGATAAAAAGTAACTGAAACCTGGTTTGCCTAGAAAACAAATAAAAGAAATAATTTTAGTAAAAACAAGAAAATGTTTTAGTGTCTTTAAAATGTCTGTAAATAAATCCTTATGATAAGTAATCCAAGCACAGAGATTATTAGCTTGCAAGTATGTGGCAATAGATGGTTTGGTTGAATTTGTTAAGTGTAAATATATATATATTTTAAATAATAACTAATTCCCTTAGAAAGGGTGGAGATATGTTTGTCTGTTTAGTTGGTTGGTTTTTAGTCTTTCAGAAAAATCAAAGAAAGCTGATGCCAGCTGACAAACTTTGCACTTACTGGCACAATAAGAATTGTATTTTATGTTCTATGTCTTGTTTGTCTAAGTGGCCAAAACTGTGTTTGTGATAAATTGTACATAAAGCAATATACTTCAGAATTGAAATATAGATATTTGTTTATTCAATTTGTAATATAAAATTGTTTTTACAATGTTTAGGTTTAAATATACTTGTTATAATTTCACTAGCTAAGAACAATGTGAACAATAATTTTCAATTGAAATTAAATACCAATAGACTTTGAAAGCATTAACATGACAAGTTAACTCACTCCTCAAATTACACATGGAATTCTTCTGGCTACCCCCAGATTTCTAGCCAGAGGGCGAGGGAGGGAAGGAAAGCTATTAGACACCAGAGGTACCAAGTGGCCTCAACAGTTGGTATGCTTGTCCTGTTCTGTTACTCCAAAGCTCTGTAATTCAGTTATTTTTATTATAAAACTGTATGTAAAACTGAAGTACTGTATAAAAACAATGTAAGATAAAGAAAGGTGTGTATGTGTGTGTGAGAGAAAGAGAGAGGTCTAAAATGCTCACTCAGTTGTAAAGTTTGTAACACTGCCAAGTATTAATGAAATGTGTTAGATTTTTTCTCACTCACAGGTAAAGAATACATTACCTAAAGATCCTGAACAGCCACACCTTGGGACTCTCCATTACCAATGTTTTTGTGAAATACTAAAGACTAAAGACTAATTGACTGTCTGAACCCATGTTTTACATTGTAAAAGGATTTGCCTGTTCAGGATCAGCAATTCAATCAGGAGGAGTCAAAGTCCATCCAGAACCTGGCCCTGAGCTGTCTTTCTTTTTAAGAAGCCTCAAATTAACTTTTCTGAACTGCCATCCTGTGTAAAGCATTTCATACCAAAAGAGCAAATGCTTAGACTGTGGACAAATATCTCTTAAATGATTTTATCCCTAGGTATTGGTACCCAGGATGACAGACTTAAACCGTGGGTCTCATTTTACAGAAACAGCTTTTCAGCAAGTTATGAGTGCCTTGAGAGTTCAGTAGAAGTGCCACACACCTTGGCACCTGCAATCTAATGGCCAGGTTAAAAAGACAAATATGCAAAGACACTGGTCTTAACTGGATAAATGCATTACCCCTTGTGCTGCACAATCTCCATGACACTCCTAGAAGTCAAGTTGTCACCTTTTAAACTACTTTTTGGCAGGCCTTCCTCAGTTTACCTAGTCAAATATTCCATGACTGCTGATTTGGTGCTTGAAAAAGCAGGACTAACTTCTTTTGTTTTACAGCTCCAGAGACAGGCTAACTCTCTCCACAGATATGAGACTGCTTTTAAATGTAAAAGCACACCCGATAGAACCTGGTTCTTGAGTCTTTGTTAAAGCCAACAAGGAAGTTCTGCTCCAGCCCCTGTGAAAAGGACCATACCAGGTGCCTTGGCCACCCCAACTATCATCAAGGTGGCAGAAAAGGAAGCCTGAATTCACCACGCCTGATGTAAGCATGCCCTTTTCCCAGATGACGGCGAGGCAGCTGAGGCCTCCACCCTCGACGGACCAGGATGAGAATTAGACGACAGCGGGGCAAACCCAAGCCCTAGCAACTGGAGAGGGGACGATGAAGAACCCTGAAGAAAAGTGGCTAGCGAAGGCCGTGCCGGGTCTCAGCCTGAAGATAAAATTCAAAAGGACTTAATAATGTTTATCAAGTTGAAGTATTAATCAATTTTAAGTTATTAATCTTGTTTTAGATTAAGCAAGATTTATTTCATGAGTATAATGTTTTTATTAGATATTTCCAGAAAGTCAAAACCTGTATTTTGAAAAAATAGAAGTGATTGTTAAGTGTGTACTTAGTTCTTAGTAGATGCAGGATAGAAACTCCTGTGTACCTATCCCTCTGATTACTGATAACATGTCTTGATTGCTACCAAGGTAGAGATCTGGTCCAGCATAATCTAACATGGGACCAAACTTAGTATTTTGTGACAAGTAACTCCTGGTTGGATAAAAATAGAGCTTCCACCAGTAAATTAGCACTTTTTGGAACATGATATTATAAGTATGTGAAGCTACAGTCTATTATGTATTGCCCTCCAACTAGACGGGTTCATATTTAGCTTAACTGAAATCACCTACTCAAATTTGCTCCCAATGTTCAGAATGTTTGTTTAAAAGACAAACCAAGCAATTAATCTCAGTGAGAGTCTATCCTGAAACAAGTGGGCAAGTCAAAATGGCCTGAAACATAATGTTAGCTGCCCCCCCCCAAAAAATAATATATGCTCTCATGAATGAGAAATGCTATGTCTTTAAAATAATATCTACCTCAACACCCCAATACTGGGTGTGCCTAAACTGAATAGTACCTATAAATTGGTTCATAATTTAAAAACTAAAAGTAATTTGCTTTTAAAACATAAAGAAATTATCTTTTAAAGAGGAGGGATTGTTGGAATAACACAATTTAGAAACAACTGTATTATGAATGTTGTGTAGTATGATTTTAAAAACTGTCTTAAACTGTACTTTCACTCCCTGTATATGAACTCTCAGCCTCTAGCCTGGCATGTATTTTAAACTCATGTTTACCCTGCCACAGCTGGGCAAGGCGTCATAGTGTCTGAGTACCCGTAAGGACTCTGGCCTCCTGTTTACCAGACATGTAAATGGCATAGATTAATACTGAACAATGGATGTGATAGCCATTAAGTGTTATCACCTGTGTAAGTGTATTGAAAGCCCCCCTCCCTTATTCACACCTGAGTATAAGAAAGGTCTCAGCCTGTCATGGAGTTGAGCCAGTTGTTTGGGTAATAACCCCTCTGACTCCTATTGCTTGCAATACATCTTGTTTTCCAGAAACCTACTGAGTGATGCCTGTTCTTTGTGAGTATATTGGGATTAAAGCTCCAAAGGTAAAAGCAGTTTTTGCAACAGTGCCAGCCACAATCAGGATGAGGTGGCTAACAGTGCAGCAGAATGCTACTTCCCACACTACTAGCCTCCCTCTGGGGACAAGTGCGCCACGATGCCAAGGCTACTGAGCTGAACTATTGTGGATTTACAAAAATCTAATAATCTTGCCTCAGGCACAATAGAAATATTTCAAGAGGAGGATGGAGGGAGCAAACCTTTTGTAGTCAAGAGAGCAGGAGCAACCAGTTCTTTTCTGTGATTTTTTGCTAGTCTGTTTCAACTTAGGAATCGGCAAAAACTCAGTAGCATCTATTGAACAGTCTATATGCAACAGACAACTGGCCCCCAGTAGGAGCTGGGTTACCTGCTTGGTCTTTCTCTAACCAGAAGGAACAACAAAGAAAGCACAAACAAAACCTCTCCCTCCACCCCAGATTGAAAATTTCTTCTTTCTTTATTGGTCCTTCTGGTCAGGTGCCAACTGGATTATTTGACTTTCTTAACCCCTTACAGGTAAAGGAGGGATTTTATGCTTCCCTTAGCTATATGTTTATGACAGCATGACACACCTGTGTGTGTGTGTGAATACAGGCAGCATTTTCTGTACTGATCTGGAACAACAGATGTTGCTCCAAGATGACAGAGAAATTACAATGTGATGTCTCTTTGGAAACATTGGGTATTGTAAGGACAGTTTGTATCTTTCTAAATAATGTTGCTGTGACTGACTCACATTGTTTGTGCTGAGCTGAACAGCTAAGTTGCACAGCAAACTGCAGGATCAAAGGGAAACATCACCCACCAAAGCACACATCTAGCCAGCTGAAAGAGCTATCTTTCCCCCTCTCCATTTTGTCCTCCATGCTCATTGGAACCCTCCATGGCATTTAAATGATGCTTTAAACTTTCTTCAAACAACTGCTAGGTCTCTGCAGGGCATTCTGTTATCCTCTTATCTGTTCCTCTGCTGACACAGTGTGGGAGATGAGTGAGTAATTGATGCTGTGAATCACCACGTGCCATGTTCCAAACACAATGCTGCATTTGATCTCTTCCTGACAAGTAGTGGCTAACAGTTCTATCATTGACCTATGAGTGGGAGTAGGATGTTCAGATGTCCCAATTTTGGGGTCTCTCTCTCTTATATAGGCTCCTCTACTCCCCACCCCCATCCCAATTTTTCACATTTGCGGTCTGGTCTATCTAAATGGGGGAGAGGAGGTGAGAGTGGAAAGAAGTCTTGTTCAGCGAAGGCAATCATTGAGGTGTCTGGATAACTGCAAGTAACTTTCAGTTGTGTGCAGTACACAAGAGCAAACAGAATATAAGCAACCGACAGTTTGATTTACATAGCTCACATCTGGAAAGATTGCTTTGCATGTTCATACTTGTCAGGACTGCCTCCCCACTCTGAACTCTAGGGTACAGATGTGGAGACCTGCATGGAAAAAAAAAGAAATAACTCACCAACCTTATTTTACCAGCTTAGGTTAAAACTTCCCCAAGACACAAGTTTCTCCTGTGTCTGGAACAATAGGCTGCCACCACCAAGCGACACCCCAAGAACTAGGGGCAGGGCCACTTGGAGCCCCCCTTCTCTTTCCAAAAAATCCCCCAAGCCTATACCTTTCTCCCTGGAAAAGGCTTGAGAAAAAACACTCACCAATCCTACTAGGTGAGCCCGATCCAAACCTGGATCTTACACAATGGAAAACAAAGCAGTCAATTCTTAAAAGAAAGATTTTAATTGAAGGAAAAAGAAAGAACAAATCCCCTATAAAAAAAAAATCAGTGGAAAAGCACTTACAATCACAAAGAGAATCAAAGAAAACCTAACACCACAGAGGAATTCCTCCCTCTGCTGAGTCTTTAAAGTTACAGAGAAACAGAGGGATAATTCCCCAAAACCTGAGAAATTCACGAGTGAGATAACAAATATAAAACAAACAGCCTTGCCTGGCTAAATGTAGGGATGGTCCTCACTGGGGGGGGGGGGGTGAATCACGTAGCTGAAGTTTGTGTATCTGGCGCCGACTTACCTCTCGTCCCCACGGCGGCGGCAGTCAGCGGCGCGCTCCCCCGTCGACTCCAGCTTGCGCCTCCCGGCGAGCTGGAGTTCCGGAGTCGACGGGGGAGCTCTGGGCGATCGATTTATCGCGTCTTAACAAGACGCGGTAAATCGATCGCCAGAAGATCGATCCCGCACCGCGCAAGTGAAGACCAGCCCTTACTTACTGTTACTCTTTAGGATGGTTATAGATCGATGGAGAGAAGAAATAGGTCAGATTCCCCTGATAGACCCAGAACGAATGAGAGAGAACACAAGAGGCTTTCCCTCCCCATCAGGTTTGAAAACATCTTTGGTCCCCATTGATTCTTTTGGTCATGTGCCTGATTCAGCCTTCTTTTAGCTTCTTAACCCCTTACAGGTAAACAGGAATTCTAGGCTACTTTATACTTATGACAATACTACAGTACACAGACATTTATTCTGCAATGGGGCTACTGCTGAGAGGCAATCAGCCACTTCATCTGGTGCAAAATTCAGCTGCCCATTTACTGAACAATGTTTCTCCCAGGAATCACACTACTCCTGTGCTGTGTAGTCTGGACTGGCTTCCAGCTCATCTCCAGATGCAATTCAATGTACTCCTTAGGATGTACAAAGCTCTAAATGGTTTGGGTCTCTTATCTTAGAGGCCAAGTCCCTTTCCACAAGATACAGGATAGCGGAGATTTGTTGGGGGTGCTTGTGCAAATAGTCTCTGCCCTGTTTAAACAAGATTGGGGTGGGGACAGTGTATTTTCAGTGAAAGATCCTGGACTTTGGAAATCTGCTACCATTCTTCATTCGTCCAACAGAGTCCACGTTTGCTGATGTGCAGGGCAGGCTGCCAGACTTATCTATTTCCCCAGGTTTATTTGGAGGGGATGAGTTGAATGAGAAGGTCTGGAGAGGCAGAGATTTGAAGTCTAAATAGGTTGGGTATTGATTATGCAAATGGTTAATGTTTTATTGTGTATATTTCCCCTGCTGAGAGGGACAGGTTTATTTAATGAACTAAAATAAATATTTTAAGCACACTGTTAAGATAATTAACATACACCTCAACAGCTCCGAGATATAATTTTCTGAAGGTTTAAACAGACTCAACGGTACCCCAATACTATGACTATAGCACTGTTTTCTGAATACAGAGTGGTGGTGTTCACATATTGAATAGCAGCAATCACCCAATAAAAGCCATCAAGTCGGATTCCAAAATGATTGCCATTCAGGGTAACATGTGATAGGAAATGGAATAAGTAGTTTGCTTTTCACGATTTAGTTTTGTGTGTCGGAATGGCTGTGGGAAAGTGTATGCAGTGGAGACACTGACTTCTGCATGACATCCCTGCAGCTGATGTCTGAAAACCCTTAGAGTTCTCTTCTGAGGTTTGTATTAAAGCAACGATATACCAGTGATACCAATGCAGAGAGTGCCCAAGTTCTAACTGTTGCTCTGATATTTTTGCAGCCTCAACGACCCTGAAGCTACAGAATAAGGTGTCTGAAAAAGACTGTAGGGTCAACCTTTCATTAGAATAAGGAAGTGTAACATCACGGTTGTCAGTGGAGCTACACTGATTTACACCAACACAAGATCTAGCCCTCTAGAGTGTGTTACATAAATAGAGACAAGTACACGCAACATTGCCATTCTGATTCCCAAAGTTTCTTAACTACATTATCATGCCAGGAACTACAGAAATGGTTCTCTTTTTTTTTTTAAAGCAAATTCTTGTGCCTATCGCAAAACAGAAGTTCTCACTAGTACAACAGTGAAAGCAGATGTTGATGACCTACATAATCCTTGGTATTGGGTACCAAAGGTAGGGCAAATTGCTTGCCCACTGACATCTGTTGAACCTTTAGAAGCCACCTCAATTGGTCTTGAGGTTTATAAGCAGGAGGGGTCAGAAAGATGACAACCAAACACACCATTGGTTTCCAAAGTTATTTATTTTTGCTAGTATCTCTTTTCACTCAGCCATTCACAGGACTGAATGCTCCACAGAGAGCCTGGCAGTTCACTTCTAACACCATGTGCAATGGCGCCTAGGAATATCTGTTCAAACGTAGCAGGGACCTTTAAAAATACCATTTTAATCCACTGCAATGCCCCCCCCCCCAAAAAAAAAAAGTTCAAGAGCCATACACGTGATCTCCCTCTTTTATTAGCCACCCTTCTTCTGACCTCCTTTCATCTTCCCTATCAACCATCACTAGAGTAATCTTAGAGTCCACATTCAGATAAAAAGGCATGTCATGGAGTCTTCATGTTTCATTCAAATCATTCAAGTGCCAGCATTCCCATGGAATTCCTAGACCTCCCTCCCCCTCTCTCCCCCCCCCCCCCATACAGCAAGAGCTGTCACTTGCAGTCTCTAATTTCCAAGGTTTTTAAAATAGAATTCACCTTACAGAGTACATCTCACGGTCACCTTTCTCATCACCTGTTCTACTCAGAAAAGTGATACTCTAACAAAATGCTTTGTGGGCTTCCCAGTTTATAACTAATTAGGTGTTGAGCCCAATTCTTCTTAACTTGTTTTCATCACAATAAATCCATTGACTTAATGGAGTAACTTACTCCCAATTTACACAGATACAAGTTCCATCAAAATCAGTTTCTTTCCCGTACATCCAGCCTCGTGAACTCAGACTGGGTTTAAAGAGTCAAGTTGTGTTGTTGATTCTCACACACATTATTTTGTAATAAAGATTATGCAGCACAAATTAAACTCTCAATTACACCATTGTCTCAAATCTTCAATGAGAACAGGTGTAATTGACTGCAGCTTGGTAAACAATTCATCTGATGATCTGTGAGAAGGAGAAGAAACCAAATCACTCTCCCATAAGTGTATTGGCTTAACAGCTAACAGGTGTAACCAGCAAGATAAACTATTTTTGTACCTTAAGCCAGCACTTCTGGTTTCAAATACACCAAGGATGCACCTGAATAAGGCGATTCCATTTTTATACAGTCTCTTTTGAGAATACATCTGTACATCAAAAGCTTGACATTATCACTGAAGTGCAATTTATTAACCATTTTGATTTAAAACGAATTACTTTATATACATGGAGTTTTCTAGCAAGCCTAAACTACACTAAGTAGTTATTGAATGGCCTACTCCTAGAATACCTTTTTCACTCACACAGGGACCCAAGCCCTGTCTTTGCTAAGTGACTCTTGTGACTGAGATAGTACTACTCATCAGTGGCTGGCACAATTCTTCGTGTGAGTGGTCAACGAAGAGCCACTTCCAAAGACATAGTGAATGTCAAAAGTCATTGCTGTCCTGACACTGGGGAAAGATCTACATAATGTTGCAAGATCTGGACTGATCTCTGTTGCCTGTGCCATTGCAGGTGATAGAGCATCTCATTCTTCACTGCATGTCCCCAGAAGTGGAGTCAAGACTCAGCATTGAGCAAATAGGCTTTCAAAGACATCAGAGCACCTGTAATTAAGTGCTAGTTTTGACAACATTCATTGAAAACAGTTTTCAGAAAATTGTCAAGAGCACTCCCAAAATGGGTAGTCAATGTTGTTTACCTTCACCGCCGCAGCAGAGGTTATCAAGTGCACATGGGAGACATGGTCAGCAAGTGGAAAAAACAAATAAGCGGCCTATCCCAAGGCTCTGTACTGGCATCAGCGCTTTCCTATCTGTACACAAAAAAAACTTCTGCTCACCCAGTCTCGCAAGCTCATGTATGCAGATGACATTTGCTTACACATCCATATATGGTCATTTCTAGAAGTAGAAGATGACCTAAATTCTGACTTGATTAAGTTGGCTGAATATTGTAGTCAGTGGCATTCACAATCAAGTGTGCTAAGGACAGTTTCAAGTGTGTTCCGTCCTTACAAGGACAGAGCAGATCAAGAACTGAATATATCTTTCTCACTGGACATCACTTGAAACATTAATCCCACCAGTTTACCTCAGAGTAACGCCAGATAGATCTCTCACATATCTTAACCACATGAGGAAAACTGCGGGCATGAGGAGGACATGTAACATCTAAACAAATTGGCCGGCAATTCCAGAGAAGAAAATGCTCAAACTCTCCAATCATCTGGTAGAAGACCTCTGCTATTCTGCAATAGAATACTGTGCTCTGGTCGGGCTCAATTCATCTCACATCAAATTGTTTGGTCCAAAATACACTTAATTACCCCAGTACTGTGGCTCCCTGTGCTAAGCAAAATCACTCCTCCACACATCTGTCATGAGGATCATACATAGGGTGAGCAGACAGCAAGTGTGAAAAATCAGGACAGGGGTTGGGGGGGGGGGTAATAGGAGCCTATATAAGAAAAAGACCCACAAATAGAGACTGTCCCTATAAAAATCGGGGCATCTAGTCACCCTAATCATACAGTCAGAATGGTTGAGGAGATAAGGCAAACCTAAGCCTACCACTATATGCAGACCTCTTTGACCAACCAAGAGTGTGCTTGTCATCAACACACCCATTGTGGCCCCTTGCCCTGTCCAGATTTCTCTGCAAATTTTCTGTAATGTGAAGAAAGTTCTGCAGCTAACATCAGAAACCAGTCTCTTATAACTGACCTAAGTATGCATGCTTTGATTGGTCATACCTCTCATGGGTCCTTCTGAAGCTATTTCCAACAGGCCAGCGTTAATGTGCAGCCAACCTTCACCCCGGGGCCAATCAGAGGATCCCAAATGTGGCTGTGGCCAAAGACAGACAACGTCAAGCATCACTAATGATGAACCTCTTACCAGATTTCATAGTGGTCAGAGCTCTGCACCTCACTGATGCAGTTGCTGCAAATTGGCTTGGCAAGCTCTGCTTCTGAAAAGATGACAACTCAACCCACAATCATGGAAAAACTCAGGTGAAGACTAGACAGTAGATTTGAGACAACAAACAATGTGGTGAATGCATGTTATACTGTTTTTCATTGTTAATTTATCATTATTCTTTCAACACAGCCAACCATGTTACAAAACGTCACCAGCTGCAAACATCATAGTAACCGTGCTTCCTATCTGTATTTAAAAAAAAGGCTGAGAGAAAAACAGCAACTACCCTCAGAAGCTACAAAGTATGCAAGTGCTCAACCACTGATTACTTCATCGGACACCATTGAATTATTAATGCTTGTCTGTTTGGAAAAACAACATTTGAAAAAGGGATTCTAATTTTGTTTAGCAAGAAAACTTTGACCTAAATCAAATCCTACCACTTTTTGTGTTGGAAGATGAAAAGAGTAACAACACTGAGGAAAGCTTATGGCACCTTCTCTTCTCCAGGCCTCAAGCATCTTAAGACACTTGTAAAACATTCATAATTCTTCAAACCAGCTTTGGTTCTGAAACAAGTGCTCTTTTGTTTGTATGTTCCAGTTAAAAACTCAGGGCCAGATTCTCGGGTGATGTAGCACATCTGCTAAGGCTAGAAATACTTTCCCCCCAAAATCCCATCTTCCATTGATGGCACTGATAAATTTTCCACCACTGGCCTTTTTATTCACCATTGACAAGTATACTTTCAAGCCCTGGTTCACATCATGCCTTTCTTGTCCTAGATGTCGGTCTGCTTCATTTTTGTGAGGTGACAGATTACTGAAATATACAAGACCATGATTCTCATACAGTTCAACAACCTGCCTGTTCTGGAGAATGAGCAGACTGATCTTGTGGACACAATGTGTGCATCTGAGATCAGAAACACATTCAGAATCCTTTGGTTTGCTATTGGAGGCTGGCCCAGCCAGAATTTAACTTTTTAAAATTTCACTGCTACCTTTGTTCTGAGGAATATAAGGACCCCAAGAGAGGTTATTTTTCAAGTAAAAACTGTATTTCACAAGTTTTCAATTCGGGGCTTAAATCTAGGCCTTTACACACAATGGCTAGATATTCAGCTAGTGTCAGTAGATGGCTTCAAAAAAGCTACATTGATTAGCACCAGCTGAAGAACTGGTCCTAGATTGCTAGAACTCATTTACTCCTGTAAATAACTCAAAAGGGGGGAAGCCCCAAAATACAGAGCACACCGCTCTTCATAAATCAATCTCTCTCTTAAAACAAGGCCTAACACCAAAGTTTCTCCATGCATTTAGCAAGGGAGACCACGTAATAAGATGAACTTGCAACCGCGTGAGGAGAAGGTGGTGGCTCTTGGCTTACTAGTAGCAGCTTGGTCAAAGGAAGATACTTTTTCCTTTACTTGAACCTTGCAGGACTAGAACAGAAGGGGTCTAGGGAAGAAAAGAAGACAGTAAGAAAATTCTCTAGTCTTATCATCTATATTCCAGTAGTGCCCAGATTAGAGTCCCACCATGTTAGGTGCTGTACAAACATACAATACTTATTTATTAGTTATGGTAAAAGATCATGTTCTCCCTGAAGATCTGCTACCTAACAGACAAGACAGGAAGAGGGTGGGAGAAAGGAGGTTTTGTTATTCCTCTTTTGAAAACGAAGCGCTGAGATACAAGATGTCTCATTCAAGAAATAGTCTGCAGCAGAGCAGGAAACTGAATCTAGATTTCAAGGCCCATCCCAGCCCCTTAAACACAAGAGCATCGTTCCTCTGTATAACTCTCAGCAGAGCAGCAAGGCGGCCCATCAGTAAAAGACGAGATTTTGAAGCTGGGTATGCTTCATTTTCTAATTGCCCATCTTTATGCAGGAAGGTCCTGGGGATGTCAGTATTTCTGCATGATTGCTTCTGAAAAGATAAAAGATAGTTTAAAGCTGTCAGGGAATCTTGAGTAGTCCCAATCCCCTGCATCTCTCAATGTTTTTCCTTCGTGGGATTTTTTTCTTTTAAATATATTTTGTCAAACTCTGATGTGGGGGGGGGGGGGGGGGAGGAGGAATTCCCATTGCAGCAAGCTGATCTCCAACCCACCCAAAAACAAGGAAAACAGGTTTCCTTCTAGACTAGAGGAAGGAATGACCTATCGTATCATGGGCCAAATTCATTTTTTGGTTTAACTCCAGAAGAGACTATGGAGTTATGCCAGGGATGAGACTTGCCCTTGTGTCCAGAATTGTATTGTACCATATTAAAAGCCAAATTATATTTGGTTTTTAACTTTACATGCTCATTAAACCCGTAACAGACCTACCACCCGTACGCCCTTACTGTGGGTGAATTCTTCGGCTTCATCTGAAATATCAGATCAGAGCAGCAGCTCTCCATTGGCAGAACAAGTCTACCATGTCTTTACCTATTCAGAATACTGTATTACTATGTGGGGTAAACACAATGACTCTATGCAGTGCTAAACATGTTACGTGGCATCACTTTAAAATACAATGTTGCTGCAACAAGAGGGCATAAACGAGGAAGTACCCTAAGAAAGCTACTCCACATAAAAATTCTGTGCCATGCTGCAGATTCAATCTATCAGCAATATCTCTAGTATTTCATAGCCTGGACAAAAGACCAGAAATAGAGCATAACAAGAGAAATGATCACAGTATTTAGTGCAATAGCCAAATTCATAAAACCATCGTGCAGCACTTTATAAGATAAAGAATGAGAAAATTTTAAAGCAGTGAGTGAATGACATTGTCCATTGTCCAAGGAAAACACTGATTCCCACTCTTTGGAAACATGAAAAGAAAAGCATCTCTAAAAGTCCAGCTTTTGAGACAAAAACCGTCTTTGTAAGTTCTGTGCAGCTCACATGGTACAAGCTAGAGTATTTATGTGTTCCAATTCCAGAGCCAAACTCTTAGCTCAAGAACAAACAAGATGTAACCAGACAGCAGACGATGCCAAAGGCTGATCACTGAAGTAACATTTTCTGTTGCAAAAACAAGTTGCATAGGGGAATGGACAGAGCATGGGGCTGGTAATGGGACAGTGAGACTTTCACATTCAGATCATCGATTTGAAATTAGCCCAGGACAATAGTGAAAAAGTTGTCATCACCTCAGAGCTGTTTTATGTCATGTGAAATTCATTGTTGATCTTATACCTGCTCCAAATAAATATGCATCTTCAGCCACAAGCCTGATCCTGCAGGCTCCTAGTACAGAAAAGTCTTGTAAACTTCAAGGGGAACCACAGATACATGAGAGCTGCAGGATCAGGTCCCTAATGTTCCCTTTATGGAAGTTTCAGCAGAGACAGGTGCTTCGAGTTTTGTAGTTCTCAAACTGTGGATTTCTCCCCCCAGAGGTAACATGCTTAGCAAAAGCAAAAATGTGTTTATATATTTATTTGTTTATTTAGAGGTGAAAAATAAGACTTCTGCAAATTTGTGTACAGAGTCAATCCCTTACCTCTCTTTAAAAGTGCAAATTTTCAAAAAGTTCAGTGAATAGAAGATTGCTTGGGGTGGAATAGATCTGGACAAGGAGAAGTAGTCTGGAAATAAATGTGAGAAGCAAGGGATATATGCTTGTTTTGTTAAAATATTAGATCTTTGCTGTTGAAGAAAAAAAATCCAGAATACTTAATGTTGTTGTTTTAGTTGAATAAAACAATTTAAATGTCTGTCTGGTGATGTTCTCCTCCTAATACAGCATGGCAAGAAAATCCTCCAAATATTAACGGTTAACTTTTAAACTGGAGCTAGTTCACCTTCCAATGACTTCATAAATATCTGCTTCAACTACCTTTAGAACATGAAATAACCAATCATTCATTTTCTGACACAGCTGTAAAACTAATCTGAAAAGTTTTCAAAATAAATCACTGTTTAAAAAATGTATACTGTGTACCTTCTACCATATATACTCATTCATTAGCCCATTTGTTTATAAGCTGACCCCCCCAAGATGGATGGGTAAAAATAGCAAAAACTGTATGACCCTTTCATAAGCCAACCCTAGATTTCTGGGATTGGCAAATTTAGGCTTCCAACCTGTCACAGTAAGCCACTAGCGGATTGGGATGTTTTGTTTACTTGGAGCATCTGCAGGCACAGAGCTTCTCAGCTCCCAATGGCCACTATTTGCTGTTCCCAGCCAATGGAAGCTGCGGGAGTGGCGCCACTTCCCACAGCTCCCATTGGCTGGGAATGGCAAACCGACTTCCCGCAGCTCCCATGGGCTGGGAACAGCAAACCATGGCCATAGGGAGCTGAGGGGCTTCATGCCTGTGGGCACTCCAGGGAAACAAAACAACAGTGTATTAGATATTCAATTCAATTCAGTAATTCCATAGAGTTTAAAATCATCAAATTTTGGTATAGACCAGTTTACAAGCCGACCACCGCTCTTTGATGCTTCACTTTTTACCAAAAATATTCAGTTTATGAATGAATATAATGGTAAAAATGAAACCCACTTCTATCTCTGATCTGTGAAGAATATATATTAAGGTTATAACAACCAACAAGAATGCACTTTTATGTAGAAAACCACGATTAAATCGAGTCTTCCTGACTAGTGATTTACATCAAATCCCCCTGGTCACGTCACATAGAAACACAGAGGGATGTTCAAGGAACAGAGTGGGCCAGATCTTCATCTGGTGTAAAGCAGCACAGCTCTGGCATTGTCAGTTTAAAATCAACAAAGGATCTGACCCTAGGTCCCGAACTGTAATTGTATAATAGACAATAGCAAGTAGTTTCCAGATTACTGATGGCCATACACGTTTTAGATCTAAAGCAACGTCTTAAACAGTCTACTAAAAAACCACATACACAATGTTCACTGTTTGCACCCCAACTGCCATAAAAAAGCAATTTTGTTTTATTTCCTTCGGTTTTGGGGGGTTTGCATAAAACATAAGCATGTTGTACAAACCCTGGAGGTTTAATTTGATTCTATTTAATCTTTGATTAGCACAGCAAACAATTGCACTACGTTCCCCTCTGCCCTCCAAATATCCAGAAACTGCCTGAAAAATCCATTCCTTCTCTCATCAGGGCACTGCGGGCAGTTTCACATTAATGCTGCTTGTATTTCAAGTGAAATCTTCAACAAAGCATCCCAAAACAGGAACGGGGCTAACATCTGCAAAGGGTTTTAAACCATAGATTAAGCAGGCCTTTTGTTTCGGAGCCCATTTGGTTCATGAATGGGGAGATTATCACAAAGAAGGGGGGAGGAGGGAGAAGCCTTCCTAGCAACATGCCAAACTAAAGCCTCTGTATTTAATATGACAAGGCACCTGCTACGACAAAAACAGCAATCCAGATGTGAACACCTGCAACCAGTCCCTACACTCAGAAAAATCTCACCAGATCAAACCAACAGCAGGTTCTAACTTGACCCAGACCTCGGATGGCAGCCAACATTTTCACCAGCTGGTGTAAAACAATGTTTTTTTTTTTCTTGGAGATCTTTCTTCTAATCAAAATGAAAATACCAGCCATGCCCTCAGAAGGGCACCCTATCTCAAGAACCCTTAGGGCAAATTCTCCCCTAGTGTAAACTGGCTGATTCAATGGAGTCCTGCCAGTTTATACCAGTGGAGAACGTGACTCACCGTGTTCACAAGTATCCTTTCAGTTTACAATAAAATAATGATGTAATAAGAACAGAGCATTACATTTCACTCCCCAGCCTGAGAGCTAAACATAGCAGACTAAGCTTTATAATGTGCCAGAGAGAACCATGAAAGGAAAGCAGGGAAATCTGGCTGAGCCACCAGGGGCCCAGCTGTCTCAGCTCGGGAATGAGGGAGACTATTCCTGATCAGTCCTTATTGTACCAGTGTGTGAGCACTGCTGTAATCAAGGCTCATGTGTGTCCTTCCATTGAAAGCCATCTTTTTTCTGATGGGTGTGGCTACGCTGATTTATAAACCAACTGCTTTGCACAGCAATTTTGCATCTGAGATTTCAGAATGATTTTTTTAAAGTTATATTGGGTTTTAAATGACCACAGCTGCTTTTGCTTTTCATCTTGCTGCTGTTCTACATCTAGCCCGCCTCCCAGAGCCATAATCTGCACATGAACACGATTATGAATATACAGGTGAACATTCCCAAAGATTAGCTAAAAAATTCAATTTATTTTAAAACTTTTACAGCAACTTTATTGCTTGTAAAAGGCATTAGGTTGCCAGCAGCCATAAATCAGAGTCCCTATTTACTCACAGAACTGGAGCAGCTCCTGTATCTAGGCTTCCCCATGCTGCCCAGTGTGATACAAACTCGGAGCCTAAGCAGCTCCCACGAAATGTGGAAAGGTGGGTCAGTATCCATGCCCCTCTGTGCCTGATCCAAAAGCCAATGGGAGTCTTTCCTCGGACTTTAATGGTATTTGGATCAAGTCCCTGGCCTCTTTGCTGAGGTCTCCAGCAAGGAGACCAACAAGCCATGTGTGACTGTGGCTTCCAGAATGTGGATTGAGAACAGCAACTCACTGCAAGCTGTTGTCAGATTAGAACCATTGCTTCAGAAGAGGAAGGCTGACTAAAAATATTCCACTATTAGCCCGGTTAGGCAGGTGTGCAGTTTACCAGATTGGTGCTTGTTAAACAGTCTAATGCATCCTTATCAAAGGTTAAAGAAAGACAGAGAAAATTTAAGTAACAGGACAGTGAATTAGACCCAGGAGTCCCCTGGCTATGGTACGAGTTCCATGCCTAGAACCCCACCTAGCTCTCTGGGAGTTTACACAAGTTCATCAGCCGGCACTTTAGACATTAAAAAAAAAACAAAAAAAAAAACAAGTGAACTTTTTAAGCTCATAGTTTGGTGCCATCATAAAACAGTGCAGGGCCATGGAATTACCCAGGGAAAGGAGAAGTGCTTTTCTCTGAACCCTCCCTCTATGCTGGGGAAGCCCTCTCCAAGTTCCCCAACCTTTCAACTCTTCCTCCAATGCTTGAAAACTCCACAGAGCACAATGAAAACCAGAGGCAACAACTCAGGGTGCTCATTCACAAACCATTTCCAATTGCTCCTGGACAGGTAACATGCTGTTGCATAGCAGAGCTCTCCAAAGGGTTGGTGACTTTAGGCAACACCCTGTTGCTTGTGTTGTGAAACAGACCCCAGTTTAGTGACAGAGAATGCACAGAATGGCTTCCTGACCTCCCAGGTTCACATCAGAACCCTGATGCCACATTAACATAGACTTGTCCGCAGTGTTAAATTACAGAACAGGTCAATGTAATAAATAAAGGATGCTGACAGGTGTCTGAAAGTTGTGGGCTGGGCCAGTTTATTTCAAATAAGGAACTTTCATTGGAGGATTCTAAGTGCTGTTAACACAGGAAACTTTCTAGTAGTATTAAACCAGGACAATGTCCTGTGCCTGTATCATTCCACAAAGCAGCAGTCACCTCTGTCTCTACAATAATTTGAAAAAGAGAGTTAAACTGTTATGAACCCTAGTTTATATGCGGAGAGAGTACGCCAGTGGAGAGTATCCGATCCAATACTCACAAGGAAAAGCCTTTAAAGGGGGAAAACGTGTAATTAACGTTTACTCTGCAAACAGGCTGCTTTGGTGATTGTAATTTTTTTTTCTCATTTCTACAACAGGGGTTGGAAAATTGGACAGACAGCATGGCTCAGACAGAAGCTATCTGGAAATCAAACTCTCTGTTTAGATGCACAATGCTAATTTAGCTTAGCCTAGCTGAAGCAAATTAAAGGTCAAATATAGATTTGAAATCCTGTTTAAGCTTCTTGCAGCCTTAACAACACAGAGATGCTAGAGGGTTTTCATCAGTGAACCTGTTGTGTATAAACTTTCTCCAAACAAATTATTTCCAACAGCTTATTACTCCACATATAAATAGTGAGGTAGAAGTTGCTTGTGCTGTTCTGTTGCCCTAAGTGCAAAATTAAAAACGATTCCACAGAGAACGCTAGCCTTCCTCGGTATCCAGTGAGCAGAATTAATGAACCAAGGGAAAATAATTTAGTGACCAAACTTTTCAAACAGGAATCTATCACATTTCATTTGCTTGCTGTTAAAGAAAAACTTGCACACATTTTGCTAATCCTAACAGTTAGAAAGTTCACCCAACAAGGAGCACTTTCCATCATGAATAAAACAGTGACATTTATATCTTAATTAAATTGTTCAATTCAGAAGTAAAACAACATGATGTGTATCATGCTGAGGCAGGCAGCCTCCCCAGGCACATTGTTTGGCACGACGGCAAGTGTTGCAAGCACCCAAAAAATCAGAGATTTGTACAACTCTTGGAAATCAATCACCACTAATTTGGGACTGTGGCAGGGCCAAAAGAGTATGTCGGCCAGCAAACTACACCTAATGCATAGCACTTTTGATGCACAGAACTGGCAGGCGTGTTCAAGCCTGTTTGCTGTCTTTGTATCCAACTTAAGTGACAAGTCTGAAAATACGAGTGAAGAGGGATATTTCTGTAGTCACAGCATAACTACGCTCAGGAACCAAATACAAACACCACAGGGCCTTGCTAGTCCAGAAGTTTGCCACCCTGTAATAGAATAAATAAATCAATAAACAAATAACCAGACCAGGACAAAACAACGCTGGAGGCTGCTGTCCCATGTCAGCTTCTCTGACACCACTATAAATAGACTCAGAAGCATTGTAGAAGCAATGAGAACTTGCAGCTGCTGATGCCATCTGTGCTCATCGCATTCTAGACACAACACTCTCATCCCGCTGGTGGAGAACTGCAGAGAAATCAATGATAATTCAGCCTGGAAGCAGAAAATGGAAGTAGTTTGTTCCAGCTTAAAACTGGAGGCTATGATGGGAAAGGATTTTACCTACTGGTTTCTGAAGTAGATGAGGGCCTACACACCCTATATAGCAACAATTCAGATTCCCTCCCACCTTAAAAATCTGTTTAGCAAGAGGAAAGTCAGACCAATGCCTGCAAGATACATACTCTTGTATAGAAAAGTGCAAGGGACACTGTGTGCTGATCCCCAGCCAGAGGAGATGTCACACATTAAATACTTTCCCTACAATACACTGGGACTGGGGAAACTTAGAAGAATCATTTTTATTCTTCTCTTCAATCGCTACCTTAATCTTGCAAAAGTGTTTTTCCTCTGCTGCGTCTGGCTTGAATATAGCTTCTAACTCTGATAGCATCAGAAAAACTAGGGGAGAAAAATACTTTAACTTATTTATCCCACTGGTTTACAGTTATTTTCGGTGGTGGGACTAATGGGCACAATCTGGCTGCTACTGAAGTCAATGGGAGTTCAGTCATTGGCTTCAAATAGGACCATGCCCAATGTTAATTATGGCTGGACCAGAGATGGGGGAGAACACCACAAGATATCAAAGTAACACTCAGAGGGAAAAGTACAGTATCAGATACCATAGTGATGAGTGAGATAGACATGCCTAGGGAGAGCTGGTACAAACATGCAGCCGCAGGTTGCCCACCACTGGTCTACCATCTAACCATAGACTCTCAGAGGATGGGTGTGTAACAATGTGCTTGGATGGATCATCTGCATGGATAGAACCAGAGACCTCCAGATCTGAAAGCAGGAGCCTCCACTGCCTAAGCTACAGAATGGGAAGTCATACTTAGGAATGTCCATAAATGGTCTACCCACTAGAAGGAGACACATGGCCACTCTGTATTAGCATGGGTTACAGGTGTGCATTCCTTTTGCCATGCTTAGGATTACTGGGGAACTATATGATCTATTCCAACCTCCAAATCAGTGATGCCCGGCATGATGCTGGCTAAGGTTCTCTCAGAATAGGTGATGAGACTTTGTTTTATTTGATCAGTTAGCTTGACACCAATAAAACAAAGGTAAAGTTTATTGGAGAAAAGAGGAAATGTCCATTGTATTAACCAGTTTGATACTCATTTAAAGTTGTGTTTTTATGGTGGATAAAATGAAGAAAATTCCCTCATTTATATAATAAAGAGAGCACTGCGAGCTGAATTCTATGTTCTACAATTACACATAGCTTCAGGACTCAAATAGAAGCTCTGTTAGTAGCCTGGGATGAATATTAGTGAAAATATTTTTATAATTTATTCTTTTATTAATATGAACTCATGGACAGGTTCAGCTCCAGGCACCAGCTGAGAAAGCATGTGCTTGAGGCTGCATTCTGGCCAATCTTGGGACGGCACATTCTGGCTGCTTCCTGCCCCCCCCCCCCCCCACACACACACTTTTTTGCTTCAGTGGCGCTTTGTCCGCCTTTTTTTGCTTGGGGTGGCAAAAAAGTTAGAGCCAGCCCTGCTCATGGAATGACAATTACAAGCTGAAAACTGAGGGAAGGAACCATCTATTTGCCATACTCAAACCTAAAAGTTGGGGGTAAAAAAAGAAGGAAGCTAGAAAATTTAAATATAGGAAGGAACACCCATTCTCTAAAATGGAAGTGGTCAGGTGGTACAACCATATCTGTATTGTTTATGTATGTGTATACATTTTATATTCATTTTAAGGCAAATTAATTAACAGATTTACTTGCGAGTTCTCAGAAAATTAATTCAGTACCTTAAGGAATAACTTTGACATTTTGAAGAGGATACGCTTTATTCTTCATACATAAAGAAATTGAATCCATGCTTAGAACTCAACTCAGACTTAATTCTGGAGCTGCAGCTTGACAGCCCTTCATACCACTCAAAGAAAAGGCACAAGAGTACAACAATTCAGGGGAGTGAGTGCAGCTGACCATCTAGGCCGGATTCTGACCTTAGTTATAAATTCAAAGCATCTACACTGAAATCAGTGAGACACTAGAATTAGGTTCTTTGGCTCTAGCCTTGCGGGGCTTGGGGCTTCTCTGTTTAAAAACATCCTCAACTACATACATGGAGATTAAGTACATGGAAGGTTTTTTGTGCAATTATGTGTGTACCTTAGTGTCCGACCCTCTCTCCATTTGATTATGCAGGGGCTGAGAAGTGCCGGCTAACAATCCACCATGATTTAAGTGAGAAGGGGCTCACCAACCCCAGAACTAACTTCTCCTTTAACCTTCAACTAGCATCCATTAGCTCACACTGCCAGCTCTGCCTGCTTTTTCCAGACTTCCAGTTCAGCATTTGAGTAGGGTTTTGGAGCAGATGTTTGGGGGGGAAATAGCTCTTTTCTGGAATTAAGCCAATTACAATTGTTGTGCAACTACTGTTTCTAATTTCTGTTCATGAGCCAAAGGGATTATTGATTAGAACTGTTTATTAACCTAAATAAATTAAACTCTCCCTCAAAGTTGTCACAGACATCAGTATTACCAGTACAATAAGATAATCACATTTCTCTTTACTGATGGAACAGACATAGAACTCCTTTAGCTTGGTGAACAGCACTATCCCTTTTAGACAAGAAAAAAAAGAGTTCAAGTTCACACCACATCACAACTTGGGTTTCTTACAGGAAGCAGCACAGTTACATATGCTTAAACTGATATTGCATATCCTTGTGAGGTGAGGTCTTTCTATATAGTCAAGAAAGATACCATGTCGGGGGATAATCATGGTGCTCAGATCATCACTTCCTTGCTGGAGTAAAACAGGTTACAATACTA
The DNA here is from genome assembly GCA_032164245.1 of Sternotherus odoratus. Taxonomy (NCBI): domain Eukaryota; kingdom Metazoa; phylum Chordata; order Testudines; family Kinosternidae; genus Sternotherus; species Sternotherus odoratus. The sequence continues at coordinate 36,266,812 of JAVMKO010000009.1, read as the reverse complement.
AAGACTGCATGAGAGCTATTACAAATCTGATAACTGGTACAGGAACTGCAACTGGTAAATTTACCCTGCTTGTTAGTCTGTTAAGCTATCTAGTGCTTGATTATCAGTGATGAACTCCTTACTCTGTAAAGCTATCTGATGTACATTTAGCATGAAACGTGCAATCTACAACTAAAATCTACTCCGACATCCTGTCATCAGGAGGACTTGGGTTCAGTTTAGCTAGTTCTGGCATAATTTCCACACTGGCCCACAATCATCATTCATGCAACAAACATTCAAACTAATTTTAAACCCAGAAGTAGATCTACTTGAACACTGTGAATTAGACCCTCACCCTTGCTCATCTTTTCTGAACACACTTCAATTGGATTTTTCCAGGCAGGATAGACCTAATAAGAAAGGGTTATTTCTAGGGACATTAGACAAAGTTGAACATGTCAGTGGTCATCTCAATGCCTTTTGGAGGGCCATGGGTTGAGATAAGTATACTGTACCATACCACTGTAATTTACAGTTTATAAAGAAGCAAACTATATTTATGCTGTTAACAGGTTTAGTTTCTCAAATGCAGTGCTCTAGAGTTCCTTTAAAGATTGTAAAATAAACTAAGTTTGAGACTTTAAAACTCAGGAGCCTAAAGTTAAGTTCTTCAATGCAGATTTAAGATCTCAGGGAACTGATGGGTGCTCAGTACTTTTGAAAATCAGGCAGGTGCCTAAATTTGGATCTAAGAGTAACTTTCAGGCTCCTTTCCACAGGGTGCATTAGGTGTTTGCTACCCCCTTCTGGAAGCCCTGTTGCCTTGGCACACCTCACCAGAAGAAAGTAAACTTCTGAGGGAAAAAGACCACCACCTTTAATTCTTCAAGAGCTGCCTAGAAAGGCCACCCGCAGGTAGGATAAAAGGGGCTAGTTGCTTCCTCCACTGGCCAGTTCTGGGTGACTCTGGGACTGAAAAGGAAGTCTCTTCCCCATCTTAACCCAAGAAGCCTCACCTAGTTGGGTCCTAACTCTGACAGCACCTTTTCATTTGAGTCAGCAAAAAATTAACAGATTGATTTGGGCATAAGCTTTTGTGGGGAAAAAAACCCCACTTCTTCAGATCTGCATCTTCTTGCAGTTGAAGCATTTTTATCCATGAAAGCTTATGCCCAAATAAATCTGTTTCTCTTTAAAGGTGCCACCGGACTCCTCATTGTTTTGGCCGATACAGACTAACACAGCTACCCCTCTGAAGCAAAATATTTTTTTTACTTTATGTAGTGTAAAGTGCAGGTGGGCCATACTGAGTTTAATATTAATTTGACTTCCCATAAGACTTGGCAAGCTCACTCCAGGAGATGCCCAACTGGCTCAGCTGACCCGGTGACACTCCTATTTTTGAAAATCTGCACAGATAAATTCATTAAGTAAAATGTTACTGAAAGCCAGTGCATCTCAGAACCAAATAAATGGTGAGACCTGATCTTGAGTGGGATTTTCTGCAACATCCAAGTGTTTGCCTAGCTCTGTTCCCATTAAAAATTAAAGAGAATAGTTAGGCCACCTTTGATCGCTTTCCAAAATCCCAGCCCAGAGGAATTGTTTGGGCTTTTCAAAGCATCTGATGAGGTAACAAACCGCTGTAGCATCAGACCAGAATTCCTTAGGCTAGCACCTGGGCTATCAGAAACGTGTTTTGATTAGACAACAGGCCACTCTCCATCCGTTTTCGTGATTACATGTCAGAGACAGAATTATCATCCTGCCAACACTCATAAGCATCAACATCCTGATCAGTGCTACTGCCAGCAAATGCCAGGATTTACCATCATGCTATCAGTCCTGGACAGTGTTCTGACTCCACCAAAGAGAAGAAACCAGACATCGGTCTTCATGGCTGTGTTTCTAACAGAGCTGGTCAGAAAATAAACTGGATATAGAATGGTCATCAAAAGACACATTCCTTTTTTTTAAAGTCAAAAATCTAAAATTTCAATGAAAAATTCCTCAGATGTGACCTTATGTCCCTACTTCCCTCTCTTATGTGTTATTTTTATTCCACCATATTCCTTCCACCTCTTTCCTATCTTTTTGCCTTTCCTTTTCCAATAAGGTCTAGCTTAGCCAACCAGGACAAATATCTTACAACACTGAGCTGCGACCAATCTGGCAAGGTGACATCAAAGCTGGACTAGCACGACCTGCAGCAAAAGTTTGGGCTTCTACAGACTGCTGAAGGATAATCAAGGCAAATCTATACAAATGTTGTTGAAAGCTGGGCTCCAGGAATGACTAGTTGAGTCATGCTACATATTCTGTGCCTGTGACATGCAACATGTTCTGTGTCCCAGACCCACAGACAAAAAGCAGAATTTTCTTATCTTCTGCTCTTCTTTTCTATTAAGCCTTCTCTGTGCGACTCTCTTGTTTTGTGATCAAGACAGCCGGATCAGCAGACAGCATCCCCAACTGTGATCTACCACCTGAAGTTGCCTCACTGTTTTCATTAGGAACAACGAGCCACTTGAGAGATTTTCAAGAAAGCTTTTTAACATATAGAAGCTACATAAATTGCAAGAGCTGGAACCAGGAAGTTCATGGTCTAGATAATACTTAGCCCTGCCATGAGTGCAGGGGACTGGACTAGATGATCTCTGGAGGTCCCTATGATTCTATGATTAAAATTAAGACTTACTTGTAAGATTGTTAAATGTTTCACCTAACTTTGTCTTCTACTTTACAATAGTTTGTGCTGTTTAACAAACATCATGAATTTCCCTGTGGAGTAGTGTGCAAAAGTGAAAATCTCAGGCAAGAGAGACACCCCCACCCCCATGCTGAAATTACTGTTAATGCTGCGGCAATATAAAAAAAGGAAACAAAAATTCTAGGCCGGCTCTTCAAATGGTGTCAATGGGGGTAGCTCCATTGAATCTAAGCTGGTTTACACCCACTGAGGTCTGTCTAACTCCCTAAAGGCCCCTACTCAAGGCTCACAAAACATGAGCAGCTTTGCCACCAAACACAACAGCTTCATGAGGCATCTCTTGTAGCAGGGGAGCACAGCATGTCTCCAGAAAGACTGAGATAAAGGCAGCAGACACAAACAGCAGTTGACTGTGTTTTCACTGCTGGAAACAGAACAAATAGTTCACTTAGTATAACACTGCTGTCAGACACGAAAAGATTTCTAGGAACTGAGCCAAATAAGCCCTGGGGAGCTGAAGGAAAGGGGAACAAAGTGCTGCAGAAACTAGTCCAGAGGGAAACCTCTGCAAACAATCTTCCAGAGAAAAACACCTACACTTAAAGAAACATAAATAATATGGGGAAACCCACCCACCCCATCTGTGCTAGGAAACGCTTTTGCTCTTGCCAATGCTTGTTAGTTCCTTAAACAAACTATTAAGTACACTGATGTGGAAGAGCAAACTACCTACAACTTGTCCCAGCACATTTTTTCCAGCAAATGTCTCTTGTACTATTTTGTCTTCCCACAAGAAAATCCAACATCTAGGGAATGAGGGTGAGCGTATTCAGTTATATTGCAAGCAAGAGGTGGGCTATACTGGGCCAGGACCAGGCAAAATTTCTAGGCTGCCTTAAAAATCCCTTAGACACTTCCTCCCCAGATGAGAAGCTGACACTAGTAGGACACCACCCTACACACCTCCCTCCCCCCCCCCCCCAACACCCCCAGCTGTTGAGAGCTTCCTTTCCCCTCCTTACTGCTGAGGGTCTCCTCGCCCTCAAATACTGCGACTGGGGTCTAGGCATCACATTCTCATGCTGCCAGCTTATATGAGAGGTGGGGTCAATACACAGCCATCCTGTAGTTTTGCATGTGAACAAAAACCCCACTGGCTCCAAAATGCTACCTGGTTTTTTTGCTCAGCATTGCAGTAGGCAGGCAGTTTCCTTTGCCTGCTCTTAAGCAGAAGGAAATGAGTGCCTCAGCATTCTCTTGGCAGTGAAAAAGACAGACCCATGTTTTGAGGTGCTGCTCCCACGTCACCTAGCTCAGCTTCCTGGGAGTCCAGGGCTCCATGGTGCCAAACATACAAGTCCCCTCCAACTTGGGGCCTCCATCCAGCCTTCGTCTCTTTCACACCTCCAGAATTTAGTCATTCCACTAGTATTTTCTGATATACTTGGACAAGATTTCTTATTACTCATCTCCACCCATGTCCCTGTTTCTCCTTTCATGTCTTGGTACAGCAGTAAGAAGCATTTTATAAAGACATTTTTCTGTTGATGTTCATTTTAGGATGCTAAAGCACTTTGCAAACACTTATTCCTTATTCCTTATCCTTATCCCTTATCATAATAATGATAAGAAGGAATAACTGAAAATACCATATCAAGGCAGAGTCACCTCTTTTGCTCTAAATATATTATAAAGTATGCCTAGGTACCTGAAATCATGGTGTAATGCTGAAATAAAAGCCAGTCTTCTATGGGGTCTATATCAAACCCACATCTGCCACACTAAACAACCTGGCCTCTCTCTTTCTGGCACTAAACGCTGGGAGCACAGACTCAGGAAAAGCAACTGCTCAACATTCCGCCCCTCCTGCCGTTACAATGCAACACAGATGGTGTTCAGTTCAATCCGCCTCAGATAGGGTCTGGTGGCTACCACCTGAGCATAAGCCACCTGCGAGACTGAAGAGAATACTCAAAACTTGGGAAGGAGGACACTACTTTCTCCAGATATTATAAGCCTTCCAAATAGATTTACTTTCCAAGGAAGGGCTATGCTATGGCTTTTAACTGTGTGAGGAAGGAAGGCGTTATGGGGTGCATGCTTTGGAGCAGCCTTTCTATTTAATCCTAAATTTAATCTAGGTTCTTCTGTTGTGCCCATCACCATGGTATCTAGATATCTTTTTGGTGTTAGTGTGTGCTTCTCCACGACTAGCCCTGGATAGCCAGCTAGCGCGTGCAGAGGTGGGTCCCTGGCTATATCCCATTCTGCTCATTCAATGCCCATAATTTCGTGGCACTTCTAACTGTGCTTTCATCACTCTCCTGTATCCCGCACTTGAGTTGGGGAAGAATCAGGATTCTAGCTACTCCCTGTCGATGTACACAAGAGGGGTGGGGCTCCTTATACATATCTTCCCCTGCTCCCTTACTCCCAACACAGGGACCCGGGCGGCAGCCAGCAGCCGGGACCCGGGCAGGCTGGCTGACGGCTCCAGCCCGGGTCCCAGCAGCCGGGACCCCGGCGGGCTGGCAGCGGGGAGCCGGCAGGCAGCCCGCCCACTGCCTGGACCCCGGCGGCAGCCGGGAGCCGGCAGCCAGCCACCGATTTAACAGATTTTGGATGCATCGGACTTGCTCCTAAATTTTGTCCGTTGCATCCGAAGTCCGTTAAATCGGGGTCCGTTAAATCGGAGTTTCACTGTACTTCATGCCATCTCTATCAGTAAGGGTCTCAAGATTGCCAATGTTATTAGGTTACCCCTGGGAATTTTAGCTATTACATCAAAAGGAGTATTATTAAACCAGGTTGCTATATTGATGGTCATGGACAGCCTGAAACAAAATTAATCAATGATTGCCTAAACTTTTATTAAAGATCATTTGTATTCATTGCATAAGAGCTCCCCATGACCCCAATCTAATGATAAAATATTCTTTAAAGGCAAAAACGTAAAAGTCTCGGGGGAGGGTTGCTGTATGTAGCTTCTATTTTTTTCATCCTGTGGTCCTATTATCCCAGTGTGTAACTGTGCCTCTTACTGCAACACAAGTGCAGCAAGCTAACATGGGTTTATTTAGAGATACTTCTAATGTGCTTGTGTTGTGGGTTTCTAAGGCTACAGACCAAAACAGGCACAGGCAACAACTAACTAACTGCAGAGCAAATTCCTAAAGGAGCAGACAACAGGGCTTAGCTGCTGAATGCATCTTAGTCAGGAGAGATGCTAGAGCTGTTTTAATTGTTCATCAATCAATTAACAGGACTCTCAAATGCCTAATTAAGCAGACAACTGGAATTAAACACAGGGCATCTTTGAAACACCAGCCCTTTTAATGAAGGCAGTTTGTACATTCAAGTGAGTACTTGATTAAGGTGTGCTTGCTTGGAGAGGCGAGCATAAGAATACTCAGCCACTTGATCAGAATGCCTCTAAGGCAAGCATATGAAAAAAAAATCAATTCTTTGTCATGCAATTTAACCTTCATATCCACCACTGAGTGCTTGAGAAAGACTGAAGTGCAAAATGAATTAGCCTCACTTAGCGCACAGAAGGGCAGCACTAATGTTGCAATGCCCTCAACCCCTACGCTGGAGTTGAATATGGAACAGAAAAAAAAAAGCTAATAAGGTTGGGGATCATAGTTACAGTAACAGAGATGGTGAGGATGCCACTGAAAAAGTGAACCATAGGTTCTATTCAGCCTTGCTCAGCCCCAGTAGCATGTGCCTTCCCCCTGTACAAAGGGAAGCTGGCAAGTCTAAAGCAAGAGGTTATAAATCAATGACTTCCCTGACAGGGGCAAGAAGTCTCAGCAATTGCTGGTCAGGCCACATCAATCCAAATGTGGGGGTGGGAATGTTTGCTTGTCTGATACAGAATTGCTGATCCAGGTGAGTCATTCAGAAATCAGTCACAGGTTGAAAATGAGATGTTATCTTGATGGAGGAAAGAGGAGGACACAAATACTGATGACCATTGCAGCTCCGGGTGATTCATGACAGACTAGCGAGTGATGAAAATGATAACATTGCAGCAATCCATTTCCTATAAGCTGGTGGAAACCCCATGTAATGAACAAAACACGAGAAAAACAGAAGAGGGATGATGTGTCAGACAGATTCAAAGATTTTTTCCCTTCGTGTACAATGCTCACATGGTAGACACCCAAAGTATGTTATCACCTGATCAAATTCAGTGGCCACTGTGTACAATAGGCTAGGCTCACTACCTGTTTTTACCAGCAGGGCATTTAATATGATCACCTCTACAGCAGCTTCTGACAACTTAAAAATTATAGTGCTTACAGAGTCTCTCTCTCTCTCTCTCTCCCCCTCCCCCCCCAATTGGCCAATCTACAGTGAAAGGCCAGGCTGTTCCCATCCACCAGAATTAATTACAGAGCATCTGATCCATCAAGAGGAAACAAAGGAAATACTTCTGGTTGAAAAGAGGAAGGGGAAAGACTTAACTTGTCCATGTCTACTTTGCAGAGATGAGGGTCCCTTGGTTAAGAAACAGTCACATTTCAGAGCCTGTGTTATTCTGTGAGAAGGAGAATCATAGAAACAAGTCAACAAAAACTGATCATGCCATACTCAAAATTCCCATCAGGGACCTTTGCCTGAAGTTCCTGCTTTGGACAAATTTTCATTTACATCAATTGTCTTTGAGCTTGGACCCTAGACAATTAACATACTCCGGACTAGCGTGATGCCTTTTTCTTTCATCTTTACTCGTAATTTTTCACTGCCCTAAATAGGTATTTTTAAAGCTCTTTTTCTCCCCCACCAAAGAAAGAAATGCAGTATTACCACCTCCATGTGTTCAAAAATCAGGAGTCAGGCACTCAGATCTCATGAGACTGGTTTAAAAATCACACCAGTTAAATAAATGCTCCTTTCTTTTTCTTCAGTTTGAGTTATTAGGGTTCACATTTTCAAGCTTTTCTCTACAGCGATAAAAGTTGGAAGCTATTTTTTGTAAACAATGAATACGCAGATCCAGGAATTGAAAGTGCTTTGAGATTTATCGACAAAAAGTGCTATATAAAAGAGAGGGGTATTATGTATTAACATGATTCCAGGAGCTGGAGATATATTAAAAAACACCAGATACCACAAGTCCTACAACACTGGAAGTAAGATCTCAGTACGTTATTTCCCTAAAGCATATTATCAAGGTTGCTTTTACTTAAAGCAACTTAAATAATTTTACTTAAATAATTTTCAAAAGCCCAATTATTTATTTATATGCTTTTTCCTGAATGTAAAACACATGAGGGAAGGGATTCCCTCTTAAAAATAAAAACAACTTGCTATGACAACTCAACCCTCCCGTGGAATTCTACAACAGCAGCAAATCAACCCTGTGCATGCTGTGAAACTGAGCAATCAAAAATACAGAGATGCATACAAATTTCAATCTTAAAAAAAAAAAAATAGAAAATGAATTCTAAAAGGATGAAACCTACTTTTAAAAATGTCCTGTAAGGAAGAAAACAGTAATTAAATAAAAGAGAAATCAAGTTTTCTCTCCCACACAAAAGATTACCATCAGAACTGATGCTTCCTACCACATAAAAATACCAATAAGCAATTATCTCTGTATATCCCCAGCATTCTCTGACATTTCCATTATTGGTGCTGACTGGGGTCATCCTGCCCTTTGAAGAATAAAGAGCAGAACAAAACAGAAAAAGCATGCTGCTGAAGAAAAATTCATATCAGCCCTTAACTGAAAAACCCTCCTTGGTCAGCTGGTAACTGAGCAACGATTTCCAACCATGTAGCCAGGGGAACACAGAGGAAAGGATAGGTTCGGAGAGGAACAGGACACTAAAGTAAAATTCATAGTTGGAAAATTGACTCTAGAATAATAATTCAATGATAAATTATTTAGCAGATCAATTACAGGAGACAAACTGCATAGCTATACCCAACCCAGTGCCATAACAAAAACTAATTTTCATGAGCTGAATTAAACAATTGCCAGTAACTGCATGCAGAAGCACCGCAAATGTTCTGAGAATTAGAACTCCCAAGACAGTGTTTTACAAAAGAAACCAATGTTTATGTTCCATCATGGAAGGAAAACAGTCTCCTTCTAATCCTCCCTTTAAACCTCTCCACCTAGCACATTGATTAGCTTCCTAGTGTCATTGTAATGACTACCGTACAATATGCTGCCTGTCTGTGTTTAATACGAAGCACCAGTGCCAAAACTCGAGTGCCTTTTCCTGGCTGACAACCAAATTCTTTATTTAAGCAGTATTTCTGGGAGTCTTTGCTTACTGATCTGCAGTCAATCTTAATTCCCCTGAGGAAGCCAAAGAAATTGCCTTCTGACCTTCCACCATACATTCTCCCTTTCAAAAACAAACACAGCCTCCCCATTTATTTTCTTCTCTCTTTAAAATTATGGGTCAGATCCTCTTCTCCTTGATGTCAATAGCAAAACTCTCACTAAATTCACAGGAAGAGAGATCAGGCTCCATACATCAATTTTAATTTTAAAAAAGGATGCAAAAACAAATAGTATTGTAATATCTTCTGTATTGTGAAATAACTATACTAGCAATAATAGTCCACTAGAGCAGTGGTCTTCAAAGTGGGGTGCGCAAGACCCCGGGTCTGCCCCCAAACCCGCCCGGGAGAGCGCTGAACTCGCAAGCTGTCTATTTTTGTCCCGCCGAAATACCACAGAAAGCTGAAGCTTTCTATTCGGCGACATTTTGGTGGACATACCCTTGGGGCCGTGAGTGGAGGTGACACAGTGAAAAGGGGCCGCGGAGGGAAAAGTTTGAGGAATGCTGCACTAGAGAGAAGAGTCTGTTGATTTTGCATTATAAACACACATCAGTCACAATCTGCCCCAGGACTTGATACAAAATCAGGGCATGGGGTTTTCTAAAGTGTATTTTAGTAATGTGTTCATTTTATACATTTTCAAATTCTGAAGGAAGGGAACGTTTATCCTCTCTTACCTTCATAACAGACAGCTCCAAAAATCTTTTAAGATACTTAATAGCAATGACAGGGCTTCTACATACAAGCACAGAGGTGCAGACCTCTCTGGGAGAATGACTAGCTTAGACAAAGGGTAAAGCATTATGAAACATTTAATCTTTGCATCACTCTTTTTTGGCTCTGGTCCAGTTGGTAATTACTTTCTGAAGAGTATTTGTGAAAGGAGTTGTTACCCTAGTTGTAGTTCTCCAGGGAGCACAGTATATTGTTGCAATAACACAGGAAACTTTGCATTTCCACTCTCATTCCCAATACTTTTCCTATGGGCTACGGGGAGAACTCCAGTTGAGATTCACTGGGATCCAAAGCAGCCTGGAAGCCTCTACAGTAGAAGATCTAGTTGGCAGTGTAATCTAATGACTAAGGTACTGAACTCGGGAGATAAGAGATTCTCATCTTATCCAGTGACTTGTGTAATCCTGGGCACAACCACTGATGTCAGGCCAAAGGGAGACTACAACACCACGGTCTCCCTCAACATCAGATGGTCTATAGCGGGGTCGGCAACCTATGGCACGGGTGCTGAAGGCGGCACACAAGCTGATTTTCAGTGGCACCCACCCTGCCTGAGTCCTGGCCACCGGTTTGGGGAGCTCTGCATTTTAATGTAATTTTAAATGAAGCTTCTTACACCTTTTAAAAACCTCATTTACTTTGCATACAACACTAGTTTAGTTATATATTATAGACTTATAGAAAGAGACCTTCTAAAAACGGTACAATATATTACTCGCACATGGAACCTTAAATTAGAGTCAATAAATGGAGACTCAGCACACCACTTCTCTAAGGTTGCCTACCCCTAGTCTATAGGAAGGATCTAGAACAGAGAATTTGAGTCAGATTATTGAGCAGGCTGGAAAGAGCTCTGGTATGGAAAAAGCACAGAGAGATTAATGATATTAGAAACAGAAAAAGGATTTTTGAAAAAAGCGAGACTTGAAATGTCAAGTGTTCAAATATTTTTCCTTAAAATTTGGAGCCATATTAATCTAGAGTGAAGATATCTCTGTCCTGAATATGATAGTTATGAGCCTCTTGTTAGGGACTTCTATATTACACACAATCATGGTGTTGTCATATCAAATGATAAAAGGCAGGTGAACAATACTGCTGTATTGAGAACAAGGTTTGGGTTTACTACATCATTTACTATAGTGGCCAAAAAGATGGGCAAGAATAGTTCAGTATGGGTAATAGTAATTCCATGGAGGTAAAACTCGGGAGTAATATGGTAAAAAATAAGCAATAGAAAATTTAGAATGAATACCAGGAAAAATGTGCTGATGAGATCAGTTAGACAGTATAGTGGAGTTTCAAGAGAATTGGTGTTAGCCAAGTCATTTAAACCTGGACAGAACAAAGAACTAAAAAGATAAACTTTATGGTACAATCCTGCTCCAGACTGAGTATGGTCTAAGGAACTTAATAGGTCTTTTCAGTCTGTAAAAATCTATGATGGTATGAAATCTCAGTGTCTACTCACTCCATGCCTGCTCTTCCAAGGCTGTCACTAAAGTGTCAAGGAGTGCCAGTTGTGTTGGAATTTTTGCTGGCGTTTTTCACCTCTCCATTAGGAACTGACCTTAAGCCCTCCAACTCATTTCACAGACACAGCTGAATAGCTGTTACATGGCAACAACTTTCCATCACAGTTGTTAGGAGCAAGTTTTGAACAAGTGATTTACATCAGAAAAGCTCTAACCCATATCCAGTCGCCCTAAGCAGACATTCCCCATATTTATAAGAATTCAATTATTTCTCCTCTTTATAATCGGCAAATTTAGGGATATTGGTTGCATATTTATTGAGGACTTGTACAGACAGGTACGCAGAGTGAACATTTAATATTTATATTCTATTGAGTTTTTATACCGCACTCATCACCATAGTATCTGAGCACTTTCTAGTAGTGCATTAAGTAATGAGACTAACATCTGTCACATGTTTGTTCTCATCCCCTCCCCAGGGACAAAAAGGTATGCAGGGGAGTGTTTCAATATGGAATGTTTTAATTATACACATCTCTCTATATAGAATATGTATATCTAGAGAAACAGAGAGAGATGTATTTGCACACAACACCACCACACACACACACACTATACAGTAGCACCCAGAGATCCAATCAGAATGAGAATCCCATTGTGGTAGGCACTGTACAAACATTTGAGCACCAAAGAGATTCTAATCTAAAATCTACCCATGTAGAGTCAATGCAAGATGGAGGTCTAGGACATGATGTTACACAAGCATTGTCAGCACATGAAACTATTGTAATGAAATGTGGCATAGATAACAGCCACATGAGAACAGCTTGTTCTGTATTTGTTATATAAGCCCCTCTTCCAACCTCTGCACAACTTGTGGGCTTCTTATCTGGATCACATATTGAGGGGTCTGATCATGTACCTCTTTCCTCCTCTGCTAATAAAAATAGTGTTATTCCTGAACTTTTCCTGCAATGCCCTCAGCTCACACTGACGTCAGAGGCTATGGGGAAAGGTGGTAAGCACTTGCAGGATCATGTTCTACATCATCACATTGGACAATCTGAACAGGAATTAAATTGGATTAAAAAATGGTCAGTTAGGACAGGTGTGTGTATGTGTATGTTGTAATATAAGAAAGCATTATCTATAAATTTACTGTAACATGGACAAAGGAGACAGCAGCTCACTGAGAAAAATCTAGGTGAGCATTTCTCTGTACTGCCATCTAGCAGGGGCTTAGAGACATGGCCTAAAAACCCAGTATGGAAACAGTAATTGGAGGCAATACAGATCACGTCTTCGATGCAGTGTAACAGTGACACAATCTGGCTCTAAGGCTGGCCTACTCAGTCCAGGGAAGAGCCAGCTTGTACGCAATGCTCCTTGCCTGCTGCTGATGGTCCAGCAGGGGGACACAATGTGTCTGTAAGGAAAGAGGCCAGGATACCCCTGCAATAGAAATCCCGTAAAATTCTCTGCTGCAGTAATGCTCATTATACTGTCTAGGTGCAAGCCAATAAGCCCTATACAGAATCTGCATTAGGGTCAGAGGAGTGCAAAGGAGAGCTTTAAAGATCCCCTTTGCATGCATACACACATGTATGTTTATGTGTGCACATATACTCACACCCACAAACACTCACCCTCCAACCTGTGCCTTATGTAGATCAGCCACGCCCCCCGATCTGGCCCCAAATGTACAAAGATCTGTTATAACCCTTTTACAATTAAAGATCTTTAGACAATATTCCATAAAGGAAACTATTAGTAGATTTGGGAGGAGGACACTCTGGGAATAAATGGGACATGAATTTTGAGAGGAAGGCCAGTGATGTGAAATTTCAAAAGATTACTCTCTCTATATGAAGAGGGAGCATAGGAAGCAAACAACTGATATTTGCTAGAAATCCACTGTCCCGCATGATTACAGGGCTAGTCAGGCAGAGGTGATAAGTGAGCTGGGCACAGCCATTAAACATCACGATCTGGAAGAGATTTATTCAGGAACATCAGAAGGAAATGAGACAGGACTGTGTGACCTGACTTGAAATAATCTTCCAGAAAAGAATACCCAAGGGCAGGAACAGCAAGGAAGCAGTTGAAGATGCTGTGACTGCAGATGCAAAAAACAGTGCACAAATGACAGTGAGCTTCAAGGACTATGATTAGAGATGGTCTAAAAGGGAGTTTGCACATCCTCCTTTTGGGGAGCTACCGTATTGCTTTGTCATCCTCATAAGTGTCCTCCACTCAGTCATGATTAGTGGATTTTTAAAAGCGTTTTACTTTGCTTACATTGTCCTGTCTCGCTAGATTCAAAGCAGAACTTCACCACCAGAACCAATCCTAGGGAAGCAACACAGTGTGGCCACATGTGGCACTTCTTGTTCACAGCCCAAGCCCATGGCAGCCAAAGCATTAGAGGAGCTGAGCAATGACAGTGCAGTGGGAGGGCGAGGACGGGATCTAAAGAAAGTGGTGCCCACCCAGGAAAGGCCTGAACTTTGTCAGACCAGCACTGCTCACCACCTCCATGGCGATTTGTGGCCACTAGACTCTTTAATCATGAACTAACTGGCCTGATCCCAGTCCTTTGTTTGACCACCCCAAAGCCCCATTCCCAAGAGTGGCCTATCTGGAGCTGGTACAGACAATCAACTGGGGGTGTGTGGTCCAGACTGCAGTCATTCCACAGGCCCACACATGTTATGCCACAGAACCGCTGGGTTTGGAGACCTTCTGCAGACCGCCCGCTTTACACTAAAAGGTCTGCAGTTCTGAACAGACTCATTATGGCCTCATTTTTTAACTTCAGGGCTCTAAATGCCATTGGGTTGGGCCTTCTCATTTTAAGCCATATATGAATATGCAACACAGTTAAGATTCAGAACACTGGAGAAGGTGCTAAGCTGAGACCTTTCTTTGTCTTTAGGATTTTGTTTCCACTTTCATATAGTACGAATATTACAAAATGCAGATATAGGGATTACACAGAGCAGCTCACAGTGCTATTGAAAATGGCACTTTCCTGGCACACAGTTATGCAAACATTTGAAGGGAAAAATGAAATTGATCCCAAACTTGCACTGATGTTCCACTAGAACAGGGGTTCTCTGGACAAATTATTTGGTGGCCTCAGAATGTCTCCACCAACTCTTGCTGGTGGCCGCTCTCACACCTTTTCCTTAAATATTTAATTAGCTTTAGGAAAAAATAAATATGCACGTCTACACGTTAAAATCATTGTAATTTATTTATTGCTAGCTAGTAAGTCTGTTCCAAAACGTGATATTAACAAACATACAATATCACTTTTCACAGTAGACTTATACCTGGCAAATCTGGGGACAAATTAAACCCTGGATGAGGGATGGGGGAGGCAGCAGAGGTCAGGGGCAACGGGGGTGAGTGGCCATGGGAGGCCAGAGCCTGAAGTCCCACAGTTAGGGACAGAGCCTGAAGCCCTCTGGCCAGAGCATGCTGCCTGCCATCCCAGGGCTGAAGGCTAAAGCGTGAGCCCCATCACCCTTTTTCTGCAGAAAAGGACCTATGGAATACAATGGATGAGAAGCTGGATATGAGTCAACAATGTGCCCTTGTTGCCAAGAAGGCTAACTGCATTTTGGGCTGTATAAGTAGGGGCATTTCCAGCAGATCGAGGGATGTGATCATCCTCCTCTATTCGGCATTGGTGAGGCCTCATCTGGAGTAGTGTGTCCAGTTTTGGCCCCCACCACTATAAGAAGGATGTGGATAAACTGGAAAGAGTCCAGCGGAAGACAACAAAAATGATTAGGGGGCTGGAGCACATGAGTTACAAGGAGAGTCTGAGGAAACTGGAATTGTGTAGTCTGCAGAAGAGAAGAATGAGGGGGGATTTGATAACTTCTTTCAACAACCTGAAAGGAGATTCCAAAGAGGATGGATCAAGACTGTTCTGTCATCTGCTACCACCACTTAGAACAAGGAGTAATGGTCTCAAGTTGCAGAGGGGGAGATTTAGGTTGGATATTAGGAAAAACTTTTTCAGTAGGAAGATGGTGAAGCACTGGAATGGGTTACCAGGGAGGTGGTGGAATCTCCTTCCTTAGAGGTTTTTAAGATCAGGCTTAAAGCCCTGGCTGGGATGATTTAGTTGGGGATTGATCCTGCTTTGATCAGGGGGTTGGATTAGATGACCTCCTGAGGTCCCTTTCAACCCTGGTATTCTATGATTACATGAACTCACTGGCAGCCTCCTCCTCCAGCATTATACCCCAGGTGGATCCAGAGGGGGGGCAGGGCTCAACTGCTGCTGGTTCCCCCAGCAACCAACACCAAGGTTGTGCCCCCCTTGGAGCACCAGGGAGGAGGAGGAGCTGCTGTTCCACACCCCCAATCACAGCCCAAGAGGCTGGGACCACAAGAAAAGCCCTTGGGGGCTACATGAGTGAAGCCCAGTGACTGCATTTGAGAAACACTGCTCTGGCATGCTTTCCTCACCTGAAGGGGGAACTCAACAGAACAGTCTCAGCTAGAGTAATGCTGGAAGCCTAGTCTACAGTAGAAAAGCCAACCACTTTAACAAAACTAATCAAATTTAAATCAGCGCAAACACCTAACGTACACAAATTTATACTGGATAAACTCTTGCTTAAATTGCATTAGCTTCATTCAGTAGTTTACTAATGCATCTGATATGGGTTTAAGGGTTACATCTGTTTTAATACGTCTTTTTAGGTGCTTGTACCAGTTTAAAACTAGAAGGATTTAAAATCCATTCAGTTCAACTATTGCACATTTTCTAACACAGACTTCTCAAATCAACGGGAATACTGCTGCAGATCAGTTCACTTTGTCCCACAACTAAACTTAAAAGAAAACCTACTTGTAAGAAAATCTGTATTTTCCTTGAACAGGAAATGTCACGCTTTATGTCAGGACATTTTTACTTCAATCAGTTTCTTTTTAGGAGCTGGTAAAGAAATAAAACGTTAGGTATGGACGATTCTGATTGTCCTGGATCCTGGCCTTTTGCCACAGTTACAGCTAAAAAGATTGATAACTACAAACTATCATTCCAATGTGTTTAGATTTTCAGATTTTCTATTTTGTTTTAAATAATTCCTTCATGAGACACACACTGTGGCCATGGTTACACTTACAGGATTATAGCGCTTTTGGTTATCGCATGTCCCATATACAGCAATAGGTATTGCGCTAGTGTGTACACATTTAGACCCGCCAACGCTAGAGCATGGCCACATTTGCGGCGCTTCAGGCAGCATTGGGAGTAGCGCAATAGGACAGGTATCCCACGGAGCACCTCTTCCCAATCTGGCGCAATGACTTGTGGGAAGGCGTCTGCATCCTGTTCCAACTCCCCGTGATGCTTTGGGTCATATCCCAGCAATCCCTGTGTTTCCGTCCACCTCAGGCACCATCTTTCAATGGTTTCAGCAAGGCGCGCTCCCTCGTCCGTGTTTTCGTGTACCGTACTGGATCGCGAACTGCTGAGGAGCATGCTGGCGAGTGTCGCCAGCACAACTCTTTGTGCAGTGGAGTTCATTCTTGACATGAAACGTGACAGTAGTGATGGGTCTGAAGACGAGCTCGAGCCGAGGAACGCATTGGACACTAAACTGATAGTCGCTTTAACGGACATGCTCACGACAGTGGAACGCCGCTTCTGGGCACGGGAAACGAGCACTGAATGGTGGGATCGCATCGTCATGCAAGTGTGGGATGATGAGCAGTGGCGGCAAAACTTTCGTATGAGAAAAGCCACTTTCATGGGACTGTGTGCTGAACTCGCCCCCGCCCTGCAGCACAAGGACACCAGATTGAGAGCTGCCCTCCCGGTGGAGAAGCGGGTGACTATAGCACTCTGGAAGCTGGCCACTCCAGACAACTACCGATCAGTGGCCAACCACTTTGGGGTGGGAAAGTCTACTGTTGGAGTTGTGGTGATGCAAGTGTGCAGGGCCATTAATAGCCTCCTGCTACGAAAAATCGTGACTCTTGGTGACATGCGTGACATCGTGGCTGGCTTTGAGCAGATGGGGTCCCTAACTGTGGAGGGGTGATCGATGGGACCCATATACCTATTCTGGTGCCCGCCCACCTAGCAGACGAGTACATTAACCGAAAGGGGTACTTCTCCATGGTTCTTCAGGCGCTTGTGGATCACCGTGGGCGCTTTACTGACATTAATGCAGGCTGGTTGAGAAAGGTGCATGATGCACGCATCTTCTGCAACACCGGCCTGTTCAGGAAGCTGCAAGAAGGCACTTCAAATTCAAATTTTTCAAATTTCAAATTTTTCACTTCAAACTTCAATTTTCAAATTTCCCTGTGAATTTAAGGGGCGGGTCTGACGTGTGGTCACCTGAGGACGCGACAGAAGAGTTTGAAAGTGAAGACCAGAATGGCTCGAATGGGAATTATGGGCCAGGCTGGAGGCTAATTAACGTGCAGTGGGTGTCCACATTCGCGCCGTAGCGCTACAGCGGGAGCGCTACAGTCCTTACTCCCCATGCGGAGGTGGATTACCACGAGCGCTATAAACTCTGACTTATAGCACAATTCGTGCCTTGCCAGTGTGGACAGGTAGAGAGTTATAGCGCTCCTGGAGGCTTTATAGCGCTATAAAGTGCCAGTGTAACCAAGGCCTGTGCAAAGAGGGCAGGGGACCAGATTCTGGAGAGAGTTTAGGGCACGTCACAAATACTTTTCTACCCTTTGTGATGCAGTAGCACATAGTTACAGCCCACACTCTTCCATTAACATTCTTACAAGCCATACCTGGCGGTGGCTTTTATATGCTACTGTAATATAAGTGTTGCATATTGTAGAGTAACCCCACCCCCTTGGGTAGGCCACTCAGGGTACATCTACACAGTAATGAGGCTCAGAGTACAGGGATAATATGACTCTAAAAATTGTTTTGTAGCCATTCTCCCTGAGGCTCCACAGCCCGTCCCCTTCCCCAAACTTCAGGACCCGAGGTGGAATGTATAGATT
The DNA here is from genome assembly GCA_032164245.1 of Sternotherus odoratus. Classification (NCBI taxonomy): domain Eukaryota; kingdom Metazoa; phylum Chordata; order Testudines; family Kinosternidae; genus Sternotherus; species Sternotherus odoratus. The sequence continues at coordinate 36,248,596 of JAVMKO010000009.1, read as the reverse complement.
GCAGACCTGGACTCTGAGACTCACTGCTGTATAGACATACTCCTAACCTCTCCATGCCTCAATTCCCCTTAAATAAAATGGGGATTGTAGTATGTCAACGGTAAAACTCCCACTGATTTCAATGAGGCAGTACTGCCCCCTATATTCCATGCTGAACAGAAGTTTTAGCACCCAATTCAGCTTCCAAGAACTGAAACTGGCCCCGACACCCCTAGAGCAGGAGGTGAGCATGCATAGGTCCCACAGAATAACCACCACATCATCATCCAGACTTACTCTTTACCTCGACATTTTCCCCAAACATGGCTATTCCTAAAGTCTTCCCTGCAAGACTTCGGTGGCACAGGCCCAAGCTTCCTAGCTAGGGAGCACAAAGAATCAACCTACTAGTATGTCTCAGCATTACTCTGTGTTAATGCAGTGGTTCAAGCACCCTACATCAGAATGATTCAACATATGCAGGGTCCTAAAATCTCCCTGTTCGTTCCAAACAGGTAATACATTAGGTGAGACGGCAAATAATCATCAGATCAACACCACCTGCCTAGCGGTAGAGGAAAAAAGACAGCTATTACAAGACAAGTCACCCTAAAGTGACTAACACTTTAAAAATAACTCTAGCAACCTGAGATTAAAGCAAAGGATTTATTTTTTAGAGCGACATACCTGTGTGCATGGTGCGTCAATGGCAAGGGGAACAATATCTGATCCCCAAATAGTACAATCTTTTCTTTCATTTAAATATCTTCATTAAATTTGACATTTGTCTTTTTACCAATTTTCTCCCTTTTTTCCTACCTTCTCTTCCACTCATCCATTCTTTTGACACTTTTCCTCACTTTTTTAATTCTCTAGTTAGTTTTCCTTCCCTGCCCACCCCAGTTAATAAACTCCCTTTTGAGTCCTTGTCATTATCTTGTTACTTCTGATTTTTTTTCTGCCTTCCCCAGACACCTTTTGATTATTTGTTTTTTATACTACTTGTCCCTTTAATGATAGGCCACCTGACTATAATAATAAATACAATAATAAATAATAATAGGCACTATCAATTATTTGAGATGTGGTAATCCTTACAAGCCCCAGTTCTGGTTCATAACCCCATCATACAGCTTCTGCCACAAACAGACCAAAGAGAGTGTCGCTGCTCTAAAGATCTTACAGTCTAAGATACAGCATTTCTTCTGCATTTTAGCTCCAGCTTTCTACATGGTATCAGAAATCACAACATGACACTCATGCTTAAGTAAGGAGCTGAAGTTTCATAGAGCACGTGGGAAATGCAGCAACTTTACAGAAAGCAGGTTCTGTGCACACACTGAAGGTATTCAGGCTCTTATAGAAACAGTGCTGAAACAGCTCAACCTCCATTACCAGTAGAAGGGATACTCAAACTGTAGTATTTTGGGGGTTCCTGAGCAAACATATAAAGGCACTGGATATGTGGGAAGGAGATGATTATTACTGCTGACTCTTCATAGAGCAGATGCTGGCTATTCACATTTATTTTGTGTCCTTTAACTCAGCTGTAATCCATAAAAAACTAAAATAAATTGTGTGTCAAGGAATTTGAGTCACCATCAGAGGAGAACCAAGGTATATAAAAAGAGAAAAATAATCACATAAAAGAAAAAACAAACCCTAAAATCTCCTGCTGAAAGTAAGGTTAGAAAGTGCTCTGACTGGGAGATTAATAAAATGTGTATAAATGATGTGCCAGCCAAGGTTACTGAGGCAAACCCACCAGAGTCATTCTGGAAACAAATTGATGGCTCCTTGAGGGAAATCATGTATTAAAAAGACCAAGTGTTAGTGACTAAATAGCTTTCCCTGCTTATTCCCAGTATTTCTTATTACTTTCCAATAATCATAGAACAATCTGCAGTAAAATAGTAACTTGAACTCATGGCGACCTTTGATATTTGAACCTGTAGCACTAGCATTTCCTATTCTCTTTCTATACAAAGAAGGCCAAGATTGAATGGAACTATTCATAATCGTGCTCTGCAGGGAGGCTTTGCTCAGCAGTGGGCTGTAATGCCCCCTAAACTATACATTTATACTGCACTCCATTTCTTATACCTTTGCTGCAGGACAGAGATAGCCAATACTGACAGGCTGCTTCAAGACAGCCCACAACCACCCTCTAATTCAGAAACCCATGACTACTACCATTCCCAGAATCCGACACACCATCTTCAGAGAAGCCAGCCTGCACCTTTATACTGAAGATTAAGATACTGCAGTCTACCTCTAGTCTATGTAAATCAACCACAGGCTTGAGGTTTACGGCATTCTGCCAATGCTGTCTTTGGTTGGGAAAAGTCTGGGCAGCCCACCTCCCCTTGGGGCTAGCTCACTCTAGTTACATTTAAGTGATGGCAGCGGACAGGAAGAACTGAGTGCAAAGGCAAAGTTAAAAAAAGTTTGCGTATGCACTCCACCCTCATCAAACAATCAGAACCACATACACTAGGACCGCTAATCCAAGGCTTCCAACTATCAAGTTAATTCCTTGTGCTGCAGGCACCCTATTTGAATAGGCAAAAGAAACTCTTCAAAGGGTTTCTTCTGAGGGTGACTTCTCTAAAATTTAATCCGACGGTAGGTGGGTCTCAGGAGAAAAAGCCAGTAAAGCAGTTTCACAGATGATTGTCTTCAGACGCCCCAACAAGCATCTCTACTACCAATGCATTTGAAGTTTTTAGCTCTCCAGAAGGATGCTGCCAACTCCTATGGGTTTAAGCAAAAAAGTAGATCCCACAAGGGAACGCTTCTTCTAGAGAAAAAGAGACCTTGAGAATACAGGATTAGGCCACAGAATGTGAAATACAGCAAAACATGCTTAGCATTTTCTTTTTATCCCCTTGTAAAACATGAGACAAAGTCAGCAGTGAGACAATGTCTCCTTTTAAGAGGAAAATTCATTCAATTGTAATTCAAAATGCAAGCCCTGTTAAATGTATAGACTTCAGATTTTATTCAGTCCTTATAAAACTCCTACCCTTATTTATCAGATCTCACAGAAAAAAGTTAACCCGTCAGTCAGCTTTGCAGTATTGATGCAATGTACTGCATGGCCAATGGGGATATTTAGATGTCATAAGTGTAAAGGGCTGGAGAGGGTTAATGTTATCTGAGAACAAGAGACGTAAGAGCTCCTTGCCATGAGAGAGGAAGGGAGGAGTTTTAGTTCAGTTTCGTTTTTGCTTGCCATGTACAGTAAACCCTCGATTTAACGGACCCCGATTTAACGGACTTGGGATGCAACGGACAAAATTTCCGATGCATCCGAAATCCGTTATTCGGGGGCTGCCGGCTCCCGCTCCGGGGAGCCGGGCAGGAGCTGTCACTCCCCGCAGAAGTTGACAGCTCCCGCCCGGCTCCCCGCAGAGGGGAGCCCGGCGGGCGAGTTGACAGCTCCCACCCGGCTCCCCGCAGCGGGGAGCCCGGCGGGAGCGGTCAACTCCCCCCACACCCGGCTCCCTGCAGGGGGAGCCGGGCAGTTCCCGCCGGGCTCCCCACAGCGGGGAGCCCGGCGGGAGCTGTCAAACCCCCCCCCCCCCAGCCGGGACCCGGGTGGGTGGGTTGACGGCTCCCGCCAGGGTCCCAGCAGCCGGGCTCCCGGCGGTGATAAAAGTAAAACCTGGACATAACGGACTAATTCGGGCGAGGGGCGTGTCCATTGTCAGCCGAAAGTCCATTATTTAATAATTTTAAAAAATTATTAAAAATAACGGACTTTCGGCTTTAACGGACACCCCCTCGCCCGAATTAGTCCGATATATCGAGGTTTCACTGTAGTTGGAAACGGGTCTTGGAGCATCTTTGGCTATTAAGATGACTCTACTCTTCTCTTATATTTCTACTTATCTGATTGTAAGTGATCTTTAATATTATAAGCCTGTGCCTTTTTGGGGTGTCTGTCCTTTTTAGAGGGGAGTTAGGGAACCCCAGATTGTGAAGTGTACTGTATCTCTGTTTTATTCTCTTTCTGTATTAAATCTTTTAGTTATAAAACGTTTGGTTTAATTCCCTTAAGGTCTCTCTCTCTCTTCACTGGGAAGAGAGGAGGTAAGGGGTGGTAGGTAAAGGAATCAGCTCAGGTTATCAGCTAAGGAACGGAGTCTGTCTCTGCCTTCAGCCGGGAAGGGTGAAGGGGGAGGGGAAGCAGCCTCCAGGTGTCTGACTCTGGCTCTCAGGGAGGGGGACAGAGTTAGGGTTTTGGGGAAGTCCGGGTGCCACTCCAAGGTTTTGGAAGTACACCCGGATGGTGGCAGCTGTGGTTCCCCAAGAACCCCACTGGTAAAAGGGGGGTTTCTCGGGGTGTTGGGACTTAATTTGGCTGGGAAGCAGCTAAGTTGAGTGGTTTGGCTAGAAAAGAGTCCCACTCTTTGTACTCAAGAGCACAGAGGCTGGGGTACCCCCACTCTTACACTAGGTCTAGACACTTAACACAGCACTGTCATTATTGAGACCTGGCTCCAAGGAAGCATGCTGCGCTGTAAAATTATGGGTCCTACCTAGCTGTAAACTGAAAATGTTGAAAAAGAATATTCCAGAACCGGGTCCTTTGTGAGAAGGATTTCAGATCCAACCACGTAATCACACTGAAGTCAGTGAACCTAGCTAAACGAGTAACTTTGCAAGATCAATTGCTTGGACTGTAAGCTCCTTAAGGCAGTTACTTTGGGCTTGATCCTTCTCCTGCTGGAGGCAACAGATGTTCTGCTATGAGTTCACGGACAGCAGGATGGAATACCTGCCTGTAAAGTGTCCATCACGTGGCTAGAATTATGGGCCTGAGTTTGAGAGATACCAAGCACCAACAACTCTGGAGGAAGTCAAGCAGAGTGATACTCTCCGATCCTTTGCAAATACTAAATAATTTATCATCATCATCCAAGTTCCTGAATTACCTTAACAAAACTAAAGCCTAGATAAGTATGTACTTATTAAAAAGAAATTGACTTTCATTAAAAATGCTCAAATGTTTTTCTGAACACCCACAACTTTGGTGGAAAATTTATTCATCTGGTATATATCAACCCTACTCCCCCCCCAGCACTTCAAGTCAAGATGGCTCAATACTACATTCAAAAGTATTAAGTCTGGAGTGTTCCCAACAAGCTTGACAGCCGAAAGACGCCATGATTCTCTCTGGACAGAATAATTAAAGTAACTGGGTCTATACCCAATAACTTCAGACTCCTTTTATTTTATTAAATGTTGAAATTATTTTGCTGCTTATTGAAGGTGACACATACTTGAGATGAACAAATAAAGTTCATGTACCTCATTTGTGATCTGTGTAACTCTTTGCAGATAATTCAGTTTGCCAGTCAATCTAATTACAGTCTGATATTATTGCAGCAAAGACTTCCAAGTACAGAAAAATAAGAACCACCCTGGAGTGAAAGTCATTCAGTAATCTCAGACTAGCATTAGCAGAAGTGGCTTTGAACCTTTAGGCTGTTTCTCCACCTTGGAATTCAATTTATATCTCACCTAGTCTGTGAATCAGGGAGGAAATATGTTGCTTTCTTTAAATCATGGTAATACTCACACTGGTCATACAGGTACTTCATTTTATTACTTGAATCTGTGTCTGTTTCTTCTATCATCAAAGCTTCCTGCTAAAAACCTAAAATCGGTTTTAAGGGACATTGTGGAAAGAAGTCTGGAATAAGAAGTCCCCTGTTTATGAGGAGTTTTTGCCCTACAATATCTCTTCTTAACAGCAAAACCTTCCCGTCCCCCTTTACTTTTCTCTGTCATTTGCGAACTGCTTCCATCACATCACTTTTTGCAGTAATTTAAATTCCTAACAAACTAATTATAATTACAATGTATTTTTCAGACACGCTGATACAGGACTTTCTTATTGAGGCATAATTGGCTCATTAGAAAAAAGTAGTCACAGGCACAAACTTTGCATCTTTTTATTATTTGTACTTTACAGATCAGGCAGCTGAAAAAATATTTCTAAAAGTGCAATGTCACTGCTTTGAAAATGGTAAGAATCAGACTTGTATAATCAAGGACTCAGGAAGGACAACTCTCTGCAGCAAGCTTAACCTTTACTATTTGAACAAACTTAGTGCTTGAGAGTTTCCCATTCATTCTTTAAAATCAACACCAATTCCATAGCAAATTCTTCAACATTTCTTCCTTCTAATATGCAACTAAGACAATCAGAAGTCTAGAGGAATATCAAGTGGAACAGTCAGCCAGCTTTTTCAAAGTGAAGTGCCAAACTTCAGTGTTTTATATGAGAGAGAAAATCAAGAGCCTTTTACAGTTCAGCTTTTAAGTACTGTATCCTGGAACAATGTGAGCCGTCTGATACAGAAATGATTGCCTTCAAAGCAAAGATTGCCCAGCAAAAAAGCAAAAACCAATAGAAAACCTACACCATGAATCTGAACTTTATTCAGAAGCATGAGGGGACGGGCACAGATGAAGCCTGGCACATAATGAACAAACCAGAAATGAGCACTACTTAAACTGAGCTTTTAGATTTTTCCATCTTCACTATATTTGTTAGGTAAATTGACAGAAGAATAGCTTGTCTTGCAGAAGTCAGAAAGCCAGTGAGGAAAACAGCACAAACACAACCACATCTACAATTCACAAACCATAATCATAGTGAATAGGCAGTATTCCCGTTGCACAGTATGGCCAGTCATTTATGAATGAATGGTAGAAAAGTAGGTTAGGGCTGTGAAATTCTATTTTGACCAAATCTTTAAACAGATCATAAATGAAGCCTAAATTTTTGTACAACACTCAGGGGCTCCACTGAACTACACCAATTTACACCAGCTGAGGATCTGGCCCCTTGTTTTTAAAAGGTTAAAGGGATAGCTTGGAGGATATATTAATGAGTCAGGGAGCCTTTCGCTTCTAGATCTCATCTGCAAGCAGACTAGGTTGATAGTGACCAGCAACATTTACCATTTCACACCCTTACGGTGGCCTGTGTGAAATACATTCTTGGTCTCAATAATTACATTGTTGATACCGAATGATACACATCCATTTTGTATTAGTGTCAGTCTCAGCATAGGGTCTATGTACTGAATGAGCCCAGAGCTAACCTCACCTCCAGGGACAGATCCGTCCAGGTCACAGGTGAGGTCAGTTGAGGAAACGTGCATTGTCACTTCTCATATTGTGGGTTAAGCAATTTGTCTTTTACTTCTGACTTTAATGGGCAGAGTTAAGCCAACGATGAGAGCTTCGGGGGGGGGGGGGAGAGAGAGAGAATATGAATGACATCCATGGGTCTACATTCAGTATTAGTTAGTCGATCACTCTCTCTTTTCTTCCCTATCTTCTCCACACATGCACCTACCCTGCTCCTGAAACATTTTATTGGCTGCTTGTAGTTCTTCCCTTCTACCCCCTCCACCGCTCTTAGCTTTTATATCAGTAATGAGCAGATATGATGGTGGATTCAGCCATCTGTGCACTACAGATTCCCTGCCAAATGGTTTTCAGAAACGGAGGAATTCTTCAGCTAAAGAGAGGATGACTGCCTGCCACTCTTGACCAAAGTGTTTATTTCAGAGACAATGTAATGGAGATGGAGTACCCTATATAGTGGCTGTTATGCAGATAGTGGAGGTCTGTTTCAATGCTGATTGGTAGCTGCTGAAGGCTTTATATGTATTTATTGTCCCACTCTTGTTGGGGGTATTCTTTTTTTCTCACTTTAAAAGTTTAGTTATTTGCTGTTGGCCTCACAGAGTCTTGGGTATATGGAATTTGGACACAATATAAATTCATTTTAGAAACGTCCTCATTATGTTAAAGACATCTGTTCTTCTGGGTGGAAAATGCTATCTGTGCCAATCATAGACAAGTTTGCAGAGATGCAAAGGGGAAAGGAAGTTATTTTTCCACATTCAGCTATGAAAATGCAAGGACAGCAACACTGCCTTAGCTCCTGAGCGTGCAATGAGCTCTAGGTTGGCTGACTCTTAAGCGCTTACTGATTCTTACTGATTTCCAATGAATTACTAAACAAACAGTTGGGGACTGTAGGGTTCTAGTCCCAGAATCAGGATGATCAAGTTCAATATCCAGTTGGGAACCTTGATGTGCACAGCAAAGACATTCACACTGAGGGCAAAGCTTTAAAATTAGTAAAGACATACACCCTCCAAACACATAAAAAGATAGTGGTGGAGTTAAGATGATATCTTGTATCATTCTTCCCATATATTCACAGCCTTTATTGGGGATTTGATGGTGAGAGACAAAGATCTTGCTCTGTCCCGGTCATGCCAAACACGTCCAGTGGTGGAGATCTTTCTTTATATGGTGGTCTGGCTTATTATAAGGCCTAAGGGCTGTCATGAATATTCATACAAATGCCTAGTCTCCTTTGTCTATATCTAACTTCCTCACCCTAATAATGTTGGGGTATCTCTATTCTACAGGCTAGTATATTAATAATCTTGATCTATTCCCACTGATGTCAATATACTGCCAAGGCAATCTTGTGGTTAAACATCTGCCAACATTACTATCCTAAAATCAGTATCAGTTCAGTGTTCCTGGAAACCTGGTATCACTTTGTATAGAATCCCCAGGATTACAGGATAAAGGCCAGTAGGTTTCTTGCATTACTGCTAAGTACAATCTTAAACTAACTCTTTGGGCTACAGCAGATGCCTGTTTCAGGAGTGTGTTATTTCTAAGACTGGTGCTTGAATTAAAAAATAAAAATCATATTGAATGGAAGAAGAATGCAAAATCTAAGTACATATCTGGGAGTCCCAGTCTATTTCCTTACAGGATTTAATGTGAATTCTTGATGGTTTTATATCCTATATTAAGATTATTTTTTCTTTACAGCTTTATAAGATACTAGCATAAGTGCCCGGCGCTGCTCGGGTCAGTCGGAGGTGGGGAGGTGGCAGACAGCTGACACCCCCTGACCAACCCCAACACCCACCCCTCACCCCTCACCCACCCCGACACCTTCCCACCCCCCGAAGCAAACCCGAAACCCCCACCTCACCCCCCCGACCGAATCCGACACCCCCACCTCACTTACCGTCCCACCAAACCCAACTCAGATCCGTCGCAGGAGGGGAGGGGGCCCAGAGCCGAGGGATTCCGGGGACCTTCGCAGGTGGGGGGGGCACAGAGCTGATGTAGTCCGGGGTTCCGTTGGGGAGGTGGGAGGGGCAGAGAACTGAGGGATCTCCGGGGTTCCGTTGGGGAGGTGGGAGGGGCAGAGAACTGAGGGATCTCCGGGGTTCCGTTGGAGGAGGGAGGGGTGAGCTGAGCGAGTGAGGTGTCTGTTGGAGGGGGGTATTATGACATCATCACCACCTAACTGCCAAGCTGATGTGATTGGCCCTGAAAGTCTTTCACCCCTGGGGGGCGTCAGAGGTGAGATCCGAAAATTTTTCGACCCTTACCAGCATCTAGACCCCAAGACCCCTCACTGTACCAAAATTCAAGTCTCTGGCTCAAACGGTGCGGGAGGACTTCGCAGTCATACGTACATACATACACTCATACATACACCACTTGACTTTTATATATATAGATTTTTAATAAAAACATACCCAGAACATACATAATTTCTATGACAAGGTTCATTTTTGGCATATTCTTTCCATTGCATAATCATTCCCACCCAGTAATATCTTTCATTCTTTGTTTAGCAATGTGAAACAAGAGGTATCTTTCTTAAATCACCAGTAGCTGACTACAGCAATCACAAACAGGAATATGAAGAGAATTTTCCATTCTGCAAATATGGGCAACGAGCAAGATCTGCCAGGGGAAGAGTTTTCAGCTGACTTTTCAAATAGATACTTTCTTAAATTTGTTTTTATACAAAATATACATAAATCAAGATTTCACACAAAACCATCTTACACCATTTAGCATTCTTCTTCCATCCAGTAGGACGTTTCTCCATTGAGACAAGATGACTAGCTATTCATCTTCACAGATGAATCGCTACAGTCACATGCAGGTACTTCAGAGTACATGCATCTCCTTTCACGACTGTCACGCCTGATGCACTGTAGCATAAATATAAAAGTCTCAGTTTCATAGTCCATTGCTGGTACTGCACAACAAACCTAAGTGAGAGGGAGACCGCACCTGGATCATGTCTAATTCTGCTCTTCAAAAATGGCAGCTGAGGGTTTTAATGTCTGTTTCAGAACTGTTAATCTGTCCTAGAAGGTTGATAGATTTTTCCTGCGTCTTTCTCACTCAGGAAAAAAACAAAAAAACAACAACCACCACCCTGTCACTGAGATTCGAGAATATGAACAACACTTCAGTTTCAATTACAGTATTAAGCCCCGATCCTGCAATGAGCTGCATGAAAGCAGGTCCCTACAGCACTATGGAGTCCAACTGACTTCAATGAGTTCTACATGGATGCAGGGGCGCCAGTACTGCCAACCCAAACATTCGAAAAGCAGAAGTCAGGCACCTCAAATCATGAGATCAGTTTAGATTTCACTGTTTTTAAGCCAAACTGGTCACCCCAATACATTTTAAGTCCTTTTTGTTTGCCTTGCAGCATTTGAGCCTTCAGGGTAACCTGGGTCACATTTTCAAGCTTTTCTCCTTAAATGGGAGGCTTGGGGGTTTTGTTTTTAATTAAAGCTGAGATTCTCACATTATTCCCAGAGCTGAGTCTAAGAACAACAATTAACTACCAAAGGAGTATGATAAAATCTGAAGGGTTGACAAGACTGGGGTCTACCCCTCATAGAACTCACTGCATGATCAGACCCTAAAATTTCCCATTAGAGCCCCGATTCTGGCAAAACATCAACAAAGCTATTTGCAGTGCAAAAAGTTAGAATATGTGCAAGTCTTCGTAGCATCACTGTCTGCAAAAGCATCAAGGGCATTTCTTTACATTAAAAGCAAATAAATTTAATAACTGCCCCTTGCTCTTTGACAAGCAGGTCCAAATTAACAAGGCTGTTGCAATGTTTATTCTGCCTCCAACAGAAGTTCCATATTAGGATATTGCATGAAGAAGCATTTTAATTACTTCAGAACACCAAAACATGCTCAAATTAATTCTCTGAAATCTAACCTCCTCTTTTTATATCATCTAAACAAAAGGACTCCAATCAATACAGGAAAGAAAAAAAAATCAGTAAAATAATTACAGTACACGCTCATGAAAAAAACAGCCATAATACTGGGTTTTTACTTATTTTAACTCCTTATTAACTACTTATTCATAACTTTAATAAACCATTGCTCCAAAATAAGAACAATTTATTAGTACATTTACTTTGTGTCAAAGTTGCTTGAATACACTACTTTTCTGATTTATTGCATGTAGTTAAGCCACCTGTTATAGTTAAAAGGTTCTTCCGTTTGAAAAAATTCCCCAAAAAACTTTCATTCAGTATGTACAGTATTATTAAACTGATCTGCTTTCTGGCTTAGACACTGCAAGGCAAACAAGTTTACATGCTAAATGTCGGTCTTTGAGGCATTATAACTACACACCCATGTTTAGTTAATAAAAAGAAGAAAACAATCCAGCATTTATTTGTAAAATAAGATTAGCTGAAATATAAGTGTTCCAGAATCTGCACTTTTTCTCATTCACTGATATGGATGGAAATGTGGGATGCAGATATCAGGAGAATGGCAGAATGAGTATATAGTATGTGTCAAAATTTTTGACAAAGAAAGCAGTTTGCTCCCCTGGTCTGTAGCTAATTGTTACATACCGTGCTTTGTCGCCCAGTCATTTATCACTTCTACTGTTCTGTCTATTTTCTTCTATACTTCTCAAATACAAGAATCTTTCTGTATCTAGTCGTTTATTATTGGACAGAGGAGATGACAATATACAGGGATATATCTACAAGTATAATGTACAAATGCTCAGCCTTCCTTTGTTATACTTTTTTTTTTAAATTACGGAGGAGCAAAACAAAGAATATGTTTAAGCAGATGAAACTAAAAACATGGTGGTGTAATTTCCCCCTCCTTCACGTCATGCAGGTTTTCTAATGTTCTTGGGACCAATCTTGCAAGCTGTCAGTTCACAAAAGTCCCTCTGAAATTGAGGAGAATTCTACAGAAGGGGCCTGGTTTACATTGCTTTACTCCAATTCCATGCCACTGAAATCACTAGTGTAGAACTGGAGTAACACACCCTGCACCAGGCCCAGTGCATTTTTGCAATAGCAGAGCCTTTCCACAGAATTGAGGTCTGAGCAATAGCTTGACTTAGGCACAATTATCACTGAGGACAAATGGAGTTCTTGGTGAATGAGGAATCTGTGAAGCAGCTGTAGCCTACAAATGCTTATGCTTAAATGCAATTTTGCACATCAGGAATACTACATAATGCAAGCCTCTCAGCAAACAACCAGTGTGGTCAATATACAGTTAGGGCTTGAACTGGAGCAATGTTCAGCACCTACAAAATAAATGAAAGCACCTCTCATCAGGCCGTAACAATGCTAACATTTAATATCCAGAGAAAGACCAACATTACTGACATTGGTAGGTCACCGGTCAAACTTTAATGGCTTCATTACCATCATATCTAGTCTGCAGTACATTATTAAATAAAAACAAAATTTAAATAAAAAGCAATCCCCACCACCACCACCAATTCCCACCTTCAAAGAAAGAAGGACTAAAAGGAGATATATGCTAGTCAAGTTGCTTAGAGTATCATTCAAAGCCACTCAAATACTACAGTAACAGGGGCAGTATAAAATCCTGAACAGAACAGAACAGACCCTAAACCAGTGGTTCTCAACCTATCATTGTGGACCACATAGGCAGCTTCTCTGTTTTACGTGGGCCACATCCATACAATATATATACAACCTCTATAGTCTGAGGATGTCACATGGGCAACGACCAAGGTGACCAGACATCCCTATAAAAATCTATATTTTGGCTACTTTTTTCAGTCCTTTTTACCCAATATGAAACTGTCCCGACATTTAACTCCTTGTCCTGCATCTGTCCCATATTTCACTCCTTGTCCTGTGTCCCGACCAATGTACAATCAGGACATCATTGGTCCCGATACTGTAGTGCTGCCAAGCATCCAGTAGGCAAGGGACTGGCATGCTCCCTACTTGGCACCGTGCAGCTCCCAGGAAGCAGGAATATTAACCTAAGACCCAGAGGGAGATGTTGCTGCTTCCAGGGAGCCACCTGGGGTAAGCACCACCCAGAGCCTGCCCCCCTCCCACATCCTAGACCCTTGCCCCAGCCCTGAGGCCCTTTCTCCACCTGGAGCCTACATCCCAAACCCCATCCCGTGCCCCAGCCTCCTGCCCCAGCCCTGATCCCCCCATTGCAGAGGGGGCTGGAGCCAGGGCTGTGCACCCCTTCAATGCAGCAGGGCCTGGAGCTATACACCCCAAGCAGATCCCTAGGGCTGTGCACCCCAGTCCCACACATCTCCAGTGGGGGCTGTGAACCTGTGGCTGCTCCCCACCCCGGGGATGTGCCCTGATATTTTACTTGAGCGATCTGGTCACCCTGGCCACAGCCCTAGACCATCTCCATAGAAGACTAGTATATAAAACCCAAAAACATACATATATGATAAAGTCACACCAAATATCAACATTAAAGCAACAAAAACAAACCCAGTTTGTCCCTTAACTCACCATAATAATGCCTTAAGTACTGCAGTACCTACAGAGGCACAATTAGTTTGATCAGAACTTCTTGTGTAAGTCAGCCAGGGCAGCATTTGGCCTACAGCATCTGACATCATGTGCTGCTGAGACACTCCTGAAAACTCACTCTGTTCTGGTTGGGATTAAGGTCAAAGTAGCAGCTATAGCTTAGAAGTGCCCTGTTTCAGTCAGCTCACATTAGCCTGTTAACATGTTTTAATATTCTCCCCTCTCCTCCCATCTCTAGATAAGGTTGTGGTGGTTGATGCACTGGCACACAGAGTTAGGCCACCTGCAAGAAGCGTAGTACAGAGAAACTTGGGTAAAAGAAAACAAAAAGTAGTCAAAATATGGTTAGTTTAGATGACTGAGGGGAGAATTATGAAACCAATTAATAAAAATCTGTCCACAGGATCAGAATGTTAAATTAAACCCTACAGTACTAGGACTAAAAGGAAAAAGCCCCTAACACGGAGACTTTCAGCTACTTTATGTAAAGACAAGAGATTGAGGTCATCTGCTGTATTCTCACTTTAGCAAAATCTTCAGGAGTTATGACACTGGCCAGGTCAGATTGAGGATATATAATAGGAGGGATCCGAGAGGAGCAGGAGGACAATGACCACTGGCAGTATTGGCAAGCCTTTGTACTGGGTTTGCAGAAATACAAAATATTTTGGCTAACAGGACACAGGCAGCTTGGACGAAAGTTGAAGAGAAACCTATATAGAAAAACTGGAGCATTTTTCATGGGGGCTTAATTATTCAAATATGGACTAGGATATCTATGCAAAACAACCCTAAGGGACACCACTTCAGAGGAACTGTAAGATTCCTTTGCACTTTGTCACAAAGCCTATATGATCAGAGGCTAATATAAACCAAATGCTAGAACAGGCATAATGAATTGTGTTGAAAGTAGGAAGGCTCTAGGACAGGGCAATTTCAACACCATCTGGATCTAAGATACTTATGGAGGAATACAGTGAACCAAGAAACCCCAAACCTTTTGGCTTTAGGAAATGCAACCGCCCGAAGAAAATTCCGATAATGCTGCTGAAAAAGGTAGGAAATACAGCACATCAGAAACAGTAAGAGAGGCAATAACTGAAATACAACTCAGTATCTGGGGAAGGCAGGACAATACAGATAAAATGACATAGCACAAAACTCCAAATGTTCTATCTCCTGGCAGGGAGAAATAAACCCGGCAGATGAACCATGAGAGAATGGTCCCTTTATTAAGAGCCCTGACCCATAGCTCACTGAGGTCACAGAGTCATTCCACTGGCTTCAGGGTGCTTTGTATCAGACCCTAAATGGACTCCAAATAGGCAACAGATAAATATATTTGCCCTCAGGGGTAGGAGGGAGTGGAGAACTGGAGGAAAAGGTTATAGAAATACTTATGTGCCATTTCAACAAATGGCTATTTTATTTGTCTTAACACATTGTGAGTGAATTGAAATATGACTCAATGAACAGGAACTGCCAGGAGCAGCTGCAGCTCATACACCTGACTCCTTAAGAAATTCTTGCAGTCTTGTGCAAATGGAGCCAACTGCTAACACAGGTGACTGCAGGTCCTTCTTCCCCCGTTAGAATGTTTTCTGCCCACCCTCCTCAGCAGACCAGCCAAGAGTCACTATAGAAGGAAGGAAGAGAGCGTGGCAGAAATGAATAATGATCATCATTCCCTGTTTTACAAATGGGAAATGGAGCCACAGAGAAAATAAGTGATATGCCCCAAGTCACAGAGGAAATCTGTGATAGAACCAGGATTTGATCCGATCTCCTGAATCACTGTCCAGAGCCTTAACGGCAAGACCACTTTTCCCCTAGGACAGAATAAGGCTGATCAGAGAAAACCACTTGTTTGAGGATGATGTCTTTAGCATCATTCAAGTAGTAGCACCTGACATCAGGCTAATTTCTGTCAGTCACTTTTGAAGTGTTTCATTGCACCATCAAAACAGAGTTAGCAAAGAAGAATGGAAAAGACAGGGAGATTGAAAAATAAAGACAGTGGCAACAGAAACTAACAGGAGCTCCAGTAACTGCCTCAGGACAATGGGAAATGTAATGTACAGTACACTCTCGATTATCCAGGATGATAGGGAAAAAATTAATCCTGGTTAATAAAATCCTGGATAATCACTATCCATAGGAAATATGGGGGGGGGGAGGGTTTGGTTCATCAGCCACCCTGCGCCGGGGGTAGGGGGTATTGGTTCACTGGCTGCCCTGTGCCCTGATGGGGTTTTGTGTGTGTGTGTGTGTGTGTGTGTGTGTGCACTTGGGGCGGCAACAAAGCCAGAGCCAGCCCTGTGAGTTATGCATATATTTTTTTTACATCCTGGTTAATCCACATCCTGGTTAACCCAATTCTGGATAATCGAGAGTCTACTGTATTAAAATTAAAGACAACATTTTAAAATAATGGTAGTTAACCGATGCTAAATTACAGTTAAAAGCCTGTGTAAGTACTTGTGACATCTGCATTACAACCAGTTGAATTCATCAGGATTATAGCTACTGCAATTTATGCCAAACAAATTAATAAATATTGAAATGTTAAAATAAAGTTTTGAAGCGACATTGTAAAGTACACCAGCTTTGGCCCCCCAAAATGTTTGGCACTTGTGCAAAGCTTACTAAGAAACAGAAGTGTTTTCACCATTGGAATGGGTTCTACTGGTTTCCTGCTACATTCTGCAACCAAGCTCAGTTCATGCAAACCAGAGAGTGAAACTAACGAGACACATCATTAGCATGTGGCTAAAAGAAATGCAAAAAGTTAACAAAATGTATGATTTTAAATTGGATGTGTCCCTTTTAACAAAAGCAATACTTTGTATATTACCTATTGGCTGACTATTTCAGAGAGAATTAAAGTAAAAACAAATGCCATTTATCTAGTATGTTTTTAGATGACTGATGTCTAAGATTCTGACTGGCTAATCTGAAGTCATGGTAATAAAAGAGCCAAATCCTGACCATCTTCCCATTCCCCATACAGACCCCAGTTCTGCTATGGAAACTGGGGCAAGATTTGGGGATTCCAAGATAATACATAACTGTGGAGCTCTGTCCCTGGGGACCCTCTTGACCCAGAACATAGTGGGCAAGAAGGGAGAGCAGCATGGGCGAGGACAGTGGATCGACAATACTCAGGTCCACCAGCCAATTACCTCATGAAGAAGACTGGCCTCATCTGCCATACAAGCTACTGCAGCACTGAAGCAACAGCAGTAACTCCGTAGCAGTTGTGTGTCTTGGAGCAAAGAATTCCTCCCCACTCCACAGCCTCGCAGACATGCCCAGTACATTGTTTGGCTGCTTAGGCTGTATGCTGGGTTCCAGAACTTAGCCTAGCGAATACACGGCTACCTCAATATAACCAGGGCCGGCGACAGGGGGGTACTACGGGTAGAGCTGTACCGGGCCCCGGACTTTAGGGGGGCCCCGGTACAGCTCTACCCGTAGTCATCCGGGGCGGCTCTCCCCCGGACGAGCGCCTGTCCCCGGCCGGAGCAGAGCCCGGCCAGCGGCAGCGGCACAGTCGGGGGGGGGGAGGGAGGCTCTCGCTGCTCCCCGGCTCTCGGGTCTCGCTGCTGCCAGCTGGTGGGGGGAGCGCCGGCTGGGCTGGGGAGGGGGGGCGGCTGGGCGGGGGAGCCCCCAGCTGCTGTCAGCTGGGGGGGTGGCGCCGGCTGGGCTGGGGGCTCCCCAGCCGCTGTCAGCTGGGGGGGGGTGGCAGGGCTGGGGGTGGCCGGCAGGGCTGGGGGGGGGGAGCGCCGGCTGGGCTGCGGGGGGCCGGCTGGGCTCCCCAGCCGCTGTCAGCTGGGGGGGGGGAGCGCCGGCTGGGTTGGGGCGGGGGGCAGCTGGGCCGCTGTTGGCTGGGCTGGGGGGGGCCCGGCTGGGCTGGGGGGGCCCCCAGCCGATGTCGGCTGGGCTGGGGGGCCCCAGCTGGGCTGGGGGGGGGCCCAAACTATTAGAGTAGGGGGGCCCCAAATTTCTGTTGCCGGCCCTGGATATAACACAGTCCAATAAGGCAAATTCTGATATAAAATGGTAAAGGGGCGCTCCGGGGAATGGGGGGGGAGGGGGAAGAGGCAGTGGCTGCGTGATCCAGTGGCTCAGCACATCAGGCTTCACTAGAACGTGGTTTCACCTATACCGCTGTACGATTTTTTGGCTCCCAAGGATAGTGTTATATTGAGGTACCAGTGTATATGCCACTATCACCCATAAGTAGTATATTTCCAAAGCACTACCCAAGGAGTTACAATCTAAATCTCATTCAAGTTTAACAGGATTTGGGTCCTTAACCTTCTGCTTCAAAAATTAAACCCTTAGGTCAGGTGCTCAGCATACTGTATTTTCATAAATTATATGGCCTTCAACCCAGAACTGTACGCTAGCAGAATAATTTAGTGGAGTACACATCAACCCTTCACCTTCCACAATCTTCTTTTTGCCAATTATCAGAGATTATTTCTTTTTGTTGTTGATTTTCTTTTAAACAAGAGTTTTCTTCCCCTCTCAGCCCACCTTTTCTGCAATTAGATCCTGGAAGGGAGACATTTACAAGGCAACAGTCACATCAGTGCAACTAGGATATCAAACACCGGGCTGTAACTTGGCTGAGTTACCAAGTAGAGAGAGAAGAAACTGGATGGGAGGGGAAAGAAATATTTGTAATAGTGTGGTAGGTTGTGCCTCAGACTCCTCCGTGGAGGAGACGAGGCCCTCCTTGAATAGGAACTACCGTGGAAAGATACCACCATCCCCATACCATCTTTTCCTTCTCAGGATGATGGGGAGAGCTCATCACTAGGTCACCGGGCACATTACCACAAAAAAAAAAATATTGGAGGGAGTTCTGAAAGAATAATAAAAAAAAAAAAGTAATTAGGAAGCTGGAGAGATTCCCTTACAAGGAAACATTGGAAGTCTTATTTGGAACTCTTACTTCAGCAAAACTCCCAACTGTCTGATCTGCCAAATGAGCTTGGGCACATCACATAACCTTTCTGTACCTCTGCTTCTCATCTGTCTGCCTTATTTTGAATGTAAATTCTTTGGGGCAAGGTCTCTTTCCTCCTAGGAGTTGATAGTGCCTAGCATAATGGGGCTGTTTGGCACCATCATAAATACAAATAATAAATATTACTACTAACATTTGCCTAATAAGCCATCTGGAGAACGGAGAAATGGAGAACTGAGAAAGACATTAAAAGAGGTAAAGTTAGACAAATTATTAGATGAGTATACGTGTCAAACAAAATACATGATGGCCTGAGGCACTATAAAGTTTTGGGGCTGATTACTGCCATGGAAATAACTCTAAGACACCTGTGACTCTTGTGAGTAACGATACCGCTAAAACCATCTCAGAACAAAAACTGTGGAATACCTACATCATCACATCCCCTGACTTCTGCTCTCCATAGATACAGCTGCATATTTTACTGACTATTTTAAAATAATGTTGAAAAATGAGTTGAGAGAGTGTTAAATTAAAGTGACAAAGAGTCTTGTAGCACCTTGTAGACTAACAGATGTTTTGGATTATAACCTTTTGTAGGCTAAGACCCACTTCATCTTAGCCCACGAAGGCTTATGATCCAAAACGTCTGTTAGTTTACAAGGTGCTACAAGACTCTGTTGCTTTTGCAGATCCAGACTAACATGGATACCCCTCTGATACTGGATTAAATGAGAGTGGATCCAAAAGATGCTTTAAATGAGCCTGACAGCATAATGAATCACAGGAAAATGGGAAGACACTCAAACATTGTTTTGAAAAACAAGGCTCCTTTGTGGCTTTGAATGACAGTCTTGCATTCTACAATGAACTGTGCTTACTACTTCCCAGAGTTGCCATGTGTGGGGGAGAGTAGGTTGGTGCTGCCCATCTCACTGGGCTCCCTTGCATGGCTGGCAATCCCTACCCTACATGTGGGTGAAGGGGTAGGAATATGGCCATGACTCCTACTGCTCTGCTAAGTGAAGTTACTCTGGACTTGCACTGATGTAACTAAAATGCAGAATATAGCCCTGGATATTTCAAAAGACACAGATTGATAGATTATAAATTTGGGAACAGGACAGTTTTTTGCCCTGTTTGTACCGCACCTAACACAGTGGGACCCTTGTCTATGATTAAGGCCACAAAGCACTTACCGCAACACAAATACTAAATAAGAACAGATAACATCAATGCTTTCAAGGTTTACTTCTCACTTTCTCAATCTTTAAAATCTTCACATTGGGTACTATTATTCAACCAGCCTGAAACACTTACAAGACATGTATATAAGATTGTGATGTACATTACCTTTTAGTATGTGTAATGGAACTAATTGGACATTCAAGAGTTAGCCAAAGTTTTAAGGAACAAGATACTAAGATTCAGTATGCCAATACTAGACATACTCATTCCAACTCAAAAACTGTGTCATGACTGAAGCTGACCATGGAGAACAGGCAAGGTTTACTGGTTTCTTGCATATTCTCTTTCCCCCACCCCACCTTTTCTAAGGATGGGTTTGATCACTTGGAATTCTGGGCCAAAAAACTGAAAATTCTGCACTCAATATTTTTAAATGCTGCAAATTCCTGCATATTTTATTTGTCAAAATAACACTATATAATCA
The DNA here is from genome assembly GCA_032164245.1 of Sternotherus odoratus. NCBI lineage: Eukaryota > Metazoa > Chordata > Testudines > Kinosternidae > Sternotherus > Sternotherus odoratus. Next base: position 36,228,267 of record JAVMKO010000009.1, on the reverse strand, counting down.
CACCAGTTTCAAGTATTTTGGTAATTTATTTCAAAATACCTGTCAGCAACTCTATTATTATAGACAAAGTGAACAACAAAAAATCCCCTAGTAGTAGAGAGTTAAAGAAACCCTTGCAACAATCCAGGTCCTGTTTCTCTACTCCCTCCCCCCAGAGCACCCCCCCCAATCTGGACCCCCCCATCCTTTATTTCCCAGAGCCCAGCTGTGAAGTACCCCCAGTACAGACACCCAGGGATCCAGAGGGAGAGAAAGCCTGATGTGGATCCTGGGCTTGTACAGCTTTTCCTACACGCTACCGCCTTCCTTCAGTATATGCACTACAGCTTCTGGGAACCCTCCAGCTCTTCCCTCCCCTCTCCCCCCAGTAGTTTCTTCTATTTGTGAGCTGGGGAGCTAGACTCTACCAGGTCCAGCATCCCCTAGTGGTGGCCAGCTACTGTGCAGCCCACTTATGAAAGGGAAAAAGGAAATTCTGCACAGAACATTATTTCCATGCAAATTTTGCATTACGCAGTGGCACAGAATTCCCCCAGGAGTAATTACTTGTACTGGCAAAGTTTAACTTGTGTTTAAGTTTCTTGTTTATGGAGAGGACTCTACTGTGTCCTACAGGCAAAAGCTGTAGCTGGTTTCAGTCTCCATACCAGACCTGTACATGCAGAAGCAACTTAAAAAAAATATAAAGTGTTTATTTTTCTTGCTAAATCTAAAACAGATGAAGACAACACATACATTGGGCAAAGAGTAATGGAACAAAATGAGTAAAGTAACCTTTTATTTCAGGTGTACTGATGCAGCAAGGACAAAAATTGGCTCAGGGTCTACAACTCCCCGCAACTCTGTTGTGATAAATAGAACACACATTTGTACTAAACCAGTAAACAACAAAGATTAAAAGTTTTTTTAAAAAAACGTATCTAAACAGTAGGATTGATGTGTGATTAAAAAAAGGATTAAACGCTTAATCTGGGGCAATAAATAGCCCTGCAAATGTTTAGTGCAAGATTTGCTGGCTCTGGCCAGCTCATGTTCTCTTTGCTTTGAGAACAGATTCTTGCTATTAGGGAAAAGGCCCTATGATTTTTTTTTTAAAAAAAAATAGACTAAAAAGAGGACAAGATTTTCACCTCTTCTTTTTCCACCTCTACCCCTCCTTTGTTTGCTCTGTTGCACAACAACTTAAATGGATCCAATGCCACCTCTGGTGGTATGACAAACTGCCGTATTTCCATGGTGTTTATCTTCCATGGACTTCTTTATATCTCATCTGCTATGTAACTAAAATAATTACGTCCTTGAATACTCTAAGCTCATACAGTACATTGAACAGATTGAATTGATGTTGTATGTTCACTTCTAGAAACAAAGAGTCGCTATGGCCCCAAATCAGAGCCACAGCTCACTTTGTAGCATATTTACCAACAACTCTATAGGATGTGCCTAGCCCCTGCATTGTTTTTAATTTATAACACCCCATAATGACTGCAATTAGTCTCCATTAAGTAAACGAGCTACATGCTCATGCTGCACTACAACAGATTTTTATTTCTTCTTTTGCACTGAGCTATATTTATTAGCCATCTGGATTGCCAAATTATTTTTAAAATCAGGATGTAAACCCTTTAAAAGCACCCAAGTATGAATGCTTCCTTCTATAGTAATTAATACTGATTTATAAACATTCAGGATTAGGGAACAAATACTTAATTCTCTCCTAATCCTTTCGCCAGCACGACTGTGTTCAGTGTTCACAAATATAGATTAACCAGCCTGAAGTTAATAGCATTTGAAGGACAGAGTTGATCAGCCGTGCATAACACCATGATATTGCAGTCTGCTTCTACCACACATTTACTGTAACCTGTGGGATTAGGACAGATTCAGGAGACTGCCATATTTCTGTTTTATGCCTAATGCAATTTCCAGCTTTCACTATAAACCCATGTTCAGGGAGATTAAAGACATTAAACCCTTTAAAAGTATCAGATCGGATGAGGTCTTCTAATAGCACTGAATAAGCAAATATATTTAAGATGGTGTGTTATATACGACTCAATTAATAACACGACTAGTTTCACCAAGATAGTTTTGTTGACTTCAGGAGACATGTTCTATTCCCAGCTCTGACACCTGACCTGCTGAGTGACCTTGGCCAAGCCACTTTCCTTCTCTGTGCTCCTATTTCCTCCACTCTTTGTCCACCTTGTTGATTTAGATTGTAAAGCAGGGTGTCTCTTCCCCCCCCCCCCCTTTGAGGTAGAGGCCTCTCTCTCATGTGTGTATTTGTACACCACTGAACATAAAGAGGCCTGCATCTTCGTTGGGGCCTCCAAACCCTATTGTACTCCTAATAATAAAAATCATAATACAGCACAACTATATGGTAGTATTAACCTCTGTTCCAGCTCTGCTTATATGTAATGCACTCTGCTTTGGAAGCTAGTGGGAAATCAATACAATATTCATAAAGGCGGTTACATCAAATGTCACTGGTTCAATGAATTTAATCTTCTCTACCTCTTGCTGTTCATGTCCATTCTGTTCCTGTCTGCCACTTAAGCGCCAATCTTAAAAACAAAAAGCTTTCTGGATCTAAGCAGATTTTTAAAAATCAAAAGTTTATTTGCTGCAGCAGTGTTTTTAGAAGATAACTGCATTTGAGAAATAACCAAAACCTGATCTCAGCCAAAGTGCTGAAGAATTACCTTCTTACAGGACTGTTTCAGAGCAATTGCTAAAAGTATGAACACAACCAAAGCCAGCTAAGCAAATACAGCAGGAAGATACGCTGTTCAGATCTGCCAAGGCTGCAGTTTTCCAACATGTCTTTAATCCAGACACAAAGAGCCAAGAAGAAAACAGTTATATGAAGACAATGTACTTCAGTCGCTCTTATCTGCTGGTAGCTCTCTTTCATCTGAGGGTATGTCTACATTTCAATTAGACACCCATGGCTGGCCCATGCCACTTGACTTGGGCTGGCAGGGTACAGGTTAAGGGACTGTTTAATTATGGTGCAAATATTCTGGCTCAGACAGGAGCCTGGCCTCTAGGACCCCCTGAGGTGGGAAAGTCCCAGAGCTCAGATGGCAGTCAGAGCCCACACATCAACACTGCAATTAATCAGCCCCACGGGCCAGCCATGGGTGTGTAATTACGGTGTAGACATAGCGTAAGTGTTTGGTGGAATTCAGTGAGTCGGGGAAAATAGAAAAAAACCTGTATCAAGTGCTCCCTTTTCTGCTGCAAACAGTTATTTTCCCTCAGTACCCTAAGCAGCACATAGGGTCAAAGAATTAGCACTTCATTTAACATAACCACCAGTTCAAAGACTTCATGTGTACTAGTTTACCGTTGTCCACAAGACACACGTTAAGTTCTGCCATGCTCACAGTGTTCTCTGGGTGGTTTTTCACTAAGGGTCTGTCTACATTGAGGCAGGGAGTGTGCTTTCCAGAACAGTAGACAGACACACGCTATCTCTGCTCCAGCTAGCATGCTAAAAATTAAAGCACAGCTCATGCTAGCTGGCCAAGTACATATCCAAAGGGTTGGGTGGGACTGTACGTGGGTGGCTGACACAGCCATGCTCCTATTGTGTGCAGAGTTCACATGTCTACATTTATCCAAGCTAGGAACTGCATTTCCCAGATGCTGCATAGACAACCTGCGAGATCCAACTTGCCTTCAGATATATGAGATGGATGGAGCATGTGTGGAGTTGCCTTTGCTGGGTCTTCTAAATAATCAGACTGACATTTTACAGATTTAACAAGATGAAATACGCACTATATGTAGGGAGCACTGAGTGCAGGCGTGTCAGAGATGAACTGAAGATGCTGCATAATAGTGCACAGAAACAGTTTATGGCAAGTAGTGAATAACACTCTATTCACCTGAAACTGCAAGGGCATTAAGGTCCATACAATGTAATCACTGAAATTCAGACCGAGGCAGGACACCAGGACTCCTGCAAAAGTTGCCATGGAAGCTTTAATAGACTAAAGGATTTGTGATGTTCGGCACAAGACTTATCAGGAAGACCGAGATATTAACAGTCTAGGGACCCAAAGTGCAGCATTCGGGATTGACTAGGAGAGAAGATAATCACCATTGCCTCCTTGTGTGTCACTTAGGCTATGTGTACCCTGCAACTGAGTTGTCATGGCAGCACATGCAGACATATCATGCTAGCTCTAATGTAGCTAGCATGAGTACCAAGAGCGGTAAAGCCAGGGCAGTCAGGTCACAGACACTACACTTGCAAACTGTGACAGGATCACACTAATGCTATTTAGTATTCACGTTATCAAAGCTTTGTGCAAATGACGACTAATTAATTCATCCATAAAGCCATCCTTAAGAAGCACTTATCATTGTAAGCATCTTAAAATGTAAATTCAAGGCCATCGACTGCTCTAGCACCACACAAAGAACTCTCACTGATGTAGAAGGAAATTGTAAATGTAAATATAGAAGGAAATTGACAGAATGCTTTTTGCCACTGCATTTTTTCCATACAATCGTAGTAGCTGAACCTCCACAGAGGAAGTATACCTGCAGCTCTCATTGGCTCCAATGGGAGCCACACAAGTGTAGCCAATGCAGAATGTGTTCTCTGTTCACACTCCTTTCCTTCATTCTGTCCCTTCCCGTACTTTTGCCACTTGCATGGGAGAGCCTCTCCTCTGCAGTTGCTGCACTCAGAAGTAGCCCTCTCTCTTTTTCACCCAATTTCAAAACTGTCTCCCAAAACCTCTCTTTGTGCCTTCCTTAAACAATTTCTTAATTTCTCTTTCCTGATGCTATTCTGAGTTGGTAATTTTAATTTATGGGATTGGCACATGGAGGACAATAGTTATGTGTTTTGTTCATCTGTAGAGACTCAAATATAATAATACAATTTTATGAAGAACTGTGCATTGTATTCACGCGACCCAATATCTAAACCTAAATGTCTGTTCCAAGAAGTCAACGCACAGTGGCATGTTTCCTTCCCAAAGTGCTTGTGAAGCTTCTAATAATGTTCTTGAGCAATGCAGGAACAATTAGAAGGGACTACTTACTCTCCATAGCTTAAGAAACAGGATTTATTTGGGGACAGTTTAAAGCAAAATGGACGGATACCCATGTGGGAAAGCTTCAAGCCCCTTCATAAAGTTTCACTTAAGTTAACTCCAGGTCTCCATCTAGCTGCCGATGGCACTGTAGCCTACTTAGCAAAATGAGTCCAGTGCAGAGTTCCAGCGAATTTATAATTGGTTGCTCTCCCTGCTGAGGCTATACATCTGTAGTTCAATGAATGAGTTTCTTTCTGATAGATGGAGGATGCCTAGAGGTCAGGGTTGAGGTAAATAACAGACACCTCTGCATGTCCCCCCCTCTCTCTCCCCCCCCCCCCCCCCGCCCGAGCTGCTGGACAGACACCCGAGGGATCAACTTCTTCAGTCAGTCCAATGTATGCAGGCAGAGATTTAACAATTCAGCACTTCAAAAGCAAACATTGCCGGAAGACCAAATTTCTACGTGCATTTAAATGTCTAAGTAATGTTACACAAGGCACATGCTGTGGTCTTATGGAAAAAAGTCCCCATGGTACTCCCTTTTCATAAACACAAAGTAACCCAAGTATTACAGTATTAAAGGGATGATATAGTCACTTCATATCATTCCACCAGGAGCAAGGATACTCCCACACTAAACAAGAGTGCTAACTGCCAGTGTCCAGAAGTCTCATTTTTCATGCCAAAGACAAGTCCTAAAAGTGAAAAGGAAGTTTGTTCTAATTAGCCACTTCAAATGATGAGTTCAGCAACCTCTCTTCCTTTACACAGTGGTTACAGATATTAACTTTCCAGTTCTGGCAAAGGTAACTAGGTAACTTTACTTCAGTATTTCTACTCAGGGGTCAACAACCTTTCAGAAGTGGTGTGCCAAGTCTTCATTTATTCACTCTAATTTAAGGTTCCACGTGCCAATAATACATTTTAAAGTTTTTAGAAGGTCTCTTTCTGCAAGTATATAATATATAAACTAAACTATTGTTATATGTAAAGTAAATAAGGTTTTAAAAATGTTTAAGTAGATTTATTTAAAATTAAATTAAAATGCAGAGCTCCCCAAACCAGTGGCCAGGACACAGGCAGTGTGAGTGCCATTGAAAATCAGCTCACATGCCATAGGTTGCCTACCCCATTCCATATGGTGGTTCAGCACAAGATGTATACAGGGAATCTAATAGCACTGAAGATTTTAAGCACAACTTCTGAAGCTAGAGAGGACAGAAACTAGGGTAGGTGGGCTATTTACTATTTCTCCTAAGCCCTTAAGTCCATGGACTGAAACCTTGCCGAGTGCATAACTGCAGAAAGCTCTCTGTTCAATAGTTTATTCACAGGGTCAGCTAGGGATTTTGATGTGGATACCATGTAGACAGAGGTCTGTCTACTCAATGTGAGCAGACTCAGTGGCGCAGATAACTAGACTCTGAAATTCAGTGGCTCACATATTTGGATCACTGGCTCATTACTACCACCAGTGCACAAGTGGTCTTAGTGAACAAGTGTTGCCAGTACTCTTTGCACTATGTGGCATCATTCTGGTAAACTCAGCAGAAAGAACCGAAACACCAAAGAGAATGAATCCCAGTGTCATCAAGTGGCTGCCTCCTGCACACCCCTCGTTCCCTGAAGTCACTTTACAGGCCAGCTCTCTCAGTTTTCCTCTTCAAGGGGATTCTTAACTAAATTCCATACAGGCTTCTCTCTCCAATAATGCCCCTTCTCCCAGGTTCTTCTGTACTTACATAAAACAATGCTCAAACCTGGGGTGGTTCTTCTCCTACCTTTAACTCTTTCCAGCACTTCCCTGCTTTGGGAGGCTGCTCTGAGCCTCTACCTGGCTGGAATCTTTTCCTATTCCTGTGTTATCGGATTTCCCTGGCCCGCAGCCCTCTGGCTTCCAAGACCAAACCCTTCCTCCTGGATGCACGTCTCCTACTCTCCTGCACAAGACTCCTGCTCACTGCAGCTGTTCAGAAGTCTCTGTCACAGCTTCCTCTGGTTGTTTCCCCCTCAGCATCCCTCTCCCCACAACCAATTCTGCCTGCACCTCTTGGTGGAGTACAGGAGTCGACAGGAAAGCACTCAGGGTGGGAGGGGAGGGTCAATTTATCACATCTAGACTAGACACTGTATCGATCGCTACCCACCAATCCGGAGGGTAGTGTAGACATACCCTAAGGGAATCAGCTGATCCCTGTACAGATACTCCCCTGAGTAACTAGGATTGGCTGACCCCTGGCCACTAGTCCTGAAGTAGCACTATCACCCACCTAATATGCACTATTACCCACCCTCTCATCTATTACAAGTAGTCCCTCCAGGTCAACAAGAGAAATTTTCTTTGCCATTGTCCATATAGTACCAGTTCCCAGCATACGTTTGCCAGTCTCCAGTATTATCAATACAGCAACTTTTACAAGCAGCAAATTCAGTTAGGGCCAGACCCCAACACCCTTATTCTAGATTAGTCCCACTGGCTTCAGCAATTCCCTGACAGAGTAGACACTCAATGGGTGTGTCTCTCCTCAACATTTAAACTCAATGGTACTCCTCACATGCTTAAAGTGCTTGCAGGACTTGGGGGCTGAGGGTCAGAGTTTCCAAAGGATTCAGGCACCTCAGGATGCAGATAGGCACCTAGTGAAACTTTCAAAAACATCTAGATGCCTCAGGTGTTGTTGACACCCCTATTAAGCACCTATCTGCATCTTTAGATGCCTGAACACCTGTGAAAAATATGGCATAGTAAATATTCTTAATTATTTACCCCAAATTAAAGCCAACAGGCAAAGAAGAGAAACAACTGCCATTCCCCAGTACAATTTCCTCACTGCTATGACATGGGGTCAGGTACCCATGACTTGAATTCATCAAAGGCTTCTGGTCTAAAAAGATAACTTTATAATAAGAAAAATGATATTCCCTTATATAAGATAATCACATATCACAGTACAGCATATTCCCAGGCCCAATGAGCTAAACTTGCTATTCACTTTACTAGCAGTCATGAACTGATGAGCAATTCTCCCTGCAAAACATCTTGTGATGATCTAATGAAGGATGCCAGGTAAAAATAATTTATATACAATAATAATGCCACCTGCAATGCAAATCTGGGGAAAGCATGGAAAGATCTATGTAAAGCAGTATTTTTTTTAAACCACAGGATGTCTGCAATGGCAAAAATGTTATTAACCATCCACCACTAGTTTTAAATCTACTCTGGCTTAAATAAATTACTGTAGTGGTTACTCTTAAAATACAATTTTACCTTCCTCTTTCAAATGATACTGTTACCCAGTGTATCCCTATCCTATATAATAATAGGCTAGAAAAGTTTGTGTGAAGCCGTCATGCGCAGTAGAGACGGCCCGGACTAACGGCATGCTGGGAGGTGTAGCATGCTGGGAGGTGTAGTTCGGCAGCACAACATGGCCGCCACGCGTACGCCGCTGAGAGGGAAGCAGGGTCTGGATCAGGGGCCTAGGGCAGGAGGGTGGTTGGGCGCAATAGGCGCAGGCAGGGGGCTCTGGCTGGGCGGGGCGCTGGAAGGGGGCGCTGGGCCGGTGGGGCGGAGGCACCCGGGTATGGCCCGGTCAGCTGTGCCCAGCCTAGCTGGGGCCGTGGGGGAGGGGGAGAGAGCTGAGCGAGCGGGGGCCTTGGAGTGGGTGGGGGGGAGCGGGGGGGCCGTTACTGTTGGCCCGTGTCCATGGGCTTTTACACTAGTACTTAATATTGGGAGAACACAAGACTGCAGTAATGTTATTTATATACAAGGGCAATAGAAACGTTAAGGGTAATCACTATATGGACAATTGTTATTTATAGAACAAAGTGGTATACTTTACACTGTAGAAATGCAGAAGACATTGCCCATTCCCTGGAGAGAGATTTCATTTTACCGCAAGCAGCAACAATACAGAACAGTCAGAGGACATACAGTGAAGAAAATACATCTGAACTTCCTCAATGAAGCTTATATATGTCTATGTACATCTGAACGAGCTTATATATGTCTATGCTTAAAACATGTACATATTTTATATCTGCAGCTGTCTGCACTACACTTGGTGGTCTGAAGTTGAAAAGTCACCTTTGAAGAATTTTAAAGTCTTAATTTTGCTAGACACTAAAACTCATGAACTCTGAAAGGCAACAGAACCAAGTATTCACTCATGCCTGGATCATCTGTATTTATCTGTAAATGCATGCACTTTACCTTTAATATTTAGTTTTACAATGTATAAAAATTGAGTACAAATGGTTACTTCAGCACCCCTAAGTGATTTAATGCTGGGATTTTCAAAAGGAGCTCGAGAGAGCCAAGTGTCCAAATCCCACTGACATTCAACGTGTACTAGGCAGTGTATATTGACAATTTTATTACTAGTCAAAGGGTATGGTTTAGAGCAGCGGTCGCCAACCGGTGGTCCGCGGACTACTGATGGTCCGTGAGAAAATTTTGGTGGTCCGCGGTGCCGGGCTCCCTCATGGCCGCCGCGCCGGGCAGGCAAGTTGCTGCGGGCGCCTGTCCCGCCCCATCCCCGGCGGCCAGCAACCGCTGGCTCACTCCTGCCGCGCCACCCTGCAGGGCTGCGATGCCTCCCCACTCAAGCCGGGGCTGTCCCACCCAGTCCCCGGCGGCCAGTAACCACCGGCTCGCTCCCGCTGCGCCGCGCCGTGGGGCTGCAGTGCCTCCCCACTCGAGTCGGGGCTGGGCGGGCAGCCGCACTCAGGCTGGGCGCCTGTCCCGCCCAGTCCCCAGCGGCCAGCAACCGCCGGCTCGCTCCTGCCGCGCTGCGGGGCTGCGGTGCCTCCCCACTCAAGCCAGGGCTGGGCACACGGGCAGGGCCAGTGACAGATATTTTGGGGCCCCCTACTCTGATCGTTGGGGCCCCCCAGCCCACCCCCCAGCCTAACCTCCTCCCCCCCCCACCCCCATTGGTTCCCCGCCGGCCCCTCGACCAGCACCGGCCGGGCTGCGCGCACCCGGCTCTCCCCAGCCCCGCTCGCTGGCCCCCGTGGAGCAGTGCGCCCGGCCAGTCCTCTGCAGCCGCCGGGGCGGGGGAGGCGATGGAGCCGGCATCCTGTGGTGCCATGGGGGCTCCCCCTCCTACCAACGGCTGGCCGGGCTCTTGCTGCAGGTGGGCGGGGGAAGCGCTGCAGCCTGGGGTGCCTCGGGGCAGCTCCTGGGGCGCGGGACGAGCCACCGGCTGAAGGGCTCGGGAGGCAGCCGGCCACTGACACCCGGACACAGCCCGGGAAAGAGCGGCCAGGGAGATGCAGTGCCCAAGTGGGACGACTACAGGTACAGCTGTGTACCGGTCCCCGGACTTAAGGGGGCCCCCCTTAAGTCCGGGGCCCGGTACAGCTCTACCCGTAGTACCCCCGTCGCTGGCCCTGCACACGGGAGCAGCGGGCAGCCGCACTCGGGCCGGGCAAGCGCTGCTGGAGGTGGCCGCTCGCCGGCTGCTGCAATTTGCGGCGCGGGGAAGCGGGTAAATGGGGGGGGGGGGGGAGACATATGTCCATGGACCACTGGTCTTTGTACCTTTTTAAAAAAAATCATGTTAGTGGTCTGCGGGATTCAAAATTGTGACTTTAGTGGTCCCTGAGGTCCAAAAGGTTGGCGACCACTGGTTTAGAGAACAGAGCATAGATAACACTTGCATCCCAGGCATGCTACTACATAGGTCTCTGTGCAAACTGCAACCAACTCTTTGTTTGATTCTCAGAAGTTTTAGAGGTACTGGTTATGCCTCCAGTTGCCCTAAGACGACATAACACGCATTAATGCTCACAACAATACCTAAACCTCACAACTCTTCTGGTTTAGGGTTCTGATACAAATTCACAGTGGATTTACTCTTTCATAAAAAAGATGAAAAATCTGCAGATTGACACAATTTTTCTGGATAATCCTGCTGAAGCATGGGGCTTTCACTAAGTTTCACGGTCTTGGTTCTGAGTCACTTGTTTGTGACAGTTCAATTATTCCCCCAAATAAAGAAAGACAAAAGGTAAAAACCACTAGTTCTGACTAACACTGTTGCTGAAGTACAGTGAAACCTCGATTTAACGGACTAATTGGGGCGAGGGGGGTGTCCGTTAAAGCCAAAAGTCCGTTATTTAATAATTTTTAAAAATCATTAAATAACAGGACTTTTGGCTTTAATGGACACCCCCTCACCCGAATTAGTCCCTTATATAGAGGTTTTAGGAGCTGTCAACCCCCCCCCCCCACCTGCCCGGCTCCCCGCAACGGGGAGCCGGGCGGGTGGGCTGACAGCTCCCGCCTGGCTCCCCGCTGCGGGGAGCCCGTCGGGAGCTGTCAACCCCCCCCCCCCCCGCCCGGCTCCCCGCAGCGGGGAGCCCGTCGGGAGCTGTCAAACCCCCCCCCCCCGCCCGGCTCCCCGCAGCGGGGAGCCCGTCGGGAGCTGTCAAACCCCCCCCCCCCGCCCGGCTCCCCGCAGCGGGGAGCCCGGCGGGAGGGGGGGGGTTGACAGCTCTCGCCGGGCTCCCCGCTGCGGGGAGCCCGGCGGGAGCTGTCAACTCCCCTGCCCGGCTCCCAGCAGCGGGGAGCCCGGCGGGAACTTTCAGCCCGCCCGCCCGGCTCACTGTCAACCCCCCCGCCCGGCTCCCCGCCAGGTTCCCCGCTGCCGGGAGCCGGGCAGGCGAGTTGACAGCTCCCGCCGGGCTCCCCGCTGCGGGGAGCCGGGCGGGAGCTGTCAACTCGCCCGCCCGGCTCCCGGCAGCGGGGAACCTGGCAGGAACTGTCAACCCCCCCGCCCGGCTCCCCGCTGCGGAGAGGGTTGACAGCTCCCGCCCGGCTCTCCGCTGCAGGGAGCCGGGCGGGAGCTGTCAGCCCGCCCGCCCGGCTCCCCTCTGCGGGGAGCAGGGGAACCGGGTTGACAGCTCCTGCCCGGCTCCCCGGGGCGGGAGCCGGCAGCCCCCGAATAACGGATTTCGGATGCATCGGAAATTTTGTCCGTTGCATCCGAAGTCCGTTAAATCGGGGTCCGTTAAATCGAGGGTTTACTGTACTGGAGTGAGGCTACTCGCTCCAGTTGCTGGAACGTAGGTGCATTGACCTTCTCTCTTCTGTTGCCACAGAACATTCCAAATCAGATATAACACCGGCCTCTGGAAAACCTCATTTGTGCACAAATTTTAAAAAATAAATAAAATACTGAGCAAATCCTGACCAGCCTCCATGAAATCAGAAGTCTCATAGGTGCTGCAGAGCCAGTATTGTTTCTGCTTGATGAGATACACAGGATTTTGGGAAGCCTGTGCAGCCAGGGGAGTGTAAACATCACTGCAGATAGTGAACCCACAGACCCCCTATCCTCTTGTCCATTGCCCTTTTCTAAGCAGGGGCTTAGAAGCCACAAAAGCTACCAAAGCCTCCATGCTGAGGTACCAGCCATACGGTATTCTAGGGGAAAGCATTCTTTCAAACAACTGCCTTTCCCAGCAGAGAACCCTTGGACACAGTTCAGTTGTTTCTGCTAAATGCTGCTTTTCAGGAATTGGGGCTTACATACGTACTGTATATGACTGGTTACTATTAGTTGCATTACTGTAGCATTTAGGAGCACCAGTTATGGACCAGGACCCCATTGTGCTGGGAACTGTACAAATAAACACTGAACAAAAAAAGACAATCCCTGCCCCAAAGCACTCATTCATGAGTTTTAGTCCCCTGCAATCACTATCCACCACTATTGGGTTATGTGGATTGTTAGTCTTATTCATTGCTTTAAAATCTACAGCAGCAAAGTATAATTAAATGGAGCAGATATCTGTTATAACCCTCAGTTTAAAAAATAACAATGCATAAAAATAGCCACATCCCCTGCATTATGCTAGGTACTGAACAAACTCCTTATGAGAGTCAGTCCCTGCCCCAGAGAGTTCACAGTCTACATAAACAAAAACAGACAAAAAGTTGGAGGGGAAGAGGCACAGAGAGGCGAAGGGACTTGCACAAGGACTCAGCTGAGAACAGAACGCACATCTCCTGATTCCCAATCCAGTGCCCCATCCACACTGCCATGTTACCAATGTGTCATAACCACCAGTCACAATACATAGGATATTGGTATAATAATCTCAGATACTGAGAGATTCCCATTGAAGTCCTGTTGCTGGAGATGAGAGTTACCAGGACTAGCCCTTAAAGACATTACTAACCACATTTGATTTTACCGAGATTTAAAATTATAATCATAGCCTGGGCCAGATTCCCCACTTCTCTACTCTGTTATATATTTGTGCAACTCTGCCCAAGTGAATGAGTCAAACATTAACAAGAATCAGAGAGGTAGCCGTGTTAGTCTGGAATAGCAGAGGTAACAAAGTCCTGTGGCACCTTAAAGACTAACTAAGTCTCCCAAGGCCTGGTGACGCGATTTATCTGTAACAACAAATGCATTATTTTATTTGTCACCAATTCTTCCACTGTGTTCTCTAGTTGCATTTGTATAGTTAAGCACATTTAGGGTCTGACTCTCCACTGGTTTGCATCTTGTCTCATATACCACGTACAGTGGGTGTAAACCACCACCAAATCTGAACAGCAGTGCCTTACACATGCTTTGCATTCACCCATCCAGATGTAAATAACTGCACAAGGTACAAGATAGTGGAGAATCAGGTCCATATTCTCTTTCTTCTTATTCACAAGATACACATTCTTACACACACACACACACACACACACACACACACCCTAACCCAAATGATTTTCTCCACCTGTAGGGGGATATGAGCCTGAAAGCATGCAGATGAAACTGTCACAACAACTGAATGAATGAATCCATTTTCTATGTGGTCTATGCCTTCTATTTCAACTGTCCAAAATTTATGGGAGGACACAAAACCCAGAATTCAAATACAGTAAAACCTCGATTTAACGGACTTCGGATGCAATGGACAAAATTTCTGTCAAGTCTGATGCATTCCAAATCCATTTTTGGTGGGCTGGCTGCCAGCTCCCGGCTCCCGCCCGGGTCACGGCAGTGGGCGGGCTGGCTGCCGGCTCCCGCCCGGGTCACGGCAGTGGGCGGGCTGGCTGCCGGCTCCCGCCCGGGTCCTGGCAGCGGGCGGGCTGCGGAGCTGCTGCCCCGACCCTGTGGCGGTCGGGCTGCTGCTGCGACAGCTCGTTTTTTAAAATTATTATTAAATAACGGACTTATTGATTTAACGGACACCCCCTCGCCCGAATTAGTCCGTTAAATGGGGGGTTTACTGTAATTCCAAATTCGCCTATCCCTGGATCTCCACATTTTATTTATTTTTGATGACCCAAGAACTCTCCTGAGCATCATCTACAATTTAAGAAAAGTGAGCACTCGGGTTCTTATCCTGCAAACAGTATTCTATGGCCAGTAATGCAGGAGGTCAGATGAGTGAATTTACACGGTCTCTTTGGCCTTAACACCTAGCAATCCATGAGCATTTATGTACATGCTTAACTTTACACATGCAAGTAGTTCCACTGAAGTGCGTAACTATGCATGGACAGAGCTTCTGAGCTTTCCTTGTTATCAAAATGGCTATCTACTCCTTAAATTTGTTACAGCTATTGCCATGTGGGACTGCCATCACCCTCTCCCCTTGCACCCCCTCCATCTCCACCCCAGTGGAAACACAGAGTATGTCTACATAGCAATAAAACACCTGCAGCTGGCCCATGTCAGCTGAGGGAGCTTGTGGGGTTTAGCTGTGGGGCTAAAAAAAATTGCAGTATAGATGCCTGGGTTTGGGCTGGAGCCTGGGCTCTGGGACCTTTTCTTCTAATGGGCTGCCAGAGCCTGGGCTCCAGGCCAAATCCAGCTATCTACAGTGCAACTTTATAGCCCCACAGCCCAAGCCTGGCAAACCTGCGTCATCTCACGTGGGCCAGCCACAGATGTTCTATCATCCTATAGACATACCCACAGTGAATCCACTACCCTAGCACCCTGGAGACTTTCAGCAGTCCTTCTGCTACTCAGTGAATTTCACTCTGTTTTTAAATTACTTGCGGGGGAAAAAAAGGGTCTCTTACCATAAAAATGTTGACTAGCAGCTGTGATTCTTTATCCAGAGCCATGGGCATGGCATCTTAAAACACAAATAATACCACAGCACTTTCCCCCAACCACTGCCACCCATTGTGATGAAGATAGAGGGCTGGATTGCTGGTCTCTGCAGAAGCATCATTTACCACTATGAAAAATGCATCACAGCCACAAAATGCTCAGTGTCCACCAGCCTTGGCCTTAGAACCTACAGTTCCTTCCTAGTTCAGGGAGGCTCCCAGCCACCAGCACAGCCTCTCAGGATTCTCAGAGTCGAAACACTGAAGCTATTCATGTCCTGTACTAGGCATTACTACAAATCACATGTTATGCTACAACTCGTGTAATACCGAATGCTGCTCATTTAACATTAATTAGCAGTATCATGACAATTATTCAGCAGTCATGTTAGGTTTATTTACAGCTCAGCATCTATCTTGCTGGTGGGCTTTTCCTTCAGGAAGCATCAGTGGAAATTTTGGCTTAGCTCGTCTAGTCAGCACTTTTGGAATCACAAGATCAAACGCTAGTATAGCTAGACTAAGGGTATGTCCTCACTGCACTCGCACATGTGACTGCAGCAAGAACAGACTCAGACCCATAGACTTTAAGGTCAGAAGGGACCATTATGATCATCTAGTCTGACCTCCTGCAACGTAGGCCACAGAATTTTACCCACCCATTCCTACAATATACCTCACCTATATCTGAACTATTGAAGTCCTCAAATCTTGGTTTAAGGACTTCAAAGTACAGAGAATCCTCCAGAAAGTGACCCATGCCCCCTGCTGCAGAGGAAGGCGAAAAACCTCCAGGGCCCCTGTCAATTTGACCTGGAGGAAAATTCCTTCCCGACCCCAAATATGGCGATCAGCTGAACCCTGAGCATGTGGGCAAGACTCACCAGCCAGACACCCCGGAAAGAATTCTCTGTAGCATCTTAGATTCCATTCCATCCCCTCCAACTTTCCATCCTATACCACCTGGCCCCTCTATTACCATAGTTAGAGATCAATTGCCAAAATTATGTTTTACCATCACACCACCTCCTCCATAAACTTATCAAGCTTCATCTTGAAGCCAGCTAGGTCTTTTGCCCCCAGTGCTTCCCTTGGAAGGCTGTTCCAGACTTTCACTCCTCTAATGGTTACAAACCTTTGTCTAATTTTGAGTCTAAACTTCCTTTTGACCAGTTTATATCCATTTGTTCTTGTGGCCCCATTAGTACTGAACTTAAATAATTCTTCTCCCTCCCTGGTATTTATCCCTCTGATATATTTGTAGAGAGTAATCATGTAGAGAATAGACATACCCAAGCTAGGTTTGATGTAGCTAGCCCAGGTGATAACAGAGAAACCATGGCAGCATGGGCTACCTGCTCAGGTTACATATCCAGCTAGTACAACCGGTGCTACTGCAGCTTCACTGCTATTGTTATTTGAACTAGCTAGATCAGAATTAGCCTAGGTACATCTACATGTGCTGCAATCCCACTTCTAAAAGCAGTGAAGATATACCCAAGTAAGCAGCCTTTGCCTCCAGATATAAAATGACACATCCAGCTACATTATGCTTCCTCCCTAACACAAGACAAGATTAAAAGCAAAATTAAATGGTGCTGGTGACAGAGGGAAAAAGAAAGGAAACTAAGATTTACCATTGTTCTTTTAGCAAAAACATTCTAATTTTATAACTTAGTCAGGTTGGCCCAATCACTTAACTCTTCCCATCTACTGTCACAGCATGTTCCATGGTAATTACTGTTGTGAAGCAACATGGCTTAATTAAACGAGACAGCGAAGAAGGACGCCACGCAAAGGAACTCAAGAAATGTAATTGTAAACACTGTGCTCATTGTGACACCTTGGCCAAGTCACTTAACTTCTCTGTGCCTCAGTTGCCCCATTGGTACAACAGGGATCATAAGGGTTAGCCACTACTTTATATAAAGTGCTTTCAGATCTTTGGTGATGGACACTGCAAAATTCAGGATGATACATATTAGTGTATCAGTTATTCCTATCCCTCACTCTGTTCCGTATCTAACATGACAGCAGAGCAACTACAATAATTAACTCAAGAGTCACGTTAAAGCCAGTGTAGTAGCTCTAGCTGTATAATAATGTGAGGCCCTTCTCTTTACAGGGACTGGCCACAAACACCATTTCATCTCTTAGAACATGCACAATTGTAGTGGCAGGTCATGATAGATAAAACCTATCTTGAAGCAGCAGGTTGAGTCGATGATTCTACATCCCAGAGGGAACGTAGAATCAACAATCTCATCCCCACAGGGACCTGCCAATCTACCCCACAGACCCTCCCCCTATTCCCATCATTAGAGGTTTTTAAGGTCAGGCGTGACAACATTGAGGATTGGACCTGCTTTGGGACCAAAGTTGGGGATTGGTCCTGCTTGGAGCAGGGGGTTGCACTGGGTGACTTCCTGAGGTCCCTTCCAACCCTGATATTCTATGATCAGTTAAAGATTTCCTCAAAAGAATTCCTAGTTGAATTAGACCTGCAGGATATATTTGTTTCACCAGCAGTTAAGGAGATTTAGGGGAGAACAAAAAACTGTGTTGATAGTATATGTATTTAAATCTGCTGGTTGGTAGAAGCAGCAAGAGTGTAGGAAGCTTCCTGAGAGTACAAAAGGAAGCAAGAAGCAAAAAACAACACAGGGCCTACTAAGTCTGCCAACCATTGAACAAATGTCTGCTGACAAAAGTGCTTACTCTGGACCATCCATATTTCTTAAATGTTGATTCTCCGTTTTATAGAAGAACTTTTCCCACTTTTCCTTACTCCTGGGAGACTGGAGGCCAGGACTTGTGTAGGAAGCTCAAAGACAAGGAAAAGCTTTGGGAGCTAGGGAGGGGCAGAAGGTGGAAACACCATCAATAGAGAAAATGTAAGAACCAGAATCTAAAAGAGTTTTTGTAAAACACAAATCAAAAGTCTTCCAATTCATCTTGGACATTCAGAGGACTGAGCATGCAGAAGAGCTTTTAATTCAAAACATCACCGCTAGAAGTCATAGGCATATTAATTCTAAGCACCAGATCTAAACTACAAACAGAAATTAACAAAGTAAAAAAAAAAGTAATTATGAAACAATTTATAATGTTGACATAAAACACAGGGTAATTTTTAAAAGGAATGAAACCAGGCACATTTACTAAGCACCTCCTACAGGGACATCCCTGACAAACTGCCAAGCCACCTACAAGTGTTTGTAGCACTGACTGTCCAGGGAACACAAAAATAAATTAGCAAAGAAAGTCATTAAAAGGGTAATAATTCCAACAAACTGGAGTCTCAATCAGAAAAAAAAATATGAATAAACCAATCAATCTCAGGCATCAGGGCAAGATGAGAGTGTATCAGACAGGCCACTTTCTCAATAAAGGAAACATGAATTGTGAAGAAGTCAAGTAGTCAGCATGCAGTAAAGTTACTCTGAAAAGACTTATTTCCCCTATAGGCTACAAATGACTTCAAGCTTTCCATTTAAACTCAAACAAACATGATCTTGTCTCCTAAAATCCATACTCATTGATTCCCTACAGCCCAGAATAAGGTTGTGATGTTTAACCGTATTGCTTTTGCACAATTAAGAAGGCAACAGAGACTCACTTCCCAGGATCTGCTGCTTAGAATGTTACATCGTGCTTTTCAGTGACGGATGTATCTTCTAGAAAGGAGGAAATTCAAGTACACTGTAAATGGAAGTGAAATGTGAAAACTACATTGCTACTTGCTGGCCACAATTCCACATAGTGGAATTGGATATTTTCAAGTTGTTGTGAGGGTTGTAGAAAGCAAATAATGATAAATGTTGATGCAGATATGTAAAGATCAAAATATAAGATCTTCATTAAGGAAAATAATAGATAATCATAGTTATTATAAATTGTTTAATGTTAATGTTTATTTTAATAAGGTTATGAAAAAGTTTCAAATCAATCATGTAACAGTTGGTTCTTGCACATTTGTACAATCACTACCTCATCAAAGTAATATGCTGCTATTGCATGTTCTGTGCACAAGCAATGCAACAATCCTGCAAAAAGGGCGCGAAATTCTGTCCAATCACGCTGTTCCTACCACGTGCCTGCTCCACGTGAGTAGTCTAAATCTGCCTAGCAATATGGGATAGCCAATCATGTAACACATATAGAAACTGCGTAGTTAACCAAGACTATAAAACTGTAAGTTAAGCGTGGTTGGTGTGGCAGTTTCTTCACGCTTTTGGGCGGCTGCCACCTCGGCCGAATAAACACGTTTTGTTTTGAGCCTCATTGGTCTCCTTGAACTTTATTACTGGTCTCCCTCAATAGCCTAGCGAACATCCCGCTACATCTTCTGGGGGCTCGTCCGGGATGTCGAGGGACGATCAGGAGCAGGTTCAGGGATAAGTCCATTGGGGACTTGCAGGGGTGAGTCTGTTTCGGGGGCCGGCACAGAAGCGGTGCATCGAGAGGGGCCCCGTTTTGACCGGTGGCCGCTCGTGGGCCGGTTCGCTGTTCAGATTGCCTTTTTGCACCAACGGAGAGGCTTTGAAAACAACCGTGGGGAAAGGGAGGGAAACTCCAGCCAGTCTACGGAGAGGCAAGTATAAGAGGGTCTCTGGGAGGGATCTTCTTGTTGAAGTGACTGATTGTGTGTGTGTGACTGAGTGAATGGCCATTACGGTTCCTGTTGTCAGCCGTTGGAACGTCCGGTGACTCAGGCTAGTGGCGATTGAGAGTAAACCTCAACCCTCCCACCAACCGACTCCCCCATCCTCTATAGTCGGTTGGGAACCCGTCTTCCCTATTGTGTCTGTTTTATCTGTTCTATCTGGGTGGAGAGGTAAATAGGAAAAGTAAAGACAGCTGTAAAGTCAGGCTAGTGAGGGTGCCCCAAGACCTAGTTTGCAAAATGGGAGGAAGCGGATCCAAGGAAGACCGCAAAACACCTCTAACTTGCATGTTAGAGCATTTTGGAGAATTCAAAAAGCACATTCGCACCGGCAGCCGTAAGGCCGGATTATTAAGGAAATTTTGTGAAAAAGACTGGCCGACATTTCCAATTCAGCCCACGTGGCCGGCCATAGGGACTTTGGACATGGATATTATTAGAGATGTCCTCAATTTCGCGGGACACCAACACCCCGATCAGTACCCTTATATATCTGCATGGTTTGATATAGTAGAGGAGAATCCATCTTGGTTACAGAAATACACCAAATGCCTAGTCCTTCGTACGCGTCCACAGAGGGGGGCCAGGGGAACCAAGGAGGAATCGAAACCTATCTATCCAAGCCTCCCAGACGATGAGCCACAAGCCCCACCCCCATATATGCCGCTGCCCGTAGTCCCGGCCGCCCCGCTCGAGCCTATACCTATACCGCAAGCACCAACAGCCCCGCCGCCAAGCGTATCAGGCATGTCCGTCTCAAATTCACCAACTGACTCCGGTCGGTCAGGCTTACAGCAACTTGAAGAAAGTGTGGCAAAACTTCAACAACTCCTAACCCCTGAGAGAAAACCCGAAGATCATGATTCTAATCAGGATGAGAAAAGAAACATTACAAAGGAGCATTCCTATGCCCTCCGGAGTAGGGACCGTGATACCTCTCCGGTTCGACAGTTCCCTCTCCGAGTAGTTAATCAATTAATTCCTCCTCTCCCAGACAACCCCACAGGACAGTACCGGGTCCAGGGAGTGTATCAGCATGTTCCCTTCACTAGTAGTGATCTCCTTAATTGGAAAGCTTCAAAGGCACCGTGGACAAACGATCCCACAGCTATTGCCACCCTAGTCGAAGGAATTATTGGGACTCACTATCCTTCTTGGATGGACATCAGCCAACTTCTCCAAATGTTGCTTAGCCCAGAGGAACGAACCCTAGTTCTAAGCCGAGGGAGGGAAGAAGCCCGTATAGAGTATGGAACAAGAGACCCTAATGGCCTCTTAGATTTTATGGACAGTACATTTCCCACAATTAGAGATCCAGGATGGGACCCTAACACACCAGATAGCAAAACTGCTCTTGATTTATACCATCGGTTACTTGTTAGGGCTCTCAAAAGGGGGCCACCTAGAGTTGTAAACCTCCGGAAAATTCATGATTTGCTCCAAGATAGAGAAGAAACACCTGGAGCATTCCTAGAGAGATTGAGAGAAGGATATCGTAAATGGTCCCCATACGATATGGACAATGAATCAGAAGACAGTCCAGGGTCCCAAGCCTTGAAAAACAGTTTTATCAGTCAATGTGCACCAGACATCAGGCGTAAGCTTCAGAAGGATCAGGGATTAGTCCACATGAATATGGGGCGCATTCTTGAAGTATCTGCTCGAGTGTATGCCGCCCGAGAAGGTGAAGAGGAAAGGAAAGCGGAAGAAAAGGTGAAAAAGAGAGCCCAGTTGGTTGCTGCAGTCTTCCAAGACAATTACAATGGAAAAGGAAGAGGAAATGCCCAGCGCGGTGGAGGAAGAGGGCGAGGCAGAGGTCGACTGGGATTCACCCAGTGTGCCCATTGCTTCCAGGTTGGCCACTGTAAAAATGAGTGTCCTAACAAAGAAAGAGAAAATACCTTAGAAAGTGAGAAAGGAAGAGGAGGGTCACATAATAGGGGAAATAGAAAGGAATATGGGGCACCTGTCTGGTCAAAAGCAGCAACTGCTCAAGCACTTGATGGAGATACCTTTGGTATGGCAGTGATAGAGGACTGGGCAAGAAATCAAGATTAGGCCAGACCGGTTCCTCGGATCCCGACAGAAGTATTTACAACTGGCCCCGGGGAGCCGATGGTCTGTATGAATGTGGGAGGCCAGTTCATAGACTTTCTAATTGATACAGGAGCTACCAGGTCTGTGGTTAACACTAAAGTAGCCCCTGAGAGCCAACAACAAACCACTATCGTTGGAGCAACAGGACAAATAAAACCCTGTCCCTATTTACAAGAGAGAGCATGTAAATTAGGAAGCCACGTTGTTACCCATAAACTTCTCTATATACCTGAATGTCCCATTCCCCTCCTTGGGAGAGATATGCTATCAAAACTCAGAGCCACTCTTACCTTTGATAGTGATGGAAACATGAAAATGCAACTAGGAGAAAAACCATCCCCAACTCAAAGTCTTATGTTAGCACTCCCCGTAGAAGAAGAATGGCGACTTTACACCTCCATGGAAAATAGACAAGATTGGCAAGCTTTCAATATCCCAGGTGTATGGGCAGAAGATAATCCACCTGGACTGGCAGTTGACATTCCTCCTATAGTCATTGATCTAAAACCCATGGCAACTCCTGTCTCCATTCCCCAATATCCTCTACCTCGAAAAGCAGTAATTGGCATACATGAACACTTACAAAAATTGTCAGACACTGGTATTATCATCAAATGCCAGTCAGCCTGGAATACTCCCTTGCTACCTGTGGAGAAGCCTGATAAAAGCTTCCGACCTGTACATGACTTACGGGCCGTGAATAAAAGAGTGATCCCATTACACCCAGTAGTACCAAATCCCTACACTCTTCTCAGTCTGGTACCGGCTAATGCCAAATGGTTCTCAGTGCTAGATCTCAAAGACGCCTTCTTCTGTCTCCGGCTTGCACCCATCAGTCAGCCTATTTTCGCTTTTCAATGGGAACATCCTGATACTGGTCAAAAGACTCATATGACATGGGCACGTCTCCCACAGGGATTCTGTAACTCACCCTCCTTATTCGGACAAGCCCTAGCTCAAGATTTGGTGCCTCTCACACAAGGAGGCAACCGCTGGAACATCCTCCAATATGCTGACGACCTTCTAGTAGCTACTCGTACCTACACTGAATGCATAGAGGCTACTGCTAATCTCTTAAAACATCTCTATCTCAAAGGTTACAAGGTTTCTAAGAAAAAGGCTCAGCTAGTACAACAGGAAGTAAAATATCTGGGATTTAAGCTCACAAAAGGAATCCGCATGCTGGACATTGAGAGAAAAGAGGCAGTCTGCGCCATTCCTACCCCTACAAACAGACGCCAAGTGCGCGAGTTTTTAGGAGCTGCTGGCTTCTGCCGTCTTTGGATCCCTAACTATGCTACACTAGCTAAACCCCTTCATGAGGCCACAAGGAGGGGCCGCAGATCCCTTTATTTGGACAGAAACACAACAAAAGGGATTTGAAGATATCAAGTCTGCCCTGATGACAGCCCCTGCGTTAGGACTCCCTGATTTGGAAAAACCTTTCACACTGTATGTAGGAGAGAGAAAAGGTATTGCAGTTGGTGTCTTAACCCAGACCATCGGTAGCTGGCCGCGACCAGTAGCATACTTCTCTAAGCAACTAGACACTGTAATACAAGGATGGCCACCCTGCCTACGTGCCGTAGCTGCAGCTGCCCTTCTTGCTGAAGAGGCAAGTAAACTCACCCTAGGACAACCAATCTCCTTAAAGTGCCCACATGCTGTGGTCACCCTAATGGAACACAGGGGCCATCATTGGATGACAAACACCAAACTCCTCAAGTATGAAAGTATACTAGTAGACAATCCTTCTGTTATCATCTCTGTCTGTTCCACCCTTAATCCTGCAACTATACTGCCAGTAGAAGAAAATCCCACTGAGAAACATGATTGCCTTCAGGTCATGGAAGAAGTTTATTCTAGCCGACCTGACTTACTGGATACACCTTTAGCCATACCTGATTCTGTCCTTTTCACCGATGGTAGTAGTTTCATTGATCAGGGTCAACGTCTGGCAGGGTATGCCATAGTCAATGATCAAGGCACTGTCTGTGAAGCAAAGGCACTTCCTCCTGGCACCTCCGCCCAGAAGGCTGAACTAGTCGCCCTCCGTCGAGCACTTGAACTAGCAACAGGGCAAAAGGTCAATGTTTATACTGACTCAAAATATGCCTTCCTAACACTCCATGCCCATGGTGCCATATATAGGGAAAGAGGACTTCTGACTTCAAACGGACAGAAAATAAAACATGCAGATGAAATTCTGGCCCTTCTTGATGCTGTTTGGATGCCCAAACAAGTTGCTGTA
The DNA here is from genome assembly GCA_032164245.1 of Sternotherus odoratus. Lineage (NCBI taxonomy): Eukaryota > Metazoa > Chordata > Testudines > Kinosternidae > Sternotherus > Sternotherus odoratus. Next base: position 36,204,100 of record JAVMKO010000009.1, on the reverse strand, counting down.
ATGCACTGCAAAGGACACCAACATGGTGAGGATCCTGTCGCAAAAGGAAACCGACAGGCAGATGAAGAAGCAAGAAATGCAGCGCGTCAGCAATCTCCAGCTACCGGTATTCATATCCAGCATCTCAACGTGGCTGAAATGATTCCTGCTGAAGTACACTACACTGCACAAGAACAACTTTGGGCTGAACAGGAAAAAGGAGTAAAGCAATCAGGTTTATATGTCTTGCCAAATAATAAAATCTTCCTGCCCGCAGTGGTAGCTTGGGAATTGATCCAGGAATTACATCAACAGACCCATTTAGGTAGCACTAGTCTAACTGAACTCCTAGACCGTGAACTGTACATAAATGGTCTACATTCACTCACCAGACGTGCTGCCCTACGCTGTCAAATCTGTGCAAAACATAATCCTCGTGTAGGACCTCTTCGACCACCTGGAGTCCAGCATACAGGATATAGTCCAATGGAATCACTAGTTGTGGACTTCACCGAAATGCCAAAGTCTGGGAAATTCAAGTACCTGCTTGTAGCGGTTTGCACATATTCCGGCTGGATTGAGGCATGGCCTACCACTAATGAAAAAGCTGAGCAGGTTACTAAGGCCCTGCTCCGAGATGTAATCCCGCGATTTGGACTCCCATTACACATTGGAAGTGACAATGGTCCCGCTTTCGTTCACAGAGTCATCCGCTCTTTGTCAGTACTCCTAGGCATCACCTGGAAACTCCATTGTGCATATCATCCACAGGCGTCAGGAAAGGTTGAAAGAATGAATAGGACTTTAAAAGATGCCCTAGGTAAAATTTGTCAGGAAACTGACCTATCATGGACTGTAGCCTTGCCCATGGTACTGCTCAGAGTTCGATGCACTCCCACACGATCCTTAAAGCTCTCACCCTATGAGCTAGTGTTCGGCCGACCACCACTAGGGGTCTGCCACTTGAAAGGGGATACTTACCTTTTGGGAAAACAAGATCTTATCAGAGAAGTTCAGCTCCTGAGCAATGTGTTGAAACAATTATCCACCTATGTTAGTGAGCTCAAGTTCCCTCTCCCTGTTACTGCTCTGCACCCTTTCTCCCCAGGAGATTCTGTATGGCTCAAGGACTGGAAAACTAACCCCTTGGGACCTAAGTGGAAGGGCCCCTATACTGTTCTCCTTACCACTCCCACTGCTGTTAAATTAGCTGGTGTTAAGCCATGGATTCATTATACCCGTGTCAAGTCTGATCACACATCGCCTCCACCTGACTGGCAGGTCTCTGTGAAAAGCTCCAACCCTCTGCAAATCGTCTTCCGCAAACCAGCCCAGCCACCTAGTCAGCAAGATGTTCAAACTACCTCTTGTGAGTCAGGTGACCAAGCACCACTCTGAAAAACTTGCACTACTGTATGAACATTTGTTATAATGTATTCCTTGGAAAATCCTATTCACCTATTGCCCCAAATGTTACTGTAATGTTTCTCAGGAAAAGGGGCAGGGGTGGGTTTGTTTAATGTGTGTGAAGTATACTATTTTTGATATTTTTGTTTATAATAAGTTCTCCTGTTCAATCTTATCTTAATGTGTTATATATTCTGTATGTCTGAAAAATAGTTTAGATCCTGTAATCTGTTATGATCCAAAAGAATAATGTTAATGTTTAAAATTCATCAATAACTAGTAATAATAATGTTTAGAGTGTTGCTAGTTTGCAATAACTAGCAACAAGAAAAAGGAGGGAATGTGAGGGTTGTAGAAAGCAAATAATGATAAATGTTGATGCAGATATGTAAAGATCAAAATATAAGATCTTCATTAAGGAAAATAATAGATAATCATAGTTATTATAAATTGTTTAATGTTAATGTTTATTTTAATAAGGTTATGAAAAAGTTTCAAATCAATCATGTAACAGTTGGTTCTTGCACATTTGTACAATCACTACCTCATCAAAGTAATATGCTGCTATTGCATGTTCTGTGCACAAGCAATGCAACAATCCTGCAAAAAGGGCGCGAAATTCTGTCCAATCACGCTGTTCCTACCACGTGCCTGCTCCACGTGAGTAGTCTAAATCTGCCTAGCAATATGGGATAGCCAATCATGTAACACATATAGAAACTGCGTAGTTAACCAAGACTATAAAACTGTAAGTTAAGCGTGGTTGGTGTGGCAGTTTCTTCACGCTTTTGGGCGGCTGCCACCTCGGCCGAATAAACACGTTTTGTTTTGAGCCTCATTGGTCTCCTTGAACTTTATTACTGGTCTCCCTCAATAGCCTAGCGAACATCCCGCTACATTGTCAGTTATCATTTTGAGGGGAAAAGGAACTCACTATAGAAGATGGAAAGATATACACACACACACACAGCAAAAAAAAGTACTGAACCAATGACATTGCAAACTCCAACTTGATTAGGGAAATTTCTCACATTCCATCCAAGCCTCCTTTTCCACTAACAATGTCCATCCTAGGCCATGTCTGAGCACTTCCCATATTGTACAGCATCCCAGTTTCCATAACACTTTCCTAGGTATAGCTAGTGCTTACATAGTTGAACTGAACTGCGCAGCTCGGCACAGCAAGGAAATAACTGGTGCTGAATCCAGCAGTGCTGGCTAAATTCTCCAGAGCATGAATAACTCAAGGAAACTGCCGGAGTAATTTCTATGAGAGAAACAACCATGCCATTGCCAAGAGCTGCAGACCACAGAAGCCTTGTCAAATGAAGAGTCTTAAGTGCAGATGTGTACTTTTTGTTCTGTCACTGACTAACGAGATGGAGGAAATGTGTTCAGGATGCACAGATGTACACAAACCACAGAGAGTTCATTTGTGGAACAATTCATTCCTAATCACAATCAGCCATTCCATTCCCGGAAGCATCCAGAGGACTTTTCTCAGCCCTGTTCTTTAACGTACCCATGCCCCCCTACGTCTTTCTATGGAATCAACGTGCATTTGCCACAAGGCTAGCTCGTAAGCAGGTAATTACAAACAAAATACAGAACACAAGCAGCTGATTGGCTTTCCTTACTGATGGTGCCTTGATGACACAGGAAACCAGAACCGAGCTTCGTGCAATCAACGTTATTTGAAAAACAGCCACGCTTCATTCCAATGTCAAACCTACAAAGTATAAAAGCCAATCTTCACCTGCTGTAAAATTCAAGGTAAGCTGCCATGGTTCAGTTTATTCAGTTGCAACAGTGGTGTGAATGATACAGAAGGGTGACATCCCAGTCAAACAGTAAGCTGTTTGGTTTCAATCCTTATTGGTGAATACTACATGGATCCACATTTAATATAATGCTGCCCAAACTGGCTATCTTGGGCTTTGAATTAGACTGACAGCTATTACCTGGGCCCCAGTATCCAAGAGGCTAATTCCATCTCCTCTTTCCCCATGTCCCCAGGGGAAGGGCTATCAGCAGGGCTGTGGAGACACAGGACATCAGGGTTCCATAGGCAGGGGCTGTGTGGTCTCTGAGTAAGAGTATCATTTTGTTAGGATTCTTTTGCTCCTACAGACTAACAATTTGCTCCTGCTGAAGAGTACGGATGACTCCCGGTAAGACTCCTCATTAGCCTCAGTTATACAAGATTTGCTTTGGTTTACAGGCACACTTGCACATTGTACTGTCCCCGCCTGCTGAAAGCCTGCACACACTTGGCTACTCTGGAGAAGCCCAACTGTCTGGATTCACTATATATAGGTTGCACAACAGACTGCTTGCTCGCTGTATGCTGCGGAGTTTATTTTCAGGGACAGATAGCTTTTCAAGGAACAAAAGGATGGTGGAAATAAGAGAAGCATTTGGGAGGCTGGATGACTCAAATAATCTGAACCATATAGAAGACTTATCTAGGTCACCTGTTGCACTGGCATTTTCAAAAGCACTCAGCATTGGCCCAACTGCTCCCACTGAGGTCAATGAGAGTTTTACTATTAATGTCAATGGAAGCAGAGTTAGGTCAACACTGTGCTTTCGAGAATCTCCATATGAAGTCTCTTACTTCAGAAAGCAGCTAGGCTGGCCAATCTGAAAAGAGTTGATCGCTTCAATCCTGTTGCTATGAAACGTGTTCACGTGACTGAAACACTCACCTCAATACACACCTATGGTTGTTGGCAGCTTCTGCTGCGGTCAAAGACCTAAGAGAGTAATGGTGGAAGAACTGCCCTCTTATGCCTGAGGATGGTACTCCAAGGACTGTGTTCATGGGGAAGCTAGTATTACTGCCCCCTAGCTCATTTTGTGCCTGGTCTTTTCTTTGGATAAATAGAAGACTTCAGACTCCAATGAGACTAACCAGCTTATTTCAGCATAAGCTTTTATGGTCTGTAGCCCACTTCATCTATGCATCCGATGAAGTGGGCTATAGCCCATGAAAGCTTATGCTGAAATAAACTGGTTGGTCTCTAAGGTGCTACAAATTCTTCCTCATCTTATTTACAGATACAGACTAACACAGCTGCTAATCTTAAACCTTTCAGGCTCCAAGAGTGTCAGTCCAACACTTTTCATCATCACTGAATTCACTTTTAAAAAAAAAAAAAAAAAAAAAAAAAAAAAAAGAGGCACAACAACCCAAACCATGTGTGGTAAGTTCCATTTTGGTCCTGTCACCTGGACTGCACGCCTTTAAAGATTGCTCCATCACATCTCAGGAACTAACACAGCCTGGGAACAGGTTGTAAGACCACACCACAGGAAGCTACTAAAAGTGAAACTGCATAGGGAGGGTAAAAGGCTCACTTCACATAAAATAAGCTCTGGATGTGCAAGCGGTGGCTGCAATCTGCCTAGACCTCTATTTTTATTGCTGATGTTTATGTAAACAAAGCTATTACAGAAGTTCACAGGGATGACAACCGAGAAAGATTAAACAGATGCTAAGACCTATAATCAGGTTGCGTCTTTGGAAGCATCTTTAAAAAGGTACTATTAACAAATGCATTCATCTATGCATTACTGATAAGCTTTCCGCTGTAAATGCCAAATATCCCGATACTCAGCAAAACATATAGGGATATTTCACCTACCCATCTGTCAATTTTATAAACCAAAAGGGTTTTAGAGGCTAAGGGCCAGACATTCAACAGAGGTTCGGCACCCAACAGTTCTCAGATACCTAAATACGTGGCTGAATCTCCAAAGAGTTCAGCTCCTATTCAGCTACCTAAATGAAGTATCTGGATTTGGAAAAGTGCTCAGAGCACAGCAAGCTCCTATTGTTCACAAACAGCTGACAATGACAGATGAGAGCGAAATGTGTTCCATCATCCAAATCTTTAGTAAGTGGGGGCTTTTATTTTTAGACCTGGCAAGCTCTGTTGCTCCTGATTCTTCAATTTGATTCAACCACTGTATTGTGGGAGCTACCCTGCTCCCAATGTGAGCTGCTCAAGACTGAGCACTTTTGAAAATCTGGGCATAAGATTTTAAAAAGAAGTGAGCAAAAGGAGAGATTATGGGGAAATCTTCACAAAATACCAGGTCAGAAGTGGAAGATGGGGAGTCACAGGTGATAAAAAAATGCCCTAACGACATCTGCTTCTTCTAGGCAGGAAAATGGATCCAATGGGATCTGATAATCACTCAAAGATTTACATCACAGCATACAAGCACACCGGCTTCTGTAGATGTCCATGCAGGCCTGTCTGACAGCTGTGGAGAGCGAATAGGAAAGCTCCCATAAGAAAGTGGTTAAATGAGACCAAAGAAGCAGGAGTAAAAACAGCTTGGCAGACCTTCTGAGGATAAAACTACAAACCCCATATATTGAAGGTATGGAGGCTTGAACACTGAGATTTTAAAGACACTCAGCTATCCTGTCAAATCTGCAGACTTGCCATGCTCGGCCCAGCTGCTGCTGTTCACAACTTTGTTAGTGTCTCCAACAATGACAAATTCCTGGAGAAACTAAGCTTTAATAGCACATCAACTACATCTCATGAATAAAGGGTAATTTATCTGTTATTCACACAACACAGGTTCAAATATTACACTATATTCACTACCAATGTGATATATGCACTCATGTGCCAGCAAAGCCCCTCTTCCATGTACATTGGCCAAACCAGAGTCTCTACACAAAAGAATAAATGGACAAATCAGATGGCAAGAATTAGAACATTCAAAAACCAGTTGGACAACACTTCAGCCTCCCTTGACACTCAACAACAGATTTTAAAAAGTGCTAATTCTTCAACAAAAATACTTCAAAAACAGATTCCAATGAGAAACTGCAGAACTGGAAATTAATTTGCAAACTGGCCACCATCAAATTAGGCCTGAATAAAGACTGGGAGTGGATGGGTCACTACAAAAACTAATTTCTCCATACCGTTACGCAAGCCTTCTTGTCGATTCTTTGAAATGGGCCACCTTGTTTACATTGGCCTCATTACCACAAAAGTGATTTTTCCTCCCTTGGTATTCTACTGTTGAGAATAACCCACTTCCACTTTAATTGAATTGTCTTGTTAGCACTGACCCCCAACTTGGCAAGGCAACTCCCATCTTTTCATTTACTGTGTATATATACCTGCCTACTGTTTTTTTCTACTCCATGCAACTGAGGAAGCGTGTTTTAGCCCATGAAAGCTTATGCCCAAATAAATGTTAGTCTCTAAGGTGCCACAAGTACTCCTTGTTTCTGTTGATACAGACTAACACAGCTATCACATTGAAACCTTTCACTAGGTTCTGTGTAATTAATTTTTTTAAAATAGTATTTCTGCTTCCAGGTCAGTTGCAACTGTTACAACCCTGTAATCGCTTAAGGCACATTTTATTATTTTTCCTAGTTACAAAACGGTTTCCTTTTGTTTCTTGCAAGCCAGTTGCATTGCTGCGCAACAGCTGACTGGAGACAAGACAAGAAAGGGATTTTCTTAACCATCCCACCCCATACCCCACAGACACACACACCCTACCAACTAGCTTTTTTTTTTTTTTTTTTTTAAATAGCTGAATTCCTTTCACCAGCACTAGCTGTACTTGTTGTCACTCCAGTCCTGAACGAAGAGGTTTTTCTACAGGAATTAAAAGATATGGTTACTACGATTACAGTACCAAAGAGACTGCTATCAACGGTAGTACCTAGGTAACTGATTCTTCATTGAAGCGTGGGACGCCGAGAGACCTGAAGTTCTCCTTAACTTCCAGTTTGACTACCATTGCCAAAGCGGAATATTGCCCCCACACAGGGTCCCCTCAAGTCCTGGCCTGGGTTAAAACATGGAATAGACAACTGAATAGAATTGATCCTTAGGAGTTTCCTGAGACAACTTTTATTCTTATAACCCAGGATTCACCTTCCTGAAGGAATCTTTGTTTTTCTATGGTATTTCTATAGCCCTCATCACTCACTGTACCATGTGAGCTCCCCACTATTATGAGTAGATTTTATCCTCACATCTCTCGGAAGTAGGGAAGTACTAGCCTCCTCACAGATTATTTTTTTTAAACCAACAGGTGCAGCACTGAGGCAACGTGGGAGATTAAGCTACTTGCTCCAGGTCACACTGGGAGTCTAAACCTGAGCCGGAAATTGAACACAGGTCTTGTTAAGTCCCGGTTCAATGTCCCTATCCACTAGGCCAGCAGTTCTCACACATTTAATCAGGCACCCTTACTTTGTGTCTGTAGTTACCTTCCCCTCCCCCCCCCGACACACACACACACACACAAAAGAACATATCCCAGCACCCAACACTCAAAGCAGAGCAACAACTATCACTTTTCACAGAAGACTGAATGCTCCATTGCCCCCCTTACTTCTGCGCTGCTGCTGGCACCTCTGGGCTGACAGCCAGCACCCGATCCAGAAGAGAAAGGGAGGAGGCTGAGCTCAGATGGCAAGGCACCAGCTGTTCCCTTTATCCCCGCCCACTGGGTGTGCACAGCCCTTCTGCATGAGCCCCAGCCACCCGGGGCTGACAGCCAGAGCTCCTACCTCCCTTGACACATTCCCATGCCTCCCTTGGGAAGCCTGCCCCATAGTCTGAGAACTGCGGCACTAGATCACCCTTCCCACTGGACTGAAGAAAGGAATTCAACTAAACACATTCATTTACTACTAGTAAGTGATCTACTTCATTAGCACATGTTCACACTATTGTAAAAGAAAGAGACAAGGAATCCGGGAAGGAAGGGGGACCTCATGATAGTTCTATTTATATTAAGCTTTCTAGTTCTTTCTCTCGATTTTGCCATCCCCCTACCACGAGGATTTTTATGAGCCAACTTTCTGAAAAATTCTAATCATATTTCCTTCTCAATTAGTTTCCTTTTTAATTAAAAACCAAGTCTTTTTATATTGTATATTATACACATACACACAAATAAAAATCCCAAATAGAAGGACGAGATCTGATGGTTAGCCTGCAGAGGTATTCTAACAGTTCATGCTATTGTTAACTGATTTTAAACAGAAGGGGATAAACCATAAAAATCAGATCCATATTTTGAACCAACTTCAAAACAAAGCCTTTAAGAATCAATGAAAAAGACTGTTAAGAGTACGGCTTTTCGCAGCAGACAAACAAATTGTTTTCAAACAAACAAAAAGCCTGTCTGAAAGCAAATTAGTCAGGAAGAATGTTAGTTGAAGAGCAAATATTTAAACAGAGCCAACCTCTGTTACGAATTAGACAAAGACTTCTTTTCTTTAGCAAGAAAGGAGAATTATAGGACGTTAGTACTTATTGCTTACTTTCTGCACAATTGTGTATACTCAAGTCATCAAGCTCTAGTTACTCACCAATGCAATTGCATTGAATCTTCATAGTCTATTCATATTCTGAGCTTAAGTGGATTTCTTTCATGCAGCTCCTATTTTAAATGTACCTCCTTACCCCTACTTCTCCAACTGCCATCACCGCACTCCAAATTTTGGCCCTAAGAGAGAGATAAGCCATTTACTAATGCCAAGATTAATTCACCTCCGTAGAGCAGTGGTTCTCAAACTGGGGTATGCAAGTTCTCATCGGGGAGTATGCAAGAAAAATCCTCTAATGGCAGACAGCACACTTTATTTAGTGAGATCTGGCAATCTAATCCTAGTGTATGATGACCCGATCTCAGATGGCAATATGCAGCCTAAAATTTTTGAAACCACTGCCATAGAGGATCCAGTGGGAAGTGCAGAGGCATAAATAGTCCAGGTACTGGGGCCAATTGTCTGTTCTACGAAGTCTCTAGTTTGCTCCTCTTTGGAAATTGAGATGCTCACACCAGTAGGCATTTTTAGGTCTTATCCTGTGAAGTGCAGAGAACCTCAGGAACTGATGGTGTTCAGTGCTTAGTATCTCACATTACTGGACCCAAACTTTACAACCCCCCCCCCCCAAAAAAAAAAAAAAAACCCACCACAAGGCACTGGGGGGATGGGGTGGGAAGAATTCCTAACTGATCATTTTCTTTCTTTGCAGTTTTCTAGATCAATGCAGACACTTGCACTATAGTTTTTCCCAACCCAGCAGGTGGGGACAGAACACTAAGAGGCAGGTCATTCAATTCCACCAAGCTATGCTCAGTGCAGGAGCAGACGGAGGTCACCTGGCAGCACCTGGGCGGCTGCACAACCCGGAGGCTACCCAGGGGCCCTCCCAATTCCCCATGTAACTTGAAGAAATTGTTGTGAAGCTGCTCTAGAGTTGCACCAGACTGTCAGCAGCCCCAAAGGAGCCACCCTGGCAGCCCGAGATTTGCCTTTTCCCCTTGGGAATGCCCCCTTACTCTGCATCCTAGGAAGTGCGGGGTGGTGGTGGTGTAGCACGGAGCCTGTTTTACACTGGCTTCACATCATCTGGAGATTCCCAATATCTGCAATTATTCTCTGTGATTGTAAAATAGTTGAAAAACAGAGGCAGCCCCAGTGTTTCAAGAGCAGCACAGAGGGATACTTCTACTTAAATCACCAAACAGGAAACCTCGATTTAAATCACTGATTTTAATCATTTGTACTTCAGTTATATTCTTGAAGAATGGTTGCCAACCAATGAGACTAAACCTTTAAAGCATGTTGATTTGCAACTAAATGTTTCCTTTATACTAAAATGTAGTGCTTGTTGTTAACAAGGAAGATAAGTAAATGTGTATAGATTTAGTGTTAAGTAATTATATAGATTACCTTACATTTATTCAATCTTAATTTTTACAGTTTTTTTATTAGAAAATGGTGAATGATGCATTTTTTTATTTACTAGATTAATTTGCGAGTTGTGTGAAGCTCTACTCGGATGGAAATTGAATTAAAAACAAAACTAGCATTTTAATATTTGTATTAAATAAAGCTCTCTTAAAATGTGCTGGATACACAAGAAAAATGTTCATCAAAACTGATTCATTAAACAATTTATATATGGTTAGTGAACCAAACTGTTTTTTTCTGGTCCTTCGAGATTTTAGAACCAGTAGATCTCATCCTCAGATTTTATTCACAGTCAGGAAGAGGAAAACCAAGGTTTTCCTGCTTTTCCAACTCACAATCGGTTTCACTGTTTACCCCTTTCTCCAAATCATTTATGAATAAGTTGAGAAGGATTGGTCCTAGGACTGATCCTTGGGGAACACCACTAGTTACCCATTCTGAAAATTTACCATTTATTCCTACCCTTTGTTCTCTGTCTTTTAACCAGTTGCCAAGGTAGATGCAAGTGGAAGTTCAGGATAGGGAAGTTCACGTTGCCACTGCTCTGCTGTATTTAAAGATAGTCAACAATATACTGCAGCAATGGTTCAAAACTTAATTGTTTACAAAGACTGTTACTACAGTGCTGTGAGCTATTCCATAGAACAATGCTTTTAGAAGAGGTTAGATTATCTTGTAGATTAAAAACCAACTTCCTTTTCCACCTTAACTAGTGCCTTAACTTCTCAAACACAACTGATGTTAATAAATCATTTGGGGGGAGGGATAGCTCAGTGGTTTGAGCATTGGCCTGCTAAACCCAGGGTTGTGAGCTCAATCCTTGAGGGGGCCATTTAGGGATTTGGGGCAAGAAAATCTGTCAGGGGACAGTACTCGATCCTGCTAGTGTAGGCAGGGGACTGGACTCGATGACCTTCAAGGTCTTCCAGTTCTAGGAGATTGGTATATCTCCATTTATAAAAAAAAATAATCCCGTGTTAGGACAACATACAGGTAACAGGGCTATGCAGACTATCAAATACATAATGTTAAATGCCCCTAGTTATTGTGTAAATTTATGTGCGATGACAGATTATAAATACACTTAGCCCTGGTCTACACTGATTAGCCCTGATTTAGTGGGTAGTATAGACCTGGCCTTAGACAGCTACCACCTCATCTCAATAGACGTTATTTAGTCAGAGACTGGATTTAAAAGTAAGAATGGCCCAGGAGGTTAGGTTTCAAAATTCCAAGACAAAGTCAAATAGGGACAGGAAGCAATGAGACCATAATCTCCTTCCTCCAGTACACCCCTATCCCAAACTGATGTGCACGTGTATGGTGAGGGGGAAGTATCCCTCTGTGCTGCTCTTGGAACAGTGGAGCTGCCCCTGTTTTTTCAGCTCTCTTACAACCACCACCCTCAGGGCCTCACATCAGAGCTGCTATTACACTGGTTGAGGGGGATTGGACAGGACTCCCTCCAGAGTCCCTTTAAGTCTGTAGAAGACTGATCAAAAGTTTGCCCAAAATTACTCCTACAAGCCACTTATATTGTAGCCGAGTCTAGGCAGCACTGCTGTAGTTCAAGTTAGTCAGCATTTTCATTTGATCCCCATCCCCTATAAAACAGGGTTTAGAGCTCAGCCTTCAAAACTTGCTCCAGCCATAGAAATTCTCCACCCGGGAGTGGATTAAAAATTGTAAAGGGGTACAGCTGAACCGATATTACATGGGTACGGTAATAATTTCCATAAGGATGTTTTACTTTACTATGAAAACAGATAAAACACACACTTAAAATGTTACAAAACATTTTTAAAACCAAAGCAAACAAATCCCCTCCCACACATTAAAAAAACCCTCAGAAGAAACCACTACAATCTAACAAGGTAAAATATACTTTTATCATCTCTTTGTAGCGTGGAATCTAAAATCTTTCAAAGTGAACATATTACTCTCTAGTTCATAACAGCTCTAAAGAGCTTATATCACTGCTCCAGGCCACAATGAAGGAAATATTCCCTCTTTTTTATAAAATGAGGTGGTGCTGGTACCACTTTAAGCATAGGCTAAGTAGGCTGCTGTCTAGGATGTCTGATCTAATAAGGAATATAGATCCCACTTGCATCACAGCACTCACCACCAACCCAAACTATGATTACTCTACTTTGGTTGTTGAATTCCTCGGCCTTTCTGGTTTCTACATCCAAAATGGTATCCTGGTTATCTGTAAACACGTTGGATGTCTCTGGATCTTAGAGGTTCTCCAGAAAGCTGTGCATTAGCTACCACCACGTTTCCTTTACAGAGAGTGCAAAAGATTCTGGGTTGAATTTAGGAACTAAAGGATGCAACTTTGAACTGACCTTGGAAGATTATGTGACACTGCCTTCCTCTATTCCTCCATCTGTTTGCCTCACTCTGGAAGTCAGAGGCCTAGCACACAGTCCTTCCTGGGAGAGGCTGCAGTCTCCGAGTTCTGGTTTTGTCTGAAGAAAAGGTAGAAGTCTCCACCAAGGAGGAGTGAAATTTTTCACCATAGCCCCTTGCTTGCGAGGGTTTGACTTCACTGCAGCACATAACATGGAGTGTTGCCCCTAGCCCAAATCCCATCCATGCAGAGCAATCTCTAGCCCGTGTCAACCTGCTTTAAACTTGAGTTAGTAGGTCTGTCAAAAAATATGGGTTGAAGCTTACATGCTGCCAACACTCAAAACTAGTGATGCAGTGCAAATGCAGCTACAACTCCAGTTAGCGCAACTCATGAGCAGTTAATCCAATCACTCTGCTGATTCAATTCCTCTATGAAGCTTGAGTGTTTCATCCTATGGCTGCCATCACTTGAGCAAAGCTAGGTCAAGAGTAGTAATTCGAGCTAACTCCTGCAATGAAGACAAGCCCTAAGATTGTGAGGGAAGACTAACTGCTGAGTTACTTTAGGAGAAAGTTTTGTTCCAATCCAATGGGAAAATACTTTGCCAAACCGCAGGGCTACCATCCCCGAAGAGCCAACAAAGGGCCCTGGGCCCAATAGATTCATTTTAGGTGGGTCAAGTTGAACATGTAAGACAAAAGGGAAACCTAATGAGACAGGCTCTCCTAGTGGAGCAATACAGGCTGCAGTCAGTGACTGTCAGGCCCAGTTCTGTCTCCAATGTTGCAAGCAGGCTGAAGGCACAATCTCAGACTCCCAGCATCTTGCTTTGTTAAATAAATAAACTTAGAGCATGACCCTGTGTCCTCTGCTTATCTCAATGATAAGCAGCAGACAGACTGTGTTAAGCACAAGGTAAGTAGCATTTATTTGCTTAATTAGAACTGTTCATCAAATGAAAAATCCTGATTTACTGCAGAACTGGTACAGGTGGTAATTGCAGAAATATGGCCCTGCGTACTTGGCCAATTTAGAGGGTTTTAAAAAAAAAATCATTTTTCCCTTCTGCTAACACAAATCATAGAAAATAAGGAAAGACAGAAGCTTCACATAAGGATACTCTGCTGAATCTCTCAGCTGCCAGCTTTCCCTTTCTTCAGGGAGGATTTTAAATTAAAACCAGATTGTCTCCATGAGAGAGTTACCAGAAACTGTGTAACTGCCAAAGCTGACAGAAATGCAACTGTGATTTGCAAATTTGAAAGGGTTATATTCTCCTCTTTATACAAATGCAGGCTGATGTCATTAACACTAAGACAAGCTGTATGGTCAACAAGGGACAAGTAAAAACCCCTCCCTGGAACTAAATGAAAGAATGTCTTCTAGAGTATAAACTTGAAGGCAGATTAACATTCTAGTGCTGACATTGCTATTTCTAGGATAACATAACACAAACTTGATGCTGAGAGTGGATCAGACATTGGAGTGCCATCAGCTGTCTTCCTTTGATGACCAGGCAGGATACAGTAGCAAGGCAATAATAAACTTTTCATGCATTTCAACAAATGCACAAGTCCCAACCTTTTTGTGAAATACTGCCAGTTCAGAAACAGTGTTGTATGTTATTTCATTTAAATGTCTCCATTCTCTTTGATTTAGTCTAGCTGAAAAAAGCTGATCAATACACTGATGGGAAAATTATATTTCTGCCAACAGCAAGTGTATTTGCAAGCCTTCAAGATCTGCTTTCAGTGTCTTAATACTGGAGAAGTCAAGGAATCATTCTCGTTCTCCTTCGCGTGTGTGAGAATAGCTGCAGAGTAGTCATCCAACTATGAATCAGCATGTATAAATACAATAGCCGATAGCAAAGGGTGAATATGGTGATATTAATTTTTAGAATAATCATTTCTGACCCACATTTATTGCTCCCTCACCGTTTGTTTTAAATCCCCTCTAATTTTCTGTGTTGTAGTCAAAGGAGGACAGTTGTATTATGTTAATTAGTAAGTAGAGTGTTTAAAATTATTACTGCATTTTAATTTGTTACACAGCATCCCCCAAAGTACCTTGGCCCAGAGGGTTGAGTGGAATTAATGCTTTGAAAACAAAAATTACTACTGCTACCAGGCATCTGTATATATTCTATTCTGTTCAGATTCTGATTACACGTACATCAAAACAGTATTTAAATATCTTCCGGTAATGCTTTAAGAAATAGGACTAACATCTGTCATATGTGGCTGACTGGACTTTTCCTGATGAAACTCAAATAAAAAAAATAAAAGAAACAATATTAAAAAAAAAAAAAAGCAATGAAGCACGTGTTGCTACTACGATGTGGCATATACTTTTACCAGCATGGAGTCAGAGACCATAGTGCCGCTACCACGGAATGAATTAATTTATCCCCCTGGCTCTGCTTAAAATGGGAAGAATAAACTGTTTAACTTCATTGTAAGAAGTACCGTATTTTTCGCCCTATAGGACGCTCCGGCGTATAAGACGCCCCCGAGTTTTTAAGTCAAAAAGCCGGGGAAAAAAAAAAAAAAAGCCACCACACACAAAAAGCGCGCCGCTCTCCCGTCCCCGCCGCGCGGGCGGGCTGCCGGGGGAGCGCCGTCCCGGGGGCGTCCCGGTTCCCCCCTCCCCGCCCCGCGGGCTGCCGGGGGCGTCCCGGTTCCCCCCTCCCCGCCGCGCGGGCTGCCGGGGGCGTCCCGGTTCCCCCCTCCCCGCCGCGCGGGCTGCCGGGGGCGTCCCGGTTCCCCCCTCCCCGCCGCGCGGGCTGCCGGGGGCGTCCCGGTTCCCCCCTCCCCGCCGCGCGGGCTGCCGGGGGCGTCCCGGTTCCCCCCTCCCCGCCGCGCGGGCTGCCGGGGGCGTCCCGGTTCCCCCCTCCCCGCCGCGCGGGCTGCCGGGGGCGTCCCGGTTCCCCCCTCCCCGCCGCGCGGGCTGCCGGGGGCGTCCCGGTTCCCCCCTCCCCGCCGCGCGGGCTGCCGGGGGCGTCCCGGTTCCCCCCTCCCCGCCGCGCGGGCGGGCTGCCGGGGGCGCCCCCGGCAGCCCGCCCGCGGCGGGGAGGGGGGAACCGGGACGCACGCACGTTTTTTTTTTTTTTTTTTGGTGACCGCGGGCGAATAGGTATATTCGCCCTATAAGACGCACCAACTTCCCTCCCCCCCCTCCCCCGTTTTGGGGAAGAAAAAGTGCGTCTTATAGGGCGAAAAATACGGTAGTTTGCCACATTAAATGTTACCATAGTTTCATACTGAAAAGCTGTCTGTAATAATTAAGATTCAATTACATGAAACTATTAGACACTGTTATATCATTATAAAAACAACACACTACATACTACTCGGTAGCTTCAAAACGCACTAAAAATAACGCAACAAATGTAATGCTACTCCAGGCATGCAACCAACTAAAATAATTATTAACCTACATTCAAATCTGCAAAGGTGACATCTGCACTCCATGTGGCTAAACCTGATTCTCCATTCCATAGTTAAGTATTCAAAGACTCTAGAATTTTGGCTCCTGACTTTGACCAGAGTCTGAGGATGCATGGAGTCTAGTTTTATTTTTCCCTGAATGTATGATTTCCACTCTAACACAGCTCCTTCCCGCCTCACAATGAGCCAGAGTTCAACAACCACTGAATTAAATGTAGAGTAATGAATTGGAGATCATTAGAAAAATTTATTCTTCTCACTTACTAAGTAAGTTGTTTGGATACCTGAAATCAATGAGTAATGATAAAACAACCCTTCACCCCCAAAAGCTCAGCAACATGGTCATAAAATCTGTTCAACAAATGTCAGAGAGCTTACTCAGGTTGAGTAGTATGGAATTCTGTTCCACAAGTAAATAGCCCCATTGACTTTATTCATAATAAGTAAGGCTGGGAGAATCTGGCCCTAAGTAACATTGTTATTGTTTATTATTTATACTACAGTAGAGGCCCCAAAAGAGATCATGGTCCCACTGTGCGAAGGACTATATACTCACAGTAAGAGACAGATCCTGCCCCAAAGAGCTTATAATGTAAACAGACGACACAAAGGAAATTTTATTACCCTTCCACTGACCGATGGGGAACTGAGGCACAGCGAAATTAAGGAATTTGCATCAGAAATCTGTGCAAGAGCAGAAAATTGAACTCCAGTCTCGAGTCCCAGCCAGTCTGTGCCCTAGCCGCAAGACCATTTCTTTGTTGTCATGATGTGTCATATTTTAGACACATTAGGAAAAAAAAGATACACTGAGAAAAGGATTTTATTTTAAATTTTGCTAACTAAAAATGCTGTATAGCAATCACAGAATGGACTTTCTTTCAACTCCCCAAAGCCCTTCATTAGACTTTATCTATCAGTGTCCGAGATTTTGCCAATGTCTCTTTTAATCTGAACTTTATGCTAACATATTAGGTGGGGTTTTTTTGGAAGGGTTTCTGCATTTCATTTATGAAATTTTACCAGTCGCCATCATCTGCAAATTAACAAAGGGATATTTTGGGGATGGGAGTGTTGTTTCTGGCACTTTATTCTCTTTTGTCTTATTTATTTATTTAAAACAAACAAACCAGTGTTGTACATACAAACTACATGAGCAAGGTAATTCCAGAAGTCTATTCCCCATGTTGGCAAAAGGACAGTGAATGCTCAGTAATGTAACCTGATGAAAATCTACTAGTGGTGACATGATAATACCTGGTATCATTTAGACTGGATATACATACACCAGTAAAAATGCAGATATACTTAGGGATTTCAGTTCTAAGTGCTGCCATTTAATGTATCACTAACAGGAAAAAATATTGAATTTATGATTGACAGGAGATTGCTTCACTGCAATATAAAATGCAATGTTACTTATAAGGAC
Organism: Sternotherus odoratus; assembly: GCA_032164245.1. Taxonomy (NCBI): domain Eukaryota; kingdom Metazoa; phylum Chordata; order Testudines; family Kinosternidae; genus Sternotherus; species Sternotherus odoratus. Next base: position 36,186,713 of record JAVMKO010000009.1, on the reverse strand, counting down.
AACTCAAACCCCCCCCCCCCCCAAATAGCTAACCCAGAATACTGCAGCAAACAATACTGCACATTAAAACAGTGGCTCGCTCTCTCTTTTCTGTTTGGTTTAATACTAAAATGTGCCCCAAGTCTGAAAGTATTCACTCTGTTTAATAAGAGCAAACTCTCTCTGAAGTTTTGCTCATTTACATTTGCTAGCACCTATGCAGATTTAATTACAAATTTACTTTAATTACCCCCTGAAAAAAATTGCTATATTTGTTTGTAGGTTTGTATTTTCCAAGAAAACCCAAGAGCAGCAAAATCAGCAGAGCCAGAAATGGGCAGTGATCTCCATAGCAAAATTATTTTTGCATCATGGAAACATCTGAGGCTTTAAATGGTTCTGTAGCCGAAAAGGGCAGTAAGTACAGACAAACAAGATGTCCTCTATACTATTGCCCAAACTGTGATATCTGGTTATACAGTAGGCTGAATGTGGTTCTAGTTTGTATGTAATTGCTAGCCTTCATCTTGAAGCAGAGATAATTACTTCAAAACTTTTCTTGAAGAGACAATAGGCACCAAATTCAAGCCTTGAATACTTTTCACACAGACAGGAGAACAATAAAACTACAATGTTAACAGACAGCTCAGGAGTAGGAGATCACCCTGGTACAGCTGTCATGAGTGTGATTAATCCCAGCAACAGAAGGTGTATACAGGGAAGAAGGCAAACACTAAACCATGTGGGCCAAATCACTCTCCCTCATTCTGGAACTTTTCTGGGAACATGAGCTCTGCAGAGTAAGAGTACAAAACTGGGCCTCATAATTCCCCTCCCAGCCATTGCTCTAAAGTCATGTGCCTATGTACCGTCCAGGGGCTACATCTGGCCCACAGTCAATAAAGACTTTACCTACTATTTGGGGATTATTTTATACAATGGAAACATGAAGCCCCAAGCAGCCATATTCACCATCCATTTTGGGAGCAAAACGACTATTGATAACAATTGGACTTTAAAACAAAACAAAAATCAAAGAGAGTAGGGGCTTCATTAGTGACACTCACTTAGTAGAATAATCTTTAAAAAAAACCTCTATAACCAGCTCTTAGACAAGTTCATGTCTGTACGTGCACAGGAGAGTACAAGCCACTGTACAGCATAAACTGGGCTATCAAAAAGCTATTTTTCGCAGTCCACTCCTATTATAATCCATAACAGTTCACTTATTTAAATGGATTTCCCTGAAAAATAAGTAATTTACAGTTACCATATTACCACCTCCAACTCAATCAATCTGGAATCATTTAGGCCACCTACTAAAGTTCTGCAGCTTAATATCAGTATGACCTGCACTACCAATTTAGTCAGCCTGGAGCTGTATATTTAACAAGTAACAATCGTGCATCATCATGTAATACAAATTAACAGTACCCAAATTAATTAATTTAGTTAGCGTTTCCAGCTCCTTCTGTGCTTAATTGCTGCCAGCATGTAGCAGAGATTTACAAACAGATCTGCCTTTATTCATCATCTGGTCACTGATTATTAATATTATTATAAATAGTTAAAGAACACTGAAACTGCTTGTTACATGACCAAATAAACTTGCATGCCACAACCTGGATCTAAGTGCAGCTGCTGTAAAAATATTAATGCAAAGTACAAAGAGAGAACAAGAGAACCCAGAAAGATGTTTTGCATGACAGAGCAGATATGCACCCGTACAGATCAGCTGCAAAGATGGTCAGAATGAGGATGCAAGGAGCCTTCTTGCGCTCTCTGCTTGAGCTCCACAGTCATCCCCATACTCTATAGCAGTGGCACCCAAACTTTTCCTGTTATGCCCCTGCTTACCAGTAATGGAATACGTCCGCGCTCCCCTTCCATTACTCTACAGTTGGCTCAGCACTGGAGCATGGGCTGAAGTCAGAGCTGGGGGAAGAACTACAGATGGGGGAGGAGCTGGGGATAGAGGCAGAGATGGCCTGGGGATGAAGCGGGGCTGTGGCTAGGGCTGGAGTAGGGTTGGGTGGCTCTGCCTCCCTGCCCCCCCATGGCCTCATCATACGCCACCCTCAACGTTCCTCCGTCCCCGTCCCCCCACTCCCCCAAAGCCCCACAGTTTGGGGACCATTGCTCTACAGGCTCTCACCCTGCAAAGACTTATGTACGTGCTTATCTGTAATATTAACATCAATGATACTTAAAATTAAGCATATAGGACGTCACTAGGCCTCTGTTGCTGGTAGCAGCTCTAGCCAAAGGCGAACAATAGAATGTATGCCCACACTCTGCTGCAGTTACTGGTAGAGCTGAACCAGCACCAGTGGACAGAACTCCCACCCCAGCATGGGCTCAGCCCCAATAAAATTCTGGATGAGTTGGGGGAAGTCCACCCATTACAGTTCAGCCCCTCCTCAAACTCCCAATGGATGTCTTAAAGCCACAATCTGGCGATACAGATCCAATTCAATAAAGACACATGTGGAAGACAATGTGAGACCTCTCAGAAATTAAAAGAGTTTTAGCAGGGATTATTTGGAATTCTGCAGCAAAGCCAAACAGATGTTTGTAAACTGGGAAATAGTCATACAACAACACATACAGCTGGGTAAAGCCAAGCAACTATGTCAGAAAGAGCAACACTTTGAGATGCTTAGATGGAAGGTGCTACAGAAGAACAGTGCTCTACAATTCAGTAAATTAAGCCCCACAACCCTCCCACCTCCCATGAAATAATTAAGAAATAACATCCCCCATTTAACATTTACAAATAGGGAAACGGAGTCATAGAGCAGAGAGAACTGAAGTGACTTGCATGCATTTCTGTGAAAACTGGGGCCTCAGGGCTGGGAACAGAACCCAGATCTCCTTCCTCCCACTCCTATCCAAGTAACCACAAGACTATCCTTCTGCAATTTAAGTCATTTATTGAGACAGCTGGAGCTAGAGAAATGCTGACACAGTTAATATCCTTTCAAGACAGTTATGCCAGTACAACCCCAGAGACTTTACTGGAGTGGCACAAGGTAAACTGAGAGCAAGTTTCTTTAAAATAAATAAATATATATATAGTCAACACTCAGGAGTCTCAGAAGTGACTAAAGCACAGAGTTCCTTTCAGTTTTTATAAGAACTGTACAGTTAAGCTTAATCTCCGAACACACCCTCTATTGTACTTTTCTCCCATCCAGAAATAGACTGAGAGATGAAAGTAATAGCTTTTCAGTTTTTTTCTTGTCCTCTCCCCCACACCAGCCAGAAAACAAGAAGCTTGTTTAAAATAAAGACCTAGGAGATATTTTGAAATAATTGTATACCCTGTTTCCCCGAAAGTAAGACATCCCCCGAAAATAAGACGTACTTCCAGTTTTGCCTCTCGCTGTAATATAATGTAATGTAATTTTGGGAGCAAAAATTAATATAAGACACTGTCTTATTTTCGGGGAAACACGGTAGTATAGTTTTACAATGCTATAAAATACAATTTTTGCAAGTCAAAACTATTTGTCATATACAGTAGTTTCTGTATTTTCATCATATAAAGTACTGAATGTTGCATAAGTGATATCAGGTTACTCATTGAAATCATACTAATTTTTTTTTTTTATAAAGTGCTTTAGTAGACTGCATGGTAGTTAAAAAAAATTAGTTTGTTCCCGTTGCCAGTATAGGAGTTTATAAGAGTTGGGTAATTACAGTACTTCTGATTTAGACTGCATTGTATATGAAAGAACAGAGTCTTATAATGTCAATACAGTCCACACAACTGTTATTAATGTATTTTCTAAAAAAAATCCAGAACTAGTGTATTTTGGACAACCAGCATACACTGCATATTCAAATCACAAGTAAACAAAGGAGTTTTTTTATGTCTGCAAAATTGGAACTAAAATGAATACCCATTACTGAGCAGCCGTCACTGACCCAACATGCAGTTCTGTCATGTACAGACAAGCATTTAAAGCGTCTACAGTCTAAAGCTTCATTATTTTTCACAGAACTCAAACTGTCAATGGAGGTAATCTGATCCCCTGGGAATCACATGTTACTTAAAGGCACAGTTTCAACTGTCAGGGGCACAACATATTCTGAGTAGCTGGATGATGGTGTATATAGACATCAAAGGAGAAGAGAGTTGGATGTCAGATTCAAAAAAGAAATCTTTGCTTTAATCAGACTTTTGAGGGGGAAAGGGGAGTTAACTACCAGAGAACAGACCCTAACACGACAGTAAACAAGGGGCTGCTCCTGCAAACACCAACGAACAAACAGTGTTGACTACCATGAGTGATCTCAAGTGATTTAAATGGAACTAGTCACAATACTAGGGACTATCTAGGTAAGGTATTTATGTGGCCCCAATTACCATAGTAGCTGAGCACCTCACAATCTTTCAATTTAGTTATCCTCACAACACCTGGGAGAGGTAGGTAAGTGCTATTATCCTTATAGGACAGACAGGGAAAGATCAGCAGATTTTAAAAAGGTATGCAGGTTCCTAAAGATGTAAAGACTAACCAACTTGCCCCAGGTCAGGGAACTGCACTTGGGTTTCCTAAGTCCCAAGTTAGCATCCTACCCACCGGACTATCCTTCCCCTCTCATTACTACACCTAATAGTAACTGTCTGCAGGCGTCCAAGAGGGACCTCCATAAGGGCTGAAAGTGATGGGCAGGATTCGCATCTTACTTGCTCAGGTGTGAAGCCAAAGAGGCTCCACTGAAAGCACTGGAGATACACCACCATATAAATCACTACAAGGGAACAGACAGAGCTGATGTCTCTAAAGACAACATAGAATCATAGAATATTAGGGTTGGAAAGGACCTCTGGAGGTCATCTAGTCCAACCCCCTGCTCAAAGCAGGATCATTCCAGCCAGGGCTTTATCAAGCCTGACCTTAAAAACCTCTAAGGAAGGAGATTCCACCACCTCCCTAGGTAACCCATTCCAATGCTTGACCACCCTCATAGTGAAAAAGTTTTTCCTAATATCCAATCTAAACCTTCCCAACTGCAACTTGAGACCATTACTCCTTGTTCAGTCATCTGCTACCACGGAGAACAGTCACGATCTATCCTCTTTAGAACCCCCTTTCAGATAGTTGAAAGCAGCTATCAAATCACCCCTCAGTCATCTCTTCTGTAGACTAAACAATCCCAGTTCTCTCAGCCTCTCCTCATAAGTCATGCGCTCCAGGCCCCTAATCATTTTTGTTGCCCTTCTCTGGACTCTTTCCAATTTTTTCACATCCTTCTTGTAGTGTGGGCCCCAAAATTGGACACAGTACTCCAGATGAGGCCTCACCAATGTCGAATAGAGGGGAACAATCACGTCCCTCGATCTGCTGGCAATGAATGCCCCTACTTATACAGCCCAAAATGCCATTAGCCTTCTTGGCAACAAGGGCACACTGTTGACTCATATCCAGCTTCTCATCCACTGTAATCCCTAGGTCCATTTCTTCAGAACTGCTGCCAAACCATTCGGTTCCAAGTCTGTAGCAGTGAATGGGATTCTTTCGTCCTAAGTGCAGGACTCTTCACTTCTCCTTGTTGAACCTCATCAAATTTCTTTTGGCCCAGTCCTCGAATTTGTCTAGGTCCCTCTGTATCCTATCCCTACTCTCCAGTGTATCTACCACTCCTCCCAGTTTAGGGTCATCTGCAAACCTGCTGAGGGTGCAGTCCACACCATCCTCTAGATCAGCGGTTCTCAAACTTGTTGAGACCGCGACCCCTTTTTGTGCTCCGGCGGCCCCTCGCGATCCCTCCCCGGAAAAGCCGCAGAAAAAAAAAAAAAAAGGGCCGACCCCCCCCCCCCTGCGGCCAAGCCCCCCCCCCCCCTCCCGCACGCACCCCTCCCCGCCGGGCTGCCGGATGCACCCTGGTCTGCCCGGCCCCCAGTCCCCACCGCTGCCAGGTCCGCCCAGCCCCCAGTCCCCACCGCTACCAGCGGGCTGCCGGGTGCGCACCGACCCCCCTCCCCCCCAGTCTCCGCCGCTGGCGGGCTGCCGGGTGTGCGCCAGCCCGCCCGCTGGGGGGACTGGGGGCCGCCGCACAGCCGGGAGCCCACCCACTGCGGGGGCCGGGGCACAGCTGGCAGCCCGCTGTGCCCCGGCCCTAGTCGCCGCGAGTTGCGGCGGCAGGAGCTCGTGAGCCCCCGGGGAGCGCTCAGCGGCCCCCCGGGGGGTCACGACCCCCAGTTTGAGAAACCCTGCTCTAGATCATTGATAAAGATATTGAATAAAACCGGCCCCAGGACCGACCCTTGGGGCACTCCCCTAGATATCGGCTGCCAACTAGACATGGACCCATTGATCACTACCCGTTGAGCCCAACGATCCAGCCAGCTTTCTATCCACCTTATGGTCCATTCATCCAACCCATACTTCTTTAACTTGCTGGCAAGAATATTGTGGGAGACCATATCAAAAGCTTTTCTAAAGTCAAGGAACACCACATCCCCTGCTTTCCCCTCATCCACAGAGCCAGTTATCTCATCAACATCCCTCCTTCATCCAATATTTCAGTACAGGACAGCAGAAAGCAATTTAAAAAGTAGGGTTCTGTGTTCAAAAAGCAAGAGGTGTTTTGGTGCTTAAACACTCTGAGCTATAAGCATACCTTTAAGCCTAAGAAAATGAACAAATAGGGTGTGCACTTCTTAAGGGAAACCCTGCAGGGTGGAACAGATGGTGATACAACCATGCCCGGGAATGTCGTTTTTTAAAAAATAGGATTGCTGTCAGGTCTTAGGGAAAAAAAATTCACCCTAACCACTTTTGAAATTCATTTGCTAATGTACAGAATAATCTTGCTTGCTTTTCTTAAGGATTATCATGCAAAAATATAATTTTCTGAAAGGATTCAGTCTATGCACAGAGTTTAGGAGAGGTAGATGAAAAGCCAATATCATATAACCCTCTTCTAACTTTATTAAGTGTCACCTGCATGAATTAACATTCAGTTAAATTTAGTTCTTCCTAAGGAGAACCAAAAGCTTACAAGGGAGAAATTCTTTCCTATTTATCACAAGAATAATGAACTTTGTGAAATTTGCTAAATATGTATTGTAATGCAACTGTTTCAAGGAATACTGAAGGTATTTCATGTCTAATCAAAAACAGAAGTAAACCAAGATGTTAGAAGCAAACAAATGCACACCACATGGAGTGGCAGATACCTGGCTGTGTTTCCAGCACAAGAGATAGTCTGCCATTGCTCCTCTGAGCAGGTGTCATTCATGTACACACCATTTTGTAAGCTAGATACATCCTTATTCCAGGAAACCATGCTCTGTTTAATCATCATGGTGTATGCAGTTACTAGTGCCTCAGGACAGAATGTACTCTTGCTACCTGCATCATACATACTACTACTTGCTTGCCTGATATTTGCTTTTTCTACCCCTTTTTTCTTTTTGCATGTTTTAGGACAAGATCTAGAACTCTGACTGTACAAAAGCAGCTACCCTGGAAAGAAGAAAAAAAAGCCTACCATTAAGAGTGCTATATAAAGGAGCCAGGCTAGAAAAAGGCAAATAGTCTGGGTTTTCAAAGCAGCCTGAAGAATTACAGTACCTGCATGCATTCGAATTTCAATGGAATTTGGCCTCCTTTGAAATTTCCAGCCTAAATTTCCAAGTTTAATGAAAATTAGATCCCAGCTGGCTCCCCACTACCAGTGACCATCCCCTCTCCCCGGGCATAGTTTCATAATCTCACATGAGAGCTCTGAAACAAGCTACAAGAGTTCTGAGGAAGTTGTCAGTGTAATAATGGAGTGTTGTCAAGAGACAGAACTTTATCTCCTGGCCCCTTTCAGATTACATTAGAACCCTCTCACGTGGCAGGTTCAATATTACGGCTCAGACTTTGAGATCTTTTGGGGCAGGAACCATCTTTTTGTTCTGTACTTTACACAATTGGGTCTTGGTCCATGACTAGAAATCCTAGATGCTTCTGCAATACAAGCAATAATCCACTGACTCCAACGGCAACTGCAAATTAGATTATATCCCATACTCAGAGAAAGGTTCACCGGCACTACTAGTGAGCAGATTTTTCAAGCCCTCTATTTTTAATAATTATTATTTTGAGTTAAGAAAACAAACTCCGGTTCTGAACTCACTATTTTCCTAGCAAAGTCAGCAATCTATTTTTTTTCCAAGTACAAGCACAACCAGTCATTTAAATTAGCCGCAAGAATGAGCCCATACGGTCCCCTGAATGAAACTGGTAAAACAGAACCACCTGCTTCAGTCCTGCCAAACCTAACAGCTCCATCATCTAAAAGCTGCCCCTCTCTGATCCTATCAAACATATTTGCAGGTCTTGAGATTTCATGGATATTAGGCTCTCTAGATAAAAAAAGGGAGAACAGTGATGTGGCAAGACCAGAGGGGACAGAAATAAGGAGGAGAGGCAATGGATTTTCAAACAAAAGGAATTCAAGCTATACATGCGCTCAGATTTTCCTGGGGAAAAAAAATATGAGACTTTAATTGTGTTTTGCTTCTCCAACAAAAGGAGTTATTGAAATATTTTTGTCAGATGCAGCGGATAATGATAATTATGTGTTGAGAACTTTGTCATCCATCTCACACTGAAAGAAAGGCAAATTCTTTAAAGAAACTTGAAAAACATTTTAATATTCAGCTATCTAGATTTTAAATAGGAGCTAGACAGGTATTGGGGGCCTAATTTTCAAATGTATTTGAGAATTGCTCTTTCAACGTCTAACTGATTCTGGGTAGTTCTATTCAGCAGCTGGGAGGTGTAATTCACATCTCAGGTAGATATACTCGTCCTAGCTTTGCTTGAGCTAAAAACAGCAGCGTGGCACCATGGCCACGGTGAACTGGTCAATTAAGTACGTACCCAGGGAGTCAGGCAGGAGATTATTTGGGTGGCTAGCCCATGCTGCTGCCACCTGTGCTGCTGTACAGGTTTAGGATGCTACTTCATGTCTACCTGAGCTGGATATCACCCCTCCCAGCCGCTACACAGACATACCTTAAGAGGCCTAGGTCTCATTTTCAAAAAGGACTTAGCCACTTACGGCCCACTGATTTCAATGGGAGTTGGGTCCCTAAATAACTGAAGATCTGGGTCTTAGGCTCCTTTGAAAATGAGATTTAGACTCTTAACTCAGTTACCTGAGCACAGCAACACCTACATACCTTACAAAATCTGAGCCTCAATCCAGTAGGGTATACCAACTTCATTTAAACTTATGAGACCTAGGTTCTAATTAGCAGGACCCTACCAGATTCATCCTCCATTTTGGTCAATTTCAGTCATAGGATTTTAAAAATAATAATTTTAATAATTTCAGCTATTTAAATCTGAAATTTCACAGTGTTGTAATTGTAGGGGTCCTGACCCAAAAAGGAGTTGGGGGTGGGGTTGCCAAGATATTGTAGGGGAGGTTGCAGTACTGCTACTCTTACTTCTATGCTGCTGGTGCCGGCGGCACTGCCTTCAGATGTGGGCAGCTGGAGAGCGGCAGCTGCTGGCCAGGAGCCCAACTCTGAAAGCAGAGCTGCTGCCAGCAGCAGCACAGAAGTAAGGATGGCAAGGTATGGTATTGTCACCCTCACTTCTGTGCTGTTGCCTGCAGAGCTGGGCCCTCAGTCAGCAGCAGCTGCTCTCTGGCCACCCAGCTCTGAAGGCAATGCAGAAATAAGAGTGGCATGGTATGGTATTGCCACCGTTACTTCTGCACTGCTGCTAGCGGGACGCTGCCTTCAGAGCTGGGCACCCAGCCAACAACTGCTTCTCTCCGGACACCCAGCTTTGAAGGCAGTGCACAAGGAAGGGTGACAGTATTGTGACACACACACACTTTGTGACCCTACTGCAACTCCTTCTTGGATCAGGACCCCCCAATTTGAAAAACTCTGGTCTCCCCCCGTGAAATCTGTATAGTATAGTGTAAAAGCACACAAAAGACCAGATTTTACCAGGGGAGACTAGATTTCATGGCCCATGATGTGTTTTTCATGGCCATGAATTTGGTAGGGCCCTTCTAATTAGCCATCAAGAGGGAGCTTGTTTTGCTCCACACCTGTAATTTTGACATGTGTGCATACATATTGTATTGAGAACTTAACAGAGCAATCACCAAATCGAAAATATGTAAACATATCAATTTTTTTAAAAAGGACTTTGGCATGAAAAGGATCAAATTCAACCAAAACCCGTTTGAATATTCATACCAAGATCATTGCCATATTTAGAAAAACAGGACACAATTTAGTGTCTATTGCTTCTTCAGAAGTACTACCACCAAGTGTGCAGGACCAGGAGCATTTTTCTATCTTTCAGCTAATCTAAGTTCTTCATAACAAGCCCACCAATACTGTAACATACTTAGCTGGTATGGCTACAACAAAAAGAGGATGTAATAAACCCTGCTACTACTACTGGTAGACAATGGAGATTCACCTTTAGATCAAGTGGCAGAGACCTGTGGTTTGAGAACAGAAAATCCATATTCAGTTCTTTATATCTTATCTGTAGTTTTGCCAGTTATTGTGCCTGTCGCTTTATTACCGCAGGTCTCTAGAAAAACTCAATGACTAAACTTCCTACATTTATCATTAAACACAGTAATATCCTGAAATCCCCATCAAATTAGGTCCTGTACAGAGAGTAAAAGAACAGTATTGCTCAATTCTTAATTTAGTTAACATCCCTACAATGACTCTCATACATACGCTTGACAATGTCTCGCTCACAAAGAGCGTAATGTAGTCACAGGAACAGTTTGTGGGAGGCTAGAAGATCTGAGAGATGAAAGCAAGTTGTTCTGACTCAGACAAACTAAGCAGCCAGTAATGCACAGGGTTAAGTGATACTTACTTGGGTGAGTAGCGGAATTGCCTTGAAAAGTGGGTACCCATGCTAACACAAACTGCACAGAAAATAAATTCTGCAGTTTGCGCACCATTTGCCCATGCTGCCCCCATCTCATACAATCTCTGGCTCAGCACGAGAGGGAACCAAGTTTTGAGATGCGATGTCTTGGGGTAAGTGAATTCAAACAACATACTTCCCTCTCACAGCAGAGACATTTAAACACACAACCCTGCTCAAGAATCTGCGTAAAGGGCACCAACTCAACTCAAATCACCCCAGGCAATGAGCTAGTGATGAGGGGGATGGATATTTCACAAAATGTTGTGGTCTTTATGGGGTTTAACACTTCAGGAAAAGTCCTGCACTGGGAATACTCCCCAAATGGCAGGAAACTTGTGCCCAGCCAGTTATCAACTAAGTAGATGTGGGCCTGGCAAATGTTGCCAACAGCACCATGTGCAAGGGGAGGGAGTATCTTCCCTTACTTTAGAAATCGTCCCTAAAACAGATATTTATTTGGGAATCAGGTTGGGATGCGGAGATTATGGATACGGGTAGATTTTATTTTTTTTACAATGTTTGGGAGTTTTGCCATTGACTTCAAAGCCAGGAGATTTAACACCTTGTCTCTTCCTAAAGCATGTTTAATAATAGTACCTGACATATTTAGAGTGCTTATACATGCTCAATGCATTGTACAAACGTTAATGTAAAGTTAGACACCCATCCTACATATTTCATGAGAAAGCCAGGGGCTGGATTCTTCCCTTAAATCAGATCTGTATACGTTACTGAGCTAATAACGACGACGACAACTACAACAGGGTAGTCACCTCTTTGGCTGTTTTATATACTCATAAGCAGGAACTATCATCTGCTGAACCAAGGAGTTTTTATATTAGTCATAATCCTCTTAAATCATTAAAAATTGCAGATTAACACATCTGAAGTGTGCTAAAACCAATATAGATGCAGCTAACTCATTCTGAGTCACAGCCTGCATGACTGGTACACCCTCAACTTCTTCTGAAGTCGAGAGGAGTTTGGGGCCCCTCTAATGAGGATACCAGACTCCTGAGCCGGTTTTAACAATCCAGGAGCAAGGCAACCATCCGTAGTTCTCTCTTGGCCTCCAAAGCCATGGGGCAATAAAGCAAGTTCCTCCTTTGCTAAAAAGGAAGACTATGGGAGGAGGAAAAATAGTAGGAGCACCTTGGGGAGGAAGAGGATAAAGTGTAGTTGCCTCCAAAGAGTGAAGAACTGGTGGCTCTTAGGGTGATCCTTGCACATTTGACAAGCCACAAGGTTGGGACTGGGAAATCTCTCACATAGGGACTCCAGTAAAAACAGGGACAGGCTGCTCATTACTAAACTACCCCAATCAGCACTTCTTACTAAACTAAAATTGCTCCTAGTGGTTGTTGTATAGACATTTACAGAAGTGACTGGAATCTTGAGCTGATCAGATTTCTGACATATGCATTACAGTGGGTAACTAAAACAGGTGGTAGGTGTCAGAGTGCTGCCGTGTTAGTCTGTATGAGCAAAAAATAACAAGGAGTCATTAAATTTGTTAGTCTGTAAAGTACCACAAGGACTCTTCGTTGTTTTTACTAAAACAGGTTTCACTGTATTTAAGTGACCACTCAAAGGGGCAACAACATTTGGTGGCTGAACAGAAGTGATTTGCTAATAAAGGTGGAGCTGTATTCTACCCAGTACCTTTGGGAATGCTATAAAAAGTGGTCTCTTAAAAACAGAATGTTATCTGTTATGGTTTATTACTTAGTTGCACTGAAAATCTAATTAAAAGACCTTTAATCAGAAATAAATCTAACACTTAGTACATCCTGTTTATAGGATAGTCAAACCAGAAGCATACACAATATGACCAATCAAAACTGGCTGTGGCTATCAGCAGAACATTCACTTTTGAAGACATTTTCTGTTCATTCCACCAGTTTTTACAACAATATCTATCTGTACAGTTTGATACTATATTTCAATCTTTATTGCTTTAGATTGCAAACGTGAATGCTGGTAACGCTTTAGAAATAATAAACGTGGTTCCCAGAAATCGGTCTCATTTCTTAACTGATCTCAGCGTTTCTAGGCACAAGAAGTTTTTTACACAGTGAACCCGAGGACACAAGATATTTATATCTTATGCAATTCATTTTCCACAATTCTAAAATATGATCAACACTGAAGCCTGTACTTCCATCATTTCATTTAGGGTTTCATCCACTCCCATGTACTCTCTCTCTCGTGACAATATTTCTTAAATGTTTGCTCCCCTGAAGACTTTATAAGCTGCATGACATATTTTAGCTCTCCCTTACAGATAATTTGTAATCAAGTGGAAAAGGGTCTTTTTTGCTTCACTGGATTCATTGCCCTCCTTTGAAAAGAAATAGCCCTCCACGGAAATTCTCCACTATTTCACTCTCAACACCCCCCCCCCCATTTTACAATCTATCTTTTAAAACAGAAAAAGTTCACATTTATATGGACAAAAGTTAAATCTTTTCCATTTTTATGTCAGATGGTTATGATGCTCCCTATAAAACGACAGTATTGAAATATTCATCATAAGAAATTCTGCAGCTTAGAAATGAACTACAAACTGCAATCTTGAAGCTCAGACGTCCCTGTAGGTTGGCTTTGGCACGTAGGCTTGCATATCTTATGCTTTGTCTGAACTAGGAAGCTCATGAATATGGGTCACAAGTCTGTGAATCAGAACTTAGGCAAAATAAACAAAAATAAACGCAAGTCTCAGCAGATATTTTTTCCCAGGTTTCTCAAAAACCTAACAAGGCCCTTAAATATTATTTATGTTTGAGAGATTTTCTGAAAAGAAAACTGTATTTGTTGAAAAATAGACAGATGAAAAAAACCCCACATTTAGTTTGTATTCCACATATAGTATTAAAGTAGCAGGAATAAACTCCCATGTAGATGGCTGGGGTTACTGCCCTGTTTCAAACACCTGACAAGTTATTTTACTTACACTTCAGTTTTTAAATGACAAATGCTATTTTAAAGCTATTTTTCATCCAAAAGAAGATTAGGAAAAAAAATATCAATTCTTCTCTCATGTAATGGTAGGGCACTTTCTAGCTTTGAAATCAAACCCATGGGATTTTGACTATCCTGAATTCTGATCCAAATCTCCTACATCACTGCAACTGTACAATAATGAAAGGAAAAAATTGACATCACCCAATTTCTCAGAGCCTTTTGATATTAAACACATAAAAGCTGTATATCCGGAGACTTTACATTGCTAAGAAGGGTTAGGTGTGGCACATTTGGGGCTGCCCTCCTCCTGAAGAAATCTAAGGTCTGACTTTTCACCACTCCCTGACTTTTAACTCCCTTTAAAAAAAAACAAAAAACCCAAAGCTACACGAAATCTTTTCTCTCCTCATCCAACACCCCAGAACAGACTACCTTCCTATGCAATAAACACCAACGTAATTGCACTGGCCATCTGGGAAGGAGAGAGGAAATCACACCATTATTTGGATGGATCACTGTTGAAATTGGTGGGTTCATTTACTAGAAATCTGATCTGAAGAGACGGGGACGCCCTGGGGTGTTGTAAAGAAGGGGGGAGGGATCCCCTTTATTTTGGAGAGAGGCTAACAATACCTCCGGAGCTGGTGCCCAACACCCCCAGCCAGTTGCACCCTTCAGCAAAAGCATTATCCTGCCTGCGTCCCCCCTTCCAGCCAGCCATGAACTGTGACAAAGCGGAGTCTCTTTGTATGGGGAGCTGGGAGGCTGGGAAAGCGAGCTCCTAGCAGAGGTTGCCCTCTACGGGAGAGCCTTTGTAGAGCGCTGCCCGGTGTTTCGGGGGAAGGGTCTGGGGGTGCAGAGAGGCTCACCTGAGATCTCCGCCTGGGGTACCCCGTGCAGGCTGAATCCTTTGGTCGCATAAAACTGCCGGACCTCGGTGCAGCTCTTCGCTTTGCTGCCACTATCACCCCGAGCCGAGGAGGAGGCGACACACAGCAGCCAAAATCCCCACGGGAAGAAATGCATCCTCCTTCTCCGCCGAGCCCCCCGAACCTGCAGCGCAAAGGACAATCCCAAGGTCCCGCTGACCCCGGGCTGCAAAGCGGACTCCCTCCCTCTGCCCGGCGCTCGCTCGCTGTTTGCAAGCAGGGTGCACGGAAGGGGGTGGGAAGCTCAGTCCCACCTTCCCCCTAGCATCCCGGTCTCCCCGCCCCCCCTAAAAACAACACTCCGGGGAAATCAGATGGTGGTGGTGGGGGGTGTTAAAAAAGTCCCCAACCCACAGGCAAAAATCCGTGGGACCTCGGCAGGGCAATGCGAGGTCTCGGGCTGCGGAGAGAGGCTGTGACTTCCAAGCGCTATTGCAAGAAGAGTGGGAAGGAGAACGGGGGGAAATCCTGGCTCTTCGGGGGCGGATTTCCAGGGGCCGTGCAGCTGCCGCCACTCAGAACGCAGGAGCTCCCGGGGGTGGAACCCGGCCCCGAGCCGAGCCGAGGCAGAGCCCCCGGTGTGTAAACGCTCCGGTTAGTGCAGAGGGCGCATCTCCCCCAAGCTCCGGCAGGGCGCTGCTGCGGGGGGCGGTTGCGATGCAAACGGATTACAGCCCGGAATGGGCAAAGTTTGAGGCCGGGAGCGGAGGGGGAGCGGGGAAGCGGCGGGGGCGGGGCGGCTCTCCTCCGGAGCAGCAGCACAGCAGCGCGCGGGACTAGCGCGCGTGTCCCCGGCAGGAGCAGTGAGCCCGGCCGGCGGCCACCACCTGCGAAGAGGGCGAGGGCGGGGAGGCTCCGCGGCAAGGCAGGGCTTCCCCCGCCGGACGTGGCATCATGGAGCCCCTGCGCCAATCAAGGGCAGGAGCGGCCCTCCCCTGCCTTGCCCCCAGACTCCTCCCACGCCGGCCGGGGGGCTGCTCCGTTAAACTCTGCGGGGGGAGGCTGCGCCGCCGGCTCCCTGCGTGGTGACAGCAGCCGCCGCCACCTGCTAATTGGTACCAGTCAGGGCAGCGCGCGAGGGCAGGCGGCACCCCTGACACCGTTCGGCAGCCTCCGCCCCTTGGGCTCCCTTCAGCGCCGGGCATCTCCTTCGGCCGGGTCCGCGGGCAGGAGCCCTCTGCACCGTGCAAGGCAAAGCCCAGCCTGCGACCTGCACCCGGCTGGCCATTGCATACCGGCTCCATACAGCATGCACCCTGTGCTCAGCACACAGCCGGCGCCCTTCTGCCAACTACAGCATTAGGGTGCTGGAGAGTGAGGGGTGCAGGCCGAGTGTTGGGCTTTGCCCGCTGTTTTTCCAGAAGACCCCACCCTGCTCTGTAACACCCAGAAGCGCAGTCACGGTAAAGCATCAGGAGAGGCGGTCAGAGAGCAAGGGACACCTGTTTCAAGATCACCTAAACCAGGGCTTTTCAACCGTCTTTCCTGGCGACCCAGTTGAAGAAAATTGTTGATGCCCATGACCCAACAGAGCTAGGGATGAGGGGTTTGGGAGGGGCTCAGGCAGAGGATTGGGGTGTGGGGATGAGGGGTTTGGGAGGGGCTCAGGCGGAGGATTGGGGTGTGGGGGTGAGTGCCTGCTTGGAATGAGAGGTTCAGCGCGCTGGGTTGGGTGTAGGGATGAGGGGTTTGGGAAGGGCTCAGGCAGAGGATTAGGGTGTGGGGATGAGGGATTTGGGAAGGGCTCAGGCAGAGGATTGGGGTGTGGGGATGAGGGGTTTGGGAGGGGCTCAGGCAGAGGATTGGGGTGTGGGGATGAGGGGTTTGGGAGGGGCTCAGGCAGAGGATTGGGGTGTGGGGATGAGGGGTTTGGGAGGGGCTCAGGCAGAGGATTGGGGTGTGGGGTGAGGAGTGCCTGCTTGGAATGAGAGGTTCAGGGCGCTGGGTTGGGTGTGGGGATGAGGGGTTTGGGAAGGGCTTAGGCAGAGGATTGGGGTGTGGGGGTGAGTGCCTGCTTGGAATGAGAGGTTCAGCACGCTGGGTTGGGTGTAGGGATGAGGGGTTTGGGAAGGGCTCAGGCAGAGGATTGGGGTGTGGGGATGAGGGGTTTGGGAAGGGCTCAGGCGGAGGATTGGGGTGTGGGGTGAGGAGTGCCTGCTTGGAATGAGAGGTTCAGGGCGCTGGGTTGGGTGTGGGGATGAGGGGTTTGGGAAGGGCTTAGGCAGAGGATTGGGATGTGGGGGTGAGGAGTGCCTGCTTGGAATGGGAGGTTCAGCGCTCTGGGTTGGGTGTGGGGATGAGGGGCTTAGGTGCAGGAAGGGGCTCTGAAGTGGGGGGGGGAGGTGGCTCAGGGCTGATTCAGAGAGCTGGGGTGCCAGTTACCTCAGGTGGCTCCTGGTCAGCAGGGTCTAGAGGCAGGCTTCCTGCCTGTCTGGCATCACACTGCTGCCTTGAAGCAGCCAGCAGCAGGTCCAGCTCCCAGGCTGGAGCACACAAGCAGCTCCTTGAAACTGTTGCCCACAGCCCCTCCCCAGCTCTTATTGGCCAGTTCCCAGCCAATGGGAGTGCAGAGTTGGGGTGAGGGCAGTCCTGCCCCCTCCCCCGCCTAGGAGCAGGACCTTCTGCTGGCCCTTTGCAGGGCACAACACGGTGTCAGAAAAGATAAGGACTAGCCTGGCCCTTGCCAATGAGACTTTTAATGGCCCGGTCATTGGTGCTGATGAGACCCACCATGACCCAGTGCCTTACATTCTGTGACCCAGTACTGGTTCGAAACCCACAGTTTGAAAACCACTGACCTAACCCAGAGCCACAGCAGCTATTAACAGGAGTTTCTGCATAAATTAATCTTAGCTTCTCAATCCCACTCTCAAGCTGCTGGAAAAACACTGGCACAGACTGAGCACATAGAATTCCTCCAGTCGTGGTCCCTAGAGTGATTTTCTTTTAAAATTCAATATAAAAAGGATACTCATTTGGGGGGGCATTTATAAAAAAAGGTATTCAAAAATAGGCACACAAATTCAAAGACACAAGCTATCACTGTCAAGGCTGAATCCCCACTCTGTCACTTCAAGTGCAGAAGGTGGGGGCCCACAAGGATTCTAAAAATTAATACTTGCCACTCCAGGCTTGTATTAAACTCCAAGGTTACAGGTTTTCTCTGACCTTGGCTTGGTAAAAGCTGCCACCACCCAAATGCAAAAAGACAAACAAACAAAAAAACCTTGGACTCAGGAAGGAGCACTTGGGAATTTCTCCCTGAGGGGTACCCTCAAGCCCTTTCACTTTCCCAGGAAGAGCTGAGAAAGAAAACAAAGGAAATTAACTGTTGCCACTAGCTAATCAAATAGCATATTCACAAACCTCTTAGGAGACCAAAAATCCAATCCTAATCTTAAAAAAGGTAAATTTTATTAAAAACAAAAAGGAAGAAAATATATTTGGAATTTAGGCTTTTGCTAGATTTTAAGAGCAATTCCAAAAGTTAAGCACCCAAAATAGCTTTCTTGGGGTTCATCTTAAAGGTTGCAACCAAACAAAAGCATCTGGTGTTAGCATAGAGGAGATCCACAAGCCAAAATAAAGAAATAAACCTGATCGCATTTATCTAAACATTCCCTAGCCAAATGATCCCTTCTCAGTATGGAAGATAATTTTTCATACCTGGTTCAAACTTCACACAGCATTCCTGCTTATAACATTGCTGCTCTATGTCCCTACAGCCCAGAGAGAACAACAGAACAAAGGGAAAGTTTCTTTCTCAATTTTAAAACAGTACTAGCCTTCCCATTGGCTTTTTTGGTCAGGTGCCCACCTTTTTTCCCCCTTTACCTGGGGGACTTTTAAACTCTTTACAGGTAAAGCAAGTAGACAACAACCACCAAGAGGGATTTTACAGCTAACTGGCTGGCTAGCTGTCCATAAAAGGGAGCTCCCCCCACTTCATTTATCACATGGGCCCACAAATGTAAAGACACATTGTTGAGACGTACTTAGCTCCCTCCCAGTGGACATCTACAGGTGTATCTACACTGCTGTAGAAGACCTGCAACTGGCCTGGGTGAGTTGACTCAGGTTCATGGGGATCAAGCTGTGGGGCTATACATTTTCAGTGTAGACACTCAGGCTCACCAAGGGCAGCTCCAGCACAAGCTCAAACATCTACACGGCAGTTTTATAGCCTCACCCTCTGAGCCCTGTGGGCCTGAGTCAGCTGACCTAGTCCAGCTGCAGGTTTTCTACAGCAGTGTGGATATACCTGTAGATGTCCACTGGGAGGGAACTAACCCAGTCTCAACAAAGAGGAGACATAGCCTGTCCTCTTGTGATATTTTGATATCCAGTGAGGTACTGGAAGTTAACAGCTCCCTTGTTAAACAAGAAGTGGGGGGAGGTAGGGAATTTTCAGGTAGAGGGTCTCAACTTTGAAATTTGCTTCCCCAAGCCTGAAGCTGGTGATCTTTACTCTCAATGAAACACTTATCTGTCAGCCAGATACTCTGAGAACTGCCAAACATCCATCAAAGGGGACCAATTTATAAGTTCTGCTGAGATGAGTAGGATATAGACTAGTGACTAACTAGTGACTCAATAGCTCATAAGCAACATCCTGAGACAGCATAAGCAGACTAAGCAATTGCTTAGGGACCTGACCTTCAAGGGGCCCTGTATTTACTTTTTATTATCATTATTATTAATAATATTGTAGAGGAGCCTAAAATATTCCTGCTTAGGCAAACACCACCTCTGACATTGACTTAAGAAAGGAATGTATCACTGTAAAGGCCAAAGTGACTCTATCCTGTGTCATCCTATTGTTACTACATATGAATCAGATTTCCCACTTAAAAAAAAATTGAAGGCAAAAAAAAATGCTGTAAATTCACTGAAGAAACAGCTATTAATTGAGGACACTGCAACATTCATTTCATCCTATTATCAATCCTTTGTATGTCTCTCTCTAAAGAGAGTACTCCAGTGGTATCTATATATATAAAAGTCAAATGGTGTATGCGTGCATGTATGTATGCGTGTATGTACGTTCCCTTACTCCTTCCACACCGTTTGAGCTAGAGATTTGAAATTTGGTACAGTTATAGGCCTTAGGGTCCTAATCAGGGTAAGGGTATGTCTTCACTACAGCAGTAGTTCGATTTCCTTTATGTCGATGTTGTGAACGCGACGGTATACAGTCGATGTTGTGTGTCTTCACTAGGCACAGCTAAGCACAGCAAGTCGACATTGTCTGTCCGCAAAACTTTTGCAGGCGTCGACATGACGAGCGTTGCACTCTGGGTACCTATCCCACAGTTCCCTGATCCCCCAGCAGGCACCATTTCGAGTGCTGCACTATGGGTAGGCATTTCCAAATTTCGCGCCCTTTTTCCGCGCCGCCCACCCCCATTACAAGCGGTGCCCTGTGGGTAGGCATCCCATAATTCGCGCCCTTTCTCCGCCGTGCTAACGCCATAGCATTGCAAGCATGGAGCCCGCTGACACCACGGCTGCAGTAATGGCTGTTGTGAGGACTTCGATCACGGTTGCTGAGTTCCTGCTGCACCATCTGCAGAGGAGGAATGCGATCCGGGGAGAACCGCGCTTTCTGGAACCCAACGACAGTGAGGAGGAGATGGATGAGGACAGCGGGGACGACAGGGACACTGACGTGCACAGCGGGGACGACAAGGACACTGACGTGCACAGCGGTGACGACATGGACACTGCCGTTTTTGCAAGTAGGGTGACTGACAATCTGTCAAAAATGGTGGCAATGGGGCAGGCTCATGCCATCGAACGCCGATTCTGGGCCAGGGAAACAAGCACGGACTGGTGGGACCGCATAGTGCTGCGGGTCTGGGATGACTCCCAGTGGCTCAGAAACTTCCGCATGCGAAAGGGCACCTTCATGGAACTTTGTGACTTGCTGTCCCCGGCCCTCCAGCGCAGGAATACCAAAATGAGAGCGGCCCTTACAGTGGAGAAGCGAGTGGCGATAGCCCTCTGGAAGCTTGCAACGCCAGACAGCTACCGGTCAGTCGCGAATCAGTTTGGGGTGGGTAGGTCTACAGTGGGCTTTGCTGTGATGCAAGTAAGCAGGGCAATCGTCGAGCGGCTGCTACACCGGGTTATAAACCTCGGAAACCTGCAAGCCACAATAGATGGCTTTGCCGCCATGGGATTCCCTAACTGTGGTGGGGCTATAGACGGGACTCATATCCCTATCCTGGCACCGGACCACGAGGCCGCTGAGTACAGAAACCGGAAGGGATATTACTCAATGGTCATGCAAGCAGTGGTTGACCACAAGGGACGTTTCGCCGACCTCTACGTCGGGTGGCCGGGAAAGCTTCATGACGCTCGAGTGTTCAGGAACTCTAGGGTTTTTAGGCAGCTGCAGCAAGGCACTTTCTTCCCCGACCAGAAAATTTCCGTGGGGGGGGGGGTCGAAATGCCGATCGTGATCATTGGGGACCCAGCCTACCCCCTAATGCCCTGGCTTATGAAGCCCTACACAGGAGCCCTGGACAGGGGTCAGGAGCTGTTCAACTACAGGCTGAGCAAGTGCAGAATGGCCGTAGAGTGTGCATTTGGCCGCTTGAAGGGGAGATGGCGTTCCTTACTGATTCGCTCAGACATCCGCGAGAGAAATATCCCCATTGTTATAGCTGCTTGCTCTGTGCTCCACAATATCTGTGAGAGCAGGGGGGAAACGTTTATGGCGGGCTGGGAGGCAGAGGCAAATTTACTTTCTGCTACTTATGAGCAGCCACACAGCAGGGAAAGTAAAAGAGCCCACCGTGAGGCCCTGCGCCTCAGGGACGCCTTGAAAGACAGTTTTATGAGTGCCTGAGATGGCGTTTGAGAATCTGCTCCCTTGCTGTGCTCTAAGCCTGCTGCCCTTGAACCCTCTTTCCCTCCCTCCTCCCCATGCTTTCCCTCCCCCCTCTCCCCTCCCCATGCTTTCCCTCCCCCCTCCCCATGCTTGCAGAGAAAATAAAATCACTGTTTGAACAATCATGGTTCCTTTATTGGTTACTCGGAAATACAAATACAGGGGATCACTGTCCTGGTATCCTGGAGGGAAACCGGCAGTCGCAGTGGGGGAGGAGCGGGCAAAGGAGGGGGGGTGGGAAGGGTGGAGAGGAGGGGTTGGCAAGACTCAGCAGCTTTCAAAAGTGTTCCGAGAATGTCAGCCTGCTGCTGCTGCTGCTGCTTCTGCTGGCTTGTGGGGTGGAGTGGAGCGGCCCACGGAGCTTGCCCCCCCGTGTTCTCAACCCGCGTCTGGGTGGGGAAGCTATGGGAGTTGGGGAGGGGGGGAGGTGGTTACACAGGGGCTGCAGAGGTGGTCTTTGGGCATGCTGCAGCTCCACCAGAGATCGCAGCATGTCGCTCTGGTCCTCCATTATGCGGAGGAAAGCATCCATGCGTCTTTCCTCACGCTCTTCCCTCTTTTGTTCAGCAGCTCTCCATTCCTGCCTCTCTCGATTCCTTGCCTCTCTCTCTCGATCCCTTGCCTCTCTCTCTCGCTTCCTTTCCTCTCTCTCTTGATCCCTTGCCTGAATCTCTCGATCCCTTGCCTGAATCTCTCGATCCCTTGACTCTATCATTCTTTCCCTCCAGTCCGTCTGGCGGGCTGCCTCAGCGCGCGAGTTCTCCACGAGTTCAGTGAACATCTCATCGCGCGTTCGCGTTTTCTTTTTACGCTTTCTTATCTGCGGTGCACGGCGGGAGGAGGAGGCCGGGGGATTGTGACATACTTGTTGTTCATCTGTGGGCGAGTGTGGGAAAAGAAAGTTTGAAAGTTATGAGACAGATACATTCAAGGTTAGGAGGCAGATGCAGTCTCGGACTGTACACAATGGGAGTAGTATGCCATTTGCAACCTCAGTATTCAGAGGCCTGATATGATTTCTGTACAAGGTCATGTTGTTCACCTAAAAGTGACTGACAAGCTCTCAGAAAAGTCAGAGCATCTCAGACACATATGCGTGCCTCAGCCCAAGACGGCTTCTGAAATCACCGTGCAGCCGGCCATGGTAAGTTAAAAGTGGCGCTTGCATACTGTAGAGTAACCCCGCCCCCTTCCCCCCACCGCGTGGCTGGCTCCCAGTGAAACCGCAAACTGCAAAGCAAATGCCAAAAAAACTCTCGCTAAGGGCTAAGGTCTTTTTGGGGCTCTTCAGACCGCGTGCAGACTGCTCAGATTCCCTGCTAGCTACCGCTACGGGCTGGGGGAGGGGGGGCTGGTTCCGCGTTGGCTGTGAAGCGGAAGCAACGGCGTGCAGACTGCTCGGATTCCCTGCCAGCCAACGCTACGGGCCGGGTGGGGGGGGGGGGTTGGGTCCGCGTTGGCTGTGAAGCTAAAGCAACGGCGTGCACACTGCTCGGATTCCCTGCCAGCTAACGCTACGGGCTGGGGGGGGGCGGCGGTCAGCGTTCGTGGCGGGGGGGGTGTGCGGTTCGTCGGTCCTCAGCAGAAAAGAGTACTTTGCAGCTGGGACTCTTTATCTCCCGACTAATTGCAGTCCGTATCTCAAACAGGCAACCCTGAATGACATCACTTTGCTGAGAATTTCTCGGAGAGATAGGGAGCGCATGCTCCTTGAGTCCATGCAAAGTCCTGGTCCATACGCCGCAATGCTAGCCTGCTCAATGATACCAGACAACCTACTACTTTCGTGGCGTGGGTTGGTGTCCTATCACGGGGGACCACATAAGGCAGCTCTCCCCAGAAATCTGCTGCGCTGGATTCATCGCTACCTCCTGGATAGCTTCATTGAGATGTCCGCGGAGGACTTCCGGTCAATCCCGGAGTATATTGACAAACTCTTTGAGTAGAAATTGACCAGCAGTGAAAGCACGCTAAGTCCTTAGGGCAAGTTACTCATTAATAAATGCTTCCTTTACAAAATCACGCGTCATGTAATCCCTTAAAAAAGAAACACTTACCCCCCTGGGAGGCTTGGGAGGGTACTGGGTCCAGGGTGACAAACAGCTCCTGGCTCTCTGGGAACACGGGTTCTCCGCTGGGCTCCTGCTGCTCCGTGAGATGTTCATCTTCCTCATGGTCGTCCTCCTCGGAATCAGTCTCCTCCCTGACGATGATCCCATCGGTGGAGTCCACGCAGACCGGCACGATGGTGGTGGGGGCGCCCCCCATTATCGCATTTAGTTCATTATAGAACCTGCATGTCCGTGGCGCGCCCCCTGATCGTCCGTTTGCCTCCTTGGCTTTCTGGAACGATTGCCGCAGCTCCTTAATTTTCACGCGGCACTGTGTGGTGTCCCTGTTGTGTCCCCTTTCTAGCATGGCCTTGGAGACTCTTCCATAGGTGTTGGCATTCCGTTTGTTGTTGCGGAGTTCCAACATCACGGATTCCTCTCCCCAGATAGCGATGAGATCCAGCACCTCACGAGTGGACCATGCTGGAGCTCTTCTCCTCTGGCTGGTCTCCAGGGTAGATGAGCTCATCATGGATTCCTGTGATGCTGAGCTCTGCATGGCGGCTAGTGCTGCTGATTGCTCTGAATGGCGACTGACCAGTTCAGGTGAGCTGGCCACGCTGACCAAACAGGAAATGGCATTCAAATGTTCCCGGGTCTTATCTACCTGGCCAGAGCAGCGAGTTCAGAGTGCAGTGCAGAGCGGTCACAGTGGAGCAGTAGTGAGGCAGTCCAGAGCGGTCAGAATGGAGCATTGTGGGACAGCCTCTGGAGGCTATTAATGTCGGGTTCCGTCTTCACTAGCCCACGGTCGAGCTTGGAACGTCGAGATTAGCCTTATGTCACTGGTTAGGCTGGAGTGCCAAGATCGATCTTTAGGGCCCTTTACATCGACGTTAAGGGCATGTATGTGAAGACAGGTACAGGTTTATTTCGACCTAACATCGTTAACATCGATTTAAAGTGGTAGTGAAGACATGCCCTAAGAGTCGACATTTTTTCAAATCTCACCTCTGACGCCCCCCAGGGGTGAAATTATTTAAAGGCCAATCACATCAGCTGGGCAGCTGCTGTTCTCTGTGACATAGTTATGATGTCATAATACCCCCCTCCAACAGACCCCGTACTCGCTCAGCTCTCTGCCCCCTCCCCCCTCCAACGGACCCCGCACTCACTCAGCTCTCTGCCCCCTCCTCCCTCCAATGGACCCCGCACTCGCTCAGCTCTCTGCCCCCTCCTCCCTCCAACGGACCCCGCACTCGCTCTGCTCTCTGCTCCCTCCCCATGTCTGACGGACCCGAGTTGGGTTTGGTTGGAGGGTAAGTGAGGTAGGGGTGTCGGGTTTGGTCGGGGGGTGAGGTGGGGGTGTCGGGTTTGGTTGGGGGGGTAAGTGAGTCGGGGGTGTCGGGTTTGGTTGGGGGGGTAAGTGAGTCGGGGGTGTTGGGTTTGGTCTGGGGGGGTGAGGAGGAGGGTCGGGGTTGGTCGAGGGGTAAGTGAGGTGTGGGTGTCGGGTTTGTTTGTGGTGGTAGGTAGGGGTGTCGGGTTTGGTTGGGGGGGAAAGTGAGATGGGTGTGTCAGGTTTGGTCTACGGGGGGGTGTTGGTCAGGGGGTGTTGGGGTTTGTAGGGGGGTGACATGGGGGTGTTGGGTTTGGGTGGGGGGTGAAAATGTGAGTCGGGGTTGGTCAAGGGGTAAGTGAGGTGGGGGTGTCGGGTTTGGTCAGGGGGTGAGGTGGGGATGTCAGGTTTGCTCTCTGCCCCCTCCCCCCTCCAACGGACCCCGCACTCACTCAGCTCTCTGCCCCCTCCCCACCTCCGACGGACCCGAGCAACGCCGGGTATTTTTGCTAGTAAGATATAAGACACAACATAGGAATGGTCATGTGACTTAAGAGCAGTGCTTAACCTGATGATATATAATAGCCTGAGACCAGCACAGATGTTGGTAAGGCTACGAGTGCATGATTTCAGCATACTGATGTAAGCAGTGTCAGGGAATTGCAGGAATTGCAATGACTTTGCAGTGTCAGTATGGGTGACATCCAGTGGTGAGTTGCAGAAATTGCAGTAGCTTTTGGAAAATAACACCTGATTTCCTTAGACACACCCACCGCACCTGGCCTGCATTCTAACAGCCAAAATGATCACTTTGGCTACTGTGGGACCCCCAGTTTCTGTAGTATTGGGGCAAGAATGATAGAGTGCTGATTAACATGTTTATGTGAATGAGGGTTTGGGACATTGATTTGGCCTTTGGCACGCTGGAGGGACTCGCCATCAACTAGGTAGCACTCGCTAAACAAGGGACAGGGGTTCCAAAACCCACTGAATTGAGAGAGGCTATAGATAGGTTCCTAGACCTTGTGGTCAGGGACTTGTCTGAGGGCCTCACAGGCCTATTGCACCTGGCCTCTCTCCCCTGTGGAATGTTAGAGCTGACTTTTGCTTCCATTAGGAGTCTAACTTCAGCTTACTGAGCTGAAGTTGCTTTGGGTCTGGTGGTGCTTCTGCACTAAGGCCCCCCACTATGAGCTGAAATTACTCAAGAGCTGAAATCACTTAAGAGCTGAAAAATCACTGAGCTTTATCTTCAGTGGGGGGCCCTGAGCAGTTCCTGAGACCGCTGGCAGAGCAGTTCCGGTGCCGGCGAGTGGACCCGTTCCAGAGACCGCTGGCAGAGCAGTTCCGGTGCCGGCGAGTGGACCCGTTCCGGAGACCGCTGGCAGAGCAGCTCTGGTGCCGGTGAGTGGACCCGTTCCAGAGACCGCTGCCAGAGCAGTTCCTGTGCCAGCGAGTGGACCTGTTCCTGAGACAGCTGCCAGAGCAGTTCCTGCGTCGGCTAGCAGGGCGGCTAGTGGAGTGAACAGCACGACTGGAGAGGCGGGGCAGTCGGCCTCTGACCACGTAAGGTGCCCCATAACCTGCCCCCCCCACCTCGGTGGGGAGGTACAACTCCGCTATGAACTTTTGAACTCTGCTGGGGCTGTTGGACTTTGGGGACTTTGGGGCTTGTGGGACTCAAGAACCCAAGGGAAAGGACACTGCCCATTGGCGTGTGAGTGTGTGTGTGTGTGTGTGTGGGGATTCTGGTTCATGGTTTGGGTTGTGACTTTTGTTTGTGGTATTTACCCAATAATATGCCACAGTGTTTCTCTCTGTCATTAAATGGGTTTTGGTACACTCAGACTCGGTGCTTGCGAGAGGGGAAGTATTGCCTCTTAGAGGCGCCCAGAAGGGTGGTATATTGTTGTCCCAGGTCACTGGGTGGGGGCTTGAGCCGGTTTTGTATTGTGTCCTTAGAATGGAACCCCTGGATACTGAACCCGGCCCTTGTTGCTGCCAACTCTGATGGGCAGAAGGGTTACATTTTGGGGGCTCGTCCGGGATCCTCTGGGTTAGTACCACTCGCAAGCACCTGGTAAGTGATCCAGTACATTGGGAAACATTTGTGTTTATATGTTGAGGAAATTACTGTTTGTGTAATGGCTAATATGTCAGGTTTGTTGGGCCCTGGCTCTGCAGCCCCTAGCTCAGGGGCTGCAGCCTCGGCTGATGACTGGGCAAAAGACCTGGGGCAAACACTCGGGAGGATCCTGCTGTCCTATGCTATGTCTAACTCTGGTCGTAAGTTAAGGTCATTTACGGGGGAAGAGGAGTTTGAACCCTGGTTAGAGCATACCACTGAAATGCTGCAGGAGTGGGCCGTACCAGATGTAGAAAAGCAAAGATGTCTAATCGAGAGCCTTGGGGGCCCAGCCTTAGATGTGATTCGCACTTTGAAGCTCATTGACCCTACGGTCAGAGTGAAGGACTGCCTAACGGCCCTTGGTCACACCTTTGGAAGCGTAGAGAGCCCTGAAGACAGCTACTGCAAGTTCCTTAATTCCCGACAGCAAAGAGGTGAGAAGGCTTCAGCCTATATACAGAGGCTGGAGAGATTACTTCAGAGAGCTGTCCTAAGGGGAGCAGTGACTACTGAGCAGATGGATCTGACTAGATTGGCTCAATTCGTAAGAGGAACCCAGTATCAAAATCCCATCTTACTTCACCTCCGGTTAAAAGAACAACAGGAACATCCCCCAAGTTATTCCCAGCTGATAAAAGAGGTCAGAGAGGAGGAAGAACGGCAGGCTGCCAGCGAGTCTTGGGAGGCCCAAACATTGGAACCAGCCAGCACAACACCACTACAAAAAGCTAGTGTACTGATGGTGAGCACCCAAGAGGAGCTTGCCCAACAACTTCAGGTCCTGACGGAACGGATAACTGAGCTTCAAAGAACCATTAACCGAGCTAAGACTTCCCAGAATGAGAAGCCTCCATCTGTGGCAGTGGAGAAGCCAGAATTTAGAGCAACCATCCCACTCAGGCACAGCAGAAAAGGGAAATTCTTCTGCTACCGATGTGGTCAGGATGGCCACAGTGCTGCCAGGTGCCATAATGAAGAAAATCCCTCCATAGTGTACAGAAAGCTGAGGAGCAGCTGGAAAAGATCTGGTAATTGTCAAAGCGTCCAGGGATGTGGACCACCCAGGGCTGCAGGATTTGAGGATTCCCACAGGAAAGTCTGTCCATCTGGGATCCCCACAGGACTGATAGGGCCTCGAGCAGAGGTCATGGTGAGGATTGAAGGGGTGGAGTGTAAAGCAGTGCTTGACACTGGATCTCAAGTGACTATTATATTTCAATCATTCTACCAACACATGCTTAGGCACCTGCCTATACAGCCACTGACTGGCCTGGGCCTATGTGGCCTCAGCATGGATGAATACCCCTACCAAGAATATGTCATAGTGCACCTGGAATTTCCAGAGGAGGTTGCAGGGGTAAAAGAAGCAGTAGACACAGCTGCCCTAATATGCCCTGACCCTAAAGGGACCTCTGAGGTGTCCGCGCTGATAGGGACAAACTCCAGCCTTTTCAAGGTACTCGCGGATTACTGCAGACGACAGGCTGGGGACCAATACCTGAATACCCTAATGATCCATACGCTTTGTGCTGAAGCCTATAGAAAAATTGAGAGTGCTAAAAAGGAGACATCTGAGCTGCCAATTGGCGCATTGAAGTACGCGGGCGCAACCCCCTTAGTACTCCATGCCAGGACAGAGCAAGAAGTGCTTGTCATAAGCACCTGGCTGAGAGGCGGCAAAGGGGCATTGGCAATGCTCGAGCAGTCAGCGGAAGGAGAACTTCCTGAAGGAGTGCTGGTCCCCAGTGGAGTCATAACCCTGCCTGCTGGAGCCCAGGAAAAGGTGACTATACTGGTTGCTAATGAAACAAGTCGTGATGTTGTTGTGAAGCAAGGACAAAAGATAGCAGACCTCTTTGAGCCTGAGTCGATTGTGACACCCCGATGTGAAACTCAGAGTCTGGCAATAGACCCCGAAAAGTTTGACTTTGGAGATTCACCATTGTCCGAGGAGTGAAAAGATCGTTTAAGGAAGAAACTTGGTGAAAGATCCAAAGTGTTCTCACTGCATGAGTGGGATGTGGGACGTGCCAAAGGAGTAGAGCACCACATCAGGCTACATGACCCTCGACCCTTTAGGGAGAGATCGAGGAGGATTGCCCTCTCTGAGATGGAAGATGTGCGACATCATCTTCAAGAGCTAGCTGCAAATGGCATCATTACAGAGTCCCGCAGCCCATATGCCTCACCCATTGTGATAGCCCGTAAAAAGAATGGAAAAGTCCGGATGTGCATTGACTACCGCACCCTAAACAGCCGTACTGTGGTTGACCAGTACACTATGCCTAGAGTCCAAGATGCCCTAGATTGTTTGCTGGGAAGCCAGTGGTTCTCTGTGTTGGATCTCCGGAGTAAATACTACCAGATCCCCCTGGGAGAGAAAGATAAGGAGAAGACAGCCTTCATCTGCCCATTAGGGTTTTATCAGTTTGAACGCATGCCCCAGGGGATTTCAGGGGCACCTGCCACATTTCAACGTCTTATGGAAAAAGTAGTGGGAGACATGAATTTACTACAAGTTTTGGTTTATTTGGATGACCTGATTGTGTTTGGAAGAACATTGGAGGAGCATGAAGAAAGACTACTTAAAGTGCTCGATAGGTTGGAGGACTATGGTTTGAAGCTCTCAATAGACAAATGCCAGTTCTGCCGAACCTCAGTGAAGTATGTGGGGCACATCGTGTCCCAAGAGGGCGTGAGCACTGATCCCAATAAAATAGAAGCACTCACTACCTGGCCTCATCCAAGTAACTACAGAGAACTCAAGACCTTCCTTGGATTTAGTGGCTACTACCGCAGATTTGTTAAGAACTATGCTACAATTGTAAAGCCTCTGAACGATCTTACCCGGGGATACCAGTCCGGAAAAAACAAATCTAAAACCAAGAACAAGGGGAAGCCCACAAAGCCTCCTGTGCAGAGACACTATGGCCCCTTTGCACCGTTTGGGCCACGGTGGGATGAAAGATGTGAGAGGGCATTTCAAAAAATCATTGCTTGCCTAACGCATGCTCCAGTCTTGGTCTTTGCTGACCCCAGCAAACCGTTTATCCTGCATACTGATGCCAGTTTGGAGGGTCTGGAAGCAGTACTGTACCAGGAAGTGGAAGGTAAACGTAAACCTGTAGCCTTTGCCAGCCAAGGACTGTCTGACAGTGAAACTCGCTATCCCATCCACAAGCTGGAGTTCTTGGCCTTAAAATGGGCCATCACCGAGAAATTTCGAAACTATCTGTATGGTGCTCAGTTCCAGGTGTGGACAGACAACAACCCATTAACTTATGTGTTGACAAGTGCTAAGCTAGATGCTACAAGGCAGAAATGGGTGGCGGCCTTGGCTAGCTATAAGTTCAGCATTCAATACCGCTCAGGGAGAAGCAATGTAGATGCAGACGCACTGTCCAGGCGTCCGCAGGCACCAGAAGTTGCTGTGATACCCACGGATGGAGTGAGAGCTATTTGCAGTGTGAGTCGCCGAGGGCCAGAGACCCATGAGAGCTGTCATGGATGTGTTGCAGAAGCGTTGGGCCTGCCCCCGGAATGCGTGCCCTCCGCTGCAGTGAACTATACTGCATTAAACCAAACTCCCTTGCCCATGCTCAATGTGGCTGACTGGCAAGAAGCCCAGCTGCAAGATACTGACATTCGTGATACACTACTTGCCAAAAGGGAGGGGCGAAGCCCGGCTGCAGTGGTCACACCTACCCTGGAGGGTAAACTATTGTTGAGAGAGTGGACCAAACTAAAACTGATTCAAGGAGTACTACACCGAGTGACTATGGACCCTTTACAGAAACAGCGAGCACAGCTAGTGTTGCCAAAAGAGTACCGAGCCCTGACCATGAGGGCACTGCATGATGACTTTGGACATTTAGGGATGGAGAGGACCCTGGAACTTATTCGTAGCAGGTTCTATTGGCCCCGGATGGCTGAAGATGTTCGCAGGAAATGTGAGACATGCGCTCAATGTGTCCAAAGGAAAACTCTGCCCACAAGGGCTGCATATCTCAAGAACATCACCAGCAGCAAACCATTAGAACTGGTATGCATTGATTTCTTGTCTCTCGAAGTAGACAGGAAGAATGTCGGAAACATCCTAGTAGTGACTGACCATTTTACACGGTATGCACAGGCATATCCCACCCGAGATCAGAGAGCCACCACTGTCGCTCGAGTACTGTGGGAGAAATATTTCTCAGTCTATGGATTCCCGGCCCGAATACACTCAGATCAGGGGCGAGACTTTGAGAGTCACCTTCTGAAGGAGGTACTGAAAATAGCGGGAATTAAAAAGTCTAGGACAACACCTTACCATCCGCAGGGTGATCCCCAGCCAGAGAGGTTCAACCGAACCCTATTAGATATGCTGGGGACTTTGCGACCAGAGCAGAAGGCAAACTGGAGCCAGCATGTGGCATTTCTGGTGCATGCCTACAACGCCACCAGGAATGATGCTACGGGAGTCACCCCATATCTCTTGATGTTTGGGCGAGAACCCAGATTACCCATAGACCTGTGCTTTGGTGTATCAGAGGATGGAGATAGCTATGAAACCCATCAGCAATATGTAGCCCGGCTAAGAGAAAAGCTGCAGGATGCTTATCGCCTAGCTACATCTGCCGCTAGGAAGAATGCAGACCGCAACAAACATCAATATGATGCGAGGGTACGTTTACAGGAGCTCCAGTCAGGGGACAGAGTCCTGCTGCGAAATCTGGGTATTGCTGGCAAACACAAGATAGCTGACAGATGGAAGGCAATACCCTACCTAGTGATGGAAAAACTGGGAGATCTGCCGGTCTACAAGATCAAACCTGAAGAGGGTCCAGGGCAAATAAAGACAGTGCATAGAAACCTATTGCTCCCTGTGGGGGAATTGGTAGGCACCCCTTATGAGATGGGCCAGGACAGGGCAGCCGGGCAGAATAGAAGTGCTAGGCCAAAGCCGCCCTCCAACGGGGCCCACGGGCATTCTGAAGATAACCTACCCCTAGCCAGCATGTCGGAGAGTGAGGCCGAGGAGGAAGACACGACCAGGGCGTATCCCAGAATGGAAACAAGACTTCAGTCTCCATCAGCTGAGCTGATAGAGAGCTCTCCCTCCTCAGCCCTAAACCCTGTGGCGGAGGTATTTCGGCCAGTTACAGGCACCCCTGAGCCGCTGGTGGGACCCCCCTGTGATGACGCACACAGTTTACTGGACAATGGAGACATCGAGGGGGAGGGGGCCCTAGGCACAATAGACTTTCCACTACCGGAACCAGAGATGCAGAGGCCTGGGCCAGTAGCCGAGGGATCCTCAAAGGAAACCTCCCCATCCGTCACTCAAGAAGGTGTTCCCCCCACTCCTGCAACAGAGACTCTCAATAGAAGGGACAGGGTAATAAGACCCGTACAACGGCTAACCTATGATGCACCCGGGGTGGTTAGTGAGAAGCCCATACACTTAGCACACAGGCTTGTGGAAGTTAAAATGGGCTTTCTGAGGCCCTTTGGAGAAAACCAATAAGTCGGTATGATAGGGAGTGGGGTTTGTCGGGACGACAAATTTTGGCTGGGGGGAGGATGTAAGCAGTGTCAGGGAATTGCAGGAATTGCAATGATTTTGCAGTGTCAGTATGGGTGACATCCAGTGGTGAGTTGCAGAAATTGCAGTAGCTTTTGGAAAATAACACCTGATTTCCTTAGACACACCCACCGCACCTGGCCTGCATTCTAACAGCCAAAATGATCACTTTGGCTACTGTGGGACCCCCAGTTTCTGTAGTATTGGGGCAAGAATGATAGAGTGCTGATTAACATGTTTATGTGAATGAGGGTTTGGGACATTGATTTGGCCTTTGGCACGCTGGAGGGACTCGCCATCAACTAGGTAGCACTCGCTAAACAAGGGACAGGGGTTCCAAAACCCACTGAATTGAGAGAGGCTATAGATAGGTTCCTAGACCTTGTGGTCAGGGACTTGTCTGAGGGCCTCACAGGCCTATTGCACCTGGCCTCTCTCCCCTGTGGAATGTTAGAGCTGACTTTTGCTTCCATTAGGAGTCTAACTTCAGCTTACTGAGCTGAAGTTGCTTTGGGTCTGGTGGTGCTTCTGCACTAAGGCCCCCCACTATGAGCTGAAATCACTCAAGAGCTGAAATCACTTAAGAGCTGAAAAATCACTGAGCTTTATCTTCAGTGGGGGCCCCTGAGCAGTTCCTGAGACCGCTGGCAGAGCAGTTCCGGTGCCGGCGAGTGGACCCGTTCCAGAGACCGCTGGCAGAGCAGTTCCGGTGCCGGCGAGTGGACCCGTTCCAGAGACCGCTGGCAGAGCAGCTCTGGTGCCGGTGAGTGGACCCGTTCCAGAGACTGCTGCCAGAGCAGTTCCTGTGCCAGCGAGTGGACCCATTCCTGAGACTGCTGCCAGAGCAGTTCCGGTGCCAGCGAGTGGACCTGTTCCTGAGACAGCTGCCAGAGCAGTTCCTGCGTCGGCTAGCAGGGCGGCTAGTGGAGTGAACAGCACGACTGGAGAGGCGGGGCAGTCGGCCTCTGACCACGTAAGGTGCCCCATAACCTGCCCCCCCCCCACCTCGGTGGGGAGGTACAACTCCGCTATGAACTTTTGAACTCTGCTGGGGCTGTTGGACTTTGGGGACTTTGGGGGACTTTGGGGCTTGTGGGACTCAAGAACCCAAGGGAAAGGACACTGCCCATTGGCGTGTGAGTGTGTGTGTGTGTGTGTGTGGGGATTCTGGTTCATGGTTTGGGTTGTGACTTTTGTTTGTGGTATTTACCCAATAATATGCCACAGTGTTTCTCTCTGTCATTAAATGGGTTTTGGTACACTCAGACTCGGTGCTTGCGAGAGGGGAAGTATTGCCTCTTAGAGGCGCCCAGAAGGGTGGTATATTGTTGTCCCAGGTCACTGGGTGGGGGCTTGAGCCGGTTTTGTATTGTGTCCTTAGAATGGAACCCCTGGATACTGAACCCGGCCCTTGTTGCTGCCAACTCTGATGGGCAGAAGGGTTACACTATTACTATGCAGAAAATTTCGCTCAAATGCTACAAAAATGTAATCAGAAAACTCCCACTTTTTATCACTCAGAAGGCCAATGTTCCAGAGACCAAAACTTTTGGAAAGAGATTTGTGAAGTAGCATACAGCATATCCCCAATTCTTCTCTTGTTGGATCTCATGCTTTATCCTCCTGGCACTGGCATGGACAATGACACTACAGCACTTACAAGAAATGTATTCTATTCCTATTAGTACTAGCTAGAAAGTGCGTACTCAAGGGTTGGACCACAGCACGTTGTTCATCCTTGGATAAGGACAGACCTACATTGGTTTCCTAGGCAAATAAATAAATAAAGCCTTGAATAAGGAATTCTGCAGAGCAGCAAATATGCATCTCTCGACTGTAGCAGAACATTGCAGAATTGATGCTTTATCTTCAACTGTTACATTCAACATTACTGACCAAAATAGTATAACTAACTAAAACAATTATCTTATGTTCTATTCAAGTGTTTAAAACCCCTCCCCCAATCAAATTGCCTACAGTAGAACCTGTTTATATAGGGAAATTGGTTAGAAGGAAACTGATTATGATGTAATGAAAATTCCAAGTGGCTTCAATCCATTAGGATGGACTTTCATGCTTCTCAAGCCTTGTCTACACTAAGATAATTACCTGTTGCTAATAGTAGGTGTCAACATAAAGTACAGGCAAACTGTGGCCAAATATAGTTTTGCTCCAAGTGTAGCAATGACAAACACTTCTCAACACCACTTCAAATACATGGATATAACCCTGTTCTGAGTACACCTTTATTTTGGAAATGACTTGTCACATAGGATTTATCTATGCAAATAATACAAATGACACTTTTTTAAAATGGCTCAAATTCATCTGGTATAACCCCTTTCAAGTTAATGGAGTTGCATCTGGGAAGGAATTTGTCCAGTATGTTTTTCATTTTTCAATTTATCTGTATTGTGAGGCAAACACATCACATGAAGTGAGATAGAAAATTAATTAAGACCACATAACAGGTTAAGGCGTTACTTCTGGGCCTGATCCCCAGAGGATTAAACTGGTGTCTCAATAGAGCTATGCTGCTTTATTGCAGATGAGGATCTCATTCCTAATCTAACATGGGTTACCATGTACCTTGAAAAGAAATCTTCTGCCAGGACCAAACACGCATCCATAGCATTGGATTTTTCAAGTTGCAAGATGACGCACATTCATGTTCTTGAGATTAAAATAGAGCTCTTAGTCTGATTCCCATCTAGTCAAGCTCCTAATGAACAGAAAGCATGAACAGGAGGAGAAAAGCAGAGAAACACAGGAGTAAGAATAGGTCAAGCTCACCAGCACACCTTTGATATTTGTCTTCAAGTTTTACAATGCTGCCTTTTAGCACAGTATGGATGTGAAATTGCGTGTAATTTCTGCCAAAGGCTAGGGCTTCTCTCTTGTGGCTAAGGAACCAAAATTTAGCTCCACTGCCTCTGTTGTAAAGGATGCCAGGAAAATGTCTTTTAAAAAACTGAATCTCATTTTCAAACCTTCCTTGCCGCTTGACAAAAGCTAAGCAGTCAGGTGCAGTGACTCACTCATTCTGACATTTTTGGAGAGAATGCTGTCTTTTATAATAACATTGATACTCCCGCAGTGATGTCTCAACACTGGCCAATTTAGAAAAGAAACATGTAGTGCAAGGTTGAAAAGTTATAGGCCAGCCAAAGAAATTAGAGATCATGGGACCATGAAAGAAGTACAACCTTTAAAATAAAATAAAATAAATAACCATAAAAAACAAAATCAGAAACTTTCTAAAGGCCAGGAATTTAATTTGAATTCTTCCTTTACATACTGTACAAATATAAACTTCACTGCAAAGGCCACTGAGGGGGTTCTGAATAGTTTCCCTCCAGAGGTCATGTTAATCTATATTGAATGGAAGGAAAGGAGAGGAAATCTTCCATTCACTTTTTGAAAGCTGTCAGGCTTCTTCAGATTCCAATATTGCCATTGTCTGACCAGTACCCTTCTTAACTTATTCTCCCCACAGTCTGCAATGCCTCTGCAGCCTAGTGAGTGTGAAATTAAATTATGAAATATTTTATTATTTGTGGTTGTTGCATTCTGCTCCATCCTCATTCATTTCTAATCCTTTCTCAGTCTCCTGTTATTTTTTTTCTGGTGGAGACAAGGGAGAAGGGGGGAAAAACAATGCCTATGATAAAATACATATATTTATCCAGTATTAAATAGGCTGATGTTTGCATCCCAGTTGGATTTTAGGATTCTGATTTGAGACTACCTCAGCTAGATTTTCTGACATCAAGTCCTTTTCATAATCCCTAAGCCACAAAGCATCCTAATTTTTTAAAAAGACTTTAATATCATGTGTACCTAAGATTAATTTTATCTAAAATAGTTATAATCTAATTAAGAACTTTCAGTTTCTAAATAAAGGAGATTTTAATACCTGCTATGGCAAGGGACTTCCAAAAACACCATAGAACTGAGGTTTTGTGCTCTCCTGTTTTCTCTGTAGCAGCAGATAACTAACAAATATTATTTGCTGATGCAATATACATAAACCAAGTTGCTTTGGCACAAGAAGGTGTTATATAAATTTAAATTATTAGGCAGACACCTTAAGTGCAGTTCCACTTAAACAGGAAAAAACATATTGTTTCCCAATGGAATATTGAACAGATAGGAGAAAAAATTATATTTTTAAGTTTAATCTCTTCTGAGTATAAGAAAATTTTAAAAAAGGAAAAGTTTAAGACTTGATCCTACTGTGTACTTGACTCTGCCTTTCAGGATCTGAGACTAACTGATTTAAGCACTTAATCAACTCAATCAAGAACTCCATATGGTACTTTGCTGATAGTCACCTGGGTTGCTCCATAAGTATTTCCTTTTTTGTGTGAGAACTCCATTAAGTACCTCTTGACTCTCAGAGAGTGCAGGGAATTTTAAACATCCCTTTCCCCCCCCCATGATCTCCCTTTTCCCCTCCATGTTTCAAGATTACTCCAGTTAATTACACACATGAAGAGTCTGTAAACCAGAAAAAAAGAGGGAGGGGAATCAACCTCCCAGCACCCATCATCTATCTACTGCTAGTGATCCTTGTTTCCTTTTCTTTGGAATTCTGCCACCTGAGCCAGATAATTACTGGACATAATAATTGTAGCAAGCCATAAAGTC
Source organism: Sternotherus odoratus (assembly GCA_032164245.1). Taxonomy (NCBI): domain Eukaryota; kingdom Metazoa; phylum Chordata; order Testudines; family Kinosternidae; genus Sternotherus; species Sternotherus odoratus. The sequence continues at coordinate 36,149,284 of JAVMKO010000009.1, read as the reverse complement.
CACATAAATGTGATCTGACTCACTAAGTAGTGACTCCCATGCTGTGCAACTTTTCTACCAATGCCTGAGAAACTTTCACAGAAGCTGTTGCATCTGCTCTACACTGCATAAGGGTAAATATGGCAGAGGTAGGGGGCTTCTGAAGTTGTGGCAGATTTGTTTGTTTCTGCGTTAAGCCCTAAATGAACAACTGAATTAGCTTAGAACAGAAAATATTGTCAATGAGCATTCCCCATGGCTTCTGATGAGATGGCCACTCCTAAATCCTCAAAGAGGTAGAAGGGAATTTATCCTGATTTGACTCCTAATAGTGTTATTAGGGCTGTCTACACTTAGCGCTGCAGCAACACAGCTGTACTGGTGCCTCTGCAGCATGTGCGGTGAAGATTCTCTATGCCGACGGGAGAGCGGCATAAACTCCAGGAGTGGCATAGCTATGTCAGTGGGAAGGCTTCTCCCATTAACATAGCAGTGTGCACACTAACGCTTATGTCGCTCCTGGGGGAATGGGGATGGAATACTGACATTCCTGAGTGACATAAATTTTGCTGACATAGGCAGTAGTGTAGGCATAGTCTAAAAATCTTATAGCTAAAACTGCACAATGCTCTAACAAAGTACCTCTGAGATATTGATATCAAGAACACCAATGCCTATAAAGTATTAATAAATTATAATGACATGCTAACTAATCTTCTTACACACGCTTAAGGCAATTTTCCCCTCATTTTCTGCATCTCACAAATGTCTGTTTCACCTAAACAAGAAGAATGAGCCGGTGAACTCCAGAGCTCATAACTCATTTTTAAAGTGGAAAAATGGAATTTTCCCCAAATCTCCGCTTACTAATGTTTTGTGAAATGAACTGTTCAAAACTATCCATCTGAGAAAAAAGACTGAAAGTCCTCCTCCTCGTCCTCCAGAAGTGGCATAATAAATGCATGGCTGGTTCCTCATGGGATGTGCATGAGAACTTGGGTTCTGTTTCTTAATACATAGATTTTGTGGGCATCCATTATGCATTCTGTTCACATGGACTTAGCAGCTTTTTCTTTTTTGCCTTCATCCTTTTGACTGTGGCTTTTATACCAGGAAACAAGAATGAGAAGCGGACAAAATCTGAGACAAACAGGACGAAAATTGTTCTTTGTTCAGGTCACAGACAATAAAGACTGATTGCAAACTCTTTTCTTAGGCAAAATGCCACAAATGGGAATTTTGCCTGAGTAAGAAATGCAAGACTGTGTTCCTAAACTTTACAGAGTATACAGTTATCAACCCTTTAAGGTTAGCCATAAATTTTTGGGTTAACATTTTCCAGCCCAGGAGCCCACAGCTAGGCACCTAACTCCACATTTAGGTGCCTCAGTGGAAGTGTCCTGATTTCCAGAGATGCTGAACACCTTTACCCTTCTGGAGGGAAAGGCGGGGGATTGCAGGTGCTCCGTACTGCTAGGCAACAGGCTCAGGGCTCCTCAAAGCTATTTCAACGCCTGTCCTGAAATGTGACAAGTGCCTTCTGTGTTGTCAACTGCTGTGGACCTCAGTGGGAGAAAAGGGCACTCAGGCCCTGCAAGAGCTAGTGATAAACATTACAGAACTGTGGATACAAGGGGAAGTGAGACATGTTAATAGTTAATGGAGAACCTTTCCAAAACTGTCCTTGGTGCTACATACTATAAACCTATCATGATACCATTGAATAGTCTAAAGTCCAAGACACTGAAGGAGGTCAGGTGGATGCACTAATCTGCCCCGTCGCAGCCCTGCCCTTAAACTTCTCTGCTTATGAGGGTCACCCATTTTTCTTGCTGCTTTATCCTCCTCACCTCGCATGCTCCATGAATGCAACTGCTTTCACAGTCTGTCAGCAATGCTCTTTAATCAGCTGGTGGGGTTAGCTGCAAGACACTCCTGTTCCTTTTGAGGGCAGAATGCTTTGCCTCCTTAATGCGCCTGCAGACCTTGCTATCCAGGGAGCATAAGACTGACTAAAGGAACTGAGCTCAGGGCTTCTGAATGACAATGAAGAGCACTGTGACCTTTTAGTTAACCTTTTAGTTAACCTGTTTTATATTCATTTTGCAGCATGGCCCCCTTGGTTTAACTGGGGAGGGGCTTTTGTTTGTTTACAACAATAGTCAGGGCTGGTACAGGAAAATCAAGGGCTCTCAGAAAAGCCCTTAGATTGGCTTCCCATTTTTAACACCTCTACTAAAGGTCCTCTACAGTCACAGGTTTGATTCAGCCCCAGTAACAGTTCCTAGGGATACCCCACATAAACAAAAGAAAATAAAGCCAAGTTACTAGGCATCTCTGTAGTTCATTGGTTGGGGACTAAGCTTGCCTGCTTTTCATTTCATATAATCAGAATGCATGGACTTAACTTAATAAGAATTCTTCAAATAGTAATTAAAAAGAAAGAAGCAAGTAGAGCTACAATAGATGCCATGGAGGATAAGTCAGAAATCTTTAGTTTTATATTGAGTGAGGCTGAAAAAAATAAATAAGAAGTCATGGAAATCAAGGCAGCACCTGTCAGGGATGGTCTAGATAATACTTAGTCCTGCCTTGGGTGCAGGGGACTGGATTAGAAGATCTCTCAAGGTCCCTTCCAGTCCGATGATTCATTGGAGAATATCGAAGGCAGCAAAATATTGAGAAATGCCTCAAAGTGTTACACCTGTGACAACCACAGGTAAATCTCCTATTGGAGTTACATATCTGCTCTTCTGCTACGGGACCCTGTTACCATCTTGCAAGACATGGGGAGAACAGCGGTTATGGAAAAGACCCACTTTGGCCATCTAGTCCATCTTCTGCTAGTGCAGGATTGTCTCCTATTGAACATTTATACATGCACTAAGGTTTCTGCAAATGTATAACAGGTTCTCAAGTTGGAGGTTATGAATAGGTCTCATGGAGTTGCAGTCACCGTGCCCTTCCCATATTTCTAAATAGGAGGAGAGTCTTGGTGTGGCAAAGGTTGAGAACCAGTGCGGTGTACAATCTTTTACTATATCTCTTGCATTGGCACAATCTGCATGGGCACAGCTGATTTACTTCGACATTCTTGTCCTTTCTATACTATCTGTTGCTTTGTTCCCAGCTGGGATGCAGCCATATGATATCAGCCAACGGAGGGACCATGTGCTAAGGAGAAAACAGTCTCTCCACAGCATTGCACATTTTTACGTTACACTTTTTGATTAAGGCAGAGAAATGTTTTACTATGACAAAGACAAACATTCCAGGGATAAAACTACATGAGGGTTTTGCTTATTGGTGTTTTAAAACCTCAGTTTTGTTAATCTAGCTATCTATGCTCCACATGCTGAGATGCCACTTGAGCTGAGCAGAGATATAGACAGCCTGTATTCTTTAACCTCAGCAGGCTATCACTGGCTCTTGATATAGCAGCCGTCTCAAAGGTACCATGAGATTTCAATTAAAACAAGCCTGTATTTAGGGTGAAAATAGGGTTATTTTAACTGCCAGACCTGCCAACTTTTATTCACTCTCAGTAGTAGTAATTTTATTTGATGTTCCTGATTTTAAGCTGTACAATCCATAAAATTAAAAGATACTGGAGTTGTGATGTATTTTATATTCACATCACCAAAAATCCATCATTAAAAGAAGCACTTCTAGTGAGAAGAATATGCTTAAATATGATAAATAATAAAATGCTCTTCACTTATCGCCAATATTGCTAGCATAGGTTTTCAGTGGTAGGGCAATACAAATGGCTTTCTGATGCCAACAATATTAAGCTCAATATATTTTTCATTGATCACGAGGGTCTGTTTCCAAGAACATTAGTGCTCCAGACATTTGTCTTAAGAGAAGGTCAGATGATCCAAAGTGAAATAGGTGTCTCCTAGTGTCTCCATTCACTTTCAAGGAATAGCTAGCATACCAAATTCTCTGCTGATGTAACACCACTTCAGTAGAGTTATGCCAATAACTTTTAGGAGTATTCCTACGGGATAAGGAGTGAGAGACTGGAACTGAAGGCAACCCTGAAGTTTTCACCATTTTCTCAACCAGATCTTGAAACACATCCACATCCTCTGAAGAAGACAGAACCAAGTTCACCCCAACATTAGCAGGAAATGTTTGTCATTCTGAACCAGGCTCCATTTCTTGCTCAGTTTCAGTCAGCTTTGGTTCCTCTTTTTCAGAAAAAGTGGCATGCACAATAGAAGGTGTCTTGCCCTTAACAGCTTCTATTCTCATATCCAAACTCCTCAGATATGGAGCTATGAAGTTTGGAAAAGATATTTAATGTGGTCAGATCAGAACTGTGCTCCCCGTACTGCTCAGGTTCTTCAGGTTTTGTAATATCTATTGTTTTTTAAGTCAACTGGGCTATCGTCACCTATAAGAGTTCACGCAGCAGCAATATCTGCCTTTCATTAAGGGCTTAATGGCAAATCATTGTTTGTGTATGATTTGGTTAAAAAGTTTCTCAAAGGATTAACTAATTTATATCTGTTGGTTAGCATTCCATATTGACCTGGGATCTTAACCTGGCTTTTTTAAAGCTCATGTTGCCACCATTTGAGCTACCTGTCAAATGTTCAGTGTTTCACCTCACTCTCAGAAAAAAATTTCTTGTAACCATTACCTCAGCAAAAAGAGTTAGCAAGTTACAGGTTTTTAATGACAGCTCCCCTACTTACTGTTTTTCATAAAGTGAAGGTGGTCTGAAGTTCACTGCTAATAAAACTTCCTCCATGTCAGCTGGCACATCCCGTGAGTATGAATATGCAGAGCCCATTGTGAAGAACTCCAGTAACTTTCATTTTGTTTTTCTTCATTGCATTTATTTAGATGCTCTAAATCCAACAGCCAGTTGACAGTTTCAAGCATGTGACCCAATCCTGAAGCCCTTATTCATGTAAATAATGCAACCGAACATAAAGGAATAGTTCAGGTGAGTGAGGAGTTCCAGAGCAGAATGATGTCCTGTCCTGTAACTGTACAGAAGGTGAATTATCTTTTACAAAACTAAGCTTCACATCTTCCAAAATATACAGCTTCCTTATTTTTATGGACAGCCTACTCCATCATCAGTCATTAAAATGCTGCACTGTATGTAGCCTTACTGTAGTTGTGATTCTAGCCAAGGAGTAAGATTCCAACATCTCTATTCTAAAATGTGAGAATAGCCCACATTTTTGGATAATATAATTATCTCCACAAAACTGATGCTGCATATTTTTATATGAACAAGAAGGAAAATCTTATTTATTAAAGTTGTCTAAGATTTATTATGCTACTAATGTAACTAAGACAAAAGGAGAAGTTTATTCAGCCAAGAAACCTGCTCATTGACAGACCATTTTAGCTTTTTGCCTCTTGTTTGAAGATGTGGATTTTTATTAAGCAGAGGGTTCTTTCTAGAGAGGGACTCTAGGGGAGAGGAAATTAAAACCAGCCTGATCACATCTTGATATCTAGTTTACATAAAATGTTGCTTGTTTAATGTATGAAGTGCCAACTCCTGAAAGGTGATCAGTGTTCTCAACTCCAACTGAAGTCAATGGAGCCATTGGATGCTCAGAACATCTCAGAAGGGGCTCAACATCTTTCAGATTGGGCCTTAAAAGATACTTTTTTCCTGACAAAAATGTGCTGGTGGAGCCAGGGCAGCTGTTGCCCCAGAAGTATATAACACTATCAAGACTGTTACTGGAATATGATGCCCAGTTCTGGGATCCAGTCCATAAAAAGGAAGTTGATATGTTGGAAAGGATTCAGAACACAGCTACAACAATGATTCTAGATCCGGAAAACCTGCCTTGCAGTGAGATGGGGAAAAAAGACTGTATCACAGCCATCATTGTTTGGGACAAGGACTGGATGGGATTCTTTGGAGCTCTTTGGTGCTGTTCATTAATTAACCAGAGGAATCATTATTAAATTATGCCAAACCTCTCTTGCCTTTGGGGATGCTTTCATACCAGAAGCTGACCAAATCTAGAAATGGATCTAGAATGGACACTTACAATCAGGCCCCCTTTTAGAGTACTCATCCTTTTAACAGGTACCAACAACGACTTTGGAAAATCTTGGCCCATCTCTCTACATCACTATCACTAGGCTACAGAAATAGTTCTGTTAAACCTCACACCTTCACATAGCACATATTCAAGTGTGAATCAGTGTAGCTGATTTACAAGCTCTATTCTAATTGGTTCTCAATTTTAATAAAGTCATCTTTGCCTCTCCCAATTTTGAATTCCTTCTACTTCCTCCCTATGCTGCAGTTTAACCCCCATGCCTGGTCTCTCGCTATAAATTTGACATTATTCCTGATCTCTTCACCTCTCACTGTAATTTAGTGCTACTCCTGATTCAGTCTTGTGTCAGTTTAACAACACTCTTGATGGTTTTTTTTACCTCTCTCTAGGTTTTCAGCATTCTTGAGCTCCAAGACGCTCAGAGTTTTCTGCCACTCTTTGTCAATTTATTCTCTTTCAGATCTCCGTGTACTGGTTGCCAATTTCATTCCACTCCTTGGTGTGAAATTGACAAGGAGCACAGTAAAAGTGACATGAAGAGGCACAGAGATCATGCATGAGTGGTATGAAATTGACAGGTGGCAGTGGAACAAATGGCAGTGACCAGGTTTCAACCCTGAGATCTCATTTCACATTTAATGTTCTATGAGACTGTGTCTGAATAAACAGGTATTACAGTTTTCCTCTTTTGTGATGTATATTCTGAAGGGTGAATAGCAACTTTAGAACTAAGGGTATGCCTTCACTACCCGCCGGATCGGTGGGTAGTGATCAATCTATTGGCAATCGATTTATTGTGTCTCAAGACATGATAAATCGATCGCCAAAGGTACTCCCATCGACTCCAGAACTCCAGCTCGCCAAACTGTTTTGAACAGTAAAGTTTTTTTTGAGGGGAAGGGCCTAGTCTAATATTAACCTAAAATCAGGTTTGGGGCGACTCACCATTTAGTAGCTTTATTATTACTTCTTGTATTAGCATTGCTATTAGCACTAGTTTACTCTTAACGATTCTTGTATGGTGAACCCTTAAAGCCACAGATAGATTTCTTCTGACATTTTGGTTTGGATAGTGGGAGGTGCTGTATTTTTCTTACAGCAAACAGAAGTCAGGGAGGGGAGAGAGGGAAATGTATGAAGAAAAGTCAATGGGGAATTTACATTATTAACATCTAGATGGCTGTACAAGGCTGTACCATACAGAAGCTAAAGTCTTGTTTTAAAAAACAGCATGCAAAATGTACTTAAGACCTGATCCAAAGCCCAGATAAATCAGTGTGAGTCTTTCCCTTGACTCCAGCGTGCTTTGGATCAGGCCTCTGGATTGCAAACTTTTTGGGGCAGGAATTTTCTTCTTACTATGCATCTGTACAGCACCTAGCACAACAAGGGCCTGATTTTTGTTGGGATCACTCGGCACTAATGAAATCCAAAGAACAATCACCATGAGGTTCCATTGCTTGTCACCCGAGGCAAGCTGTGTATTTTGTATACATCGGTCAGACATTTCAGAGAACAGCAGAATTCAAGCACTGTTCAGAGAGATTTATTTCATGTCACATTCATTTCAGAGAAATCATGAGCTAAACAAATTTCCCTTCTTCACACTAAACTCTAGCCTCAAAGTACAGTGCCATTATATATTAATTCTCCAGAGGATTTGAGGTCACATCTCTCTAAATATGCTTTTTTTAAATTATACATCTGTTATATTATATGCTAAATTATACATCTGTTGAAAAATTAGAGCCCAAATTTTAAAACCCAGCAACTTCAGTTACAGTAAGTAGCCATGACTTCACCGCTGATGGTAAATTGACCTTCCTGCATTTCTTTCCTTATTCTTTATAATAAGGTGATTGGTGGTTAATTATTAGCATTCAAGTGGATGCAATATGTAGCTCTTAAACAACTATAATTTAGCATTAATTAACATCCACTTTAGATAAAGTTAACAGCCAATCTAGTTGTCTATTAAACAAATGAAAATGGGAATTAGAGTCTAATTGTCAGAGAAAGGGGCTAGAGTGAATCTGGGAGATATAATTTTTGAAATTTGATTTAAATCTAAAATCAACATCTAGAAACACAGTTGTGCTGGGAAATCTTTTTATCCTCAAGTAGAGCAAAGTCTAATAATCAGATATTTTTCAGTTTAAATGTTATAAGGAAATATCCACTGCCCAAGCTTAGTATAGCCTGATGGTATTAATGGAATACCAATTAAGAACCCCCCAAACAATCCTCTCCTCTATTTTAACAGGAGGATTGCGCATATGGAACATTAACTTGAGTGACTATCTAGACTGAAATAGGGTCAGGTCTCTGAAATCTATAAATTATGCTAGAAATTCCCTTAATCTTAAACCTCATTCATCTGAATTTATCACACAGTCCCCATGACACTTAGATCATCAAAGTTGTACCATATACAGATAACACGACATTATTGACACGAACTGTGACTGTATAGATCATAGGTGCAACCAGGGTCCTATGGTTGCACCAGGGCTTGTACAGAGGAGGTCAAGTGGGGTGTCTATGGAAAGGTTGTAGTTTGCTGGTTATGATTATGCGGTCAGTATGTGTGTATCATATTTGTGTTTGAAGTTATGACTATTGGCTCTGTACTTGTATCTCAACCTGCTTGATTCTAAGCAGCCTCAGTGAAGCATCTGGTCAGCTTCTTGAGAAAGCACTATTCTCAGTCAGTGCCCAATGAAGAAACACTTAACTCACAATGGACTTTGGTAGACACCAATCCACATCTGAGTTTCCTGGGAAAGTTCAAACTAACATGTAAACAATGGCATCGGCCTGCAAAAATCTGAATCATTCATGGACGTGTGACTTGCCCAGATGGCTACAGACTCCATCTTGTGGCTGTGATTTTGCACAGGAGAACAAAGGGGTTTCTGCTCATGAGAGAAAGCATTTAAAGGGCCCCGGAAACTCCTCCATTTTAACTTCAGCTGGCTCAGGAGATGGCCTCTCCACCCACAAGAGTTTCCTGAAAGAAACTGAAACAAAGGACAGTAATTAAGGGGGTGTGAGTGATTGCTGGACCCAGACTAGGAAAGAGTCCAGTCTGAAAGAATCTTATTGGAAATCTCTGTAGGTGAGATTTCATCTGTAATCCATAAGCCCCTCTGCACTTAGATCCTGCCAGGCTGAGCTTGCCTGCCCACACCTGGTTTCTGGGGAAGGGCCTTGTGCGGTGTCAGGGTTGGGTGCAGCCTCACCGCTGAGGGATGAAGGGGATGCTGCAAGGTGTTCTCCCACTTCTGTGCAGCCAGTGGCCTGTGCTCCCCAATGCCATGTTGGAGCCGCCACATTTATTTATTGAGAAATACAATTTGCAGAATTTTAAAATATTGTGCATAGAATTCTTATTTTTTTGGTGCAGAGTCACTCAGGAGTAAAACTTAGGACAGGAAGGAGAGCAGGCATTATGTTCAAGATGGCCCCAGTAATCATTACACCTAAAAGAGAAGCGAGTGGAGAATTTGATTGGCCTTCTGGGCAGTTGGCACTGTGCTTTCATATCCTTGTACCATTCTTAGTTATTACCCTGTTTCCCCGAAAGTAAGACATACCCCGAAAATAAGACGTACTTCCAGTTTTGCCTCTCGCTGTAATATAATGTAATGTAATTTTGGGAGCAAAAATTAATATAAGACACTGTCTTATTTTCGGGGAAACACGGTATAATGGTAGGCACTTTAGAGAGATAGATTCACTTCTGGTACTTGGAAAATGCACATGCAAATGTGGTCCCTGATCCTGAAATTTACAATGTACGGCTGTTTTCCTGTGACCACGCAGATCTCCACTAAACTCAGACCATGCCTGTCAAGGGTTTAACAGAAATTAGCCACCATATTTTGCTAGCACCAGCAGCTGCAGAGTCACTGCTTCTGCTCCGTCTGGTTGCATCCATTGAGTGGCTCAGAGGAGGAAACAGATGGTGTATATGCAGCCTACAGCTGCTAGGAATGCTGTAGTTAGCTCTGCACAGCAGTGTCAATTAATATAACCAGGGTTGGTAACAGGAAGGTCTTATTTCCAGGCTGGCTAGATTGGAATAACAAAAAATTCAACATCATTTAAGAAGTGTACACTATTTTGTATAAAATAAAACCCCAGTCACTCAGCTGACTCTTGGAGGCATGCTGCCCCTTTTCAGCTGTTCTTCCCATCTGTGCTGTCAGTCCGTTTGGGTTTTTTATTCACGTTCTGAAGTTAAATCTATGAGTAGAAAATGTTAGTTTTTGAATTAAACTCTGGTCAAATATTCCTACAGGACAAGTTGAAGGACACAAAGCATGCTGTATGATATGTAAAGAGCCCCTTCCATCTGAGAGCTACAGACCAGGTCCCTTTGATTAATCTGTTAAAGATGTAACCTGTAGACTGTGAGGGTTACGTATGCAAATGCACCACCCAAATTGTGAGGCAACTCTAAACTACCCTAAATCTTAAGGATGTCAAGATCAGGGTTTCTCAAACTGGGGGTTGCGACCCCCTGGGGGGGGTCGCCGAACGCTCCCCGGGGGTTGCGAGCTCCTGCCGCCGCCGAAAAGCCGCCAAATGGATTACATACCAGTCGCATTTTATGTGCATTTAACATATGCAAATTTAACTTTATGCGGCTGGCCACACCAAAAAAAACAAAAAAGCAAAACAAAAAAATGAGTTGTCGGAGCGGCAGCCCGCCCGCCGCAGGGGTCGGGGCTGGCAACCCAGCAGCCTGCGGCAGAGGGCTGGGGCCAGCAGCTCCGCAGCCCGCCCGCCGCCGCAGGGGCTGGGGCTGGAGCCGGCAACCCGGCAGTCCGCAGCAGGGGTTGGGGCTGGCAGCCCACATGCCGCCGGTGCCGGGGTAGGAGCCAGCACACCGGCAGCCCTGCAGCCCGCCCGCTGCCGGAGGGGCTGGGGCTGGAGCCGGCAGCCCGCCCATCACTGGGGCCTGGGTGCAGCGGGGTCTGCACCTGTATTTCCGCATTTGGCGGCTTTTCGGTGGACATACCAAGTGCTCTCGGACGCGCTCGGAATGTCCACTGAAAATAGCCGCCGAATGAGGAAGTATTGAATTCGGCGGCTTTTCCACAGACATGGAGGGGTCGTGCCACGCCGCCGGAGCAGAAAAAAGGGTTGCGGTCTCAACACGTTTGAGAACCGCTGGTCTAAATGAATAGATTTTGAGACTAGCAAGGACCATTAGATTATCTAGTCTGACTTCCTGAAGTTCATAAGATATTAATTTTCACCCAGTTACCTCTGTATTGAGCCCAATAACTTATTTGATAATTTTTGTGGCTCTTTTCTGCACCGTTTCCCATTTTTCAACCTCCTTTTTAAAATGCAGAACTGGATGCAGTAATCTAGCATTAGTCTCGTGAAGACCAAACACGGAGGTAAAAATTACTTCCCTTCTACTCTACACCCTCGTTTATACATCCATGGGTCACATTAGCCTTCTTTGTCATAGCATCACACTGGAAGAGCTTGTGGTACATTGCTCATCCACTATGACCCATAAGTTTTTCAGAGTCACTGCTTTCAGCCCCACCACCTGCATTCTTTGTTCTTAGATGTATGGCCTAATGTTTGTCTATTTTAAAATACATTTTATTTGAATGGGTTCCAGCTTGCCATTATGCAGATAACTATATATGACTGCCCTGTTGTCAGCATTATTTGCCACATCCACACATTTTATCAGGTATAGTTTCATATTTACTGTCAGATCATGGATGAAAATGTTGAATAGCGGCAGACACAGTACTAGAAGTGCAAAACACCCATATTCAATCATGATTTCCATTAATGAGTACTTTGAGATCAGTCAGCTAGCTCTTAATCCATTTAACATGTGCTTTAATGATAGTGTATAGTGCTAATTTTTTTTTAAATGAAAAAGATGTGTGGTACTAAGACCTTATGAAAATCTATACATACAGTACACCTATAAGGTTACTTTTGTCAACCAAATTTGTAATAGCATCAAAAAATGAAATCATGCTAACAATCATATTGCCATTTTAAAATTCTTTATTAACTGAATCCTGTATCAGTTTTTCTATATTTTTGCCTGGGATTGATGTTGGGCTCGCAGGCCTATAATTAATCTAGTCATCCCACTTCCTCTTTTTGAATGGTGGCACAACATTAGTCTTCCACGGGTCTGCACTTTTCCCAATATTCCAAGATTTATTAAAATTAATATCAGTGGGCCAGAAATCTCCTCAACCAACTTTTTAAGGATGAATGGGTGCTACTTATCCAGATCTGCTGATTTAAAAATGTTTATCTCTAAAAGATGTTCCTTGTTTACTAATAGACTAGAAAGCCATTAATTCTCCTCATGCAATATGAATACATCATCCTGCTTCTTTCCAAATACGAAACAGATATTTACTGAACACTTCTATATTTTGTGCTTCATTAACAATTTTACCATCTTCATCTAGTAGTTTATGATTTCTTGTGTTCCTAATGTACTTTTATCCTCCTAATCCTTAGCCCTGTGTAGCATGGATTTTTCTTGGATATCTTCAACTTCTCTCATGAATTTTCTACACTTTATAGCTCCTGACTTAGACTGATTGTTATCTACGTCCCTTTTTTCATTTGCTTTATCCAAATCTATAGATATATTATTCTAATTACCTTCACTTCCCCACTGAATCAGGAAGAGCTTTAACCCAACGTTATCCTCTTTCTTTATTATGACATTGTGGTTTCATGGCCATATTAATTAGTTTACATTCACATTTTCATGTCCAAATTTTTCCTTCCAATCCTTTCCACTCAAATTATCATTACCTTTGTGAAATTAGCCCTTTTGAAGCATCTTTCTAGTATATATATTACTGGCTGTGACTGTTCTGTCTACACAGATTTACTATTATCAGGTCACCATCACTGATCCCTAAGGAAACTACCAACTTCCAGTTCAGAGAGTAAATAATCTTTCTCCATCAGTGAAGTCCAAAGGAGTTACCTCATGTTGGGTGCAATACCTTTTTATGTTAGAAAATCATTATCTATAATTTTTAGATTGGTATAACCTACAACTTCTTCGGGCTGCTTCCTCCCCCTCCCAATGTGTATGTTACAGTAGACGTCTTTGACTCACCCCCATTTGCCAATGTTTAAGTTTCTTCTGTTGTGTAAATTACACACACTAAATTCCCTTATACAATTTATTTACGCATCATATGTGGGAGTAAATCACTTATGATGGATGGTGTCCACTGCTAGAATTGCCTAGTAGTTCGCCTTGCCTCCAGTATGCCCTCCGGACCACAGTCACACCCTGTGGTGGTCTGCCTTGTGGCGGGAGGTGGATGCGATGCCCAGTAAGATCACCAATCATTCTTATCTCATCCCAGGGTGATGGAATCCCAAAGAAGATATGGGGTCCCCTTCCCTCATCATTTGGTAGAGACTATCAGTGCATCAATTGATCCCTATGGGTGTATAATCCCCACTGTGGGATACTACAGGTCTTTACCCTGATGTTCCTTCCCCAAGGAAGAGTCAAGAAGTGAGGCTTTTCATGCCATAACAAGGGGAGTTGGTATGGACTCCCGGGCCCTCCCATTCTACCAGGCTGTGGCCCAGACCCCTTGTAGTGGTCCCCAGTGGGCCCCCTCCGAGCGGGAGAGCGAACCGGCCGGAGACCCAACATGGCGGGCGGAGCCAAGGCGGCCCCACCTCCTGCCCCGGAAGTACAACCGAGGACCTGGAAACACAAAAGGGGAGGTCGGACAAGGGAAAGGGAGGAGCTCGCCGACGGACCAGAGGGGAGGTCGGACAAGGGAAAGGGAGGAGCTCGCCGACGGACCGGCTGCCTCCCCGCCGGGACACGGATTGGAGCGGCGTCCCCGACCCCATGGTGGACAGTGACTGGCCCGGGGTTCCAGCGGCAACATACCCCGCGGCCGAAGATAGCTACCCGGAAGCCCCAGACTCCGGGGCTCCTGCGGCAGCAGACCCCTGGCCCGGAGTACCCGCGGCCGCAGATCCCACTGCTGCCGCCGGCGAACCAGAGCTACAGGCAGCCACCCCCTCCTCCGCGGCCGCAGACAACTGTCCGGGAGTCCCAGCCGCCATTTACCCCGAGGCGCAGGGGATGGACTGGACCCCTGAGGGCCGGGAACCCTGACGGCTGACTCAGGTGGTGAGTAAAGACTGTGTGCACTGGCTGCCTGTGCGAAGGCACCGGCCCAAGCCAGTTAGCTTATATAGAGACTGTGTGCACTGGCTGCCTGTGCGGAGACCCCGGCCAGAGCCAGTTAACTTATATAGAGAGACTGTGTGCACTGGCTGCCTGTGTGAAGGCACCGGCCAGAGCCAGTTCGCCTATATAGAGACTGTGGGCACTGGCTGCCTGTGCAAAGGCCCGGCTAGAGCCAGCTACCTCATAGAGACTGTGTACACTGGAGACACCGGTTAGAACCAGCCACCTTCTATAGAGACTGTATTTACTGGCTGCCTGTGCGAAGGCACTGGCCAGAGCCAGCTAGCTTATATAGAGACTGTTTACTGGCTGCCTGTGCGAAGGCACCGGCCAGAGACAGCTAGCTTACATAGAGACTGGGTTTACTGGCTGCCTGCGTGAAGGCACCGGCCAGAATCAGCTACCTCGTAGAGACTGTGTTTGTACTGGCGGCCAAGGCAAGGGAACTAGACCCAGGGACAACGACCTGCTGGACGGTGGATGGACGGCGGCCGGTGTGAGGAAACACCGGTCTGAAGCAGCTTTCCCAGAGCAGACGCGGAGATCACCCGGCAGAGGGCGCTCCAAGGGCTGGAGAGACGCTAATTCCCCAAACAACCAGCAGGAGGCGCCCCCGGGTGAGTGTCGGCCCGCCTACACCCCTGTAAGAGACACCAATGTCCAAGCACCCAGAACTGTCTTAAAACCTCTCTCTTCAGACTACTTCCTACCACCCACTCTCTCACCAGTGTTTTACAGTTTTCTTCAAAGTAATCAAAATGGTGGATATATTCATCCCATGCAGTATGGCACTATAAACATCATAAAATAAACTTTTAAAAATGCTGTTTTTATTAAAACTGGACTGAAATGGCAGGGTTTTCTTACAGCTTTGATTACTCCCTCCCTCCCATTCCAAAAAGGATATTTTAAACTTGTTTTTACGTGATCCTTTAAGATCAGTTATTGAGGGTATTTGGCATATCAGTTAAGTGGATTCTTGAGTACTTTCTTTGTAGTTTCCCTTCAGTATTATCAGATTTTGAAGGGAGACATTTATTACCCATTATATACAGATATCCTTCACATCTTCTAAAGAAAGACTCTCTCAGATCTTTTTGCACACTACGTTTCAATACATAATTCGCTTTTAAGGCTATGCTATAAACTCTTGAAAATAGGTGGTTGTTTTTTAATGGAAATTTGGCAGATCCTTAACTACAGTGTTAATAGGATGAGACTATAATAGAGATTTAATATGGTACTACATTGCTACATGCAACATTCTATCACGAAAACTGCAATTACTTTCAACAGAACAACTGCAAACCAGAAATGCTGACCTGACTTTTCTTCTTTTAGGAAAAGCTGAATCACATTCTGCACATCACAAAATGGAAAGGAAGATATCTACTGATATCAACTTTCATCTATGTTTTTTAAAAAATGTTCAGATTCTAAATAGTTGATCAACTAAGTCAGAGAGCCAGATACTCAACAGGTGTAAATTGTTGTAGTGCCAATAGAGTCTGGCCAATTTACACCAGATGAAGATCTCAGCCATAGTCCCATATATCTCAAATATTAGATACCAGTGCTTGAGTCAATAAATTCTCTGTTGTAATTGCTTTCAGCAGGTGTTGTGTGATGTTGTGTAGATTACCTCTTGCTGGTTTAATGTACTAACAGGCATAAGAAATCTGAAATACCGGCATAGGAAATGAAAATATGGCTTTGAAAACATTGTTTGCTGCATTTCCAATATATTTCCACTCCATGCATGGATACGGAAGGAACCAGTAGCACAGCCTCCCTGAAATCCCTGTTGAGGGACTTTTGGTTATGTCAGGCTGTAAAATTTACATCATATAGGGGAGAAAAATAAAGCTGGTGTATATTTATATAGTACATTACATAATTCAAAGTTTCAAAACTCTGATCGGTTCATTTATTTTATTATCTAGCACATCATGAATATATATACAAACATATTAAATAGGTGTGAGCATTGGCTAGTGGACAGGTGATGGAAAATGCCATTTCAGTACCAATGTGTTCCTGTCCCATGCGAACATTAAAAGCCTGGCCAAAGCCCTCTGAAGTCATTTGCAGTCTGTCCATTGATCTAAATGGGCTCCATGTCAGGCCCTAAATTCAGTTCAAAACAGATCTACTGACAACTCTGGGGAGGCCAATGGTGTGCAAATGACATACAGGTCATCATCATGACATTTCATTTAAAGACACGTGGCACAGAACATGTTTGTCTATAACATCTCTGCACTCCAGGCTCTGAATACAAAAGTAAAATAAAAGGAAATAGCTGTGAGTTTAACAAACAGAACTTCAGATTGTCACCTCTGGTGACCTTTGGTAAAAAATGTACAATGTTGTATCTTTAACCTTAAACTCAACAGATTAAGAGAATGGAGCCCTGAGGCCTGAAGAAGTTAATCATAACAAAAAAGTTTCACAGTGCTCTAAGGCAACTAGAATTAAAGCACGTCTATAACTGAACACACTGTACTGAAGAATCTTGACATATATACAGCAACGCTGTATAGAATCAAACTCATATACAAGCTATATCAGTAAGGAGACAGACTGCAGCACTTCAGTGCATCCTACAAATAATGACACAAGAGACTTTGGCTTACTAACATTAAGAACAAATAAAAGGAAACTGTGAATCCCGAAGCTCCAGTTAATAGAAGTGTAAAGGGAAAAATTGGCAATTTTGCAGTTAGTAAGTGGGCTGACTGCTGCTATTGGCAAGGTCTATAAATAGATATTTTCAAAGAAAAGCACTGGTATATATTATTATACCAGCACTGGTATATATTATTACATGAAAACACAATATATTTCTCCTACTTTGGATTTGTAAAGTACATAGATTTTTTTGTTAGTGAGGTGAGCAATGCTCTGTAAAAGGTTGTCACAATATCAGATTCAGTCAGTCCATTTTTATTTGACTCCCCAGTGTGCTTCAAGCATCCGTTCCTCTTTAATTTAAAGACTCCTGTGTATGTAGCATTCTAACCTTTCCTGGTATGGATGCACCATAGAATTGTATTTATAAAGTGTGCTCTTTTTACAACAGAACTACTTAAGTTCTGTTCCTAAACAGTATGTGTCAGGTCTTCAGCTGGTGTCTCTATATTGATTTCAATGGACCCATGCTGATTTACACCAGCTGCTGATCTCAGCTCGTACGTTTTATGAGCCAGCATCCTGCACTCCTTACCTAAGTGGAAGATCCACCAATATCAACAAGTATTTTACCTGAATAAGGAGTGAAGGATTAAGACCTACATTTACACATGCTTGGCCCATGAGTTAGAGTTATTGATGTTTCCCATGGCTCAGTAATGGAATAGTAACATTAATACCCATGCTACTTATACACCAAAAGATATTTTCAGATTAAGTTGTACCCAAGAACTTGCAGAGGTAGATTCTTTAGCATGTGTCTCATGTACTGCTTGTTCATCAGCCATGATTTTGGACACTAGCAATAACCATCACTATGGGAGGAGAAAAATTGAAAGTGATTGTTGAAGTAGTGCTTTTACACCTTTATAAATAAGATTTCCAGATTAAAGGGGAATGCTAACCTCTCAGTAGTCAGCTATGCCAGGATCTGAATAACCCTCGGACACTTAGGGCAGGATTTTCAAAAGTGCTCAGCATTGGCCTAACTCTGCTCCCACAGTTGCATTGTCAATGGAAGTTTTACGATTGACTTTAGTAGAAGCAGTTTTTGGCCAATGATCCGTGACTTTGCACACATTCATAGATATGTAAATTCATAAAATCCATGACCAGAGGGACCTCAATGATCATCTAGTCTGACCTCATGTGTAACACGAATCTCCCCAAAATAATTCTTAGAGCAGATTTTAGAAAAACTTCCAACCTTCATTTAAAAATTGTCAGTGATGGAGAAGCCACCACGATCCTTGATAATTTGTACTAATATAAAAATATTTCTCATTCTGCTACAATAAATAAAACCTATAGACATCTTAACATAGCAAATAAAACTCTGTGCACGTTCAGACAATCCCAGCTCTGCAAAAGCATGGGAAAAAGGGTGGGCATAAAAAATATATCATACTGTCTGGTACCTTATTGTGAAAGGCCAGGCAGCCAATACATAGGAAGGGCGTATTGCATTTCCCTTTACAAAATGCTACAGGTCCAAATTCTAATACCTTCATTTACTTTGAGTAGTGTCTTATTCCGGGACTATTGATTGCAATGGGATACTTGAGGAGCCTTTGGCGGGATTTGGTATCTACCACAGACACAGAAAAAGATTGAAGTCAATGGGACTCTTTCAAGAAGTAAGATACTAGCCAATGAAAGTAAGGCCCATTGTTTTTTTAGAGTCTTTTGTTTGTATGTGAGTACATCCTCCCCAGAAGTGGCCATCTTCAGAAGTGACCACCTTGGGAAGAATCATAGAAATGAGATGTATGAGGCCAAGCAAAAGGTAGAAAGTGAAAGATAGTTAAAACAGATGCAAAAGAAGGTGGGCTGAGGAGGAAGAAACAGCAAAAGAAGTGTGGTAAGGAGAAGAGAAGTGGAAGATTAGTAAAGATTCAGAGTGGAAGAATGGTTGTGAAGCAGAAAGGAAAATGGGAGCTTCCTAACATAAACAAATTCTTTCTGATTTGCAAGCAAATGTGTTGATTTAGTGTCTAGTCTTTTTACATTTTAGAAACTAACAGCCGTCAGTCTTGAGTCTCAGGACAGAACGCAAAGACTTCAGAACACAAGCAATAAAAAAAGCAACAGAGCAAAGAAAGGAATATTGCATTTTAAGTCTAAATACACTGTGGTGATGAAAATAATTAATGAAGCAAAATCCCATGACGAATCACAGCAAGGCGATATTACAAGAATGAAATCAAATGGGTGAAATGAGTTGAAAAATTTCTGGCATTGCTCTTTTCTGCTGAACACAAGCTAGAAACTAAAAGCTCAGACTCTCTTCTTCACAAACATTGGAAACAGAGGCGTTTACTGGTAGTCACTTCCTTAGGGTCAGATACCCCAGCACTTTACTCGGGCAAATTTTTCTGAGAAATCTGTCCCATATGCAGGGCTTGTGGCAAAAATCACAATTTAGGCAATAATCTTATGCTTGTATTTACAAAATAAACTAGAATCAATTTCTAAAAGGAGAATTGGTTAAGTGCTATTCTGATTATGCATTAAAGCAACATAGTGATGAATTCAGAGACGATGATTCAATGGCTACTCATACATTGCTGGAAATAATACTGCTCTGGACACTTTCCAGTGTAAGTCACGATTAAGTGCTGAAAATAGCCCACAATGCAATCTGACCAAACCAGTACATTTGTAACGGGCGCAAAAAGAGCTGGCTACATAATCTTCACCAGAACATCCAAATCTATGTTTTGTTTTTTAAACCAATGCTGGTGCCTGTTCCCAACCTACAGAAAGAATCTTTCCACTGACTCCATTGGGCTTTGGATCAGACTCACAATGATGCGTTTATCTGCTAGCAAGCCATAGAGAGGTTTCAGGCTGGAGAGAGACCTTAGTCCAGTTTATTACTGAACCTGCAGTCAACACATGTGTAGCAGGGTGGCAATTCACCCCTGTGGTGCCTCCTGCTGGTTTGTCCGGGGAATTAGCTTGCCAGCATCTGGAGCGCCCTCTGCAGGCCGATGTCCCGCTTGCTGCTCTGGCCCCGTGTCCCTCACGGACCCCGGTGCCCTCTTACTGAGGGGCTGAACCCCTGCAGAACCCCTTCAGGTCTTAGGGTCTCCCCTCCCTGGGGAACCCCCACCCTCTATCCCCACTTTGCCTCAGTCTAGGCAACTGCCAGTCACCACTTGCCCCCGCTCACTGGGGCAGACTGCAGTATCATTGCCACTCATCACCGGCAAGGAGGGTTTGGCCTGTTGCCTCTAGAGCCATGGGCTGCCCCCTGCAACCCCAGTACCCCTTTGTTAGGCCTTCTCCTAGGCCCTGCAGCCTGGGGGTTTCCAGGCCAGAGCTTCCCCAGCTCCTCTCGCCTTGCCCCAGCCTTGCTTCCCTCTAGGTACTCTATCAAGCTCCCAGCAGCCAGGCCTGTCTGCCTCTGCAGACAGAGGAGACTCTCTTTCTCAGGCCTTTCATAAGGGGCTGGTCTGTTTGGGGCATGGCCACCCAGCTGAGCATGCTTCCCAATCAGCTCAGCTTTTCCCTACTCAGCCTGGGAGCTGCTTGCCCCCAGCCATAGTCCTTCCCAGGGCTGTTTTAAGCCACTTTCTGCTGGAGTATGGCAGCCGCCCCACTACAACATCATAATGCTATTCACACTTCTCCACCCCCTCCAATGGAAATAACTCTGAATATTAGACACAGTGATGGATCATACAGCTCTAGCATTGACGCACACCATGAGATGATTCATTACTGGGATAACTCCATGAAACTGGTGGAGGATGAATTTGGCCCAATATGCATTAAGCACTTGAGGTGTAGAGGGAAAAGTTTCATTTGCCTTAAACTTTAAGCATGGCAAAGATGGCATGGCAAAGATGCCATGGCAAAGATGGCATGGCAAAGATGGCATGGCAAAGATGTGTCTTACCACTCCCCATGAAAAACACATGGTAAAAAAGTCAATTTTTTTCATTTGCCTTAAACTTTAAGCATGGCAAAGATGGCATGGCAAAGATTGCCATGGCAAAGATGGCATGGCAAAGATGGCATGGCAAAGATGTGTCTTACCACTCCCCATGAAAAACACATGGTAAAAAAGTCAATCAAAATATTTGAAGTGGACATGGTTGGAATGCGGTTAGGTCCTTCTCCTTACTCTTTAACTTGTTTCTCCAAAACATGGCCAAGCTAGGCACTCACTCCATCGTCACACTCTATCCATTTTTTCCCAATGTTGGTACATTTCTATGTCCTCATTTGTCCCTTTAATGAACATCTGTCACAGCACTACAGGCCTGATTCAACAGCCCCCGAAGTCAAGTAAGTCTTTGCTGGGCACACTTAATAAATGGTCTGTTTTGTTTGTTCAAGTTACCATCCATGTGTTGGTCACACATTTTTAGAAAATGAAATCTGAAAGGAATTAATAGTCCCAGACAGCCAGGACACTTAGTAAAGAAAGGCAGCTAGTAGAGTGCAGATCAAAGCTAAGATACAAGCTTCTCAGTCTTATTGGCCACTTAACTTAAACATGTCTTGAAAAAGCTTTATAGTGAATTTAGTGCTGGATTGAAAAGTGGTGGTTGAAGTCTGATTTACACACAATCAGTGATGCTATCAGCTTTAATAATTTGATTTCCATATTTCACAAAGCCTTATTCTCCCTAAAGAGCGCTCATGGTAAGACACACCTCTTTGCTCTATAAATTCCCCCAAAAGCCAGAATGGGAGAAAACCAGACAACTGTGCTTAGTAACAACACATGATTATACCTGGAGTAGGAACAAGAACTAACATTGCATTCAAAGTCAAGAACTGACATTACATGTAGAACTTCATGGAGATCTGATCTGACTGCCTGTACACTACAGAACACTTAGGAACATAGGAATTGCCAGACTGGATCAGACCCATGGTCCATCTAGTCCAGTATCCTGCCCCCAACAGGGGCCAGTACCAGATGCTTCAGGAGACAATACAAAAAACAGCACAGCCAGCAGATGTGGGCTAATCTAGGAGGTATTTATATGACTCACTACCATGAGGTTTTATATCCCTTCCCAAATTTGTTAGCATTAACTTTTATAACTCTGGCTATTGCTTTTCATATAAATACCTGATCCTCCTTTGAACGTTGCTAAATTCTTGGCCTCAATGACATCCTTAAGATTCCAGGCCTGCAATGAGCCCTATGTGGCTGTGACCCCACAAATATGATTGACTTCAGTGGGACTTCATATGGTTGCTGGAGTTTGTCTGCATGGAACTTATTGCAGAACCGAGGATGGCAATACATCCTTATGACGATCTAGAGCGCGCGAGGGATGAAGTTAGAGATTGCTAAGTTAATAGCAAAAATTAATTTAAATGTAACTGTAAAACCCAGAACCCTAAAATTGTGCTGATGTTTATTTATTTAGGCATTTTTCTGTTCTCCTGTCATTTACAGAAAGACCTAGCCAAGCCAGTACTTTTTGTCCAACATGTGTAAAACAAGACAAAAGAACATGTTGGCCCCAGGCTTGAGCTGAGCCTTGAAGTCTTTCTGACTGAGGTACATATAAACCCTCTGAATAGGAATTCATAATAAAAGATAATGCTGCCAGACTCAATAACCACAACAGTACAAACCATGCCACTGTTAGGAAAGTAACTTGCATTTTGGATTTTAATTGCAAAGCTTCCTATCCCTCCCTAGGACTGAGAGAGAGAAAATAGTAGCGGCTGCAGTCAGTGCTCTTAAAAGTAATTGCAGTTATTTAGGACCCATAATTTGCCTTCCTTTTATTGTACTACTTCAGCCTCCTGCCGCTGAGATTCTGCAAAAAAATTCCCTACAACAATTTATTCTCCATATTTCAAATTCTGGGCTGTACCTTGCCAGTGAAACCTATGGTGTGTCTGTTTAGGTACCTATGTACGGGGCCAGATTTAGGCAGGCGCTATAAGGGCTGCAGCCCAGGGCCCCAGCTCAAGGGGGGCCCTGCAACACAGGCGGTGATCTCCAACTCTGGGCCACTAAGTCCTGTGGCACAGCAGAGCACTCAGGCAGGCTTCCTGCATATTGTGGCCCCAACCTGCTCTCAGAAGCAGCCAGCTCTGCACGCTGCCCCTGCCCTCAGCACGTCTCTGCAGCTTGTGGGCGTGGGCAGCGCATGGAGACGTGCTCTGGGGCCACCCAGGGGCCACAGAGTCGTGCTAGCAGCCAGCCAGATCCGGGAGCAGTGTGGGGCCACGACACGCAGACAGCCTGCCTGAGCCCTGCTGCACCACTGGCTGGGAGCCACCTGTGGTAAGTGTCTCCCAGCTGGAGCCTGCACCTCACACCCTCTCCTTCATCCCAACCCCCTGCCCCAGGTCAGAATCCCCTCATGCACCAAACTCCCTCCCAGACCCTGCACCCCATCTTGCTCCACAATCCTCCTCCCCCAAACCCTTCCTGCACCAAACTCCTTCCCAGGAAAAAGCGGTGTATACCGGGGCCCCACAAAATATAATAGCCCTGGGCCCAGAAGACAGTTAATCCAGCCCTGCCTATGTAGCCCCTGTCAGAGAATCCGAACACCTCCAGCAGTATCTGAGCATCTCAATGGAGTCTCTCAAATTCCATTGTGTTCTCCTGAGCCACCTGAGATGACAGTGAAGATGCTGGAGTCAGTCAGCCTGGGTCACTGGAGTGGTGTGTCAGTTTCCTTAAATGGATTCTGAAAGCAGAGTCACCTCCAGGCACTAGTACAGCAAGCACGTGCCTGGGGCGGCAAGCAGCAGGGGGCGGCCTGCCGATTGCTGTG
Source organism: Sternotherus odoratus (assembly GCA_032164245.1). Classification (NCBI taxonomy): domain Eukaryota; kingdom Metazoa; phylum Chordata; order Testudines; family Kinosternidae; genus Sternotherus; species Sternotherus odoratus. The sequence goes on along the minus strand of JAVMKO010000009.1, from coordinate 36,125,552 downwards.
AGGGCAGCAGTTAGGCTGCCTTCGGTGGCATGTCTGCGGGAGGTCCGGTAGTCCCGCAGATTTGGCGGTATTTCGGCGGCAAGTTCGCAGAAGACGGGGGACCAGCAGATCTCCCGCAGAAACACCACCGACTCGCCGGGACCAGCGGACCTCCCACAAAAACACCGCCGACTCGCTGGGACCAGCGGACCGCCCACAGAAACACCGCCGACTTGCTGGGACCAGCGACCTCCCACAGGTGTGTTGCCGAAGGCCAACTGAGTGCTGCGCTTGGGGCAGCAAAAAACATAGAGCCACCCCTGTCTGAAAGCATCTGGCACAATGAAAAGTAACAAACTCCATGAGTTTTTGCTAACAGAAAACTCGTCTGTTCAATTCCAGTAATGACAATTTTACATGTAAAGGGGCATAGTCAAAAAAGGCAAGAGGGACGATGGTTTGAAAGGCCTGTTCACTACAACAAGCAGCTGGGCTATTATAGTGGAAAAAGATCATTTTTAAATGTATTTGCCTGTATATAATGGAATTACACCAAGGATGAATGAGCCACAGCAAACGCCCTGGAAGCTGCTCTACATATGCCCTGGCTATGACTAACAGGGAAGTTTTGAAGGGAGTTTCATTCTATTAAATTCAGATGTGTACGTTGTATGGTAAATTTGTTACTTACAATGTAAAGGGACATAATCAAATCAATTTGGCCTAAAATTGCAATTGTGTTTTTTAAAAAAACACTGTTACTTATCACAATGCTCCAGATCACATTTTTACATCTGCAGAAGCAGGAGCAAATAAGCATTAATCTGGAAACATCAGTCCCTCCAACTCTTATATACCAGGAGAATGTTACTTCTGGAAGGAGGCTTGGGTCTCCTTACAATACACTGGAAGAAAGTACATCTTGTTAACTGACTCGGGATGAGAGCCAATGATTCATTATAGATTTTGGCCATGTCAGTCTACCGAGGCTATTTATATCCATTAGCACAATGGAATGCCATTTCTAATTTTTTTTTACCAGCCCTGGAAAAGAATATGAATGAGAGAGAAAACATGTTTTTTTCAAAGTCTTGGGCCATTAAGTTGCCCTACCTTGGTGAAGGTGTACAATAACAAAACCAGGGTGGAACGTATCACTGTTAGAACTCCACTGAAATCATACACTGTGGAGGAATCTGGCATAGACACTAATGGCTTGATCCTGCACGGTGCAGGGGTGAACTGTGGTGCACGGCAATGCAAGGTAAAGAGTGGCGATACTGTGTAAGCTGATGAGAGGTTGCTATTGAGCAGATCAAAGACAAGAACATGCAGCTACGCATTGCACTAGGATACTAAGGATCACAATGAAGCAGATGTCTCCTGACACTTGTCTATTCGCCACCTACATTTCCTTAAGATTAAGTGAGTGGGAATGCAAGGAGCTTGAGACTGGCTTCCACACATGGTGAAGGAGCAAATCTAAGCTCAATGTTATTTCTCCAGTGCATAGTCTGTGCACTGCAAAAGGAACTTCAGGGTCAAGACCATATTTCTTAGCCAGCCATAATTAATACATTGATGTGGAAGCAGTTTAGAGATGAGCATCACGCACGATGGATCTGACACTGCGGTCCTCACTCGGGCAAAACTCTATGGCCAAAGTAGGATCAGACCCATTGTGTAATCAATTATAGTTGTTAAATAGAGCTTCCAGTGGTGAGGTTTGTTACTCAAACATCATCAGTCTTCGCTTGGCCACTATATAATTCAGATCCTTGTAGTCACATTCTCCACTGCAAATTGCTAAAGCCATTCCAGAAGAGCCGCTCATTTATTTTGCTTCTCGTTAAGGATAGTAATATAGAAATTAGTTTTGTATGTGGAATTACTGGGAAAGTATTTTTGCTTCTCACTACACTTTAAACAGCAAAACTAAAAGGCATAGTTAATTGATTATCCATTTAAGACTTTAAGTATTCATATAAACCTCTAATTAGGTGGTTGGGAATAGCAGAATTGCAATAGTTCTTGGATTTTTTGTATCCTGCTGTACATGATTAAGTGATGAGCAAATGAAATGTAGAGAAAAGCTGAATGTTATTGCTTGCTTAGTAGCAAGAAAGCCCAAGAAAACAAGGTAAAAAGAAACTACCCTGTTAAGGGTATGAACTAATCCTAAATATTATATTAAAATATACCTCCATATATTGAAACATTCTTTATCCAAGTGAGTATTTGTGGAAACATATTTGAGGTTCTGTATTTCCCCAGATCTAAAAACAACTCAGGCCTGTTCAAACTGATCAGTGATTCTGGTATTGCAAACATTTGTGTGGTATTTGTTTTACATTTCCACATATCATTCCAAGAAAGGGCATCATATTAGATATGATATTGGCAGCCAACTAGTTTAGATGCAGATTTTTAACTGAGGGGAAAACTGAAAATAAGTATCAGTAACTTAAGAGTAAAGAATGTTACCAGAGTGTAGTGATCATTAGAAAAACTCTCAGAAATCCAAGAAAGTCAGAGTTAAATTTAATGTACCAGAAGCTCAAATATTTGAAAGTATGGAACAGGATAAGCTGCCGGTGGAGCGCAAAAGGGCACGGTTGTGCTTTAAGAAACGTCCTTAAGCACTGCCGCAGCAAAGACCCTGCTGAAAGCGCTTCTGCAGCAGTGCTTTATTGTTGTTTCCCCCTTTGCCTCCCCAAGCTGCCAACGGAGGTGGGAGCAAAAGGAGAAGCTTCCCTGGGGATGGCAATTTAGAAGGGCCTGGGGCTCATGCTGCTGCTGCTGCAGCAGTGGCTGGAGCCCCGGACCCTTTAAATAGCCACAGCACAGCATGGGCCAGACAGCCTAGAAAGGCTGGCTGGGGGACGTTGACCCTCCAGCCCTGCCCCTTCTAAGCAAGGCTTTGCCCAAAGAGGGGAGGGAGAGCTCAGTGGTTTGAACTTTGGCCTGCTAAACTCAGGGTTGAGAGTTTAATCCTTGAGGGAGCCATTTAGGGATCTGGGGAAAAAATCTGTCAGGGATAGATACTTGGTCCTGCTAGTGAAGGCAGGGGACTAGACTCGGTGACCTTTCATGGTCCTTCCAGTTCTATGAGAGAGGTATAACTCCATATTTTTAAGGCCCGCCCCCCCCTTCCAGGAGAGTGGGGGCAAAGTTGGCCCCATACCGGTAAGTTTTCAATTTTACTTTCACCCCTGGTAATGGATGCACAGTGAGTTTAAAACTACCCTCCCCCAATGGTGGACAGCTGCTCTTCCTCAGGGCAATTCTTTACTTGGGCACAAGTAGGGTGAAAATTTCACCTTCCCACACCAACAGTGGGATGACTTCAAGATCACCATTTACATTTTAGTGTATGTAGCAAATGTAATTCACTTGCCATGAGCTGTGGCTCCGGGAGGAATAAAAGTGCAGTGCACCTTCAGGTACCCATGGTTTCCAATGAAAGACAGATTGAGATTTTCAAAACAGCCTAGGGGGTTAGTCTACTGAATTAATTGTTCCAACCAAGGGAGGAAGCAGAAATCCCAAAGTATTGCACTTGGCAAAAGGCTGGTCTCAGGACATCGGCAGTCCAGTTGGAAGCAGGATAAAAGTCATCAACAAACCCCAGTTCGAAGAGATCACCAGCCCAGTTTTGTGGACGCACAAGGATGGAAGAGTTTGGTAAGCAACTGAACTTTAGGAGCCTGTCCAAACTGAACTGAATTCTCCATTTGAGGTCCCTTCCCTCTGTCTTATTTCAGTGCCTCCCATCTCTAGTTGAAACAGAATAAAACACCTGTAAAATGCTCCCTTCTTCCCCCAGTGAGCTGTTTCAGTCCTCTTATTTTGGCTTTCGTCACCTCTCTGTCTTTAAAATTAGTAGCAGTGACTTTTTCCTATGTTGGTGCTTAAAAGCTGCTCTGCCACTTCATACATGTGGTCTTTAGTCACACACTACATCTATTTTATCTTCTTGTCTGTCTGTCCTTTTATTGTCTCTTGACAGTCTTTGTCCCTATCTGCCTGCTTTTCGCACTTCTGCTTAAATGGGTGTCAATTTTCTCTCCGGTCCTCCTGGGAAATGTTCAGCAAGTACTTATTTGTCTCAGTTCTCTGACAGTCATGCAGTAACTGCAAGTAGTAAAAATTATTCAAAGAGATTTTCTTTGACAGCTCATAACAAAAACCTCTGTTCTTTCCCACATAGAACAAATTTGCTTATGCTGTACTGTTAATTAGAGCAAAAATGAACATACGCAAATATGTCCATTAATTTAATGCAGAGTTACACTACTCCAGTCATTAAGACCATTTCTCAATTTCTTTCCCCATGACTAAATTGTGGTTCTCATATGAAATAAGAGCTGGTTAGAACAAACTTAATTGCTGTTTGAACACTGGAGTCTTGTTATCACTTGATGTTTGCTAATGTAACCAGTGGTTAGAGTCTCTTTCAGAGAGAATTATTGTTTATTTTCCTCCAGCATTACCTAACATTAGTGAATTTAGCCCATCTAGAAATATAGCAAACGGAATATTTGAATTCCCATGCCCACAATCAGAGTTGGTCAAAATGTTTTGCTGGAGCAAAAGGACGACAGGGTGTGAAAGACAGACTATTTCATTTCTTTTGAAAGGTTCTGGTTTTTAAAATGTTCTCAAGAAAAACAAAGAAATTATAATTTCTCTATTTTTTTGGCAGAAACAGTCCATTTTCTGACTATCTCAGCTCAGTGCTCTTGTACAAAAGCACTGAGCATTCCCTCAATCCTGTTACTTTCATTAGTGTGGACCACTTTTTAGATTGAGGTCATTTTTATTGTGTTGCCTCCCCAGTGTGGACAGTATGAATGATTAATAGGGAGTAGGAAGTCACCTTTGCTTGACGAGTTTTCAGTCTGAGGGGCAGCATGAGTCAAGCTAGGGTTATTTTGCATGAAAGTGATGCAACCTCCATTTGCCCTCTGTGACAACCATCATGCAGAAAGACACGTTGGTTTGTTGGCTGAAGGCATCTTGGGCTATCAGAGGAAAAAGCATATTGATTTCAAATAATTTAGATAAATATTCTTTTATTATCTGCCTCTATTCAGAACAAACCTGACACAAAAATGGTGTCCTTTCACCTAAATATGGTTACTTAAGAGTTTTAGTATTAGATTTAGATAAGCACATGTGTTTATACAGCCACATAAGCTTACAATTTAAAGGAACATGGAGATTTTGATTTATTTTTTGTGCTGTCTGGCTCTTTAGTATTGGTATGAGGTTGTTGCTTGTGTGTCAGAGATGGCTAAAGGCTCTAGATAGGATACTTTCAAATCTAAAGAACAAAATCTCTGTATATGCTCTATATTAATTTATACCTTAATTTCTTTTTTTTGTTGTATCCTTATTTAATACCCTACCTATACTACAGAAGGAAACATCTGTACTATGTTCTAATACATTCATTATAGACACACACATTTACATATAGACTGTGTATGATATATATGTGTATATAAAATACTAGCAAAAATACCCGGTGTTGCTCGGGGTATTTGTAATTGGAAACTGGGATGTAAAAAGACTACAATGTTTTTTATTAATACAAATTTTGTTCAGAAGTCTCATTTTGTCTAATTAATTTCATTCTCTTGCATTTAGATGTGGGGGGAGGGGGAGAGAGCTGAGCGAGTACGGGGGCCATTGGAAGGGGGGAGGAGGGTGAGATTTTAAAATTTTTCAATTCTTACCTGGGGGGGGGGGAGAGAGCTGAGCGAGTGGGGAGGTCGTTGGAGGGGGAAAAGGGGGAGAGAGCTGAGCGAGTGTGGGGGCCATTGGGAGGGGGAGGGGGGAGAGAGCTGAGCGAGTGCAGGGTCCGTTGGAGGGGGGGAGGGGGAAGAGAGCTGAGCGAGTGCGGGGTCCGTTGGAGGGGGGTATTATTACATCATAACTATGTCACAGAGAACAGCAGGTGTTAACCTGCTGCCCAACTGATGTGAATGGGCTTTAAAGAATTTCACCCCTAGGGGGTGTAAGAGGTGAGATTTGAAAAAATTTCAATTCTTATCCTGATTAGGACCCTAAAGCCTATAACTGTACCAAATTTCAAGTCTCTAGCTCAAACGGTGTGGAAGGAGTAAGGGAACATGCATACACCATTTGACTTTTATATATATAGATTTGTGTAAGGTTTAAATTAGAATGTAGAGATCTACAAGTGTGTGTGCATATACACATAAAGTTAGAATACCCCACAGATAATTTACTTGGCATCTTACTGTATTATACCAATAGCATAAAATAAAATTAAAAATACTGTATACAATACAGACTAACATGGCTGCCACGCTGAAACCTGTAATAATGTATGTAGCATTTCTTGGTGAAGAGTTACAAGGTAGTTAAGCAGAGGATATAGGCATTCAGCACACAATATAAATCTATCAGCATTCGATTAGGGCTGTAGATTTTATAGGAAGTTTCCAGATGGTTGAGTGCTGCTGAGCTCCTGAAAGGGTCGGCTTCAGACAGTGATTTTGTGACACAGGATTAGAGACAGACTACAACAACCCCAGGGAACAGAGCTGAGTCATTGGTGGTGATGAAGAGGCTAACTCAAAGCCTGATTTCACAAAGCACAAAGGAAGACACTGAGTAGATTTACTATTGTACTCCAACAAAATACCATTTGCACTGACTTGCTTTCTAATGGAAAACTTGGGCCAGGTCTGTGTTTGTACAGCACCTAGCACAATGGGATCCTGGTCCATGACCAGGGCTCCTAGGAGCTACAGCCATATAAATAATAATTGTGATATGATTTCATCACTGTTTGTGTGACTGCTGATTATTTAAATCTGTCATCATGAAGAGGCTGGAATATGAACGAGAGGCTGTTAGGCAGCTCTCTAGCACCACATTCTACTGGCCATTACCCTCTGAGGGTTACCAAAAGAAACTACACCATCTGCTCAAGAAACTCCCTGAAAAAGCACAGGAAAAAATCTGCAGACACACTCCTAGAACACTGACCAGGGGTATTCTATCTACTACCCAAGATCCATAGACCTGGAAATCCTGGACACCCCATTATCTCGGGCATTGGCACCCTAATAGCAGGATTGTCTGGCTATGTAGACTCTCTCCTCAGGTCCTATGCTATCAGCACTCCCAGCTATCTTCAAGACACCACTGACTTCCTGAGGAAACTACAATCCATTGGTGATCTTCCTGAAAAAAAACATTCTTGCCACTATGGCTGTAGAAGCCCTCTACACCAACAGTTCACACAAACATGAACTACAAGCCATCAGAAACAGTATCCCTAACAATGTCACGGCAAACCTGGTGGCTGAACTTTGTGACTTTGTCCTCACCCACAGCTCTTTCACATTTGGGGACAATATATACCTTCAAGACAGCGGCACTGTTATGGGTACCTGCATGGCCCCACAGTATGGCAGCATTTTTATGGCTGATTTGGAACAATGCTTCCTTAGCTCTCGTTCCCTAGCCCTCGCGCTACTTGTGCTACGCTGATGACATTATCATCTGGACCCATAGAAAAGAAGCTCTTGAGGAATTCCACCATGATTTCAACAATTTCCATCCAACCATCAATCTCAGCCTGGACCAATTCATACCATTGACCGCTATACTTACCTACAGCCTCTAGGACACATTACACGATCCATTGTCTACAGCCAAACTCTAAGATACAACCGTATTTGTTCCAATCTCTTAGACAGACACAAACACCTACAAGATCTCTATCAAGTGTTCTTAAAACTCCGATAACCAAGTGCCAATTAAATTATTATTATTACCAGTTATTCAGTCTGTGGAAAATTGTTCCAAAAGGGATTATTTATTTAGACCCTGTGTTTACTGTGACATGTCAGCATGTGCATTAGACATATAAGGAAAAAGGCTGCTCAGAAGAATTAGCTGGAAAAATGCAGCTGTCAGAGGAGACCCATGCTTTGCATGAATCTGGAGATGCTAGCAGCTAGGTCTGCTGTGGTGATGGGCAGACTGCAAAAAGGTCAAAGGTTTGGTTGTGACAAGCAGGGAATGGTTTGGCTGCTAACACAATCCTGAAACGTTGAGACTATGACTGTGTAACTTTTTCTGGAGCTTATAGTCACTAACTTCTACCTGACACCCCATAATATGCCCCTTAATTCTGTTGCCAAGACACCTGAAAACTTCTTTGATCTCCCAGATGGATCCCCAACACCTACTAATCTCTTTCCATCAGTGTCTGGCCACCTCACTCTCTACCTCCATGACAAACTGCAAATTGCTAACCCCTCGCACTAAGGCATCCCAGCCATTGTTAATGAAGCTGAAGGCTCAGCTGTCAGAGCAGCTTTTCCCCTCAAACTGATGTCTCTCTGTTCAGATTTTCCATGCATCAGGGTCTCTCCTATCCTGGGCACATAAAGCACATTGCGCATCATAAAGAATACAGTTTACCAGCAGACTACTACAGCTTCACTCACACTTTACAACAGTACTGGGGTCTTGGATGAAGGGTACTTCCTTTATGTGAAATGATCTGCACCCTAGAGAGTCATGGATTTGAATTTGACCACAGACTGGGCTGCTACTGATCCCAATTTAGCCCAGACAATACCAAGTATTTGCCCTGGGGCCTAGATCTTCCAGTATGTCTTAAGCAGCTGGGACCTGGCTGGGTAAGTGCTTTATTCACAGTTCTTGCTTTGGACTAGTTATTAGAACCCGTCACTGTTGCTACTGGAGCCTGCAGCTCTTGGTGCGCTGCTGCTGTGTTTGTTACCTCCCCCCTGTCAACTTCACTGGAGAGAGAGGAGGAAGCTGCCTTGCTCACTCTTTGCAGTAGAAGTTGCTTCTTCTTCCTTCAGGGGTGTGGGTAAGGAGAGAGAGGGCACTGGGACTGGAGATACTCTTGGGAAGACAAGACAACTGGCAGAAGTGGCTGGGGAAGCTTAGGAGCGAAAGAGGGAAGAGATGTCCTACAACGATGTTGGATGGAGAAGATGCCCCTGAAGAAGCAGGAGTGATGGGCAGTCAGTTCAGAAATGAGATCTTTAAGAAGAGGCTGAATGGTGCAGCTCTAGACTGAGGATATTGATACCCCCTCACTAGAGCATGTGCAGTCTCTGGTAGCCCATAAACTCTAGCTTTCTTGGATTTGGTTTCTGGGAATTTTTTTCCAAGTGCTGGCAACAGTGAGTTTGGGCTGGCGCTTATTTTAGCCAGCCAGCTCACCCATCATTTTTCTAAAACCATAAAGGATCACCAACACTTTCTTCCCACCACCTTGGTTCTCCATTGAGATCGAGAGACACAAAAACACCACGTCTGCCATTGATTACAACAAACTCTCAGACATGGAGTGGGTGGTTAGAACAGCCCAGATGTGCGGAACCATGTGTTGTGACCAGAAAATTCATTGCAAATTATAAAATCTAAGGGCTCGTGTGGTCAAGTTAACCAAGCATAATGTGTTTGTTGCATACCAACAAACAGTTATTAGAAGGCTATTTTTGGATTTCCAGATGTCTGTCGATTTCAGTCTTTTTGTTTTAGTTGCTGTTAAACTACCAGATGCTGAGATGTTTGCTATGAGTTGCTGACTGGAAGCTCTTCCCCCCAAAAGAAAACAGTGGAAAACTTCTCAAGCAAGAATGTGCTGTTTAGAAAGTCATGCCCAGACATACAATTCCATACCCCAAATCTCTGATTTGCTTCTCCCTTGGTCCAACAGAACCCAGGGGCCAGAGCTTCAGATGGTGTACATTGCATAACTCCATTGACTTTAATAGAGCTATGGCAGTTCATGCTAGCAAGTGACCTAACAAATGTTTGGATCTTCAGGTCATGCCGTTAGGCCCATCTGTTATCCTCAGTCCTGGAGGAGAAGAGACAAGCTAGAAGGTGTGTGATTTTGAGGGGAATAGTCTGGTCGAGTCTTGATAGTCTCAAAGAATTGGTTATCAGTAAGGAATAGACAAATATTTTATTTGTTTGAAAATACAAAAAGCTTTGGTAAGCTTAGGGCTTATTTTATTGGGCCTACATCAAGAGTACAGACATGCATTTTAAAAGACTAAAATAGTTGACTAGAAAGGAGACTGTCTAGCGAGATGACGGAAAGAATACTTAGCTGAAGAAGGCCAGACTTTTTTGAAAAGTGTTTTTGAAATACTTTGACAAAACTGAAAAAGTTGGGTTTTCAGAGATTTTTCTTTTTTTCAGTGGAAAAAATGGAGAAAAAAAGGTGGGGGGAGTATAACTGAGTGCAAAACTAAAAATGGAAGGATTTTTACATATTGTGTCAAAATTGGAAAAGTTCAAAAAGGGTTCCATGAAAATTCTCAGGGGTGGGGAATGAGAGCTTTGTCTAAACAAGGCTCAAATGAAAAATTTGGACCGCACTAATATTTCATATTACTGTAAATGTACAGTTTATGTTTATGTCTGACAGCCAATGGGGTGCAAGCATGGGAGAGACCTTGTTTTTACAATGTACTTGAAATGGACATGGAATGCAGGAAGAGATTTGGGTCAGCAGCAGTCATCTGGCCTGTGTGAATGCCCATAGCAAGGACATTTAGAAACATCTGCTTGTAGTGGTAATAATATAATTGAACAGTATTCCTCAGCATAGTTTTATATTTTCCATAAATCATTTGTGGCTGTTTTATTCAGGTTAAAGAGCTAATGAAGTAGCAAGTAGTTTACAGTATGAACTTTAATTACATTCAAGGTGCTTTCAGATACAGGGTAAACACCCACACTTTGCACATGTGGATACTGGGTTTTGATGTGGGTTACAGCAGCACAGGGAGGGCAGTTTATAGACAGTTCAATTCCGCTGGCTGTCAGGGGTGATGGAAGATGTGAATCATTTTGGTTTTATTTTATCCAGAGCTCTGGATAGGTGTTCCTTTATTACAGCAGAAATCCAAACAAATCCATAAAATACTGAGTGCACCAGCCTCCTCCTGACTGAAATCAGTGGGAGTTTCACCATTGCCTTCCATGACAGCATTACTGGGGACATAAATCGGTGTAAGTTCATTGGTAAATGTAAACCCGACCTGTACAATTTGTTCTGTGCAGGTGGACGCTTGCACCCATATGGTGCATGAGTCAAGATACTTGGTTGCACCTGGCTCATATTTTCAAGGTTATCAACACAAACCTCATAGCTAGAGACTTAACTCGAGTTTGGGTTTTTGAGAGACTCAAAGATGAAGAACAAAGTCTCAGCCTGGTGTAATCTGGGCCAATCTGAGCCCTGTGGCAGGTGTAACCTGCCAGTGTGACCATGGCAGTATGTCCTTGTTGCAGTCTCTCCCACTTGAGCATGTTTGGAGCCCCCAGCAAAAACTACAATTGCACTAGGCACAATTTTTGAAGGAGACAGTGGAATGCTCATCTTTTGGCAGATAAATCCCCCTGGAAAGCAGTGGGCATCTCCGGTCTTTATCACTGAAGTTACGTGGCTGTTTTACTATTTAGCATTTCTCTTCTTGTTCTTTCTTTATAATAAACCTTTAGTATTATACAGCAGCGGTGTCCAATAGAAATTCAATACTAGCCACACTGCTAGCCACACTTGTGGTTTTGAATTTTTCTGATTAGCCACATTATTAAAAAAGCCACATCCATTAGCCACAATTCAATAGCCTATTAGCCACATGTGGCTCATGGCGAACATATTGGACACCACTGCACTAAAGGATTGGCTGGCAGCTGGTATTTTGGGTAAGATCCAAACCTATACTGACCTGGTAATGTGGCTGACCCTTTGGGGGTCAAAAGAATATTTTGTATATGTGAGCAGAGTTATTTAAAATAACTTCTAGGGTACTGAACCTGTGTACTGTGCGGGAGCCAGAGAGCTGGAATGCAATAAGGGGGCTGTGTGATTTCTTTTTTTGCTTCTTGATAACCAGCCTGAGGGAATCAGAAGCACAATTTGTGACTGGTTGGGGAGTTTAACTTCAGTGTTACCCACCAGTCTTGCAGCCTGTCCTGACCTTGACCTTTCCAGTGATGACTGCCCCAGGCATAGCGGGTTCTGCCCTATAGAATCGTGTGTGTGTGTGTATATATACGGTATATATATATATATATATATATATATATATATATATATATATATATATATATATATATATATATATATATATATATATATATAAAGATGTACAAAATTTAGAGGCTGCATGGTCTCATAGACAGTGTAGTCAAGGGCCTTGGATTCCACTCCCATGACTGCCACTGATTCACTGTATGACACTGAGTAATGGGGCACATGAGCAGGATTTTCAAAACCTCCTAAGTGACTTCAGTGTCTAAATACCCTTTTAAAGGTGACATAAGGACTTTGAAGTCTAAGTAAGTTCCATTGACTCCAATAGGAATTAGGTGCCTAATTGGTTTACACACATTTGTAAATCCTCAATAGGTGCCTAAACACCTTTGCAAATTTGGCCCCATGCCTGTTTTCCCACCTGTAAACTAGGGATATTATTTGTCCAATTTTTGGAGCTCCTGATGAAAGGCACAAAGTAAGTGCCAAGTATAATCCCTTTTATATAAAATTTCCAATTAACAAAATCTTAATTAACAAGATAGTAACTTTTAATGTATATGAATCAGGCAGGTTCTTTTTCACTCAAATTATAAATTGCAGTTTATTTTACAGCTGATTAATGTTACTGAGAACCCTGTAGGCAAGCCATACCGCCCGAAGTCTGAGTTGCTTCCAGATGTTAAATAAAGTCTTAATTTACAGTAACTACCCTAAAGGTATCTATCTCTGCATATCTAAGAATAATTTAACATACAGTACTGTCAGCATCACTGGCATATAACATATTACCTGTGAATATGCCGTGAAAGTTTTTGATAAAAGAACAAACAGAACAAGAGATAAACAGCTTCCATGAGTTTCTGCACCTCAGTTTATTTAAGCAGTTGCAGAGACAGCGTAATGGCTTGCCGTTTCTCCAATACCTCTTCCATTTCATTATATATTCCCTATAAGCCTGAAAGATGTATTGCACATTATTTATTTTACATTGATGGATCTAGGAGAGCTATGTTAGCATAGGAACCTGGTGAGTCTCCAAATAGTGTGCAGTCTTAGCATTGCTGCATAAACATTACACTCATAATGCTTTGATGAAACCAAAAAGAAAGATGCTATTGCCAGATCAGATTTTAGCTTTGCACAGAATTCCTCTTTGTTTGTGTAGATCCACCATCTCCTCCCTCTGCTGAAAAATACATATTTATTGTGGTTGAAATAAGAGTTGTAAAAGTGAATTGCCTCAGAAAAGCTGTTGGACGAGCCCTGGTTAATTCTACATTTTATTCATTTTTGATGGGAAGAACTTGCAACAGGTAAGGGGTTTAATAATTCAAGATGGTGGTTTATATAGAGTTACTCCATGATTTTTTATTTTTTTTGAGAGAGAGAAAAATGTTAAGGGAGGCATGAAAAAGCACTGCTCTGATGGCAAAACAAATCAAACCTTGATCAATATTGCTGTGGTCATGTTGCAGTTTAGCAGACATCGCTGGTGTGTTTTGAATACAGTTTGAAACAGAGCCACATTTTCCCCTGCTTTCCCAATGTTTTTTGGTTATGAAACCCATGTGAAATCAGTTTTAAGTCAGAAAAAGAGCTGTCCTCATTCTACTGTTTTCTTTTCATATCTCCTTTGCGGTGTTGCCAAAAATGCAGAAGAGGCTCGGAAGGCAGGGTTTAGAGCCTGAATGATTAAAGATGATCTAAAGCCATCGCAGTGAGCTCTGAAGGATTTAGAAATGGGATTCAAGGAGAAGTTAGTTAAATAGTATTTGGGGCCATTGATTCCCCCCCCCATATATACAGGCTAAAAGTGAGGGAGTTGGGGGAAAAAACAACCAATCTAACTATTTAGATAATCATAGACTCATGAGCAGGGATTCTATCACTGATGAATTTTCTATCCTATATAAAAGACTTGTCTTTCCCTTAGAATTATTTACACACATTTCAACCTCTCATTTGCTCATTCATGTCATCAAACAAGTGTAGTTACTCAGATTAACAGAGTTTGTATGCAACATAAAGAAAGTCTCTAATGGCTGGTTGAGTGTCAATTGTTAGGAGACAACCACCCCATGTTTGGTAGTTTGGAAGTAAACAGATGTGCTGTCCCTATCTTACCAGGTGGAAACCCCAACCAAGTACAGGGCCCCATTTTGCTCGGTAATGCACATATAGTAAGAGACTGTCCTTGCCATGAATAGATTACATGATAGCCCAAGCAGGCAGAGTGGGATACAACCTACAGTACAAGAAGATGGGGAATCTAGGTACAAAAAGATTTAAGGACTTGGTCAAAGTCACATAGGAAATCTGTACCAGAACAAGGAACTGAAACCACAGCTGCTGATTCCCTGTCTAGTGTCTTGATCACAGGACCATCCTTTCTCTATAGCATTCCCCAACTCCCTCAATCCACGCAGTGAACTAAAACCACAGTCTAGCTCATAATGTGGATAACATACCTCTTCGCCTCCTTTTGATTACCTGCTGCTCTCACTTTGGGTAGCAGTACATTACACACTTGGACTAACAGTATTTGCACTGCAGAAAATTAAACACTAAAATGTGAAAGCATCCATCTACTTTCAGAAGATTATTATAGCTTGAGAAGCCATTCCTATGGTGTACACATACAAACAGTAACATCCTCCTTTGGTTTGAGCATAAGAGAAGCAATTTTCTACAGTGGGTGGTCGTAGATGAAAATGTAATGGTAACTAAAAAAACAAAACTATTTAAAACAGCCAGAATTTTCTTCTGGGTCTTGTGTTAGGGTCAGGCTAGATGGCTACAGGAGAGTGATCCTATTGGGATTCAGGAAGTGGGTGGGTGCAAGCCCACCCACCGCTAAAGACCACCCCCCCAGCCTAATGAGAGGTTCACAGGGCCTGGAAGCCAAATAATGCTGGGGGAAAACTAATGAAAGAACAGGGATAGGAGTGAGGTCAAAGGGTCAAATAAAGGGTACCTGATGGGGACACTGAGCAGAGAACCCCAGACAGCACCCACTGCTCCTCGAAGGTGTCAAGGGAGCCAGCGGATGCTGCCCAGAGGAACTCTGACCGGATACGTAAGCGGATGGAGGATAGGAAATAGGCCCCACTGTCACAGGAGACCCCATTGGCCAACCTCCTCTCCCTGGTTTTGTAGATGTTCCAGTTTGGCCAGGGCTAGGAGAGGAGGGTGACCAGGAGGTCCCATGACTTTGTGAGGCCATGGATAGGGAGTGCATAGATACGTGAGGGGAAAAGTGCAACCAAAACGCAGAAGAATATCCAAGAGGAGCCAGAAGAGGGGCTGCAACCTAGTGCACTCCAGGTAAATGTGTGCCAGGGTCTCCCTCAAGCCCCAGAAGGGGCAGGTGTCTGGGTACAGAAGAGTGATAGACGGCAGATATATTAGCCCCAGGTTAAACAGGTCCCCTTTTCCTGGGTCAGGTAACAGAGGCAATTCCAAAACAATCAGGAACTTTCTAGAAACAATTAAGGCAGACAGGCTGATTAGAATACCTGGAGCCAATTAAGAAGTGGCTAGAATCAATTAAGACAGGCTAATCAGGGCACCTGAGTTTAAAAAGGTGCTCACTTCAGTTTGTGGTTTGCATGTGAGGAGCTGGGAGCAAGAGGCACAGGAAGCTGAGAGAGAGAAAGCATATTACTGAAGGACTGAGGAGTACAAGCATTATCAGACATCAGGAGGAAGGTCCTGTGGCGAGAATAAAGGTGGTGTTGAGAGGAGGCCATGGGGAAGTAGCCCAGGGAGTTTTAGCTATCACACAGCTGTTACAGGTGGTGCAAACCAACCTCAAAGATGTTTGCAAGCACCTTTGTGATCTAAAACCATCAGGTTTTGTGCAGCTCTGCTCCACTCTTTCCTGCTACTAGAGCAACACATCATTTGCCAAATGTTCAGCTTGCAAACTTTCTGTGGCGCATACCGGAATGTTAACATGTTCAATGAAAAAATTCCTGCACCTGTGCTTTTCTCAAACTGCATTTTTAATGTGGCCATGGGTTTATGAATACAGTGCTAATTACTTAATAAAAATTTCACTAACTTTTAATCCTAATTGTACTTCTAATAATTCATTTTCAAAGTTTTTAATTAGTTTTAGATGTAACAATATTCAAGAAAAGCCCTCTTCAGAGAGAAAAACCCTTCAAAATTACACTATGTCCTTTCCCACAAAAGTCTTCATGATACTTGTTTTTATAAGCCATATTCGTAAGATAAAGAGATTTGTCTGAAATAAAAGACCCAGTGCCAGAGCCTCTGAATTGGGGGACATTTTGGGAACCACATCTCAGTCTTACAGCTAGCATTTCTCTCTCTGTAATGAGCTGAAACACTCATAATCCAAACTCAGCCAGATATAAAATCTAGATCTATTGTTACAGGTCTGGCTCATTGTACTTTGACAGGCTATAATACCTGCCTCATTTTCCTGTTCTAGGTGTACATGTGGAGTCATTCATGTGACAGGTTTCAGAGTGGTAGCCGTGTTAGTCTGTATCAGCAAAAACAACAAGGAGCCCTTGTGGCACTTTAGAGACTAACAAATTTATTTGGGTACAAGCTTTTGTGGGCTAAAACCCACTTTGTGGGATGCATAGAGTGGAACATACAGTAGGGAAGTATAAATACACAGCACATGAAAAGATGGCAAGGCAACTCACAAGTGTGTGTGTGGGGTCAGTGCTACGGAGCCAATTCAATTCAAGTTGGAAGTAGGCAATTCTCAACAGTTGACAAGGAGTGGAATAAAATACACTTTTATAGTATTAACGAGGCCAATGTAAACAAGGTGGCCCATTTCAGACAGTTGACAAGAAGGAAAGCCTGGCCCTGGTCAATGTCTTGCCTCAAGGCCGGGTTTGTCTAGTTGGTTCACCTGCATTATGAAGCTGAGTTGTGTCTTTTTGGTCATTTTGTAGGACTCCACCTTTCATTTCAGCTGTTGCCTCCCATTGCCTCACCACATCCACATTCTGGCCCACTCACGTGGGGAACCACTGAACCCCCTCATGTACCCTTTCCATTGCATCAACCTGCAAGGGATTTTGGGACCACCGACTGAGACACTTTGTTCCTAACAACAAATGAAGAACATTTTATAATTCCTAAACTTACTATGTCTGTCTCTGCTTCATTGTAGAACTCCTGCCAAGCTGTCCCCCATCCACCCTAACTTCTTGCTACAGATTTAAAGAAACAAACAAGTCGGTGTGAAGATGTGCACTATCAATTAATTTAGTAAAAGGAATTAAGATTTCTTTAAAACATCTTATTTTCTTTTTGTGGGTGCTCTCCATACAGTATTCATGCTATTTCCTAGATTTCATATAAATATTCCGGGGCAAATTTTGCTCTCCATTTATCCTGTAGAACCCCTACTAATTTCATATAGTACACTACAGTGCAGCCTATCTTTGGTTAGGCTAAACAAGCCAACTTCTTTGTTTCCTCTTGTAAGGTAGGTTCTCCATTCCTCCGATCATCCCAGTAGCCTCTCTCTGCACCTGTCCCAATTTGAATTAATCTTTCTTAAACATGGGAGATTATATTTGCACACAGTATTCCAGGTGAGGACTCATCAGTGCCTTGCATAATGGCAATAACAGGTCCTTATTTTTGCTGGAAATGCCTTGCCTGATGTACCCTAGGATTGCATTAGCCTTTTTCGTGGCCTCATCATATTGGTGGCTCAGTCATCCTGTGATCAGCCTATACACCCAGGTCTTTCACCTCCTCTGCTGTTTCCAACTGATGTGTCCCTAGCCATAAATCAATTTCTGCCTGGCTATAGGTAACAGATTTATTTGTATTAAACTACCTCAGATTTCCACCACAACTTCAACAACCACCACCCATCCACTAAAATCACCCTGGAATATGCCCACACTAGCATCAACTTCCAGGACACCACAATCAACTTCAGCAATGGAGCCTTACAGACCACCATATACAACATCACCACATCTACCTTCATAGATCCAGTAACCGCCCCAAACACACCAAGAAATCAGTCTACAGCCTAGCAGTCAGATACCATAGACTATGTTCTGAGGAGAAACTCCAGGATATACACCTTAACATGCTTAAAATCACCTTCAAACAAGAACACTTGAGAGAAGATTGCATCATGGAACAGGCCACCCAAATAAACCGAGAGAACCTGCTTCAATACAGAAATAAAAGCCTTTCTGACTGCACACCCTTAGTTGTCATCCACCACTCTACACTGGAACCATACAGGGCATCATTAAACAACTACAACTCTACTCAATAGGGACCCTTCACTGAAATATTATTTTCCTGGACCCTCTCTTCTGGCCTTCAGACAACCCCCCCCCCCCCCAACTTCTCCAATTTCATCATCAAAAGCAAACTCCCTGCAGACCAGGACACACCAACTCAAAGCAGCACCAGACTCGGCTAGAACTATAGATGCAAAACCTGCAGATAAATCTCCACTGCTATAATTATCAGCACCCCTCCAACCCAAATGCACCTTTCTAGATCCATGGGTCCTTCACATGCCTCTCAACATGCGGTATACCTCATCCAGTGCACTAAATGTCCCAGTAACAGCTATGTGGGTGAAACCAGGCAATCACTACACTTTCAAATGAACTTGTACAGGAAAATGAGGAGCTAAAAACACCCTATCACCTGTGGGTGAACACTTTTCACAAAGCAATCATCCTATATCTGACTCTCAGTCCTCATCCTCAAAAGGAAATCTGCACAACACTTTCAAAAAGACAAGCCTGGGAGCTTAAATTCATAACTCTGCTAGACACTAAAAATCATGGACTGAACAGAGACTGTTCAGATTTAGACTCATAGAAGATTAGGGTTGGAAGAGACCTCAGAAGGTCATCTAGTCCAACCTCCTGCTCAAATCAGGACAAACCCCCAACTAAATCATCCCAGACAGGGCTTGATCAAGCCAGGACTTAAAAACCTCTGAGGATGGCGATTCCACCACCTCCCTAGGTAATCCATTCCAGTGCCTCACCACCCTCCTACTGAAATAGTGTTTCCTAATATCCAACCTAGACGTCCCCCACTGCAACTTGAGACTATTGCTCCTTGTTCTGTCATCTGCCACAACTGAAACAGTCTAGCTCCATCCTCTTTGGAACCCACCGCCACCCCTTCAGGTAGTTAAATTTATGGCTTATTATAAGAATCTGTAACCCACTAACCTCCCCTTTTTGTCCTATGCCTGCAGGGCTAACAGCCCACTCTGCCTTAGAATGTGCACTAACTGTTTATGCTAAACAATCTAGAGTCTCAAGGGAAGTGTACAGAATAGGGCAACTTCAGTGACCAGAATTTTCCAAAAAATCTAAGCTCTGAAAGCTATCTGAAACTACTACTGTTTTTAATATTCAAAAACCAAACCCTCTTGTTTGAAAGCATAACTAAGTTCAAGAATATCTGAACCTAATATCAAGGAATTTCATACAGATTAGGCAAACCAGCTGAGCTCTGCTTCAATAACATTCCTTTCATTCTCAGCAAGTCCTATCATGAAATAAGGTGTAGATTTGCCAGCAAGCCAGAAAACAAACAAGAAAGATAATAAAGAATGAATAATGTTAGATCTTTAAGTTGAATACACCAGCAAAAATCAGGCTCCTATTTCAGAGTTTGATTCTGCAAAGACTTAGTCACGAGTAATTCTTACACACCTGAATAGTGCCTGTTCTAATTAGTGTGCGAGCATGAAGATCTGCAGGATCTGGCACTTCATGTCTATTTTGGAACATCAGATGTGCGTATTGAGCATTTGCTCTTGTAGAAGTGGGTTCAAACACTCTTGATTCAGAGGGTGTTACTGACCTGACATTAAAGAATAACCTCTTTGGGGATGTCCATAGAAGTGCAGCTCTTCCTCAGCAGCATCAGCCCATTCCCCAAATTTATACCTATTTGCCATTTATACATATTTTAAATAAAAGTTTTATATCCATTTGGCACCATATTATATATGGCAGACAAGGCAAAAAAATAATCATACAGGTGAGTAGAAAATATTTAAGATACTCATTTATGAACTTATATCAAGGATCTCAAACTCGAATCATCAGGAGGGCCATATGAGGACTAGTATACTGACACCCCCTCCCGCACTATCTCCACCCCTTCCCCACTTCTTCCCACCACTTCCCCAAATCCCAGCCTCCTGCCCCGCCTCTTCTCTGCCTCCTCACCTGAGTGCGCCGATTCCCGCTCCTCCTCCCTCTCTCCTGAGAAGCACTAAGCACCGCCAAACAGCTATTTGGTGGTGGG
Organism: Sternotherus odoratus; assembly: GCA_032164245.1. NCBI lineage: Eukaryota > Metazoa > Chordata > Testudines > Kinosternidae > Sternotherus > Sternotherus odoratus. Next base: position 36,105,181 of record JAVMKO010000009.1, on the reverse strand, counting down.
AAGCTCCTGGAGGTAAGCAGAGGAGCTGGGATGCGGTGCACTGAAGGAGAGGGGGAAGGGGCACTTGGGCAGGGCTGCAGGAAATAATCCTGCAGGCCGCATGTTTGAGACTCCTGAGCTAGATGGTGGCAAGTCTGACCGTTGTGTCACATGCTCAGGCTCCAGCTGTGAAGGCTGTCCTTGTAGTCAGAGACATAAAAAGCCCTGCCCCCCCTCTCCATATTGAGCCATGGAGACGAGTATGCTGTGCCCCCACAATGGGCAGTAGAGGGGCTTCATTCCTTGCAAGTGCTTGGTCACTCTGGGAAGCACAGTTTCTCTTTCAAGGCAGAGAACCTCCGAGAGATCCTAAAAAGGAGTCAGGAACCACTGAGGGGCACATGTGCCACAATTTAGCCTTGAAATAGCTACAGTGTGTATAAAGCTGAGAAGTGTTAAGCTTTAGTGAATAGGATTTCATGACCTTTTGTGTTATTCTCTCAAAGCTTTATTTCAATATGGCCTTGCTGGTGACCATGCGTTACAATACCAGATAAAGTTAATTATGTTAGTCAATTTGGAACTCAGCCTCTCTTGAAAACTGCAGTGTAAACACTGTATGAAAATCCATATCATGTCAACAGATACTCTATGGATCTTGGATGCTTTTAAAAAACATCCTGGAGTCAGTCATATATGCTGACAGGATATAGATTTTCAGCACTAATTGATGAGCTGTAAGTCAGATGGATGAAGCCACTATTTTGTTTTTTGTCTGAAATTGGTTTCAGGTGTTCTTCTCCCTCATGTCAGCTGGATTCAGTTTGATTGTTCTAAAAGAAGCAATTTGATCTTTATTATTGTAACCAAATCTGAGAAAGGAAGCCCATGGTGCTCACTGTATTGTACAACTAGAGCTTGAAATCACAACAGACAAAGGGGAAAGAGAAACCAAAAGAGGAAGAAATTTGCCCAGGCTCTCAGCACAGGCCAGTAGAAGAACCAGGAATAGAATCCCAGTCTCTTGAATCCCAGACTAGTGCTCTATCCACAGCACTGCTAGCTCTTGTATAAGATGATTCTGGCCATCGCTAGAGGTCATCTAGTAATGACTGGGGAAGCTCCAGTCCTTGTGCTGTTTGCAGCACTGCCCCACTGACAGGTTGACCCTCTCCCTTTTCCACCTTCTGGGGAAGAGCAGGCAACCAGGACTGCCCTGGGAAACAAATAGAGCTCTCCTTGCTCCCTTTAGAAGCCAAGAAGAGTTTTTAGGTAGGAGTGGGGAAGAGAAAGTGGCAAAAACCATCTTTACAGGAAGAAAGTGCAGAAAAGGGGAGAAGGAAGTTGTACAGCCTCCTCCAGTTTAACATGGATCAGTCTGCTCCTACTCCCACTTCTCTCTCCATCCCTGTCACTTGGAAGACCACCTCACTGCAGCTGTTCCCCCATGCCTGGGAGAAAGAATGAAGAACTCCTGGAGCTGTAGGAGGAGCAGAGGTGTGGTGAGGGCAATAGATAGATGTGGGGCTGGATAATGAGATAAGGGAAGGGACCACAATGAATTAAAATTTAGAGGGTTGGTGAGAAGCTGGATGCTCCACACCAACAGGCAGCATTTTATGCAAACGCGTAATTTGATCTCAGTTGGGTCTCCTAGTGAGAGCTCCCACAGTGTTGGCACTACTAATTGCATTGACACCCAGGAGGTTCGGGGAGGGGGAAAAGAAGAAATGGAAAGACACCAAAAAGCACTTTAAGAAATTGTTTTGGGACTAATCTCGTTCCTAACTCATAATCTTGGAATGTCTGGGGTTGTATCACACTGCCTCTCTTATCACCTAAATGTAATTCCAGTCTAAGAGAATGGAGTTTCACAGTCAGAGCACTGGACAAATAATCATGGGCTTTTGGTCTTCCTCTTCATACATCATTTTTAAAAAAATAAACCCATCTGGGGAACTGGATGTGATCAGTGAAGGGCTCTGAAAAGATTCAAATGGTTTCTTTCCCCTATGGAGGACACAACTTGTGGACAAATAGTGCTTTTTGAAGCAGTTCAAAGAATACTTGCTACTCCTGGAGAGGCTACTCTTGGACAGGCTGCTGGGTCTGTGGGTCCCCCCCCCCAATTTCTTGTTCTGTGTTATTGTGTACACAAGGTATAGCGTCAGCAGTGACCCTGTGCTGCAAGCCACACACCCACGGTAGAGATAAAGACATCAACAGCACACTGCAGTATTATTATTCAAGTTTAGTTGTTCAGCTAAGGATGTATTAAATTTAGCTGTTGGCTTGTACCTCTCTTGTGGGAGAACAGGTTTTTTCCCCCTCCATTTCTCCGGGAGGATGGATAAACTACCTCTGGGACTGCTGAGAATGCTGCCCCTACACCAGGCATGCTATCTGGTACGGTCTTTGCAGACTGCATGAGTTCTCTGCAGTGTGTACCACCTTCTCCTGAATGATGGGTTTGTTAGAGACCAGCCTTACTGAATCATTTCTAAACCGGCAGCTCCTGCTTTCACTGAAGTCAATGGTAGATTTGCCTCTGACTGCAGTAGAGGCACGATTGCCTCCCCATGCCCCCATTGCTTACAGAATGTTTAGCAATTAGTGACATTTACTAATTCTCTGAGTAGAGAAAACATTATGAAAAATGTAAAGCTTCATACGACCATAGTTAATCTTCTGCTTTTGTTACATTTGTCCATGGTTTATGGGCCTCTGAGGAGAATAAATGATCAGGGCATGTGTTCACATTGTTATTTGTCTGTGTAGAAATACACATGCTCAGCACTAAGCAAGAGAGTTATTTTTCATGGATAATGTAGCTTTAGGACTTTTCAAGGTCAGGTTAGAAAAGCGGCAAGCAACTGCCTCATTTGCTGCCAGCTCTCCCCTTTTAAGCAAACTCTCACTGAAGTAGCCTGGGGAGAGCTTAAGACTTGGGCCTGGTCTACAGTATGCGATTATGTCAAATTTAGCTGCATTATATTGAAATAAAACTAGATCCATCCACACAAACAACACAGTTTTGTAAACTTAAAGGGCTCTTTAAACCGGTTTCTGTACTCCGCCTCGGCAAGGGGAGTAGCGGCAAAATCGGTATTGCTGTTCCAAATTTGAGTTACTGTGGATGCAATTCAACAGTATTGGCCTCCAGGAGCTATCCCAGAATGCTCCATTGTGACCGCTCTGGACAGCACTCTCAACTAACCGTAACCCTAACCGCTTGATTCAATGGGAAATAGTCCTCCCTTTGTTCTCTAAAATGTATCTTTCTTCCTCCCACAGCTGCAAATGTTTCCCCCTATCATCTCCATCCCAGAGGCTAGTGAGCCTAATGTGGGAGCAAACCAACATGCTCAGGCATCTGGTGGAGTTGCAGGAAAGGCAGCAGGAGCACAGACCGCCACTGCAGCCCCTGTATAACTGCCTGCACTTCTCCCCAAGTTCCATATCCTCCTCACCCAGACGCCCAAGAACACAGAGCAGGGAGGTTACGACCACCCAGCCACTCCACCCCAGAGGATTGCCCAAGCACCAGAAGGCTGGCATTCAATAATTTTTGAACTGTAGTGTAGCCTTGTCCTTCTCTCCTCCCCTCATCCACCACCCCACCCAGTGCTTCCTTCCTCACCTGCCCCTCCAGGGATACTTTGGTGAGCTTTCCCCCTATTTGTGTGATGAATTAATAAAGAGTGCATGATTTTGAAACACCAGTGACTTTATTGCCTCTGAAAGTGGTGATCGAAGGGGGGAGGTTGATTGGCTTACAGGGAAGAAGAATCAACCAAGGGGGTGGGTTTTCATCAAGGAGAAACAAACAGACTGTCACACTGTAGCCTGAGCAATCATGAAAGTGGCTTTCAAAGCTTCTCTGATGTGCAGGGCCCCCAGATGTGCTCTTCTAATCGCCCTGGAGTCTGGCTGCATGTAGTTGGCTGCCAGGCAATTTGAGGCAACCTCCTACCCCACCATAAACGTCTCCCCCTTACTCTTACAGATATTGTGGAGCACACAGCAAGCAGCAATAACAATGGGAATATTGGTTTTGCTGAGGTCTAAGCTAAACTGCACCAGCGAGCTTTTAAATGTCCAAATGCACATTATACCACCATCTGCACTTGCTCAGCCTATAGTGGAACTGCTCCTTGCTACTGTCCAGCCTGTGTATGGTTTCATGTGCCATGGCATTAAGGGGTAGTCTGGGTCCCCAAGGATAACTATAGGCATTTCAACATCCCCAATGGTAATTCAACTGTGATGGCTGCTCTTATCTTGGTATTCTTGAACGTCAGGGCAGGAGAACGCAAGTCACAAAGTCACTGTCACAAAAGTTACAAATCACTGTAGTCACCTCCTTGCCTGCTTTAGCAGGTTCTGCACATACTGCAGGATAATGCAGGAGATGCTTACATTGCTCACAACAGCAGTAGTGAGCTGAGCGGGCTCCATGCTTGCTATGGCATCTGCGGAGAGCAGAGTGGCAGCGGAAGTGGTGGAAGCCGACAGTTAGCACCATGCACATTTCCCGAGGAAGCACACATTCCCAGGAGTACAAGACAGACAATATGGAGAAATTCACTACTGAGGCAAGAGCAGGAGAGCAGAGTGGCAGTGGAAGCAGTGGATGCCATGAGAATAGATATTTATTCAGAACGACTAGAGTGGATTCATGGCAGCAGGAGAGTAGGAAGTGGATTTGTGGCACCAGGAAAGCAGAGTTGCAGCAGAAGCTATGGGTGGTGAAGATGGTTAGTAGTTGTATTACACCATCTGCTAAAAGCAATATGGCATTTGCATGGAAAAAAGGCACAAAACAATTGTCTGCCATTGCTTTCACAGGGGGAGGTGGGGGCGACTGCATCCAGGAAAACCCGCAAGAATGTTTTTGTCCCATCATGCACTGGGAGCTAAACCCAGAATTCCAATGAGCGGAGACTGCGGGAACTGTGGGATAGCAACCCAGAGTGCACTGCTCTGAAAGTTGATGCTAGCCTCGGTACTGTGAATGCACTCGCCCGACTTAGTGTATTTAGTGTGGACACACACAATCGCATGTATACAATCTGTTCAGAAAAATCGACTTCTATAAATTCAACCTAATTTCATAGTGTAGACATACCCTAAGCAGCATCAAGAAAGAGTGGCTACTGTAGCAAGTACTTATATTACCATCCTCATATTAGCATAGTCACTTTAGTACGATACTCTATATAGGAGAATGATAAATCTATAGAAGTATGATGGTCAAGTTTGCAACTGATGTGAACTGAGAACTCCATCTTCTCTGCGGATACCAATGAGTGCATTGAAATTGGCCCATGATGCATTTGGTGAATTGAATATCCCCCCCAAAAGAGAAAGGAGCCCATAAAGAATGTGAACACTTTGGCCCAGATTTACCTGGATAACAGGAAGATACCTCTAGATTTTATGTTTCCCTGAATACGGATCACCATATATCAGTATCAGCACCTAATGCGTTGTGGGCACGAGCATATTCATGCTAAGTGACCTTGTAAATTACGGAGCTCTTTGTGGTGGAGACAAATTCTCCATTATGCATGTACAATGCCAGCACAGCAGGGTCCCAATCCCTGATGTGATGCCCCTGTGTGTAAAACATCCAAGTAATAGGAGAATAAGGAGGATTCTAGTTATACCACTCATATTTCTCTGTATATTTAAAAAACAAATTGATAATAGTGCAGTTCAGCATTTCTGAAACATTTTACTCTAAGTACAGAAATTCATAATTGCAGTTAGATTTACAGTTTGAACGAATATTAGAAGCACCATTATTTGTCTAACTTTGAGAAGCCAAAATAGCTAGCATTTGTCCCTTTCAAGCCATCAGTATCTGCTCTGTATCCCTGAAGTTGGTCTTATTTCAGTGAAAAGGCCTGATCCAAAGCCCACTGAAATCACCACAAGTCTTTCCATCGCCTCCTATGGGCCTTGGATCAGATCCATATTCCTCAAAGAACCTTGATGAAATGTAAAACATGGATTCAGTGCCATGTAAAATGAAGGAGCGAAGTGAAACATGTTGCCAATGTAGATATCAGATAGCAGATGTTTGGCACTGTTTGAATCCTCAAAACAAAGACCCATTTATTCAGAAGGCGGTATCAAACACACAGTAATAGAGCAACTTGTATTCACACCTCAGTTATCTTTGTTTTGATATTTTGTCCCTCTTTGTTTCCAGTCAACTAAAGATAGCAAGAAAAATGATGAGAATTAGTCTTCTCCCAAGTCACTGTCTGGTTAAATGCATTCCTTAGGTAGTTTTTGCTTTCAGAAAATGGTTTTAAAAATGTTTGAATTTGTGCATCTCCACTACAAAGAAGCCTTATTATAATAATTCTGACTTCTCTTCCAGAGACATAAGGGTAAAACATACTTGAATCCAACATTTGTTATCTAAACATCATGGAGGACACTGAATAATATTTTCAATATATGAATCTGCTTTGGATGATGGCACATGGTTTGCTGTGGATTGCTGAGGTTGTACTATTATATTATACTGCTAAGCATAAAGTATATTTACACACAAAGCAGTCATATGTGAATTTATCAATTATCACTTATACAGAGGTTGCCATAAAAGAAACAATCCATTGAAATATTACTGTTGGCTTGATCTCTCTTTATGTCACTATGTTTTAATTGAGGGAAGAGATGTCTAGAGCAGGTGCCTTCTATATTATACTGAAGTAGTTATTAATGTCCAGCTGGACAAATTTGCTTCAGTGGGATTTCATAGGTGTAAATAAGGGAAGAATTTGCTCTATACAATTCAGAGATGATAGAGGTCTACTTAGTTAAACTACTCTCTACAGTATATTTTATAGTGTTTTCTCCAGCTTTGTGTTAAATATCCTAAGTAATGGCACTGCATTTCTTCTGGGAGACTAAAAATACTCATTGTTTTGAAGCATTAAGAAGAGAAATAGTAAAATGAAAAGAGTCTCATTCAATTAATCACATGAAGGCAGACAACTAAATATTGAGAAATGTTATAGTGTTTGTACAAAAATGCTAGAAGTCTAAATACTAAGATGGGTGAACTGGAGTGTCTGGTATTAAATGAGGATATTGATAGACTAGGCATCAGATTAACTTGTTGGAATGACGACATCAATTGGATATGGTTATAACAGTGTACAAAATATATAGGCCCATACTGATGGGGGATGGCACTATATGTAAAAGAAAGGATAGCATCAAAGATAGTAAAAACCTTAAATGAATCAAACTATCCATAGAGATTCTATGGACAGAAATTCCATGCTTGAGTAGTGACAGTATAGCAGTAGGGAAATACTACCAACCGTCTGACCAGGATGATGGTGGAATGCTCCAGGAGCTTAGAGAGACTATACAAATAGAAAACTCAATAATCGTGGGTATCAACTATCCCCATATTGGCTGGGTACATTCACTTAGGAAGGGATGCAGAGAAAAAGTTTCTAGACACCATTGATTGCTTCTTGGGCAGCTAGTCCTGGAACCCACAAAGGTAGAAGTAATTATTTAGTCCTAAGTGGAGCACAGGATCTGGTCCAAGTGATGGATATAGCTGAACTGCTTTGTAATAGCAACCGTAATATAATAAATTTAACATGGGGGGGGGAGGGGGAGAGAATACCAAAGAAGCACACCACAGTAGCATTTAACTTCAGAAAGGAGAACTACACAAAAATGAGGAAGCTAAATTTAAAGGAATAGTCACAAAAGTGAAATGCCTACAAACTGAATAGAAATTTTAAAACTCCATAACAGAGGCTCAAATTCAGTATATACCCCCAAATTTCTTTTTTTTTTTAAAAAAACACATGTTAAAAGGACCAAAAAATGCCACCCTAGCTAAACAGAGTAAAAGAGGCAAAAAAGCATTCTTTAAAAAATGGAAGTCAAATCCTGCTGAGGAAAACAGAAAAGAGCAAGCCAAAAAATAATTTGAAGAGTAATTAGCCAAAGATCCAGAAACTCATAATTTAAGTACATCAGAATCAGAAAGCCTGCCAAACAATCAGTGGGGCCACTAGATTATTTAGGTTCTAAAAGATCACTCAGGGAAGACAAGGCCATTGTGGAGAAGCAAAATGAATTCTTTGCATCAGTCTTCACTGCAGAGAATGAGAGGGAGATTCCTACACCTGAGCCTTTTTTTTTAAGGTGACAAATCTGAGGAACTGTCTCAGATTAAGGTGTCATTAGATGAAGTTTTGGAACATATTGATAAATTAAACAGTAATGAGCCCCCAGGACCAGATGGTATTCACCCGAGAGTTCTGAAGGAACTCAAATATGAAATTGCTGAGCAGCTAACTGGGGTATGTAATCTATCACTTAAAACAGCTTCTGTATCAGATGACTGGAGGTTAGCTAATGTGATAAAAAAAAATTAAGAGAGACTCTAGAAGCAACCCTGGAATTAAAGGCTGGGGTTAAGCCTAACTAGTACCAGGGAATTTGGTTGAAAATGACAGTAAAGAACAGAATTACCAGACACAAAGATGAATGTCATGGCTCAGATCTATTAGAAGCCTTCAAAAGGGTCAACATGGGGGCAAGAGTGATCCAATTGATATAGTGTATTTGGACTTTCAGAAAGCTTTTGACAAAGTCCCTCACCAAAGGTTATTAAGCAAAGTAAGCAGTCATGGGATCAGAGGGAAGGTCTTCTCATGGATCAGTAACTGGTTAAAAGATTGGGTAAGAAAAAAATGATCAGTTTTCAGAATGGAGAGAGGTAAACAGCAAGGTCCCCCAGGGATCTGTATTGCGGGGTGTACAATGCTGTTCAACATACTCAAAGCATCTAGAAAAAGGGATAAGCAGTGAAGTGGTAAGGTCTGCATATGACACTTAATTAAAGACAGTTAAGTCAAATGCAAAATGCAGAGATCTCACCAAACTAGGTGAGTGGGCAACCGCAACCAAATGGCAGATGAAATTCAATGTTGATAAGTGCAAAGTCATGCACGCTGGAAAACATAATCCCAACAATACATGCAAAATGATGAGCTCTAAATAAACTGTTGCCCCTCAGGAGAGAGATCTTGGAGTCATTTTGACTAATTCACTCAATGTTACACACAGCAACAGTCACAAAAAGCGGATAGAATGTTAGGAGCCATGAGGAAAGGGATAGATCAGACAGTAAATATAATGCCACTATATAAATCCATGGTACTCCTATGCCTTGAATATGATGTGCAGTTCTGGTTGCCCCATATAAAAACCCCAATATATTGGAATTGGAAAGTCAGAGGAGGGCAACAAAGATGATTAGGAGTAGGGGACAGTTTCCATATGAGGAGAGGTCAAAAAGACTGGGACTGTTCAGCTTGGAAAAGGAACAATTAAGGATTGATATAATAGAGGTCTATAAAATCATGAGTGGTGTGGGTAAAAAGTAAATTACTCCTTCACTTAACACAAGAACCTTGGGTCACACAATGAAATTAATAGGCTAAAACTAACTGGGTTCACAAAAGAACTAGGTAAGTTCACAGAGGATAGGTCCATTAGGCAAGATGGTCAGGAATGCAATCCCATGCTCTGGATGTCCCATGGCCTCTGACTGCCAGAAACTAGGACTAGATAACAGGGATCACTTGATAGTTGCCTCATTCAGTTCAGTCCCTCTGAGCATCTGGCATTGGCTACTGTTGGAAGACAGGAAACTGGGCTAGATGGACCATTGGTCTGACCCAGTGTTGTTGTTCTTATTTTATGTTCTGATGTTTAGTCTAAGATTGATTTGCCTTTATTGCAGCCCATTACACCTTTGTATACCTCTCTTTCATCAACCTAATTATTTTTCCTCTTAGAAGGTTGCAGTCACCATACTTTTGGAGAACATAGTGATTGCTTAGCCACACTCCATTTTAATCTCCCCTGCCCCCCATAAAGAATCTTTCCATTGATGTTTCTGGTGTCTGGCATTATTAGTCCAATTTCCTTTAATTTTTCTTGTATTAATATCCCTAGGACAGCTAGTCCCTTTCCAAAACTGAGAATATCACCTCCTTGCTTGGATACGATGCTGCTGCTTGTACAGAGAATTGCCGTTTTATCAGCTGCATTGCCTAGCTGAGCCCATCAGGTGTTCTCCTGTTTTTTTGTGCCATTATAACATTGTAGAGGTTTATTCTTTCTGCTAAATTGGAAGATTCAAACCCTAGGCTGACTCCTCTGAATCCTTAATTGCCATGCAAATAAAGGCAACTCCCCCTTTCAGGCTAATTGTTACATAGCAACCTATAGAACAGTGAAATATTGCACTCACTGTCAGATACAATTCATGCTAGACATACGAGGCTGCACACACAGGCACATGGATTTACACATGACAGACAAGGTGGCTTCGTAGGAATGGGGCAGTTGGCAGGGAGTCTCTCCTCCTGGACAGCCACAGTCCTCCCTTTTGCTTTTGTAGCAGCTTCCCTGTATGATATCTGCTCAGAGAAGCCATTTGAATGTCTGCCAGGAGGGACAGCTCCACTACCCTTTTTCTAAGGCAGAGATTCTCAACCTATTTCTTCTGAGCCTCCCACCGTCCAACAGGCTATAAAACCTCCATGGCCCACCTGTGCCACAATACCTGATTTCCAATCTATAAAAGCCAGGGCCAGTGTTGGGCAGTACATACATTTCTCAGGCTTTGGCTTCAACCCTGGGTGGTGGGACTCAGGGCTTCAGCCTCATGCTGTGGGGCTTTGGCTTTCTGCCCTGGGCCCCACTGAGTCTAATGCTGGCCCTGCTTGGGGGACCTTCTGAAACCTGCTTGCAGCCTCCAATGGGACCCCGGACTCCTGGTTGAAAACCACTGCCCTAAGCTCCCTTTTCAGAGCAAGTGTTTGTCCCCACTCTTGCATGAGACAGAGTGGGGCACTTCTTGGTAGCAGTCAAAAGGACCACATAGGAGAGAAGAGTACACTTGGGTTAGAGGCTACAATCTCTGTTGGAGAAGTGGTAGGCGGTTTTGAAGGGGGATTCATTCTGCCAGCCGTACCTCACCTCCCCCCCCCCCAAGCCACTTCCCCCTTGTTTTCATTCCCCCCCACCCCCCAGCATTTCTTATCCCAACCTGCCTAAACAGGCCAGTTCCTTCACCTATCCTGGGCAGCGTACCACACCCCAACTTTCTTATTTGGACTGATGTTGTAGTGTAAAGTAGCAATAGACTGCTGCTTGTTCTGCCCCGAAGGCTGATATACCAAACTCTCCATCATTTTACTGGGGCTTGAAATTAGATTTACCAGATGGGAATTGCCAGGCTTTTTGAATGCCACTGTTCTGAGACATGCACAAATGATAGACGACCTTCCTACCCACCTGAAATGTGTTATGGGTCAGAAATGAACCTCAGAAAAGCAAGGCAATTCAGAATCCAGACACACTGTTCATAAAAGCTTCTGGATTGCAGGATTTTACTAGAGTAATGAAAGTCATTTGACAGGAATAAATGAATCTTCTAGTAGTACAGACACACTTGAGACACAACCAGCTCAGAGAGAAGGAGAGCTACAGAAAGCTACTTTAATACTCTCATTTTAGCTTAATGTTTATGTCTAGAAAAGCAGTGTTAAAGAGCAGGACACCCAATAGCAGAGACCAAGCTAATGGCGGAGAGGCTCTCTCCTCACTGCTATGTTGTTACCACTTACCCTGTTTACACTAAACATCCAGGCAGTCTGATTTGGTGTGTGTGTGGGGGGGGGGGGGGGGGGAGGGGGGTTCAGAATGATACTTTTTGAATTCTGTGCAGGTGGTTAAGTGATTTTTTCTAAAAAAGACACCCCTTGGGATAACAAAATGCAAGTGCTGATGGAATCTGACAGAACAGCTTGTTTCAAGCCCCAGACCAAGGTTTTTTTCCTTTTTATCCAACTTGACATTGTCCCATAATCTCCAGATCAACTTAAGAGGCCCGGCATCGGGAGTTTCAAGTTCTCCCTTTCTTTCTTGTCTTACTAAAGCCTCAGATTTCAGCATGCTGCATCTTCCATACACATCTCATGGATCAACGACCACCACTCAAACTCATGCTCTGGACACAGCTTACCTTTGTGCTGTAACCAGTTGAAGTCATTGGCACCTTCTCCCATTGTATTTTGAAACTGGGAGCAACCTTCCAGTCATCTTTGCCCTGTCATGATTGGTATCTTTGTTGCGCCTTGTACGACAAATATCAGCACTTGTGTCTTACACAGAATTTATTGCAAGGTCACAGTAGGTCTGCCGTACAGACTCTAATTTCTGTACTTCTCATTGAATTTCATTGTCAAAATTCAGTGGCACAGTTGCTATTTCAGTTGCCCTTTGCTGGAACCATCTGTGTGTCAAGTGACAAACAGAGGGCTTGAGGATGTGGCATCAATAGTCAAATTCTTTCTACTCTTATCATAGTTATTGCCATGTCTCCTTAGTTCCTTTCATCTACTCATTCTGTATGTGGAATTCCATGCATTTTATCTCAGAGCGAAAAACGGGTTCCCCTCCCTTTCCCCATATTGAAATGGATAAGTGCCTAGGATCCCACCCAGACTGCAAGGCATGAGTTTGTAGTTCCTTTCATCGACCTCGGCTCCCTCCTCCCATTCACACAGTGGGTGGGCACAAGTCAGAAAATAAAAGTTGATGTACATTCTTTTTCTGAATGTAGATCTCTGCATGTGCTTAACCATCTAATTGAGTTTGCTACTAGCTCTTCATCATTACCTATAATACAGCAATTAATTCCTTCCTAATTCTTCACTACACTGATGGCAGTGCTTGTACAGACCTAATAACTCACCAGGAATCCATTTCTGTATGTACAATGTGCTCATTTTGCTATAATGGGCTTTTTATCTTACTGACAATTGACATGTTGATGTTGTTAATGTTAATGACCCACTGATAAATACCAGAAAACACTTTTACAATCTAATAATCTCTAGCCATAGTTGCCATGAAACAGGAATATTTTGTGCCTGAATTGCAGGCTTCTGGGACAGCACTTCCTGAATATCCAAGCCAACCTTCTAACTAGCAAGATGGCTTCCCTGATAAACTGTCTTGAGGTGGTGTATGAGGTTTGCATGTGAGCTGGCTGGCTTTTCTTTTACAATTTTTAATGGTTTGCACTTTATGTTCAGTGTGGTGCTTAGATGCCCTCGATTTGCACCTTACAAATGATTCAATCAGTAAGCAAGCTCATAGAACATAAGAACAGCCATATTAGGTCAGACTAAAGGTACATCTAGCTCAGTATGCTGTCTTCCGAAAGTGACCAATGCCAGGAGCCCCAGAGGAAATGAACAGAACAGAAATCGAATGATCCATCCCGTTGCCTCCATTCCCAGCTTCTGGCAAACAGAGGCTAGAGACACCACCCCTGCCCATCCTGGCTAATAGCCATTGATAGACCTATCCTCCATGAATTTATCTAATTCCTTTTTGAACATAGGGCCTGTGAGAATTTTACTAGGGTACAATAGCCTGTAAGGACTAGTGTCTCTGATCAGTCTCTGTATTCTGATGTGGTGGCAGGTTTGTAAAAGAGGATATTATTAAAAACGGACAGATTTTCACCATAGGGGTTTGGAGACATTTATACCACTATTGCTTATTTTGCATTATACTCTTAAAGAGCAATACCAAGGAGTTTATTGAATCATCATTTAAATTAACATAGGCCACCTACAGATGGCTAGAGAAGCACTTACCATCTTTAATTTGAGATCATTTACAAAATGATGTGTCTGAATTTTCTCCAAGCACCTAGCAGCTAATTACAGTTGGAGAGAAAAAAATAGCATTGTGTTTTTGGGGCTACTAGGTCAGATCCTTAGCAAAAGTATGTCAGTACAGCTGCACTGAAGTCAACGGAACAATGGTGATGAGAATCTGGCCTTGTGGAAATCTATGCAGCTGAATTTGCTTTGTGGGAACTCTGACAAAAATATCAGTTTTTAAATTCCAACAGAATGAGAGTCAAGAAAAATATTTGAATTCTATCAAAATACCTAGTGACACTGGATGGACTTGGATATGGAAGTCAAAGTAAAAAATCTGCAACCCAAATAGTAATGTAAACAACCCTCCCACAAAAACAAAACAAACTCAACATATGTTTTATCTACAAGTGTAAAGGAAATAGCCTGCTTTCTTGTAGAGTTTACCAGCCTCGACATTGTTCCTTTAATTCCAGAAAAAACAGCCACTGCAGAAATAGCCTGTGATTTGCAAATGCTTTTTGCTATGCATTGGACATGTCAGAGCATAGAGGTCAATTTCTGTGCTCAGTTGCTTGTGTGCCCACCTTGAACTGAAGCCTGAGGCTGAAGGCTTTGGTAAAGATGTGGGTGGGGGAGACTCGTGGAAGCCTACTAGAACAGTTGAAGCGGTAGGAAGTATACTAGTTGTGTAGGGCAGAAGCAAGCAAAATGCTTCCAGAAGCTCGTGGGACAACATACTGAGGAATGGCTCTTACAGCTCTTCTTTGAAGGTAAAACATAAGTTCTCTTAAAAGGGATGGACTCTGCTACTCCGGTGTCCATTCACCAGGTAGTAGTCAGACTCATGGCCAAAACCTGCCTAATGGAGTCTGTAGGTAGACAGCTCATTTCTCCCCTTTACCATGTGCCCTTTGGCATGTGGCATGTGTAGCACCACTGCAGTTGCTAGGCATTCCAGCACGTCCTTTAGCCAAGGAGCACAAGCACTCGAATTCTGACAGCACTCACTGCAGGCGCACAAGGAGGAAAATGCCCTTATCCACTTATGTAAACAGAATCTGGTTGTGTGTGTGAAGGAAGGGGAGAAAGAGCTGCTGCTTTATGTTCTACCCTCTTTTCTCGCTCTTCCCCTCATTCTATCCTCTCTTCTCAATCGAGTGGTTAATCTGCAGATCTTTAGTACAGCCAAGAGGCCCCACCGAGTAGTTTTGTAGCACAGGACAGACAAACTGGACTATAAAGTGGCATGCATATAACCGAGGGCAGAACCCAGCCTGTGAAGCTGTGGTAATACTATGCAGGGGAGGTGACCCTTTCCAATTAAAAAATGTAAAGGAATTAGTGCTCATGAAAGATGCTGGATTGATAGCTCTGCAGTCCAGAAGTATTATCCACAGAACACACACAGTATGGGCCAGGGCACTTTAAGAATTTCTATGATTACCAGCCAATGGGCCTTAACGCTCTTCTGGAATATGCTATATTAAAAAATGTTAATACAGAAGCTTTAGCAGACTCATTAATGCCTAATACTCTTTCTATCCAGCAGTATCATCTTTATCCTGTGCTGTAAAAGAGCTCAGCATATTAAGAGCACATCTGAGATAGTGACAGATAGGGAAAGAGGAAAAAACACTGTGGGGGAAGGGAGAAAAGAGAAAGGAGAAGCAACAGTTTAATCTCTTCTTTGGAACTCAGTCTCTATTTCTGCTTTTGGGATTGAATGAAAGGTGGAAGCTATAGGGTCAAAGATGTGTCTAGATGAACAGCCTGCATTGTTGTAGTTATGCTATTACCTACAAATGCTGAGGGGCTCTGGCAATTCAAACACAGAAGGGAGTCTTAATGCATCAGAGGAGTCTATTCCTGTCTTAAGAATTCCAGCATTAGCTCCATAGTATGGGTTGTAAGAGGTGTCTGGAAGACACAATAATGAAGCAGTTTTCCTATTGCTTTGTTTTCGTGTAAAGCACGAACTATTAAAATTCTAGTGATTTCACCCATATAGCAGTGCCTGGGGGAAATAAGACATATAATAGAAGCATATGCTGTGCACACTGTATATTCTATACTCACATCTGAGTATGTATACATATGCAAAAAGTAGATTTGGGGAGGAGGGACTTATTTATTACAGAATTCCTCTGTCTTAAGCCTATACCAATCTAAGAGAAGTAAGGCTGAAGAGTCTGTCTACTAACAAGCTAAATACTTTGTGGGATCAGGCTGTTAGCTTGTCTAGAGTTATTTCAAAATGGTGTTCATCTTCTGTAACAGCTACCCTGATTCTTTCCAAAAAAATGTTGCTGACAAGAAGTTTGGAACAGTTTGCATGGTCCTTGACATAAGTCTCTGAGCAAAGCAAGAGTATCAGCTTTCAGGAGGGAAAACAGTAGTCCCTCATCATCTTACCTCAGACATTGCTGCAAAGGATGATCCACAGGTATCAAAGATGTCCCAAGATGCAGATGATTCAGGTGGTAAGCAATCAGTTCAGATACACAATGGCTGATGGATCCCTGAAGGCAAAAAGGAAGGGGAGGAGGAGAAAATTGAGGCTTTAGCTTAGAGACACAGCTGCATAAATTTGGCATTGCTCTAGAATTCTTGGATACACTTGAAAGATTCTTCTCAGGAATAAAGTACAACTTCTATTTGTTTTGCACCTTGAATAATCTGACCTCACTTCAGATTTCATACTTATTGCGCAGTTTCTTCTAAGGGGCTGATTAGGAAGCATACAGCATGATCCTTTCTGTAGACTAACATTTGTGTCTGATAAATTACAGCAAGTTAAATTAAATGATAGTTATCGTTGTCAGATAATTAGCTGTGTGCCAGTTGCCAGAAATTTAAGAGTAAAGTCTGTCAGGCTCCCTACATCATTCAGATATTGGAGAACTGGATGTAAAGCAATATATAGTTTGAGAACTACTCTCATGTACTGTTCTTATCTTCACAGCATGGGTGTCCATGCAAGGACTATCTCACTCCACTGACTCCAGCAACTGAAACACTCTTTTATCCTAGACAGTGAGAGACGACTGCACCTGTTTAGCCTAGTTAGTGTGGAGGGCTATGGTTTTAGAGTTTCTCCACACCAGCCTTCATTGAAAGTCATTGAAAGCCCACTCTTTCCTTAGCCTCAGAATGAACAATGCCTGTCCCAGTACAGCTACTGTGTGTTACTGGGTCACAAATATACTCTACTAGAGATGCTACTTTTGGGTGTCTGTCTGGTTTGGAGTATTTCAGGCAGTCTTTGCCCAGTTTTGGTTTTAGCAGACATCAGTACTGTGCTTAGAGGAGGAATCGGGGAACACACACTGTGATACCAAACACTTATTGGGTTGTTTGAAAAATTATTAGCTGTAGAGGGTGTCACCTTCCAGGTGTTGCCTGGGAAATATGGGCTATAACCGGAAGGAGTGAAAAGATGTACAGAAGAAGATTGCATTTTAAGTAAAAAAAAATTGTTTTAGTCTAATATCCCATAAAAGCAACATTTTAGTTTAACTTACAAGATTCCAGTAACACTCATGCAAAACAAACACCTGTTTAGAAAATTCATCTTTAAGGACAATTAAACTTCTGGCTAAAATCTAAGCAGCTCTGATGTAGCTTCTAATACTGTGGCAAACTGCTCTACTAGGTAAGCTAAAACTAATTCCTACCCCTGAATATCAACTTTATAGGCATTCAGCTCCTCCCCCTTACCAGCTTTAACCAATCAGCTGCTCCCACATCTCCCTCCAGTTTAAATGGAAAAGCTGTGCTGCCTCCCTTACAATACTGCATTTCTAACACCAGACTAAACATCACTTTAAAACGCCTCTCAATAACCCAACCTGCTGCCTACCAGCCAGCAGGAAACACTGCTTCTGCAGAAAATACTAGTAGTGAGAGTGGTGGTTCCACCCTCCCCTGTGTATTTGTAATAAAGTTAAGAGCAATTAGTGGAAGCCTGCTGTGTAGATTTTAATTTTACTATGTAATTTTATATACACGACTTGGTAAGGAGTTTCAATACACACAAGTCAATGATTTCTTTCCATATTTTTCAGTGTATCTCAGGGATCAAGCTGCACAAGTTTCAAAGCAGAGAAAAAAAAGTCACAGAAATCACTTGTCAAATGTTTGTCCAACCCTAAACTCTATTTTGCACACCATTTTCTCATTGTCATTTTTTACTACTCCCCTTCCTCTCTCTCAAGCAGAATGTGAAGCTGCTAATATTTAAGTTGGAGTATAAAACTTTTCTTCCCCGGCTATTTGAGTGGTCAAAACAAGTTCCCGATCTTTAAACATATAAGCTGACCATGGATGGTTTTCTAACACACATGTGTTATAGTGCAAAGTATTCTGAGTTTTGTGGTGGTATTTTTGTAAACATTCAATACTGCTGATGGGGAGGACAGCAGAGTAAGGGCAGCTGGCTTCAGCATGTTACTGGGCATGCTCAATATAAGCCAAGTAGCAAATCTGGATTTTTAAAAATACCATGACAGTTGTTTAGTGATTCTTCCCAAACTGCAGGATGCAATGGCTCTTTACATAACAAAGCTATATGATGGGAAAGTTCCGCAGACTATGTTTACTTAATCTATATATATGAAAGTCAAATAGTGTATGCGTGCGTGCGTGTATGTACGTTCCCTTACTCCTTCCACACCGTTTGAGCTAGAGACTTGAAATTTGGTACAGTTATAGGCTTTAGGGTCCTAATCAGGATAAGAATCAAAAAATTTTCAAATCTCACCTCTGACACCCTCTAGGGGTGAAATTCTTTAAAGCCCATTCACATCAGCTGGGCAGCAGGTTAACACCTGCTGTTCTCTGTGACATAGTTATGATGTAATAATACCCCCCTCCAATGGACCCCGCACTCGCTCAGCTCTCTGCCCCCTCCCCCCTTTCAACGCCCCCCCTCACTCAGCTCTCTCCCCCTCCCCCTCCAACGCCCCCCACTCGCTCAGTTCTCTCCCCCCTCCCACGGACCCCGCACTCGCTCAGCTCTCTGTCTCCTCCCCCCTCCAACGGCCCCCCCACTTGCTCAGTTCTCTCTCCCCCTCCAATGGACCCTGCACTCGCTCAGCTCTCTCCCCACTCAGGTAAGAATCAAAAAATTTTAAAATCTCACCCATCTCCTCCCCTCCAATGGATCCCGCACTCGCTCAGCTCTCTCCCCCCTCAGGTAAGAATAAATTTTTTTTTAAATCTCCCCCATCTCCCCCCTCCAACAGCCCCCACACTCGCTCAGCTCTCTCCCCCCTCCCCCTCCAACGGACCCCCGCACTCGCTCAGCTCTCTCCCCCCTCTTCCCCCCGACGGACCCGAGCAACGCCGGATATTTTTGCTAGTGCTCTATAAAGGTCTTATTAGTTTTATTGTCAAAGTTACTCCTTACAGCACAGATGTTCCCTGGTGCAATCAAGAGGACTATTTCTTCCCATCTGTCTATTTCTGTGTGTGTTATCCATATAGATTGCAGGTTGCCATGGGCAGGGACTGTGACTATGTATAATGCCTTGATATTGGATCTGGATCTCTAGGCACACTACACTATTCATTATTATTTGAACTTCCAGAGTGCCCAGGACCCCCAATCATGGACAAGGCCTGTACAAATAAAACAAAAATCATGGTCCGTGCTTACAGAGCTTACGGTGCAAGCAGTAATAAACATTGGGAACTATAGAACAAAGAGCACCATTATGAACCAGAGATTGTGACAAGACATTAGAATGCAAGATCTTTGGGGCGGGGATTGTTGCTTTGTTCTGCTGTTGCACGTTGCCAAGGGCAGTAGAACCTTGATGTGGAGGCCTTCCCCTAAAACAAGGGTGTGAATGTGTGTTGTGTTTACTGTGTTATGTTTCTACACCTCACTGGTCTGATCTGGAACAACAAATCCTAAACTTGTGCTACTTCCATTTATTTGTACCTATATTTACGATTTTGGCCCTGTAACCAATAAATGAGTCACTATTACAGAATTCTATTACTTCTTCCAAGAGTCACAGAGTGGGAGAAAATTACTTGGAAGTGAATGAGCTGGCACTAGAGCACACTTATGGCTTGGTATTCTAATGGGTCTCTTGAGACTAATCTTGATGTTGGGTAGATGTTTCTAAAATAAAGGAACTGCTAGGTGCATGGGACTACTATTCTATTCTTATTGCATATAGCAAGGGAGAGGCTGGAAGAAAAATGGCCGAGGGAGTCAGTGGAGGAAATGGTAAGTAAGTCCCTTTCTTCTCTGGTAATAAGAACACATGAACATATACCCCCTCCTACCTGCCAAGTTCTCTCCTGCATAAGACAGGGGACCGCAAGCCCTGCTATGCTTCCAAGACAAGACCTTGGTTCCAAAACTTGTGTCTCCAGGAATTAAATCTCTTAATCTTCCCACACTTTCATCTGACTCCCCCAAGCTGCCAAAATCCTGCAATTTGGGAAGCCCTGCACCTCATCCTAGCTGCCAGAATTGTTCTTTAAGTCCCAGAAAAAGCTGCACCCAACCCTATTTCCAGGATATTGCTCACCATTGGAGGCCTGGCTTGGATTCCTTTTGGGACACACCACCTTGCTTCTTGCTTGTTACTAGAGTTGATTCAGAACATGATATGTTCCTTCATTTGAGATTTGCATTCATTGCAGATGCTCTTTCTAGATAGCTGGTGGAGTGAAAGACTCATTGCCAGGTAATAGCTCCTGCTCTAATGACATTGACATCTGTTGCTTTGTGGTCAATTACTCTTTAGAGACACTATTTGCTCCTATTAACAATAAATGATTAACTCTTAGAATCCTAAATAGTAAACTTTCCCTCATCTTTGAGGTTCAAACATGAGGAACATGAGCTGAAAAAGCTCCCACCTGTTTCCTCTCTGCCTATCTGAAACAGCCTCACCCCCTCCACTCTTAACTTCCCTTCCAGCACCTTACTGAACCTCTACCTGTACAGGCCTGCCCTGATTCCTCCAGGAACACTGAAAAGAGCCAACCAATCAGGCAGAAAGCTTCTATCTCCTCACCTCTAGCCTGCCCTGCTGGCTGGTGTCTGAACATGAAGATACTACCTGGCTTTATGCCCATTCTGCTGTCTGTGTCTTTTGCTCTAAGCCACATTCACCAACCAGCTTTCTAGAGTGGAGCAGGCTGAAAGCTCAGAAGGAGATTTAGGAGAAGGCTGAATAGAAGAGAGGGGTCCATTTTCTCTGTCATGGAAGAGGCAGGACTGACTCAGGACAGGATTATCCAGTATTTTATTTTTGTCAAGCTTCCCTTTGAAAGGAAAGGAAGAAAATTCTATGGCAGGAGAGAGGCTCGGAGCACACAAGTATCAGGATATCTGATCACTCCTGGCCTTACTACTTTCCCAGGCAGCCTGTTGACTGGTCACTGTCAAAGGCTGGTGAAATGAAACAGTAATCGTCAGTCACAAGAAATCCAAAGACTCAAAGGTATGGTGTCAGATGAAGGAGTTCAGTGCCTAATTATACCTAAGCACAGGTAGATTGGTTACCCAGGGACGAAGTCAGTGTGTTTTGGATCACTCATATCCCTCTTTCAATTTATCTTTCTGCCATTGATAGCATATGCAGCTACAGTGTCAGTTCACATCACATTAAATTATATTTCAGGTTGATCAACAGTAAAATGATACAGCATGACATAAGTTATATGAAGAATATCTGTAGCATGTCAAATCCAAAAAGTTATGGTATTTGGTATATTTTATATAAATATACAGGGACCTGACCACAGGGCCGGCGACAGGGGGGTACTACGCACTTTAGGGGGCCCCCGGTACAGCTCTACCCGTAGTCATCCGGCGCGGCTCTCCCCCGGACAGCGCGCCTGTCCCGGCCAGAGCAGTGAGCCCGGCCGGCGGCAGCGGCGCAGTCCGGGGGGGAGAAAGGGCGGGGAGGAGGGGGGAGCAGCAAGAGCGGCTCACGCAGCTTCCGGGCTCTTGCTCCCGCTGTGGCCAGCTGTCAGCTGGGGGGGGGAGGGGGCTGGGCTTCCTCCCCCAGGCGCTGTCAGCTGGAGGGGGGGGTGGCTGGGCTTCCTCCCCCAGGCACTGTCAGCTGGGGGGGGCGCCGGTTGGGGGGGGGACGGCTGGGCTTCCTCCCCCAGCCGCTGTCAGCTGGGGGGGGGAGCGCCGGCTGGGTTGGGGGGCCCCCAGCCGCTGTCGGCTGGGCTGGGGGGGGCCCGGCTGGGCTGGGGGGCCCCCCAAACTATCAGAGTAGGGGGCCCCCAAATTTCTGTCGCCGGCCCTGCCTGACCATCCCAGTCTCTCTTACGCAACCTCTCTCTGGTTGAAGTTGATGAGAGTTGCAGGTGTCAGAATAATCAAGACCCAGAAATGGAAGTAAAGAATGAATGACATGATCTGCAGTGGTATATTGCAGTTTATTTATTTCAGTTATCCTAGCATCTCTCTAATTCTCAAAGAAGTCTGTGGAGCATTCCCTGTTGTCAATGTCAGTTAATGCCAGTAAGCTTGGCTAGTCACTTGCAAAGGAATAATAATGAATTGCTTTAATGCTATTCACCTTCTTCTTTCTCTTTCTGACTCCATCAGCTTTCTGAAAGGTATCCAGAGCAAGCTGCTTATATTTTCTCCTATGAATTCTTCTGTCTCTAGGCCTGTACAATAGTGCAAGACTTGGTTTAAAGGTGGCAGGAATTCCGCATGCACAGCCCTTTTTCTGACATAAGTATCACCATAATTATAGCTTTACTGTGCTTACTACAATGAAGGCTTCCTTATAGCTCAAGGATAAGCAGCACCAGAAATTGTGCTTTGGGTCCAACCTGGACAATGTTCATACCAGCAGCTGTTAATTTTCTCTGTCCTGAGCACTATTTTTAATATATGAAATCTTGAGCTGATGACAGGGTAAAATTAAGAGATGCATCCATACATAATAACTAGCATGTACACAGTCCCTTTTATTTGGAAGGATTTTTTAAAATCAAACTATTGCACTGTTTCGCCTGTGACTGCGGCACACTCAGGCCTACATTGAAATATGAGTATTTAACACAGCAATGCTGCATGACAATTTATGTCAGGATCTATAGAATGCCCATGCAAAAACAAAACTTCAGGAATTTAGCTAGGAACAGTGTAATACTGTGTTGGAATATGGCTAGGCTACTAGAGTTCATAATCCTGTCCTTGCACAAAGTGCCTTGGAATCTGAAGTTATCACAGGTAATGAGGATTTCAGCTTTTCATTTCTATGATTTTACAACAGGGGGAGTAGAAGGAAACAATTGTAAGATATCAGTCAGCGTGATAGGCAGTGGTCTCAATAGTTAAAGAGGCCAAAGTTTCTTCATCCCACAAGTCTCAATGCTGTCCTTCTAGGAACTCAGTTCAGTATGTTATAATTGGGGCATTCTGAACAGGAGTTTGGTGCACCGCTTCCCTTCACCTGACTATAAATCAAATCTTCCCTTAGGGGACACATTATCCCACATCTACCTACCAGGAAGGTTTCATGCACTTTCATCTGAAGAATCTGGTTCTGTCCACTAGAGGCAGAATACAGGACTAGACAGATCATGGTTCTAATCCAGTCTGGTGGTTCCAATGGTGCCAAGAAACAAAGCATCATTCTGCTGAGTTCTGCCTCCTGGCCTGCAGTGAATTCCACAACAGTATAGTCAGCCAAATGTATTTGGTTCAAGGAGCTTATTTTTAGTCTGTCTATTGTAACTAAACATACAGATAATCCACAACCATGAACAATGTAAATTACACCAGCCTAAGCATCTGTGTAGACAGATCTTTTTCAGCGACCATAGCTACCAACTCTTGTGGAGGTAGGAGTAATTAAGTTGACAGGAGAGCTCTGTCGGCTAGGAGCATCTTCACCAGATGTAGATGTGCCACTATAGCACATCAGTGCATCATGCAGCTGCACCACTGTATCCCTGTTAATGCAGACTGTCCTTTAGTCTTAGACTCTACTGTGTGTGGTAGACCCAGGGCAGGCAGCTGCCAGAAGGACCTGTAATTAGAAGGGTTTCTACAGGGGAATTGGGTCCAGCTGGGCAAGGCTGCCACAGCCAGGAGCAGGGCCAGCTGAGGCCAGTTAAGGAGGCTGCCAGAGCCCTTTAAAGAGACTCCTCCCCAGGGAGGAGTGTGGGAGTTTGAGGAGGGAGTTTGGTGGCAGTTTGAGGAGGGAGTTTTGGTGGCAGTGAGAGTTAGAGGAGCGAGGTGGTGAAAGCAGAGAGTGTGAGGAGCAAGTTGGAGGAGGCAGGGACGGAGGGGCTGCTGGCAAGCAGGAGAAGAGGACTAAGGATCCCTACCAGAGGGGGACCTAGCTTTCCTGGCTTGCAGGAGCCTGTCCCTGAGAGGGAGCAGCTAAGGAGCAGCAGAAAAACCTGAGTCTGGTACAGCCTGGCCAGGGTGCCAGCGCTGTGACAGCGACCCAAAGGACTTGAGCCAGGGGAGCAGGGGAGCCACCTTGTCACACGTGGTGTCAGAGGTGGGATAGAGAGTGAATAGACTCGGTGGCCAGCCCTTCCCCCGCCCCTGTACTCAGAGGAAAGATGGAAGAGGTGGTGAAGGCCCTGGTCCAGGCCACTGCGGCCCAGCAGGAAGCTGTCCGAGTGCAGCAAGAGACCAACCAGTTGCTGATAACCCAGGCAGCCCAGGACCGAGCCACCCTGCAGGAGGTGGTGCGGCAGATGAAAGCCCTGAGCACCATGGGTCGTGGGGGGCCTGACGACCGGCCACTACGGGCCAGCCATTTCCTGCAGAAGATGACGGCAGGTGACGACACCGAGGCCTACCTGCTCGCATTCGAGAGGACGGCCCTGCGTGAGGCGTGGCCCCGAGGACAGTGGGCAAGCATCCTGGCCCCTTTTCTCTGCGGAGAGGCCCAGAAGGCCTATTTCGACCTGGCGCCCGAGGCTGCTGCGGACTACCCCCAGCTGAAGGCCGAGATCCTGGCCAGAGCGGGAGTGACGCCAGCCCTGCGGGCCCAGCAGTTTCACGAGTGGAGGTATGAGGTCGGCAAGACCCCGAGGACTCAGCTATTCGACCTGATCCACCTTGCCCGGAAGTGGTTGCGGCCCGAGACCCACAGCCCGGAGAAGATGATAGAGATCCTGGTGCTGGACAGGTATATGCGGGGGTTGCCGTCCGAGCTAAGGGGGTGGGTCCGAAAGAACGATCCCCCCTCCTACGACGAGCTGGTAGCCCTCGTAGAGAGACACCTTGCCTCCCAGGAGTTGTCCCGGACTACCGCAGAGGGGCTGAGGTCAACCAGAAAGCCGGCCCCCGGTCCAAAGCCCCGGATGGCCAAGACCCCAAGCCGCTATAGGGAGGAAGAAGAGGAGGCTGGGGGACGGCCGGAGAGCTTGGACAGACTTGGGGACCGGGGGAACGGGACTCGGGGAGTAGGGCCGAACAGCCCAAAAACTGGGGGGCTGTCCCGACCTGGGAGGCGCTGCTACGCGTGTGGGGAAATGGGACACCTAGCCGCCCAGTGCCCAAACCGGGCCGAACCTATGGAATGTGGCCTGGGGAGTATGGGGGATCCGTGCGACCTGGTGAACCAAGTGGGGGTCGCGATGGCTCCCCATAGGTATACCCGGCCCGTTAAACTGAATGGTGTTAGGACCACCGCGCTAGTGGACTCAGGGAGCGCAGTCACGCTGGTCTCCGGCATGTTGATCAGACAGGACCAGCTATCCCGGGCCAAACGCTCGGCAGTATCCTGTGTACATGGGGATATTAACTATTACCCCACCGTCTCTGTAAGCTTAGAGGTCCTGGGACACCCCAAGAAAGTAGTGGTGGGCGTAGTCCCGAGGCTCCCCTACCCGGTCCTCATTGGACGAGACTTCCCCGACTTTGATAGCCTGCTCCCCGGGCGGGGGGCAGAAGGAGTTAGTGCCGGGGTCCCAGAGGTGACGCCAAGGGGTCCCGACACACCAGCTTTCCGGGAATTTGACCCAGAATTATTCTCGATAGGCGGGGGGTCCCGAAAGTCTCGGAGGGAAAGGAGGGCAGCCAAGGCATTAGGGACAAAAATCCTGACCCAATATCGTAGGGCTGCACTAGCGGGGGAGCGAGGGAGCCCCCAAGGAAGGAGGACCAGGCAAGAGGGGGGGGAGACAGACGCCGGGCCTAGTACCCCCCCGGTGGTCCCCGAAGGGGAGGCGGAGGTAGAGACCCCAGAGTTGGAGACAATTGGCCCAGCTACGGAGAATTTTGGGCAGGATCAGGCCAACGACCCCCTCTACCAGAATATCCGTAGTGAAGTGGTGGAGGTAAATGGGGCCCCGGTAGAGGGGAGATGTAAGGGCCGAGGGCCGTACTATATAATCAAGGGGGACCTGCTGTATAGAGTAGTCCCGATGTCCGACATGTCAGTGGAACAACTTTTGGTGCCACGGAGATATCAGAGGGGCGTATTGGACCTGGCTCACAGCCACCTCTTCGGCGGCCACCTGGGGGTGGAGAAGACCCTCGATCGGGTCATGAAGAGGTTCTTCTGGCCAGGGGTCCACGCAGCGGTCCGGCGGTACTGTGCCTCCTGCCCGGAGTGTCAATTGCATGCCCCCCGGCCCCACTTGCGGGCCCCTTTAGTGCCCCTCCCCATCATTGAGGTCCCGTTCGAGAGGATCGCCATGGACCTGGTGGGCCCGCTGGAGAAGTCGGCCCGGGGCCATCGGCATATCCTGGTTGTGCTAGACTACGCCACCCGGTACCCCGAGGCTGTGCCTTTGCGGAACACCCTGTCTAAAACTATAGCTCGGGAGCTGCTACAGATCTTTGCCCGAGTAGGGATACCAAAGGAGATCCTGACCGACCAAGGGACCCCCCTTTATGTCCAAATTAATGAAGGACCTTTGTTGTCTACTCCGCGTGCGGACGATAAGGACATCGGTGTACCATCCCCAGACCGACGGCCTGGTCGAGCGGTTCAACCGGACATTAAAGAGTATGCTGCGGAAGGTAGTGAGTCGGGACGGGAAGGATTGGGATACCCTGCTCCCCTACCTCCTGTTTGCCGTAAGGGAGGTGCCCCAGGCCTCCACCGGATTCGCCCCGTTCGAGCTGTTGTATGGACGCCACCCTCGGGGCATACTTGACATCGCCAAGGAGGACTGGGAAGAACAGCCGAACCGGGGGAGGAATGTCGTTGAACATGTAGTGCAGATGAGAGAGAGGATAGCCAAGGTCACCCCCATAGTGAGGGAACACCTCGAGAAGGCGCAAGAGGCCCAGCGGACATACTACAACCGCCAAGCCAGAAGCCGGAAGTTCCAGGTGGGAGACCGGGTGATGGTGCTGGTACCCACGGCGGAGAGCAAGTTGTTGGCCCAGTGGCAAGGGCCATACGAAATAGTAGAAGCCGTGGGGGACGTGGACTATAAGGTCCGGCAGCCGGGACGCCGGAAGCAGGAGCAGATTTACCACGTTAACCTGTTAAAACCGTGGCAGGAGAGAGACGCTCTGGTGGTTGCGCTGGGGGCACCACCCCGGGAAGGCAACCCACCCGGCCGGGTGGGGATATCCCCGGACTTGACCCCAAACCAGCGCGCGGAAGTGGTCCGCATGATCAGACGTAACCGGGATGTGTTCTCGGAGACACCGGGCCGGACTACTGAGGTGCACCACCACATCCTCACCGAGCCAGGAGTAAAGGTGCACGTTAAGCCCTACCGCGTCCCAGAAGCAAAAAGGAAAGAAATCCGGGCGGAGGTCCAGAAGATGCTAAGGCTAGGGGTCATTGAGGAATCCCATAGCCAGTGGTCTAGCCCCGTGGTCTTGGTGCCTAAACCTGACGGCACAGTCAGGTTCTGTAATGACTTCCGGAGGTTGAATGACGTCTCACGGTTCGACGCATACCCACTACCCCGGATAGACGAGCTGATTGACCGGTTAGGCTCGGCTCGGTTTATGTCAACCCTGGACCTGACCAAGGGATATTGGCAGATCCCCCTAGCCAAGGCAGACAAGGAGAAGACGGCCTTTGCCACCCCGGAGGGGTTGTTCCAGTATACTGTCCTCCCCTTTGGGTTACACGGGGCCCCCGCCACTTTCCAGCGGCTAATGGATAAACTGTTGCGGCCCCATAGGCAGTACGCGGCCGCCTATCTGGACGACGTCATCATATACAGCCCAGACTGGGAGACGCACTTGAGGAAGGTGGAAGCCGTCTTAGATACCCTGAGGAAGGCAGGGCTGACCGCAAATCCCCCCAAGTGCTCGATTGGGTTAGCAGAGGCTAAATATCTCGGGTACGTGGTAGGGAGGGGTGTAGTGAAGCCCCAACTTAACAAGCTGGAAGCGATCCAGAAGTGGCCCCGACCTATCCGAAAGAAACAGGTCAGGGCGTTTCTAGGATTGGTCGGGTACTACCGACGGTTCATCCCCCACTTCGCCACCCGGGCCTGCCCGTTGACCGACCTGACGAGAGCCCGTGGCCCGGACATTGTGAAGTGGTCAGACGCTGCTGAGGGAGCATTTGCGGATCTGCGGACAGCCCTCTGCACTGACCCCGTGTTGATAGCCCCAGACTGGAAGGAAGAGTTCATCCTACAGACAGACGCCTCTGAGGTAGGGCTGGGAGCGGTACTCTCCCAGCTAAGGGACGGTGAAGACCACCCGGTTCTATTCCTCAGCCGGAAGCTCCTGCCCAGAGAACGGAAATACGCTGTAGTGGAAAAAGAGTGCCTGGCGGTGAAGTGGGCCATAGAGAGCCTCCGCTATTATCTACTTGGTCGACGGTTTACCCTAGTCACGGACCATGCCCCGCTGAAGTGGATGCATCAAAATAAGGACAGCAATGCGAGGGTTACAAGATGGTTCCTCTCGCTACAACCCTTCCACTTCCGCGTTCAACATCGGTCCGGCCCCCTACATGGGAATGCAGACGGTCTATCGAGGATACACTGTTCTGCGACCCAAGTAGCCCAACTCCATGGTGTTGCGCAGGGGGGGGGGGGATGTGTGGTAGACCCAGGGCAGGCAGCTGCCAGAAGGATCTGTAATTAGAAGGGTTTCTACAGGGGAATTGGGTCCAGCTGGGCAAGGCTGCCACAGCCAGGAGCAGGGCCAGCTGAGGCCAGTTAAGGAGGCTGCCAGAGCCCTTTAAAGAGACTCCTCCCCAGGGAGGAGTGTGGGAGTTTGAGGAGGGAGTTTGGTGGCAGTTTGAGGAGGGAGTTTTGGTGGCAGTGAGAGTTAGAGGAGCGAGGTGGTGAAAGCAGAGAGTGTGAGGAGCAAGTTGGAGGAGGCAGGGACGGAGGGGCTGCTGGCAAGCAGGAGAAGAGGACTAAGGATCCCTACCAGAGGGGGACCTAGCTTTCCTGGCTTGCAGGAGCCTGTCCCTGAGAGGGAGCAGCTAAGGAGCAGCAGAAAAACCTGAGTCTGGTACAGCCTGGCCAGGGTGCCAGCGCTGTGACAGCGACCCAAAGGACTTGAGCCAGGGGAGCAGGGGAACCACCTTGTCACATGTGGAAATGGAGCAGAAATTATCCACAGGAACTTTGAAAAATTGATTCCTCTCCCCCCAGCGAAAACCTGATAAATGGCTTATTTTCCATTGAACCACAGTGCTGGAAACCCTGATCATCACAGGGAAACCTGATAGATGACCGCTCTTGCAACAATATTCAGAAACCAAGACCCTAAACACAATATTACTGTCTGCTTAGAACAGTTACAGATTAAGCCTATGGATATATTTATTTATGCAGTGGTTAGAGTGCATCATAATGCATTGGTAACTAGCATTTAACTTCTGGAATAACAGCTTAAGTCCAGCCATAAAATTCCTTTAAATTAAATGTTTGCAAATGATTTTTAATGTTAAGTATCGCTCAGCCAGCCATTGCTAATGTTCTACTGTATTTTGCCGCTGCATAGCTGTAATTCATATACAGTAAAACCTCCATGTCCTGTTGTATGCTGCAGAGACATGGAGAACCAACAAGAAAGTGGAGAGCAGAGTGAGAGGATTTGAAGGTAGATGCCTCCGACGCATCCTTAGAGTGCGCTGGGAAGAACACATCAGCAACAGGGAAGTTAGCAGATGCACGGGTATCATCAACATTGTGGATGAGTTAAAAAGGCGACGATGGGGGTGGCTGGGTCACGTTCTTCGAATGAAAAACACCAGACACCCTAAGATAGCCCTAAGATGGACTCCACCTGGAAAGCGTAAGCGAGGCAGACCAATGGGTACCTGGAGAAGAACTGTGGAAGAGGAACTGAAGATGATGAACAAAACGTGGAATGAAATCAGCTGGCTTGCCCAAGATCGAGAGGCATGGAGGAGATTTGTTGGTGCCTTATACTCCAGCGGGAGTGAAGAGGATTGATGATGATGAAAACCTCCATTTAACGGACTAATTCGGGCGGGGGGTGTCCGTTAAATCAAAAAGTCCCTTATTTAATAAAAATAACCCTGAGCTGTCAGAGCAGCAGCCCGCCCGCTACAGGGTCGGGGTGGCAGCTCCGCAGCCCACCCGCTGCCGGGACCCGGGCGGCAGCCGGCAGCCAGCCCACCCGCTGCCGGGACCCGGGCGGCAGCTGGGAGCCGGCAGCTGGCAGCCAGCCTGGGACCCGGGTGGCAGCCGGGAGCTGGCAGCCAGCCCGCCCGCTGCTGGGACCCGGGTGGCAGCCGGGAGCCGGGAGCCAGCCCGCCCGCTGCCAGGACCCAGGCGGCAGCTGGGAGCCGGGAGCCAGCCCGCCCGCTGCCGGGACCGGGGCGGCAGCCGGGAACCAGCAGCCAGCCCGCCAGCGGCCGGGACCGGGGTGGCAGCCGGCAGCCAGCCCGCCCGCTGCCGGGACCGGGGTGGCAGCCGGGAGCCAGCAGCCAGCCCGCCAGCGGCCGGGACCGAGGCGGCAGCCGGGAGCCGGCAGCCAGCCCGCCAGCGGCCGGGACCGGGGCGGCAGCCGGCAGCCAGCCCGCCAGCGGCCGGGACCGGGGCGGCAGCCGGGAGCCGGCAGCCAGCCCGCCAGCGGCCGGGACCGGGGCGGCAGCCGGGAGCCGGCAGCCAGCCCGCCAGCGGCCGGGACCGGGGCGGCAGCCGGGAGCCGGCAGCCAGCCCGCCAGCGGCCGGGACCGGGGCGGCAGCCGGGAGCCGGCAGCCAGCCCGCCAGCGGCCGGGACCGGGGCGCCAGCCGGCAGCCAGCCCGCCAGCGGCCGGGACCGGGGCGGCAGCCGGGAGCCGGCAGCCAGCCCGCCAGCGGCTGGGACCGGGGCGGCAGCCGGGAGCCGGCAGCCAGCCACCTGCGAAGGGGACCGTGGCCGCAGCTGGGAGCCGGCAGCCAGCCACCTGCGAAGGGGACCATGGCCGCAGCTGGGAGGGGTCGCGGTCTGATATGGATCAGAAATGTTGTCCGTTGCATCCGAAGTCCATTAAATCAAGGTCTGTTAAATCGAGGTTTTACTGTAATAAAACCTGCAATGCTTTGCCTATTTTTGGGGAAGCGGGGGGGGAAGTTGGTATCAAATTCAGCAGCGTTTGTTCACAGAAGTCTGTGCTGCCTTAGAAAGTCTCATTCCTCATGGTCACCACTCATCACCTTCCATGGTGAAGATCAGTTGCCTTTATTCCAGAGAAGTAATTTACTATTGCATCAGCTTTGCTTCACTCACCTTCTGGGAATCAACCAGTTATTACCATTCTCTTTCCTCTCCTCCCTTTGATTTCTACACTGCAAACAATACTATCTTCTGGTAGGCTCTGATCCAGCAAAGCATTTAAGCACATGCATAACTTTAAGGATTCCAATGGATTTCAATGAGCTTTAGGTCCATCCCATTGCTTTCAACAGGGTTACTCGTTTGCTTAAAGTTAAGCACATGCTTAACATCTTTTCTGGATCAGGGCATCTTATTGGCAATAGGAGGCTTCTCCCAAAGCAAAGTATTTTAAGGGACCATCTAAACAGAAATGTCCTACAACATAGGATTGCTGCCTCACCCTGGTTAGTTCAGCTGCTTGTGTCACCGACTGATGTAGCACAATAGGAAGGTCAAAGTTATTCCATTTGTTCTACACAAAGTTGATCATTTTAAGAGAAAAATCCAGATAGAAACATTATCTACTAATTTGGCTGAAAGTTAAAGATGGAAAAATATTTAGGTCTACAGTACACAAGGTGTGCAGTGGCTCAAATGGATTTTTGGAAGAGCAGAGCAGCAGGAATGGGAAGGGAGAGGAGAGCAGAGCGGTCCTGTGTGTATGTGGTAGGATGAGCACATCCAGGATTTTCAACAGAGCTGTCCAGAGCAGCTTTTGGAAGGAGACTTACTGCATATAACTCAATGAAGCTCACCCCTGTCTGTAGGTCTGAAGTCTCCTCTTAACCACTTCAAAAAGCTGAATATTGTTTTCAGATGCTTAAAATATTAAATCCTGGAGGGGGGCAGCTGCCATTGGAGTCAAGGAGCACAGTCACTTGTTTGCAACTGCCAAGACAGTGAGGTTTATGATGGAAATGGTGTCCTTTCGCCCTGCTAGTAGGTGGATGAGTGGGGGAGTGTGTTCAGCTAATGGAGGGGGGGGGGGCGGGGGGGAGGAATGGAAGGAAGATCTGGTGTTTGCTTAGAACTGCAAGCTATCCCATAGGTTGCTGTAGGAGTGTTTCTTTTCCTGCTTTCTGATTTGGCAGCAAATGCTCCAGAAACCCGAGTATGACACTTGGGCTTGTGTTGATCAATTGAATCTTAGAAATTTGAGGGGAATCAATAGTTTAAAGGTTTCTAAACTGGAGACCTAATGCCATGTTTAGGCACTTGAATCAGGGGCCTGATTTTCAAAATTGTGAAGTGCCCAAACCTGAGAATTCTTGGGTGGCTCAGCACTTTTGAAAACCAGGCCACTATTTAAGTACCTAAAACCTGGGCACAGAGGTCTCAGTTTAACCTCCCAGTTCTGAAAAATCACAACCCACATCTGATCAGAGCTATTTTCAGCAGAATCCAGAGATGTTAAGGGCCACATATGACTCTACAATGTTCTATTTTGCTTTTAACTTTGTTATCAAGAAAACATCCTGAATTGCCGGTTTCTGAACTAACCTTGTCTTAGCTTTTACAAGACACATACAAGGTAAACCTACAGAAATAGTAACAATTATTGAGTTTCTCTGATTAAAATAATATTTAAAAGCACATTGGGTGCATATCTTGGGCTTCTTAGAAATTGCCAGAACAGACATTGATGCTATAAAAGATGGATTCCACTGGCTTGAATAATAATTCTTAGTGCTCAAGTAGTACATTCCATCCCAACATTTACAAAAAGTGATTACATATTAAGTATTCCCATGGGAATATGAGTTAGAGAGGTTAACTGACTTGTCCAAACTTACAGCAAGACAGTGGCATAGCTAGTGACAGAACAGAGTGCCCTCTGCATGGAACCTACATACACAGTATGAATAGCCATCACTGAACACATGTGCTACGTAATTTGCATTGAATGGTTGAAGAGAAAGAGACAGGCTTGTGTATAGAGCTCTCAAGCACAGAGCTGGCAAGCCAACATATATTTTTTTGTAGTCTAAATAATTTAACCAGTAGTGTTGAATAATAAATGATTTTAAACATTTCATAAAATGTAGCCATTAAACATTAATTTTTTAAAACTTTCAATACCTTTTATCTTTTAAGTATTTATATTCATTGGCTTGCTCAAGAAACAGGGTCTTAATTACCTCCTAACTGAACGTTTGCAACAAAAAAATGTAACAGTAAAATGACTAGTTATCCCACCTAAGGTGTTTAATGCACGTGAAAGCAAAATATATGTGTTTGTAATTTTAGTTTGTGCATCCTTTACATTATTTTTCTTTAAGTTTGAAAATAGTGTGATCCTTGGTGTGCATGTGGAAAATTATTCCCTACCCAGAGGGATCTGCTGCACTTCAAATGGAATTTCTTCCATTTTAAAAAAAAAAAAAGAGTTCCATGCATAATAATACAGAGCTCCAATTTCCAATTAGAATGATCTGAATGATCATTTTTGATCACGGATGCTTCCAATGTTTGTGAAATATACAGCATCTAATGAAAAAAGATACTAGTTTAACATTCCTTTGTTTGTTTTAATAAAATGTATTGATTGATTTGGGGAAGGTCGATGCAGATGGACAAGGTCACGTGTTTAGATTTTTTTATTTTGCAACAAAAGTTCATTAAAAATTCACAGAAAGACATAGCTGAATAATTTACATTGCCTTAACTTACTGGGCAGCATAGTTGAGATAAAAAGGACTGGTCATTCAAGCAGCAGAAAGAATGTGTCCTAAGAAAAGTATATTAAAAGGCATGCATTTATAAGTGGTGGGCTAGATGGTTTTTATGTTTAGCCAGTAATTTTAGGTTCTAAAAGAGTAGGTTTCTAATTTTAAGAGTCTGCTTTAGTAGTGGATTTGGGTCCCAACCCAGCTGTTCACACTGAGGTCATGGGAGAAGGACCTTTGGCATTTCAGATCTTTGCCTAACATTGACTTGAAGGATCACAGAGGTGTACTCTTAATCTTGAGGGTGAGATGCCATTACATTTTCACAGCTGCCCTTGTAAAGATTCATGGCTATACAGCACATATGGACATGACAGTGTCCAGGCACATCACAGTGCAGCTTGGAGAATAGAACTCATGATCTTCAGCTCTATAAACACAGACCTCTAATTAGTGGGAATCCCCATGAGTTAAGCCTGTTAACATATTGATAAACACTTTAGGAGTTCTGATGTAGTCCATGGAATGATGTTGATATTAGTTCTCTAAGAACATGGAGAGTGGGATTTTCAAAGCTGCCTGGAGGATTTGGATGCTCAGCTCCCAGTCCTTGAATTGTGAATGCAGCATCTAAACCACGGACTTTGAAAGTCCTAACCTTAATGTTGTTCTCACAGAACTAATACCAAGCTCTGCTTGATCTCCAATCAACACGAGCGTGGAGGTCTGCATACATGAGTGCAGGCTCTGAAGCATGGGATTCCATAGAAATCTGCCAGTGAAAGAAACATCTTGGGATATGCAGAAAAATATTAAGCCTTTATTACAGAAGCTTGAAATTGGGGTCTCATAATGGAGCTTTGTTTTTTTAAAAAACAAACAAAAAAACCCTCTGTTGAATCCACAGAGCAGAGATGTGAAAAACTGGAATCGTGACTTAAAAAAAAAAAATAATGCAATAGAATTTTTGAAAGATGACCAGAATCTTTAGTTCATGCCAGGACAGTTATAAACTTTAGGAGTAGCCTTACAAAATACACACTCTTACCATATTAAGGCTGGGCCATAAGTTGTCAAGTGCTATTATTTCTACAGACAACGGTTAATTGATTAAGTTATCTTAATCAACCTCAAGCAGTTGGACAGAATATCTAAAAGCAGTAAATCGGGCAATTTACAGTAGCAGTAGGGATATGCCTCATTGAAATACATGGGAATCAGTGAATTTATAGATTAAGTGAAACAATGTTACTACTATGGCTAAACAATGGACCTCCTTTATAAATGAAAATACTGCAGCAGACATGTATGTTGTAAATATACTCTCCATCCTGTTTTATATTATCCAGATTCAAGAACTGATAGGCACCGATTTCCTACACAAAATGCTAGTCATTCTAAATATTTCTACAGGACAAATTTTGGCAGAGGTTCAAATAAAGTGAGGATCAAATTCAGCTCTCAGTTACAATGTTGTAAATCTGGGATGATGCCATTGAAGTTACTGGAGTTACACTAGTGCAATTGAGCACACAATACGTCTCAAGAATTGTTTTAGGAAGCTTGTAATACCCCAGATGGGTTATCTGAAGACTGAATGGCAATGTAGAATATACATCATAATTAAGATCTGGATGAAGAATTATCTTTAGATAAGCAAAGCCCAATAAAGATATCCTTTATTAACACCACCATACAAATTTAGAAAGAAAACACTAACAGTTACATTGTTATTTCTGAGTAAAAAGTAATAGCCTGCAATTGCATCTGACATCTTAATTAGATTAGTACAAGGAACTGCACATCAATTACAATCAACCTTCTGGTGTTGTTTTTCTGAAAAGGTTACAACAAATTGTGCATCTTTCTAATAAAAGTGTCAAGCACTTGTAAGCCTAAGAACTTCTACCCAGCTTCCACAAGCCTGAGGACTGTTGATGTTTTCAGAAGATAATTTCTCCAGGGCTGACGTGGCCTGGAATATTGAAGATTTAGCCAAGCTTTTTTATTGCTGTTTTTCACTGAGTATTTAGAAAGTCATAAATGTTCATGTGCGAACATTTTGGGAAGTAGTAATATATAGACATCAGTGGCAGTGCTGCCCCTATTAGCCTGAAAATGCTGTTAAGTAGGTTATTTTAGCATCCTTATCAGCTCCAAAGAAAAATTCCCATTAAGGGAAGGTTTTGTAGCTAAAAGATTATGGCCAACATTTTAAAAACCGAGTTCCTTAATTTAGGCTAGTGCGTTTAGGCATCTAATTAAGGAAGTCAATTTTTGATGGTGCTTTGCACCCAGTAGCATCCACCAAGGATGTCATCATTCCATTAGCTAAATACTTCACCTTTTAAATGTAGAAGTTGCCCTGCCTGCTAAGAGGAAGCTACCACTTTATGTAACATACTGCATCTGAACGGAAACTGAGTCTGTGTGCTCTCTTATGGAAACGTTATTTTCTTTAGTGTGGAATACATTATATTTAGCCTGAAAAATACATGCTTCCCCATTTGTCTAGGGCACATTTTCAGTTGCTGTGACTGCACTACGAATTGAGCTTGCAATTCTCAATACAGGTAAACTCTGATTATGCTGCTCCTCCTCTGGGAGGGAGGGGGAGAGGAGGAATAGCTGAAACCTTCAGCCAATCAGAATTTAGGGTAAAAGGAATTTGCTTTCCTATATTAATTCTGGACACTGGTAAGCAATGAAATGTGGATAGTTGGGATTTACTTGTATTGACATGAAGGACCCTATTACAAGAGTGACTACTACATGTCACGTCAATAAACCCAGGTCTAAATGCCCATTAACTTTGAGGTATTAAAATCTAGAGTTGGATCTAAACTAAGTTTTGGGGCTGGATTTCATATTTATTGGCCAACAATATTAAGAATCCAGCTTCTGCAATTTGAAATAAGGAGGTGGTCCCAGCAGTCTAGGTAACTGAGTCCAAGATCCTGTACTTACTTGTGAACACAGGGTGTGTTTGTACAATGTAATCAGCTGTATTTGAAAACTGAGCCCAGTCTTTTCCTTTTCTCTTTCCAGCAAACAAATATGTTATTTTTAAGTGTCCTATCTGGAATAGTGTAGCGAGAGGTGGATTTTTTTTAACAGGGATACCTTTCCGAAGGACTAGATACTCAACTGTCATTAAAATTGTATTCTCATGATTTCATCATGAGTCACAATAGTGGGGTTTTTTAAAGCTCCTGCTCTCAGATTAGTAAGAATCTCAGCTTCAATTAAAAGTTCTGTAAGTTTCTAGACCTAGTGAGGAAAAAAAGCTGGGAAATGTGACCCAATTGCACACTGATGGCTCTGAAATGGGAAGGCAAATAAAAAGAACTCAAAATTCATTTACTTTAAATAGGATTCTTTTGGGTCTGGCTCATTTTTGCATTCTTAAGGTTAGATATAGTGTAGAGTAGGAAGGGAAAAAATATAGTTTACATGCTCATCACCAGCTCTTTTTATCTTAAGTTTTCCTAGATCAGGCATTAGTCTTTCCACTGGAGAACATGTGCATTTTTCTTGCATTTAATAAGATGCTTCTTATTTTCCCCAGTTAAATTATAAACCCCAACAAACAAGGCAGAGAGAGCAAGTATAGTAGAGGGTGCTTTTAGGTATTGGAAGGAGTTGAAGGATAGCCACCAATCACACTAGCCATCTTCTTCTCAACACAATTAACATGAAGGCTTTATGAGAGCTTTGTGCTTCTGACCAGCAATGCATATAAATGAAGTAAAAATGTACAAATAATGCAGACCAGAACCTGGGTCACAATCATACTATATATTTAGGCTTTACACGTAGTTAGAACTTGTATCCTCTGATGAAGGATGAATTTGAAATACCTACAAAAAATAGGTTAGCTCTAAATTAGGTTTAT
This sequence comes from Sternotherus odoratus, assembly GCA_032164245.1. Classification (NCBI taxonomy): domain Eukaryota; kingdom Metazoa; phylum Chordata; order Testudines; family Kinosternidae; genus Sternotherus; species Sternotherus odoratus. The sequence goes on along the minus strand of JAVMKO010000009.1, from coordinate 36,067,326 downwards.
TCAATACCTCAGTCAGGGCACTGGTTGAATGTGTCATTCCTAAATATATTTGTTATGATGCAGAAGCTAGATGAACATGTGAATACATCCTGCCTGCTGAAATTCTCATATTTTAGCTGGATAAGGTATTTCACCTTGTTTCCTGCCCTAGAAAGTGTGAAGTATTGATGGCACCTTTATAACAGAACTGGGGCTGCTGAATTCCACCCCAGCCAGGGCTTCAGTTTGGTGGGGGATGGCGTGATCGCCAGGTTTATAGAGTTTGTAATTATGTAAAGAACCTTGATGCTCCCCAAGAAGTGAAACAAACATCAATAATTATAATGCCAAGCTATAAACAATGCACATGGGTTTATGACCATTGGCTTTAGGGCTAAGAAATGGCCCTTTGATATGCCATGCAACTCCCATTCCCTTGCTATTGCTTTAAGATCTAAAACTAGTTCATTGCTGAGTGTTCTTCACAATAAGGTGTTGTACATTTTCCAGAACTGAGCATAGAGGAAGTAGATAGAACAGCATGATGTTCAACCAATCTTGGCATTCTTCCAAGCATTTTTGCTATTCTTCTACACATCACTAGTGACTACTCTGATCACTTTCTGATCTTTCTTGAGGACACCTGGGCATCTTGGGTAAAAGTTACAAATGCATTTTGGAGCAGTAATTATAGAGCATGTTGTCCTATCCTCCAATCCCAATCATCAATCGTATGGTACAGATCATAAACTGCTTGGTAGAGTGGCCATGTAAAGACAATGCTATTACACTAATTATATGGATTTTCAAAATTGCTCATATTGCAGTTTTATAGGCTGAATCAGTAGATGCAGCTTGTCTTCTCCAGTTTTGAGCATTTCTTGCCTTGCTCCACTCAGCGTTGTCTGAACCATTTATTGCCTGCATATCACACCCAACAGAATCTCACCCACATCCTCTTGTAGTCAAGTCAATTTTTCAGTTGCTCGGCAGCCACAATTGGGTCCATATTTTAAAGTGAGCTCGGTTTCCATAGGCACCAAAATAATGTGGCCATATTTTCAGAATAGTTGTTCAAACAAGCACTTAGGGAAGCTGAGTGGCACACACAGTCTGGGTCTTCAAATTCAAATAGTGTCAGGAATTTTCTTCAACTTTAATCGCTAGTTCTGCTCACAGTATGGGCCTGATCCTGTAGCTTCCAGTAAAGGCAAGACCATAACCCCCTACAATCTTGGAATAGAGGGGTGTGTTATCCCAGAATTGCAGCCATATTGTGTGCATTCAGCCACCATGAATTAATAAAATAGACCACATAGTTAAGAGTTAATTTGGACAAGCAGGACTTTTGGAAGCAAGGTCAAATACTAGCAGAAACTGCAAGCCTGAAGCTAATCAGCATGGGAGGAGGGGAGAAAAAAACAACAAATTATGAAAAAGAAAATAAGGGGATGAGACCTTGAGTTTGGGCACCTTTGATATAGAAGGTTATTATGGCTAAGATTGTTCTGAATGTTTTGTTGATAAGTAGGTGGAATTAGGAGAAGTGATGACCCAGTAGGGGTCACTTTGATCTATGTGTTTTGTAAAAAATTAGTTATAAGACTAGATAGAGAGTGTACGTTGGAGCAGTTCTCTGACGCTATCCTGAAAGACCTTCCTGACACCAGATTCCCCAGTGGGGAGGTGACTAGCCATTGCTAATGTGCTGCTAATTACTCAAAACCATATCAGATTTACTTAATTATTTTCTAAGTCCATTATTTACATCTGTGTGCACTTAAATCTAATGAACAATAGCTTTAGATAAGAGGACGCTTACTTGTATCAATCTTCCATCAACTGGAAGCGCTGTGTTCCCATTGATTTATTCCTGAGAGTGCCTGAAGTGAAACAGTTAAGTTACCACTGGTTTAAGTTCTGAAATTTTCAGTTTAGTCAGCGAGATTTTGGCCACCTCTGGACAAATCCTAAGAAATTCAGAGTTGCATTATAATCAAAGGACTCTGTGACATTTCTAAATGGTTTTCAGTGGAAGTATGCTCAAAGGTTATATAAACCAGATAGATTTATTTAGGTTTCTGGTAATTAGAAAGTTCATAGAATTCTGTAGCATTTTGACACAAGTTTTGTAACAGACCAAACCATTTGAGAAAATTATGCAACTCCTCACAGCAGTCAACATTTCATTTCTTTTAAAAGAAACATTAACTGTACTAAAATACAACACAATATGAATACACAATACTTGGTTGGATGTGTGTCCTGATTTTTCCTGTGTGTTGACAGAAAACAGTACAAATGCAATGAAAAGCTGGAGTCAAGAACAGAGCAGCTGAACCAAAATTCAACGAGACTCAACTTTAATTACTTGGTAATCCTGACCACACAGGTCCTGCCACTTCACACTTCCCGAATGGAGTGCTGTTTCTTTCCCCTATTTGCCATTTACTCCTCCTTCCCCAATGTCGCCATCCCCTCCCTCTGCCTCCGCCTTTAGGGAGATCCTGGGAAATTTTGAAAGGCACAAGGAAGGTTAGTTGTGGTAGAGGAGGGCATTAGCTTTTCATTGGTGCAAGAAACTTCAGCCATTAATCTCTGAATTTCTGTGAGCATGGGATGAGGTTTGTGAATATTTCAAACATCACACGCAAGGCTCAGTTCAAGTGGATTTGTGGTGTGTCAGGAGTATTTTACACAGCTTTAGTCAACATTCACAAAGGGAATTTATTACAGTGCTAGCAAAATGTCACTTGAGAATAATTCTCTCAGGTACAGGACATCTAAATGCTTGGTAAAATTTTAAAGAATCTGATTGCAGCAAATAGGGTTCTAAGATTAAAAAGAAATAAATTATCTTATATTAGCATCTAATATTTATCTACGATCAGCTAATGTAATCACTTAATATTTTCATTATCATTGCATTTTTGAGGTTCCAGGACATTGGTTGGAAATGTTAAATAATAGTTGCTTATTTGAGCTAAAGTAAAACAGTATTAAAACACAGGAGATGATTTTTCCAATAATATCATAGTCAAGTTTCCATAGTCTTGGAATCTTGTTCCATAGATTGTGGATGGGAAACATTTATGTTAGTGATATTTACCACTGAGCTGTACAAATTTTAACTAAAATTTCCACCATCCTACATTGTTCGGACATGACTAGTGCGTTTAAGTGCCTCAATTTTTTGGTGTTCAACTTGACACCTTGTAGGGGCCTGTGATTCTGATGGTGGGTACCTAGCACTTTCTGGAAAGCAGGCCCCTTTAAGGTGCTCCAAGAGGGGTTCCCAAAACAGAGGCACCCTGTGAACAATGTGAAAGGAATTTTGTTAGGTGAGGATGAGCTAAATGAGAAGATAAAGGAAGGGAGAGGACATTGAAGGGAGGGAGGTGAGAGGCAGAGGAGGAGAGAACTGGAAGGGAAGGCAGGAGAGGAGCTTGAAAGACAGGTGGAGTAAGGCTGACATGAAGATACTTAGAGGCAGTGGATGGGGAGGAAGAGGTTGGCCCTGGGGAGAGAATGCCCAGAATAAATTCTCAGAGAAGACAAGCTGATTGCAATCAGTGACCAAAGGTGCTTTTCTCATGGCTTCTGCTGGTTCAAAGCTTTGATTCTGCTCTGGAATTTCTTTTGCTCCTTGAACCCATAAAAGGGTATTTTGTGCCTGGGAGGGGGTATCATCTCATTTCCACGTCCCTTGATGCTTCTGTACGTGCTGCAACTTCTTGAGTCTCTGAAATCTTGGGCCCACTGTTGTCAATGGCATTTAAAAAAACACAGTTGACTTTAATGGGGCCAGGATTTCACGGTCGTTAGTGACTTCTAAAAATTCAGGTCGGAGAATTGGACTTTCCAAGACTGCACAGCTAGTGGTAGCAAAGCTGACAGTGGGACACAAGATTTCCTTTCTCTCAGTTGCCTGACCAGACCACTAGACAATACTGCTTTTCATTTAATCATACACATGGGGAGAGGGTGAACTTTTGCCATTTCACCATTCCTTGCGAGATGCAACATCTGATTAAGTTTTCCTTCAACAAAAGACTCATTGGTATTACTGCAGTTCTTCAGCAAGAGAACATTTGGCAACTGATTTCAACAAAACAACTTTATCTTCCATTAGCAGATATGATATTACAAAGCCCATTCTCTTAAAATCTCATTACTCCTAGCCAGAAAGTGATCCAATGTTTATAGCCAACCACAACCCCCGCCCAACATTAAAATTAAGCTTATTAAAATGTTATAGGTACTAACAAAAAATAAAATGCAATTACATAATTTTGAGTATTCTTTATACCAATTATTTTCCGCACTTGTAGTTACCAGGCAAAGTGCAGCTGACACATTTACCATAGATAGCCAATAAGTAAGCTTTAAGATGTAGGTTTGTGAGAGGAAGAAAGGTGGTGCTATCAACTAATGGAAAACAGAGTACTTGCGGGAAAAATTTAGTTCAGCTTTGCCTAACCCACTGGTTAGCATGTTGTGTCTCTTCCAACCCCCATATCCACAGCTCTAGTTCAAGCTGTAGAGACACAATTTTAGCTCTGGAGGGCCCCTGTTCAATCTGCGGGGTCAGTGTCACTTCCACTGAGGGCAAGCCACCCACGTAAGAGACTTTGCTGGTTGGAATTGCAAGAGAAGGGTCAAGAATGGAAAAGCATAGCTGAATCATCAGCATAGAGTTGCCATTTGAACCCATGGGGGTTGACAAGGTCACATATAGGGTGTAGAAGGGAGGTAGTTAGCAAGACTTAAGGGCTCAAACAGAGGGGGAAGTTTAGAGTATGAAGAGCTCCAAGAGATATAGAAAAAGAGCAACCTGTCACATCCCTACCCTCCAAAAAAACAGAAAAGCTTCTTGTCACAATCCTGGGTCTCCTTGAACCCAGTCTCATATCTTCTGCCACCACCAAGTTTCTCACTTGGAACTTTTAACTGAGAGCACTTCTCCTACTACTCCCTTGTTACAAGGACCCTGTTCTAGGAGTGGGGTAGGTAATGGTGGATGTTCACAGGTCACAACAGAAATACCCAGACTCCAGAAAGGGGTGCAGTAGTCTGGTCTAAACACACTATTTAAAAAGCTAACCTACAATTTAAAGTAATGCAGACATACAAGTCTAAATAGGAAGAAAAGATGGTCCAGTGGTAAGGATGTGTTCATAGCATATCAGTTGCTGGGTGGGTGGGAGGGGGGGGGGGAAGGGGTGGAGAAAGAAGGGGGGAGAACTCAAAATGTTAAAATGGAAGAATAATGTATTCCAGGCTGGGGAAACAATACAAATTTAAATCATCCTAATAGGTTTGAAGAAGAGACATGAAAATATAGGGCACATATTGCGCAAGGTAAAAAAAACACGTTATGGAATGGAAATCCAGAAGTTCCAATCACTAGTTTTTAAACATTTAAATAAAATACTCATACTTTGAGTAGAACTTGCTCTAAAATAAGAATCTTTGCAAGCACTACTCTCTCAAATTCCTCTGTTGCCAAGTTCCCCCTTTGTGACCATCACCTGGCAACATCTTTTGGCAAGATGCATCAGCCCCTCCCTCACATCCCATTCATAATCCATAAATTCTAGTCCATCAGTGTTTGCTACTTCTCAGCTGCTCTCAGCCCTCTTTCCTTTCTACCATTGTTGACAATCTCTATGCTTCACTCTTCTCCAGTCTGACTTCTCCCCACCTGCAAGATCTGCCCTGGCTCAACCCCAATCTCAGCTCTCAGGCTACAGAGCATCTCTGGTGAAAATCCTATGACCAGGCTGACCACCTCAACTACAAACTCATTCTCCCCTCCTTCAGTTCTGCCGTCTTTCTAACTAGGCAACTCTATTTCTCCAATTTAAGTGAACCCCACCTCCTCAATAGTAGCCACCTTTGACCCATTCTTCAAACCCTCATCCTTCCACTTCACTCTTCATAGGAGCTCCCTGATTTCTTTAGAGAGAAAACTGACCAAATATATGACAAGACCTTCCCCTTCCCCTTCATTCAACTCCTTCCTTCCGTCAGACTCAGAAGTTTCTCATCTTCTCTTCCTCTAAAAATCACCCATTTGCTACATCATCTGGTACCCACTCTCACTCCTCATCATAGGCAGTGCATTCAATCTCTCTGGAGTTTCTCCAGTTCCATACTAGACTCTCTCCAACCCAGTTTCTGCCCCTTGCAGTCAACTTAAATTGCTCGAAGTCTCTAGCAACCTTGTTCTAGAGAAAGCTTAGAACTAATACTCTATCTTCACCCACTTTGACCTCTCAACCACCTTCACCCTGCTCTTCTCCTTGAAATTTTGTCATCCCTTGGTTCCTGTGCTTGCCTTCTCCTATCTCTAATAGCTTCTGCGGAGGATCCAGTCCCCTGCTTTCTGAGAAGGCTCCATAGGTCTCCCCTTCTCTGTTCCTTCTACACCTTGTCTCTGGGTAATCTCTCACAAACACAAATTTAACTACGGTCTCTATGCTGACAATGCTCCAATCTCTCTCTACTTTAGGCCTTCCTCCTTTTGTTCAAACTAACACCTCAAGCTTGTTTTATTAACCTCTCTTCATGGACGTGTATCCATTAGTCAAGCTCTATGTAGCCATAACAGAGCTCAATCTACACCTTCCTCCCCACCTCCTCACATAATACAGAGCTGCGGATGTGGCCCATAATGGTAAATGGGTTGAGAACTGCGGCCACCATCCTGCTTGTCCTCCCAGACTTAACCTGGGCATCATCTTTGACTTGGACCTGTCTAGGTCCTCATATCCAGGCAGTGACTAAATCTCACCTGTCCTTCTGGCATCACATTTCTAAGAGATGACCTCTTCTATCCATATGCAGCTAAAATACTTGGCCAGGCTTTCATCATCTCACATCGGTATTACTGAAACCTTGTATGTGTCAAGGCCAGAGAAAATCTTGCCTTGATCATATCCATTTAGACTGCTTCTGCAAAGATCATTTTTCCTATCCTGTTTTGAGAATATCTACATACTATTTGTCCGGGACAGGGAATTAAAAGCAAGGGAAAATCATTCCATTATTAAAGAGTGCAACACCTGTCTTCAATTGCTGTTTACTAGTCTGCAGATAAGAAAATAGCTTTCTTCAAAAAAGACGCTAGCTATTAAGGGAAACATGCATTGCTCTCGTTTAAGTCATTAAAACCACAAAAATTTCTCCATGGGTGGCATGTGGCTCTTTCTGCTTTCTTCACAGAGACACCATCAATCATTTTTCTATAGTGTGGTGTCCACAGATTTCCTGCCTCAAAGCACCAAACTTGTGTACAGTTTCAAACCATCCCGCCCACCAGTAAGAGGCTTCTTATTTATCATGTTTTAAACCCAGGGGGAGGGGTGGTGTTTGACTTAAGTAATTCGCAGGATGGAGCAGAGAAAAATAAAATTAAACAAAAGCTTTGATATTTTTCTATACTCTAATTGAGCACAACATGAAACTTTTCCAGGTACCGGTTGTTTAACTACAGCAAGGGCATTATTTCTTGAACAAAAGCTCTTAATACACAGTATATTTTATGCTTTCCATCTTAAAATCAATAGGTGGGTGTTTGTCTTACTTCTTTTGTGTTTAATGCTGGAGGTTGACAAGAGATTCTCTGTGGTACATTCCATTTGTTTAACAAGCGGATTTCCTGAGGTCATATCTATTGTTTGTGCTTAAAGATTTAGCTTGACAAACATAACATTTTCGAGATGCAACTTGTACCACTAGGGGCCTGGTTACTGAATTTAGTTGCAATGCAACAAACTACTCTCCAGTCTACCCTGCATCTGGGGAAAAAAACTCCCACTCTGGATCCACACACTTGCGTTTAGCAGAGTTTCAGCTGTGCTCTAAAAATAGCCATGTAAGGGCTCAGGGCCCGAACTCCAGCCTGTGTGCAAAGTCTACACAGCTACTTTTAGAGCATTAGCCTGAGTCCCACTAATACAGCTCTTTGGACCAGATCTAGGAGGCTCGCTCCCAGATGCAGGGCAGACATTCCCCCTATAGGTCTTGGGAATGTCCATTCAGCACCCACCCATAGGATGCAGCCTAAAGCTTAACACACACAGATGACTTTGTTCTGGGGAATATCCTAGTCTATGGGTCTGTTTTGGCACATCTATACTGCAAAAGACTCATGGCAGCAAATCTCAGAGCTGGATCAACTGACTTGGGCTCAGAGGGCTCATGCTACAGGGCTAAACACAACAGTGTAGACGTTCAGGCTGGAGCCAGGCTCCAAGATCCTCCCTGCTTGCTGTATTTCATAGACTGGGCTATGTCAGAGCCTGAACCTTTACTCTGCCATTTTTATCTCTGCAGCATGAGCCCTGCAAGCCAGAATCAATTGTCCCGGTCATGGAGACTTGCTGTTGTGGCGGGAGAGTTTTTAGTGGTTGCTGTATAGACATACCCCTAAATACAGTCTCCTGTCCACACAACTAATAAGATCAGAGAAACAAATCTATAATGAGTTAGTAGCCACTTGGTTAACATGCCTCTGAGGAGAGCTACCCCTAATGTGAGACAGAAAAAGTTAATTATAAATACACATTGGAAAATGCTAAAGGAATACTTGTGAAACATGAAACAATAGGACTTCATATATAGTGTTTAACAACTATCCAGTGGGCAGTTTTCTAATAGCATCCACTAGTTACTGGAAAAATTAGGTCTTTGAAGATTACTACATTTCTCTTATCTGTTGAGGAGCAACTCACCAGCCAATACACTCTTTGGTGGTGAGGCATGTCATAGTAGCCTCTTAACTTGGTCCCCCGCCAACAGTCCCTCTGGTCATAGTGGTCTGCTTCTTCTCATGGTTTAGCCCGCTAGCCAGCTCACTTTAAAGGGTCACCCATTCCAGGGTGCTGTATAAACAGTGTCGCACACAACTCTAATGATCAACGGCATCTTTCACCCATTCTGGGCTCCTCTGCAGCATTCCCACTCTTTTCGGTAGTAGGTTTTCAGGCTCTCCCCGCAGAATGCAGAAAACCTCCAGACAAAACAAACCCAACTAAAGCAACCTCCTGCATGTCCGAGCTCCTAGTCCCTCTGGGTTCTCCTCAGCTTCCCATTCCAGAACACCAATTCCCTCTGTCCAGGTCTACTTCCCCAAAGCCTTGCCTCTTTCCCAGGACCTACCACTGGACACTTCCTCTCCTACAGCTGTCCATGGTTCCTTTCTCAGAGTGAGACCTCTAAATCTCCCTGCTGTGTATTTGTCCTGAGTCCTTCTAAACCTTTTCCCAGCTGTGTCCAATTAATGGCAATTAAGCCACCCAATCAGGATCACTGGGACATAGGAGTCTCAAGCAACTCCCCTTAAAGGGCTAGCCAGCCTCTGACACCACCCTTCGAAAGCATATTGGAACTTTTGCCTGAATTCTTTTGAATGTGCCATTTATCATGTATTGTATGAAGGAACCCATTTAGGTCCATTAGTCTATCGGATCACCTGCAACAACTTTGCTGCTTTGTGGCGGGCTATTACTTATATTACTCTGCTCCCTGTTCATTGTGGAAAAATATGGGAAATGGGGTAAGGAAAGTAAAATAGCCCTTATCGCAACACCCTCCACCCCCCACATTTTCCTTCAGAATCAACACAAGCAGATGTAGCAGCAGCTACACTTCCTTCTGCATTGCACCTCTCTGGCCCTAAGGGGCTCTGTCTCACCTGAGGTAGTGAAGTGCAAAGATTAGTCCCACATAAGCCAGCAAAGAAGAACACAGGAGTAATGATGCAGTGACTTTACAGCAAAGATATGAAGAAGCTTTCCCTTGCAGAAAAGCCTCTTAAACTCAGCACTGTAGTAGTGATCCTTTTATAATGAAATCTAGTTCTACCTCAGAGCACTTTGCAAAGGAGATCAGTATCATTACCATTGTGCAGATACAGCAGCTGGGACACAAAGTTGAAGACCCCTGCCTGAGGTCACTCACTAATGCTGTGAGCTAAGGTGGGACTAGAACCAGGCTCCTGAGTCCTAGTCTAATGCTCTGATTTTGGGTTCATTCTTTGTCTAAGTTGTAGAAGCAAGATATAAAGCAAAGGTAAGAAGCACTTGTAAGCTAAACTGCCATGGATTACTATATTCCATCAACGTATGGTTTACACAAAAACTCTTTTACTCTGCATTTCCAAGAATTAAAGCCAATTATTTTCATCCTCCAGTATTCAATCATTAAAACATGCACAGCTCAGTATTGACTAATAACAGGCCAAAAAGCTTTGAAGTGAAGCTGTTGATTCTTTCCAACATTTCTATTGTATTGATCTTGCTTTCCTAGGCTTCACAAATGTATTTTGTGCCCCTGCAAGCCAGTAAGCTAGGCCCACCTCTACTGTAACAGCTGTAAGAACTCAACTGAAGGATGGTCTAGGAAGCTCAGTATTTGTTTTAAGATTATTTTGAAGCATTAAGATGTTTCTCCCCAATTCAGGAAAGCACACGCGTAGTTCCACTGGAATCAAGTTCTGCACTTTGGAGCTTGATTTGAGTGAATGGTTTTTAATCAGACCATTTTTGGCTGCAGCTGAAGAACTGCACAGATAGAACATAGGTTCTTGGAACTAGGAGGCAGAGCATTAGCTCATGTAAATAGGCAGCACTTCCTTGACTTCAGTGGAGCTATGTTCATTTAGCAATGTGGAAGTTGAGTCATGCATTGTATTATAATCTTTGCAAAGAGTGTAGTTAAGGTTCTTTGAGTACTGTCTGGATTCAAATATCAGAGTACAGAATTCAAGATGATCTTCAAATGGAAAAAGCTGAGCTTGTAACATTTTGCATCTTTGTTATAAAAGACCACCTGAAAAGTTTCTTTTAAAAAAGGCTTCATGAGTTTGCACACTGAAAATTCAGTCCTCTGATCCTAGGACACTGATGCCTGGAAACCTAGTGATTGACAACATCATAACAGTTGGGAGTGAAGGAGGAACAAGCAAAATAGGGAAGGGATTTTTAATAAAGACTATAATCAAACTTTTTCCTGGACTTTTATGGCTATTTTACATCAATGGCAGCTTAACATCTTGGAGAAAGAAAATTCTACATTTAGGTGAACACACCCAAAATTGATATCCTCCAAAACATCTGGAAGGTCTTTTAGCAAAACTAAAACTGACCTTACTAAGATTAATAAATAAGTATTTAAGAAAAAACTTTAGAAAGCAGAAACTAAGGAGCTGTAATCCAAGCAGAGAGTTGGACTGTACCACAGTCCTTTCCCCACAGTTTTAACACATAGTACTGCATGTATTTTGATATACAGAACTAGACAGGGAAGGGCAGAGCTGGATTACATGAAGATTTCCCAAAGAACTGTAATGTGAACATGACTCTACTGTGTTTATGTTCATATATTTAACACTGTTCTTTTAGACATTTCACCCAATTACCTTTTCTGAGAAGGAGTTAAGAAGGAACACTAACTGAATGCACATGTGTGATGCATAAGCGGATTCCTTTTAATATAGTTTCAGATAAGCTCTCTCATCTGTGTTCTTATTCCCAGGTGATTTGGTGCATGCTTGCATTTAATGGAGCATACTGTACTTTTGCTTGAACTAGCCACATACATTTCACTGCCATAGAAGATGCCTATGTTTCTATTTTACATTTTCCAACAACTTTCATACATTCAAGAGCATTTTCTGCATGGAACAGGGTGGGAGTTGATCCTGCACTTGAAAAGGGTACCTGTGCTAGATAAGTGTCTGACATTGTTAGCCACAGCCTCCTGGCTGTCCAGCCCTTTGCTTTACATGGACTGTTTCTATTGGAGTTTGTTTTTTTCTAAATAGATTTTCAACTGAGGTCTCCGGGGTGCACTAATGACCTCGCCCCTTTGCCTAACTCAGCATATATATTTTTTGGATCAGTGTTTAAAACAACCATGTCAAGTTGCTGATTTACTTGGCGTTGTACCTTGTGGAGGCAGTGGATGGTCAGCAAAACTGTCTGGAAGCGAAAATGAACTTTTATAGGTTTCTAGGAGTGACTTTGTAGTGCGACTCTTCAGTTGTTTTACTCATGCTCCCTTACGCACAGTGCAGTGTACCATGGAAAAGAAACAATTGAAGTGGCAAGAAATCCAGCAGCAGCAGCAGCACCTAGAGCAACATCCTCATAGTGATTCACAGCATCTGGATTTCATCCCTCTCCAGTGAGACGACCAGATACATGAGAATAAAAAATGGAAATTAAACAAATGTTAATTGTTTACATAGCGGAGACCTTTTACCCAGATAGGCTGGAATCCACTACTCATTTCTTGCTAGATTCCTAGGGACAGGATTTGGGGTATGGCCAGGCTGCGCTCAACTCCAGGACCTGAGGAGGGTTAAATCACCTTTATGCCTCCTCTAACCTGGGCCTAAAGCTGGATCTGATCCCCAAAACCATTTAGAGCCCTTTCAGGGCTGCTCTTTACACCAACTCATAAGCGCTTCTTAGGGCTATTGCACCAGCCAGAATAACTACAGCACAAGGCATTCTGTGCACACAACCTTCCTGCCTCTGATCACACTACCTATCTCAGGGAGGCTAGGCCTAGGTGGTGTATAGAGTTGCTTCCATCAGCTTTGTGCCATCTGCCATTCCCCTACATAAGGGGGATCCCCAGATGGCTGCTTAGGTGGCACAGATAAGATGGAGCAGGGCCAGAGGTGACAGTAAGCTGGTATGCCCCGGTACGGTGTACCGGCAAGAGTTGGTGCACCGTACAGGGGCGGATTGGCTTCCCCAGGAGCAATTGAAAGAACCTGGGGCTCCCAGCAGCAGCTGGAGCCCCAGGCCCTTTCAATTGCTGTGGGAACCTAGGGGAGGCTGCAGCGTGGCTCTGGCGGCAGGGCCCGGGGCGGTAGCGCTGTCCCAGCCCCAGGCTCTTTAAGTAGCTAATGGTGCCCTGCCGCAGCCTTCCCAGGGCTCCCATCCCCGTGGAGCCCTGGGGAAGCAGCGGCGGGGCTCCGGTAGCTACTTAAAGAGCCCGGGGCTGGGACACCGCTACCGCCTCAGGCCCTTTAAAATTCTGCCAGAGCCCTGGGGGTCGGGGGGGGGGGGGAGGATTGGGCTGAGGAGGGGTCTGGGGGGACGCCCCTTACCGGTATGGGGGCGGGATGGCTCTGCCCCCAACCCCACCTCTTCCGGCAGAGGCCCCACCCCTTCCGGGGGCCAGAGCTGGGCCAGCCCCCGTACCGGTAAGAAGTTTTCCTTACTTTCACCCCTCAGCAGGGCCAAGCTTATGGTTCATGTTTTTAGGTATCTTCAGTGTATCTGGAGGACTTTGTATAGTTTCCCTTCCCAGATATTTAAGTTGTGAGATGTAAACCACTCTATCTACCTTTTAATATCAGGCACCCTCCTTAGCTACTCTCTAGGGCACACATCCAGTCCCAATAAGCACACACAGCTCCCACTACCTTACTGTGGAGTTGTGGATGTTCAGCACCTCTGGGAACCAGGCCCTGACTGGACAGCATTCCATTCCATTCCTTAATAGGTTAATTTACTTGTGTGCTCAGAGCTCTGAGCACTGTGGATAGGAACCTTTCCCTCCTTCCCGTTCCAACTCACTCCTGTTTGCTCATTACCAAACCAGTATATCCTCCTCTGTAGAAAGCTCTACTTGTGCTTATGATGGTGGCTTTTCCCTACCTTTGCTTAGAGACCATATAGGAGGGAGAAACTATGAACATAAATCAAGTGCATTCAGACCCAAAGGATCTTCCTGAAATAATGAATGTTTAACTCAACCAGTCTCCATCCTCATCTCAATGAGTTAAGCAAGCACACACATTGACATGGTGAATACATGCAACTTGGAGTTCCTCATCCAATATAGAATCCTGAATCTAAGAGCATGGAATTTCATTAGACCCGCTTAATCTGTTCTCTCAAAAACACGATTTTAGCTTCCTGAATGACAAATAGCGATGTTCTTCCACAAGCTGCATTTTTGGAATTACACAGAATGTGGATATTTGCAAAATATTGCAAAGCTTGTTTTACCATTCTGTTCCACATTCAGAAAGTGTTGTAGAAGACTAGCTGATATTTAGTAGACCCAAGCAAGATGACTTCCCATTAGGCTTTGAGATTGTATGGACAACGGAAATGGAGACAGGTGTTTCATTTTGTGTATTAGGACTGGTTACTGTACAGTGAAACCTCCATTTAACGGACTAATTCGGGCGAGGGGGTGTCCATTAAATGAAAAAGTCCGTTATTTAATAATAAAAAAGAAACCATGAGCTGTCGGAGCAGCAGCCCGACCGCCACAGGGTCGGGGCGGCAGCTCCGCAGCCCGCCCGCTGCCGGGACCCGGGTGGCAGCCGGGACCCGGCAGCCAACCCGCCCGCTGGCGGGACTCGGGCAGGACCCGGGAGTCGGCAGCCCGCCCGCTAGCAGGACCTGGGCGGGAGCTGGCAGCCAGCCCGCCCACCAACCAGCCCTTCTGCTGCTGTGACCCGGGCGGCAGCCGGGAGCCGGCAGCCAGCCCGCCTGCTGCCTGGACCCGGGCGGGAGCCGGGAGCCGGCAGCCAGCCTGCCCGCTGCTGTGACTCGGGCGGCAGCCGGGAGCCGGCAGCCAGCCCGCCCGCTGCCTGGACCCGGGCAGCAGCCGGGAGCCGGCAGCCAGCCCGTGAGAAATGGATTTGGGATGCATCAGACTTGCTCAGAAATGTTGTCCGTTGCATCCGAAGTCCGTTAAATCGAGGTTTTACTGTATATCACAATTTTTACCAAAAAAAGTTCCCGACAAAGGGATCGACCCTGTTGCCATTGAAGAGAATGACAAAACTCCCAAAGATTTAATTGGAAACAGAAGTCGTTTGGGCATGAACTTAAGGAATCAAACGAAGTACAGCTTATATTTACGCCTTACTTTCCATCCTAAACCGTTGAGGTATTTCAGTGTACTGCTAAAGCACCATATACAGCTGCATTTTACTGCTGGGTGAAGTGACTCTTCAAATGTAGGGACAAACTCTGACATCCTTACTCCAATTCACATTGATTTTTTTAATGGAAGTTTACCAGAGTAATGACTGAGCATAAACTGAGGGGTGGCCTACTGCTTGATCCTTTGGCAGAAAACACACTGCAGAAATGGGTCTACAGTATTTAGAACAAACGCTTTGGAGAAGGGGCTGTCGCTTGCTCTATGTACAGTGCCTAGCACAATGGGAACCCACAATGCTTGAGGCCTCTAAATACAAATCATCTTAACTTCTACATGTGGTAGTCTCTCTCTCACGATCATTAGATTAAACAGATAAAAATGAAACATTACAAACATTTCACACAAAAGCCTATGTAGGCTCAGCCTTCACCACATATAATGGTCTCATTACACTGCTCCTTCCATTATGGAACATTTTAATACAATCTGTTGACAAGTTCATTATCTATGGAATAATATTGCTTACAAACGAAGCAACTGTTACTTTGGAAGACATGTTTCCAATAGTTTACTAGCCAGTTTGTCAGCTATAGTCACAGTGATGTGAAGATGGAAGTAGTTAACATGAAATGCTTGGTGGTTTGACTATAGCAAGGCTCAACTTTGAAGTGACTATTTCTGTTACAAGATGCCATTTCATTAAGGATTTATGAAACTGCAATATTCCTGTTAATAAAACACAACTGTAGCCTCTCAGAGAGACTGATGTCTAATACTTTGCTTCTTTTATGATGTAATACAGTGGGTAACTGGTAATGTCTTTTGATAGAAAACGAGAGAAAAGATGAATGATCAAGACAGCAGCGTTGGCCTCAATTATGCCTCTTACAAGACAGAGTGAACAATGAAGATACGCAGCCCAAGCAAGGTGCCTGAAGGCATTATTGCTACACAAGAAATGATGCCTCCTGGGCACTGTAGGTAGAGCACACTGGCTATGTTGGTATAACAGGCTGGAGCAGAGCTTCCAAGTGTTGCTCTGTTAGCATGTTGGGAGCACCTGCCTTTTACTGGAATATGTTGCCCCAGGGTCCTGATGGTAGCAACAGCATAAACCATCTTGCCTTAAGCTTCCTTTCCCCCTCCCCCCCGCAGTCTAATTATGATCATCCTCTATGTAGCACTTCCACACTGGAGTGGCCAGGGGTAGGCTTTGGGGTGAGAGTTTCAGACCACTTAGCATTGGCCTAACAGCTGTAAAAACTCCCATCTGCTGCAATGGGACCAGAGTTTGGCCAAGGCTGAGAGCTTTTGAGAATACACAGATGTAGACCTTTTCTGTTCTTGCCTATATTTGTATCAGAGAGCAAAGTCAAGAGTATTTATGGATGCACTGAGTCAGGATGGGACTCTTGGCATTTTTGGTCAGTTGCTGTATAATTTGATCTACCATTGGCATTCCCTGAACACCAATGAAAGATAAGGATGTGATCTTCATGGACTTGCTCTATCACTGCGATGTTCCACACTGAGTGCTGCTAAGCCTTTTGATTCAGGATTCTAGCATAAATCTACATATTCAATGAGGGGTTTTCCTCCCTACCATATCCACCCAAACACCATGCAAATATATAGGTGCGTGTGTGGGGGGAAGAGTTTCCTATACTAAGATGGTGAATAGGTCCCTTCTGACCGTGTGTGTGTGTGTGTGTGTGTGTGTGTGTGTAGGGAGCTAAAGGAACAGAGGTTGGCAGCTTCCTGATAATCAGCAGGGGGGAGGAATCTGCCATATGGCCCGGACAGGGCTGTGATGGGGGGTGTGTGTGATAAATGATCCTGACTCCCCTCAACTCAAGGGGTGGCTTAGGTTATCACCTCAGCAATCTGACACAAGACAGCTCACAGTCCTCACCAAGAGGCTTCGCATCATCAGCTTTAAACACCACACTAGTGTTTCAGCCTGTCCCTAGTTGAGTGGGGCTCCTATTGAGCCAATGGCAGCAGCAGTTTTGGGAGCCTGGTGTGAACTAGCTCTTCTGGCAGGGCTGCAGTGTGGGGATTTCCATTTTCATGCTGGCAGTCTCAAGAAATCAAACTGGCCCCAGTCATCCTGTCACCCCCACCCTTTACCACCCCTCAATACAGCCTGATCCTGAAAGGTACAGATTTCCATTGACTGTACTGGGAGTTGGATTGAGCTCTGCAAACATAAATGTCATGCATTTTATCTAATGTGATTAGATTAAATTATTTGAATTACCCTACACACCCTTCTCTGCTTCCTCCAACAAGCTAACCTTTGTGAATCAAACATCGCTTTGATAACCAAGGACTTAGCTGGCTTAGTGATCACTTTCATATAGTCCTAGGTGATGTGTTTGTCAAATGGTGTTCACTCAAGAGCAGATAACTGCCCTTATCAGTACACTCCTCTCACCTCAGACTCTTGTGGACAGTTTCCTCCTTTTCCAGCCCACCTTTTTGGTCTCTTCTGTTTCTGATCTCTGCCCCAAATCTCTTAAATCCCTTCCACCACTGCTAGCCAGCCACCATATAATTTCTAAACATTATGCACTGTTCATGAAGCACAAAGTGCCCACATAAAATCAGCCTTCCTAAAATAGTTCAGTACATTTAGTTATTGCCAGGAGAGAAAGAACCCATGAAATGAGCAAATCAGAATGTCATTGCGTAGTAGGTCATATACCATAGTCATTCCAGCCTGACATTTAACAGATTTTTTTGAACCAAGGTTACAATTGTATGGAGTAAATTAAAACACAATAGATTGACAGAGCAACACTATACTGCAGTACCCCCTCTGTTAAGCCTCGATCCTGTAAAGCTGTATGGGCTGAACTTTATGCTTGACTTCAAAGGAGCTGTGCGAAGTTATGCAAATACTTATGCATCTGTTTGAGTGTGGCTCTAGTTGTTTCTAACCTTGGTCCCACTGAAGTCAATAAGATTTTTGTCATTGATCTTAAAATGGAGCAGGATTGCACATTTTGTCTACTTATCAAAATGCAGCCAG
Organism: Sternotherus odoratus; assembly: GCA_032164245.1. Taxonomy (NCBI): domain Eukaryota; kingdom Metazoa; phylum Chordata; order Testudines; family Kinosternidae; genus Sternotherus; species Sternotherus odoratus. The sequence goes on along the minus strand of JAVMKO010000009.1, from coordinate 36,049,385 downwards.
AGAGTCAAAAGGAAATGGGAGTAAAAACCAACTGGTTAGAACAATAAACCTACCAGATGGGTAGGTTTACACTTTTATGACATGTATAGAACCAAACAGCAAGAAGTAGTTCCTAAGGCAGAACATGACAGTACGGTCAGGATCATTTAGCTTATATGATTTAGTTATGAAAACTCACTTAACAGAACAGAAGCCCAAGCAACATCAAAAATTGGTTTATTATCCCCCTATTTTCTTAGTCAAAATAGTATGATTTGAAAAACCTATTCAACGTTTCTGTAAAAGTTTCAGCTATTAAAATATATAGTATGCAAAACAGGACTTGACACATTAAAACTAGTTCTTTCCAAAAATAAATAAATAAATGTGTTCATCACCAGGTAATCTGTTGGATAAAGAGTAAAGGGAAAGCTGTGGCAAGCGGTTAGCCAGCAGATCCTAAAACGAAGGCTAGATAGAACATAAGAATCAAACTTTTAACACTCGCCGGTTATGTTGAAGAACTAGCTGTTCACCAATGCCCCTTTCAGGATTTGTTTTGCCTACCCAAAGTTTCCCCTCACATCAAACTACTTGCTTACAAAAAACACACCTAAGAATACAGAAGTGTCACAAAACATTATTACTGAAAAATTGCTTACCTTAGCATTTTTACCATATTATAAAATAAATTGATTGGAATATAAATATTGTACTTACATTTCAGTGTATAGTATATAGCACAGTATAAACAAGTCATTGTATGTGTGAAATTTTAGTTTGTCATGTCTTCTCTAGTGCTTTTTATGTTGTAAAACTAGGGAAATAGCGAGATGTTTTGATGTACCCCCAGAAGACCTCTAAATACACATACCCCTGTTTGAGAACCACTGGTTTAGACTACACGATTTAGGTATCTTCTCCTCGTATTGCTTAGGTTTATTTTTCTACCTGTTCATATTTCCGATTCTTTCCCTTGTAGAGAGAACCAATTAGGCTAAGATTTTCAAAGTGAGTTGGCAGCATTAGTTGTTGGTGCTCAACTTGAGATGCCCTACAAGGGCCCGACTTTCAGTGAGCAGGTGCTCAGCACTTTCTGAAAACTGGGCCCTCAAAACAGAGGCAATCAAAATCACTGGTCACTTTTGAACATCTTGAGCTTAATGGGCAATCTTTTACAACCTGAGCGACTTTATAAGGAGGAATGCACATTTCAGGTACCTGCTCCTCAATTTCTAGAGGCCAAAGGAATTTTTAATCAGTGACTGATTAAATTAGAAAGACATATTTTTCCTGTGTTGGATTATGAGGATTTGAAAAGGAGGCTATCAATTCATAATTTGAAGTGACGCAGTATCAATCAAGGGCAATACAGGCAACATTACATTTTTAAATCTCACTTACCAGAAACAATTAATGTTGCATACACTGAGTATTTATCCTCCCATATAGGACATATTTGCCGAGTGGCCACTCAAAGCTAGGGAACAACATTTCAAAATCTTAATGTGCCCCAGGCACCTAGCTGGGACATTGTGAATGCTGACCTTTATGCCACATCGTGGTAACACTTTTGTGGTTTTAAATTTTGGTGAAATACAAAGTTTTTGAGATGGACACTATTCAATCCCCTCCTCCCCCATCAAGAGTGTGCTTTATTTTTCAGGGCCTCTGTATTACTCGAAGGGATGTGTGTGGTGTACAGAAAGACTGAATTAAATATCAGTAATGCAGTTGAAATGCATGGTGTCCAACAGTCCAGGCAAAATTGAAACCAAAGATCTTCCGGGACGTAGGACACCAACTTTTCCGTTACATAATAGGTGAGACTGCACAGTGTCCTATACATATGACCTTATAGGTATCACTGCCAGATCAGCCGATAGCAACTGGGAGCCAAAGTAAGATTGACTAGACTAGATGTGCTGAGATGAAGGAATTTAGACTGTTACAATTTTGTCTGCATGAATTCTATACATGCTGAAGGTGATTTAAAGAGTGAGGAAAAGTATCAGTGTGTTCCAATAGTCAAGTCTAGGTGAAACCAAGGTATGAATCAGATGTAGAGGTGCTCGTCAAATGATAATGTGAAGTAGCTTGAATGTTTCATGGTGTTTTTTAGATAATTTTGAGGGGGAAAACCCAGAAACCAGACAGCCAAAATATGCATTTCTAACCTGGCTCCACAGTGAAGCCAAATTTGGCTCAGAAGATATAGGGGCAAATATTTGTTTTGCTGAAGATTTCAGCAAAACCACCACTGACTTCAATGACAAAAATTAGCCAATATGAAGAGGCTCCAGCACCTAAGAAGAACCAATAAAAAGAATCTTTTTTTCCAATATTAAACTTCAGACTAAATGCTCAGGCTTAAATCTTGGGCCAATAAATACTAAGCCGTAAAAGCATTTGAGCATAAAGTCTAGAGAAACAGATACCATCTATTAATGCAGGTAAGTAGAGCTTAATAGATATTATTAACAACCATGACTGTGATGGCCAAATCCATTTATCTAAAATCAGAACCACAAACAAAGAGCTTGTGAGATTAAACTACAAAAACATGACCACACTGTGCCTTGTCGATCAGTTAGCTTTGCAGGTTTAACTAGTGTGATCCCTACAAAAATGAGTTTAATTGTATGTGTTAATGTATCTAAGTGTATGCAATATCCTTCTGTGATGCAGTCTCTCAAAAGTATACCGTATCTTGTTTGTGCTCAGTCTGTGCATCGGTCCATCTTTCTCTCACTGAAATCTTGCCTTACAACCTCATTTGTGTCTGAATTAGAGCATGCTACCTTCCTTTGTGAGAACACATTCACATTCACAGCTTGACATTGTGTGTTCGTCCGTCGATTCGACGAGGACCACTCAGTCATCCGTGAATTGCTGGGGCTGATTCTGTCTATGTGTGCGCAGGTGGCTGATGAGGCCGATCCTTGCACGAAAGGTCCGATGACAGATAGGACAGGGGATGAGGAGGACATCTCCAGCAGGGTTACTGGCACGGACTTTTCTGGCTTGCCTCTTTTGTTCTGCTGCAGCCGTCTTTTTGGCCTCACATGATTTGGCACCTTTATACACGGAGGAGCACCATGTAGTCTGATTCATTGCGCTCTGTTCCCAAGAGTCAGGATTAATGTCAAATGCTTTGAGGGCGACTTTGAGAGTGTCTTTGAAGCGCTTCTTCTGACCCCCATGGGACCACTGTCCTTGTTGCAACTCATCATAGAAAAGTCGCTTTGGTAGCTGATGGTCTGACATACGGACTACATGCCCTGCCCAGCGTAGCTGTGACTGCATCAAGATGGTAAGGATGCTGGGCAGGTTTGCTTGGGCGAGTACTTCAGTATCTGGGATCTTGTCCTGCCACTTGATGTTGAGGATTTTCCTGAGGCTTGTTGTGTGGAAGTGGTTCAGCTTCTTGGCGTGGCGCTGATACACAGTCCAGGTTTCGCTGGCATAGAGCAGTGTGGGAAGAACAACCGCCCTGTATACTTTCAGCTTGGTCTGGGTGGTGATGATATACCTCTGTGGTTATCACAGAGTTGCCGGTTCCCTTTCCTCTTGTACAGGTGTATGATGAAAGCATCTTGATCCCACAGGAGTTTAGTCTCCTGTTGCCACATAAGTAGGAACAGTTGATGGAGCCTTTCAGTCAAGGCAGTACCGCCTTCCTTATAAATCTCAGCTGGAATGGAGTCTGAGCCAGGAGCTTTGCCACTGGAGAGGAGATGGATCACTTTCTGCGTCTCCAATAAAGTAGACGGGTCATCCAGTGCCTTGTTGATGGGCACTTGCGGGAGGCGATCAATGGCTTCATCATTGATGGACGAGGGACGGTTCAGAACGCTGTTGAAGTGTTCAGCCCACCTTACAAGAATCTTATCCTTGTCAGTAATCAAAGTGTTTCCGTCAGCACTAAGGAGAGAGCATGATCCTGAGGATGTAGGTCCGTACACTTTTCAGGGCATCATAGAAATTCTTCATGTCATGCCTGTTAGCATAGCCTTGAATCTCGTCAGCTTTTCTGCTAAGCCGAGTGTCTTGCATCTGACAGAGTTTTTGCTGTATGGCTCTCCGAATATTGCTGAACGCATCTTTCTTTGATGTGGACTTGGGATTGTTAAAGTAGGCTTGATGGGTTCGGTGCTTTTTTTCCAGTAGCTGCTTGATTTCATCGCAGTTCTCATCAAACCAGTCTTTATGCTTTCTGGTTGAGGGCCCCAGGATCTCTGTAGCTGTGCTGTAGACCAGCCCTCTGAGTGTTGCCCAGTCGACATCCATGTTCTGGCAGTCAAGAGGGGTGGATTCCAGACGTTCTTCCAATGCATCCACAAAAGACTGTTTGGTGCTTTACAGTACACCCAGACTCCTCTGTGAAACAAACGTGTGTGTGTGTTGCACATGATCACAGCTTGCTTGTATTAGTTTCCCTCAAGATATTTAAGATTAGTGAAGTTTGTGTCTAGAACAACTTTTTAAAACTAAAATCGCTTATACATTTACCCTCACTTTCACACTCTCTCCCCTAGATCACTTTTCTATGATGAGTTGCAACAAGGACAGTGGTCCCATGGGGGGCTGGCCAAAGGATCAAATCTGCAGCAGCATAAACTGAACATGAACAAACATGAGTACTTGTCAAAAAGTAATACAATACCGTGTTTCCCCGAAAATAAGACAGTGTCTTATATTAATTTTTGCTCCCAAAATTACATTACATTATATTACAGCGAGAGGCAAAACTGGAAGTACGTCTTATTTTCGGGGGATGTCTTACTTTCGGGGAAACAGGGTAGCTAGCTAATGCTATGGTAGGTATACTAAAATAACTGTGCCACTGCATAGTATATTCAGGATTTGGGCTGGGTCAATCCTGGGGGGAGGGAGGGAGAAAAGTCTAGGTATTCACTCTGGTTTCAGAATCCATTCATTATGGTCATGTGTTGTGTTCACTTTCCACACATATTGAAATAACCTAGTTCTATTCAGGGGGAATGCTCCATGGAAAGGGAGTTTTAAGGTTTCGGTACTTAAGTATTCCTGTCAGAAGTGGTATATATTAATTAAGTTGGGACACTACAGCAGAGATTCCAGAGACCTGGCAGAGAAGCAATCAAGAAACAATCCCTCCTCCCCCCCCCCCAGACAGACAAGGATAGAACCACACCCTTCACAGCTAACCACACCCTTCACAGCTATTGTGTTGGGCTGTATTCATGACAGTAAATTAGACCATACATGCATGAAATACACAGGATGAGAGACTATTCACCACAATAGAAAACTACTGTAGTGAATACCTTAAGTAGGTGAGACATTATTTCATAGATATGGGGGTGGGGAGGGCAGAGTTTTACCAAATCCCCACCCCAGAGCCTCAGAATCAAGGCTGTCAAATAGGAAGGGAAGGATTTCTCTCTCTCTCTCTCTCTCAGATATCCCTCCCCGCCCCACTTGTATGTGATTGTGATGAAAGAAAAAGCAATTTAAACTCTCCACACAGCTAAGGAACCTAGTAGCATGTCACAGGGCACAGCACTCACCACTGTTCTAGCACCTCCTTCTGGTCGCTCTGGGAAATAACTGAGATAGACACCCACTTCTGCAGATTGAACACCCTCATGCCACTGCTGGTCTGCAGCTCCTCTCACTCCAGGACCCCCAGCGTCTCCTTCGTGACTTAGCCACACAGCTAGGTCACTCAGCATGTCCCCTTCCAGGGTTCAGTCCATCAGCAATGCTAGGTAGTCTTCTCATTCACTGCCTTAGCTCGAGGCCATTCCTTCAGTGGCTGGTAGGGGAACCCAGGCCTGCCCTCTGCTCCAGCTTCCAGTCCAGGGACCTCAGTTTCAGGGGTGAAAGTAACTTAACTTTCTTACCAGTACAGGGGCTGGGCCGGGGCCAGCTCTGATCCCCAGAAGGGGTGTGACCGCGGGGACAGGAGCCCTGTTGCCGGAACCTTAAGGAAGCGGAGGCGGGGCTCCAAGAGCTATTTAAAGAGCCCGGTGCGCCTCTACAACCCCGGGCCCTTTACACTGCCACCGGAGCCCCGCCGCAGCCTCCCCCAGGCTCCCACAGCAGTTTAAAGGGCCTGGGTGGTAGCGGCTCCCGCTCTGGCAGCGATTTAAAGGGCCTGGGGCTCCCGTCGCTGCTGGGAGCCCCAGGCCCTTTAAATTGCGCCTGGGGAAGTCGATCCGCCTCGGTATAGCACATCGGCTCTTGCCGGTACGCCGTACCGGGGCGTACCGGCTTACTTTCACCTCTGCTCAGTTCCCCTTCTGCCCACACTGTTCCTTCCCAGGACTGCTTCCTACCACTCCAGTTCCCCTTCTCTCTCTGGATACACCAGCTCCCAGATGCTCCACCCTGGGAGAAGCTGCTTCCTGCAGCCTTTCCTAGCAGCTCCCCCAATTTCCTAGTAAGCTTCCCCAGCACGCACTCTGTGCCTTGCTACCTGGCTTTAAAGGCTCTGCCTATTCCTGCACAGGTGAGTCTCTCTCAAATTAGCTGCCTTCAGCCAAAAGCTCCCCTGCTGGCAGCCTCATAGCTGATTGGGCCCACCTGGATTAATTCAGCTCTTGCAGGGCAGTGTGGGGGTGTACACACCTTCACATAGCCTAAGTTTCCTAGAAATGATGCCTCTGGCAAGGCTACATATGGCACAAAATTAATTTTTTTAACAATGCCCCAATTCTGCTACCAGAACTGCAGCAGGATCAGGGCATTGTGAAAGTGAGCTTCAAATCATCTCTGTGTATACATACCCCTCCCCTTGCCCTGTACAGATCACCTACATCTGAGGATCAGTTCCCTCTCTCTCTTAGGATGAGTTACTGGGTGAAACATAGCAACTGCTTACCAGTGCATGATGCCTCTTCACAACAGTGTAGGACAGAGTGAAAACTGCTATACTCAACTGGAATTGCAAGGGGAATTTTGGCAATGAAAGGGTAACAATCCCTATAGGAATTTGGTCCGGGTGCTAGGGCTAACACCCACTTTTGCAAAACGTGCCATTGGAGTTTATTTGCCACATTGGTAGTCTGAACTCAGCAACCTGGCTTTACATCTTCCCCCAAAGATGCCTGACAGGATAAAGTCTGAAATCAGCAGCGGATGTGAAATATATTATGTACAGTAAAATAGGCAGAGAAGGGGGCTTGGCTATTATTCCAGGGGTCTTTAAAATGTATTGCCTGTAGTTTTAATCATATCACTAAATATGCCTGTTAAAGGACAATCCCCTATGCCTACAGGAACCTACCAAAAGAGCACTTTGTGTTGGGGGGAAAGACAGTGAGTTGTGCTTTAAAAGGCTGCTATTTAACACAGCTGCAAAATATCTCAACAGCACTTACAAACATGTTAAGCAGTCAAATACTCTGTAGTTGTCAGAGACTAGCATAGGTGGAAAGAAGTGCTGCTCTTTAGAAGTGCTGCTCTTGTGAAACTGCTGTATGTAGTTGTGTGTGAAGGTGTCTTCTTTGTACATTGTAGCAGATTAGGCATTTAAATTATACAGGAAACTATGTCAGGGAACCTAAGGGTGTGTGTGTGGCACTAAAGGGCAAATCCACCAGAGGGAAGGATTATATATCAGACAACTGGTAAGTATGGGGATTTCCACAGATGGGCTCCATTTAGAGCTGTTTGAAATCAGAGGTTTTGTGTGTGCTGAAAAGTGAATTTTGTCTAACTAGTTTTTCTTTTCTGTGCAAAACCTACTTTTTTGAAGAAAATATATGGAGTTTGCTTGAACAAAAAAACCAAAAATAATTGGCAATCAAAAAATAAAAATGGATTTTGATTTTTCAGTGAAAACTCAAAACTTTTCAGAAAAATTTAAATGTACGTGAAAGATTGTTTGTCAAATTTCACAGGTGGGACATTTTCCTGGGCAGCGCTAGGCTCCATTGCTTGGAACTCTGTTCTACCGGTGCTCCTGATACCTCAGCCTGAAAAAAGCTTGGAGTAGGTTTGGGATAATAGACCCACAACTAAACAGATCCATCAGAAGGGTCCCCCCGCCCCCTTATAGGAGGGCCATAATGCTGTTTAATATTAAGAATGCAGTAGCTCAGCTAGAGCTCCACAACCTGGGGAAGCAGGGATGGGTCCTGTCCTCTGCTGACTCTACAAGACAAACTCTCTCCCTTTGCTAAGTGACTTGGCAGGAAGTTGGGTATGGAAGACTTGCCTTTAAAGGAATAGAAAATAATTGTTGTATCAAATTGAAATAAGATTAGAGTCACTCTGTATGAAGTGTTGGGAAATATAACTGAGCTCTAGATACGCGAGTGTCAATAAACGCACTCATAGGGGTCATGTGAATCACAATTCTTACTGCATACTGCTAAGTCAGAAAGAGAAGTTTACTGCTACTGCACACTGGAAACCAGATGAACTTGGACTGGTTGTGCATTAAAGTGCATTGTCTTAGAAAAAAAGACTTTGTGGAATCTACAAACTGGCACGAGGACAAAAATATATTCAGCCTCCAAATTCATATACTCTGAGGAGGTGAGGTAGCCTGTTTTATATCCCAAATTTAAAAACAAAATATCAAAGAACTTGTTTACCATCTCAATGTGTTCTGTTTGCACAGGTGGGGCTGGCATGCTCACACTGTTTTGGAAAGGAGCTGGGTCTTTTGGGAGTTGCAGTTGGCACTGTTCCAGTATAATATGTTTTTCAAGCAATAACATGACCCCCCCCAGACAAAACATGCATACACTATAAGTCTAATATCAATATCTCAGCTTGGGTTGGTTCCAGCGTACATCCTTCCATGAATGGACACCAGTCCCACTGGGCACCCTGACTAAACCAGGTCACTACACCTTTGAGATGAAAGTGAACGCGCAGACCTGAAGTACCAAGGTGGGGAGGGGAGACATGGGTCATTATTTTCCAGTTAGTAATAAAACACTCTGCAGGTGATGACATCACCATCCTTGGGGGCTGAATCTGTAATTGCACCATTCCATTCACCGAGGAGAGTATGAAGGCAATAGAATTAGAAGCTTTACAAACCCCCAAAGCGGTACATTCTCTGCCAGTATCTCCGAAGCTGTTTAAATTAGTTATCTGTGCTGCGGGGCAGTCAATACAGCCTTGGTAACAGAGCTCTGAAATCTCAGCTGTAGCAGGGCAGCTCATTTAAGCATCTATAATGGTGAAGTTTCATATGCCAACCACTTCTGGCAAAAAAGCAGGATCATTCTGATTTGACCGTTGCGGTCTCTGCCATAGTTCAGTCTTTGTGACTGAAGATTGCAGCACGTATACTATATAAACTCAGCTGGCTCTGAGACCAGTGCAATACTGTAGGTACAATAGGATGAATTAAGGATGGCATGACAGTCCCAAATAAATCTTCTTGCTTTTGGCTTTTCAAGTGAGATGCTAAACCCCATGTTTTCAAGGAAGTATCTGGGATTAAAGTCTCAGGCTGTTAAAAGGATAAATCCCATGACTGAAAGTGGAGGCATTATTTTCACTTTAAACTTCAGTAAACAAAATCTGATTTCTCCAGTTTCTCCGGTCACGTCAGTGCATTCTCAAGCTATCTAACCCAGTAATTCAAGCACCCACAATAGGATTTTTACTGGTGATTCAAACAACTCAATAAAAGTTAAAGCTCAGTAAAGCTGCTTTAGTGCAGCTGCTTTGACACAAAGGGATACAGATGCTTCTCTTAGGCCAACTTATCTGCCCCCTATCAAGATTGCAGGGGTTTCCCCTCAAATGGGAACAGGCATAAGGAGGCAGTTTTCATACCATTGTTTCCTCACTCCTTCCCTAGTCAAGTCCCCTCTTTGGAGGTCAAGGATGTGCAGCACAAACGGAGTCAATGTGGGGAATGCTAGAGTGACACCCTATGGAAAACCAGACAAGAGAATTTTGGGGTGCAGGGTGGAGCTACAGCCCATTCCATAAGGTGTGTGTGGGGAAACATTCTCTGCTCAGGGATTGATCTTGACCCAACCTCATCCCCATTTCCATGGAACTTTGTGCCTATTCAGAGTTGCAAAAAAAACCCTGTTTCTTTGTAAAACTTGGCAGAGGGTTGGTTTGGATTTTGAGAGAACAACGCAGGCTGGTTTACCCTGAGCAACGCGCTGTGGATGCTATCTTTCCACAGGTAGACAGCAGTTAGGCTGGAAAGAACATGAGGAATTGCTGAGCTCCAGTGAACTGTAATTAAAGGCATTACTTTTTTTTCCCTATGTACACAGAGCTCTACCAAGCAAATACAATACTACCAAATCCACCTGCATCATGAGAGCATGCGGAAAGGGTTCTGCCAACTCACCCCTTTTCCCTTATTCAAAACGGGCACCTCTTTTGAATCTCTTACTATAGTCAGTGGGGCTGGAGCCAGCAAGATAACTGCCATTTCCCGCAGTCTTTCTGACTGTGAAAGTCATGTCGTCCTCAATACAGTTGGCTGCTGTCCCCCTTTGTTTTCAAGGAGATGGAAGCTATGACCACAAAGTGGCTGCCATGCTATGGCTTGGGGGCTAGATAGGACACAGAGACTGTGAGGAGCAGAAGAGACACTTGGGGAGACTGAAGTGGAGCAGAAGGCAGATTTAGGGAAATTGGGGGCAGGAGGGAGGCTGAAGGGGGTGCAGAGGATGGTGATGGGATAGGGGATAGAAGAAAGCAGCTTCCCCAGCCTGTGGGTAGTGGTGGGGAAAGCTCCAAGCAGTTTGACCCGATTGCAACACCTGAATTGACCATGAGGCCTAGGATTTTGGAGCCTGCAGCAGGAGCTGTCATGATGATGTGAGAAGCTCCTCCCATTCTGCAATTTTTGGGGGCTGGACAGAGCTCTGTGCAAAAGTTTGGGACTGAGATCACAGATCTCCTGCTTTTTATGTGTGGCCCTACAGCAGTGAGTGGGTCCAGGGCAAGAGGAGGCAATGGAGTGGGGAGAAAGGTGCTGCTGGGTCCAGTGCCCCAAACCCAGCACAACACTTCCGTGCCTCAGAACTTCTCCTCTACATGGGATCTGGGCAGAGGAGAAGCGATGGGTTGCAGCAAGGAAGGAGGGGAGTCAGGGAAGTGGCAGAGCCATGTACAAGGAAGGGGAGAACCCCGGGTGGGCAGCAAGGCAAGGGGAGGAGAGGAGGGGAGATGATGCTGCCAGGTCAGGAGAGGGGGTGAATTCCAGGGCCAGAAAGACATGTGTATGTTCATGGGATGTCAGGGAGAACACCAGGGGTACGGTGGTGGAGTCAAGTCAGTAAAAGGGAACTGCCAGCCATGTCCTAATCTGGGGGTGAGGAGAGGATAAGTGAGAGATGCATACTTGTAAGGTTAACTTTTGAATCTGAAATTATCACACACATTCACAAAGGAGTCGAGGGAGTTAAAAAGGTAAGAGACTAAAAAACATGGTTTGATGTTTTTAAACACGCATGGTTTGTGGTGTGAATCCTGGGTTTTTTAGATCTTGCAGGGGTCCATCTCATGTGTTTGGTCTCCTGAGGTCAGCAATACTGCAAAAAGGAATATTGAGTTGTTGCCCACAGAGCTAGTGCCAGATTTTTAGCACTGTTGAAACCAGTGGGAGTTAGGAATGTGAGTGTCTTTAAATATTTGGCACTTGGCCTGACTCATGTAAATAAGATGAATGAGACCTGTCGCTGTATGGGGACACTTCCAGAACAAACATTTGCAAGAGAAGGTTCTGTGTGGGGAAGATTTTCAGGAGGGGAGTTGAAGGGGGATGGAGAGAGGGCTTGGCACACAGGAAGCCAAAGACTGGTCCAAAGCTAGAGGGATAATTTGAAGGAAGGAGAAATCAAATATAAAATATATGAGAGACAATATGTGACTTCTAGGAGTACACTTTGTTAAAAGAGCAAAAGTCTCTTCTGCTACCAATGTGGATCATTCAGTGTATAGATGTATGATGTGGATAAAATAAATCAGGCAATAGCTTGGCAATCTAAGTGAAAAGCCTTGCATCAAGAAATATAATGGTGCATTAATTATATGGGGGAATATCTTGTCCTCTTGGCAAAAGAAATGCCAAAATGTTTCCCCCTATTTCTGCTGTAGTGAATTCTGGTGAAAGAAATGGCCACAAACTAGGTAAGGATGACATATGACCGTAGATAAAACCTGCTGAGATGGCTAATCAAAATGGACTCTTTGGCACATTTTAGAACAGGGGACAGCAACCTTTCAGAAGTGGTGTGTTGAGCTTCATTTATTCTCTCTAATTTAAGGTTTCACGTGCCAGTAATACATTTGAACGTTTTTAGAAGGTCTCTTTCTAAGTTTTTAATATAGAACTAAACTATTGTTGTATGTGAAATAAATGAGGTTTTAAAAATGTTTAAGAAGCTTCATTTAAAATTAAATTAAAATGCAGAGCCCCCCAGACCAGTGGGTAGGACCTGGGCAGTATGAATGCCACTGAAAATCAGCTTGTGTGCCACTTTTGGCATGTGTGCCATAGGTTGCCTACCCCTGTTTTAGAATATGCAGGATTCCACAATCATGTATGTGGGCAACATGTGATAAGCTTTAGGAACATGCCATTAGGAACAGTTCATCATGCTGAAATTCCGGAAACTATATTTGTGCCCACAGGGGTAAAGTCAATTTAGTATTCATCCTTAAGGGGAGATAGAAATTATGTCCATAGACTAAACTGAAGTGTAGTTAACATCAAACCAAAGCACTGTAGTCATCTTGAGTATAAAACTGGTGATTTCACAGCAGCTGGAGGTGAACGACAACATATTTCCATAATACAGCTTTACAAAAAAACCCACCACTTTAGTATTTTACAAGCAATTCAATGATGAGCTATAAACGAGCAGGACAGAGTCAAACAAGCAATCTAGGGGGACATGTTGGTGATTTAATATTACATTAAGCTGATTTGGATAGTTAAGAATCAGTGGGTGCACTTCCACCACAATAAACATGCAATAAAACAAACAAACAAGCAAATAAAAACATCTAATCCTTCCAGTGGCTTGACAAGTGGAGGTAAAAAGGGAGAAGATTTCATGTATACCCTGATGAGATTATATAAATGCAACCAGATGTCTTATGCTTCATAATACCCTGTGAACCTGTGAGACATCCGTCGAAAGTGCTTTGAGGATATCATTTTGAAATTCTGCCTTCTGCTTCCTTTTTACTAATATTCTGTTTCCCTTTACAATGAGTACATTTGCTTGAATCAGATATTCAACTTGGTGCAATTCAAGTCTCTTTATTTTAACAGGATAAGGAGATGAAAATAAGTTATGAACCTAGGGATCCTACACCAGTAGTTTCTTGCTTGAGTAGTGATTGCCCCAAACAGAATTATGATAAGATTCAAAATGTGAAACCCGCTCTCCCAACACCGTGTATGCATTTTATGTTTAATTGTATGCTGTATTTTTAAAAGCTTAGAATCTAGGATTTCATGATACAGTGTTGATGGCAGAATTTAGCTACCATGGTGACTTTTTAAATTCTTCCTAAGATTAATATGAACCTGGCCATAGAGGGCTGAATCATTTAAGGCTTGTTCCCGAGGAATATTGATAAAATTTTGTCACCCATTCCAAAAACAGGTAAGATAATCCTCTTAGGGGACTTTAACACAAAAGTTGGCCGAGATTCTAACATATGAAATAGCACCACTGGGAAGGAAGGAGTGGGCAAGACCAATTCCAATGGCATCCTCCTACTCAGCAAATGTGCAGAGCATGACCTTGTGATCGCAAATACAATCTTCAGACAAAGCAACAAGTGCAGAACAACTTGGCAACACTCCCGCTCAAAACAGTGGCACCTCTTAGACTGTCATTGTAAGAACATAGGCTCTAAGAGATGTCCAAATTACCCGTGCCATGAGAGGAGTAGACGATTGCTAACCACCATGACTGACCACCATGATGAGGTCAGTCATGCCCATCAGGACTGCAACGAAACATAGAACGCAATCCAAATTACACAGATGGCAGTACAACATCCAAACACTTCAATCCTCAGTTCACCAAGATTGCTTCCAAACACTCCACAGTGAAAAACTGACCATATGTACATCTGAAAATGACAGCACAAGTGTCAAAGGAGACTGGGAAGACCTAAAATAGACCATCCACGAGGCTTGCAAGGAATCCATTGGCCTTGCTACCCACCATCATCATCAGGACTAGTTTGCCAACAACAACATTGAGACTACAGCTCTTTTGGACTAGAAGAGAAAACTTTTTGTGACTGGCAAAACCAACCACTATCCAGTCAGAAGCAAAGCTACTTCCATCAGTTGAAAGCTGAAGTTCAAAGGAAGATCCAAGAAATCAAAAACAAATGATGGAAAGACAAAGCAAAAGAAATCCAAATATCTGCTGACAGACATGGTATGCAGAGTTTTTCTTTTGAGACACAAAGACCTTGTATGGACCAAGCTCATGTAGTCTCACACCTCTGAGATCTGAAGATGGTAGTGCCCTTCTTAAAGATAATGAATCCATCGAAGAGCACAGGAAGGAACACTACCAAAAGCTTCTAAATTGAGAATCAACTGTGACTGGTGACACCATCAACTCTATCCCTCAGCACCCAATCTGGGAAACTCTTGCCAACCCACCAACAACTGACGAGGTCTGCAAGCAATTAAACAAATGAAGAACAATAAGCATCAGGTCCTGATGTCGTATTGGTTGAAGTACTGAAAGTGTGGGGAGAAACACTGACTAAGAAGCTTCATTTGCTGCTCCTCAAAATCTGGCACACCGAAGAAATCCCTGCTGACTTACTAATGCTACCATCATCACCATTTTCAAGAAAGGTGACAGGCCCGACTGTGGTAACTATTGAGGTATTGCCCTCCTCTCCATTGCTGGGAATATTCTCGCTAGAATTTTACCAAATTGCCTGCTCCCTCTTGCAGAAGAAATACTTCATGAATCCCAGTGTGGCTTCAAACCATCACAAGACACAATCAATGTGATTTTCACAGTAAGGCAGATCCAGGAAAAATGTTAATAATACCACCAGGAGTTGTATATGGCCTTTATAGGTCGGACCAAAGCCTTTGACTCCATCAGCCATGAAGCTCTGTGGAAAATCAGATCAATGTTTCTCTGCCTAAGCAAATTTATCACCATTGTAAGACTCCTTCACAACGAGATGACTGCCTCTATCGTGTGCAGTGGTTTTACCTGAGTCCTTTGTCATCCAAACTGGCGTACAACAAGGCTGTGTTCTGTACCCACCCTTTTCGCCATTTTCTGAGCAGCAATTAAAACATTAACCCAAGACCATCTACCACAGGGCATCCAATATTGGACTGACGGCAAGCTCTTCAACTTTTCTCACCTCTGTGCCAGAACTAAAGTAATATCAGCATCAATAACGGAACTCCAGTGTGCAGATGATTGGGTTGTAGTTGCACACTCAAGGGAGGATCTACAAACAGCCCTTAATTGCTTCTCTGAAGCTTACAAAAGTCTAGGGCTAACTGAACATTGGCAAAACAAAAGTTCCCCACCAAACCAGTCCCTGGTCAATCATCAGACCCAGCAAGGAATAGGTACATTGACAAAGAAGAACTGGAAAATGCAGAATACTTTGCTATCTTGGCAGCCATCTCTCACAGAGGACAGACACAGACATAGAGAGTCAGCCCAGAATCCACTGCACCAGCCTTGTCTTTGGCAGACTGTCTCACCAGGTGTTCAACAATCACAATATCGGAACACATGCTAGCCTTTTAGCATATAAAGCAGTGGTAATCCCATATCCCCTCTATATCTGAGACCTGGGTGACCTACAGAAAACACCTGAAATGTCAACACCAGCATTGTACTCGGAAGGTCCTCAACATAAAGTGGGAGGATCATCACACTATCATCAGTGTCCTTACAGAGGCCAACATCTTCAGTGTTGAGGCCCTGATTATCCAGCACCAGCTGAGGTGGAGTGGGCACTGTACGCTGTACAACTGCTGTATGCCCAATCACCAAAGAAGAAAGGAAATGGGGAGGCCAAAAGAAACACTATAAAGATGTCCTCAAGATAAACATCAAGAGATGTTGCATTGACACCAGCCACTGGGAGACAGCAGCCCAGGCCAGGGATAACTGGCAAAGAATTCTCAGAGAGGGAACATCCACTTTTGAGGAAAATTGCCTTGCTCTGGTCACATAAAAGTGCCAGAAAAGAAAGGAAAGACAACCACCACACAGCAAGCATGGCCTGACTGTCTTCCAACACCACCCGCAATGTCTGCCAACATGCCTGTGGTGCAAGGATCCTCAGTCACCAAATGACCCATGAAATGATCCATGGGGGGAGGGATAGCTCAGTGGTTTGAGCATTGGCCTGCTAAACCCAGGGTTGTGAGTTCAATCCTTGAGGGGGCCATTTAGGGATCTGGGGCAAAAAAAAAAAAATCTGTCAGGGGACAGTACTTGATCCTGCTAGTGTAGGCAGGGGACTGGACTCGATGACCTTCAAGGTCTTTCCAGTTCTAGGAGATTGGTATATCTCCATTTATAAAAAAAAAAAAAAAAAAAAAAAAACCTGTGAAAGGTCATCCTTGACCTTGAGGAATTGCTGATGATGAGTTCAATGTATAGCATATAAGCCATTTGGATCAATTGCAGATGAGCTAGTTGCAGCTACAATGGGTATTAATCTGATTGTTCATTACTCAGACACGAACATTCAGATCTGAACTCCTATTAATCTGTTCTCAGCACCCCCAGACTTCAAATGGTGTCTTTTATTTAAGTTCACAGTTAAAAATAGGGCTAGCTAATGGATATGAATAAACAAGGAATGGCCTCTTTCCTGAATTGCTCATGTGGCAGCTCAGACTCAAGGAACTGCTAACTGGATTTGGTTCTGCTTATATTTATATCTGTAGGTCCATCTCCACCTCCTTTCTGAATGACTGGCAGCCCCTACTAGTGGCTAACAAGAGGCGGCCTACCCAAACCCAAATATTTATTTTCCTTCAAGGCATCTCTCTGCCAGTAAGACAGCACCAGATATTTTGTATTTAAATTTTAATGAGTTGTTTTAAAAAGCTCAGACATGAGAAAAAAAACTGTTTGACTTGATTTTTTTTTAAAATTTCTCAGTTTGCTGAATTTTTTTAACAAAATTGTTTCAGGTTGACCTTAAACAAGGTGGGTTTTTTTTTTATGTATATTTGTTATGTATAATATGGCTAAAATTCTGTTTTTCCACAATGCTCCTTTGACCACCCAACTCCTCTAGGCCTCTTTGAAGTCCCAGTCAAGAGGCTTGACTTACTTCACAATGGGCTCTTAGATCCTTAACACTGTACACTTAACACTAGGCTTTAGCTAAAAAAATACTATGTTCTTCTTCTTCTTCCACTCACTTAAAAGACAACTACCTACAACTCCAGTTTCACATACAGGAAGAAAGGCTTGCAATCTCAGGCTTGCTTTGTGAACCCATAAAATAACTTGTGAAGTTCTCAAAACCCCAGACATGTATCACTAGTTCGCCCATCCCTAGTTGTAATGCCCTTTCTGAAAACACCAGCCTTGGACCATACGGCATAGCTTGCTTGCAAAGCACAGAGGTGCATTTTCATTGAGCAACCTTAAGTGAGAAGCAGTTTGGGTAAAAAAAAATTTAAAAAGCCATCGTGTACATTCTTCACCTTCTCTAATAGAAAACCAAATTAAAATAGGATGGGAAGTAAGCACAAAAGAAATTAGAGCTCACAGTCCAGCAAGAAAATAAAACACTCAATGTAGAAAATAAAATCATTTGGGACACAGTTTTCTCTTCAGCACAGCTGAAGAAATTTCCTGGCAATCATTTTCTTCTTCCCTAGAGTATTTCCTGAGAAATTGTCCTTGATTTCTTTGGACTCTTGATGCTTGAATGGTTGTTTCTATAAATTAAAGGTATCTCAAAGGAAAAGTGGCTTCCTCTTCTGATATTTCAAGTATTCTGTATATTGAGGAGTGTCTTATGCTCTTATGCCATGGTGTTCGCAGAATGGGTTCTCTCTTGATAATTTTGCTTGTGAATATCAATAGTCAGATTCTAACTTCACATGGGGTAAATCCAGAGTAGGTGCGCCTTAGCCATCGGCCAATTCTTTCTCTCATCCTCCAGAATTGCCATTACATCACACACCCACAGCACCACTAGACATGGTAGTTGTGTTCTTGGGAACTTCAAGGGCTCAGATTGTCCTAATGAACAGGGCTCCTCTCTGATTTTTATTTTGAGACTTTCCAGAGATGATCAAACATTGATTACAGCAGCAGGGATTGGCCACAGTAATCATAGATCCTATCTAAAGCTCTGCTCAGCCTTGGGTGGGAGGATTCACTGTGTTTTGCCAAGAAGCAGACAACTGGGAAACGTTAATTTTGGGCCAAGAAACTTCTTCTCTCCTATCCTGGTTGGATGCTTTGCTACAATGTGTTGATCTTTGGCTGCTTCCAATCACAAAACAATTCCCTCTGCAGTCCATTACGTAGTGTATAAGGTCAGGGATAAGCTCTGGGTATCTTCTGTTGTATCCTATGCTAAACAGAAAGAGT
Source organism: Sternotherus odoratus (assembly GCA_032164245.1). Taxonomy (NCBI): domain Eukaryota; kingdom Metazoa; phylum Chordata; order Testudines; family Kinosternidae; genus Sternotherus; species Sternotherus odoratus. Next base: position 36,030,831 of record JAVMKO010000009.1, on the reverse strand, counting down.
ACCCTGATGGTCATTATTCTACTCTAACTCGTTTGAGTTCACATTAGTACTGTTACTGTCTCTCACTTTCTGTGTCTGTCTGTCTGCTGCTTTCCTTCTTGAAAGCTTGTCTCTCACCAACAGAAATTTGTCCAATAAAAGATATTACCTCACGCACCTTGTCTCTAATATCCTGGGACCAACACTACTACAACAACACATCCTTCCCAATGACAATAATCTGTTACTAGCCCTCACTATTCTGCCCTCACTTGCAACCAAAATAAGTTCTTATCTGGAAGTTAAGCAGCAGAGATGCTTAAATGACCTCTTAACTAACGTAATCACCTGACATTATTACTCCCAGTGGGGAAAAACCTGCAAGTTTATATAGGAAATGTTCTGTCTGAATAGGAGTCAAGTGTTTTTTTTATGTTTTTTTTAAAAAAACTCATGAGTGCCTCTGCTTAGCATCCCTAAAACAGAGTTATGACAAACAGGCACGTTTTCAGTGGGCTCCACCAGCTCTATTTGGTATTCCACCCAGAGGCTGACAAGTTCAACGTTACAATACAATGCTCTGGATGCACATGTAATGTAGTGTTAGCCCTAAGTTCTGAAAAATCAGTGGGATAAAAATATTTTGTAAATTACATGCCAGTTGTCAGCTATTATCAAAAAATTGAAAATATGTGCGTAGCAATAGAACTAATATTCATTATTGCCTTATGTTCATATTTAACATTAACATACTGCATGTAGATACTTCGTAGTGACTCTGACATGCTGTAGAGCAGAGCTTTCCAAACTTTTCATGTTGGTGACACACTTTTTAGACATGCATCGTTTTGCGACACAGTAATTCAGTTTTACTAGCAAACCGGAGGTTAAACTAACCCGTTATAAGAGATACGGACACATACATAAATTGTAATAATGAAATGTATGGGGACACAACATATCTCATGAAAACCTTTCATTTATATTTTTAAAAATATATGATTTGTAAGATAATAACATACATTGGTGTCATTTATGAGTAACTGTGTAAATATGTGCAAGAATTAAAAAAAGTTGAACACCAATGACTACTTACCATTTTAATGGGATGTATAAGGTTGATGGGATGAACACAGCTTTTCAATATTTGGTGGAATAAGAGGATCAGGGTGCGGGGGGGGGATAAGCTCTTTCTGGGGTGTGGGCTCTGGGGTAGGGCAGGCTGGGGATGAGTTTGGGATGGGTGTAGGCAGGCTGCTCTGGGGCTGGAGCCAGAGAGGAGGACTCCCCCCAGCCCTTTCCCTGCCAGCAGCAGCAAGCTCTGGGTCAGCTTCCTCCTTTCCTGCCCCCATCCCTCAGCAGCAGCACACTCACTCACCCCCATCACAGGCAGCAGAAGCAGGAGGGCGCTAGGACCCTGCAGCAACGGAGGCAGCATGTTGCTGCACAGAACTGAAGAGAAGGGACCCTCTGCTCCCCAGGGAGAAGGTGTAAGGGGGCAGCAAGGGAGCAGAGCCAGGTTGCGGGGCGGGGGGAGGTTCTCTGGGCTCTTCCCCCTCCCTCCCCCTCCTGGCACCTGCATGCAAGGCCCACAAAGCTCTCCTGCCACGGCCACGGTACAATCCTCCTTCCCCCGACTGTCTCTGTGGAGGGAGGGAGGGGAGTGGGCTTTCTGCCCCCTCCCGCCCCCCTTCTGCTGGACGGCACTGGCCAAGCCGGCAGCAGCAGCAGCTTGCTTTCTAGCAGCAGCAGCAGCAGCTTTCCAGCAGTTTTGGCCGGGTAGTGCTTTTAGCTGCTTTAACATTAGCTGCTTTAGGAAGTTCTGGGGGAGGGGCCAAGGGAAGCAGACGCAAGTAAGGGAGCTCCGCGCGACACACCTACACACTGCCGCCGACACACTAATGTGTTGCGGCACACAGTTTGGAAAGCTCTGCTGTAGAGTCTGCCTTGTTGAAGCTTTAGACCTGTTCGGAGGAATTGCCTCCAACCAACAGCAGTTATACTATATTTGCGCCCATATACATCCACAGGTCAGCTAGTCCAGTTCCCTGCACTGAGGCAGGACTAAGTACTATGGGGTTTGAGGATAATTTAAAGATTGTCTCTTGCTGCTCGCCCCCTCGGAATAAAATCCAAGACCTTCTATGTCTGCCAATACTAGTGATGGTTTCCCAGTCAGAGCCATCTCCTAAGAGGATTCTTGCTTTCTGCTGTAGTTATAACTCATTTATTTAACTCTTCAAATTTGATTACCGGTTATTGCCATGAGAAAGTGTTTGGTACATTTCAATTGATTGTCTGGGCCAATTACGTGCCCCCTGCTATTCCAATTAGAATCACAAAGAAACCCTAAACCTCATGAGAAATAGTTTATGTCCTATTAAGAACCTGTCGCTTCTACAGTAGTCTCAGCAGAGCTCACAGTAGCCATACCTGCATATTTAAGTTAGAGAGGGAAGCTTGCCCCACATACACTTATATTTGAAGTTTGCTATTGATTCCCTATTCAAGAGCAAAAGGGTTCCCTAATTTGCTCCTGCAGAGGTGGCAATGATTTGCCTAAGTCCTGATGAAAATAGAGTATGTGAAAAGGGCACTGCTTGGAAGCATTGTTTGCCTTGATCCTGTGGCTGCATGATTGGCTGTTATTTAGGTAGGAATGAAACATTTCACAAACTTATTTTGCCCTAGGGTGTGGGGTGGATGGCAGCATCAAGGAGAACTGGAGCAAATACTTTCCCATTATATATCTATGACTGCTGGCGATGCCAGGGTTGTTTTGCATATAAATATTCTATTCTATAAAAAGAAGGGGCTATTACAACTTACTTGCATCTCTGTGGCTGTGAACATAATATGTAGATGACATTAGAAAGTCAACATTTGCCAACACAGTTACCACTGAGATTTCCTTTTGGAGTACAAGTAGTCAGCTACCACAGGATAGTAACTTGGCACATACTGAATCTTTAATTCCTAGTCTGTTTTCAGATAGTAACTATGGTAAATATTATTTCCACTTTGCAAAGAGGAAACCAAAGTTTCAGAGACATTAATGAACTTGCCTGTGAACATTGTGTTCTAGAGAATTATTCACAGGACTAGAAGCTGACCATAAGTTCTGATTGTGGTTCTGACACTAATTTATGTGACCTTGGTTAGAATATAACTCTCTGAGATCCATTTTCCCAGTCAAACGATGACCTGTGGTCACTTCTCTGAAGTTGGTTACTTTTTCCACACTGTAGCTTTCTTTGTATTTACAAAAAGGCCATAATGTAACTGAGGCACTAAAAGTGGATCAAGAGCTTTACATTCAACTCTAAATGGAACCAAGAGTTGAAAGAATTGACTTCTAGCTGAATCTGCTGGAGGGAAAAGCTGTGATCAACCAGTCATGCAGGTGGGAAGGACCTTGTGCTTTGGCAGAACCGGTCTCACTGTTACTAGTACCTTGTATCAACTTGTGGTGCTATATAGTGAAAGAGAGCAATGTACAGTGTTGGTTTAGCAGGGCACTAGATATTGATAGTTGAGTAGAAATCCACATTTAAAACTATCAAGACTAGGACACTTTTTGGACTCTTTAATCCCATAGAACACTAGTTTCAGTGCAGGGATTGAGGATAGCGGCTCACATGGCAGCAACAGCATTGTGCCGTGTGGCATTCCCCAATCCTCAGTGTAGGTCACTGGGGAAACAGGCTAGCTAGAGGGTCTGGAAACCAGATACATGGTCCCATGAATCTCCCAAGATCTGTGAACCCAAACTCCAGTCACCTGGATGAACCCCAGCCATTTCCACAGTGGAGCAAGCCTGGGCAACCCTAGTGCAAAGGGCAGGTGCTTTCTCTCTCCTGTGTGAATATATTCTCCTTCAGGATATTATCTGGGCCCAACTAAGACATGTAGGAGAAATCTTTAAATAGTTACTGAGTAGCCACTGGCAATGGACAGGCTACACTTATCCAGGTTAATCTCTTCCTCCTTTCTTTGGAAAAATAAAGCCTTTCACAGAGATGGCATTTCTTCAATATGGAGCTGCAAGAAGTGATGGTGGTAATTTGTGGCTTTAAATGCATATTTTGTGTGTGGGTTATTGTTGCCTTTGGAGTTGAAAACCTTCTTATTTGTGTCTTCTAAAGTTAACTTTGAAACTCACTGGAGAGCCAATAAATGTAAATAAAATCAGTCTCTGCTCATGGAAGCAGAAAGTCTTTCGGCTTAGTCCTTGGGTAGAGGGCAAGACATAATTTTTGGTTTCCAGATCATTAGGATGTGATGAGCATTCTTTCCAAAGTGACTATTTCCTTCAAGATGTGAAGCTGGCAAGCAAAGTTTGAAGGGAAATTTTTGTACAGAAAAGATGCCAGACTGTTCCTGTATTACTTGCCTTAATTCTGGCAAGACCCTTCACTGCAGCTCGGGTTGTATCATAGTGGAATTTCCAGGGTGAGGAGGCTAAAATGTCACCTTTTTTGGGGGGGGGGAGGGGGGGGAGATTTCCTGCACAAAAGTTTGTGTATGAAATATCCAGACAGGTTCTTGAGCCAAATGTTTCTATTCTGTTAAAAAGGACCTATTTGGGCCCCTGCAAGGACTGTTGACAAAGGCCTCACACTGTTCCTACAGTGTTACAATCATTTCTATCACTAAGGCTAGTCTTCACTGGGGGCGGGGGGCGGGATCAACTGAAGTTATGCAACTTTAGCTATGTAAATCACGTAGCTAAAGTTGGCGTATCTTCAGCCGACGTACCTGCCGTCCTCATGGTGGCGGCAGTTGGCGGCACGCTCCCCCCGTGGACTCCAGCTTGCGCCTCTCAGCGAGCTGGAGTTCCAGAGTCGACGGGGGCACTGCTGGCGATTGATTTATCACATCTTGATGAGACATGATAAATCGATCGCCAAAAGATTGATGGCTACCCGCGGTAGTGAAGACAAGCTCTAGAACAGCAGGAGGATATGTTACTCTGTAGCATTGGAGAGTTTGGGCCCACCATTAAGCAGAATTAGCCTTCTGATCATACTTACAGGGGGAGTTGTATATTTTTTGGGGAAATGAATATCAACTCAGAAGAGAATCAGGCTTTTAAAATAACGTTCCTATCTTGAAACGTAAAAGGAAACATACTTTTAGTATAACCAGGAGGGGAAAAAAGGCCTTTGAAGTGAAGGGAGTCTGGACTTCAGAATGAGGCAGTTCCACAGATTTAGCCACCTATTTAACTGGAGAATGAAAGAGAGCGCTTTCAAATTAAAAGGCTTTTTACAGACCAGTGATTCAAAGACCAAGCAAGCTTCTTTCCTCAGCAAGGGAGAAGCCACTATTGCCTGGGAACGTGGGTCAAAAACCTTCAGCTTAGCAGAGACTGTGCTGTGTGGACTGTGAGCTTGAGGCTTTTACCTATAACACAGGGTCTGGAATGTGAAACATTTTTAACCAAGTATGCATGGAGGTAAGGGATGCTTTAAAGGGCACCACTCAAAGCACCTTAGATTGGGAAAACAATCTGAATAAGAACAAAAAGACTTGGACTGATAAGGAGGAGGAGGAGGATTGTAAGTGTGCAGCGACTTACCCCTGATGGCGCCTCCTGCTGGTCATCTGGGGAATCAGCTCACCAGCCTCCGAAGCGCCTTCTGCAGGCCGATGTCCCGCTCAGTCCAGGCCCCGTGTCCCTCCTGGACCCTGGTGCCCTCGTCCACTGGGGTGCTGCACCCCTGCAGTACCACCACAAATCTCAGGGTTCCCTTCCCCAGGGAACCCCCACACCCTATCCTCACCTTGCCTCAGTCTAGGCAACTGCCAGTCACCACTTGCCCCCATTCTCTGGGGCAGACTGCAGTATAATTGCCACTCATCACTGGCAAGGGGGTTTGGACCTGCTGCCCCTGCCTCTCCTTGGGGCTGCCCCTGCACCCCCAGTACCTATTTGGCCATAGACTAGGCCACACAGCCTAGGGGGTTTCCAGGTCAGAGCTCCATAGCTCTGCTATCCTTCCCCCAGCCCTGCCCTTCCTGGTACCCTGCTTAGTTCCAGCAGTCAGGTCTTCCCTCTCCAAAGGCTAAAGAAGGACTGCTTGCCTCCAGCCCACTGCCCTCTTATAAGGGCCAGCTGGGCCCTAATTACATTGGCCACAGCTGTGGTCAGCTACCCAATCAGCTGACCCAGCTGTCCTTAATCTCTTTCCCTGCTTCAGGCTTCTCCTACCTTTTGGGTACCCGGGGGGGGGGGGGGGGGGTAAGCCTGGTGGGAGGGACACTAGACCCGGGGCCAATTAAATGCGGGGGACAACTAATGAAAAAAAGGCAGGGGAGTGCGTGATGGTTCCAGGCTTCTCCTAGGGCTGTTTTAAGCCCTTCTGAACAGGAGCGGGTGGTCATCTCTTGTGTGGTCATCTCATGCCTTTGTCATCTCTTGTGTGGCAAAGCAATGACTGACATAGATCAGTAATAGTCAGCCGCATGGTGGGAAAAATCTAGGATTGTTTTCATTTTCCAATGTGGAGAGATATCACCATAGAGCCTACTGGTGACAACACTAAGCCAAAAGTGGGATGTTTCTAGTCTCTGGACATACACTGGTTGATAGTAGAATAGGATGAGACAAGGGCTTGGTCCTAGAAAATATTTGGGGACTACATTTGATAAACATGAATTCAGTATTTGGCAAAGGGCACTGATATTCCAAAGCCTGTCTTTTTTGCCAAGGTGAATGAAGTGGTTGGGACATGGTGGGGGTGACTGTTTATGGAGGTTTGGTAAAAAGAGTCCTGTGTATTGGTTGCTCTTGGGGTAGAGATTTACTGGAGTTTTCCTGAGAGGTTGCTACCAGTTTTGTGTTATGTTAAAGAATCCCAGAATAGCAGATGGGCACCTGTACATCTCTTTAGTGGTATAAATGGCAAGAAAGTGAGAAACCTGCTATATACTAAAGAAAATGGTCATTTCTTTACCTAGAGGTATGTGTACACTGCAGTCAGAACTGCACTTCTAGGCATTCCCAAACAAACTTGATCAAGATTTACTAGGGTATGCCTACATGGACTTCAATCGTGCCTCCAGACATACTGTAACTGTGACCCAACGGGCTTCCTCAGCAATCCCAAAGTTCTGTATCCGTCATTCAAAGCACAATATAAAAAGGTTAAAATCTTTATTTTAGATTTTTATCAGTTATGTAACTTACAATAACGATGATGAAAAATATCCAGAAAAAAGTTACAAACAATTCAAATAGAGGACGCAAGATCCTGTTATAGATTATTTATTTTTATTACCATTCACAGTTCACTGTCTTTTACAAATCACACTATTTATTACAATTTCTCCAAGTATCTTTGCTGAGTATTATTAAGCCAATCATTCTGGACTGCTTTTTTAAAACGCTTTATCAGGTTCAGTATTGAAAACAAACTGAAGAAAGTTGATGAGTTTATTCAATCAAATACAAGCAAAAATTTTGAAAATAAAACAAGTGCTCAGCTTATATAAATAGTTATTATGGTTTGAATATAGCTCAGGGCCAAAACAATCTATCTTGGAGCTTAAAATACACACAATACTATTAATGTAAAATAAAAATGTAAATGGCCTATTAGTTTCCATAAAGGAAGGTGAACTAAAGAAGGCCATGAAACCATAAACACATTTTTAAAGGCCTAAATAACAAAGCAGAAATTATTATTGTAACTTCTACTTCTGATGTATTGTAAACATTCATACTATATTAGTTTTGGTATATTAAAGTACAGTAAATACAATAAATGGTTGTATATTGGAGGTTTAGTATACTGGTTTCTATTTTTTTATTCTAGTACTGTCTCATATAATAAATGAGGTACAATAAATGTTTTATATAGTATTGCTGCTACAACAGCCTTTTCCAGTAAACATCTGGAAAGTAGTGGAACATGTTCCATCCATTCTTCATTGCTAACATGAAATACAAAAGCTCCAGTCAAATGAATATTTTTATTATCCAATTAGAGGACAACAAGAAAAGTCTTATTACTGGTTCCCTTGGGTACTATTTATGAAACTTGTCTAAGGCTTGGTCTACACTGGGTGAGATCGATCTAAGTTTTGCAACTTCAGCTATGTGAACAACATAGCTGAAGTCGAGGTACTTAGATCTATTCATCGCGGTGTCTTCACTGCAGTGAGTCGACTGCTGCCACTCTCATCACTCTTTTCAAAAAACAGAAAATAGCACATGTATAGTCATTCTCTTTCCTGTCAAGTGGGCAGAATTTTACTCCATTTTGTATTAAAACAAAACCCTTCCCAAAATGCACAGTCTTCTTCCAGATCAGATTCTGATCTCAGGTTGTACCAGTGTAAATCATTGTAGCCAGTGGAATCTATGCTGAAGTAGTGCTTGTCCCAGGATCCTGTTTGACTCCACACTAAGCTTGGAGAACCAGGTAGTATCTGTTTTTTTCACCTCCAGCTTACTAGGAAAATTTGTCTCTTCCTCCCAGATGAGGAGCTCGCCACAGCAATCTAAGCATTTGTTACCTCATGGCTGGATTACTGTAACCAGACTGGATAACTATAACTCCTTGTATCTGAAGTTGAATGTGAAGATACAGAAACTCCAACTGGTACAGAATTTGGGTACCATGGTTTAGGCTGCTGTGAGCACATCAGGCCCTGGTCCTACTTTTCAAAGTAATAATAGAGTGAGCCCCAGCTACATCAAAGACCATATTTGGATCTGTGACCACTGTGCTCCTATGGGACAATGCAGGTCACAAAGTCCAGGATGAAGTATATGATTGCTGGGAACAAAACATTCTTTGTCAAGTGGATCTGGCTATGATACAATCTTCCATAGGAGATCAAGTAAATCCAATCTGACTATCTTTAGGAAATGCTTCTAAAATCTTCTTTGAGAGAACCTTTCCACCATGAGTGATGCTCACAATATGAATACTCTATTTCTCCTATCCCAAGCCAAGTTTTAACCCCCAAAATGGAGAAGTATCACAGATTCTATGGACTTGTCTACAAGAGGACACTTGGGAAAGCTAATCTGAATTAACTAAAGCTGTGAATTTAAAGTGGATTAGTTAAATTGCATTACTCCTGTGTGGGTACTCTCGTTCAGAAAGAAAGTGGCCTTAATTTGGTTTAGGTTCTAAACTGGGATTTAATGCAAAAAAACTGAACCATGTTAAATTCACACTGTTAGATAATTCAGATGAATTTTCCTAAGTATCCCTACATGGCTATTGCTATTGATTTTATGGGGAAGGTGCGGATATACTCTAGTGATGGGTGGCAGTATAAAACTCGAAAACAGCTAGACTTGTAGTTAATGGAGTTATGCTGAATTTCCATAATATAAGATCAGAATTGTGCCTGAAATAAGATTCTGATTTTTTGGAAGGATTTTATGTTCTTGGGCCAGATCCTTTGCCTGTGTAAACTGGCATCGCTTCATTGAAGCCAGTGGAGGGGACCTGGCCCCTTCCTAAGAGTCGGCCTCACAAACACACAGAAAAGCCTCAGAACCTCTACTACCATGACATTTATGAAATAAGTAAATCCAATATCTGATGTTGGCATTCTTGCTGGAAAGTTTGTCTCAAATCTCCTTTCTTGAAAGACCAACTGAGCTAACTCAATTTACTGCACAGTTAAATAGAAAATATAGCTAGCTAAAATTAAAAACTTACTTATGTCACTTAATCACTCTGATCCAATTTCCACAAATTTTACATCATATCCTTGACCCTCCAGTATTACAACACTTTTGATATAGTCTCTGATCAGCAGAACTTCCTAACATATGCATATGAAGATACAGATTTTCATTAGGAGATATGTTCTTGATGTCTCATTGCTTTCTTTTTCATTACAGAATAAAGCAGGTTATAAATCTGATATACTGTAATGAATTATGGAAAAGAGGTATCTGACTAATTCCATTTTTAAAGTGCATGAAAAATGTCAGCACCTATTCTTGGTATTGCAGCCTAAAAGCCTACCATGTAAACCCAGAAGATATATGAAAACATTGTTTTCTACTTAGCTGAAAAGTAATTTTACAAGTGTATATTTGCAAGGAATTTACAAAACAAGCAGTATATTACTGGTCAAATTAAATGTCCATAGCTTGTAGAATAATTCAGCCATGTACTAATTAGGTGCACAGAAAGGCCATTATGGGTAAATTATATATCTCCCTGTTACAGACAAAGTGAATAAATGCTAATTGCTTATATTATGCAACAACTGATTTTTTAAAGATGGTGTTAAATTGGATGCTAATATTATAATTACAAAGTATTGGGCAATTTACTAAAGATTAACTATTATGATAAAGTGCAAACTAGAACTTGTGCAAGGCAGTACTAATGCATTTTGCACAGATATGAGAACATTAGCAGTTGATACCTGCTATCTAATGAAGTACTTTCTGTATTGCATAAAAAGCACCAGTAGATTTCAGTTACTGTATGTCAATATATAAATTCAAATCATACTGCTGTAGAGTAACAGCCATTCTAATATGTTAATAAAGCCCAGAATGTTCAATATTGTTCCATTGTAAGGACTTGTTACTAATCTCAGTCACACAAATGTGGCTCATCAGCTGGTTCCTGGAGTCTCCTCTCAGACCTGTAGCAACATTGGGGTAAGGGTGTCTTTTGACATTTGAGCAAATCGGATATGAATACCGGCCCTAAAATTTAAAAAAGGGGACACACTTTGAGCAGAAGTAAGAAATCAAATGCACCCATTATTTCTACCCTTCTTTCTGAGTCCAATGAATTAGACTCTCACATACATATTACGTTGTGGTATATTTTTGGTGCATTTAAAAAATTTGGTCCAGTTCTAGTGATATTAGTGAGTCTAGCAGTTTTCCCCATTTGAAGTCCAGGAAACCATTCTGAAATCTATAATCTCTAAAACCAGAATGAATTTCAAGTATGCCCACTTTTTATCATGGGCAGTGTTTTTTCTTCTTCTTTGGTGTCTAATATTTAATCCAAATTAAAATTTAATCATTAGAAATTGACAGGAAAAAATGCCGGAGACTGCATGATTGGGAAGCATTCTGGACTTTTGTGGAGATAGAATAGCTAATCTAACATTATCACTGTGGCAGGTGTAGGGTTTTCTGGTTGTTTCTCTTTTTGATGGGAGCGTGTCACATCTAAAAAAGCCAACTTTCATGGCTCATTGTTTGACATGCCACGTGCCACTAAAAGCAGTAACCCTAAGAGCACAGTGTTGCAGTAGACACTGGGTGGCTCAAGCATATGGTATTCCTACCTAAAATTCCAACGATGATATTGTGAGAGATGATGGCAAATATACTATACTGAATTTCCTATTCCGATTGAAATCTGCCTCGGTGCAGAGAGGATGGGCAAAGGCTTGTGCACAGCTTGAGTGCTATTTGAACAGTGCATATGCCTTATGGGGGCTCCATATAGAGTGGTGAAATTTCACCCACATATTAGTTATGTGAAATTCAGTCAATTTCAGCCAAACTCTGAGCTTTGCTTATTGCTGTCCATTCCTATTCACTTACCACACTTAAACACATGCTTAAGTTCCATTGATATGAATGGGACTTACTTAAAGTTAAGCATGTGCTGTACTAAGTAAGGATGGCTTGCTGAACCAGGGTTATAATGCTTGTAACAGTTAAAATAAGGCTCTATAAACTTTCAGAAAAGAAATGACAAGGAAACCCATTCTAGATTGGAGAATCAAATCAAAATAAATTGTTAAAATAGATTGCATGTAGTGATACACATGAGGAAAGTGGACTTGTGTTAACGACAGACCAGATGTAGCATATGGAGAGAGATGGAAATCTTACCTGATCCCCATACACAAATCTTCTGAAACAAATGTGGCAATAGATAATTATTGCTGTGCAGCCTTTATAGAGTTCAGACTGATACTGTTTGTACCTCTAAAGATAAATTACTAAATTCAAGTCCTAAATTTCTCTATGCAATGACACAATACCTTATCTATTTGAAAATAGGTCTCACAGTTGCAATATGTAGGCTAGAAATTATGGGCCAAATGCTGGGGTGCAGTAAATTGCACAGAGTGCACATAATGGCAGATGAGCATAAAGTTGCCTTAATATGTACCTTTGCAGTCTCCAAATCCTGATCACTCTCCCTGTACCTTCAAAGCTGCTCTCACTTCAGCAGGGCTTCCATAGCCCCAGGGAGGTTGAGAACACAGCTAGAGATCAGCAAGGCATCTGAGACACACCATTTCCTCCAACAACCACACACCCTTTTCTATCTGCCCGGAAGGGAGAATGACATACCAATCTCTCTGCTGGCTCAGTGCTATCAGGAGCACCTCCCTTATGCCGGGATGATCTTCCCTAACAGGAGCAAAACCTTTACATTCGGGTGACGCTCCCTGGCCCAGAATAGATTAGAGTTGCAATGCAAAGCGGCAACACCACATAGGACAATTTTGCTCTCCATGTTAAAAAGTTCACATCACTATGGAAAATTTTTTCCAACAAAACAAATAAAACCCTCAGTGGACTCCTTTTAACCCATTAATGAGCACGTTCGAGGTGTGAGTCTTTGCATTCACAAACACTGGATATTGCAAAATACTAAAAATAGATTATATCAAAACAACAAACACAAAAGAGCACTGGCTAAATAAAATTCATAACTGCTTGGCAAAACTATGTTTACATCTCACTTTTCACCTGAAAAGATATACTTCCTTTGTTGGATATGGTCAGTTGTTTTTGCCTTATTTGGATGTGAATTTGATACCTAATGAAGAATATTCCTCTCCTCAGCTCCAACTCACCTGTGGAAAAAAATGCTTCATAATGTGTTAGATACAATATCCTATTATGTCTTTAAAGTTACAGCATATTTCTGATGTACACTATGAACATGTTACATGCTGGTTTGACCCTTACTCTCTTTCAAGTGTTAAATGCAGTAGGAGATGTTCTAGTTATGTTAATATGAAAAGTATTGAGGTTGAGCTCTCCATTGTATCTTTATCTCCCTTTCCTCCCCTCTGTATTTATTAAAATGGGTTGAATCCAATGAAGTGAGTTGATGAATCGCTCTCCCTACAGTTTGTGCAGCGTTATTTTAGTCTGGTTAGTTTGAAAGGGGATGGATTAACTATTGTCTTTTGTAATACAATAGACATGTGGAAATTAGTAAACCTCAATAAAGATTAAAATGTTTAATCTTTCAGTTTAGCAAGACTACGTTATGTCTTCATGATTCAGGGTCTACACCAACCTCTAGCTAATGGGGATTAGGAAGAAAATTTCTATTGGGCAGGTTATTTCATAACTGCCTACTGCAGGGTGTTTTTCACCTTCCTATGATGTCCTGGTACTGGCCACTCTTGATTATATGATACTAGGTTAGATGGATCGCTGTGACTCTTACAGCACAACTGTCAAAAAGCAGACTCCAGTACCCTATGGATGTTCAAACTATCACAAAATAGAAGTTGCACATCTGGAATTTGGGAGAGCCAATTTCAAAACATAGAGACCCAGATCTATATTTTGGCACCCCAAATACACATTTGAGATATTCAAGTGCTGATATGCTCACCTAAATATTGATTTTAGGTTCCCACCTATGAAATTACTGACTTAACAGCCAGATCCTCTTCTAGTGTACATCTGGGAATGACTTCAATGGAGCTTTGCTGATTTACACCAGCTGAGGATCTCACCCTAGGTGTCTAAATCAGCATTTGGATACTCATTGTTCATATTTAGGTTCCTAATCATGGATCCAGCTGTCTAAAGGCAGGTATCCCATCTGACCCTGTGAAACTGTGAAGAATTAGGAAATCACTTCAAGGTACCCAGGAACAACTTGCATAATTGTCCATGTGACTGTACACTTTTCTAAAATGACTCAAGGGCTGTAAAAATGTGCATAAATGGCAATTTTACTGTATGCCTGCATAGGCTGGTGCTGTTCACTTACTGTATCAGTGAACTCTGAAAAATTATATGACAGCAACTTTCATACTGTGTTTGTGAGAGTCATTCTCATTAATACAATGTGAACTCACTACTTAATGGTATTAACTCATTAACATGTTGAAAAGTCAGTGTTCTAACACTAAATGTTTCATGATAATGCTCTAAACGTCTTATTCTTTTTTGTCTGCATGGTGCCAGATTGTTTTTTCAGCATTAAAAGAATTGGAATGCAGCTCTGCTTGACTTGACCACTTTCAGTTTCTACATGTGTATGTTTTTGCTTATACAGTTATGCACTTACACAGTTTTAAAGACCAAATGCAAAAATGTCAAATCCCCTCCTTTGCAAATATAGCTAATTAGTAATTTTTGCTGACACCACATGAACACATACAAGTACAATGACATCCTTCCCTCCTATTCTATACTGTCATACCCAGAACTTGGTTAATATGATTTATGGTTCATCTCTTGAATCAATGTCAGTGCTTGTATAAATCTAAGTGCTGAAAGAGATGTTTTACTCCCCCTCCCCTCAAAAAAAAATTAAAGGCAAATGTCTTTACATTAAATCTTATAAAACAGTACATCATAATTATCATCATAGCCTGCAGCATGAAAATGGCCATTAAATGGTAGAAATGGTTATGACAGTAAGTAAATGTGATAACAATCCCAATGCATCATATATTTATCATTAATCACTGTACTCATACCGTATCGTACATATATATTTTCAATGGCACTATAAATACAGTTGTCAGAAAATACACATATTAGTTCTCAGCACATCTAATTACATCATAGTACCTTTCCATCATAGTTTTAAAACACATAAGTGTTTCCTTGATTTAAATCAAAAATCATCACAATAAAATGAAGATTTTGACACTGTCTAGTACAGAAAATCAAAGTGAGAAATGACTGATAATGCTGTTCTAGATTTTAAATTGTTTTACATTTACTTCTACTGTGACAGCACAATTTAAAATAGTAAACATAATTAAATAATACGTGATTTATGAAGCATATTGTACTATAGAGGTCTACAATTCATGGAGACCACTTTTTGGGTAAGAGGAATCCAAACACTTTATATCTCTGACACCTAGATGGAAACAAGGTCCTCTCCAACAGGAAACAGGTAAAATATGTTTGAACTAAATTAGCTTTTTTTCATATGTAACTGCATTCAGCTGATTAAAACATTACAATGTTTACTTATGTTTCCCCTTGTCAGACATTCAACCAGTAAGCTTTGAGCATATGGTAATGAAGTGCGGCAGGGAAACTCATTGTCTATATGCCTCAGTAAAACATTAAGTGTTTCTAAAAAAAATTTTAAATGGTAAAGGCAACTATACTGATACATTACAGACATACCATATTATTTTTTATATTGTGTCCTAAAATCTAAACAGTAAGAGTGAAAACCAAAGAGTCAAACATGCTCTTATCTTCTTGCCCACTTAAGAACTTTATGAAACTAGTAGAGAGTACTTCACTTGACATGGTTCACCCCTGTAGACATAGGTTATTAGCTGTTCACTAGAGAAATACCATATGTATTAACTTGCACCAGAAGAATGATCGTTCATTTGGACTTATGACAAGAATTTAACAAACAGTAACAACCAGTGAGATTACCCAATGAGTAAAACGGGAAAAATGCCAACAGAGTATTTTACAATTTTAGTGTTAATTATTTCTACCCCAATAACTTAAACTACTCAGATCCCCTGTCATCATTCCCTTTATATCTTGAATGGATAAGATATTATCAAGGACCGTCTGCAGACACAATGTAAGTGCTGACAATCACTGTCAACCAATCTCAGCCTTTCTTTTTTAGCATTCATTCTAACATACCATACAATATTAGAGAGCCATTTAACTTTGTTTTCCATTGGGTAAGGCTGCAGGTATAAATGACAATGGACAGGAATTCTTGGACAGTTGTTGCACTACAACGCAGCTACGACAGACAATGCCACAAAATCATTAGTGCCGTTACAATGAAAAGTGAAGAACTTGAGGCTAGATTGCCCACATTTCCAGCTAGATTGTGTTTAGAAGATGATTTAGTTGTGGTTGTGGTGGCCGTGGTGTCAATCTTTTTCTCAGTTGGTTTTAGTTCATTCCTATCTTCCGAATAGGTCTTATTTTCTTTGAGTACATCTGACAGAAAAAAAAAGAAAAGAAAACATGATGTCAATTGCCCATTTTAAGGGGAGGCATGCGTGGTACAACGTCTGCCACTAGAATACTTTCTGAAGTATGCACTCTAACTTGTATCACTGAAGCTCTCATCTGAGCCTGTGGGGAATAAGACTAAAAGTATGTATAGCGGAGCTGGTTGAAACTCAGGAGCAGTCCGGGAACTCCCCCTGGAGGTGGGGTCCCCTGTTGCAGAACTGAGAGCCTGGAGGTCCTGAGAGTCCTTGCTCCAGCCCTGGCTTCCACCTCTTTGCACAGCAAGGATCCTGGAAGCCCCAAGAAACTGGGGTCACTGGCAGGAAATGAGGCACACTTCCAACACAATTGTGTTTCAGTGCTAATTCATTGATACCGAGACTGTTGCCACAAAACACTTCACAACCAGCTCTAATGTATAGAACCTTCTAGTGGAAGGTTCCAAAACTTTGTTTCCTTCTAGTGCCCTCACCCAACTTCACAATGTCAAGTGCAATGGGATCCAGCCATTTCTCCTGTGGTACTGGACTAGCAATTGATGGCACTGTGTAAGGTCAGTCATGCTTTAAATCATGATGTTAGGGGTCAGGTGTGGTTTTGTATGGGGCAGTCTGTTGGTGGGCTGCCCTGGGAGCAGACTGACTGACTCACTCACTGCTTCCTGGTTTCCCCTTGCTCTCTGGGGCCTGGGAATGTACCCAGCACCATCCCTTTGCCTAATGCAATGTGTGTCCTTTGACATAGTGATAAAGCTGTGCCAGTGTGGTATTAGGTGCAGGCAAGACTCTACTATTCCCCAACCTTTCTGCCCATGTGAAGTGGCTGAGGATATAGCAGCCTGACATAAGCTGCTTTCTCCCTGACGCATCTCCCCACTGAATGAGTAGATGACATAGGCATATCCCTTTGCTCCCCATTCTGGGTGCAGAATCAGGCTCAATGTGGAAAATGAGTCTGAAGGTAAACTTGAAATATCTTTTCCCCTCAACCCAATCAGATAAATCTACAAATATTCCCATATTGAAGCAAATAGCTTGGTTAGTGAGGTCAGTTTCCATTCTGTTTAATTACTTTTCCTGGCTATTAATCAGTTTTTTTCAAAGGATGAAATATTAACAATTTAGGGATGTTATTTTTCCCCATACAAATTTCCTATTGGGACCCAAACCCATTCATTCCTTTTCATTCCTGAAGTTACTTTGTGAGAGTCTGTGGCTCTGTTTCTTCCTGCAAGTCTTGCCTTAGTGTGCGTTTTTTGATATTTCATTCCTATTAGCTCTACTGTGCTGCTTGCACGCTTTCCTATTTGTTTCCATTAGGATTATTCAAACATGCTTTGGAGTATGTTTGCTGCCTGGCCTCACCGTCTGGAGATGAGTGTACTTAGATTAATAAGTATTAGATGATGTGCCTGTCTTAATTTGTAACGGGTGTCCATTAACACGTGTGCATGTGTGCGTGTTCAGTTCTGAAGCATGTGCAAGTAGAACATGAGGCATAATACATTCAATTCATCAGTGGAGGCTGGTGGAAACCAAGGCTGAATCTGACCCAACATTTTTAAGGATAAGTACAAATGAAGTCAATATGATCCATTTTCTTCTTGCATGGAACTTGTTAAAAATGATTTCCTTAGTGGATTCCTACACAAAATGTGGATTTTTAAAACTAATGACTAATGATGGTAGTTTTGGAAAGTCCAAGTAAATAAAGACATCTACTTGTGTGTAGTACTGAAAGCCTACTGGTCCTAGAGTTTTTTCATTAGCACTGTTAGAAAAATTACCATTTCATCCAATACTGAGTGCAATTCATTTGAAAACATCCAAGTGGCTAGCATAAACCAAAATAGCCTATTAATTAGCAGCCATTGTTCATATCAATACTTTGTGAAAACAATGAATGCAATGTATATTTGCACAGAGAGCAAATGCATAGATTTGTAATATGGATTAAGCAACAGCCTGATTTTAAGGTAACTCCAAATTATAGAAGCAATTTCTTGGAACGGATTCCAGAAATGTAAATGCAAACTGAGAAAGTCAGTAGTTTTCAACAACCATCAACAAACTCACTTCATAATAAAGATGAGCTATTGTATTGGAAAATACACATTGTTCTTTCACCAGTCTAAACTGTAAAATAAATGCAAGGCATTGCTTCATCTGTCTCATGATATCAACATTAATCTGGGAGGAACTAATAATTTCAAGAACTGAAACAAGATTGAATGCAGGGAAGGGATGTTGTCAGATACAAAGTGGAAACAGATTAGCCCCTCCAACTGCTCTTACAGTTCCACTACAGAGCATATCGCTATGGTTTCTCTTCAATAATAACTTTGTGGTAGAGTTCATAAAAGGAGGGGAAAACCATGTGGTAAACATTTAGAAAATATCAGTATTCAGAGAGTAATTAAAGTAAATTAAGAATAAACCACTGAAATAGGTGTGTTCTGACAGTGCTTAGCTTCCCCCTCTATCACTGTCATTCTCCTTTTCATCTGTGGTAAAGGCAGCTCTATTTCTATTTCTCTAGTGTGGTTTATATCGTCCCAGCTTGCTGACTTCAGCTCTCTTGGGCCAGCCGATTAAATTAAGATCTCACTCAGGTAAATCTATTCCCCTCTTTTACTTGGCCATGCCCAGCATTGTAACTTGATTGGCCTCTATAAATCAGGCAGGCTGAACTGTATTAATTCATTTATTTTTTTTATATTGACTTAACCAAAAATCTAAGGTAAGGTTTAATGCTATCAGCGAGGCTGTTGGTTTTTAAAAGCTTTTGCCTCAGCAGTGACTGCTTAATGCACTACATAACAAGCGCTAAATAATACATTAGAAAATAACATTTCCCGGGGAAGGACTAACATTTTAATCCTCTCTCTCTGCCTCTCTCTCTAGCAAAGGGTAGCCTCTAATGCATATCTAATTTGGGGTTTAACTGTGCAAAACTGGTATTATGTACAGTTTTAAAAAGGACCTACTGTGGTTTAAATTCTTTTTCAAACATATATTTACTTTTTATTCTACAAACTTAACTCTTATAAGTATTTAACATTTTATTGCACTTTGATGGGCGGTCCCATTGCTTTCTCATGTGTTTTGGTTTTGGTGTTTGCTTACTCATGTCTCTCATCATCTCAGAATCAGGTCTGGTTATGTTCAGTTTAGCACTGATATTCACATAGGAAAGAATAGTGGTTGTACTTAAGCATGTGTCAATGTTACCACTGGCTAAAAAAAATCCCAGTCCTAGTACTGCCAACCCCAAACCTTCAAAAACCAAGAGTCAAGCCCCAAAAATCCATAGTTTTTTATACAATAAACTTTGGATTCTTTTTACATTCTTCTTCTTCTTTTTTTTTTTTTTTTTGAGACTTTAGGGTTCATGCTTTAAAGCTTTTCTCCACAACCATGACTTTTAAACAACTGAAAGCTGAGGGTCTCATGTAATCACATGGCTACAGGAGCTCAGGCTTTAAGAAGATTCCAAATAATATGAGACTTGTGATAAAATTGAGAGAAGTGGCAACAATGGATCTTGATGTTATATTATGTTTTATTCATTATATCAATTAATTAAATATTTATATACTATTAGTAACTTCACTGTATTTAATACAGGGAATACCTGTGAAATGCAGCATTAGGAAATGTAGTTTGTAAGCTCTTTGGAGCAGGACCCTCTTTGAATTCTGTGTTTGTACAGCACCTAGAACAGGGGTGGACAAGCTACGGCCCATGAGCCACGTCCGGCCTGCGGGACCATCCTGCCTGGCCCCTGGTGGGAGAGGCTAGCCCTAGCCCCTCTTTTGCTGTCTCCTGAAGCCTCAGCGTGCCGTGCCACCAGCGCTCTGGCCCGCTGCTCCTGGGCAAGGCTGCAGTGGCGTGGCTGGCTCCGACGGGGCCTGAGCTCCTGCTGCTCTGAGTGGCATGGTAAGGGGACAAGGCTGTGAGCTCCTGCGGGGCAGTGTATCTCATTCCGGCAGGCCTGAGCGGCATGGTAAGGGAGCCGGGGCCAGGGCCTTGGATAAGGTGCAGGGAGTCCCGTGAGTCTGTCAGGGGGTGGAGGTGTGGCTTGTAGTCGGGGCAGTCGGGGATAGGGAGCAGGGAGAGTTGGGTAGGGGATAGGGTCCTGGGAGGGAAGTTAGGGTGTGGGGTCTTGGGAGGGGGCGGTCATGGGATGGGGAGCAGGGGAGCTGGAAATGGGATGGGGTCCCCAGGGGTGTTAGGGCAGGGGACCCCGGAGGGGGGGCAGGGGACAAGAAGCAGGGGTGTTGGATGGGTTGGGAGTTCTGGGGGGGGATAGGAAGTGGGAGGAGGTCAGATAGGGAGCAGAGCCAGTCTGTTTGGGGAAGCACAGCCTTGCCTACCTGGCCGTTCATACAATTTTGCAAACTCGGTGTGGCCTTTGGGCCAAAATGTTTGGCCACGCCTGACCTAGAACAATGTGGTCCTAATCAATTACTGGGGCTCAAAGTGCAACCACAATACAAATAATGCTGAATTCTGTAAGGCAAAAATGTAAAGTTTTTAAAAGTGAGCACTGCATATGAGCAGGAGGATTTCAGTAGTTCCAGCTCTCATGAGGTGATCTTCAGAAGACTAAATTCTTTGACAGTGGCACTAGGATAGCAAGGTGAATTTCAGTATTTTACTTTCTTTCATTTGTTGTGAATAATCTGATTTGTAAATCAGGTATGCCCCCTTCTCTGTTGGTGAGTTATCAGAACACATCATGATTTTTTTTTTTTACTAATTTGTCACTCAAATAGTATTATTTTATAAACAAAGTTGAGCCCATAGGTTATTTGTGTGCTGTTCATGGTGAGTGGTCATTCAGGGAAAGACTCACCAAAAGAAACAATGAAGGAACAAAAAAGAACAGTGGAGAACAGGATTTCCACAATGATGGTATGAAGTATGAAGCACAGCAGACAAATCAAGGTGGATAAGAATGGAGTAGTGGCCCCAAAATATGGCTAGGAAGTTGTCATTGGAGAGGTTGGCAAGAATAGATTCAGTGTCATAACCAAAAGAGAATGAATACATTTAAGGAACAAGGGAAAGGGAGGAGCTGAAAGTGAGAAAAGTGAAAACTTGGTGGTGTGGTTAGATGGTAGAGGAGGTGACAGTGATAGAAGGGGCAGAGGAGGAGACGGGAGATCATGGTTGACTTTCATTGTCAGCAAGATGTTACTCGGCGAGAGATGGGTGGTCTGAGATCTGAGGGTGGGAAAGTAGTGCTGTTTGGCTAGGAAGATGGGAGAACTGGAGGAAGAATTAATTTATAGCAGAGGAAGATTGTGCATTCATAGGTCCAGGAACTGAGCAAGCCAGGGTTGGATGTTTGTGAAATGGATTTTGTGGTGAAAGAGAGACAAAGCTAAGAGTGGAGAGACTCTGAGTGTCTGTCTTCCCTCTAATTTAAAGTTGTATTTATTCATTTGGTGGAAAAAGCCAGGAGTTTTAAAACACTCTTACTTTCTTCCTCCCAAACATACCAGGTCAATACACAAAATATTGCTGGGTGATCACCTTACACTTTGATTGAGTGTTTGAATGTGAATATAGGATTCTAGGACATATATGTTTATTTGTGCATACTTTTTAAGGGAATGGAGGAGTGGGTGAGCATGCATTCCTGTGTTTACACAAAGAAGAGCTCCTCTTCTAATATTGTACAAATAATAAATGATTCCACAAGAGTTGGTGGAAAGGTGGAAGAAAGTTTATGAGCGTGGTCAGATCAAATTCCAATTCTGATCTTGTGAAAATACTTGTGAACAATTTCTCAGCATTCAGCCAGTTCCACTGCCCTGCATGTCGTAAACGTTTAAGGCATGCAAGTATATTTATTTATATTTTTTCAAATGTTTATTGACAATACAAGGCCAAATGTAGCAGAATAATATATAAAAGCTCAATCCATGTTAGCTGTTTAGAGATTCTTTGCCTTTTTGCCAATGTTCACTGAATTAATTTTATTGAAGGGAAGCATTATATATTTTTTTCAATTTATGTCTTCTACATATACTTGCATCTGAAGAATTCCAAATAAAATCTAATCATTCCTTTATAAATTGTAGCAGTTTCCAGAGATATTTGGTGTCACTTTGTCCCCCTTCCCTTTCCTTTCCTTCCTAGAACCCACTAGCCCATGAAAGCTTATGCCCAAATAAATGTGTTAGTCTCTAAGGTGCCACAAGGTCTCTAATTAAGGGGTTTTGTGGGTGGCTGGAACTCAAATGATGTCTGCAGTGAAGATAAGCCCTATAATTTCCTTGGTTAGGTACAAAAAGAAAAATTTATGATTTGTAACAAGAATTTCAACAATTAGCACACAACTATATTATCCTTCACAGAACACCTACCCTGCACTATGTGCAAGCCAGTGGCCAACAGAAAAAGAGAACAGATTGTGAAACACCTGTTTGTAAAAAGCTAAGCACAGTGGAGTAGATCCCTACCATCTCATGCTGGAGAATCAAAATATACTAACAGATGACAGTGCTCAACTACTACTGAGTTATTCTTTACATTTGATTTTGTCTTTCATGAATCAGCAGTTAAAGCTAACGCATCAGGTGAATTACAGCTCAAGAAAAGCTTGCAGCTAAAACAAGTCCAGATATCACAACAGGAATGTTTAAAGCCTCACCTCTTTGCCAGGAAACAGAGTGGTGTGCATACAGATTCTGGATGATCAGTGATAACCTGGAGCTGTCAAAGCCTAATTACACGAATCAAGATAGAGATGGACAGTGGAGGAATATTCAGATGTAACCATAGACCTTTCCTCAAGTTACAGTTGTGTGATTCTGATTAATTGCAAAGCTCTATTTCCAGATCAGATGCCAATTTTCTAACAGTGGTGATGATCAAACAGAGTAATTTGTTGCCAAATCCTCAGAGAAACCCTAAGACAGGGACAATCTTTATATTTATGATGCTGGCTCTGTTGTAAAACTGCCTGAGAGACTGAAACATTGATTTGTTATGAATATTCAAACATTAAGTTATGAAATATTTGGCAGAGAATAGTTTCAAGTCTTTGTTAGTACTAATCATCAGTGAACTTGATAAGATTTTTTTTCTTATGTAAGCAGAGGAAGTAACATTATGGGAAGTCACCAGATTACACAACTGCAAATACTCTTGCTAGTTGTTTCTCTGAATTTACTTTAGGAAGATCCTGAAGACAGCCTATGGCCTGTTTTTCTTTTAGAAACAGACCATTCTAACAACGGAGCCTAACTCTCATTCTTAGGTCTTAGCTGCTACCTACAGTAAGCAAAGGTGGTACATTAAACTTTCTTAACCACCCCAGTAAATTTGAAAGTGTGGAAAATATAATTCAACACTGAGTCAATACGTTTAGGGTTTATTATGGTAAAACAGTAACACACAGCTGCTATGGGCCAGATTCTGGACCCTGCTCTGCTCTCATGAGACACAAAGCAGCCATAAAGCCAGTTTATATGGGCATCAGTGGAGCATGCCCTCTGCCTGTGATGACAATATGTGGTGGCTCATATGCCATCCCCTCATCTTGATCCCCTGTGTAAAAGGTATGGCTGGAACATCCATACATGCCAGTGACCCCCAGCTGCTGGAACAGCTGTTTGGGGCCAAGGGCAATTGAATGTCAATTAGAGCATCCTTGAGGCTGCTCTGACTCCTGCTGAGGACTAGATCTGTCTCTAATCAGTAAAGATGGCTTAAAATCCGCTAAGATCCCCTCATTTTGCACGGAGAACAGCTCATCTAGACCAGAGGATCTGGGCCACCGTTTAACTGATTTTGCATCCTTGTTAGCTGCTGTTAAAGTTGCCTCCTGACAACACAAACAAAACAGTTAATGAAAATTACTTGACATTGATGTTTACAGCATTTAGTGTTATCTTCACCTCAAAGATCTAGCCACATATTGCTATACAGTAATGTAACTGCCTCTCAGATGGGACTGAGAGTCTCATAAATACTCACACCAATCAATACATTCCTTTGGAGAGGCTAGCCAGCAGGCTAGGGGAAGTTGAACATGTGAGTCCTTGTATTCTGTCCCCATAGCTTTCATGTAATTGTTCTGCAGTGTGTTGCCCTGGTCCTGGCTCTGACATGGGCAATTAAAGATAATCAAATTCTTTACTAGTGTGTACAAATACTACTGCCCTCTACTGAACACAACCAGGAAATCCTGCGTAAGTGTGTGTTAGGGTTTTTTATTGATGCTCTGAGGGATGGGCTCAACCCTTTCAATTTCTCTGATGTTACCAAAAAATGAGTGTTCTGTGGTGCCTCCCCTCACAGAAACCGATGTACTTTCTGAACCTGCCTCAATCCCTTGCAAAATAATGCTTCCACTGAGGCAAAGGAGAGACTTCTAAGTCCCCTTTGACTGCTAGTGGTGCTGTTGCCAATGAAGAAGGGCAGCAAAGAGAAGAAGAACTGGAGGAAGAATTAATTTATAGCAGAGGAAGATTGTGCAGTCTTCTCAAAGTATGGGGCACTTGGATAATCTTCAGATGACCATTAGAGCTGGATATAGACAAGTCCATCCCTTCTTAGTCTCACTATCTGGTGGCTGCACTGTGAGGAGAATAATACTGACAGGCATCCGTTTCTACTTTAGTGCAAGAAGTAACACAGTGATGTTTGTGGAATGCGAAGTGAGCCGTGGGCTCATGAGTACTATTCCTCATGCAGCCTGCATGTGATCAGCTGACAGCTGTGGAATGTGTGCACGTATAAGGCATGGGATCATTATGCTAGACGAATGTACAACCCCTGTGGGGTTTGCTTTGAAGAGAGTCACAGAGTTTGTTTTGAATAAAACTGAATGCAGAGATATTCGCCAGTCTACTCATTATTATATGGGCGTTGTGCATTGTGGAGAGAGCTGGAGGAACCAGCTACTACCACTACACCTCTAGGCTAGGATGAAATTAATTAGGGAGCTTGAGCCAGTTCCCAAACACCTTAAGGAGTGTGAGCTTTTGGGGAGAACTTTCACTGTGCTTAAATCTGTGACCTTTCCTGGGTTTGGTTCCCCTCCTCCCCCACATGAATTGCACAAAGTCAAACCTGCCAGGGTCTCCCCAGACTTTCTTGCAAGCACTGAACTTTGAAAAGACAAAAGATGTCAGTGTACATATTGGACAATTTGTGCCTTGGTCATGAGTGAATTATCAATTGGAATGAGAGTCAGAACATATGTTTCAAGTGAGGTACTAGTACCTGTAGTTATTCTTGATGTTGGTTCTCAGTCACTTGGTGAGTTTTAGTTCTATCTCAGTGAGAAAATTAAAGCAACGTGCAAACCTGATGGAACAGGCTCTTAAATTACTGTAGGTGCTGCAGTATTATTATTAGCTTTTTATCACCTTTGGGAGCACAAGCTGAAATTACTTTTACGTATCCCAAAGAAGGAGCCCTGAAATCTCAAAACAATGTAATTTTCCCTAAAATGCATAATTATTCAACAGTGCCAACAATCTCCAAATGATGTATTATCCTGACATCGTGACCAATACTAATTATTTTCAAATGTAGCTGTGGCAGACAAATGGGAGAAATGAAAGATTATCCCTCTTAGAGAGGAATTTGAGACTCTCCAACTGTCAAAAAAACCTTCCCATCAAGATTGGAGAATTCATAATTTGCAATTCCAAAAATGTTAGGTTTTTGAGTGTAGGTTTTTCTGCAGAAAAAAAGGACAGAGTAGATAATGTGATATTTATTGAAACTGTAAGAGGTAAGTTTAGTACACAAGCTTTGGAGCCAAAACAAGCTCTGAATTAGATAAACAGTAATAACTTTTTGGCCTCTAAATTTATGTAATGTTCTTAGTCTATCAAATTCTTCATATTAATTTGAGAAATGTGTCTCTCATAGGCTGGTTCCACACAAAGCTCCTTGTAGGATGGTGGCTTGAGGTAGTGGTGAATAAGGAGCTATAGAAATCCTAAGGAAGCCTTCTGGAGTTAATACAATATATACTAGAAGCACAAATGAAAACTTCAAAACAAGTTTCTGAGGATACCTTCCTTTCCATTCTGGAAAGTTTAATGGACAGGAGCCCTGTTGCCGGAACCTTAAGGAAGCAGCAGCGGGGCTCCGAGAGCTATTTAAAGAGCCCGGTGTGAAGCTACAGCCCCGGGCCCTTTAAACTGATGCCAGAGCCCTGCCACAGCCTCCCCTGGGCTCCCGCAGCAGTTTAAAGGGCCCGGGCGGTAGCGGCTTCCGCTCTGGCAGCAATATAAAGGGCCTGGGGCCCCAGGCCCTTTAAATTGCACCTGGGGAAGCCAATCCACCCCGGTACTGTGCATCGGCTCTTGCCAGTATGCCGTACCGGGGCATACCGGCTTACTTTCACCTCTGTTGACTACCCAGAACTGTATAGATGACATCTGACTTACCTCAGTTTATTCATTTAAATGGTTAGTTATCTCAATGGGTTTAGGTCAAGGAGAGGAAGATATCTTTTGGAGACAACATTGTGAGGGCTGACTGACCCCTATAGTTGGCACCGGTGTGACCACCGCTGGAATACCATGACTAGTTCTGACACTCAGAAGTCAAGAAGGATGCTGATAAACTGGAGAGGGTTCAGAGAAGAGCCAAGAGAATCATTAAAGATTAGAAAACTTGCCTTCTTAGAGCATTAGACTGAAGGAACTTGATCTTATTTAGCTTAACAAAGAGAAAGTTAAGGGATGACTTGATCACAGCCTATAAGTATCCACATGGGGAAAAGATGTTAGATAAGAAGCTCTTTAATCCAGCAGAAAGAGGAATAACATGATCTAATAGGTGGAAGCTGAAGCTAAGCAAATCCAGACTGGAGTCTAAATTTTTAACAGGCTTATTAACCATCGGAACAATTTAACAAAAGTCATGGCAGATTCTCCATCATTGACAATTTTTAAATTAAGATTGGATGTTTTTCTAAAAGATCTGCTCTAGGAATTATTTGGGGAAGTTTTATGCCACGTGTTATACAGGAGGTCAGACTCGATGATCACAGTGGTCCCTTTTGGCCTTGGAATTTATGAATTTTTTCCATTTGGGACTTCAGGTGAGGGACAAGTTTTTGAAAAACTAGATGGGATGAAGGATAAACTTGTAAGTACAGGATTGGATGAGGTCTTAGAATGCCTGGGTTTAAATCCTTGTTCTTCAACAGACTTCCCATGTGTCCATAGGCAATCATTTATTTTGGGTACAATGGAGTTAATATTTCTTTCTTTCTTTTCCCCACCCTTTGTGAACTTTGAATGTAAGCTCCTTGGGGCAGGAACTGTGACTAGTATCTAGGGGCACCAAAGTTGGCAGGAGCTTCTCAGCACAAGGTAATAAAAATAAAATGTGTGAGAGAAAGGCAAGAGTGTGGGATAACTGTAGGACAAGTTGAGATGTCTAGCAGACAGAAGTCATACTTAAACTGTAATGGCATCCTCCTTCCACCACTCCCAGCAACCAGTACTCTATATAAACGTATGTGCAACCAACATTTTCAGTATCCTATTGACTGAGCCATATGGTGGCAAGGAAGCCTGTTCCTATCTATGTTTTGCTCTTGATATATAGCTGCTGCAGTAAGCCAGGAATGATTTTCATGAGGCACAGTAACATTCTATTAGTTCCAAAAGCTAAAAAGTAAACCCACAGAGATAACTGTGTCACAGCCTCCACCAGGATAAAAATGCCGAGAAGCCAATCTTCCTCTCTTTCCTTGGGAAGAAATCATCTAGAACATCCAACCTGGGGGTGTCATAATCAGTAAGTCATCCACAACAACAGGTTTCATAACATTGTGTGTATTAATATAGGACCTATTTGAATGCAGGCAAGCTGAAAGCATGTGTTCAAAATGTGCCACGCATGTTTCACATTTCTTTGAAACATCTGTTTTTATTACAATAGCAGAGACGTTTATCATCCTTTCATCTTTAGGCTTAATTAGCTTGCTCGATACCCCAAGTGTATGAACACAGCTGACATTATATTCTGGTACATAAAATGGAAGTATCTGTGAAACATGATGTTCCTGGTATATCTGCTTATCTTTTGTTGTAACTTTTCTTCTAATGAAAGAAGCCATTAAAAAGTTCTTTGACAGCCTCACTGTATGGTATCATTAATTAATTATGCCTAGAAATTCTGTACATACTTCACTAGTAACCTACAAGAGCCTAAGAGTGACTCTGATCCTGCATGCTTTGCACGCTCAAGATGCCCATTAAAGTTAATTGGAGTTGGGGGATGCAAAGAATGCCGGATTTGCCTTTATGGCTAAAGACAAATGCGTGCTCCCAACTTCAAAGGTTAGGTATTCCTGCCAGTCTAGGGGGGTGAAGGCGATCACAGCACCAAGCACTGAAGGCATCTGCTAAATGTCATGCCACAGCTAAAAGCTGTAATTAAAAAAAACACAAACAGACTCAAGGAAGAAAAATATTAGTAATAATTGAAAATGCTTTGAGTCTTGCATTCATCCTGATGATCTCATTCATTGTGGTTAAAGAAACACTCTCAACTGGTTAACATGGGGTGTGGTTTGTTTGTGTTCTCATTCTACCCCCATCTTTCCCAGTTAACTTTTATTGCTCAATGCAAAGGTCAAACCAAAGACTTAATTAAATTGAATATAGGTAAACTATAAACTTATTTTGGATGGGGGAATGAAAAACCATTTAAAGTAATCTCATTCCTCTCCCCCACACTCCTCATTTTCTTCAGACTAAAAAGAGCTTGTATTGAGGGCAATCATTTGCTTAAAGGGAAACTGCACATGCTTCACTCGAAAGTTTACATAGTAAAAATTGTTTCAGCCCATTTATAAACAGTGATAGCATTTATAAAGCTGCAATTATAAATGCCATTTTTAATTAAGCTTGGCAAATTCTGAGGCAGATGAAGCCCTATCTTGCTAAAAACAGACAATATTTATGATATTTATGATACTGCACCAGCAGTAAGGAAGTCCAACCTACAGCAAGGATCTGGTCCCCTGTGCTTATCTTAAAGCACTTCAGTGGTGCCATTGAAGTAAATGCAACTACTCACATGCTTACAGCACATGTAAGTCTTTGCAGAACTGGGGCCTAACTTTAACCAAATTCTCTCACAACTAAAGAGTCAAACCTCAATCTATTGCTCCCATCAGCTCACACCCAAAATTTAAGAAGCCTGATTCTTGCAGCATGTTCTACAGTTCACCAAATCCAGGTTCCCTCCACACTAATGATTACAGCAATGAGGAACAAAATGTTTCCGGCATTTTTTTTCTTCTTTTTTTTTTTTTCGGGTGGTGGTGTTATTGCAAACAAATCAACATATTAAAAAAAGCCTTAAGTTCTGGTATGACGGACTCAACATTTATGTTCAGTTACAGAATAAACACACCAGAATCACATTTAAGCAGACATTAACTGAGCTTTTTATTGCACCTGTTAAATTAGATGACAGTGGAGGTTAGTCATAATGAGTAAAGGTTAGTCAGAAGGAGTAAAGAGAAAACATCATAGTATTAGACTGGTTTCTCCTCTGCTCTGGAAAGTTTACTTTATCCTTTTCTCATGGTCTAGTCTGGCAATATTCTGCATGCATACCCTCTAGTTCACGCTGATAGGCTTATTCGGCAACCAGAACCTCAGTTCTATCACAGTTGACAGTTATTGATGGAAAGGTTGGTTAGCGCCATCACCCTACTGAATATCGGTAGCAAGAACACTGTTTCATGTAGAAATACCAAAAGGTTTAGAAACATTGTATCAATGGCAAACTGTGAAACTGAGGAACCCTTTTCTCATTCAATAGGATGAATATTCAAATCACTGTAAGTGTAAAGGAGACAAACTAAGGATGAAAAGTAAACTTTTATAATAAAATGTCTCACAAAATGAAGCACATTTGCAATATATTAGCATGTAAGAAAATTACCAGCAGGCAATACAAGGCTGTGCAGCAAACAAGAGGAAGGGAATTCACATTCAAAGCAGATACTGCATTTTAATGGCTCAATTCCACTTCTGGGAATATGCACCAATGTCTTTGGCTGGAGTCACGCAGGCACTTCTAGGGGTTGAATCTGGCCATTCCTCTTGTGCTGAGGTATTGTGGCACATGTGATCTTAGATCAATGGGTTCCAAACTTGTCTGAGACCTCCTTTTTCACAGCAGAAGCACCTCTAAACCTCACTCTGGGTTAGACAGGAGATGTCAGACTTCCCATCTCTCCATTCAGCAATATTGGAAGGGCAGGGTGGTCCTACTCCCTGACATGTTAGTGAATAGCTGTGGGTTGTAACTCCCATGTTGACGACTCCTGTGATAGATGAGTCAAACTTTCAGCAGGTCTCTTGGTGTGTTCATGTATTTGTACGGGTAGTCTTAGTGATATAAAAACTGTGTGCTTCCCCACAACCTCGCCTTACCTGCAGCACCCCACCAATGGCTGATGCCTTGGGCTGAGAGTGTAAAGTGGTTTTTTTTTTCAAATAGGAAGAAGCTGGAGAAATGGAGAAAAGCAGGAGCCTCAATGGAGGCAAGGAGAAAGCAGCTGGAGTCTCCTGGTCGGGGAATTGAAGAAGCTGCTGATCTACTAGCTGATCCTTGCAGGCTCTCTAAAAATATGGGAGACCAGCAATGCTTGCTTGTGTATGCAAAACTGACAGGGACATGTGCAAAGTGGTTAGTTCAGTGACTAAGTACAGTACTTGATTTGTGCATGTTTTGATCTGTGCAAAGAGGCTTTGACATATGCTCAGCCTCATCTCTGAAACTTCTCTGTTATTGCCAATTTTCATAAGAGCTTAAATTGGGGGGAAAATCTGCTAGAATTTCAGGAGTGCTCACAAAATGTGTTTCAATGGATCTTTTGGCACTGTTGTGGTCTATTATGTAAATATGCAACAATAGATTTTGTAAAAAAAAACTATGTAAATACCTATTTAGGGACTTCTAAAAATGCATATTGCTCACCTGATATTTAGAGACAATTAATGTTTATCATGTAAATCTGCACTTAGGGATTGCCACGTTACAGTCTCTGGACGTCAAGGCCTACAAACTCTTCTCAACATGCAGATTCAATCATGAGTGTATGCTGTAAAAGTCGATGTCATGACCTACTGAAGACACATATCACTGACACTTTAGGTTGTAACCGCTCCTTCAATTCAGCTGCTGTACCAGTGGTCTTGACTTAAGGTCCTGGTCTTGACTTCAGATACGCAGCTCTGATAATCATTCATTTAGGGCTGGGGAGATTTCAATTTTTTTTATACTAAACCCCCATATTTTTAGGGGCATCAAAATGTCTGTGGGGGTGTGTGATAATAGTAAAGTCATAAGGACTCAGCTGTTTCATTATGGTCTGTTATTTTTCAGTTGCCAGGAAAGTGTCATGTTCATAGTTCAGTTAAAGATAATTGCTAATTGTATAAGCGAAAGCTGCTCTTGAACTTAGAAATTGATTGTACAGTGATCCACCAGAGGTGGGTTTCAGCTGATGATTCCTAAAAAGCCAGATATCAACTTTCCTGATCTAGGGAATCTAAGAAACACAAAAATGTTGGTACCCTATTTCTAACTGGCACTTGCTTCTTGTTTAATCATGTAAGAGCCAGATTTTCAAAATAGATCAGCTCCCATTTAGGCATTTAGCTGAACAGACTAGGTTTTCACAAGTTCTGAAGCACAAAACATCTTGCATTGTTCTCAGTGGGAACTGCTGGGCACTGAGTTCTTTTGAAAATCTTGTCCTAATACTACAGTAGTTTTCAATAAAAGATTCCAGAGAATCTACCTGGTTAAAGAATACAGGAGAATTGGTCTTTCAGGAGTAGTAAAAGAAGCATTTGTTGAACTTTATTAAATCCTTGTTTAAGTTAAATGGAGATGGGTGAAATTAACCTTTATATCCCTATAGTGCTCTTCTTTTTGAAGCAATTGAATCAAAGTGGTGTTAGCAAGGGCATCATTCCATTTTATAATCTCAAAGAACATTTATAGAGAGATAGCATGTGAGCACCACTTAATTGGAGCCAGCCTACAGTGAAGGAGCTGCATACCAAGTTATAGAAAAAAAAGACTTAATTTGAGAAGAGATTGGAGATCTAAGACAAAAGTTAGTAAAGGTGGATGTGTTACAAAGAGGAGGAAATCATTTTTTTAAATGACAGAGGTAGTGCAGGGCACAATGGAACAGTTCTAACCACTGCTAGTCTTGGTACATTTGCTGGGATGTGTGAACTGGCAAATGAACCACTCTCCCAAAATATCATGGAACCAGCAAGACATTTGCAGACCACCACTCTGATTTCTCTACTGTTACATTGTATTGCTTTCACTGACCCCTACAGCCTTTCCTTTTCAGTACAGATTCTAAACTTTTTAGGGCACAGACTGTAATTTACATGGATTTACGGCACTTACTACAATGGGGCCCTATTCCTGATTGAGACAGCCAGGCACGAGTGTCATATAAATAATAATAATGAATCAAAGATAGGTACTGTGAGGATTAGAAAAGAGTGAAAAGGTAAAATTCACAATTTTTGCTTTCATTTCAAACTAACCATTCACTGCTGTGCACATCACAATTATCAACCATCCATTAGCATCAAAACTCAAACCAGAAGCCTCCATAAATCTGATGCCATTTTGCTGAATCAATCTGCATCTAAACTGAATTATAATTAATATGCACTAAAATAATGTATGACAATAAACTCTCAACAATATCAAATTTTATAGACTCAGTAATATATGATTACTAAATCTTCAGTTTACAAGGATGTTAACACTCACTGTTATGGGACAGCTTGCTATGATAGAAGTGTAAATGACTTCTACTCTCACACATCACATATCAAATATCACCAGATTTGCAATAAAACTGAGATATGACAATGCTCAAAGTTCCTACTTTTAGCTCCCCCTGGGAGGAGCAAGAGCACACAGGGAGATCATCTCACTCTTCTCTCCGCATGCCAGAATCCTGTTCCTTAGTGAGGTCAAGAGGGGAGGGTAAGCTCCACCATCAGAGAGAAATATTGTGAGATGGATGTGCCTGGGTGAGGCCAGTGTCTTTAAAAGCAACTCTGTAGTCCCAAGTTTGCATTTCCAATAGGAAGAAGCCTCTAGTAGAGACAGAAGTCTAGGAAATGCTGCAATACCTTCCTCTTTGAGAAAAATTTTCCACCATGATACTCACAAGACTGCTAAAGCTCCTTCTATACCTAAACCCTCTACCAAAACACAGAGAGGAAATTAATAAACCCTTAAAAAATCAAATGCCTACCCCAAACCCTGCCTATCCCTTTTGAACCTGAAAAGGGAGAAGTGCCAGAGACTCAATGAAGCCCACTTAGCTATTAATTTGATGTGGAAGATGGTCAGATATAATGGTAATGGGAGTCACTATAAAGTCAACACACAGAACGAACTAGCTCATAACATTGGGATTAGTCTAAACATGAGCCTTCTCCCTAGACCCAGCTTTTCAGAAGTTTAATGAGTTAAGCGAAGGAAGGACCTGTCCAACAAGAAAGCAAACCAGTCACCCAGCACACCAGGCAGCTCTTCCTTCCTCCTGACCACCTTGTTCTCTCTCTGGCTTCTATGCTTCCTCCTTTGTAAACTCTCCTGTAGTTTTCATTTGGGCGTCGTAACCCATTCACTAGGGACCACCCCTTATGTTGGGGAGTGGAAGTGAGAGGGTGGTGAGAGTTCCCTAGCTCTAGAAACTTCCTGCTTTGTGACAGCAGCATACAGGGGAGGGTCTGGCTACTTACCTCCACAGGAAAAATGAATTCTCACATATATGTGTGAGAAGCCATCTTGACTGATGCCCCAGGGTTTGAACTGGGAACCTCCAGAGTTGAAAGAGGAACTATGACAGCTTGACATAAAGAGCAAACACTCCCTCTCTGTGGGCTGTAACAACTCATTTTCTCTGACAAGCAGCACAGAGGGGGATATATTACACACAACCACCCACCCACGTCCCAGGTTACACAGGCAAAGCAACAGGCATCTGATAGGAGACCCACTTAGCCATAACTCAGCATATGCAGAGTGTGGGTAACTAGTGAGTAATCACAGGGGAACCGTCAAGTATTACAGTTAGGTGGTGAAGAAGGTTTCAGTTTCATCCACAATTTTTTGCGGGGTTTCTAATTAGAAAACTGGACATTTGAAACCCTGAATACTCTTCAGATTCTAAATCTGAAAAATGGCAAAAACTGGCTATCTGGTATGTGCATGAGTGTGCATGCCCCATGTACTAGCAGTCTGAAAAGGCAAATGAAAAATCACAAATCTGATTAGTTTGCGTGACTGAATTTGTAATAATCTCTAAAAACAGAGTGTGAACATCTTGTAGGTGGATTATACATTGGGAACTACTGCTGCAGAAGAGCTAGCCGCATAGAAGAAAGCCACACATAGCACGGTACTAGTAAGCGAAATGAATTGCTTATTAGCAATTACTTACTAGCATAGTGTAAAAATCCACAGAGGGTATGTGAAGCAAAGC
The DNA here is from genome assembly GCA_032164245.1 of Sternotherus odoratus. NCBI lineage: Eukaryota > Metazoa > Chordata > Testudines > Kinosternidae > Sternotherus > Sternotherus odoratus. The sequence goes on along the minus strand of JAVMKO010000009.1, from coordinate 35,996,126 downwards.
AAATTACAAAAACATAGACATTCTGTGCAGAGGCTTGGGTGCTGATTAAGGAGTCCCTGTACAGGAGGCTCAAAGGGTGGCCAAATTCCTGTTAATTTTCAGGCACCCATTCCAGTAGCTCAGCTAGTAAAGAGAGCATTTTCTGTGATGCAAGAGTCCATAATGGTGAAAAGTTGTATAGTGATAGCTGATTTGGAATGTCATCGTGAACTGCCATAACTGTTTCAGGACAATAATTCCTTTAAAAACCTCAGTAATCTTGAATGAAATTGTAAAGAGTGAGATTTGAGCAGCCCAGCTCCAGCATTCCTTAGCATGGGACAACTGGGATTGTGGGTGGATGTGCTATGTGTCACTATCACATTAAACGTCTGACATTTGGAGTCTCTTCTGTTGTAGTTTTACTTTCTGAACATTGGGTACATAGCAACACATTTGTAATGTGCAACAGGAGTATTAGTCATTAGCATTCTCAAGGCTATGGACAATTGTTTCTGTTCCTCTGCAGAAGTCTGTTCTTTTGCCAGTTTTCTCTTTACTGTTCTTCTCAAGATATCCTGTTTCCTTCAACTTAATTGTACGGAAGCCTTCCCCTTTAATCCCTCTAACTGAAAAACAACCAAATGGCTTAGAAAAGCCAGAGCACTCTAATTGGGTCTAGATTTGTTCAAAAGGAGAACATCTGTTAGAACTAAGCACCCTCCTTTTTTTACTTTGAATCAGAAAGTACTCTGATACTTTGTATCATTTAAGCACCATGTTAAATTCTGCTCCAGTGTGCAGATGGAATTAAGCCTTTGGAACTATTTTAGATTTGCACCACTATGTCCCAGAGCTGAATTTGGCTCACTGCAGTCATATAAGGACAGATATTCTCTTTGCTTTCCACTGGTTTCCAGCACTATGTGGATTTTATCTTGGAATAGGGTTGGCAACTTTCGACTTGCACAAAACCGAACTGCTTTGCCTCACCCCTTCCTGCTCCTCCTCTGAGGCCCAGCCCATTCTCTGAGGCCCCTGCTCACTCTCCCCAACCTCATTCACTTGCTCATTTTCATCAGGCTGGTTCAGGGAGTTGGGGTGCGGGCTCTTGGGTGGGGCTGGGGATGCGGTGTTTTGGGGTGCAGAACGGTACTCCAGGCTGGGACCGAGGGGTTTGGAGGGGGATAAGAGCTGGGGCAGCGGCTTGGACTGTGGGGTGGTGATGGTGTGAGGGCTCTGGCTAGGGGTGCATACTCTGTGGTAGGGTTTGGGGTGCAGGAGAGTGCTCTGGGCTAGTTTGGAGGGGAGGAGGGGGATCAGGGCTAGGAAGAGGGGGTGGGGCAAAGGAGGGGCTCAGGGGTGCAGGGTCCAAGCAGTGCTTATCTCAAGCAGCTCCCAGAAGCAGCAGCATGTTTCCCCTCTGGCTCCTACACGGAGACGCAGCCAGGCGGTTCTGTGCACTGCCCTGTCCACATGCACTGCCCCCGCAGCGCTCATTGGACATGGCTCATGGTCAATGGGAGTTGTGGAACTGGTGCTTGGGGCAGGGATAGCGCTTTCAGTCCCATGGCTGCTCCTATGCCTAGGAGCCTGAGGAGGGACATGCTGCTGCTTCTGGGAGCCACACAGAGGCAAGGCAGTCAGGGAGCCTGCCTTAGCTCTGCTGCGCTGCCTACTGGATATTTAATGGCCCGGTCAGTGGTGCTGACTGGAGCTGCCAGGGTTCCTTTCCGACCGGGCGTTCCATGCATCTGAAGACGTGGGTTTTTTACCCATGAAAGCGTCTGGCCAAATAAATCAGTTAATCTTCCAAAATGTCCAGTGGAAGAACTGATCACACTCTGCATTCCTAGAGCATTTTCCATGTCAGGCTCCCAAAGCCTTTACAAATACTGAATCGGATAATGCCACTGTGAGAAATTTTGCACATGAGGAAACTGAGTCAGAAAGGGTTAAAGTGATTTGGCGAAGCTCACCCAGAAGCCTTTGATAGAATCAAGAACACAGCCCATGTCTTTGACTTCTAGCTTTATACTTTAACTTCAGACCACTTCTAATTAGGAATGGACTTATGCTTAGTCATTTGCTGCAGGCATTCTGGTTCAGCTATGAGCACAAAGGATTAATTATATAAATGTATAATAGCAGGGCTTTGTGTAGCTAGCAGCTCATCACTCTTTTCTTTAGACCCTCAGTTAAGATACAACCCACTGACGCAAAGTGAATCAAACCCCTAGAACTTTCTCCTCAGATCCTTAGTACATTCTTAGTGGTGGTTTGTCACCTCTGGAACTCCAGCCCATAATCAATCTAGACCTGACCCTGGTCACTTTAGGAGAACACCACAAAAATGTATCTTTGTTCAGGAATAAATAGTAGGAATTGGAATCTCCTCAATGAGTAGTCCTGGTAAATTTAGGGTACATCTACCGTTATGGCAGTGTGTAGAGTACAGACATGTCACACCCAGCTAGCACAGGTATTAACAGTAATATAGATAGTGAGACATATTTCAGGTGAGTAGAGTGCCCTACATGACTGAGCCCCTAGGGTATATATTCTACATGGCTCTCTATCTGATCAAGCACTGCTATTTTTAGCAGTGGAGTGTCCTGCTGTCAAAGCCTTTCCCCTACCACAGTGAAAGGTTTTGGCAGTGCCATGTCTGCACTCTACATGGCGAAAGACTCCAGCAGTTCCCCACTACTGGAGCCTTTCCTTGCTGCCTCTTCTCTGCCAGTGCCTTTCCTGGTTGCTATGAAAGGCCCCAGCATGTACATGTAAAAGGGCCAGTGATCAATATATCTAACGGCTCATCTGAAATTTCTTTCCCTGTTCTCATATGTAACACTATTTAATTCACATTCATTTCCAAGGGAACTCCATCCAATAGCAAATACATTCATGATTTATAACTGAAGTTAAATGGGGCTCAGGATACAATGCTACTTTCTTATCTTTACAAGCAAGGGTAGAAATGTAGTAAGAAGCATATAGTGCAAGCCACTGAAATACTCTATGGAAAATCTCTTAATTATTAGTGCTGCTTTTGTTAAATTTGTTAGCAACCCCCCTTCTCATTGTCTGGCTATACTGAAAGGACAGGAGACATTTGAGAAGTTGACATGTTGAAATGTTGACATTTAACGAGGCCACAACTTATTAGATGTCTTATTAGACTAATTAGACTATTAGACTAATAATACATGTCTTATTATGACAACTTATTAGATGTCTGGGACTACCCAGCAGATGAAATTGTACAGCGCTGGTAACCCCACGTTTATACCACAATTACCTGGGGGGGCTTTTACCAGCTCTCCTTCTTTTTCCATCCAGGTCCCTCCAGCAAATCCATTGCTAGGACCTTACTATCCACCCTCCCGCTCACAGGAGGCTTCAGGTGGACCATAATAATGGGGGTTAGCACCCTGACATTCCAATCATAGGAGATCCCAACCGCCCCCTTCCCGCTCACTCCATTACCAAACACCTCTTTTTAAGTCCTTTTCCAAGCCATTTATCTGGTCACTGTATACCTTTGCCATGGAGTACCTACACTGGACATCCATCACAAGTAGGCACCAGCCATTAGCTTGGCTATCTCCTCCCCAAACCCAGTCCAGTTCCCAGACATCTCCTAATGCCCTCTTTTATATCAGTCAAAAACATTCTCCCCAAACAACTTTGGTGCCCCATATAGTATGCCAGGATGTGAAATTACTGCCCATACCCCATAGGGTCCCAAAGAATTTGGCCACCTCCCTGTTCACATACCTCCTTGCCTTGTCCCCCCTAGTGGGGTGGGAGACTTATGGCTCCCTGCCAGACCCTGTGCTGAAGCATGTCTGACCATACAATGTTAACTCCTGGAAAAATTTCAAGGATCAACTTCAAGTCCCTCCTTCCTCTGAACATTAGTTCCACCCCTTTAAGCATTCCCAAATTGTTTCCCCCAAGGTATGCCACAATTCTATCTGGTGGCTACTGATGGGCCCACACAGCAGCAGTATCAGTTGATGCCATCACATGCCCCTCTTCTTATGTCAACTGAGTACTGCTTCACCACAAGCCCAGCTGCAAATCCTCAGGCTACTTGGACACATGCCTATTTACCCAAAAGACAATACTGTGTCTGCAAATCCACACCACTGTCTTCATGGTTGTCTAATATCTGTAATGAGATTATAACAAATTAATGTTGACTTACTGCTTGAGGTCTTGCCATACATTCGGTACATGTCTGAATGTCAACTCCTGACTGCCTGAATAGCCTCTGCTCCCATACCTAGCTGTGCTGCTGCCGTTGTCACCCTGATTCTGAAGGAGTGGAACCAAATTCATGGGCTGGCAGCCCCAACCTCGTCAGCCCCCATCTCAACATGGGAACAAATTAATATGTTGTAAAGGTATGTTATTATGTTGTGCATTATAAAGGGGCCGTCCCCCTATTCCCGTATTGCCATTTAGGCTTTCAAAGCCTGAACAAGGCAGACCCTCACCACCCACCTGGAGGATAACAAATTCACCCTGGCTGACTTGATCCATATTCGACCTTTGCAAGTGTAATATCACTGAATGCTCATGCCATTGTATATCACGCCATTCCAAAGCCCTTCCTGTAGAGTCCCTAATGGAGCCAGGTATTAGCTCACTGGCCCTGAAAGCATTAAAAAACGCTATCAAGAATTCTGCCCTGAACAAGGCCACCTTCTGTCCACTCTGACATACAGAACCAAGGACCTGCATGAGATCCCTGAACATGTAAACTGTGATGGGACAACGGGAATCCTCGCTGGGGCCACCAGCACGCAACCACTCTGCCCAAAACCTTTGAATTAAAAAAAACCACTGCAAGGATCTGGAAAACCATTTAGCCTACTGAGAAATGTAGTGGTAGAAAGGTGATTCGAGATCATGGAGGATGCCAGTTGACGGGTTGCCAACCACAGCATGTACCACAGCACCTGTTCCTCTGTAATGGACCATATTGTTGACCAGCCTTCCTGATCCTCTGCCCTCAGCGTCTCCCTCCTCTCCTGCAACCACCTGAGTGGAATGTCCTGGATCTGGGTGACCCATTACACATTGTATGGCATGTAATGCTGTGGAAACACCGTCAGACCAATAACCCTGGTTACTTGTATCAAATCCCTGCTGACTGTCCCACCAACAAACGCAGCCAGCTCACTTGTGTGAGGGAGTGAAGAGGAGGCTGGCCAACCAACTGACCATGCTTACTGGGAGCCCTCAAGCAGGTGCTTGGAGAATTTGGGCATTGACCCCACTACCTCTTGCATGCAAAGTTAGCACGATATGTAACACTATTTCATTCACATTCATCTCCAGAGAATTCCATAGCAACCCATAGAAACCCGTAGCAAATCAATTCATGATTTATAAATGAAGTTACAATGAGGCTTGGGTTAAAATGCAACTTTCTTATCTTTCCAGGCAAGGGTAGAAATCTAGTAAGAAGTGTATGTTACAAGCCACTGAAATAGTCTGTGGAAATTTTTTTATTTATTAGTGCAGCTTTTGTTAAATTTGTTAGCAATCCTCCTTCTCATTTCATCAGTACCTGCCCTCTACAAATTAGGATGTAAAACAGCAGATGAACAAACACTCATTATCACTGGGATACATACTAGGATACTACATCACTGGGATACATACTAGGATACTACATCACTGGGATACTAGTTGAAAATAATTTTATTTTGATTCTGTATGTCTTGACGCCCCTCTTGCCAAGATGTCCCAAAAATAAGGTGTAAGATACTCATAGGTAATGCAGTGACAAAAATAAATGTAGCAACCATTATACAATAGGATCAGCTCCAGCTTTTTGCCCCAATCCTGCAAATGTGACTTGATTAAGTTTATAGCAAAACAGAATTTGAGTGTATTAAGTGGTGTAGACATCTTCTGCCCCGGGGGTGGATTTCACTCTTAGTGACCTGTCATCCTGACACTGGCTTCCACCCGCATGGTAAACAGAGACAGAGACAGTTTAATTTCTTCCCTCAAGAAAAGCATCTCAAATGAAGCAACCACTACTATTGCACTGCAGCTTCAGGAGAAAATGTGATCTAGAGACAGGGAAATCCCAGGCAGTTTGGTGATCTATGTCTTGATCTTGCAAACATGAAGCTAAGGGGATTATTTACGTCAATAAGGTTGGCAGGTTTGGCCCTTGGTGCAATTATCAGTATTATCTCAATTTTTTCTGAATCCCTCTGGGTTAGAAACTGGTTGAGAAATCTGGTGATAAATAACTCTCATGGGATTTCCTGGTTGTGATCTAGCCAAAAAATAGAGCTCCCTTATCATGAGATTTCATTGTACAGTCCTGACTCACATCAGCAAACACAAAGGCCTAGAAATAAGTATATTGAACAAAACAATATGCAACCTCACAAAAGTTTTATGTTTGAGTGACATGAGTTTGGCGAGAAGGTCTGACCCTATCATTTTATTTCACCTCTCCCTCCTATGATCGCAAGTCCTTGTGATCCATGGAAACAAATGCTACCAGCTGATCACATAGACACTGACAGGGGATCAGTTGTCAGTGAATGCCAGCAGCTGCGGCAGCGTCCCTGAGCAGTTGCTGCTACATATGGCGGCGATATCTGTGGAATCCCATGTTCTATTATATCATTATTGGTAGTGATTGTGGGCACTCATTGTTTTGTGTTAAGCTCTTCTGTTACATTCTTCTGCAGCAAAACTTGACTTCATTGTAAGACGTGGAATGCTCTTTTGTGGGGGTTTTTAACTGGATACTTGTTAAACTAAATTGGATGGGAAGAAAATTATAGTTTTCTTTTGTAATAAAATAGCATTGCTGCCTGGAGCACTGTTTGACAGTCCTGTTCCAGACAGCTATCAGTTCATTAGGAAATTTCCAACCTCTATTAAATGTTGCCAGGCAACAGCACCTCCCTGCTAAGAAATGGAGTTACCTAATGACAACTTACTTCTTAGATTAATGCGGGACATATGCAGTGAAGCTGATTTTCAAAGGCTGGTAGAGGGGCTAACTTGCTTTTTGCCCATCAATTTAGCCTGCTTTATTATTATATCATTACTGATACATAATGAGTTACCATGGAAAGATAAGAATATATTTACAGGTTCTGAATGGCCTTTCACTTACACCAGGCTGACTCCATTTACTTTGATGGAATTACTCTGGATTTATGCTGATCTGAAAGAAGCCTTGCTTCTTTTTGTTCCTGTTCTGATTAAGCTGTATCATTTTTCCTGCAGATGAAATCATGAAAGATTTTTCCATGAGAGGTTAAAGGTAGGAATCCTCCACCCTCACAGTCTAATATTTCTGTAGATAGATAGTCTGCTTTATCTTCCCACATCTCTGCTGCTCCTCCAACTCCATATTTGCTTACTAGAATCCTGGCATTAGCTTATCTTGCTCCCTCAGAGCATTTCTGGATATGCCACATCATGAGGGGAAAAGCACCAGTTCACCAATGTGGAGGATGTGAAGTGACGCTGACCTGCTCTATATGGTGACATGATTCAAGTGATAAACTGGGATGGAATAATGATAACAAAATTCAGTGTGTGTTTATACAGGACACAGGGACATTAATTAGAGCATGGCACGAACTGAGCAGGCTGGTAAAATTGTGAGGTGGGTCTCAATGAAATGCGTCCTTTTGTGGTTGTCTTGCATCCAAAACGAGATCTAGATTTATGCAGAAAAAATAAGCACCGTCTGTTTTAACTGGGGAAAGGTAGTTATGATTTAGGGAAGGGGAACCATGCATCAATAACTACAGTAAACCCTCGATTTAACGGACCCCGATTTAATGGACTTCGGATGCAACGGACAAATTTCCGATGCATCCGAAATCCGTTATTCGGGGGCTGCCGGCTCCCGCCCCGGGGAGCCAGGCAGGAGCTGTCATTCCCCGCAGAGGTTGACAGCTCCCGCCCGGCTCCCCGCAGCGGGAAGCCCGGCGGGCGAGTTGACAGCTCCCGCCCGGCTCCCCGCAGCGGGGAGCCCGGCGGGAGCTGTCAACCCCCCCCCCCGGCTCCCTGCAGGGGGAGCCGGGCGGGGGGGGGGTGGGTTGACAGTTCCCGCCCGGCTCTCCGCTGCGGGGAGCCGGGCGCGTGAGTTGACAGCTCCCGCCGGGCTCCCCACAGCGGGGAGCCCGGCAGGAGCTGTCAACTCCCCCCCCCCCGGCTCCCTGCAGGGGGGGGGAGGGGGTTTGACAGTTCCCGCCCGGCTCTCTGCTGCGGGGAGCCGGGCGGGCGAGTTGACAGCTCCCGCCGGGCTCCCCACAGCGGGGAGCCCGGCGGGAGCTGTCAACCCCCCCCCCCCCCGCAGCCGGGACCCGGGCGGGCGGGTTGACGGCTCCCGCCAGGGTCCCAGCAGCCGGGCTCCCGCCATGATAAAAGTAAAACCTGGACATAACGGACTAATTCGGGCGAGGGGGTGTCCATTGTCAGCCGAAAGTCCATTATTTAATAATTTCAAAAAATTATTAAATAACGGACTTTCGGCTTTAACGGACACCCCCTCGCCCGAATTAGTCCGTTATATCGAGGTTTCACTGTACTTTCCATGTAAGTGAAAGGAATGGGCTCCTCCACACACAAATACTATGGGAGGGATTGTCATTTCCCCTCAGTGCCACAGGCACTTTATGGCTCTAATTGGCTAGTGGAAGTGAAGGGAATTCATTTGTACGTACATCAATACAGCATAGGAATGTGCCCAGGCATGCAGAGCAGTAATTTCAGGTTTACTTGTTTATATGCCTCTTGTAACAATAATCATTGATGGTCATTATGAACCGGTTCTAATGTAAACCAAATAGGCAAAGCGCTGCATTATTGCGGTCTCTTTTGGTCTGGCTTCTTTGGTTACTGGGCTTCTTACTGTTATCAAGTGTAAGATTATTAATATCCTGCCCTGTAAATCTGTGACTGCAATATGGGGAAGATTTATAGTCTGATGGTGGCTGACCCCTGTGTGGGTGTATGAGGAGCATATCTGTGCAGAGCTCAGTCCCAGTGGTAGTTTGTGTTCTCCAAAGTAAATGAGTGCTCAAGACTAGCACCCCTGCTAGAGCTTGACTCCCAAGGAGGTGTGGGGAGGGAAATGCTGGTGCTTTGGGCCCATGTCCTAGACACCTGGCTAGCCAAGCTAAGGGGTGGTGAACATGCAGCACTCAGCCCCAGCTGGTTCCATTGAAGTCAAGGAGAGTTTTGCCATTGATTTCAGTAGAGCCAGATCTGTACCCAGTGTCTCCAAGCCATTGTTTGCAGAACAGTGGGGAAGTGCCTCTCTCCATTCCTCCAGGCTATGGTCCAGGGTTAGCCATGGTTAATGACCAATACTATCACAGAAACACCACCCCCGTGCTTTTGCGAAGTGAACTCTGCTGTCTCTGACTGGACACAGGCATTGCAAGGGCTACTTGTGCTGCTACAAACAGGACAACATTCTTTCCCGTCCAACAACCACAGAGAGAATGGAAGCTGAAGTGAACTTCTCTGGCAATCTCATGTCCACCCAGCAGGCAGGAGGGGGAAGAATCCTCTTCCCTTTTGTGGACAAAAGGGCAAACTCAAGAGAAGGGAAGAATGGAAGGTGTAGTGTTTGAATCCAGCAAGGGGTCAGTGGGGAAGATGATTTCCCTGCCTCTGATGGAGCTCCTCACTCTCTCTGGATATTTCTGACTTATCAAGATCCTGTTTACTTACTATTAGATGTATTATGGTCACACCAATCTACCATCTCAATGGACAAGGCAGATAAATAGTCTGAAAGAAAACTGAGGCAAAGTGGTTCCAATTGTAAGTTCTTTGGGGCAGGGACTGGCTTTTCATTACCCATGTACAGAGTGCCTAGACCAATGTGGCCCAGATACCTGACTGGGGTGTCTCTATTTATTGCTGCAATATAATTATATAAAAATAATATTGAAGGAAATATTTTTTGCCCTTGAAATGCAATAATTACTGTGGGGTGGAATAATCCTCCAAAACCACCCGACAATGGCTTTCCTCCCTCTACCTCTCCTTGCAAATGACGAACACCAGAGCGAAGAAACACTGGGGAGAGAACAGGGGAAAACAGCACATGAAGAGGCCACTGACTACAGCTGCTAGTGATACTCCAACATTGGTCTTCAGGCAAAAATGAGTGAGTTCCACTGTTCTGTAGGAATACCCAGGCCTATGTTTGGCTTTGATCTATTAAAAACACCAATTGGCTGAACCACTCTCCTCCCCCAGGGAAAGCAAATATTTAGAAGTGTCATTGCTAACTTATCTGCCTTGACCAAGTATGCTGATTAATTGTGATGTTCTCAGTAGCTGGCCTAGTTTAAATGTAACAACTTTTGTAACAGAAAATTCCCACCCCAAGTAAAGAGACTGCCACATACTGAATTTGCAAATACATCCTAGAGCACATTCTGCACTGTGATATTTCCTATCCTGCACCCTACGGTTACTGAAAATGAATATGGACAGGTATTTTGCTATAATAATTACCATTTGATAGCAGGGATTATATTCTGTCCTGGATCTGCCATTTCCCTCTAGTGCAAATTTGGTTGGATGAGCAGCATTCATTAGAAATGAACTATCAGCATTTCAACCTGACACCAATTGTTCCCTCCATGGCAGTTCAAATGCACCTTTTCATTTGATATGGTATGATTCACATTGGCATTCTACACAGTACTGTCACCATGGCCCAGAGATTAAAGGGACATGATTTATGTTGCAGTAGCAGAACATGGGATACGCATTGCTAATTGCTGCTCAGCAAAAAAGTGCATGCTTGATCCATAAACAGGAAATGGTATTAACATCAATAGCACAAACATCAACAGAGAAAATGAAACAGATAACAGGGCTATGGCTGCAGCTGAGCTACCCTGTGCCATTCACTATTTATTACTATTATTAGTATGATTTGATTTTGTTCAAAGAGGTGCACTCTGGGTCCCTTTCTGTGGGTGGAGAGAAGGACAGGTGAGAGCTCTCAGAGAAATTTGCACCTCACGACACTTGCTTTCACTAATCTTATCTGGGAATGGCAGAGTATTGACTGCTAAAGATCCCTGAATTTATGGCATCCAAGATCCGTGCTTGAAAAATAATGTTTCATGTAAGACATGAATAGGTATTAAAGAAGCCCTGATTTTCAATAGAAACATGGCGATATATCCTGCCCAAGACTGTTTGAGGACACACCTATTCAGGGGTCCCTTGAAAAGCTGCTTCTGCTGCATAAAGAAGACTGTCTCTAAGTGCAGTTTCCCACACTATCTCTCGTTGGGATAGGATAGAGCAGGAAGAGGAAGAAGCAATAAGCACTGCAAAGGATCAGTGGAGGAGGAAAGCTTTATACTTATCCTCACTTCAGGAAGCTTCATCACCTTTATACAGCAGTCAAGAGAACAGCACACTTGGGAAGGTAGCCACCATCTCAACCTGGTCTCTGCTTCTAGGGCAATGCAACTGCACACTTCTTGTCACTGGGCTGATGGCAAAGGCCCTACAAAACTCAGCTTCCAAAACCAGAAGACAGCATCCCACTAATGGAATTTCCCTCCTCAACAACCACACGTCCCATCCCTGGATCCTGAGTTAATAGACAGGCCTTGTTGTCTAGTTTGAGCTACTTCAGACCAAAGATGGGGAAAAGTGGTTCAAAAAGCTAAAGGCCCCTCATAGCAAATGGTCCACATGAATCCTTTCTTGAAACCAAGAGGGTTGCAGCTCAGGGGTCTGTGCTGATCCTAAATATAGCCACCTGGCTCAGAGAAAGGGAGACAGCTCATCTCTGTTGGTTTACTTTACCTTAGAGAGTCTCTGCAAGATGTACATGATCAATAAAATAAATGCAAAACTATTCCAAATTACTGAGTGAAATTTTAGAACAAGGCTAAGGGAGTGAGATGCCCAACTCTCATACATTTTCTGCAGGAGTTGAATATCTAATTACTGTAGATGCTCATGAAAATCCCAACCCTTTTTAAGTGTCCCTTTCAAAGCATTTATCTTTCTAGTTAAGGGAAGCGAGGCTGTCAAAAGCAAAAAGGTCTGACTCAACTCTTGGTTTTACACAGATATCTATGCACCACCTATATATTAAATCATAGTGCCTGCATTTTTTTCTAAATAGTTTGTTGGTATCTCTCATTGATTTGACAGTAAATATGCTAACAGAGAAATAATGCAAAATACATATTTTAAAAAGGACTTTAAAAATCTGAGGGCCAGGATTTCAAATGCTCACTCAGATTAAACAGTTTCTTACTCCAGAAATAATCCCATTAAAGTTAGTGTTATTATTTACATAGGGGGATGTGGATTTGTCATGGCATTGTTTTTTATCAAAAGTCACAGAGTAGATATGGTAAATTTAGCAAAAGTCACAGATTTAGAGGGAGATGGTGTGTGGCCTTACCCATGGCTTTACACACCATTTTTCCCTAAACCTGTGCCTTATCCTGCTTCGTGATTTTTTATTTAAAAAATGCCTTGACAAACAAAATCAATGATACCTCTTTAGACTCTGCCTCCACTGCAGCACCACTCAGGTTTGGCCTGGCTACCCGTCTGCCATGGAGGGGGTGGCCAGGCCAAAACTGAGTGGTACCGAAAACTCCATGCGCCAGGTTGCCACGTGTGGGGCAGGGAGGCAGGTCAGGACAGGAGTCACCACTGCTGGGTGGGCTCTCTTTCCAGCCTCTCCCCCAACTTTCTCTCCTCACTGGGCTGGGAGTCGGCTTGTGGTGCCAGGGTGCTGCTGTGAGAGCTCAGCACTCCCTCTCTCACGGGCAGGTGGAAAAGGGACATTTCACCACCATCACAAACCTGCAGCCTGATTCACAGAAGAAGGGAACATTAAGGATGTCAGAATTTGGCCGTAAATAAATTTAATTGTGTGCACATCAAAGGGGCATTCATGTTCCAAGCATGCAGAACAGGCCCACCACACCAATACCATGTATTTCTAACATGGCCTGCATAGTAATAGTGATGCGAATGAGCAAATTTCAATGTATAAGTCACTGTAATATGAAATTGTTCCACAGTGACAGGCTACCATCTAAGTCATTGGTTACACAGATCATTTGTACCTGGCTTATCTGAATCTGCATGAAATTAACACTATCTTCATCATATAAATTACACTCATCTAAAAATCCCACTGAAAAGATAGATGTTTGCACCTTAAATCCCTGTTAGCAGCTCATCACAGAGTGTCGGGTTATTTTGATAATTCTTTTATGGTTGCACTCACAGGTTCTTGCTGAGATGTTCTTCGAGGCATTACAGATAATACTGTTTAGCTGCAGTTGAAGGAATATCACCGGAAATTCAAGGCCAAATCCTGAGCAATTCTTATATAGCTAGACTACGTGGACTGTGTGTGAGGAAACCATGCAGATGACAGAGTGTTTGAAATCCTCCCCTGAATAAGTGGGGAAGGTATAGGGCATCTGTGCTTTCCTTCTATCGATGGTACTAGAGATTTAGGACTGCAGTAGTAACCCAGGCTCATTACACACTCACTCTATGTGAAGTTAGGCAGTAAATCCATGTAGCTGTTGATCCAGTGGTTGCGTCAATGCCCTCCGCTCAGTCCCATTACTCTTCTATCAGAGGCCAACTGTGGAGGTCTCTACAGCACATAGGGGGCATGGAGATCTCCTCTGTAATCTCTCCACACCTTACCTCTTCCCATTTAATGGAAGTTCACTGGTTTCACCATGCTCAGGATAGGAAGAATGCTCTAGTGCACAGGGATTCAAGAGACCTGGATTCAACTCCCAGCTCAGCCAAGGCTTCCTGGGTGACTGTAGGCATGTTTAATCTGTCCTAAGCCTTAGTTCTCCATCAATAAAATGAGAATAGTACTTCCCTCCTTTATGTGGGATTTTGCCATCATCAGGGCCGGCGACAGAAATTTGGGGGCCCCCTACTCTAATAGTTTGGGCCCCCCCCAGCCCAGCCGGGGCCCCCCAGCCCAGCCGACATCGGCTGGGGGCCCCCCAGCCCAGCCCAGTCGACATCGGCTGGGGGCCCCCCCAGCCTAGCCGCCCCCCCCAGCCCAGCCAACAGCGGCCCAGCTGCCCCCCCCCCAACCCAGCCGGCGCTCCCCCCCCCCAGCTGACAGCGGCTGGGGAGCCCAGCCGGCCCCCCGCAGCCCAGCCGGCACTCCCCCCCGGCTGACAGCGGCTGGGGGGCCCCCAGCCCAGCCGGCGCCACCCCCCCAGCTGACAGCAGCTGGGGGCTCCCCAGCCCAGCCGGCGCTCCCCCACCCCCAGCTGACAGCGGCTGGGGGCTCCCCAGCCCAGCCACCCCCCCTCCCCAGCCCAGCCGGCGCTCCCCCCACCAGCTGGCAGCAGCGAGACCCGAGAGCCGGGGAGCAGCGAGAGCCTCCCTTGCTGCTCCCTCCCCCCCTCCATCCCCCGGACTGAGCCGCTGCCGCTGGCCGGGCTCTGTGCTCCCCGGGGACAGGCGCTCGTCCGGGGGAGAGCCGCCCTGGATGACTACGGGTAGAGCTGTACCGGGGCCCCCCTAAAGTCGGGGGCCCGGTACAGCTCTACCAGTAGTACCCCCCTGTCGCCGGCCCTGGCCATCATCTATTTATGACTGTGAGGCCATAGATATTTGTATAAATAGATAGCTAGATCCCACATCCAAGGAAAAGAGAAATTACAAATGCATCCAAGAAATGTTACCTTCTCTCCTTCAAGAAAACCAGGAACATTGATGAGACCAGTCTCTTATTGAAACACCTGCACTGGTCACATGTTTTTCTGTTATCAGTCAATCAAAGGGTTCAGTATCTCAATTCCTGGGCTGGAGAAAGTGGGAGAATGACTGACTGACTCCCTTATCTTTCTTATTCAAGGCTAATGCCATGGGCATAGTACTTTAAGGAATGAGGAAGCACATGCTGTGGTCTTTCAGCTCTGCATCTAACTTGCAAGATAAAAAAAAATCAGTTTCTAGCAATGTAAGGAACTTCAAGGGAACATGGAAATTCTGTGGTACCTTAGAGCTTTTTTTGATCTAGCTAACTTTGCATTATGCAGGAAACTATTGCAGCAGCCTATTTAGTGCAAATAAGTAGACCCGCTAGCTTAAAAGAGTCTTATCTATGGAATAATTACTTTTTTCAGACTTCAAAGCAGTGATAAACAGGCATAAATAAGCTAAGGCAATAGAAAACAGTTCTAAAATAAATTTGTCACATTTTCATTGCTGTAATGGAAATAAATAAATAAATAAGCAGTCCAACCTACAACAAACCAAAGCAAAATCAGACAAATATGTATCAACTAGCAAAAATACCCGGCGTTGCTCGGCTCCATTGGAGGGGGGGGAGGGGGGAGAGAGCTGAGTGAGTGCGGGGTCCGTTGGAGGGGGGAGAGAACTGAGTGAGTGGGGGGCTGTTGGAGGGGGGAGGGGGGAGAGAGCTGAGTGAGTGGGGGGGGCTGTTGGAGTGGTGGGAGGGGGGTGAGATTTTAAAATTTTTTGATTCTTACCTGAGGGGGGATAGAACTGAGTGAGTGGGGGTCCGTCGGAGGGGGGAGAGAGCTGATCCAGTGGGGGGGCCGTTGGAGGGGGGGAGGGGGGAAAGAGCTGAGCGAGTGCGGGGGCCGTTGGAGAGGGGAAGGGGGAGAGAGCTGAGCGAGTGTGGGGGCTGTTGGAGGGGGGAGGGGGGTGAGATTAAAAAAAATTTCAATTCTTACCTTAGGGGGGAGAGAGCTGAGCGAGTGCGGGGTCCGTTGGAGGGGGGGAGGGGGGGAGAGAGCTGAGCGAGTATGGGGTCCGTTGGAGGGGGGTATTATTACATCATAACTATGTCACAGAGAACAGCAGGTGTTAACCTGCTGCCCAGCTGGTGTGAATGGGCTTTAAAGAATTTCACCCCAGGGGGCGTCAGAGGTGAGATTTGAAAAAATTTCGATTCTTACCCTGATTAGGACCCTAAAGCCTATAACTGTACCAAATTTCAAGTCTATAGCTCAAACGGTGTGGAAAGAGTAAGTGCAAGCACGCATACACCATTTGACTTTTATATATAGAGATATAGATATCGTGAGTTCCATTTCCCCACTGAGGTTGTCTGATAGTTCAGTTTTATTTGGCCTGTATCTCTGAAGTGATTAATTAAAAATCCAAACTGCACCAAATAACCTCGTGTCAAGCCCATACTTAAGTCCTATTACAGTAAAACCTGAAAGATATGAACACCAGAGTTATGGACTGACCAGTCTACCAGATACCATGTGGAATTGGAAGTAACCAATCAGGCAGCAGTGTGTACAAAAAACAACCACCACCAGCAAATACTGTCCTGTGCCTGTATTGCATCTTAAAAGTAGGCATAAATGGGCTGCCTGTCTTCACCCCCACCTCCAACTTGCCACACGGGGGGGGGAGAGGGGGAGTCACTTACAGGTAGGAGATGAAGAAGTTGAGTTAGGGTATGTCTTCACTACCCGCCAGATCAGCGGGTAGTGATCGATCTATTGGTGATCGATTTATCGCATCTTGTTAAGACGTGATAAATCGATTGCCAAAGGCACTCCTGTGAACTCTGGAACTCCAGCTTGCCAAGAGGCGCAAACTGGAGTCAACGGGGGAGCCCGCTGCTGACTGCTGCCGCCGTGAGGACGGCATGCAAGTCGGCCTAAGATGCGCCAACTTCAGCTATGTTATTCACATAGCTGAAGTTGCGTATCTTAGGTCGATCCCTTCCCCTAGTGTAGACCAAGCCTTAGTTTTATAAGCACAGCTGTGCGCCCCCAAGCAGGGAGAGCAGGAACAGGTCTGGGGTCTGTGCTGATTTCCTGCACTGCACTCTGAGTTCTGGAGAAGCAGCTTAGTTTTACAGGGTCACAGCCCCAGGGTGCCTCACTCATCACCATTGCAGCCAGGGGTCTAAAACAGCTGCCTATCACCACCCCCACTCACTGGGCAGCCACTTACAGGTAGGAGGTGAAGATGCTGAAGTCCTCGCTCCGAACATCCTACACATAATGTCTTGTTCAGAGTTACAAGCATTCCCAAGGTTTCTGTAACTCTGAGGTTCTACTGTAGTGCCAATGGGACATGTGTAAGTGCTTTGCTACATAGGAATGGTCTTGTGAATCGGGGCCATATTTGAAAGGGAACAACTGTTACCAAGCCTCATGGTTTATCCCAGTTATTCATCTGCAGGTAGCCATTGGCAACACACTTTTGTAGGGAAATGAGGTTTGAGTAAATAGTAAATTCAGTGAAAGGTTTACTTGGCTTTGTTAATGAGGAGAAAACACTGGCAGACATCAGCTCTTGTGTCACTGCTAGATTTCTAATAGGACACCCTGAAGCATAGCCAGGCCGGACCTTTAAAACAGAGGTGCTCAACTGGAAAAATTGCAGAAAAAGAAGTGGAAAGCATTGGCAATTGTGTCTATAGGCACATACAAAAAGTTCAGTCTCCAAGAAGGGCAAGAGACTGGCAGTATTAACATCCTTCAATCTCAACTGTTGGCACACATAAGAATAAACTTTTTTGCTTTGAAAAAGTCACTTTGACTGTTACACAAAAATAAAAGGCATTTGGATTTATTTATTACAAATGCTAGTCTATTTTCTTTTATTTGGAGAGGGAAAAGAGCTATGAGCAGCTTTATGTTGCTCAACTTTTGTTCACTTTGGGCCTGGTCAAAGACCGCTGAAGTCAGTGGAAGGACTTCTGTTTAGAGCTGGCTGATACTTGGAATTTCTGGTTTGTGGAAAATTTCAACATTTTGCCGGGGGCAGCCATACCAGTGCCATCTGCCCAGAAGTGGTACAGTCTATGCTCCTGTCCCTGAGCTGTAGTAGCACTGCTGCGGTGCCTGTGCCTGTAGGATCTGTAGGCTTACCAGTGGCATCTACTGCAGAGGGCTCATGCAGTCTCTGGGTACCGTGCTTAGACACATTTGTACCATCGGTTCTGAAGAGACCAAACGTGGCTGGTATCTCCTCCAGATGGTTTGGGGCTCACTGTGAGGGCTCAAAGCTCTTTTCTTAGAGGGATGACATGGGGAATCCCAAGATTTCTTCCTCACTGTCCTAGGAAGTGGAAAGCCAAAGGAAATGACTCACGTCACCTTGAAAACTTTGTGTCCTAATGGGTTTGTGCACATGTTGTTTAATTAGCTGGTGGCAACAGCTGATTTCCTCTGTTTTTCTTTCTCAGCTCTTCCCCAGATGAGGGGGTGAAAGGGCTTAAGGGTACTCCACAGGAAGAAATTCCCAAGTGTTCCTTCCTGAGTTCTCAAAGGGGTTTTGCACTTGGGAGGTGGCAACATCTACCCATCCAAGGTCAAAGAGAAGCTGTAACCTTGGGAGTTTAATACAAGCCTGGAGTGGCCACAATTAATTTTTAGAATCCTTGCGGGCCCCTACCTTCTGCAGTCAAAGTGCCAGAGTGGGGAATCAGCCTTGACAGCTGACATAGGCAAGTCCCAGGCTTTATGTTGCTGTGTAAATACACCCGCTGCTCCCTTCACTGAAGACCTTTGGCAGGGTGAGGATGCAGAGATGAGCACAAGAGCTATGCACCACTCAAGTCCTCAGAACAGGGCTTACGTGAGACTTAGATGGTGCCTGAGACTTTTCCTGACCCTCTGAAGTGAGCTGAGTTTCATTCTCAGTGCAGATGCTCAGTATATTTGAAAGAAAAAAACAACAGACCACTGTGTTTCTGTACCAGTCCTTGGCCTATTTCTGCTTATTCCACTGTGTTTCGCTTAGGCTAGGTCTGTGCTATGAGCTAGGGGTGTGATTCCCCTGCTTGTGTACACCTACTTATGCTAGCATCGAGTGTACCTACCAGGGACTACACTGCCATTTGTACTTGCACTAGCTCGATGAGAGCTAGCACGAGTATGTATACACAAGCAGGGAATCACACACCTAGTTCATAGGGCAAACCTCTCCTAAAACTCCTTTCATTGCCTTGCTGCTTATTAGATGAAAAGGCTGAAGTGCTGCTGTCACCCTTTGATGATAGCTGCCTCATTGTTAGCTGCCCCTTTCTCTCCCCATTTGGCTGATTTTCATATTTTTCTCCTCCCCCCTTTTGTCTTCTGGCCCTCTTCCTCCCGCACCAGTGTAGCCTCCCTGTGCATTCCCATGGTTCCCTCTCTCTCTCTCTCTCTCTCTCTCTCACACACACACACAACCCTCCTTTCAGACTGTCATCCCCATTTGGCCTTTCCCCTTCCCCAAGCTTTCAAGCTGCACCTTTCCCAGGCTGCTCGATCTACCCTTCTCACCTCCTGACTGTCGGTATAGACTGCATCGTCATCCCTATGCCTTCTTCTCCAGCTGACTTGACCCCACCTTAACTTGTCAGCAAGTTAAAGAAATATGTGCTGGATGAATGAACTATAAGGTGGATAAGGGTCTACGGGTAGTGGTCAATGGCTCCATGTCTATTTGGCAGTTGGTATCAAGTGGAGTGCCCCAAGGGTCAGTCCTGGGGCTGGTTTTGTTCAATACCTTCATTAATGATCTGGAGGATGGCATGGACTGCACCCCCAGCAATTTTGCAGATGACACTAACCTGGGAGGAGTGGTAGGTATGCTGGAGGGATAGGAGACAGAGGGATCTAGACAAATTAGAGGATTGGGCCAAAAGAAATCTGATCAGGTCCAACAACGACAAGTGAAGAATCCCATGCACTGCTACAGACTAGGGACCGAATGGCTAGGCAGAAGTTCTGCAGAAAGGGACCTTGGGGTTACAGTGGACGAGAACCTGGATATGAGTCAACAGTGTGCCCTTGTTGCCTGCAGATCGAGGGATGTGATCACTTAGCTCTATTCAGCATTGGTGAGGCCTCATCTGAGATACTGTATCCAGTTTTGGGCCCCACACTTCAAGAAGGATTTGGAAAAAAAGGGAAAAAGCCCAGCAGAGGGCAACAAAAATGATTAGGGGGCTGGAGCACATGAGTTACGAGAAGAGGCTGAGGGAACTGGGATTGTTTAGTCTGCAGAAGGGAAGACTGAGGAGAGATGGGATAGCTGCTTTCAGCTACCTGAAAGGGGTTCCAAAGAGGATGGATCTAAACTGTTCTCAGTGGTACCTGATGACAGAACAAGAAGTAATGGTCTCAAATTGCAGTGGGGGAGGTTTAGGTTGGATATTAAGAAAACATTTTTCACTAGGAGGGTGGTGAAGGACTGGAATGGGTTACCTAGAGAGATAGTGGAATCTTCTTCCTTAGAGGTTTTTAAAGCCAGACTTGACAAAGCCCTGGCTGGGATGATTTAGTTGGAGATTGGTCCTGCTTTGAGCAGGGGGTTGGACTAGATGACCTCTTGATGTCTCTTCCAACCCTGATATTCTAGGACTTCTCCCAGCCATCTAAAACAATATTAGTCACTGTTCCATACTTTGATAAACAAACTAGCAGATTATGTAAACTGTGAGCTGTGGTTTTACAGTAACATGACCTCAAACTAGAACACTCAGATACACTGTGTCTGTTTAAAAGTTTGTATATAAACATGCAGAGGAGCGTCATTAGAGCTTAGTGTAACAAAACTTGGTGTTTCCATATGTCAGAAGTTACTATTTTGGAACATGCCACTGGGGTTAAGAAGAGGGAATTAGAAGTTTGAGACAATGTTTATTTAAATTTCTGATGAATTATACAAAGTCTGTATGTTTATCAGAATACTGTCATTTCAGCAGGACAAAATGATGGGAAAAACACATTTGGTGAAGAATCTGTCGTCAAGAAGAATGCAATTAATCTTTAGTAAGACATTCTGTCTAGTTTTTACCACAGTGAGATGTACACAAGATAGTCCTTTCCAGAATACCAAGAGAAGGACAGTGCTGTGAATCTGAGATAACTTTTCCTTATCTGAAGGCTTCTACAGTAACTGAAAATTTGTTCACACTGTGCAATGCAGCTGAATGCAGAAGAATACTTTAGTCTGAAGATAAATGATAGAGAAAGTGTGGTGGGTGTTTTCAGTAGATTCTTACAACTAAGGCTACATTTCTATATTAATATACATTACATAAATAAGCAACAATAGCTCTTCTGTCTTCTAGGCCAAATGGATTCTTCACCATTGTTATCATGAGCTTAAAAACTTATCTGTTTCCTAAAACAGTCTGGTCAGTCAGCATCTGCTTATTCTGCCAGGTTTCTGGGTGAACTCGGAACTCCTGATTCCTGGGTCAGTAGAGATCAACAAAAAAGGTGTCATGTTGCTGATGTTTCAGGGGCATTCCACATTTCTCAAAGAAGGGGCCTGATCCTGACAGATGCTAAGTTTCTGCAAGTCGAACTGATTAAGTTCAGAATTACAAAGGTTTATTCACTTCTCAGATACAGCTGCAAAGTTACCCAAACCATTAGAAAAAAATGCAAAATGCACCCCCCAGAAATGGGGTCCTTCGCTGCTTTCATGGGTACAGCAGGTGGAAAGCAGGTGGCTTTGATTTCCTGCTTGAATTACAAAACCACATTCAAAGTAGTTAGATTTTCTGCCCAACAGGGCGGATGTATCTAGTGGGGTCCTGCAGAGGTCTGTCTTGGGTTCAGTACTATTCATTTTCATTAATGACATGAATAATGGAGTGGAGAGTATGCTTATAAATTAGCAATGACACCAAGCTGGGAGGGGTTGCAAGCACTTTGGCGGACGCGATTAGAAACCCTGATGCATTGTAGAATTGATCTGAAATCAACAAAATGGAATTCAGTAAAGACAAGTGCAAAGTACGGCACTTTGGATGGAACAATCAAATGCATAACTACAAAATGGGGAATAACTAGGTGATCATACTGCTGGAAATGAGCTGGGGGGTTATAGTGGATCACAAATTGAACATGAGCCAACAGTGTGATCTTGTTGCCAAAAAGGCTAATATCATTCTGAGGTGTATTAACAGGAGTGTTGTATGTAAGACACGGGAGGTAATTATGTTCAGTTTTAGGAACCACACTTTAAGACAGATGTGGACAAACTAGAGGAGAGCAACAAAAATGATAAAAGGTTTAGAAATCCTGACCTATGAGGAAAGGTTTAAAAAACTGGGTATGTTTAGCCTTGAAAAAAGAAGACTGAGGCAGGGACCTGCTAACAGTTTTCAAATATGTGAAGGGCTCTTACAAAGAGGGTGTTCTCCATGTCCACTGAAGGTAGGACAAGAAATAATGGGCTTAATCTGCAGCTAGGGAGATTTGGGTTTGATATTAGTTAGAAAGATTTTCCTATATGGGTAGGTATATGTGCTCCTTCCTCAGTGTAGAGGGCTGAGCTAGATGACCTCTCAAGGTTCCTCCCAACTCGGCATTTCTATGATTCTATGAGGCAAAGAGGGAATGACCTTCTGAAAAGGAAGCTTGCTCAAGTACCAGATGATTCATCTTGCAACAACATAAAGGGCTGGGTCCAAAGCCAAGGGATGTCCACAGGAATGGCACAGTCACGGATTTTTGTGAAAATTATTTTCTGAAAATACATCTGGTTCAAAAAACTTTCAACAATCCACAAGCAGGTTTCTGTGATCTTCCAGGGTCCATGGCTTTCCGTCAGCTTCACATGTGAACCGTGTAGGAGACATGGCTCCAGGGTAGCACCACTACGCAAACTGCCCTACGTCGGAGCACAGTGAGATTCTTCTTCAAGCAGTGTCCCTATGGGTACTCCATTGTAAGTGTACATGCGTCCCTGTGCTTTTGATCAGAGATCTTTGGTAGCAGTGTCCGTTTGGCCCACACATGTGCTCTCTGCTCCTCCTGTTCTGCTTTTAGACTAATTAGTGCAGGGCTGATAAGCCACTCTCAGTTTCTTCTTAATTGCCCCTGGCTAGAGACAGAGTGCTTCCCAGTCCCTTCATGGATACTTTACTTCTTTAGAAATGTGTGAGCTGTTTTTAGTACTTTTGTTCTTTTCTTAGTCTCAGAGATTCCTTTGTTTTTCTTGCCCTATTTTTTAAAAAAGGTCTTTAACCCTTTCCCCCACTATTCTGGGGATTGTCCCCAGTAAGGGGCATGCCTGGTTCTCCCAGGTTTAAGAGGTGCCTCTCCTGCAAGGAGGCCATTCCACTAATGGACAGGCATTCCCACTGTCTGTTACCTCAGTGGGGGCCACATTTCACAGAAGTTCC
This sequence comes from Sternotherus odoratus, assembly GCA_032164245.1. Lineage (NCBI taxonomy): Eukaryota > Metazoa > Chordata > Testudines > Kinosternidae > Sternotherus > Sternotherus odoratus. The sequence goes on along the minus strand of JAVMKO010000009.1, from coordinate 35,972,953 downwards.
CTTCTGTCAGAGCAGAAGGCCAGACCCTGAAAAAAAACAGGAACTTAAACTGAATCTGCTCCTCATGGAGGGAGCTCTTCAGCCTGCGACTGAGCCACACCCAAGAAAGAAAGAAAATACATCTGGAAACTCAGCCTATTGCTAGATTTAAAAAAAACCCCAAACCACTTACAAAGATTAATCACCAAGAATAACTTTCTTGAGATCTAACTTAAAGGTTACAAGCCAAACAAAAGCACCTGGTGTTAGCACAGAGGAATCCACAAGCCATAAAGAAATAAAATAAATAAACCTAATTGCATCTTCCTAGATATTTCCTGATCTACTTAAATATCTGGGGTTTTAAATGAGTAGTTTGTAGGTAGGATCTGATGATTTTTCATACCTGGCCCAAAAGCTTTTACAGCATCGCTGCTCTGTCCCTCCTCTCTGGGAGAACAACACAGACAAAGGGGAGTCTTGTTTCAATTTTTAAAAGTTCTAGCCTTCCCATTGGCTCTTTTGGCCAGGTACCCATTCACTTCCTTTTACCTATGGCTTCAGTGAGACATTCTAACCCTTTACAGGTAAAGTAAGTAGAGAACAGCTACTAAGGGGGATTTTACAGCTAAATGGCTGGCTGGGTGTCCATAAAAGGGAGCTCCCCCTCCCCCCATGTATCACACCAGCCAACTTGGGCTGCGGGGCTGTTTCTCTGCTGTGTAGAATTCTAAGCTTGGGCTGGAGCTTGAGTTCTAGGACCCTGCAAGGTGGGAAGGTACCAGGGCTCCAGCCCAAGCCCAGATGGCTACATAGCAATGAAACAGCCCCTCAGCCTGAGCCCCACAAGCCTGCCTTGGCTGGCAAGGGCCAGCTGTGGGGTTTTCTTTGCTGCACCCTAGGTGCTTACAGATGCAGACAGGCGCATAGTAGTGGGATTGCATAAATGCTTTAGATGCCTGAGTGTATTTGAAAATCCCACTAGTCATCTAAACACCTTTAAAAATGTGGCCACAAATCCCGATTTAGGTGTCCTACTTTAGGCATCCAAGTTTGAAAACATCAGCCTAAAAGTCCCTGAAATATTAACTATAAAAGGGTTGGTTTAGCTTAAAAATTTCACACAATCACTGACCTCCCCCCCCCCCCACATTGTGGGGAAAAATGTGTGGTGTGTTGCAAAGGATAACCTAGGAATAGTTGTAGGATCTACACCACTATTAATCCATGCACCAATAAAGAATATCATTCTTTCAACTTAAAACAGAAGGAAATTAGAAAAAAATTAGCTATTAAGTAGATTCCTAACAAGTGTACTAATGTACTTGGGTGGTTTTAGTTCCTCACCTAACTCCAGTAACTGTTGATTATATGGTCTTCTATGTTTTCCCCAAAGGTCCTCATGCAAAACTTATTTAAATCACACATTTAAAAAATGATCGACTTGTGCACATTTCCACATTGATCAAATATGACTTTACGGTGAAAACGAAATGAAAATCTATTAGCTGCAATTCAGAACTGTGACTACAGAATAATGGTTCCATTATGAGTGGGCTGATGCACATTCTAACTATGTATTCTATTGCAGAAGCATCTAGATAAAAAACAAAAACAGTTCAGCAGCAACACAGCCTCTTTTCTACTGTCTTTCTTTTGCAACAGCACACACAAGATTACCTTCCAGGAGGAAGGATGGTCCAATGTGGTTACTGTGCTACCCTGGGATTCAGGCATCCTGGGGTCCATTCCCTGGTCCACAGTTTAGCAAACCATTTAGTCTCTTTGTGCTGGGTAACCAGACAGCAAGTGTGAAAAATAAGGAGCGGGGGGGTGGGTGGGTAATAGGCTTCTATATAAGGAAAAGCCTAAAATATTGGGACAGTCCCTATAAAATTGGGACCATCTGGTGACCGTATTTTGTGCCTTGGTTTCCCCATCTGTGCGATGGAACCATCAGTACTGCCCTACGTCAGAGGGGTGATGTGAGGATAAAAACACTGAAAGATTATGAGGCAAAGAGATACTACATGACTGGTTGGGGTGTAAGTACCCTAGGTTGCCATTATAATTAAGGCTGCAACATGACATCTGTTTACAAGTCAACTTTTCTAAGACCTCTAAAATCAACATGCTTAGTGGGATTTCTTTGAATATGGAGTCATTTGAGCCGAGCCTTCCGGAGATATAAGCCCATGAAAAAACAGCTATTTTAAAAAAGTTTCTATGTGAGTTTTTTTTTGCACAGAGCTAGAGATCAAACTATTGATGTTTTGTGGGTCCAAATGGTCTCAATCTGTAGAGTTTTTCCAAGATTGCGCATGTCTCCCACTAAATATTTGGGGACCCAAACTGAGAACAGTATTAAAGAAAGTATATATTATAACACTGCACATGTGCCAATACAGAAAAATAGCTAGAGGGTTTTCCTTCCTGCCATTTTACATGCTTTAAAGAATGATTGAGATAAGTGCTCTGAAGTGTCCCTAGCCTCTGTCTGTCAGATGCTGGGAATGGGTGACAGGGGATGAATCACTTAATCACCTATTTTGTTCATTCCCTCTGGGGCACCTGGCATTGGCCACTGTTGGAAGACAGGATACTGGGCTAGATGGACCTTTGGTCTGACCCAGTATGGCTGTTCTTATACTCTGAAATCCAAACCATTAATTGGATTGTTGTGAAATCTGATATGCCTCCTGGGGAGTGCAGGGTTGCACTCCAGATCCAACTTGAAGTCATTAGACCAATAAGTTCCCAAGCTACAGCCCATACAAAACCAGGTTCCTTCTGCTGCTTTGTACTGTTACACCGAGAGTTACTAATGACTGGATGAATCACCGACCTTCTTGAGATTGACGGCTGTGAGTTTACCCTTCAATTATCATAACAAGGATAAGAGCATCACAATCCTCCACCTAAAACAGAAGGATTTTGGTCTGAGAAGCTGAAGGTTGCTACAATTTGTGAGTGATGGGTGGAATTTTTTTTTTTGGGGGGGGAATTAGACATGACTGTTTCATAGAAGAGGATGAGTATTATGGGTGGAGGAAGGGGGTGAAAAGGGAAAAGGGGTAGAAGCTGCAGTGAGAGGAGGAGGGTTTGGGGGAGGGGGTTAAATAGAGATGATAGTAGGGGAGGCAAGAGAGAGGCTGGGGGCTCAGGTGAAAGAGGCATTGCACCCCCTAGCTCTGCCAGTGCACCCCAAGCACCCTGCAGCCTCAGCTCTGCTCAGGGCCGGCGACAGAAATTTTGGGGCCCCGTACGGCAGACCGTATGGGACCCCCCCCGGTCTCCTGCCGCCCGCGGGGGCCCCCCCCCGCCAGTCTCCCGCCGCCCGTGGGGGCCCCCCCGCCAGTCTCCCGCCGCCCGCGGCCCCCCCCACCAGTCTCCCGTGCCCCCCCCCCCGCCGATCTGCCGCCGCCTGCGCCCCCCCGGCCGATCTCCTGCTGCCCGAGGCCTCCCCCCCGCCGGTCTCCTGCCTCCCGTGGCCCCCCCAGCCGATCTCCCGCGGCCCCCCCCGGCCGGTCTCCTACCTCCCGCGGCCCCTCCTCCGGCCGATCTCCCGCGGCCCCCCCCCGGCCGGTCTACTGCCTCCCGCGGCCCCCCCTCCCCCGCCGATCTCCCGCTGCCCGAGGCCCCCCCCGCCGGTCTCCTGCCTCCCGTGGCCCCCCCCGGCCAATCTCCCGCGGCCCCCCCCCCCCCCGGCCGGTCTCCTACCTCCCGCGGCCCCTCCTCCGGCCGATCTCCCGCGGCCCCCCCCGGCCAGTCTCCTGCCTCCCACGGGCCCCCCATCCCCCGCTGATCTCCCGCTGCCCGAGGCCCCCCCCCGCCGGTCTCCTCCCTCCCATGGCCCCTCCCCCGGCCGATCTCCCGCGGCCCCCCCCCCCCCGGCTGATCTCCCGCCGCCCGAGCCCCCCCTGCCAGTCTCCTGCCTCCCGCAGCCCCCCCCGGCCGATCTCCTGCGGGCCCCCCCCCCCGGTCTCCTGCCTCCTGCAGGCCCCCCCTCCCCCGCCGATCTCCCGCCGCCCGAGGCCCCCCCCCCCCCCGCCGGTCTCCTGCCTCCCATGGGATCCCCCCCACCGATCTCCCGCTGCCCGAGGCCCCCCCCCCGCCGGTCTCCTACCTCCTGCGGGCCCCAACCCCTGCATGTGCTGCGGCCGCGTGGCCGGCTGGGAGAAGCAAAGGGGGGTGGGGGAAGGCTGCTGGGTGCTGGGGGAGGGGGCAGGTGAGCGTGGCAGCGGCTGCCCAGAGCCGCGCCTTGCTCACAGCCCCGGGGACAATGGGTACAGCTGAGTACCGGCCCTGGACTTCAGGGGGCCCCCCTGAAGTCCGGGGCCCGGTACAGCTGTACCCGTTGTACCCCCCTGTCGCCGTCCCTGGCTCTGCTGGAGCATCCCAACTCCCATACACTCCCCAACCCCCCAGCATCCCCAGCTCTCAAAGTGTTCCCCAATCCTGAACCCAACCCCCTGAACTAAAACCTTCCTCCACTCCTACAGTTCTGCCAGTGCACCCCAACCCTATACTCAATCCTGAACACGGAGCTCTGCCAGAGTACCCCAACCCCTTGTAATCCAACCACCTTGCAGCCTCAGCTGTCAGAGTATCCCACCTCCCATGCACTCCACAGCTCTGCCAGTGCTCCCCATGTTTCCTATACCCAAACCTATACACTGAGCTCTGCCAGAGCACTCCCAGCACTGCAAATGTACCCCAACCTTGTACCCCAACCCTCATGCATTCCACAGTTCTGCAAGCACACCCCAACCCTGTACATCCCCCAGCTCTGCCAAGGTACTTCAACCATCCTGCACCCCAGCAATATTACAGTATAGCATAGTTGTCTTTCGCTCTAGGCACTGAATGGAAAGTCAGGTTACAGGAGGGGAGAAGTAACGGCAATAGAAAGTTACTTTACCTTTAATAGTGTAAGATGGAATCCTGTGGGTGAGAGTGAATGGGTTGCAAAAACCGGTGAAGAACTTGTATATTTCAGCAACTGTGGGGTTGGCAGTGTAAAGGTTTGTGTGGTCAGAGCATATTGGGGTACTGGTAAAAGAGGGCAGAATTAAGGTTGCCCATGCAACCTAACTATGCACTTTGGAGTTTTCGGAAAGTTTGAGTTTTATTCAAATCAATGTTCTGCAAGGGGATGACTGTGTTAATGCAGGTTTTTTTTTGCCATTTGATAGATTATAGTAACTTCCACTGGAAAGTAACAACCAACCTTTTAGCGACCTAGCAGAATCAATTCATGTGAAGAAGCCTTTGTTGTCTACTAAATTCTCATTAATCCTAATGTCAGATTGTGAAATGAGGAAAGAAAAAAACAGCCACTTGGAAATTTAGGCCAGATTCTGAGTTGCTGTAAATTGCCATAGCCCCACTGATTTCTAAAAAAGTATGCCAATTTACACCAGCTGAGAATCTGGCCCTTACTTGGGGATTTCCTTGGAGCCAGGTGCAACATTAGCCATGGAATATGACTGCTTTGAACCTCTTTGCTCTGTATTTTAGGCTGACTCAGTTATCTGTTTGTTTTCCTGCTGGTTACTGTCTTTCATAACATCTGTTGCCAGGCTTTATACAACTCATATTGAGCATAATGTCAAGGTGACATACCATATGCCCCTGTGTGTATAGACAGTTCAGATGCAGGGGCAAACTTGTTAGTTTATATTCTCCCTGTGAATAATAAAATATCCCCAAAGCCAGCCTTCAACATTGAAAAACAAATCTTATTCATCAATCTCACTACACATAATACTAAAGAAAAATACTGACACATTTCCTCTTCATAATTAATTCCACACACTAAATATCAATAATGCAACATTAAGGTTGAGAAATCAAATCCTCAAAAATCAGGTAAGTCAGAGTCAAGGTGAAAAACTCAACATTAAACTCTTCCTCTTTGTGCTTTTGCTGTAAATTGTTCTCTCTCTTCATATGTTATACATTCTTTGTCAATTAATTCAGTATGAGCTAGAGTTTCTCATCTAATCGTATGTACAGTACAGATGGCGCATGGTATGCATTATTGAGACTTTGCTTGATTTTTAACCCTTAATAAGATCAATAAAACAAAGCAATTGTGAAGTAAATAAGTTTATTAAGGCCATATTTTATTTAAAGCACAAACACAAGAGTCAGGATTAAGTTTGTGGTTGGAGCTTTTCTGACTCATGCCGTGTCACATAAACAATATGTTTTGTGTGGAATTTCTGTGGTGTTTTTCAAAACAACTATTTAAAGAACAAGGGATAAAGAACAAGCCCGAATGTCTACACTGCAATCAAACAGCCCCTTAGCCCAAGCCCTGCAAGCCTGAGTCTGCTGGCATAGGCCAACTGCAGGTTTTTAATTGCAGAGTAGACATATCCTGAGTTACATCTCAAGCAGAGTCTAAAAGCTCAAGGGCTACTGTTTGCATTTTGTTTCTCTTTCTTTTTAAAATCTGCTTCATAGCAGAAAGTACTTCTGCTGATCATTCCTGTCCATGCCTCTTAGCTTATATACACTGAAAAAAGGACAGAGAGGAGAAAAAGGAAATGAACAGAGATAAAAAGAAAAGAAAGAGGGAGACTAAGGAGGCAGAGAAGAACAAAAACTAAATAAAAGAAAACAAGATGAACAAAACAGATACAGCATGGGATTTTCAAAAGCACCGAGCACTGTGTTGTTGCTACATAGGTTGCCAACTTTCTTACTGGAGAAAACTGAACACCCTTGCTCCACCCCTTCTCCTGGACCCTCACTCACTTGCTCATTTTTCACCAGGCTGGGGCAGGGAGGGTGGGGTGGGGTGGGGTGGGGGGGTTGAGGGCTCTGGGCTGGGAGTGGGGGTTGGAGTGCAGGAGGGGGCTCAGGAAAGGGGCTTCAGGTTGTGAGGTGGGCTGGGGGCAGTGCTTACCTGAGGCGGCTCCTGGAAGTGATGACATGTCCTCTGGTGCCCAGGGGAACCAAGCAGCTGGTGCTCGAGGCAGGGGCAGTGCGCAGAGCCTCCCTGGCCACTCCTGCGCCTAGAGGCAGCAGGAACATGTCGCAGGCAGGGAGCCTGCCTTACCCCTGCTGCACCACCAACCGGACTTTTAATAGTCCAGTCAGCGGTGTTGACAGGAGCAGCCAGGGTCCCTTTTCAACTGGGTGTTCTGGTCAAAAACTGGACACCTGGCAACCCTAGTACTAAGGTTGCCAACTTTCTAATTTCACAAAACCAAACTCTTGCCCCTCCCTTGCCTCTTTTCTGAGGCCCCACCCCTGCTCACTCCATTTCCCCTTCCTCTGTCACTCACTCTCCCCAGACCCTACCAGGTTGGGGCAGGGGATTGGAGTTGGGGGGGGGGGGACGGACACTCTGGGCTAGGGCTGGAGCCAAGGGGTTCAGAGTGTGGGAGGGGGCTCTGAGCTGAGGCAGAGGGTTGAGGTGGGGGTGGGGGTATGTACTCTGGGCCGGGGGTGTGGGTTTTAGGGTGGGGTCAGAAAAGAGGGACTCGGTGTGGGAGGGGTCTCCAGTCTGAGGCAGGGTGTTGGGGTTCAGGTGGAGGTGTAGGGTGTAGGATTCAGGAGGGGTTTATGTATGGGACGGGGCTCAGAGCTGGGGCAGGGGGTTGGAGCACAAGAGAGGGTGCAGGCTCCGGGTGCCACTTACCTCAGGGGGGGCCTCCCCAGAAGCGGCAACATGTCCCTTGGCTTCTTTGGGTAGGAGTGGCCTGGCAGCTCTGCATGGTGCGTTCTCACCACCTCCACTCCCATTGGCCACAGTTCCCAGTCAATGGGAGCTGCGGCGCTGGTGCTTGGAGCGGGGGCAGCACATGGAGCCCTTCCCCCACCCTCCCCCCCCCCGCCATCCCTCCACCTAGAAGCCAAGGGACATGTTGCCACTTCCGGGGAGTCATACGGAGCTGAGTAGGAAGCCTGCCCGCCCTGCGTCAACTTTTAACGGCCTGGTCAGCAGTGCTGACTGGAGCCACCAGGATCCCTTTTTGACCGGGTGTTCTGGTTGAAAACTCGACACCTGGAAACCCTACCTAGTGCTGCACCTTGGCACCCCTATTTCTAACACCTATGCAGAAAGCATAACAGTGCTTACTTGCAAATTTAACAAGTAGGCAAGGGAGGCTGGCACCATGGGTCAACTGGAGGTGGAAGTTGGCACTTCAGTAGTGAATGAGAGATGACAGGTGGAGTGGGGAGGATAAACTGACAAAGTGAAGAGAAGTAACTTATGTTTGATAAGAGAAGGGACAAACAGTGGAGGGATGGAAAGAGATAGGTGATGATCAAAGTGACGGGCTAGGAGAAAGATGTTTGCAGCAGCATTCTGAGTAATCATGAGCAGGGCAAGTTTGTGTTTGTCAAGGCCCGAGAGAAGGATATTATAATAATCAAGAGGCAAGATGAAGACAGCCTGGATGAGAGTTTTAGCTATATTGATGGATAGGAAAGGCCATATTGTCGGGGTAATATACAGAAAATCTGCAAGATTTAGACCTAGCCTGGATGTGAGGACCTTGGGAGAAGTCAGAGTTGAAGGTGACACCCACATTACGGGCCTGAGTGACTGGCAGTATGGTGGTGTTGTCCACAGTGATCTGGAAGGGTGGCATAGGGGAAGTCTTGGGGGGAAGATTAAGAGCTCTGTTTTAGCTATGTTGAGTCTGAGCTGGTGAGGTGACACCCATGTGGAGATGTCAGAGAGACAGGCCAGAAATTTAGTTTGGACAGAAGGAGACAGATCTGGAGTGCAGAGATAGATCTGTGAGTCAGTACAGGGATTGTAGCTGAATTTGTGCTAGTGGATGAGATGATGCACAGAGTAAAAGTCCCATTGACTTTAGTAGGGGCAGAGTCACACTAATGCTATGTACTTTTGAAAATCCCACCCATACTGTTTTGACCACGAGTGCAGAATACTGTAGACATTTTTTTTTTCTTTTAAAACAAGGAGTGCCCTCTGAGGAAACCTGGGACACCTGCAACATAATTAGTGAAACTTTATCTCCCAAAGGTAACTTGAGAGCTTCATGTTCTCCAAATCATTCGACATGTCTAATAATTGACATATATTTCTTTAAAAGCACACAGCTCACAACAGCTAAGTTGTTCTGAACCTTCCTTTCCCCTGTAAGCTTATAATAATTCAAAGATCCAGAGATTGCAGGAATACAGTATTTCAAGTCATTGTTAGTCAATAAAATGAAAAATGCCATTCCTGTTTTAGCAGATGGCAGCAGAAATACAATATCAGAAGCAAAAACTCTAATATAGAAATCAATATCTATTACAGTTTAAATCACATTTTGGTCTTGAAATGATAATAGCAATCCTTTAAATCCTTTAATGCTGATCCTGTTTGTATTAGACATCACTTCAATATGTTTCAGGATTTAATTCTGTTACTGACATAATTACCTCTTAACCTAAATGTTCGAACACCAGACTCCCTCTCCTCCCCACGCCCAGCATCCCCTAAGTGAAGAAAACCTTAAACAAACCTAGCCCCTCTTCTTTCCCCCCCCCCCCAACACAGTAAAGAACCTGGGGAATGGATTTTTAAGCAAACCAATAGGAACTCCTGTGACATCTGTGGTAATGTAATTTAGAATAATTATTAATGTGGGCATAATCTTACACTTGTCTGGCCTCTTTTGGACATCTTGAGACTAATATAAAGAGGAAATAAAAGGAGTCTTCAGAAAAAAAACTACATTCTTTTTACAATCAGTCTTTTTGAAATACTCAGAAATGGGAAAACAATTCACAACTACCATGTTTGGTAAATTTAGTCCTTCTGTTTGCAAATTATCTGTGCTCAGGTCATGAGCTGTCCAAAGCTGAAGTTGATTGGCGAATCATTTCTATGAACAAATATATACTATGGTATGTTGGTGAATATGCACAATAACATATCATTATTTGCTATTCAAGATACGAGACCAGTCACATAAGTAACTTGGTACTGTTTCTCATTCCAGGCTGGAAGAACCAAGTCTCAAACAGGAAATGAGCCTGAACAAGTAATTGGGACTTTGATTCTCTCAAACAGAGGAGAAACTGGGAAAAGGAGAAATTTGGCAAGAGAGAGAGGGATAGGAGATGATAACCAGGCTTAAGGAAATATTTAGAATCTTTTTCTATTCTCATTTGGACAAAGAGGAATATTAGGTTGGCCACATAAGTGAATGTCAGATTTGAAAATTGCTGGAATCTTTGAGAGAGAGATGTCATACTTATTGTCTGTCTAAGAAAATTTACATTTGGTGTTCTCTTGTCACAGTCACACCAAGTGCTTGTGTGGATGTACGTGCATGTCTAGATGTCCATTACTAGATGGAAAGGGTAGAATTGTCAATGGTAATACAAGAAAAGGCAGATGTGTTACATAAATATTTCTGTTCTGTATTTGGGAAAAAGCCAGATGATGTACTCATAACATACGATGATGTTCCAAAAGTAACTCTCAGATGTCAAATTCAAGCTACTAAAGGTAGACATTGTTAAATCAGTGGGTCCAGAGAACTTGCACTCCAGAGTTTTAAAAGATCAGGCCAATAAGCCTTCTGGATCTTTTGAAATGTTGATCTTTTAAAAGTTATGAAAAACTGGAGATGAGGATTGGGAAACAGCCACAAGGTGAATTTGTTGTGCTAATATTTTAAAGGGATAAATGAGATGACCAAAGTAATTATAGGCCTGTCAGCAGAGGTGAAAGTAAGCCCTGGGGTAGTGGGGGCGGCTCTGCAGGCTATTTAAAGGGCCCGGGGCTCCCTTACCTATGCCGCCCCCATCCTTTAACTAGTCACTGGAACCCCGACACCGCTTCCCCAGGGCTCGGAGGCTATTTAAAGGGTCAGGGCGTAGAAGCAGGTGAGCCCCAGGCCCACTACTTCTACCGCCCTGTGCTCTTTACTACAGCTCTGCCGGCTATTTAAAGGGCCCAGGGCAGTAGAGGCAGGGGAGTCCCGGGCCCTTTAAATAGCCCCCGGAGTCTCCGGTTGCTGCTGCTCTGGAGGGAGGAGAGGCGAGAAGGAGAGGACACTTACCATGAGGGCGGTCTGGGTCTGGCTCTGATCCCAAGGCTCTGCCCCATCCGCCTGACGCCCCACCCCTTCTGGGGCCAGAGCTGGCCCCAGCCCTGTACCACTAAGTCGACAGACTTACTTTCACCCCTGCCTGTCAGCCTGATGGATATCCTGGGCACAATAAAGGAATGGCTGATTTAGGGCTTCATTAACAAAGAATTAAGAGATGGTAATATAATTAATGCCAGATAACACGGGTATATGGAAAGCAGATCTCGTCAAACTAACTTGATATTTTTATGAGATTACAAGTTTGGATCATAAAGGTAATAGTACTGATGTAATAGGCTTCTGTATGTCATTAACCTGGTACTGCATGGCATTTTGATAAAGAAACTGGAACAATATAAAATCAGTCTGATGGGCTGGCTCACAGAAAGCCCCTTGGGAACTGCCACCTGATGTGCTGGAACTACCTCTGAGCTCATTTTCCCTGGCAGCTTGGGACTTCAGTGCCCTGCCTGGTTGTGCCAGACATGCTAGCCTGCTACAAACAGACCCAGGTCTGAACCATGTCCCCCAAAAGCTGCGGACTTAACTGAAAACAGCTTAAGAAGTGCTCTGCCTCCAACACTCAGTTACCCAGTTCCCAATTGGTTCCAAACCCCAAATAAATCCATTTTACTCTGTATAAAGCTCATACAGGGTACACTCATAAATTGTTCACCCTCTATAACACGGATAGTGAGACTTGCACAGCTGTTTGCTCCCCCAGGAATTAATTACTTACTCTGGGTTAATCAATACGTAAAAAGTGATTTTATTAAATATGTAAAGTAGGATTTAAGTGGTTCCAAGGAATAAAAGACAGAATGAAGTAAGTTATCAAACAAAATAAAATAAAATACGCAAATCTAAGCCTAATTCAGTAAAATACTAAATGCAGGTAAATCTCAGATTCAGAGATGTTCCAATAAGCATCTTTTACAGACTACACTTCCTCCTAATCTGGGTCCAGCAATCACTGACACCCCTGTAGTTACTGTCTTTTGTCCCAGTTTCTTTCAGGTATCCTTCAGGGCAGAGTGGCTATCTTTTGTGCCATCTGAGGACAAAATTGAGGGGTTTCCAGGGTCTTATATAGTCTCTCTCTTGTAGGCCAAAACCCCTCTCTCCCCTTGTGTAGAGTCACAGCTACAAGTTGGTGTTTTGGAGTCACATGTCCATGCATGATTCAGTTCTTTACAGGCTGATGCCATTGCCCACATGTTAGCCCGAATGTTAACAGGAAAGCATAGATGTGGATTGGCATCTATCAAGGTCCATTGTTAGCCAAGTACTCCCAAATACTTGAATAAACCCTCCATGCTATGTTGACCAAATCTGCCTTAGGTGCTTTCTACAGCAAACACTTTAAATATAAGCATAGAGCCAACACTCAGAACTTCAGATATAAAAATGATACATGTATACGAATAGGATGAATACATGCAGTAGAATATAGCCTTTGTAAAGATATATTACATGGCATATCTAGCATAAAACATATTTCAGTTATGTCATATTTACACTTATAAGCATATTTCTATAAAGCATTATTGGGTGCTGTGACGGTGCTGTTCCTGGTGGGATCTAACTGTGAGTGTCAGGTCAGGACAGATTGCTTCCAAAGGGGCAACTACAGCCCAAAGCTGGGGTTCCTTCACACTAAGGCAAACCAAACCAGCCAAACAGAAAAGACTTTGGTCTCACCCCACTGGCTAACCACAAGTCACACAAGCAATCCCCTTAAGACACTCCAGCTTCCCAGTATCACCACCAGCAGCCACCTGTCCTGGGGATCAATGGTTATGAAAACCAATCCCCCAAATAAAGAAAACGGTTCTCCCCAATTCCAAAGAATCAGGCCCCAGACCCAGGTCAATATACCAATTAGATCTTACCACAAATCACACTGTAGCCAATCCTTTAGAATCTAAAATCTAAAGGTTTATTACAAAAGGAAAAAGGTATAGGTGAGGGTTAAGAATGGTTAAAAGATTACATGCAGTGATGGCACATCTCTTAGTACAGGCTTGCAGCAAAGGTAGAATAAACTGCAGGTTCAAATCAAAGTCTTTGGAAAACATCTCTGCTGAGATGGGTCAGTACCATTGTCCAGAGTTCCCAGAGTAGCGAAGCTCCATCCAAAGCTGGACACAAGGCAGGCTGAAGTCTGGAGGTAAAGACCAAATGGGGAATGTTCTTCCAGGCTTTATAGACTTTTTCTTCTGGGCCAAGACCCCTCCTCCTTCTTCTGCAGAGTCCGGTTGCAAAATGGAGGCTTAGTCACAAGGTCCAATCACCAGACTTTCCAGGATTCAGTTTCTGACCAGGCAGTGACATTCCTAGAGCAGCTTGGGTGTGGACAGGCATATACAAAATCCATTGTGTGGTTGATGTCCCTTAATGGGCCATCAGGCAGCCCCAGCCTGTCTGAGCCTTCACAGGAGCCAAGCCTAAGCTTGAAGTACAGTTTGAAGCTTTAACTTTAGTTACAAAATAGATACACACACATGGAATAGATGCACACATATGGAATAGATACATACATAAGACACCTGTTATGACCCCCTTCCCATAATATTTCGTGCACCCATTGATCTACACGGTACCAAACTATTTCAGTACCGTGACAGGTGCAAAGTCACAATCAGTATGGCACAAATTAAATTGATCACAAACTGGCTAACTGACAGATCACAACCTGGGGAATCATTACTATGGGGTCCCACAGGGAGTGGTCTTTGGTCCTACACTGATAGAGCTGTACATGAATTGGAATGTCCATTCTGTGGAAAATTTCACAATTTGTAAGGTTCCTATTTTCTGAATTGGAACAAAGGTCATAAATATGAATTTTTCCATGAAACAGATTTAAAAAAATAATAATTCTGGGCAGGAAGCCAGTCAGGCAGCAATCTACCTCTGCACCCAACAGAACCCAACCATCTGTCTGCCAGGTGAGCGACCTGGAAGGCCTGGCAGCTGGGGATCTGGTTATCCAGGCAGAGCAGGAGTCCACAAGATGGAGATTTGGGAAGCCAGGGAGCCTGGGGAACTAGGCAGCCCACTCACTGACTGGCAGGAAACCTGGAAGCCCAGTTAGCCAACCTCCCTGCCTAGTTCCCATCAAAACTTTTGAAAGAATCAACACAGTCCTGCAGAATGTTTCAATTCTGTGGAATCAGCATTTTCCAAGGGAAAAGTGGTGTGTTGGAAAATTTTCAGTTAGTTTTATATGCTCTCTGACTCTCTGCCTCTACCCTGCCTGGTCTGCCCTGCTCTCTGGACTTCTCAGAATATGGATATTCCTGCCTCCCCACCTCCCTGGGGAGCAGCAGGCAGCTCCAGGAGCCTGGCAGCAGGTTATCCCACCAGGTAGGCTACTGGGATGCCAGGAATTCTGGGGACTGTATTTTATTTCAGTATTTCTTATATGAAATATTTTGGAATTTCAGTCACCTGATAATTTTCATGAATTGATTTTTCATCCAGATTCAGGATTGGAATTTTTGTTTTGAAAACTCAACATTTTTTGCAGGCTGGAAATTCCATTTCCCCACCTGATCCATTATAAAACACCTACTGAGACAGCTGGGACCAGATCCTCATCTGGCTCAGTTTCCAAGCCAAAGGTGCACTCAGGGACCAGTTGTGTATTTCCCCATTTCGCATACAACACATGCTATTATAAGCATTTGCTAAGTTTATTAACTGGGGTCACTGGTCTTCATTTTACATCACATTGTCATCAACCATTCACCAAAATGACTAGTCACATGTATGTTCACAACAATATTTGCAAAGACTGTGATCACATATCCTTATTGGTTTCATTATATTGTCTGTGTTTGTGCGAGGTCCCATATGTTCAAATTCACACACACTGTCTTACTACCATTTAAGTGTCTCCTATACTGCTATTTTTCATATTTATACCAAGTGTTTTACTGGATTTTCCAATCTCCCATTTTCTGTCACTATTTGTTATAATCACTGACAGTCACCAACAATTCAGTAGTCATATGTGTGTGTTTAGTCCCACTTATGAGGGTTGCAGTGACCTATTTGTGTGGGTCTCATATGATTAATTACTTCAGAGCAAAACCTTTGGCTCCGGAGGCTTGTCTCACTCTCAGCTTATAACTGTGTCCTACCTCATCTCATAAATAAGAACTCTATTCCATATATTTGCCAAGTGCATCGTTTGTAGGTACTGGTCTCCATTTTTTTCTAGCACTGCTAACACTATTCCCCAATGCCACAGTTTCAATAGTTTAGTAGTTCCATGTCCACTTTCCAGTTACTGAATTTCAAGTTGGGGTGTAAACTACACCGCGCTAGGCTGTCACACACAATCTATGTGGACCTGCTATTGTGCACCAAAAGTTTCCTAGTGCACTTTGATCTAACTGTTTTGAAATGGGAGCATATCAGTACACACTAGGGAACTAGGTTAAATGTACTGGATATATAAGAATTTTTTTTTTATCAACAATCTTTGCCTTTTAAACAAACATTTATTAAACAAAGTATTATCCATACTTAGTGAATTGAACGGATTGTTCTTGCTCACCATATCCTCCATGATTTTAGACTTAGTAGATCTCATCCTCTCACACCTAGTTTTTATTCACATATTAGAAGAAGAAAACACATATTTATAAACAAGGTTTCAACTCCCAATCAGTTTCTTGGCTTTGAATGAACTAGTCACTGAATAAACTGAGGTGAAGAAAAAATTCTCTCTGTATCTGCAGAAGAGGCTACTGCAGTCAGAAGCTGGTTTAGCACTTTATCAAGTCCTGGTTCCAGGTATTTAGCCAGTGATTTACATCAGTTCATGGGTTTGACTTTCTTTAAAACTTGGTAGCAAATATATACTGCTTAGTAATATTTTTTATTTAAATAAATTTTAATAGATCATAATTTTATGGCTATCATAGATAATCAATTTAAAATATAATTGTAAATAATTATACTAATAAGGATTGCATAATCATTATTTGGTTTAAATCAAATTAATTAAAACCGTTGATTTCTATCCACTCTGGTCTGTTATACAACTCATGGGGACTGATCCATTGATTTAGGATGAAGCCCATAAATAATGACTTTAAGAAATGGTGGCAAATACTGTACAAATAAAACAAACTGAAGCAGCTAATGGTTAGATACATCAGTTAGTATAATAAACCTCTGCTGATTTATTATAGGTTTTTAATTCTTGCAATCTATAAAAAGGTTAAATTAATCATTGCTATAGAAGCATATTAATATTTGGCTCAAATGACATATCTCTGCAGTGCAGTTTGCCTGGAGGAATAATAAAAAACTGATTATTAAAACAACTGGATTTGCCTCTGATTATAACACCAAATGACAAAGGGAAGCAGCTGAATTACAAGGAGAAAAGCTGGGCAAGTAAATGAAAAAGGATAGCTAATGTTGAAAACTGTACATTAATATTCATTAAGGAATTAAAGAGTATTAAAAACATCTTAAGATGGTCAGCAATGAAGTGTGAAATACACCATGGTAACATGTTACCCACTGCTAGGTCCAAATACAAAATAGCAGGAATAAGACATAATGAGAGGTCTAGTCCCATACTTTGACATTTAACTGCACTATACTACCTTTGGAAACAGAACTGTGCAAACCTACTATCTTTTGTTTAGCCCGTATGCACATGTGAAAAATTAATACTTTGTTAATGATCTAGGCCAGTGGTTTTCAACCTTTTTGCATGTGCGGACCCCTAAAAATTTGAATAGACACGCAGACCTCTTTGGAAATCTTAGATAGTCTGCAAACCCCCAGGGAGCCGCAAACCACAGGTTGAAAACCACTGATTTATGGTAACAACCACGTTCTGTGGACCTCCAGGAGTACATGGACCACAGGTTGAAAACCACTGATATAATATCACATTTCATCACTGGACACAGCTATGGTTGTGAGTACAGTATGTTCTGGAAGTTGCTGATCATAAATCGCCTCAGATTAAAGGAACCATTTCACAGTGAAACAAACTTCTTTTGTGTGTACAAAATGGCACATTTCCACCTGCAGAAGTTACCGGCTGTTTTCTCCAACACAAGCAAAGAAAAAAAACTGAGATGAGATTAAAAATTGTTTGGAGCTTTTTGGAAATCACACACACAAAATCTATTGGTTTTGCAAGTATGATGAGTTGTTATTTATACTGCTTTTTTCCCCACATATGAATTGTTTGATTTACAAACCTACCTTAGACTAATATTAGAAATGTGTAGGTAGTGTGACAGACCGCTCTCTCACCCCCCTCAGGAACACAGGCAGGAAACCCTTTTTTGCTCCAAACAGTGCCCTTTAATTTACAGTGCAGGACCCCACCACCAATATATACAGCTTAAAACAGTTCATTAATAAACAGCTCATTAATACACATAGCTCTTGATAGCTCAAACACACACTCAGCTCTTGATAGCTCAAACACACACTCAGCTCTGGATAGCTCAAACACAACACACAGCTCTGGATAGCTCATGCCACCACCACCACACTCTAAACAGCTACAGGGGGAGGCTGAGTCCACTGCCCCCGGTTGGGACTTCCTCCCCAACTGCACCCACAGATTGAGTATTGGTTAGCTCTAGCATACACACACACTGCTCTGGTTAGCTCATACACAACACACTCACAGCTAATAGCTCAAACACCCAGCTCTATGGACTCTATGTAGTCCAGCTAACAGTGATACAAACACACACACTCAGCTCTGAATAGCTCCTGCCACCACCACCCTGGGCTTCCTTCCTGGCAGCCTTTTATCCCCCAGAGGAGGCTGCCAGATGCAACCCATCCAGGTTGATTAGGCTGCAAGCCAGGTGGCTAATTAGGCTTGCTGCACCGGGGGGTTTGCAGAGGGCTTTTCTCCCTCTTAACGGGGCAGCAGGGCTGGCTCAGGCTCTCCTGGCCAGCACCCTGCCACAGTAGTGAACCACCTGCTTTTTTCAGGTAGCCCAACCTACAAATAACTTGCAAAGGTTTGACTCAGGTGTTTCATAATCATATAAGGGGCCTGATCTTGAAAATCCTCATCTCATAGGAGTATGCCTTATTAAGATGAATAATGACTTCAGTGGAATTCAATTTCTGAGTAGGGATTATTTGTGTAAGAGTATGGGTTTATATGTCTGAAATGTGGGATTCCCTTATTTTCAGAAGGGCTCTCAAATTCTTTTATATATATCTTGTGGTAATCTGCGGATGACTCTCTTGATAGCACCTAATTAAGGGACATTTCACCTGAGAATCACATTGATTCTGAATCAGAGAGGTAGCCGTGTTAGTCTGGAATACCAGTGGTAACAAAGTCCTGTGGCACCTTAAAGACTAACTATAAAGTTTTGAAGCATAAGCTTTCATGGGCTAATACTCACTTTGTCGGATGCAAGCAGTGGAAGTGTCCAGAGGCAGGTATAGAAAAGTAGGCAAGAAGCAGGTAGGAGGTAACAAGGTTAGTCCAATTAGGCTGAACCAGCTTGTTATCTCCAGTCAGGGAGGGTGGGTTATTCTTCTAGCAGTTGAATAGGGGGTGTGAACTTGGAGAGAGGAGAAGCTATTTTTGTAATTAGCAATTGATTCTGAAGAGAGTTCTGCTCATGGAAAGACAATAGAATCAGACTTCATGTGTGGAGGTTCCCTTGCTTATAAATGTGTCAGTTACATGACCCCAGGCTAGCTGAATAAGAGTGGGAACAGAAAATTTCTCCCTGATAATTTCCTTTCTGCTAAAGGCATTTACCACAATTCTGGATGTGTGGGTGCTTCCCTCCCCTGGGCAGTTTATGGAGGCTGATCAAAGTCTTGGTGACATGTGTTCTGGCCACACCTGCACGCTTGCTGCTAGATGAGTTATTCCAAAGGTATAAAAACTTGCATAATAATATTAGTAACAAATACCCCAGTGGTAATTAGAGTAACTATGTAGCATAGACCCAAAATGGTCACATAGTAAAGACCCCACTCAGCATCTGACCTTTTAGCTTGTAAACCATCCAGGATGGAAGATGCTGCTTGAAGAAAGGAAATTATCAGTAAGAGATTTTCTATTCTGCTGCCCAGCACCTCTCACAATTCTGAACATCTGAGAAGTTACGAACAGTGAACAGGTGCACAGAGGTTATAGAAAAGGTCAGAAATAGAGAAAAATATGGTACCTCTCCCCATTTATAAGATTTGCTCAAAGGACAATATTCTTTCTGGGCCTCTGCCTGGAACACCTTCTTGCCAAAGGAAGCCTGGCAAGTAAGGCCACCTTACAGTGCTTGATAAAGGTCGCAGCTGTTGACCTGGTAGACACCTTGAAAATCTCTGATGTGGATGCATTTGCTCTTTCTGGCCACAAGATGGCCAGGGATCTTGGGGAGCATGCCTTGATGCCTTCTTGAATTGGTATATCCAAAGCCGTGTATGCCGCCACAATGCATAGCGTAATCCATCTAGCAATGGAGTACCTAGACGCTTTGAATCCTTGTCATTTTGGGTGAAAAGATATGAATAGGGTGCCAGTCTTCTCAAGGATTCTATATGTCTGAGGTAGATTTTCACAGCTCTTTTGACATCTAAATTTTGTCAGCTCTTTTCAGTGGGGTGTTGTAGCCTTGGAGAGAATGAAGAAAGAAGTGAGGAAGAGTTCGCCTTAGGAATAAATAGTTGTGAGCACCGCCTTGTCCTCGAGGAACATACAGTAATGCTCCTGCATAGTAAAGCTGCCAGCTCCAATACTTGCCTGGCAGACATGATGGCTACCAGAAAGTAAGTTTAGGTGGGCAAATGGAATGCTGATACGAACATCAGTGGTTCAAAGGGCTGACTTGTCAGGGCTCTCAATGAGAGTGGTGGATCCCATTTTGGAAAAAGTGGCCTAGCTGCCGTTTTTGCTAATTAGATTGCTTAGCTGGTATCTCTGTGAAAAGGAAAGCCAAAAAGAGCGCCTATGTCTGAAGGCTGGTCTGTACTCTCTCCTGACGGTATGAAGTGTGCCCACTTAAAGGAGTGTAGGGGAACTGCAACCTCAGGGGATAATTTGAAGGGAGAGAATTTAGTCTAGGGCTTACTCTCAGGGCTCTGTTCGTGTTGAATCTGAATTGTGGAGATAACCTTGCTGCACATGGTCTCAAATTTCTCAGGGGAAAAAAAGCTTTACAGAGTTTTTACCAGTCTTGTACAGATTCAGAGTCCAACAATGCACAGACTTTAGTGGAGGAGGAGGAGGAGGAGGAGGAGGAGGGTTCATACCTTTTAGATCAGGGGTGGCCATCCTGTGGCTCTGGAGCCACAGGTGGCTCTTCAGAAGTTAACATGGGGCTCCTTGTTTAGGCACCGACTCCGGGGCTGGAGCTACAGGTGCCAACTTTCCAATATGCTGGGGGGTGCTCACGGGGTGTGCTCATGGCTCAGTCCCTGACTCTGACTTTGAACATGTTTTTGATCCCAATGTTACATGTTCCTGACTCATTTAGAAATCTCTGAACTTCAGGGATTATGCTAGCTCCTAACCCCAAGAGCACAATTCACTTTTAGGATTACAAGTCACAGAAAGCTGCACTGCGCTACATTACACATTGTGACTGTGAGGTTCTGAACCACATGGAAGAACCTTCTTGTCGGTCTCAGTGATTCTCCATCCTCATTAAAATTTTACTTGAAAATGTGTTTTTCCTCCATGCACAGTTCTTTATTCCTTCATCATCATGGCAAATCCCATCGCCTCCTTGCATGGTGAGTACCTCCCAGATCGATCTCCAGCGAGGTCCGTAAAATGGTCTGACTGGATATTCATATTATATCCCTCTTTGCTGAACTTATCACGCTGCTGAAGTTTTAGTGCAGCTGTGTAGTGGCATTACTTGGTAAACGTGCGTCAGAATTCATTGGTCTTCCATGCTAATATGTCCATACAGAGGAAGTCACCACACTTGAACCTGTGCTGATGGAGGCTATTGGTGGATTCGACAATGGATATCTTCATTGCTGATCTTGTCCTGCCACATGCTGACACCTTGATTAGAAGTTTAACCCTGGCAACAGCCATGTCCTTGATGCTGAATCTCCTGCTGGCACACGGCTTTATTGTAAATGTTAAGAACGTTCCTTGATTCTGTCCACCAAAATACTGGTAACTCACTTAGGAGTGGACATTGACACTTTGATAGCAAAGATTTACCCATTTCTAGCTCTAGCAGCTAATGAAGACATACACCTTCTGTTATTATTTTAGCTCTCCAGCTGGATGGTTTATCACTGTAGAAGGTGACAAGCTGTTCTCAGTTGACTTCAATGGAGTTCACTGGATTGACATTGGTGCAACTGAGAGCAGTACAGGGCTCAAAATATTTTGAGATACAGAGGATGGGCTTGATTCTACCATCTCCTTCTCCTCTAAATTAATTCTGAAATCCCACTAATCCAGTCCTTCTCCATTTTCTTGTACCGCCCTATCTTCACCTTAGAAGAAGGGCTTCATTTCATTCTCTGTTGTATATTTTACCAGCTGGAAAGGGACGTTTACACATATGCACTATGTGAATAATAAATCATAAAGATCACTTGTGATATAAGTTGGGTTTAGTTGATACCTGTTGTCTCCTGGGTAAATTTACTGGTGAGAACACAGGGCCATCTGACTGATACTGCAACCTTATTTTCCCTCCTAGAAAATGCTAAGGAATTAATGCTAAGGAATTAATCAGACCACAGTATGCGGTGTGAATGGAAGTCTGATTAGGAAAGGGTTGTATATCTCCTTAATGAGCACCTGCTGTAAGAGAAGCTGCCAATATCCTGTACAGTATTCTCTACCAAGAGTAGAGAAGTAGGTATTGATTGGTGCCTGCAGGGTGGTGGGAAGCACTGTTAAAGGTCTCGTGAGAGCACAGCCCACTCCATTTCCTTTGAGATGTGTGAGCTGCCAGTAATAACATTATCCCTGCAGTACCCGTAACACAAATCTGCAGTGCCATGGAGCAGAACCGACAAAGACTTTTTATACAACCTGCAATTCAAACAAAAATCTCATTTACTAATAATGTCATTTTAAAGCAGATAAATTAAATAAAGCCCAATTCAATGTTTCTAAGTAGCATGTTGTGTGGGAAAGACACTTTATACAATGGGGACCTCTTATCTCTAGTGATGCCAGCTCAAAAAGCTAAGATGGAGTATACGTGATGTGGTAAATATCACTTAGTCACACTGTGAGATGTCCCTCCCAACCTTCAGGGATGAGACTAAAGCAGACAGAGCTACAGTCATTTCGTACCACTTACAGAAAGTTTAGTCACCAGAGAAGGAAGGAGAGGCTGTCAGCTGGGTTAGGCAAACAGAATGGAGGAGGGGGAGAAAGAGAGAGCACCACAGATACTTGATTTGTTATGAGAGTTTTAAGAGTCTAAATTTAATTAACTGAGCAGATATTTTTGGACGCAAAACACTTATTAACGTGATGCTCATATTAAAATTATAACTAGATTATTTACTGGTATAAAATATGTCACTTGAACTAGTATTTCCATATAATATGCTGTGATTTCGCCTCTAAGGCACATGTTTACACTTTTTCTTGAAGAAGAATTAAATAAAAGAAAGGAATGTTTTTTTTCTCAACTGAGTTTTACATAATTATACAGATGAGTTTACACTTCAAAAGATATGTTAGAAACAGGACATTTGAAAATGAATCAATGATGATAAGACCCTTTAGCTCTTCTTTGGCTGTTCAATGCAATGATCTTTTCAATCACTTTGGGGATATACATTTGCTAAAGTTCTTTTAGGTTCCAATTTAGTACGAATAATTTTGGTGATGCTGCTGCAATATAAAGGACTATAAACAACTACTTTGCAAGAGAAGAATGGCATTTCACTCCATTTCTTTGAAATACCTTTAGCTGTACCCCCAAAAAAGTAAGTAGATGAAGGTTACTTGTAAGTAGCCAGAGTTCTTTGGGATGAGCCTCTGTACATCATATTAACAGGATAGGAACCAACCACTGATATATATCTTGTTAATGGGAATATAGAGAGGTCCATTTGAAGATGAACAGAAGGCTATTTAAGCCTTGGGTTCTCAACCTGGGGTGTGTGTGTCATAACCAATTTTCAGGAAGATGTGACCACTTTCCTTTTCTTTATGGTTAGATATGGGAAGGGCGAAGCATCCTGAAATATTCTTCCATTGTAACTTGGGGTCAAGGTGTGGAAAAGACGGAGATATACTTTAATTCTTGACCAGGGCACACCTTTTACCTCAACCAAGCCTCTTGCACAAATACGTTTGTGCAAACAGAGTGACATCCTATAGAAACAGTAGCAGGAAGGCCCAAAGAGTGGACGTATCACACTGCTATTTTCAAATAACAGGAACTGAATTTGGAAGAGATAGAACCTATGTTATGCCAGTCTTTTTATGGGAGAGATGGCAGCAATTACAGTAGAATGCATCAAATGGCTCAGGGACATACAGAATACTGTATCTATTGCGATTGAACTGATGTTATGAGCTGCCAATGTGAGTGGCTGTGAAAAAGACTAATGCAATCCTAGGATGCATCAGGTGAGGTATTTCCATAGAGAGTAGGAAGTGTACAAGGCACAGGTGAGCTCTCATCTAGAATACTGTGTGCAATTCTGACCTCATAGGTTTAAGAGAGGTGAATTGAAACTGAGACAGGTGCAGAGAAGGTCCACTAGGGTGATCAGAGGAATGGAAAACCTACCTTATGTGAGGAGACTCAAATACATTGGCTTGTTTAGCCTAATCAAAAGGAGGTTGAGTGGAGATATGACTGCTTTTTATAAAAACCATAAGAGGGACAAATACCAGGGAGGGAGAGGATACAACTGTCCATCAAAAAGTTTAGGTTTGAAATTAGATGAAGGTTTCTAACCATTAGAGGAGTGAAGTTTTTGGACATCCTTCCAAGCAGAGCAGTGGGGGGCAAAAAACATAACTGGCTTCAAGATTGAGTTTGATAAGTTTATGGAGGGGATGGTATGGGGAGACTGCCTATAATGGCATATAGTCATTCTGTGACAGCTAGGAGCAAATATCCCCAACCACTGGTGATGGGACATTAGATGGGGTAGGCTCTGAGTTACTATTGAGAATTCTTTCTTTCTGCATGTGGGAAAGACCTAACATAGGCCGTTGGGTCTTGCCCACATGCTCAGGGTCCAACTGACTTCCATATCTGGGCTATGGGAGGATTTTTTCCCCAGGTCAGATTGGCACTCTGGTTTTTTTTTCACCTTCCTCTGCAGTGTGGGGCCTGTGTCACATGCAAGTTTTAAGCTGAGTAAATGATAGATTCTCTGTAACTTGAAGTCCTTAAATCATAATTTGAGGACTTCTGTAACTCAGCCAGAGGCTATGGGGTTTATTACAGGAGTGGGTGGGTGAGGTTCTGTGACCTGCAATGTGCAGGAGACCAGAGAAGATGATCATGATAGTCCTTTCTGGCCTTAAAGTCTATATTTCTATGATGCAGTGGCTCAACAAAATGGCTTGCTTTAAATGTCAGTGCGTCTTAAAAAAAGAAAGAAACATTATCTGTAATAACAGGATAGATGTTTTGAGTCTTTCATCAGAGTACGAGAATAAGTTTTGCAAGCCCCTTGACCTCTTCCTGAAAACTGTATGATAGTGACTTCAAGAGTGACTAAAGGTTCAGTAAATTGCTTGGCTTCCCACTATGATATAGTAAGCATGTTTGGCAAAACTCAGTCAAAATAATGCTTGTCTCTGTGCTAGCCACATCTTGATGAAAGAGTGGGAGTCCCTGTACTGCGACTTTAATAGATGGGAAAAATCTACACACATCCACTACACTTGCCAGGCAAGCAAAACAAGTATTAACAATGAGAAAAGGTGGGTTAGTACTCAGGGAAACATTATTTCAGCTTCTTACAAACTATAGATTTTCTGCATTTCAGCTTTCATCCAAACAAAGGTTTTGCTTTTTGGAAATTGTTGACACTCGGAAGTGGTAAGATGTTAGTGATTATGACCTCTAGACCAGACAAGGGAACTTTCATTGTACTGAGGGTGTTTTCTTTTTCACTCAGATGGGTATCTTCAAAATCTTTAAAGAAAGCGAGGAATACTTGTACCAATTAGAGACTAACTAGTTGGTGCTACAAGTACTCCTTGCTTTCTTTACGGATACAGACTAACACGGCTGCTATTCTTCAAAATCTTTGACCTTTTGGTTAATAACCGACTTTAGAGGAAACACTCTAAGTATCTAACGACACAGCTAACAGTTACAACTGTTTTATTGACTGACCATCAACCCATTGCTTACACTGGTTTAGATCCACTGATCTTTTAGCAATGGTGCGAGCCCATGCGTTGACAGACTGCAGCAGCCATTTTTAACAATGTACTGACTTGCTCAAGACATTAGTGTTCCATCTACACTAGGGTTCCCAATGCAGCTAACACCAACACTCAGAAATGGCAGGGAATAGTTTAGAAAATGTCCCTAGAGTAGACAGGGCCATAGAATCTACACCAGGATTTTCACTTGTGCTACCAGACTTCTGTAATAATAGAGTTCTGTTTCAGGAGGCCAGTTTAAATGAACCTTGGGAAGAAGGGAAGCTGAATACTACAGAGGCCAAAAGAAGCATAACCTTATCCTTTTATTAACAACTAGTGTAAAAGCCCGTGGATACGGGCCAACAGTAACGCCCCCCCCCCGCTCAGCCCCCCCATTCCAAGGGCCCCCCCGCTCAGCCCCCCCTGCTCAGCCCCCCCCTCCAAGCCCCCCTCCCCCCTCCCCTTCGCTCGGCCCTCTGCCCCCTCTCCCTCCCTCCCCCTCGCTCGGCTCGCTGCCTCCTTCCCTCCCTCCCCCTCGCTCGACTCGCTGCCCCCTCCCACCCCTCCCCCTCGCTCGGCTCGCTGCCCCCTTCCACCCCTCCCCCTCGCTCCGCTCGCTGCCCCCTTCCACCCCTCCCCCTCGCTCCGCTCGCTGCCCCCTTCTCCTCCCTCCCCCTCCCTCCCCCTCGCTCGGCTCGCTGCCCCCTTCCCCTCCCTCCCCCTCCCTCCCCCTCGCTCGGCTCGCTGCCCCCTCCCCCTCCCCCTCGCTCGGCTCGCTGCCCCCTCCCCCTCTCCCTCCCTCCCCCTCGCTCGGCTCACTGCCTCCTCCCCGCCTCCCCCTCGCTCAGCTCTCTGCTGGGCACAGCTGGCCGGGCCGTGCCCGGGCGCCTCTGCCCCGCCAGCCCAGCGCCCCCTTCCTGCGCCCCGCCGGGCCAGAGCTCCCTGCCCGCGCCTCCTGCGCCCAGCCACCTTCCTGCCCGCGCTCCCCGAGCCCCTGATCCAGACCCTGCTTCCCTCATGGCAGCACACGCGTGGCAGCCGTGTTGTGCTGCCGAACTACACCTCCCAGCATGCCGTTCGTCTGGGCCGTCTCTACTACACATGACGGCTTCACACAAACTTCTCTAGTCTTTTATAACATAGGATATTTTGAACATCTTTTTTCTTTTCTGAACACTTTCAACAATCCCTTCTGCTGTGTGTAAGGGAAGAAGGATGTATTATCTTAGAATTGTGCAAATTAGGTGCAACATTGTTCATTCATTTTTTGCCAATTCCTTTTGCTCATATTTTCCCCAAATTATTAGTGTGACAATTCCACTTTCAATTTGAAATCTTGGACTTGCCAAATCTCACGTGGAAACATTCTGGCAGACATTTTTGGTAGTTTTGGCTTGTAACACGGATGAGAGAAGTATAGGGGAGTGCAAAAAATTATAATTGGCCTCTTGCCTGGTAACATTTCCATGGCCATGGTAGTGGGACTGTGTCTGAGACCTTGGTATCCTAGCCATGCAGGGAAAGGAAGACACTGCCTTATCCCACCTTTTGGATTGGCACCACTTTGTACCTCTCTCACATCCACTAGATCCCGCATCCTGCGGTCTTGGAAAGGCAGTGGGCCAAGCCAAGCCACTGATGTGAGTGTCAGTAACAGAACTGGGGAGAAGAGCAGCAGGAGATTATTGCTGTTGAATAGGAGCAGGTTTTGGCCCCCACCGCTGCTGTCTCATAGCAGTAACTGGAAGTAGAGCAACCCCTGAAAGAGGATCTAATGATCTCTGAACACCAGCATGGTGAGCACAAAGAGGCATTGCTTATGTCACTATTAAAATAGGACTTAGGTACTTTTGAAATTCCCAACTTTAGGTGCTTAAATTTTAAAATTTTTGACCAAAGTCAAAAATATGCATAGGTGTTACTAATGCTCATGATTTAGAATTTTCTGCTTACCCAATCTATGAATATTTCCAAATATTCATTACTGTAGCATCTCTAACTGGATGACAGCATTAGGAGAAACACAGGTTTGTCCATAGTCTCCCCTGCTGTCATCCACTCTTATCCCTTTTACCCTCCTCCCCCAAATTATTTGTCATGATTAATTTCCCCATTTTACATTCCGTCCTTTAAAAAGTCAGGGCCCAATTTTATAGTTATAGAAAACCCATAGTAGTCAACCACCAGCATATGGGATGCTTTGAATTGCAGGCTTCAAGGTATTTAGATCATACTAGCATAAGTGCCCGGCGCTGCTCGGGTCAGTCGGAGGTGGGGAGGGGGCAGACAGCTGACACCCCCTGACCAACCCCAACACCCCCCGGCTCACTTACCCCCCCCCCCGACCAAACCCGACACCTCCACCTCACCCCCCGACCGAACCCGACCGAACCCGACCGAACCCGACACCCCCACCTCACTTACCGTCCCACCAAACCCAACTCGGATCAGTCGCAGGCGGGGAGGGGGCCCAGAGCCGAGGGATTCCGGGGACCTTCGCAGGTGGGGGGGGGGCACAGGGCTGATGGATTCCGGGGTTCCGTTGGAGGAGGGAGAGGCAGAGAACTGAGGGATTTACGGGGTTCCGTTGGAGGAGGGAGGGGCAGTGAGCTGAGCGAGTGCGGTGTCTGTTGGAGGGGGTATTATGACATCATCACCACTTAACCACCCAGCCGATGTGATTGGCCCTGAAAGACTTTCACCCCTGGGGGGCTTCAGAGGTGAGATCCGAAAATTTTTCGACCCTTAGGACCATCTAGACCCCAAGACCCCTCACTGTACCAAATTTCAAGTCTCTGGCTCAAACGGTGCGGGAGGAGTTCGCACTCATACATACATACACCACTTGACTTTTATATATATAGATTTACTGAACTTGTATCTTGCTGTCTCATTCCCCTTTCACTGATGGCGGATGCTCTAATTCACCTTTTAAACATTAACATTGATGGCGGCAGATTTACTAAATAGAAATAATAAAGATTCCCAAAATTATAGCAGCAGCAGCTGCTATTACATATTGGCATATGAGACCTGTATTGATATATTTTAACATCCAGTGTGTTTGAAATTCCTAGTGATGCGTTCAATACGCGAGTCGATATACCTCATGCACATCAGTGATAATTACAGTATCACCTTACAGAGGACTTTCGGTACTTGCCTTAATGTTCAGGGCTGTGTGCTTCTGCCTATTAGAATCATATCAAGCAAAGCCATATGTCATCCCAGAGAAATTCTCCTCTAAAGGTAAAGCAAAGCAGTGAAGCCATGTTTCACAAACACAAACCTGCTTCTAACTCACCATCATCTGAAAACCACTTATGATACCTGAGGCCACTGTTATGATTAAACACAATTTAATCATACACAAACACAACTGTATCCACTATATCATGTTCTCACCCATTCACACAAACCAACATCCATGACTAAAGGTGATGCTTTGGACATAAATGTCAGGGACCACAAATAATTAGTCAGTTTTGAAAATAATCATGTGACCAACATCTCCTGTGTTGAAAACAGGCCTCTATTTTCCCTGCCATGTGGTCTCATACAGCAACCGAAGAGAACTCAATTCAGGGACCTGTAGTGGGTCAGGGAATTTTTCTCTTCCAGACTGTCAGTCTGATTTTAGCCCTGATTGCTAGTGTCTGAAGGCTGTTACTATCTGATGGGTATTCAGTACTCTGTGTAAAATGGATTGGTTCTCTAGTCTAAACCCAATTTCTAGGGAACAAGTATCCATGCCATCAAACATCCATCACCACAATTGGCCCCTGTTGACAGAGTACCCTTCCCAGCCCCCAGGCCAATTACTGGATGACTCTCTTACTGCTACACCAAATCCTCTAGTTTAGAGTTAAAGGCCCAGCATGGGATCCTGACTATGCTGGTATTTACCAGGAGTGCTTATGGGGAAAATAAAAGAATGTAATCTTTCCACTGAGTCCTTCAGTGGCCTTTGGATCAGTCTCTAAAGTTGTCAATCTGTCAACTTCCACAGACACCCAAAATGAGAGTCTGAATCAGGCTTTGATTTCCCAGCATGAACTTCTCTATATATAAAAATCTGAATGTCAAATAAGGAGAAAACAAGTTACTATTAAACCTCCTACAATGTTAACTCCCCTCCATCTCCCTCACAAGCAACGATGACAGTTTGCAAGAACTAAGATTGCAGATGGTAAGGAAAACATAAAGTAAAGACAGATATACTGTATGAAGTCATCTGGTTTATCACGGAAAGCAAATGACACTGTTTGACATGGATTACTGACAGCAGCCCAGTAGAAGTCACATTTTACCTACTACATATCAATCGTCTCCCTCAAAATGTTGCCAGCAAATACTCTAAATTGCAAGCTACAGAGCAGCCTCATAAGTATCACCTTATTAAACTCTCCTCTATCATTGTAATTTAATTTATTTGGTGCCAAGCCCATTTTTGTTCAGGATTGTTTTTCAATACCTGTGGTAATGGATCATTTACCTAGAGGACATTTTATTTCATTTTTACAATTCTAATCTAATCTGCAAGGTAATGGAATTGTTTTAGCAGCCGTAAATTCAGAGGCACATGTAATAGCTTGATTAGAAAATAAGCTTTTTCTTTGCTGATGGTTTTAAAAATGAATGTTTCCCTAATTTTCATGTGCAGGATTATAAACTGTATGATACCTCTGAGGTTAGATAGAATAAAAAGGGCTGTGTTCCATTATCATATTTTTATGTAAAAAAATATAATAAAAAAGAAGGGTGCTTGTTCTTATTTTATTAACAAAATTGAAAAAATTCAAAATCAGTCTCTATGTTTCTCAATTTGCATAGTGTATTTAAGCTTTTTTAAATATCCTTTGTGAAATATTTAACTACTCAATCAATACATATCTATCTCTTTCAGACTACTATACTACATACTTAGGGCTGGGTGGGAAATGTTTTCCCTTCCTGAAAATATTTTTGAGAGTTTGAAGTTTGCCCCATCTCATATTGGAATAAAAACAAAAACAAACTGAAACCCTTTTTTCATTCAGGTAAATTGAAACATTTAATTTTGGTAATTCTGAAATGTTTTGTTTCAATTTCATCCTTTTCTTTTTTTAACCTTTTGTCAGTCTCATTAGCTTAAATTTCAAAACAGTCATTTCAAGCGAGAAAATAGTTTTTTCTTTTCAAAAGCGACAAACTGAAATGTTTCTACAATTTCAAAACACCTTTTCTCTGCATTTTTTCAAGTTGGGTAATTTGTTTCATGAGCAGTTTTGTTTTTGACAGATCACCATGTCTTGATGAAAAATAATTTCTCCAAACATTCCCTACCACCTCTCCATCAACGATGCCTTTACATTTCTAAGCAATCTGGTCATGAAAGAGGCAAGCAACCATTTTGCTTTCTGCTGGATGCAGTCTACCAAAGGGGGAAACACACACTATGCTATCTTGCAGAGATTTGATTTTGTTCTTTTTTTCTTGTTTTTCATTCATCTAAAATACAAGTCATTCAAACCATAACTACATGGTTACATTAGGAATATGGAAGGATACAACCACCACGGGAAAAGCTCTGCATCAGTATGGAAGGTCTAACTCCATGAGAAATTTTCAGATGGATTCCAGGTAACAGTGTTCCTGGTTTGACAATTTAATGCTACTCCTCTCTACACTGCTACCAGAGCTCTTTAGCAATTTTTTTTTTGCATATTATCAAATGAAAGGGCTGATTTTGCAAAGTACCAACAGCCATATTTTTAGGTGCCCAGTAGGATTTTGAAAATCATGTAGGCACCTAACTCCTGTTGGGAATTAGTTACCTGGGTATTTTGAGAATACCACCAGATGCCTACCTGCATCTTTAGGTACCTATATATCTTTAAAAATCATCCCAAAGTGGCTTTAACTTCCAGTTCAATTGGTAGTTGAGGGTGTACATCAGCCTGGAACCCTAGCCCCTAAACGTGGGGTGAAAACGCACTCCATCTTCAAATTGTTTTGATGGTAATCTAGGTAACAATCAGACAGAAACAATCACATCTTTGCTGAAACTACCATTTCAATTAGCTCAAGTAGAGAAGAGGATATATAGGTCTATATCCCCCTTTGAGATTTCTCACCAAGGCTCCAATTCAGCATGTGCTCAACTCCCACTGAAGTCAGTGAGAATGAAGCATGTATTTCAGTGCTTTGCTGCCTAGGGATGGACAGCTGAACCAGGGCCAAAGAAGCAACATGGGGGAAGTACAATTTGTTGAAATTATGATCTATATTAGCCCCCAAATATTGCAAGGAGTGTTTTAATACTTTAAATTGCATTTTTCAAGACAACACCTTTCCACACTTCATTGAACTCTCAGTGTTTGTCTTAAACCCAGTTTCTTTTACAAACATTGGATGGATCAGTACAGGGTATATACCATGAGTGATTGGTTTATCCCTGCACAGGATCCCTGGAGTTCCTTTACACTCTTGAATTTTCCGATGTAGCAATATCTAAGGAAAACATAAGACGATAAAGAGACGGTGTTTGGCAGGCAGCTCTGTTAAATGACTTCCACAGCTGAAAAGCTGCCTAGGAGAAACCATTTACAAACACGGTCACCATGGGACATTTTTATCTGATCAGTCCGTTGAATGAATTTTGATTCACCTCAGATCTGGAGTATGCAGAATGCCTTCAATCATAGCCAATGCATTTCCTGCAGCCCTTGGAGACGTGCAGAGTTACTTGTTGAATTATGGCGTATTCCAAATTTTTCTTGTGTTGTCCATTAATGGGTGCCCCATGACAAAGCCACATTAACTAATTTCTAAAGCTTCCCCTACTAGCCTGCAGAGTGGCCACATACCTGCAGTTAGCATTAAGCAAGGACATTAGTCTAACCCCCACAGGTCTCTGAGTCTTCAGTCTTTCTGAATTAATTGTTGCAGCAGGGATCTTGTTTCCAGGGAACAATTAGAGTTTTAGGAACATAGGGTCTGGCTGCTGATCCTGGCAATAGAATTCAGACCTGTACCCATGATCTCTAGATCTGCCTTTACCAGCCTTTTAGAGCAAGCTCACATTCTTCTGGGACTAGGTTTTTCATGTCTCTCCGTATCATCCAAGTGCAGCAATTGATATCTTACAAGAACTCCCTAATCACCTATGGGTTATAAGGAGAGGATGAAGCATACAGCTTTTTACCAAAGTCTATGAAAGCCTGTTTGATCTCTTTTGGATCCTTAGTTATCTTTCCCAAAGGGGAGACTTTATATTTGAAATTACTGGGGTTTTGTGATGTTGCTGAGTTTTCTGTTCTAGCTCTGTTCCAGCCTTCTTTCCTTTATAATAATACTGCTGCATAACACAAGGGAAACAAATGTGCTTTTGATTTGGATACATTTTAAGTGACAAATTAAAATAACAGATTCTAGCCTTTTTTAAGTTTATTGTTTGGGAGGCTCGTCCTACCCGATGAAGATTTCTCTTAGCTTATTTAGGGCTAATCTCTCTGTATATATTTCCCTCCTAAAATAAACAGGCTTTCATTTTGAAAGTAGGACTCACACTTCCACCAAGGGCTTTGCATAATAAAACTGGCTACCTGCTGCATCGACACTAGCAGGTGAAACAAGGACTTAGCACAGCCAATATGGCTACTTTAAAAATCTCCTTGAAGTTAAGGTGAAAGGCGTGGTGTTTTGTTAGCGGGTTATGGTAGCCGCCTCCTTCTGATTTACCATTAGATGGTGCTGTTAGGACCTGATCCACCCATTCACTTGGACAGTTCTTGCTTTGTTTCACTTGGGTGACTTGCCAGGCTTTTTTGCAGCTCAACTTGTCAGACTTTGAAGGATTCTTGATCCTTTTTGCATTCAGGATATGTATCTCCTCTTTCCCTCTTTGCACTTATTGAGGGGATTGATTGATTGTGCCTTTAAGGCCCAGTTCAGAATTTGGGGGTGATGTGGAGCCAGTTCAGGGAAGAATTCTGCCTGAGCTCCCCAGCTGCTCTGCCCCTTCAGGCTGTTCCAATCTTTCCCTCCTCACTCTCTTGGGGGAGGGTGCAGAGATGGAGCAATCCCTGCTCTTTAAGGAACATCTGGACTGCAACTGTGTGTCTTTGCTGTGCAGATACACAGGGGAAGAGTGTCCTGGTTTCCTCCCAGCAGAAGCTGGCCTCAGTTTGCTCTTTTTACCAAACTTTGTTTTTGCATTTCGAAATCTAGCCAGCCTCTCCTGCTCTCTGTAAATACCAACCCCACTGGCATGGCACATTCTGATGAGAAATCAGACCCTCCTGTGTAGCCCCCAATGATCAGGAGTACTTAAAAATCTATCCAGTAATCGTCAAGCTTATCTTTTTCTAGCATGTCTCCCAGGACAATGCCAAAGAAACATTTTCCTTCTATCCCTGCCTTTCCCTTCTCTTTTATACCCAAAGGGAGCAAGAGCCACAAACTCTAGCTAAGGCATTGAGCCCCCAAGCTGAGTCCTCTGTGAGCCAACCCACTACCCTCTTTAAAAAGTGGAGAACTACTGCTAATCTAACCTGTACAGCGTCTGACAAGCCTGCTCCTAACTAAATCAACGTTGTTCTTTTAGTCAAGCCAAAGAATCACAGAACGGACCATAGCAACCCTTTATATAACCGGTATCTGACAACTTCCAGACAGCACAAGGACAGCAGCCCTTGTGACTTATGAGGCTGAAAAAATACTCCACCCCTAAGGTTGATCACAGTAGTAGCCTAAGATGCAAGACAATTAGTAGATGGATGGACATATGCGCATCCACACATAAGGAACTGTTCATGGAAAAGCTACACCGCTAACATTAGCCATCCAAATATATCAGCTTGCTCATGGATGCTATCTGCTAACCTAAAATCCAGAATGATGCTTAAGAAGAGGTGACGTACTTGCACCCGAGGGTTCTCCTACCTGGGGAAATTGACCAGCACAGCTATAGTAGAATAATCTATTCAGCTGTAGCTATGCCAGACAACACCCCCTGTGGACACACTATTCTGGCACGAAAGTGATTTCCGAAGAGGAGTAATCAAGCATGGCTACAGGAATTCCCCATGCAGACAAGCCTAGACCATGTAGAACCATGGGAATAACACCCTTGTTCCTCAAAGCAGAATTCAGGAAAGATCTAAGTCTCCTCTGTCAGCAAGAAGAGACTTAGAAACAGAGTGAAATGACTTCTAATCCCTTACAAATGTAGGCTTCAACGATGAGCCAAATCTCCATTGTCAATTACCATAGTCAAAAGTTATCTATGAAGGAATCCATCTAATTTCAAAGTTCATCCAAACTGGGACCACTCCCTGACACACTGCTGCTAAATGCAGCAGGTATATGGGGACGTGGAAGAAAAAATAACTGATCTGTGATCACATGCATCATGTGATCACATGATCTGATCACATGCAACTAGTTGTTACACTCACCAAGTTATAGTCACCCTGTGGCACTGTGATAGAGTGTACCATCCACTGGAAAGAAAGGGGTTATAGACATACTTTGGGCCCTGTCAGCCCCACCCTCCCACACTACAAAGCTTGTGATGTTGGCTACAGGCATCACTCATGTGCGGGGTGATTGTGAAACGGGAATATCCCTCTCAGAGAGATCCAGGCCGCTCAGATGTTCTTGGCAAGCAAAGGAGGACTGGGAATGGCATTGCTGCCATACAGAGAACCACACCAACAGGGGAAAATCACCATGACAAGATTATTTTCGCTTTAGTTCAACAATAATTCAATCCGTGTCCCCTTGTTTTTTGTGTAAGAAATAGGGATTGACTCTGGGTAACAGCTGCATGTTTTGTCTCCAGTGTTCCTCTGCACAGTTATTGCTGATATACAATCTACATTCTAGCTTCTTTTCCCCATGTCTTATTATTTTGTTGATCTAGTCTTAGAGCCCCAGTCTCTCTCTTAACTGCACAGGTAGTTATGCATATGAGAAAAGGCCTATTTAATTATGTATACATACAGGGTAGATTACATTCACACAGAAATCTGCATTGGAAAAGCGCCCATTATCTATAAAAATGACAGAAGAGGTAGCCTTGTCAGAATT
The DNA here is from genome assembly GCA_032164245.1 of Sternotherus odoratus. NCBI lineage: Eukaryota > Metazoa > Chordata > Testudines > Kinosternidae > Sternotherus > Sternotherus odoratus. The sequence continues at coordinate 35,937,460 of JAVMKO010000009.1, read as the reverse complement.
AGCAGAGCAGTGCTGACAATGTACTATGCCTTGGGGATTAATGTTGTGTAACATGTATAACAAGATTAAATATATTCATTATTTTGAAAATTAGCATTGGAACGTAAGGTTCAGAGTTTTAATCTAGATTTATTTCTAATTTAAATTTCATCCAACTTTTTCTAAATGATGCCTGAAATATTTTGATTTAAATTATAGTCCTCAGTTCAATTGCTCATTTTAGGTGTGACAGTAAAAGTAGTATACTGTAAAATTCGTTCTTGAACTCACATTATGGAATCTTTTTAAAAATGGAACTGTCTGAAATAGCTGTGGCTTTCTGTGCATTTGCCTTTAAAAATGTCTCTAGAAATATTATGGCTAGAGGAACGCTGTGGTAAATGAAAGTGCTTTCTCTGGACTCCTTATGGGCAGGACTGGCTGTATAAAAGAGAAAGATGCTGGGTTTTAGGAACTGCCTGGGTTTGTAAGAAAGCTAAATATAGAAAGGAAAAAGCACTCTGTTCCTGGATGGGGAGTTCATGCATATTCTCATCTGCAATTTGCATGGGATCTTACCTACTAACCTAGAAAAATAAATAGTGTCTTCTAATGCACTCAGCAATACAAACAGCCAACTACCATTACAAAAAAAGAAGTCGTCCAACCAACCATCTTGAGAAACATACCTGCAACCATTATCTTGCTCTCCTACTTGCCGAAATCCATTCTTCATTTATTACAATGGTGTAATGTTTCCACTCAGGCCCTGATTCAAAAAGGCTGTCCTTGGCCTCCATAAAGCAGGGGAGAACATCAAGGAATTTTATATTCTTTGGGGCACTTCATCTATAGAGTGTTTTCAGGGAGCGTGGTGAGCTCTACTGCTGCAGAAAGGAGTGAGTGGGCTGCCTGAGTGTCCCAGAAGAATGCTACACACAGGATCAGATGGTAGCAAATCTACCAGCTAACCCATGGCTGCCAAGAAAAGGCCTGTGGTAATAATGGTACAACCATTCCCTACCCCTTCTGTTGTAAAAGCCCCAGGGAGTTGGTTAAAAGCTACAGAGGAGTTGTGTGAGGATAAAACCACTGTAGGTGAATAATTAATGACTAAGTATAAATAGGAATTACAATGGGTGTGGGTGCTGGTGCTCAGTGCAAATGATGAGTAGTGTAGTTTATAATTAAAGCGGATGAATGATTTAAACAAATCAAGTAGAGTGCTTTTTCTGTGCTGCAATCGTTGTGGGGGTTGAACATGGGGAAAGTGAATCCGTCACTGACTTGCAGGCCTATCTCGGGGAAGTTGCTTAACTTACCTGTGCCTCAGTTACCTTGCTTCTAAAATGCAGCTAAAAATACTTCCCCCGGTCTGTAAAAATGCTTTGAAACTATGGATGAAAAAGTGTCACACATCTGCAGAGTATGACTGGTACCTCTGAAGAATGAAGCCTGTATGCTTTCTAGTCTCAGAAATAGTGCTGGTATCCTCATCGTGTTTGCTTGCATTGCTGTTAGCCTCATTAGTGGCCTTAGAGTTTCAACAGTCTTTTTTTGCACACCTAACATTCCCAGAAGACACCTATTTTCATAACCAGAGCTCTATCTGAAAACTACTGTGAGAAAGTGGAGGACAATGGCTGCCTAGTCCTTTAGGGTAGGTCTACACAGCCACTTGGAGGTATGATTCCCAGGGCAGGTACACAGACAAACTACACCGCTACAAATTGCAGCATGGACATTGTGGCATGGGTGGCAGTTTGGGCTAGTCCCGCAAGTCCAAGCTCCATCTGGGTCACAGCTGGGGCAGCTGTAACAACCACACTGCTATTTTTAGTGTGCTAGCTTGACCTGAGTCTATCTATCCGCACTGGGAATCAAATCTCCCAGCTACAGTGTAGCCAGGAAGATCCACTCAGGGGTCTAAGACCTCTGTGGGATGGGGCTATTTCTGCTTTGATAGATGGCTTGAGCCCAGGTGGCAGTAGACATATTCATTCATTTCAAATATTTCTGTGGTTGTGAAGTATGAGGAAACACTTTCAAAACTTTTTTTTAAATCAATGGGACTGCAGTAGCACATTGTACAATGCTTCAAATTCCTGTTTTAAAGATTTTTAATTATTTTCCCCTCTTATAGAAATAATACAAGAGCAGCACAAGTTTCAGGCATACATTACTGCTGATGACTTCCCAAGTGGCTCATTCAAATGCATACATGGCCTGATTCCAAACCTACTGAAAGATAGTCTTCAATGGGCTTTGAATCGGGTCCTACACTGACAATAAGAATACACTGCACAAATATCAGTGAGAGTGTACATTTCCCATCTTGCTTATCAAAAGTCTGATTTGTCCATTTTTTGTTCTTGAGGCCTCACAAGCAGATTGTTTGAGGTGATGGTTTGGCATTGTGTTTTCTTAACGGGCCTTTATTTATTCATATGCATTTCTGTATGCTCAACACTGGAATATCTGAGCATCTCAAAAACATATCTGGGAGACAGGGACGTATTATGCTATTTTACTGATTGGGGGTGGTGATGGAAATTGAGGCAGAGAGGTGTTAAATGACTTGCCCAAGGTCATGACAGAAGTGGCACAGCAGAAAGAGAAACCAGGTTCCCTAGCTCCTACTAGTGTATCTCGACCACTTCATCTTTCAGCTTCCATGAAATGGTCAAAGTATGAACAGATTTACCCACCTTGCACTGCCCCTCCAATGACCAGACTTAACATACCTATGTCTTAGTGGTTTACAAATAAGATTCGGGATTAGTAGATCTAGTAGATTAGTAGATTCCTGGGTTGTCTGCTGATTTTCTGTGCACATTTAGTGAAATCAACTAACATTGTCTTTCAGCTTGCACATCTGTAAAATAGATCTAAGAGCTCAGACCTGCTGTATAGATGTGCTAATAGACTTGTTTATTAAGACACTATAGCTAAAGACTTTGTTAGGAGACTACATAAATAAAATGCTGTACTAGATGTTATTGAAAGACAAAGTGTTAATACTCATGGAATCATAGGACTGGAAGGGACCTTGAGAGTTCATCTAGTCCAGTCCCCTGCACTCATGTCAGGACGACCATCCCTGACAGGTCTTTGTCTAACCTAATCTTAAAAATTGCCAGTGATGGAGATTCTACAACCTCCATAGGCAATTTATTCTGGTGCTTTACCACCCTGACAGTTAGGAAGTTTTTTCCTAATGTCTAATTTAAACCTCCTTTGCTGAAATTTAAGGCCAGTGCTTCTTGTCCTATCCTCAGAGGTTAAGAAGAACAATTCTTCTCCTTCCTCCTTTTAATAACCTTTATGTACTTGACAACTATTATCATATCCTCTCTCTATCTTTTCTTTTCCAGACTAAACAAACCCATCTTTTTCAATCTTCCCTCATAGGTCATGTTTTCTAGACCTTTAATAATTTTTGTTGCTCTTCACTGGAATTTCTCTAATTTGTCCACGTCTTTCCTGAAATGTGGCACCCAGAACTGGACACAATGCTCCAGCTGAGGCCTAATCAGCACAGAATAGAGTGGAAGAATTACTTTTCATGTCTTGCTTACAACACTCCTGCTAATATAGCCACATCATCCCAACCAATCTTTGAACAAGAAACTTTCCCTCTGGCGAGAGCAATAGAAGTTGTACTAAGCTTGCATCTCATAGCTTCCATCTAAGAAACTGAATGCATATTAAAGAAAATACAAGTGAAAAGTTGTAGTGGGTACATAAAGTGATGACATACAGTAATTAAACTGTCAGTGTCCTATCGCCTACACCGAATTGAAAAAGTACCTAAACAGTTATATTATTTTTATAGAAGTTAAACTACTGCATGTACTGCACTGCCAACTCAATACGTCACATGGAATGGAGATAAAGATGAAAATAATGATGGCACAAAAGAAATTAATTTATTATAGACCTATAGTCAATCCACCACTTAGTAAAAAGAACATCATGCCTATGGTACTTGTATGTAATATTTCTGGCCAGGTTCTATGCTCCAATGTTTGGTATAAACAAACAAGTAGGTTTAATTGATCTGCTAGCCTACTTGAACCTTGAGCTATATGTTGGCATGAACCATGTCAACAGGCATTAGAATCCACCCTTTTCTGTGCAAATTCTGTAAATTGTGCACATGCAGAACAAGGCCAGAATGAGTGAATGATGGGTGTGTTTTTGTTCAGGAGCTGAGTGAACAACAACAAAAATGTGCTTAGAATCAGTTCAGGGTCAAACCAAAATTAAAATGTTTCAGGTTTTCTTGTTGAAATGAGAAATCTGATAACACAAACTTTTTTTTCCATTATGTTTCTAAAATAAAACTTCCTGCCTGGAGACGAGTAGCTGCTGGGTGAAGACCAGAAGAAAGCTGGGGCAGTCTGCATGGTGTGGCTGCCTCAGAGGTGCAGACCTTGGGTGCCTGAGCCCTCTTGTCAGGGTTCTCAAGGTTTCCAGACTCCTTGCTGCAGAGCCAGGAGTTGAGCCCCAGGTAGGGTTAGGGCTCCCAGCTCCACAGCAGGGAGCCCGGAAACCCTGGCAGGGTTTCTGCCCCTGAGCTGCAGACCCTGGAAACACCAAGATCCACAGAAGTCCAGCAGGAACCCTGCTTTGGATTCACCCAAAGTTCATTAAACCCTAATGTTTCTGGTGACACGTTTTGGGCTTGATGAATCAGCATCTTCCAACAAAAAAATTCTGATGCGTTTCACTGCCAAATTTCTGAGCCGTCATCAGCTGCAGGCAGATGAGAAAGAAGGTGCAGACGTGCAAAGAGCCATCCTATATCAGTAATGCTGCCAGAGGCACTAACCAAGATAGTATGCCACAGGGTAGCTGGCTCCTGAGGGGGAGGTCAGGCACCCAGGCTACATTTCACATACTCCACTAAGGAGAATGAGCCAACTCAGAGCCAACTGTGGATGATTAATTGCCTGGCAGTGAACAAGTTAAGGAACGCCTGGGAGTTAGAAAGGGTTTGAGGGCTCAGACAGGCAGCACAGCATAGAGAGAGCTCCTAAAGTGAGGGCTTCAGCAACACAGGTGGTGGCTTGGGTTAGATGAGGACAGTCCCAGCCAACCCACTGCGTATCCTCTCTGGCAGCTAGCCTGAGCCACCGCCCATACTGCCATAGCCACTCCACTATAGTTAGCCACTAGCTTGAGCAGAACTAGCTCATGTATGTCTACCCAAGCTGAGAAAACATCTTCGAGCTGCTGTGGAGATGCGCCCTCATGCAGAAGAGCCTATCAGGTCCAACTGCAATATGTTTGTAACTAACTGCTGCAAAAAGGGAGAGGAAAGACATCTTGCTCACTTTCCTCCACTTTGTGCACCTGTGCAAGACTAGTCACAATAAATACCTGTGTGAAGATGTATTTAGTAAACTTAAAGGAGTTACAAACACAGCACAGTTGTCAATTATATTCTAGGCATATTAAATCAAATTTGCAATGTAGAAAACATGGTGTTCACCTTTGCATTGCCCGCAAAGTTCCTGTACTGGTTCAAATACCCCCACATTCTGTTACAAATAAGCCCACATGTACCTTGTGGAATGGCAGCTCGGTCCAGGCCCAAAATATAAAATGCAGGAAAAGAAAAGGCGGCATCTCCCATTTGTGACCTATATTGTAGTGCTTTTCAAGTTCCTTCAGTATAGTTTCCTTCATGATTTAATTGGTATTATGGGCTCATTTTCTTCAGGGTATTTTGCAGTTTAGCAGCACAATTTTATAGAGCTATGATAGTTTCTACACTGAAACGGAGATATACTTTAGATAAATGAAATGGTTCCAAGTCCATTTCAAATGCATCCACTCTTTTATATGGAACAATTTAAGGGCATTTTGCATAGGTTTATACTCAACTAATATCCTCCTGTCCTGAACAAATGCTTACTGCAGTATTTATTTTCAGATTCTGCTCCAGGTCATACCCAGCTATCATGATCATAAACATTTAAATACATACTGGTAAAATACTTTGAAATTAACATTTAATTTTATCCAAATTTTAATTTCCTATTAGTCTGAATGGATTGACTGTAACAGAGCCAGATGTTCTGAATTATTTCAACTTTCCATAATGTATGTAGATCCAATTTTTGAGCTAATTGGGCTAAACTCAGCCCTGGCATAAGCAGATACAACTCTATGCTTCAACAGCATTATAACTCCCTATGCCATGGATGAATCTGGCCCACTGAGCATAAACGAATGTAAAAGGGTTAAATTCACCTTTGTTACTCCATAAAAGAGAAAATGCTATAAAACTTTAATTGCTAGTTACTCAACTTATTGCAAAATAAATGAATCATTATCATCCTTAGCCCTCATGTGGTTTAAAATAGCATGAAAATTATATGTTCATTTTCCCCAGAGGGCTAAGCAGTAGTGAGCTGCTTCAAAGATGAAACCATTTACCCAGAACTCTTTATTTCAGAGTATTCGCAAGTCCACATTTGAATGTATATATGAAAGAACTACAGGATTTCTGAGAGTGATAGTTGCTGAAATACACACAGAGCTTTCCGTGTGAAATAGGGTTTCCAGAAATGAAAACTTTTTTGAGATAGTTTTCAAGTGCAATATCACTTAAGTTCTGCAAACGCTCCAGTTTCCAAAATACAAAACAACTATCTGCAAGGATGTGCATAGCACTGCCTTCATGTCAGCCACTAAAAACTGCCCTCTCACATGAATTCTGAAGACATTAAAAATGAGACTCTGTGAAGGAATGGATTGTTTTGCTCATTGAATTTGCTGCATTCAAATATTGTGGGTCTCTGTGTGTGTGTGTGTTTTTTAAACAGAGGTTTTACACCTGTATAATTCTATTGGTTTAAATGGAGGTAGTCTAATTTACACAGTGCATGTGAGAGAAGAATCAGGGTTTGTGGACCAGATCTTCAGGTGGGCTGCAGCCGCAGAGGGCTATAGGCAGCATTTTGCTGCCTTTCTACCCCCTGATCCTGAGGCCAAGTACTCTGAGTATCCTTTTCTGCTGTCTCAAGGCAACAGTTACAAGGGAAAGAAACAGTGTGAAACTTAACTGAACAATGAATATCTGAATCTTCCATGGTGTTCTTTTAAAAATGCTATTGACAACAGTGAAACAAATGCTAAGCTCTTGGAAGTCTAAATTAAGACCTTGATCTTGGAATAAACTTTTCTGGGCAGACTCTTATATCATTATAAACCGATAGTTATAGAACAGAAAATATTCAGTTCAATTTGCATCATCTGTTTTGACCACAGGATGTGAAGTGGCAAGAATATTTTCTTTCCTGTACAATAACTCAAATAAAATGAGTGCTAAGATCACAGAGTATTTGTGAATGTTTTTTCTTCTGCTCTGTGAACCAAAAGTCTTGAATGAATTAGAGCCTAGAGAGGTGGGAGAAGGTACTTTAGGCTGAGGATATAATGTCTGTGGCTCTGCTGAAGCACAGGACACAATCTCTAAAATTTCAATTCAAAAGCCAACTGAAAAGAACATCTTTGTACATTACAAATACTACTTTATAATCAGTCCTGTGATTACATTTTTATAGCATATGGTACAACACTGTGCTTTTGTACGGAATTTTAAAAACACCTTGAAAAACTTAGTGCACATTTTCTAAGGTATTCCACACTGTACATTTATTACAACAGAACATGGAATTAACTCAAATTGCAGGTAATCCCTAGGTAAAGGAAATTCAGCATTTTTTTTTTAACATTTAACTGAGACTGGAAAACAAAAAGCCTGCTGTCTTAAATCACAGACAGAATATACGATCTGTGCTAGAGAGAGAAAGGCTTGTTCTACTTTCCACATTACAGTCGGCTTTCCAGGGTGTTATAACAACCTAAGAGTTTACATTTGTGTAGATGAAAACTTTGGAATTGTTGGAATGAGAGTTCATTTTGTGTTTAGTATATGCATGTAAACTAGGTGTGTGCCCCTCCTGCTGTTTAATACTGCTGCTCATAAACCAACTTGAAATTCCTGCACATTCTTCCCTTTAACTGAGACAACTTACCTACTGAAGTCAGTATTTAGCCAGAGTAAAACCTCTGTACACAAGCAACAGCCCACAACCTGAGCTATGAAAAGACACCTGTTTTATAGGAGGCTTCCTTCTACCAAGATGTAAACTGTGGCAAGGTGTGTCATGCAAAAGAGGTCATTACCTGATTAAGACAAAGGTGAGGTTCAGAATGACTGTTGTAGGGGATGGGTGAGAGCCTGAGGTGTAATCTACATGAGTAGCAAGGGAGACAAAGAGGAACAGAGACTAAAATGTGGTGGAATCAGCATTCCGTGGCGGAGGAATCTTCAGAAATCACCTATCAGGAGTGGGACTGGGGAATGCTGAAGAGAACCTAAAAAACTGGCTGCTTAAGGGGGAACCAAGGAAATCAGTTCTTGAAGGTCCCATCAGCACTATAAAAACTGAGTTTAACATGATGAAATATGAATGTGGCTCAACCGGGTTATCATGCATTCTGCTCACTCTACGTAGGCCAAAATTATCTCTCTCTCTGCTTTTAATGGTTGTTGAACTTAATTGCTGTCATAGTACAGACTGAGCTGAGGAGGGAAGGAAGGATTTTTAAAATACTGACTAGTCAGTGGAAGGCAGGATGGACAGAAAAATATAGGCTTTGGGAAAGGGTCCAGACCTGAAAAATTGTGTTTCAGAAAAAAAAACAGGGGTTAATGAAGAAATCTACTAGAAAACAAACCAAGTTCAAACCTGGCATGAACAGGTGAAACTTAACTGAAGCTAATGGAATTGCACGTGCTTCCACTCAACATAAATTTGGTCCAGCCTGCGATTGCTACACTACTTCATTGCACAGTAATGGCTGCAATAAGATTGAAGAGTACAAGGTAGAGAATAGAATTCCAATCTGTTCTGCTCAGCACAGCATAGGTAGTGCATAAATAAAATATACACTATGTGGGCTTTGCCCCTTGTGAATTCTTATCTATGTTCACTTAAGGCATGAATATGATGTCTTAATTTAGCCCATCACATATCCTCTCTGTACAAGTCTGTAAAATGCAAATGGGTATTCTTGCACAGTGGCTTGCCATTTGAGAAATTAACAATTGGATTCAGATCACTTTCTTTTCTGAAAACAATAAAGAATTTGCTCATAAATGCCTGATATCCATACTGAAATGGGAGGTATGTTGGTAGTACAACATAGTGTTGTGGAGAAATATATTTGTGAGAATTTCTAGGGTTAAGGAAGTGTGTGTGTGTGTGTTATGATGAGAGATGAAATAACAATTTTTCCAACCACTTCTATTTGTTCTTACAGGTAACCTTGATACCTGATTTGCCACTGCTTCTTCCCCTCAGAAAGTGATAATACCATTTGTTTTGGGGAGCTGAGACTTTCACTAAATGTATCTATTCTTTTGTTCTTCAATCTTGTGAATAGTATGAAGCTGGTCTGGAAAAAAACCTAAGATTTTGGAAGCCTTTTCCTTTTTTTGGTCAAAAGTGATTGCACATATAATGCTAGTTTTAGCCTGAGTGCATGCATGCTCTCGCTCTCTCCGAGTATACTAGGAAATGCTTATAGGTATTAAATATTAAACGCCAGGAGTCAGATTAAGCTCACTGACTCCATTAGGGTTGCAAAGGATGTAAGCGAGTAGAATATTTGGTCCTGAATTTTCTCAGATTTGATCTATTATAAATTGAGAAAGAACCTATAGTTGAGAGCAAATATGTTTTGGTCTTGATGTACTTGCTAAGCAGCAATGTTTGACAAACTGTACCTGATAAAGAATTAAAAGTAAAAGGAAGGACATGGACCCAAGTGCATGTGTGTGCAAGCACAATCTGAAGCTTTCATGGATTTCCCGGAGTGTCACGGGAAGAGGAGTGGCTTTGCAGGGGGCGGAGGGCATGGTGAAGCTAAGCTCTAGTACACCCAGTTGCTCTCAGTGTAAATTAAAGTAGGTCCCATGGGGCTGAGTGAGTGAAGACTAGGGAACTGTACCTGTTGGTTGCCTGAGGCCATCACTAAGTGCAGTTCAGATGTAATGGAGAATTGGAATCTGTATCTTCGTATGTATTAGTGAGCAGTTAATACAATGGGATCTATGCCTGACTACAAGGATTCCAGAATCAACTTGCGGGGAGGGGAGGCTAGAGTTTGTGGGTGCCCTTACAACATGTAACTACATTTTCCTAAATGGTTTGGAAATCAAAAGTCTCTATCGGACAGAAATGACTCCACTCTCTACCCCTGCTGGCACACTACCTAATAATCTCAGCAAGGACTGAATGGGTAGAGATGCCAGATGCCCCCCCAACTCATTTAAATGCTCTCAAGTCAATAGAAGTGTAATGTTGGGATGCTGTGGGCCATCAAGCTACAACAGCCACGAGGCACTGCAGAAACCCTTCCACATCAACATGTTCAGGTTTAAACAAAGTTATGGGCTGAAATAATGTGGGGTTTGTCAGAAACAGTCCAACTTTTGATTCTTCATCAGAACTTTCTGAAGGAACCCCTCTTCCCCACTGATTTTTCTGATCAATCCTAGGTATGAAGTGATGCTTGTAATTGAAAAATACAGATGGAAAGTTTTAAGGAAAGATGGGTGAGCCTCTTTATAAAATACTTTGAGATCGATGAGTAAAAAGGAGTGTGAAAAAGCTTATTCTCAGAGGACATTGTTTCTTCATATGAGGATGGATTTCACCGGCATGGCTTTGCTCTCTATTTGCTCAATGATCTGAAAAGCCTGTTCATGTCACTCTGCCACCTATGATCTTTTAGAACATTCCTTAAAGAGCATTTTCTGTTCACCTTGTCAGGTGTACATTTTACTGTAGGGCTTCAATACATACTTAAATCCTAAAACAGCTGGGTCTTTTCTGGGAGGAAGAAAAGAGAAGAATAATACTGTGTAAAAATTGTGACACTGGACATTATAGTCCATCATACCGACCTGCCAATCCACTGTAAATATAACCACTTGGAACGAGCTTGATTTTCTTCATCATAAAATTTCCATGACAGCCTTTTTACACATTGACAGCCTTTTAATGCTGACTAGTCCAACAGGCTGTTTCTTAAAAAAACAACGAAACTACTTCAAAACAAAACATCAGGTACAAAACAGAACAAGGCTTTTAGTGTTTTATTTGTGTCCAAATAATAGGGCATATATCATTTTTCTAACAGTGTGTGGTGCGTATACTCCTTCTCTTATTATGTAAAACCATTAGAGCTGTTAACCTGTAAATGGCAGCTGCAGAGTCAGGCAATAAAAATGCACTTAGAGCGATTTTAGCTCCACATGTAAGTAATTTGAGCTTTTAAATTATTGTAAAATGCAGTAATTGTGACAGAATGGAGATTTTTTCCCTCCCCCCCACAGTGCACATATTGCACCAAGAAGGGAAGATTCTGTCTATTGGCTTTGGGAGTTTCTTAGGCCTGGTCTTGACACATTTTTTTACTGGTATAACTATGTTAGTTGGGGGTGATTTTGTTTATACCAAAATATCCACACTTTTGCAGCAGTAGTGTGGATGCAGTCATATAGTATAAAAGTGCCTTAGACTGGTCTATCTTACTCCCCATCCTGTGCTGGAATAAGTGATCCGAACAGAAGCGCCTTTATCCTGGTATAACGGCATCCACATTAGGGAGATCGTACTGCTTTAAGTCTGGAGCGCTACACATGGGGATCCCAAGGTGTCTCTCCCCCTCCACACCCAATCCTTGAAGTGGAAGTGGCTGGGGCCATCCATAGAAGAGTTGCCTGCTCAGCTGCTTCGGGGAGCCAGTACCATTCCCTTTCAGGCACACACCCTCCCTAGATCATCCCTGTTTTCAGATAAGCTGGAGTCTGTCCACAGGAGAGAAGATTTAGCCCCCACCCATCTGAGCATAGGCACTCTGTATTGGGGGGCGGGGGGAGGGGACATTACAGGACCACCTCAGGAGAGCCATAATGGAGCTGCAGAAGCAGAGGTCCTCTGCACAACCCCACACCCAGGATGAAATCATAGCCCATTTAAAGTTAAGGGGAGTTTTGCTATTGACTGCAATGATGCCAGGAATTCATCCACAGAGTGCTCTGCTGGGGTGGTCTTGGTGCAGACCTTATCAGAATAGTGGGTCTCAGAGTTAACAGCTCATTGAAATGAATGGGACCATTCACATCTCTCAGTTACTGTTTCAAGCTGTCTGCAAACTCAGGTGGATACGACTGCGTCACTTGATTCATGTTTCCAAGGTCAAATTCACAACCAGGAGAGCTAGAAACAACCACAAAAGCTGTGATTTTGAGGTCATCACTTCACCGGTAGGGTGACCAGATGGCAAGTGTGAAAAATCAGGACTTTTGGGGGGAATGGATATAGTTTAATAGATATGAAAAAGCCCCTAATATTGAGACGTTTGGTCACCCTAGGAGTTGGGGCCTGAGGCACATGCCCCTACTCTGGCCCTGTTCCCACCCTTACAAAAATCTCTCCCTTTGGCAAGCTGACAAGGCTGCACAGCAACAATATTCTCCACTGATGTAAGCTGTATGATAAGGCATCTGTATAGCTATTTCACATTCCAATCCTTCATTGTATATTTTAAGCCCACCTGGTTCTGAGTGTTTTTTTCCTGTCATGTTTATTGTGCATCTAAAAAGTACTTCATGGGTTAAAAGATTAAATGTAACTTAATGCCTTAGACAAGACTAGGACTGAGCTGCATCATAATGTATAATTTCAACTAACAGACCTAAGCTAATAAGACCAAATGTTTCCTCAGGCAATAATCAGACTTGTTCAGTACAAAGGGCTAAATAAGGAAAATCATACTGAAGACTATGCAAAAATAGCCCATTTCCAAAGCGACCTTTGCCAGCATTCAAAATATCATAGCAGTGTGAAATTAACCATGTTTCTACGTGCTTGGTATTCAAAGCACACTATCGTCTGCTTCCAAAGCTGTTACCCGTTGGCCTAAAAATGACGTATGTTCCCTTGTAGCAATTCCCCCTCCTTACTTTTGCTAATAACAGTATTGTTTGTTAATTTTGTTTGGTTAGGAATCTGCCCAATGGTTGCATCACATGATGCATTTCTACTGTCTCCTTTCAGTCACCAATTCAAGGCAATGGGATTTGTATTCGCTCCTACCTCAGTCGGGTGCTTTTGAAAAATCACACCCTCTATCCCTAATTGTTCTTCCATTCCCAGCTGAACCCCTAGAGGATCCTGGGTTTCTGAGGCTGCATCTGTCTTACTGCTATGGTTTTCAGGACAGTGGCTTCTGGTACCATGGACTTTGCTTTCAACTCCCACTTAAAAGTCCCTTGTTTTAACGGTACTCTAATTTCAACTAGCACCATTCTGTACTCAGAATCATGCCTCCCATTAAAATCAATAAAAGTTACAACTTTAAAAACCACCAAGGACCTATTCTTTAAATAGTGATATATTGGCAGGGCTGACCATGGGCTTAGCACTAAATTAGAGCACCACTGGGTACACCAGAGCTCTTTTCAATCCACACTGTAGGGAGGGTCCTGGATTGCTGCAGTTGAAGACTAATTTCCTAATGTAAGTATGACATTGGTTCTCATAATAAGATGGACCACAGCTTCAATAGAGAAGTTATCTTGAAGACCTTCACCCCTCTGATTCACGATCGCAGGAATCCTTTTCCTTTCCCACTAAGGTCATATGACATCCCTCTGGCAACTTCAGCATACCAAAGAATATTAAATTATCTAATGCATTTTTAGCTTCTCGAAATGTAATTCAGCAGCTGGAAACTTGGAGCCAGCACCACATGGCTAGCCAGTTCTCCACGGCCACTAATAAGTGCTCTGTGGACCATGGATCACACTTTGGAAACCTCAGACATGGAGAATAAAATAGGGTAGAATATGCTGTACTACATATAGAACAAATACCTAGCTTCTGTATATAGTTATTCATTACATTCCAATTACCAGTGCTCAAATTACATAGGGCAAGATTCTTCCCTCAGACCTGCCCAACAGCTCTCAACTAGATACACTCCACAGGGAAAAGAGAATATTCCATGTGAGTGATTTTGTTTGATGTCAATGAGTGACCTGCACATCTAGGAAGAACAGAATATCAAAGATGAGTGCTGCTTTGGAGATCTAAGAGAAGTTTGCCCTCAATGCCTAAATGCATATTCATCTCGCTGTGGTATTTAACTTTAGTGAGTTATTTGCAATTTCCACCATATGTAGAATGGGAAATATTATAGCAACTTAAAGTATTTCTGGTGGTAAACATCCAGTTTTAAATGGCACCCTCTGTAACTATACATAGGTTTACACATTAATCAGAAATTAACTGAGCAGTTGCAATAATTTAGCGTGGAATTACTTCTCCAGTTTACTTTGAGTCTGTTTTTCCCTCCAAGATCTCTCTGAACCTGTCTGTGTGTATTTTCTTTCCTGAGTCAGTGAAAGTTCTCTCTCTCTGACTAGAAATGTAGATTGAAGACTGAGTATGTAACTCATCAGCACTTTTGCATTTGTCCTCAATGACTGATAACCAAATTGAGCATGTGGATGCATGGAAAAAGTACTCTTATTCATTGTCTGAGTCAGAGATAAGGACTCCAGTCCTGACAGGCTGCAAATTCAATCCTCATCTATAGCACCCAAAACACAGTAGTTTAGTTTAAATTCCTGTATTGTCAAATCCCCAGAAAAACTGCAACACAAGCCAAGAAAGTGGGTGCACATACCATGGAAAGATGCAAAAATAAAAGATCACATTCACAGCTGCTAAAAATAACTCAATGCCAAGCAATTAGTAACAAATGTAATTAGCATCAAAAGCTGTTTGAAAACAGAAATTAGAATCTTCTTCCCTATATTGCTTAAAATTAACTGATACTTCTGCAAGATCCATTGCACAACACTAATCTTAAACAGCAGTCCAGTTCAGCTGAGATTTTATTCAAAGCCAATACAAGGAATTATTTAAGAGTTGTTAGGAAAAGAGCCTTGAATGGTTAGGTCAGTTACTATTTTGGAACTGGTTTCAAAGGATAGTTTTAGTGGATCAGCATCAACACAAACGACTCTGATATGCACTTTATCACATTATCTCCAGGATGTCAGTTTAAAAAAAGAAAAACACCTTTTCTCAGACATCAGGGGTTATTTAATAACTGGAAAATATCTACACACCACAGTTTTAGTGCTGTTGTTACTTCACAGCAGCTGAGTCCAGACAGAACTGTTCTGAACAAAACAGCACATTAAAAAGATACCCACTGGATTCTACAAGCCACACATTAATTTATAATAAACCAGAAGTTCACATGGAACCCTCATTACCCCTCCACAACCCAACTGTCAGCAAAGAGCTGCAGGTATGCAAATGAATGCAGCTTTTAACCTAGTGCAACATTTTCCACTTTATGTCTTCAAAACATCGGTGATCCTTGTCTATTCAGAGCTCATAATTTCTAAGGAATCTCTCCACACTTTCTCTGACATGGACTAGAGAAATAAAGCAGTGAGGGACAAGGTACACACTTCTGCCATTCATGGTGATAAGTTGCCACAACCTGACGCCCTATTTTCATTTTTGAAAACATTATTTTGACACTCCCTGTGATGCTGGTAGACCAGATGCCAGCTCACGTCAAAGCCCCTAGGTCTCACTGGACACTGACAAATGCATAGCTGGAAACCAGTCTGGCTCACCTGTGTGTTAGCATTCTCAAAATAGATGTTAAGTTTATAAAAATGTGTTTAGACTTCATGAAATGCCTGTAGAATACTGCATGTATTGATCTCACTTGCAATCTCTTTCTCCCATGGTATAAAGTTATATTGAGTGTGTGCATCATAAATCACTGTAACTGTGTAACTCAAACAAGAAATAAGTACAGTAGACTCTCGATTATCCAGGATGACAGGGAAAAAATAATTCTGGTTAATAAAATCCTGGATAATCATCATCCTTAGGAAATATGGGGAGAGGGGGTTGGTTCACCAGCCACCCTGCGCTGTGGGGAGGAGGTGTTGATTCACTGGCTGTCCTGCATCTTGGTGGGGTGTTTTTTTGTGTGTGCTTGGGGCGACAGCAAAGCCAGAGCCAGCCCTGCGAGTTAAGCATATTTTTTTTGACATCCTGGTTAATTCACATCCTTGTTAATCCAATCCTGGATAATCGAGAGTCTACTGTATTAATTAATGTAAAGTGCTGGTCTTGCTCACAAGAAGGCCCAGTAAAATCAAATGAGCCATTGTGAAAGATCAAAGGACAAGGACAGGGCTTTACCATGAGGCAAACTGAGGCAGCCGCCTCAGGTGCCAGACTGTCGGGGAGGGGACGCCATTAGGACCCAGAGTGTAGAAAATTGTGTCTGCTGCTGGTGCATATATATTCTCTCTGCTCTAGAAGCACAGAGATGGTGGAGTGCTGTGCTGGAGGAAGGAGAGCACAAGAGACATAACAGGTAGACAGGAGAAAAGGTGAGAGGGAATAGCAGAAAGCAGCAGGAGCTGCAGGGAGAGAGAGGAGGAGGAGGAGCCTCTTATGTACCTCTCTAGTACTCTCAGGAGCCTGGACTGATTAACACCAGCGTCTCGTGGAGCTTCTTGTTTCATGCTGATTCCCTGAACCGACTTGAGGAGAACAGGCAGTCAACTGAAGTAGTAGGACCCAGTTAGGCTGTTAAGATGCGGATATCTTCCCTCACTCAGGCCCCGCTACCAGCCTGTGTTGGTTGTTCCCTTCAACTGAGTGTTGAGACCCACTACAGCTGGCACAGAACAGCAGTCATGAGTGAAAGAAGAAAACGACCTTCTGGGGCAGCATTCAGAAAAAGCAAGCAAGCAAAGGAAGCTTTTCTATCTAAGCAGGAAGGAGCTCTCCTGAGATACATAGACACAAATGTTCACGGTGAGCCTTCTGGCCCCAGGGAGGATGTGAGTGGTGAGGAGATGCCTGATCTTCCAGTTAGTGAGAGTGCAGGTGACCTGGCAGCTACTGCAGTATCCATATCCCCATCTCAAATGGATGTAACCAGGCACATTCCTGAAGAAAAGTGTAGATCAGAGAAGAGTGTGGTGGAGGCACAAGAAACAGCTGCTGCTGAATTTAATTCCTTAAGTCTAGATGATCCAGGACTGTGGATGCAGTTGAGCAATAGCCTGAGGGACTTCCTTGTATTGCATGGGGCACAGCATGAAAAACTTCATGTTCCCCAAAGACAATGAAAATAGAAGTTTCCATCCAATACATTGCTGGTATGAAATCCCCAATGGTGACAAAGTGGAGAGGTCATGGCATATGTACTCAAAAACCCGGAATGCTGCATACTGGTTTTGTGGCAAACTCTTCCAGTCTAATGTTCCAGACACATGGGATTCTAAAGGAACAAAGGACTGGAAAAATCTGGCTAGAAATCTGGCCTGCCATGAGAAGGCAGCAAATCACCGGAGAGCATTTCATAGGTGGAAAGAGCTTGAGATTAAAAGAAGCTTGCATCAGAAACTCTTTACTGGCAAAATATTCTGAAAAGGCTTATTGTCACTGTGAGAATGCTTGCTACCCAAAACCTAGCACTGCGTGGCACTTCAGATCAGCTGTGTGTGCCAAAAAATGAAAAGTTCCTTAAAATTGTTGAGCTGATAGCTGAATTTGATGGTGTACTCCAGGAACATCTTAGAAGAGTCACCATCCAAGAAATGTACACACATCATTACCTTGCAAAAACAATTCAAAATGAGATCATACAGTTACTGGCAACAAAAGTCAAACAGAAAATTGTGACAAATGTGAAGTCAGCAAGATATTACTCAGTTATTCTGAACTGCACACCTGACATCAGTGATATGAAACAAATTACTTTAATGGTGCATTTTGTAACAACAACAGAACTAGTGAAAATGTCCCTGCAATGGTGACCGTCAGAGAACATTTTCTAGAATTTACTGACATTGATGATACTATAGGAGTAGGTATGACAAATGTGCTTCTTAAAAATCTGGAAGATACGGGAATTGTGATAGCTGACATAAGAGGTCAGGGCTATGATAATGGTGCCAACATGAAAGGAAAGAACAGGAGTGCAGACATGGATCTGAGAGTTAAACCCTTGAGCTTTTTTTGTCCCATCCAGTTCTCATTCATTGAACTTAGTGCTCAGTGATGGAGCATCAGCTTCTAGTGAGACTGAATTTTTAAATGTAATTCAAAGTATCTATGTATTTCTCTCTGCATAAACTCATCGATGGCAAATTTTGAAGCAACATCTCTCGGACCCTGAAACACTGAGTGCCACACAATGAGAAAGTCAAGTGGAGGCAATAAAGCCCATCGAACACCAAATTGGGAAGATAGATACCATTGTTACCATTATGGAGGATAATGCTATGACAGGAACTGTTCAGGGGAGGACAGTGGCAGAGGGAAATGGAATCACCAGAAACTTACAAAACTTCAAATTTCTGTATGGTTTAGTGTTGTGGCATGACATACAGTTTGAAATAAATGTTGTAAGCAAAAGACTCCAAGGTGTTGAGCTTAATATATCTGGAGCAAGGGCACAATTGAACAAAGCAAAGTAGGAAGAAGAAAGTCATTCCTACAGTCTTACTGGTCAGATGAGGGATTTCAAAACATTCTGAAGAGTGCACAGAAGTTGGTAAAGAAACTTCATGCTGAAGTATTTTCCCACCCATTCAACAATACAAGAGTCACCGAAGAAGACGTAACAAAGAGTCCTCTGCTATTCCAGATTAACACGGCTACCTCTCTGACCGAAGAAGACGACATTTTGATTATGAGGCAACCCAAACAACAATTCAAAATTGAATTCTTTAAGCAGGTTCTAGATTGTGCAATACAGTTAGTTGAAGAATGTTTCATGCAAGTCAAGGAACACTGCAGTATATTTGGGATGTTTTATGATATTCCAAAACTCCTCACTGTACCTGAAGATCTACACCAGCAATGCAGGGGTGAGGAGGTGAATTGAGATGTGAGTGGCAGGCCTGCAGATGGCGGGGAGGGGGAAGAGAGGCGGGTGAGGAGGAGCCTCCCACCAGAACCTCTCCCTTCCCCCAGCACCTCCAGCCTGCTGGGAGGCCCCGCCAATGAGCACCTTCCACTCTCATTGCCTACCGCAGACCAGATGTTTTGCCCATGGCATCAAGAGGTGCTGGGGGGGGGGGGGGGAAGCACGGAAGAGGAGAGGAGCTAGGGTGCAGTGCGCTCGGAGGAGGGGGTAGAACTGGATGGGGAAGAGACGGGGAGGGGTAAAGCAGGGGTGGGAAGAGGTGGGGCCTTGGGGAAGGGGGATAGCACCCCCTGGCAGATTAGAAACTCTGTGCCTATGTCCCGGGCCCCACACCTTGCTAGGGACAGCCTTGATCACATGTGTGTGTGTGAGAGAGAGGATTTGAGCTATGGGAGTGTGAGGAGATGTGCAATGTTATCAATCTTATTTATATGTGTTATCTCTCTAGATATTGTAAGTGGCTGTTGAAGTGGGGGATTGAAGAGTTGCCTTGTGGTTGGGATTGCCATGGGTTTGCCTTGTGTGTGTGGGGGGGGGGGAGGAGGGGTGTCAATTTTTTCTGCATTTGAAGGGGGCGTAACTCTAGTGGCAAGATAGAGCAGAGTGCCCAAGAGTGCTGTCTGTGACTCCATGGTTAGGTTGCTATAGTGCTTGAGGCATTCACAGTTATTACTTGGATGGTGAAATCAAAGTATAGAACTCATCCAAATTGGGGTTTGTGGCCTGATTCTACAGTCTGCCCTGAGGCTGGCACTCACACTTGTGAGCTACTCCAGACAGCGTGACACCCGGCACCACAAAAAAATAAAAAAAATAAAAATGTGCTGGGGAAATTGTCTTTTGCAAATAAAATATTTGGCTCATTCTGTGTACCCAGCCAGGGCAGCAAAAGGGCATAAGATACCCCTTTCCTCCATTATGCCCCATAGTGGATACCTGCCTGGAGGGGAGAATAGACTCTATGGGACCTCTACATTCCTCCCCACAACGTGGGTGGAGAATGGACAGAGTTGGCTCCGCCTCCCCAATGCACCAGCTGGCCCAGCTGTGCTTGCATGCTGGAGGATTTACACAGTGCCACATGGCGGGCTGGTGCAGAGTTCACCTTGGGAGCAGTTATAATCGACTTCACAGCTACCTTGGGGGCTGTGTAGCTATGTGGTTCCCCATATACAGGGCTCATGCTAATGCCACAAGTTAGTCCACAGCCTATTAAAACAGTGAGAAGAGGAGGAAATATAAAAAACAGTGGTGGTTGGGGAAAAAAATGATGGGACATGGAGTATCTTAGGGGAAGAGCGATTTACTTAGTCTGTTCTTTAAAAGAACCGTAATAACCACATGTTTCAAATCCTTCAGACCGCTCTCCTATCCCCTGCTCCAAATAGATGAAGCAGTTATGTTAGGGTTCTTTGTTTTGGGGGTCAGAACCTATGGTTTACAGAAGGAATCAAAAGAGGAAACCAACCTGTTCATCAGCATCTTTACCTCACTCACCAAATGTACACCAAAATCAACCTCCTAACACAAAAACTGGTATACGAGTTTAAAATAAGAGTCACTAAGCCACAAAGTGCTCCATATGTTGGCTGTTATCCAGAAACAGTAGTGCCATGTAACCTGACATCTACTGTATGTATGTACGCCTAAATTAATGTTTACACTAGATAGTATAACCTTTCAGCTACAGTACACGGACAAGATTCACAATTGGTCAGTGACTCCAGTGGAGCCATGCCAATTTACATCAGTTGAAATCCTAGCACAAAATGTGTCTTAGTATTCACATTTATTTCCGTTAATTCAAACTGATATATATTTATTTAAAGGACAGTGTAAATGTACTTTTAAAATAGATCTGTTACTGCTTTAGATTGCCAAACACAGTCAGTCCAACTGGCTGAGACACAAGCCCATGAATCAGTAATTTATCCGGGCGGTTGAATAACAAGATGGGCAAAATTGCTTACTCGGTTTGGTTAAAACAAGGGAGGATTGTGTGACAAACTCCCAAAGAATTTAACAAATCTAAAACTTGTCAACCATGGCTAGAGCAAGGTAGTATTGGTACTGGTACCCTACAAAGCATCTCTCTCTCTCTGCCCGTCACCCCAGCCGGGGTATGGGCCACCAACCACAGATCTCTGCATTTCTGTCGTTGGTGTTTCGGTATACATGGAGGTTATTCACCTGTAATCAGAGTTCTAGGAGGCTGAATTAGCACATTCACGCCTCCTGACCACCTTCTCTCCCATGGAATCCTAACAGCCTACCCAGACTTGAGGAGTTGGCATACACTGGCTTTCTGTTATGCCCTTGTCCTCTGCAAACTTTAACCTCTCTGCCACTCCCTCCTGCTCCCCAAAATCTAGGTACCCAGGGAAGGCGTTATGGTCTTATAGACGGGGCACAGTGTACAGGAAGTCAGATGATGTGGGTTCTATTGCTGACTCAGATGCTGATCTGCTGGGTGACCTCTCTGTGCTTCTGGTTCCCATCTTTTCCCTTGTTTGTTTAGACTGGGAGCTCTTCAGGACAGGGATTCTTCTTCAACTGTATGAAGCCCAGGATAAAAAAGGCCCCAATCTTGGCTGGGGCCTCTAGAAGCAAATACAAATACAAATACAATAATACAAATAATAAATAACTGAAGAGCTCAATGAAGACACATGTTTAGTGTCTAGCAGTAGTTACAAACTAAATAGGATAGAAAGGTGAAGTCAGAAAGGCTTGCCAGGGGTCTCAGACTGTGGGTCAGGACTCCAAAGGGGTCACAACCCCATTTTAATGGGGTCACCAGAGCTGGACTTGCTGGGGCCCAGGGCCGAAGCCTGAGCATCAACACCCAGGGCCAAAGCTGAAGCCTGAGAACTAAAGTCCTTGATGGCGGGGCTCAGGTTTTGGATAGGGATCTAGCGCTCGGGATAGTGGGCCTTGAGCTTTGATTTGGTCCCTCCTGCACGGAGTGGTGGGGCTTGAGCTAAAGCCCTGAGTGGTGGGGCTCAGGTTTTGGCTTTGGCCTCCCCTGTCCAGGGTGGCAGGGCTTGGGTGGGCTCAGGCTTCGGTTCCCACCCGCCTCTAGTTGTCAGAAGGGGGCTGTAGTGCAATGAAGTTTGAGAACCGCTGGGGTAGGCAATAATACAGAAAAGACAAAACCATTGCATAATATTAAAACCATTAAATAAATGGATAAATTAATCCAGGAACAATATAGCACCTATTTATATTTAAAAGGTAGGAATTTAAAACAGATACAAGGACACTTTTATGTAATATGATTCACCTATGGAACTCCCTGAGTCAAGCAACTTAGTACATTTAAAAAAGGATTACACATTTATATAAATGAGTATAGCTACTGAAGTTAGATTAAAAATACACTGATTGCACATACAAACAGTGCTGTTAACTTTCAAAGGGCTGTGGTGTGAGATCAAATTGGCTTGTGTAGAGTGTAGCACAGTGTAACCTCAAGGTATACTATGTTCACCGGATGGTTCAGTGGTCAGTGTGTGACTCTGGACACCTGGGTTCGATTCCCTTTTCTGCCACAGACTTTCTGTATGACCTTCGTCAAGTCAGTTAGTGGCTCCCTGTCTCAGTTCTCTATCTGTAAAATGGGGATAATAACGCTGCCATACCTCACAGGGGTGTTGTGAAGATAAACAAATTGAAAACTGGGAGGCACTCAGATACTTCATAATGGGGACTATCTAAGTACCTTAGACAGACAAGAATTAAAGAGGTAGCCGTGTTAGTCTGGAATAGCAGAACTGACAAAGAGTCCTGTGGCACCTTTTAGTTAGTCTTTAAGTTGCCACAGGACTCTTTGTCACTTAGACAGACAGACAATCGAGATAACAGGACATTGTTCTGGTTTGAAAAAAAATGCCACAACGGCTGGGAGTGAAGTTTGAAACCTGATAAGGGAGCACATTGTGTATTTTATATCTATAAATGTATAGCTATACCAACAAATATAGGTTATTCATGATTGCCATACTTGCTAGGAACTGCAAGCATTGTGTTTGCTAAACAATTTTTAATAGCAAGGCAGTGACATATTTCTGAGCTGTACTGTATTGCAAGGTAATTTGAGAAGCCATTTTTATCAGTGTTCAGATCTTGACGCATATCAAATTGTTGGAAGGACCACCCTTGCAGACATTTTGTACACATTTTATCAAGCAAGCTGGCTAGGTTCATTACTGCAGTATGGCTCTGAAACGCATATGAATCAAAGACTCTTTCAGATATAATGGGGTAAAACTTGGCAGGTGACTGCTGGTTCTCAGTGCCAACAAGAGAGGCTGTCATTGTTTACTGTCAGCTACGCTACATAAATACAGTCCATTACAGCACTTGGCTCATGTTTAGTTTATAACAGGAGAAACTATTAGATTGATGGGACACCCTGCAGGAATCAAGGTGCATCTCTCTCCTGAAATTCATTCTTATGAAAGAATGTGCCACTGACAGATACAGCTTGCAAGGACTGTTGCTTGAGGTGAACTATTTCTTAGGTCTCTATCACCAATGGCAACAAAAAAGAAAAAGAGAAACAAAGATGGTTAAATACTAGAGCTAGCTGGGAAGTCTTGAACAAAATATTTCTCTATGAGAAAGCAGATCTGTCAAATATTAAAAGGGTCACTTGATTTCTTTTAAACTGACCTTTCATTTTGCCATTTTCGCAACAAAAACCCTAGTTTTCCAGTTCAAAATAATGTTTCTTTTAGAAATTTAAACTTATAATAGTAAAAACAAAAAGGAAAAGGAAAAAATGGTTGAAATCAAAACAAAATATTTTTGATTGAACAAAACCATATTTACTTTCAGATTTTTGACTGGAGAACATTTTGAAATTTTGACTTTCCATAGCAATTCGGGAAACTTTTTTGATATCTCACAATGTTTCACAAGTTAGGAAAACAGTTTTCCAGCCCACTCGACTAAATAGATCAACATGTTCTCACTCTGCCAAAGAGCTATTTAAATTATGTTGAGTTTTTTTGATTCAGTGAATCTCAGATGCAGGATTCCTTTTCTAGGGCTAGGTCACATTTTGTGATTTTACAAAGGAAAATCTCCCATTATTTACAAAATCAGAAAATGATTTTTGTTTTTTCTCTTTGATACAGTACTGCACTTCCTTGTTTCTCAAATGCACTAAACTCCACTGCTTTCATCATCATGTTGAAACAGCCTTTTTAAGAGAACCAACACGTTTTGCTTTTAAGGCTATTATGCTTTTGGCATGATAAATATACTTCAAGTAATAATAACTAATTGACAGCAGCAGGAGGTGGGGAGAGGGGGAAAATCACACCACTGGCAAACTTAGCAAATTCCCTCTCTCTCACCCTGCCCCCCCAGCTTCCAGCAGCTTTGTGAAAAGCAAAGTGTTTTCAAATAAGACTCAAATTATGTTCATGAAAACAAATGCATTTTTTTTTGGGGGGGGGGGCGGGGGGAGGGGAGTCTGCCTTTCTGTCTAATGGGAGAGGGGGAAGATTATATAAGACCTAAACTGGACTGACATGAAATCTTCCAGTCCTATTATTCTATAACCCCTTTTCTAGGTGTGCTAAGGGAGTCAGTCTTGAGAAGAAATATGCTGGAATTTCACCCAAATTCTCAAGCCTCTGGCTCCCTAGAGAGGATTGTTTTTATTGGCTTCTGGACAGCAAGGAGCAGAATTCCAGGACAACGTCTAGCACTATAAGAGAATTTTGTGTAAACTGAGGCTAGAATTCTCACAGTGTTAGAAGGGCTAAAGAAGCAATGTATACTCCTCTACATCTATGCACCCATAAATGTAGTATCTGAGTTCCACAAACATCAATGGATTTATCCTCACAAGACTCCTGTGAGGTGGATAAGTTTTATCATCCTCATTTTAAAAACAGAGAAATGAGGCCCAGAGAGATTAAGTGACATGCCCAAGTCTGTGGACAGAGCAAGCAACTGACGACCCCTGAGTTCCTGTGTCCAAGTCCAGTGCCTTACTCATCCTTCCCACAATGATCCTCAAACCATCATAGATGAAATCCTGGCCCTACTGAAATCACTCGGAGCATTTACCACTGACTTCAATGGAATCAGGATATCAACCTATGTTTACACACATGGAGCCTGATACTTCTTGTTACACCAGGTTTATGCTGCTGTAACTCCAGTACATACGCACAGTTGAGTAAGTGGGGATGGAAATGTGTTAGTAAGCAGCATGCAATGGAAAGGCCCAAAGTAACATGCTCTGTCTACTGAGAACATTACCAGATAGTGATTCCCATCAATGGCAATCTATACTAATGTATTTGCTAACTGAATGACAAATCAAAAGAATTCAAACTATCGGCCAGATCCTACTTGAATTTAAGCTAATGGCAAAACTCTGGTAGATACCAGAGGGATTTCTGCTGTAGACCAAAGAGAGTATAGAGCTCTAAGAATCGGATTTGTTTAAATGGGTTTCTCGAGAGGTCAGGTCACTAGAGACAGATCATATTGTTATGTATTTCTCTAGTTTGAGTCACTTTTTGTATGCCAGGAATGCTGCTGAGTGCAGTTTTAATCCCATCCCCTGCCACATTGATAGAGGGATAAGATGAGGCAATTTTCAGTACGCGAGGAAGCTTATTTCAGGCTGATCTAAGCAGCGTAGAAATTTATTTTTTCACGTCCTCACTGTAATTACAGCATCCCAAGCCAAATTGACACAAAAGGTTAAATCTCAATTTATATTTGGCCAACAAGAGCTTATTCAAGACACAACTAACAGTGTGTATGAATTACAGATAGTGATAGAGGTAATGCCCAGAACTACCATGAATCAGAGAGGTAGCCGTGTTAGTCTGGAATAGCAGAGGTAACAAAGAGTCCTGTGGCACCTTAAAGACTAACTAAAGTATTGAAGCATAAGCTTTCATGGGCTAATACCCGCTTCGTCGGATGCAAGCAGTGGAAGTGTCCAGGGGCAGGTATAGATAACTAGGCAAGAACCAGGTAGGAGGTAACAAGGTTAGTCCAATCAGGTTGAACCAGCTTGTTATCTCAAATCAGGGAGGGTGAGGTATTCCTCTAGCAGCTGAATTGGAGGTGTGAACTCGGAGAGCAGAGAAGCTGTTTTTGTAATTAGCAAGCCATTCAAAATCCCAGATTGATTGTGTCAAATTTGCAAATGAATTGCAGCTCTGCAGTTTCTCTTTGCAGTCTGGTCTTGAAGTTTTTTTGCTGCAATATGGCAACTTTTAAATCTGTAATTGTTTGTTCAGGCAGGTTGAAGTGTTTTCGTACAGGATTTTGTATATTGCCATTCCTGATATCTGATTTGTGTCCATTTATCCTTTTTCGTAGGGACTGTCCAGTTTGGCCGATGTACATAGCAGAGGGACATTGGTGGCATATATGACATTGGTAGATGTTCAGGTGAATGAACCAGTGATGGTGTGGCTGATCTGGTTAGGTCCTGTGATGGTGTTGCTGGTGTAGATATGTGGGCAGAGTTAGCATCAAGGTTTGTTGCATGGATTGATTCCTGAGTTAGAGTTATTATGGCGTGGTGTGCTGTTGCTGGTGAGAATCTGCTTAAGTTTGGCGGGTTGTCTGTGTGCCAGGACTGGCCTTCCTCCCAAGGCCTGTGAAAGTGAGGGATTATTGTCCAGGATAGGTTGTAGATCACTGATGATGCATTGGAGAGGTTTTAACTGAGGACTGTAGGTGATGGCCAGTGGTGTTCTGTTGTTTTTTTTCTTGGGCTTGTCTTGCAGCAGCAGACTTCTGGGTACATGTCTGGCTCTGTTGATCTGTGTCTTATTTCCTTGTGTGGGTATTGTAGTTTTGAGATAGCTTGGTGAAGATCTTGCAGGTGTTGGTCTCTGTCTGAGGGGTTGGAGCAAAAACGATTGTACCTCAGTGCTTGGCTGTAGACAATGGATTGTGTGGTATGTCTGGGATGGAAGCTGGTGGCATGAAGTTAGGCATAGCTGTCGGTAGGTTTTCGGTATAAGGTGGTGTTGATGTGGCCATCATTAATTTGCGTGGTGGTGTCTAGGAAGTGGACTTCCTGTGTAGATTGGTCCAGACTGAGGTGGATGGTGGGGTGGAAGCTGTTTTCAGACTTACTATAAGTCTAAAAATGATTAACGTAATATGCCAAGGAGTTGAGGAAGCACCCTCTATCACAGTGGTTCTCAAACTGGGGGGCGTGACCCCCCTGAGGGTCATGGGGCAATTCCAGGGGTGTCACGAGCTCCTGTTGCATTCGGCGGCATTTCTGTGGATGCTCCAAATGCAGGAGCGTGTCCACCGAAAAGCCGACAAATGGAACTCTTCCACTTTCGGTACTGCTGCGTGTCTGCTGAAATACCGCTGAAACCAGAAGTGTTCAATTCGGCAGACATATCCGGGGGTTGGCAGCAGATGCACCACAACGAAAAGGGGTCTGGAACCTAAGAAATTTGAGAACCCCTGCTCTATCAAGATCAAAAACTATGAGCTCAAAGTGGTGAACGTGTTCACATACCTGGAGTCCACTATCACAGTCAACCTCTCATTTGAAATGGAAATCCGCATCCACATCTGAAAAGCTGACATAACAATGTCTAGACTGAGTGAGAGGGTATGGCAAAACAACAAACTGACAGAACACACAAAGATCTTTGTGTATTGTGCATGTGTTATCAGCACACCATTTTACGGGAGTGAGACCTTCTACTCTCATCAGGAAAAGAGGCTCAACAGTTTTCATATACGTTGCCTTCATCAAATCTTTGGAATTTCCTAAAGGGACAGAGTCAACAACACTGAGGTACTCAGGTAGGCCAGCATACCCAGCATGCAAACACTCCTCAAACAGACACATCTCCACTGGCTTGGGCACATATGCCGAATGAGTGATGGTGCATCCCAAATCACATCCTCTATAGTGAATTGGCATCTGGAAAAAGACCCAAAGGATGCCCAAAATTGCATTTCAAGGATCTGTAAAAGTGCAACCCCAAATAAATGGACCTGGATATAGATAACTGGGAAGCTCACACTCAGGACCGCAGACTTTGGAAACAAGAGTTTAACAAAGGTCTCCGGAGTTACATGAGAAACAGTTCAGCTTAGCAGAGGAGAAAAGAGCTCACAGAAGGCAGAGCACAAAGCACCACCTTTAAATGTGACAGATGTGGCAGAGATTGTCTCTCTCGAGTGGGTCTCTTCAGCCACAGCTGAGGCTGCCATAAAACCAACTGAGTACATTCTTTATCTCTCAGGGATATAGCCAGGGTCTCTCAAGACCAAAGGATTCCTGCTACTACTTCAGTGTTGGGATAAGCAGATAAATTGAATTTAGTGAAGTGAGTCTATTTTATCCTACTATACAGAAGGCTACACAAGGGATATTTCTTATATATGGCAATCTGATACCTGCTTGCCTAAAGGCTTCTGTCCACTGCTTGACGAAAATGCATTCTAAATATGATATTAGCACATTACCAGGTAATACACTTTTAGCATGCTGAAATGTATTCCATTTTCACAAGGGCCATAATTCCTCTGAGAATCAACTTTTATGGAAAATCAATTTTTGACTTTCATAGCCATGTTTAAGTATTTTACCTTGGTTGCCGTGTACTGAAATGGCTTTTATGATAGCTTTCTCAATATTAATAATAGTCTCAGATATGACAGAGCAATAAATATTACACTCAGCACTTATATCTACCTGGTTTACAGTTATATTTATGACTTTTTATGCCATCTCCTATGAAGGCTGACATATTTGTCAACACTGCTTTTCTCTGACTTTTATCCCCCACAGGCTTATTGTTTCTAATTTTTCTCTTGGTCACTGTTGGATGCTTTTATAGAAGAGGAAAGAAAAGAGACATGACTCTCTTATATAGATTACAACATCTATAGAGATTGGTTGTCACGGAGTTTTTAAGAACTTCTGGCTCTTAAAGTTTAGAATTTGGAAGCTTTCTTTAACTAAAACAAGTGTAAATTTTTATTTTAAAGTTACAGAAGCCAGAGGGCATGGCCTGAGATTAGATAAGCAAGGACAAGGTGAGTCATCTGGAGGACACAGCTGGGAATAGTTGGTAGAAATGGCCAAATGGGACACCAAGCAGAATATAAGTGTGTGTGTGTGTGGATTTTATTTTCTTAGGAATGGAAGTTTTGAATAAAAGGGGGAGGAAAGACAGAGTCATGCGGCTGCAACCTAAGAAGCTTATAGCTGCAGCTGAAGTCACCAAAAGGGAGCAGCTTCACTAGAAGTCAGAAAAATAGGTTGTTTGCATGGATCATTTGATTTCTGGTCTTATATGTGGACCATAATGAATAAACACCAGACTGGCACTGACTAAGAGACTCTACTTATAGTTGTATGATTGAGTGCTTCCAAAATCTTGAATAAAATAACTTCTCTCCCTCCCCCCCCCCCCCCCGTCCTTATTCCTGATTTAAACCAGTGTCAGTAGGAGAAGAATCAGGTCTGTGGTGGACAATATGTTCTAGAAGACCTGACATAGTGCCCGGAACTGGAGGAAGGTGGGAGTTGGAGAAAACCACCTGAGTTAAAAGAAAGAGAGATGTTTTGAAAATCTGAAGGCTGGGAGAGACCAGAATAGAAAAGGATAATCCCTAATGATGGTCCTGCTCCGGCAAAGCACTTTAGCACATGCTTAACTTTAAACATGAGTTGCTCTAATGTAATTAAGCACATGCTTAAGTGTTTTCCTGGAGTCGGGCCTTTGAAGGCCATCCCCCATTTATGTCCAAATGTAGACTCTGATTCTATAAACACTTACACACTTTAATTACTTCATCCCACTAAACTATTGTGATCCATCTCATCCATTTCAAGACTGGCTCCTTACCTTCTCCCCACACAAATTTGTTGCCATTATTCTTATTTTATATTACCATCATGATGAGACAATGACACAATGCTATTTCTGTTAGAGGGATTAAACCTGTATCAGTACTCTCTACAACTGGGCTTTGGCAGGAGTAGCCGCACAACAAGTCAGCCTAATAGAAAATGGTGGAGTTGGAATGCAGTGTTGCTGATGAGAGGGTTTGATTTGCTGCTGGCATGATAGGCATTTTTAAATTGCTGACGTCTCTCAAACTGAGGACATTTGGAGGTATTTCTGATCGGTGCTAGAAGCATGTAAATAGCCGCTTGAAATGTAGGATTAAATAGAATTGTGCTATAGTTGTAAATTGTCATATTTGTGATCATCTAGAAATTTCCAAAAAAGTGTCTAAACCATGAAAGGGTTCTTAGCAACCCCAAGGGACAGAATCCCACCACAGGAGACTCTCAGGACTCTGAGAAAATTCAGCTGATGTGTCAGGTGGAGCAAGGAGGGGGAAGGCATGTGACCTGCAGAGCTACTTTGAACAGGAGGGGAGCAGAAAGAAGGAAGCTGAAAGGAACTTTGGGAAAATCAGGAGGAAAAGAGAAGAATTGCCAATCTGATGATGGCCTGGATACGGGTGTATGTGTGTGTGTTTGGGGGTGGGGGTGGGGGGCAAGGGTATCTCTTCATAGTTCTGAGGGTGGACAGGAGCATGCTATTCATTTCCCTGCCCTCTCCCCATTTTGTGCCCTGATTGACAATAGTTTGCCTGCCTGCTGCAATCACCAGCATCAAAAACCATGCGAGACTCATGGCTTCTAACATATGGCCAGTACACTAAGATTAACATATCTATTGTTGTAAAAAAATGCCATGGGATTTTCACTGAGCAAGAGGGATTGAGATTTTGGTTTTACATTTCCCAACCAAAAGAGAGTCCTTCCCACTGAGTGCAATGTTAGAGCCAATATTATGATAGAACATTTGCCAAGTGCTGACTGGAAAGAAAATATTGCACTTACTGATTCACCAACAGTGCTCCCTGCACTTATCCCGTTTTCCTCAGAAGTCTCTAACACAATAGAAACAGGGCTGGATGCTACTTAGCTCTTAAAATCTGATAAGTTCATAACACTAGGTGGCATGAAGTAGCAAGAAACAATAAAATAGGTCTGAATAAGGTGCAGGTGATGCGTTTACTACAAAAGGTGAAAAACGATCATTTAAATAAGTTCATTACTAACAGAATGTGAGATTTATCTAAAGCTAATCACCTTAATTCTGAGAGAAGATGAACAGACTAGAGCAGTGGGGAGAACAGCAAATCTATAACTCCACTTATTCATGTAGTCCAGGGGTGGCCAACCTGTGGCTCCAGAGCCACATGCGGCTCTTCAGAAGTTAATATGAGGCTCCTTGTCTAGGCACTGATTCCAGGACTGGAGCTACAGGCACCAACTTTCCAATGTGCCGTCGGGATGCTCACTGCTCAATCCTTGGCTCTGTTACAGCCCTTGCCCCCACTCCACCTCTTCCCGCCCTCTCCCCTGAGCCTGCTGTGCCCTTGCCCCTCCTGCACAGCATGAAACAGCTGATTGGGAGGTGTGGGGAGGGAAGGGGAGGCACTGATTGGAGGGTCTGTCAGTGGGTGGGAGGTGCTGGCAGCGGGGACAGGAGCTGATGGGGGGCTGTTGATGTATTACCGCAGCTCTTTGGCAATGTACATCGGTAAATTCTGTCTCCGTCTCAGGCTCAGGTTGGCCACCCTGATGTAGTCTGAGAAATGACATTGAAAGTTGAACTTTTATGGTAATAAAATTATTTTAAAGTTAGATTTTAATGTAGAAAATATTCCCATATGCTTCCTCAGCAATGAAAGAAATTAGGCCTGTTAAAATTGTCTCTAGTTTTTGAAATAGAATTATATTTTAATTTCAGCAAGTCTGAAGGTTTCACATTTTAATCAGAGGACACAATGCAATTTGTTAATCTCAAAACAGCTGAGATACCAGGAGGACCCCTCTAGCAGTGTTAATTTATAATTAATAAATTTGTTATAGTTTGAAACATAATCTGTAACATCAAACCTGATTGTTCTTTTGGCAGGAGACTATTTTCTGTTCATGGCCAAACCTGACTGTTTTTCCTTTAGAAATATTTATTTTAAAATAAATTAACAATTTTTTTTCAATTTAATACAGCATTTAAAGAAAAGGGGGATTTTCAGTTGCACACTGTAAATCAGGGGTGTCCAAACTTTTTGGAAAGAGGGCCAGATTTGGTAAGGTGAAAATGTGTGAGGGCCGACCCCCTCCCCTCCCCCGCTCCAGCCGCGCTCTTGTTCTTCTTCCCCCCCTCCCCCCGGCCGCGCTCTCCTTCCCTCCCCCCCCCGCTCCGGCCGTGCTCTCGCTCCCTCCCCCCCCCCCGCTCCGGCCGTGCTCTCGCTCTTCTTCCCTCCCCCCACCCCCGCTCCGGCCGCGCTCTCCTCCCCCCGCTCCGGCCGTGCTCTCGCTCCCCCGCTCCCCCGGCTTGCCTTGCCTTGCCTTGCCTCGCCTCGCCTTGCCTCCTGCCCCGGCCCCGCCTCCGCTCTTCTCCCTTGCCTCGCCTCGCCTTGCCTCCTGCCCCGGCCCCGGCTCCGCCTCCGCTCTTCTCCCCCCCCCCGGCTCGCCTCTTACTGACCCCGCCCCTCTCCTCCGGCTGTGGCTCCGCAGACCACCCAAATTATCGCGCACTGGTTGGCGACCGCTGGCGGGCCACATATTATTGATTTTATAACAGAGCTTGCGGGCCGGTGAAAATTTGAACACGGGCCTCAATTGGCCCCCGGGCCGGACTTTGGACATGCCTGCTGTAAATAGTCTTATTGCTAAGTTACAGTCTAACATGGTGATCCTTTCTAATATATCTGCAGAAGAAATAGATGAAGTGAATATGAAGGAGCAGGTCCTCTGCGGGTGTAAATTTGCATGGGTGAACTTTGCAGAGCTATGTGGATATACATCTCCTGAGGATATGGACTCTGTTTTTATTGACAATACACAGTAGAGGAGTGGGTTCTGGCAGGAAGAAGAGAAGCACTCGAAGAAGATTTCCATCCTAATTCTAGCACCCTCCAAAATCCACAGAGGGGCCGTGCCACAGGCCCGCTGTGGCAGATGCTGTGCCCGTTGGGGGGTAATTTTGGGAAGGAACCATACGTTAAGGGACTATGCATACAGCTGGAGCTGGGCCTCTGACCCGCTAACTGTGGGCGGGGGCATTTTGACACTGGATCAGAACTGGGCTCTGGCGCCAAATCCTGAGGCATGCTTACCACCTGCAACTCCCATGGAGACCTAACAGGCAATTCCTATGAGTTAACTCCTGAGAGCAGACTTATTTTAATTTAAGATATACAAAAAGGTTTCAGTGCCTTGAGGAAAATATTCAATGTTCAGATGGTCTCAATACAATAAAGGAAAAGAAAAATAGCAACAGATCCAAAATTCTGCTCCTCCTACAGAGGAAATAAAACTCCCGAATCCAAGATTCCCCAAGAGCCCATTTAAACAACACACCTCTGCAGTTTTTAGGATCTTGCCCAGGGTAACTTCACAGGCCATATTTAGATTGGAAAGTAATAAAGAAATCCATTAGCAGTCTAGCAGATTGTTTTAGCATCTAAAGTATATGAAAGAAATCTGATTATGATTATATTCATGTTGGAGCTTTGTTTGTTTATAGACACCATTAAGATTTTGGCAAAAGAAATCTTATTGTCTGTTTTCATGTGATACATTTGTTTAAATATAAGCAAAAAAAGCTCAACAAAATATTTTTGGTGCTGCATATTAGCTTGTAGCCATTTAATTTGAATGTTTTTTTCTGTATCAAAAGATACTAAATTAACATAATACTTAAAATCATACTTAGCATATATGTCAGGTATGGAAATGAGTTTTGTTAAGCAGTGTATAATGTGCCACAGGCTACTGAAGCAATAATTTTATATATATATATATACACAAATTATATATATATAATTTTAGAAGAAAGGTGTGGACTTTCTGCTGGTTCATCAATTATTACTTTCCCTTGCTTATATTACGTGAGAATTTAGCAGTCATGAGATGACAGGCATTTAAAGGCATTAATACTGACAATTGTCTCTAATTTCTTTTCAGTACAAATCTCCTTAAGCACATGATATCTTAGAAAGGTGCAAGAATAAAAACATTACAACATGAAACTTTAATGTTAACATACTCTACATGTAACACATCTGTTGTTACTGCATATTGCACACAACCCCAAGAGAAAACACTTTTATACATTTGAGAAGTGATGTGGGAATTATCATTAATGTGTATTTTGCCGTGAGCCTTTGAGCTACTCCTTACAGCATGTGCTCATTGACTTCACTGAGGCTCTGTGTAGACGCAAAAGCCTGCCTGCAGCATCTGCGCTGAGAACTAGAGATTGTTATAAATATAGAGAAACAAAGTAAACCTTCCCACCCAACTAATGGCTTGGTCCTGCAAACCAATGGGACCGCTCACATGGTGATGGTTTGCAGAACAAGGCCCTGTGCCTTAGTTCTTTTAGGGGCAGATCCTGTACCACTGAAAGGAGACATAGCAAGCACACAAGGGCAAAGAGACTGAAAACCCATTGGGAGAGGAAAGGATTCTGGGTTTTGTTAACACTTACCTAACTTCAATAACTAATGAATGTTTTGGATAAGGTATTTCTTTGTTAAAATCAAACACCCTAGCTCTTTTGCAATTGCTCAGTAAACATGTAGAAAGATATCCAGAGAAGCACAGACTTCTACATTACTCATACTTCTAAGCTGAAAGAATATTTTAAGCAAACAAACACACACTACAAGTTTCAGGCTTCCTTCAAGTCATAAAGAAACAAAAATAAGCAAAATTCTAATTAAAAAATGATTTGCAGATCATCTTTAACGAAGCTGCAAAATCTAGGTAGTTTACATTTGATACAAATCTATGCAAGAAGAACAAACACAAATCAGAAATGCAGTAATGGGTTAAGGTAGCCTTTATGACTAGCACTGTGTGAAGAATTTAAAATTGATGATTTGATTTTTAACAAGATGCAGAGAGTTCGCACATGGCTAGTCAATAGTGTAGTACTTTATATAAATGCTTTACAAATGGTGACACAGTAATTACAATTCTAGCAAATGGTTATTATCTATCTGTTCTGCATTTTACAGACTAAGTAGAAATTTCATGCATATTGAGTACACTTGTGCTAGTTCAATTCATATTTTCTCCTTTTATCAAAAATTGCATTTTATTAAAAATGCAACTGCACTCAAGCCATATGCATCATTTTTGCATAATCTTTTGGATAAAATTGTTATTCTAGCAATTTATAATTTGCATCTCTCTTACCAACCCTTCATTTGACATTCTGTAGATTGAAAGCTTTTATCTCGCTCTCTGTGTATGTGTATCTGTATGTAAATAAATATTTATTGTTGGTTGCATATTTGCTCTTTTGTAGTACAGGCTTCTTCCTAGTTGGAAATATATTTTCATATATTTTGCAAAATAAGTTTGCTCTACCTACAATTTATAAAATTAATTTCAAATCTTCTTGAGCACCAAGTACTTCCAATTTTTGTTGTGACACAAATTATGCAAATTGTCTTGACAGAGTATATGCAAACTGATTATAAAGTAGGAATTTAGCTACAAAGTTTAGTTGACTGTATCTAGTTCTGTGTATTAAATCAAAGGAATTTTAAAAAATCAAAATTCCTATGTATAAGCTTTGATAACTCTTTGTTAGGGGCTATTAAGGAGATTCCCACTGGGCATTTCTTGGTAATGTATTTGGGTATGATGCTCTGCATCTTTATAATTTATTAACAGCCTGTCAAGGGACTGTTGAGATGTCACAAGATCATGGAATATGATTAAAGAGGGTTTTTTTATTAAACCCTGCCCTATCTTAATATACCACCAGAGTTGAAAACAGGTGAGCAAGAGTCAAAGATCTTAGAACAATCTGCACTTTCCTACTCAATTAAATAGAGCTGCATATACACCAGGATACCTGTAAACTGGATTGATTCACACTAATTTATTTGCCAAATGACTTTGATGTACCTGGTACCAATACCAACTACAATTCAGAACAGAAATCTAGCCATGCTGTCATGTATTTGCCAGCATGAGCCACCGCAGGATCCTTCTATATATATGTTCTTCTTACAAATATCCTTTCTCCTCATACTAGAATCTCCCAACCTTCTCTGGTAGGAGACATGCCCTTTCCAACTGCATTTGTACCATTCCCTTTCATCGAATCATAGAATATCAGGGTTGGAAGACACCTCAGGAGGTCATGTACTCCAACCCCCTGTTCAAAGCAGGACCAACACCAACTAAATCATCCCAGCCAAGCCTTTGTCAAGTCATGGCTTAAAAATGTCTAAGGATGGAGATTCCACCACCTCCCTAAGTAACCAATTCCAGTGCTTCACCACCGTCCTAGCGAAATAGTGTTTCCTAATATCCAACCTAGACCTCCCCCCAGTGCAACTTGAGACCATGCTCCTTGTTCTGTTATCTGCCTCCACTGAGAACAGCCGAGCTCCATCCTCTTTGGAACCTCCCTTCTGGTAGTTGAAGGCTGCAATCAAATTCCCACTCATTCTTCTCTTCTGCAGACGAAATAAGCCCAGTTCCCTCAGCCTCTCCTCGTAAGTCATGTGCCCCAGCTCCCTAATCAATGGCCTCCCCTGGACTCTGTCCAATTTGTCCACATCCCTTCTGTAGTGGGGCCCCCAAAACTGAATACAATACTTTCACCTGTGCCCATTCCCTGGTGACATTGCCAAGTTTCATTCATTTACAGGCTATTGTCTCTTTGATTTCTTGTTTGTTTTTCTTGTCCAGACACTTTCCCTTGTTTCTACTTTCTAGATTTTTTCTTGCTTTATGTTTATGTTTATAACTGTCTTTATTTTTTCCTCCTCTTCTGCTCTACCTTTTAGTTCTCCCTCCCTACACTTTTCTCAGATCTCCTGTCCCTGTCTCTCACAACATACTGTCCTTCCCCTCACATCCCACCAATTTCTGTCCTTCCTCTGTTTCGACCATTAGTGTTACTGTATGTTCTTGTGCAACCACCTCTAACTATCAGCTTTAGACAGTGCAAGCTGCCCTTTACCAAAGAGAATGCTAAAATAATACATGCCAGTGATAATCCTGCTGCTTTCCCCCTTTCCCCAAAGCTCTGTTAACATAGGACATGACACCTTATTTCCAGAGGAGTCTGGCATGCACCCCACAGACTGGGAACCCCATCCTTATAGTAACAGGAAATGTTCTCCTACTACTCAGCTGCCACATTCCAAAGCTTCAAACTCAAATACTATAGGGC
Source organism: Sternotherus odoratus (assembly GCA_032164245.1). Classification (NCBI taxonomy): domain Eukaryota; kingdom Metazoa; phylum Chordata; order Testudines; family Kinosternidae; genus Sternotherus; species Sternotherus odoratus. The sequence continues at coordinate 35,900,138 of JAVMKO010000009.1, read as the reverse complement.
CACGTTTAGAACAATTTTAACTGCATCCACCCAACTTGCATTGGTGTGGGTAAGTGGGTTCTTCAGATGCACTATCACTCTAGGTATGCAATGGGTATGTTTAGAGGACAATAAGTTTCCTGAAAACTTGTTTAGCAAAAGTTTTCCCAGGGAAGTGATGTTAATTTCTGAGGAATCAACTTTATTTAAAAAGAAAAAAACCGTAAACACTAAAACACAGTGTTTATTTTCCAAGATCTGGGGTGGAGGCTTCAGATTTATCAGCCAACTATTGGCAATAGGCTAGAAGATAGACTACATTTTTCAAGCCTTGGTCTCCCTAAAATTTAGCCCTGGTATCTTAATATAACTGAAGAGGTGAAGGAAAGACAGATTACTGGCAATGAACCTGGATACTTGGGCACTTTCCAGAGAAATAATAAAAATGGTGTGTGAACATAAGAAGAATTTTTCAGTCTCCAGATGTACTATGCAAGTCCTTTTTACGATGAGTGATAAAAATGTTCCAATTCGGGTGACATAATACTATATTGTTGTAATGGGATTTTATAGTTTTCCATGGAATAGGACAATATCTCAGTCTTGACTGTACACTTATTCTATCACCAACAGCTAATCTTGAAACTCTGCCGCCAGCTCAATATATTTATAAATAATATTGTGATACATACAGTATTATGTCTTCACTATTCTTTAACATGGAACAAACAATATCATTGGTATATTGGGGCCAGATTCCATCATTATTACTTATGCTGAGTCATACCTTACTTTGCAAGTAGCTTTCTTGACATCAACACAATTACTTACTGAGTGAGGTCCATCTCAGAATGAGTAAGGGGAGACAGAATCTGACCTTTAATTTGTTGAGCCAAATTATCATCCCACTGAAGTCAAAGGCAAAATCTCTCATCAATGTTAATGGGACTAGAATTTAGCTCTTAAACTCCCTGTCAAACCTGTCTCAATCCTCAGGGGCATGAATGATATTTCACAGATTATTTCATATACTATTACACAATTGTTATTAAATAGAGAACAGGTTGTGCATGGATATATTGTGCTTATTGGAACTAGCTGGACATTTTACCTGACAATAAGTGTCCTTTGGATAGAACTTGAGAATTTCTAGTTTCATCTAATGTTTTTAAGGTTTTTATAAAAAAACCTGAAAACTCAAACTGAAATTCTTCAATTTTTCTGATTTTATTTTTTACATTTTTTAAAGGAAAATGATACATTTTCATTGACACTGAAACTTTTCACAGGGCACAGACTATTCTCGACCAGCTCTGATGATTTTATTGCATGACAGACTCATATTTCTATTGTTTTAACCCTGAGAGAGTCAGATCCCGTAACATTGTCAGGTTAGTAAAGCTAATTCTCTGCCCTGGTTATAGTTTATAGCACTATACAGTATGTACTGCAGCCATATACATATTTAAAGTATGTTCCTTTACAAGCACCTTTCAAAAGATTTTTATCTAATCAAATTTTAAATAGGAAATTACTTGTCTGACTTCATTTCAGCAAGCTTTCCCCTTCCATATTGCCACAGATCGGATGATTAGAACTTCACCGTTGAATGGTCAGTAGCATGTCTGAGTCACTAAGCTTATTTTTGGTCTATAAATACCAGATGATGATTTATTACCTGGCAACTTTTACACTGCAATGGCTAACTCATGTCTCTTTAATTTGGGATAAGCAGAAAATGGTTTTGAAGGGTGAGAAATGTTGAAGTTCTCTATGCAAAGAATGGATAACTTATTGGCAAGCACAATGCAGAATTTCTCCCCTTAATCAATTCACTTCAATCTATCTACTTTTTAGTGATTCAAAGGATTCTTTCAATCCCCATGCAGATCTAATCCTTCTTATCTTGAATGAACTGCCAGCTGTGGACAACAAATCACTGGAAAATGGGCTAAAACTTCCTTTTTGAGAATGTTTAATGATTTTTACAAGTACATTGAATAAAGTGAAAGACTAGTTATTACCTTTGTATGCTTTCTAGATCATCACTGTTTAACATTCATGCTTCAAGGCTTGTTTTATCACTGCTGACATCTTGACTTCATTTCTCATAGCAGCTTATGATCTGAGTGCTGCCAAAAATCCTTGTTCAGAACCTGGAGTTCTTTCACCAGAATTACATTTATTGCTCTCACCTCTTGCTAAGTGCTAACTCTATGTTTATTCTTTGTAAAATAAAACTAGATCTCACTACTGTGTAGGAATGCTAACCAGATAATATTTGCTAGTAAAAACACTGTGTGGATAAAGAAAATGTGTTGTGTTCTCAGAACACACATAAAAATGGGAAGCAGTCATTTGTTTATCCAAAATGAAGACTTCTAGAGAGATGTTCATTTGGGAGATGAACAAACTTTCTATTCACATAGAACAGTTGGACATAATAAAACTGGATAGCCTTGAAAATATGAATGGCATATAAACAGATGCACTGTTGCCTTCCTGAGTCTGCACACAGCCTGAAATAATACCTCTGATAGATGTGAACTGCCCCGTTTATCTCGATAACGTGCTCAGTCTGAAACTTAATGATGGAAATTTAAATGCCCATATTGTTAATTATTTCACTGATGATAATTTTATCAGAAATATTCAGATAACATGCTTATCCTGCAATTTCCCCATGCCTCCCTATGCCTTCTCAGGGACCAGAACTCCTAGCCACCTCCTACTCAGCTGTTAAAACTTCCAGCTTCCCCCAACAACTACTCCAATGCAATTCTGCATTCTCAACACAACACATCTGCAACATCTTAAAAAAAAGAAAAGAAAAAGAAAAAAAGAAAATGTGGCCATAGACTAAAATAAACTTAATTCAGCATCAAAATGAATAATGCAGGGCCTACTATACCAATTGCATTATTCATTTCTGTATTTTATTAATTAAACTCGCCATTTTTCATTATAAATGAAGCTGCTGCAAAATTTCTGATCAAGGAACCTTGTGGTTCAGTTTCTTTACTTGTTTTCCGTTCCCCTAATGCTTAAGTAACACTGTCATAAATGATGGTGGACTGATGTGAATATGTCCCAAACCCTTTTTTGAGCCATCTACACTAGAGTTTTATTCCTAAAAAATTCCTTCATAGTCTTGGGGAATCTGGGCAAAGACTGGAAGATGGAAGCAAAAATATAGCTTTGCATTAGAGGACCTGCTGTCAGAGAATCTTTCCAAAATACATATTTGCAGGAAAATATTATTTAACTCTTTTTGAGATGGAGGAAAGCAAGTAAGAAGTTTTAAAATAGGGCACATAGAGGCATTGTGGATCAAATCAGAACTATGATGAATCAATCCTCTTTTTGGGAGTAAAAAGAGCCCTATCTCTGACTTCCTTGCAGGAAAGGTACCTAACAATGGGCTAGACTCTCAGCTGGTCTCAGCTGTCAGAAGTAGATTGATCTCCACTGACCTATGACGATTGACACAAGTGGATCTGACCCAGTCAGATTACACTCACCATTATTAAGTTGCACACCTCAGCCTCTGTGCTTCCCAGATGACCGGAAAATACAGTATATAAGTAATACGTTAGTGCCACAGGAAAACTGTCAAACCAAAATGTGATTTCTTTTGGGAGATCATTGTGTTCCTAAATGATCTCCCCTTAGCTGGAGAGGACAGTTAACATGTCTGTTGGCTTTATGATGATTAGCCAGAGTAGCACAAATTTGTGGCCAGTTAAGGGCCATGAAAGCTTATAAGACACATCTGAGCCCTTCAGTGAGTTCTCCAATAAAAACAGGAAAGGCCAGAATTGACGTTGATCATATTTTTTGTGGGGCGGGGAAAATAAGCAAAGATAACCTCCCTTCCTTGCTTTAAAAACAACAGAAACCCTGTTGGCCATCTTTATAAATCATAAAACAAGAAAAAAAGGCAATTTTTTTTTCATTGGCAGCTCAACTCTACCTCTACCACCAACATTCCACTCTGTACGACTATCACTTCTTTGCATGTCAGAGGATCTGCAGAAGAAGGAGGTTTTAATAGGGACATTAAGAACTTCACAGCCTTTGTCATCTTCAAGCCACAAATCTGATTTGTTTTCAGTGTTTGTCTATGGAGCCAAGGAAGCCTTAAGTACATACTGAAGTTCTTTCTGCAGCTAGGTCTAATTTAGGACTAATAGACTGCATAGTAATGGGGCAGGGGGAGTTCTATTTATGGGGAACTCCAAGCAGTGGTCTAATTGTTTTTCAAGTTCTTGGATGCCAGTGCCAAGGCAAGCTGGTGATAGACTCCCTGCGATACCATCCGACTAGTGAGCCTGTCTAGCTGTGAACATAATTTGACCCAGACCTTGAGTCAATCCATGGTCATCTGCCACCTATCATTTAGGAACCTGTCTCAGTTTGTCCAGAGAAACTCAAATTGACAGTTTCTGGATCTGCTTTTGCCATTTTTCTGTTCGGGGACATAGACGACTGTAGATCTGAGCATATACATATACATTGCCTCCCCAACTGCAGGGGCCTCCACCAGAATTAAGTGAATCAAGGCAGTTACAATTGGCTGGTGGGGCTGGGGTTTAAACAGCAGCAATTGCTAGACTTCTGGGTTCTACTTAGACAAGCTCTCATACCTCTTAACTCTGGTTTGGTCCTAACTCTACCTCCCTCTACCGATAACATACCCTCCTTACCTGCTCTGCCAGCAGGGCTGCACTAGCCTAGGAAGGGGTGCACAGGCTCTGAGCAACATAGCGCAGCACAAGGAGCAAGAACGAAGATGCTGCCTGCCTGCTTGTTCACCAGATCAGCATACCTGTGTGTGGAATCAGACCTAATTCACAACGGAAAACACTTTCCTTAAGACGGCAGGGTTTTTTTACATGTACAGTATAGAACAATGCTAGCTAACATTTTAGATTCAGCTTCCATTAAGTTATATGGTTATCTATTTGGGGGTAATTCTAAAGCCCGGTATTGTTAGCTCCTCCTAATTAATTTTGGCATTATGGTGTTTTTGGAGGCAAACTGTCTTAGCCTTCAACATTTATCCAATTGCTACTCACCATGACTGAGCTATCACAGCTATTGTCAGAGGGAGCTAAATCATATACAGTTTACTGGAGTTATTCAAGGAAGAAAGTTTTCATTCCTGCATATCCTGTCTTTCAAACTCTGGGGCTGGTACTTCCTCCACTCAAGTCACTTGTAAATGACTTCCCTGGGAGTAAACACTCTCAATAACTAGGGTCAAACTCTCTACTGACCTAACTCTATTGACTTGAAGCAGAGAATACAGCTTCTGATCTTTAGTAAGATTCATTTTCTATAGTTTGGCTTCCACGCATCTCTAGCTACCATATATCACTAGGCTACACCTTCTCAGTGGATGCGCCTTCTCATTCTGGCTCCATCATTTCTATCAGTAGCTTCATAGATCAGTGTCAAGATGATTTTTATTTGAAAAATGAGTATTTGTGAAAGAGCATTGTAGAAAATGTCTGACAGGGAGTTGAGCAGAAAATTAGTTTGGGGAGCTTCCAACATAGGGATATTTACAAAACAACCTCTGACATGTATGTATTTAAATAATCATTTCTGTGTAAAGTAATCAGATCAAATATAAGTGACAAGCTAAAGTTAGTAAAATGTATTGCAATATAAAATCTTCAATGGGCTCATGATTAATGGTACTATTTTCAGAGAGAAAGTCTTCAAAATGATCTACCATAGTGTCTCCGATCACTGTTTGTTTATATAGGTTTATTCCAAACAGACAAACCCCAAATGTCCTGACAGTCTCCCCTGTGCTTTCTTCACCCTTGTTCTACAGTGCATGTGAAGGTTTATACTATAAGTAGCTGAAATGTTCTTACCTTCTAATTATTCCTAAGCCCAGCTAAAGTGAGCACAAATTTGCTGCAATTTACATACATCTGATGAGATGGAAAATTAAACTTCACAAATTATCTTTGCGCCTTATTGAACAAAAATGACGCCAAAGCTGTTTAACAGTAGTAGCTTTAGTCTTCTTTGGCTCATCTCATTCTACCCTCTGTTATAACTAAAGTTAGGAGAAAACTCCTGTAAGAGGACATGGTCACTCAATCATCTGTAACATGGGATAATATTAGAGAGGAGGATCTAAATAACTCAGTAACTCAATTATTTGACCTGGCAACTATTCATATCTCTCTCATTTGTCCAGATATTAAAGTGACTATTATGGGGTAAACTCTGATCTCAGTTATACCATTGTAAATCCAAAGCAAGTGACTCAGACACTGTTACTTTCATTTTCCCAATGTCTCCCAATCCCTAGTTATGTGAATGTTAAGAAAGGAAAAGGAGCTAAGAATGATCACCCCCATTCTCATGCTTTTCAGTATAAATCAGGCTCCTGCGAATGTTTCCCTAATGACAACACATTATCTTTATTGTAACTTATCAGACTTTAATGTAGATTTCAAAAATAGGCCTGTTAAAATCGTGTGTGTAATAATGATTTTTCATTTGAATTTTTCATTTATCTTTTCCATTCCTTTTCCCTGGATTTCTCTCTGAACATCTCCTGATGAACATCTCTGAGATAATGAAGTAATAAGAGTGTCAATCTAAAGTAACTGAAATCAGAATCTGATCTTCTGTATTTGTTTATTTCCCTCCATCTTGGCTTCATTTTTTCACATTGATTTTTAATGTATTTTTTTCTCTGACCCCTCTTGTTCTTCCCCCTTCTCTCAAATTTCTCCTAATACTCAGTTGTGTTTCACCTTGAGACAAACGTTTCAATCTATGGCATGTGATGGAGTCAGACTAGAAGGGTAAAGGAGAGTGCTGGAAGGGAGGTATATCAGCCTCAGGATGAGCAGGTCCCTGTTCCCTGGCTAGACAAACAAAGGAGAAGCTTCTAGAAAGCAGCAGAAACAGCTAGCCTGATTGGGACACCTGAAGTCAATCAGGGGCTGGCTGAAACCAGTTACAAACCCTCCCATTTAGTCAGGTGGGTGTGGATGTCAGGAGCTGTGAGAGGAGGTTGTGCAGTTGGTGAGACTGAGTGGTGAGACAACATATCATACGAGAGGAAGGAGGCCGTGAGGTAAGGGTGAAGTGGAGTGTAAAGAAGCAGGGACTGCTGTAGGGAAGTAGCCCAGGGAATTGTATTGTGTTTGGTGGTTAAAAGGTCAGCCATCTTAGCTGATACTATTAGGGTCCCTGGGCTGGAGACTGGAGTAGAGGGCGGGCCCGGGCTCCCCCCTTTTCTACCTCCCCCCATTAATCACTGAGACTGGGGAGACAACAGAGACTGTGCCAGGAAGGATAACTTCTCCTCACTGGCTTATGATGAAAATGGCTCAATAGGCTGTGACCTTGTCTCTAAAGAGAGAAGGACTACGTGGATGGTCACAGTGAGCCTCTGAGGCTAATGAAATCTGCCAGGAAAGGCAGGACCCGCAAGTATAGACTTGGAACTTTGTCACAGGCATTAAAGGCGAACTGGTGGGACCTGCTTATGCTGTAATTAGAAACAGGTAATCCTCTTGAGCAATAAATGAAAATGACTAAAATAAAAGTTAAAAACCAGTGACCCTTCCTCAAAATAAATATTAAGTAGAGAATTAAATTGTTGTTATGCAGTTTTTTTTTAACAGGATGAGCCATTTACAATGGCATAACAATAAAGGAATTAGTGACTGTGGTAAAATCTCAGAAGGAAACACAATCTCTCATGTAATAAAGGATACCTAAAATGTATAAAGAAAGCCAGTAACACAGGGATGGTGTGTGATGTAAAGGAATCACAGGACAGAACAGAAGAGCTGAGAAAATGTAATATTGACACCATCTGGGATAATCAGTAATGGAACTGAAGACATGTGGAGATGAGAATTTGATGTGTCGGCTGGCTGACAGCAGATATTCCATCAATATTCTGAGATGATAATAATAATTACATAAATCAGCAGCTGTAGAATTACATATTTAGATAAATACAAGTATAACATGGAAAATGGGAATGAAGTATCATTAAGATGACAATTTATACAGTACACTGATATTTAGAAAAAACAGAGAAATGAGGAGGATAAGGACCTCATAAAGTACAAAAGGATCCTGATATGCAAAAGAAAATCTGATGATGAGAGAATTCACGAACAATGAGAAAAATACATTAACCTTCAACAGCTGTTGAGATCTGATACAAATCAGGCAGACGTTATCAAGAGAAAAAACAAGTTATTTTCTCTGCATTTAAAAAGAAAGGATGTTCTTGGGGGAAAAACCTGCTCATGTGCCCTCAAGAGGAAATGTATAACTGGATAAACAACCTGGTTATAATACTTGGAGAAGATGAGGAGGGTGGAGGAAAGGAGAAGGTGTCTCCATCTAAATAGTCATGTAGGAAGCAAGGCTTGGAATTACGTCACAAAATAATAACTCAGTCTGAATGCTATAATGAAATAAAATGCCAGGTATCTTTAAGATGATAAGAAGAAATGTAACAATAGGCAGGATATACCACCTGGAAAAGACTTATAGAAGAAGAGAGGCTTAGCAGTATCACAAGTAGTTAGTAAGAAAGAGTTGTGAAAGAAAATGGTTAGTATTGTATTGATAAATGTTTGTCAAATTCGTGTATCCAAATAGACAGCTGGGTGAAAACACTCAATGAATGCTCTGTTCGGTGTTGAAAGCCAGCTGACCATCCAGGTATTGCAGCATTTGCTCTTTTGTTCAATGCTTGCTGTACCAGATACAATTTTGACTTATTGATGAACATTTACCTTTCCTAAGAGGCAGCATTATTCAGGCTCTTCCTCACCTTGCACTTCATGACCCTCTCCTTTCTGGGGTGGAGCTCCAGGAGTAGCAATTGATGGGGAAGCACAGTTCTGGAAGAGGGTCTGTGGGGTGCATACAGCTAGTGCAAAGGCAGGATGTGTCTTCCTTTCTGAGATCCAGTGTTTCAAGGCTTTTTGGGAGGTGGAAGATGAACACCTAGCTTGTTCCATCTGGGAGCGGCATTCCCAGGCTCTGATATGGGTTATTTCCAGAGGTGAAAGTAAGCCGGTACGCCCCGGTACGGTGTACCGGAAAGAGCCGATTTGCTGTACCGAGGCGGATCGGCTTCCCCAGGCACAATTTAAAGGGTCTGGGGCTCCCAGCAGCGGCTGGAGCCCCAGGCCCTTTAAATTGCTGCCAGAGCGGGAGCTGCTACCGCGCGGGCCCTTTAAACTGCTGTGGGAGCCTGGGAGAGGCTGTGGCTGGGCTCCGGGGGCAGTGTAAAGGGCCCGGGGCTGTAGCAGTGCACCGGGCTCTTTAAATAGCTCTCAGAGCCCTGCCGCTGCTTCCTTAAGGTTCCAGCAACAGGGCTCCCGTCCCCGCGGAGCCCCGCTGCCGGAGCCCGGGGGGGAAGGAGGGACTGCGATGGGGCTCCGAGAGCTATTTAAAGAGCCTGTGCGCCGCTACTGACCTTTACACTGCCCCCGGAGCCCCACCGCAGCCTCCCCCGGGCTCCCGCAGCAGTTTAAAGGGCCCGGGTGGTAGCGGTGCACCGGGCTCTTTAAATAGCTCTCGGAGCCCCGCCGCAGCCCTCCCAGGGCTCCGGCAACAGGGTTCCGTGGGGACGGGAGCCCTGTTGCCGGAATCTTAAGGAAGTGGCGGCAGGGCTCCGAGAGCTATTTAAAGAGCCCGCTATCGCCCCAGGCCCTTTAAACGGCCCCTGGCGGGGGAGGAGGCCCCTTACCGGTATGGGGGCTGGGCTGGGGCTGTCTTGGACCCCTCTGGCCCCGCCCCTTCCACCCAAGGCCACACCCCTTCCGGGGGTCACAGCTGGCCCCAGCCAAACCCCCATACCAGTAAGAAAGTTAAATTACTTTCATCCCTGGTTATTTCCATGCAGGGAATCTGACCCAAAGGCTCCAATGTGGAGATACTGAACAGATTAGTCTTATTTCATGGGTAATAAGCTGATGAATACCTTGACTAGAGGTAACAAAGAGTCCTGTGGCACCTTAAAGACGAACTATAAAGTTTTGAAGCATAAGCTTTCGTGGGCTAATACCCACTTCGTTGGATGCAAGCAGTGGAAGTGTCCAGGGGCAGGTATAGATAAGTAGGCAAGAACCAGGTAGGAGGTAACAAGGTTAGTCCAATCAGGCTGAACCAGCTTGTTAACTCAAATCAGGGAGGGTGGGGTATTCTTCTAGCAGCTGAATTGGAGGTGTGAACTCGGAGAGCAGAGAAGCTGTTTTTGTAATTAGCAAGCCATTCAAGATCCTTGTTCAATCCTAGATTGATTGTATCAAACTTGCAAATGAACTGCAGCTCTGCAGTTTCTCTTTGCAGTCTGGTCTTGAATTTTTTTTTGCTGCAATATGGTGACTTTTAAATCTGTAATTGTGTGTCCAGGCAGATTGAAGTGTTCTCCTACAGGTTTTTGTATTTTGCCATTCCTGATATTTGATTTGTGTCCATTTATCCTTTTTCATAGGGACTGTCCAGTTTGGCCGATGTACATAGCAGAGGGACATTGCTGGCACATGATGGCATATATTACATTGGTAGATGTGCAGGTGAATGATCCAGTGATGGTGTGGCTGATCTGGTTAGGTCCTGTGATGGTGTAGCTGGTGTAGATATGTGGGCAGAGTTGGCATTGAGGTTTGTTGCATGGATTGGTTCCTGAGTTGGAGTTATTATGGCATGGTGTGCTGTTGCTGCTGAGAATCTGCTTAAGGTTGGCGGGTTGTCTGTGTGCCAGGACTGGACTTCCTCCCAAGGCCTGTGAAAGTGAGGGATTATTGTCCAGGATGGGTTGTAGATCACTGACGATGCGTTGGAGAGGTTTTAACTGAGGACTGTAGGTGATGGCCAGTGGTGTTCTATTGTTTTCTTTCTTGGGCTTGTCTTGCAGCAGCAGACTTCTGGGTACATGTCTGGCTCTGTTGATCTGTGTCCTTATTTCCTTGTGCAGGTATTGTAGTTTTGAGAAAGCCTGGTGAAGATCTTGTAGGTGTTGGTCTCTGTCTGAGGGGTTGGAGCAAATACCATTATATCTCAGTGCTTGGCTGTAGACAATGGATTGTGTGGTATGTCCGGGATGGAAGCTGGAGGCATGAAGGTAGGCATAGCTGTTGGTAGGTTTTCGGTATAGGGTGGTGTTGATGTGGCCATCATTAATTTGCACGGTGGTGTCTAGGAAGTGGACTTCCTGTGTAGACTTGTCCAGACTGAGGTGGATGGTGGGGTGGAAGCTGTTGAAATCATGGTGGAATTCTTCCAGAGTTTCTTTCCCATGGGTCCAGATGATGAAGATGTCATCAATGTAGCGTAGATAGAGAAGGGGTGTGAGTGGACGAGAGTTGAGGAAGTGTTGTTCCAGGTCAGCCATAAAGATGTTGGCATACTGTGGGGCCATGCGGGTGCCCATAGCAGTGCCACTGGTCTGGAGGTATATATTGTCACCGAATTTGAAATAATTGTGTGTGAGGATAAAGTCACAGAGCTCAGCAACCACTTGTGCTGTGGCATTGTCGGGGATACTATTCCGGACAGCTTGTATTCCATCTTTGTGTGGGATGTTTGTGTAGAGAGCCTCTACATCCATGGTGGCTAGGATGGTGTTTTCTTGAAGGTCACCAATGCATAGTTTTCTCAGGAAGTCGGTGGTATCACGGAGATAGGCTGGGGTACTGGTGGCATAGGGTCTGAGTAGAGAGTCCACATATCCAGACAGTCCTTCAGTAAGAGTGCCAATGCCCGAGATGATGGGGCGTCCAGGATTTCCAGGTTTGTGGATCTTTGGTAGTAGATAGAATAACCCCGGTTGGGGCTCTAAGGGTATTTTAATTTGTTCCTGTGTTAGTGCAGGGAGTGTCCTGAGTAGATGGTGCAGTTTCTTAGTATATTCCTCAGTAGGGTCAGAGGGAAGTGGCCTGTAGAAATTGGTATTGGAGAGTTGTCTGGTAGCCTCCTTTTGGTAGTCTGACCTGTCCATGATGACAACAGCATCTCCTTTATCAGCCTCTTTGATTATGATGTCAGGGTTGTTTCTGAGGCTGTGGGTAGCATTGCATTCTGCACGACTTAGGTTGTGAGGCAGGCGATGTTGTTTTTCCACAATTTCTGCCTGTGCACGTCGGCGGAAGCATTCTATGTATAGGTCCAGACTGTCATTTCGACCCTCAGGAGGAGTCCATGTGGAGTTCTTCTTCTTATGCTGCTGGTGGGATGGTGTCTGTGTATCAGTGTGCTGTTCCATGTTGTCTTGAAAGTATTCCTTGAACCTTGACTAGAGTTTCTATGCTCCTGTAAGGCTCAATTGTGAGCTTGTCCATGTTCCTGTTTGAGGGAGTGAGAGGGTCTCCTTATGCCCCCTCAGTGGCCTGCATGGGCTACCTGCATTACCAGACCCTGCAGAGAGGGAGAGCGATCACTACCAGTCATTACGCCCCATCCATGCAAGGCTCCATCCGTGCAGAGACTAGATGGGGCATTGGCTGACTGATCCCCAGAATGTGCTGGCCAGCACAGCTGCACTAGCATAAGGACAGACATCTTTCTTTCTCCCGAAAGGGAAAAGAAGGACCAGGTGGTGACTCACAGTCACTCTTGTGTCCCTTACTCTGATATGCTCTTTTGGCACAGTTCTGCAAGGCACCAATCACTCTCCCCAATGCAGCAAAGCATTTAAAGATGTGCTAACTGCAAGCTCACCAGTAGTTGCATTGAAATCGATAGAACTACTCACTTGCTTAAAGCTAAGCAGGTCCCTGACTGTGCTGCTGGTCTGGGGAAAGACTGCCAAACACCTCTTGGATGGATGTTGGTTCACACCTAGACCTGGAAACCTATGTGGTCTGAATGGGCTCAGACCCGACAGTAAGTTTCCCCCTCCCTATTAGACATTTACATGGATTACTTTCTTTTTTCTAATTCTTTTCTTTCAAAGCCTCGGTCACAAACAATCAATAGGCATTGTCTTTAAAGTGCCAGTACATAGCACCATATAGTAACTGTTGGCATCTGAGTCACAGTGTGATTTCTACAGCGTTCCCCTATACTTGGAACATGAGATACCTGTGGTAAGTGGTAGCAGTTGGAAAATGTTAACTGTTTAATGGCTTTCATCATTGTGACCCTGTACCAGTAAGGGAGGAGTTAAGCAGCTGCTTTTGGACCCAGGCAGCCCTACCCCACCCACTTGCAAAGCATGCATGGCTTAGAAGAGCTCAAAAGAAGAACAGGCCAATGTGTCAGGGCATCAGACAATGGAGATGAACTGACCTGCACCCTGACCTCCAGAGTCCTGGCTGTCGTGATGTTGCCAAACCCACTGAGAAGAGACTGGTGCTTCTCAGAAGATCTGAGACTTTCTTTGTTTCCAGCTATTTAATGTCTTTACTTTTCCTGTTGGGAAAGAGAGTCTGGTAGGTAGTGTTCCAGGGAGGCAGCAGTATGGCACTTTGGGGGATTTGAACCCAATAGAGAGGGTGGAACTGGGTTTCCCTACTAACCCTTAGGAGGTGCCAAAAGCAGAAGCCTACCCCTGATACTGGGAGTTTAGATGAGAGAAGGCCATGAAGACAGAAGTTTCAAGATTCTGAGACCTCAATCTAGGCAGAGACCCAGCAACCCCTTGCCTAACCCAAAGGGCTACCCTGTTGTTGGACTAACCACGGGACTTGCTCAGAGGGCTGAGTCATTAGATGATCTCTGAGGTCCCTTCCAACTCTGAGATTCTATGATTCTAAGAGGCAGGACACCGCAGGACCAAAGCAGCTGTTAATATGTGGTGACATGAAAGAGAGAACCTGCCACACCCTGCCTGACCACTAGAAAGCACCTGCCGTCAGTGATCCCCTTCATATATAATTCTTCAAAACTTGTTTATCTCGGTGGTATGAAATCATCTGAGTAATCCATACACTATGCTTCACAGCAGCCATGCTTCTCAATTTACAGAGCATGACTATAGGTGCAATGTTTGTAAATTATTTTCATATAGATTTTAAATAAATTATGACTATTTTAGTCTACTGTGGTGGATTCTGGTTTCATCATTTCAGAGTCAGACACTTAGATCTATGTCCTCTTTAGGGAGATGTCTGCATAGTCCTGGTGTTAAAACCATCATCATTATTATTATTGCTCTGCCAAAGATGTTTACCCTTTGAAAACCTTTTTTATTACATTTAATCACATGCAACAGCATTCATTGAGACAGATACTTTAGAGTTGTCATTTAAGGACTGATCCAAAGCCCACTGAAGTCAATGGGAAGATTCCATTAAGTTCAGTGGGCTTTGGATCAGACTCCTACTCGGTGCTTAGCCACTAGTTTAAGAAGTTCTCACTTCAAGTGAGCTAAATTTCTTGCATTGCATATCTACAAAGCAATAATCAGAGTACTTTTGGTAGATTTCAAGTTGTGTAATGTAACTTCACAATTAAAAAGCACCATAGTTTACAGACACATACCAAGAGAAAATTAAATGAAATTGAAGTGTTTTTGTATTTTAACATTCTACTAAAGTAAAAGCATTTTGTAATGAGACTAGTCTCATTTTATCTCTTAATTGCATCTCAATATGCCAAACAAATTTAATGCTAGTAACCTGCATACAGTATAATATATTAATTGTAAAACACTTTTATAATTTTCACAAGAAGGAATAGCTACTTTTACTGTTCTGAATCCAAAGCATTTGGTCAAATTAATTGTAATTATATTTTTAGTTGATATAATCCCGGCCAAATCAATGGAAGAGCTAATTATGCAAATATCATTCTTTTTAATCCACAACCATCTCATCATAAATAATTTTATTTCAACTGATTGCAAAAAGGAAGGAGAAGGCATAATTTTACTTCCTTATTTCACATTACTAAAGTTAACAATAAACCAAATTTCACAAGATTCTGATTTTTCATTTTTGAAATCTAATGACAAAAGTGCCATTGTATATTTTGCCAGTACTACAATATATAAATAGTTTAATGATCAATTGAAAATGATTTAGCACCTGGCTATTGTTTATAATGTACCACATGAAGACAAAAAACATACGACTTAAAACTTTCATTGCTATAATATCCTGCGTTTGGGGCATCTAGAAGAAATCTTTTCACAAGTCAGATACAGCACACAAATAATAAACTATTAATTGATAAGCAAATTAGTTTTAATTGATAATGTATTCATCTATGTTTCCCAACCTTTGTTTATAAAATGTTTGTGAGAAGAATGTGGACAATCTCTACATTTGTTATTCATAATGATTTCTGATTTTCATAAACACACTTTTCTCTCCATTTGAATAGCTCGCCAAACATTTGTTGGAAATACGGCTGGCTAAAAGTAGAAATTTTTGTATCAGGAAAAATGTCAAGGTTTTGAAATTTATTTTCATTCTGATGAACAGAAATGAGACCTTTTGAAATTTCTTTGTGAAAAGACATAAGAAACACAGACACACACACACACACACAACCCACCAGCGCAAGGAAACACAGACACACACACACACACACAACCCACCAGCGCAAGGACTTGAACCTGGATCTTCTCCATCTCAGGTGAGTTTCCTAAATGCTAGGCTATTGACTATTCTGGGGTCATGTTCTTCTCCCCTTCAGCTTCCTTTCCAGGCATGAAACCCCCCTCCTCCCCTTTTTGGGGTCAAAATCAATACATTTCTGCTAAAGGTTTCAGTTTCCATAGAAGAAAAGTTGACATTTTTTCAATCTGCTGCAGTTGCAAATGTTCAGTATTTCAACTTTGCAAGTTACGTTGTTTTGGTTAGTTGCCTAGTTCTTCTTCTTTTCTAAAAATCTTGATTATGTAAGTCGCCAACACAATGGATTATAAATCTGAAATTTGCAATGTGGAATTTTGACACTCACTTTCAGCAAATTTTTGAGATAGAAATTTAAATTCACTTTCCAAAAGCATCATGTTTTCCTTTACCCATGTTCACAGAAAGGATTCAAAACACTACTCAGTTGAAACCTGCTTTAAAATATGAATAAATATTCAGAGAACATTTTTCCTGCATTTACCTGTTGTATGTATTCTGTCACCAGATCCTTGACATCCATCCTCATCATCACAGTCCCCGCTTGATTCCATTGGTTCACTTTTCCCGCCTCCACTGCCACTTTCCCTGGAAGCCCACCGTTCCAACTTCAATTTTGTCTTCTCTGGATCCAGCTAAAAGACAAGAAAACAAGTCACAATGAAATTTAGTGTCTTCACACAGTTCATGATGCAAGTGGCAAAGAACCTGATTCTATAAGGCGCCAAGGACTCTTGGTTCTTAAATACTGTGGGTCTGATTCTGCTGTTCAAAACGTTATATTTCACCATACGGTTAGTGCAATGTTTTGGGTTATTTTCATATGAAGTCAACAGTAAAGCTTCCATCACAGAGGTGTTGCAGGTACTGTATTTAATACCTCATGCATGAGGGCCCTAGTATCTTACAGGATCGGGCCTTAAGGTAGGATTTTTAAGGCACTGAACAGTTGACAAGGTCAGGTTCAAAGCCTGTGCAGACAGCAAGTTGTGCATTTCCCTTTAATTTGAATCAGCCATCCCCATTTATTGTGAGCAGTGGCGGATGGTGAGCTGTCATACTTTACAATGTGTCATCACAAAGGTCTAGACCACCATTAAAATTTGTTTTCAATGGCAGCCTAAGTGACCAGCTCTTCTCCCTGTTTGGGGTAGGGCTTTTTCTTTGGTAGTTAGAGAGGAAGACGTTTGTAGCTGATGCTGTGAATGTAATTTTGGTCATGCTGGAAAATCTCTCATAGTAAGGAAGTTTGGTAGTATTTCCTAAACTTGGTGTGGCAGACCCAGGGCAGACAGCTGCCAGGAAGGCCTGCAATTAGAAGGCTTACCACAAGGGAACCGGGTCCAGCTGAGCAGGGCTGCCACAGCCAGAAGCAGGGCCAGCTGAGGCCAATTAAGGAGGCTGTCAGAGCCCTTGAAAAGAGACTCCTCCCCAGAGAGGCTTGTGGGAGTTTGAGGAGTGAGTTTGGAGCCAGTGTGTGTTTGAGGAGTGAGTTTGGAGGCAGTAGGAGATAGAGGAGCGAGTTTGGCGAAAGTAGAGGAGTGTGAGGGGCGAGTTGGAAGAAGCAGGGGCAGAGAGGCTGCTGACAAGTAGGAGAAGAGAACTAAGGGTCCCTCCCAGGGGGGACCTAGCCTTCCTAGCTTGCAGGGGCCTGACCCTGAGAGAGAAAGAAAGGGAGCGAGCTGCTAAGGAGCAGCTGGAAAAACCGGGTCTGGGGCAGTCTGGTCAGGGTGCCAGGGCCGCACCAGCCCCCCAAAGGACTTGAGTCAGGGGAGCAGAGGAGCCACCTTGTCACATTGGCTACTCTGGATTTCTCTAATCTCCTTTTGGACGTTAGTTAATTCCATGGTGGGGTCCCCTCAACTGAGAATGCCTTGTCCTTAGCTCTCATATACATCATTCTGGGCCTTGGTTTTGGCAGTTTGAAGATGAAAATGAGGTCTCTAATAAAGCTGGGACCTGATCCGATATATTTACAGCTTTGAAGATCAGAACAGATCAATCTGGCAGTGGAAGTGGAGTGGGAGCCAGACGAGAAAGTGGAGCTAAGGCTTGACACACTAACAGAGACCTACATGGCAGGCAGCAGCATTTTGCACCACCAGGAACTCTTGAATTGTTTTCACATTCCTCTTCAAATACAGTGAACTTCCATAATAATGCAGTCTGGAGATGACAAATGAATGTCTCACTGTGAAACCTGTTCTAGTGAACAATAGTTGCTACCTCATACTGGGGAGAACCTGGCTAATTTACCCTTTACCTGAAATTGTCTGTTTTGGTTATTCTGAAGATGCATACATCACTGCATTGCAGTGGGAAGATGAGTTTGTGAGGGAGAGGAATATGGATTTTAGTTGGGAAAGGCATTGCATACTGTCCAATTGTTGTTGGACTTTTTTTTTTAACATGCTGCCTGATGTTGAGCATCATTATTCACAGGCTAAAAGCCTGATGTCATGGGGAAGTAAGAGAGCAAATATTTTTAGTAAATGTAAAAAATAAATCTGTTTATGTGGAGGAAAGGATTATTCAGTTACTTCATAGATTTATTGTGTCCTGACTGTCTTGGAGGAGACTCATTCATTGTTGGTTATAATCCTTCAGAATGAAAAGAAATGGCTAAGTGGTGAACAGAACAGATGCAAAATTTAATAAAGGCTTTTGATAATTGTTTGCAGTCAAGGCAGAAATGTTTACTGCCTGTTAAGGTAATAACTCTTTTTCAAATTGATTTCATTCAGCACTCATGACTCAAAAGTGAATAACCGAACAATGTGTGTTCAGCTGTCTTGGAAAAGGGCAGAGAAATGAGCTCTATGTTCAAACGTGGGTGCACTGCAGCATTTCCCAGGCTACTTGAATGCTATATCCTGCCTCCCTTTCAGGAAAGCAGCTCAATGGCAGCTTATATACACATTTACTAGCCTTCTTCCCCATATTCTACAATTCCTCCCTGTAGTGGGGCGGCTGCCCCACTCTGGGGAAAAAGAGCTTAAACCAGCCCAAATAGAAGAAAGGGTTGTGGCTTGGAGCAAGCAAGCTCCAGCCTGATTGGGCCGAGCAGCCACAGCTGTGGATGGTTCAATTGAGACCCAGCTGGCCATGATAAAGTGGCTCAGTTTGGAGCAGAGAGAGTCTCCTCCATATGCAGAGGCAGACAGGCCTGGCTGCTAGGAGCTTGACAAGATACCCAGAGTGAAACAGGGCTGGGGCAGGGCACGAGGAGCTGGGGAAGCTCCTGCCTGGAAACCCCCAGGCTGCAGGGCCTAGGGGAAGGCCCAACAAGGGGTACTATGGTTGCAGGGGGCAACCCATGGCTATAGGTAGAGGCAGCAGGCCAAACCCCCCTTGCCAGTGATAAGTGGCAATGATACTGCAGTCTGCCCCAGTGAATGGGGGCAAGTGGTGACTGGCAGTTGCCTAGACTGAGGCAAGGTGGGGATAGAGTGTGGGGGTTCCCTGGGGAGGGGAGACCCTAAGACCTGAGGGGGTACTGCAGGGGTGCAGCTCCCAAGGGAAGAGGGCACCAGGGTCCAGGGAGGGACTCTGGGCCAGCAGCAAGCGGGACATTGGCCTGCAGAGGGCGCTCTGGATGCTGGTAAGAGCTAATTCTCAGATGGATCAGCAGGAGGCGCCACAGGGGTGAGTCGCCACCCTGCTACACTCCCCAAAACCTCTTTCCTAAAGTCTTTCCCAGCAGAGACTTCTATACCTTCAACATCTCCCAGCTGGTGTAGCAAGGACCCCAGCCAAGCCTCCTTCTCCTTTGGCTAAAAAGGCTCCCTCTGATAGTAAGTGCCAACTTTGGGCTGTTGCCATGTGAGTTTTGGTCCCCTAACCCCATGTCTTGAAACAGGGCACTAGCAAACATGCATATACCCCAGGACATTTTTATGTCCCTTGCCCCAACCTATCAATTGCATGTCCCATGCCTTGGGAAATCATAGAAATAAGAGAAATATCAGGTTGGAAAGGACTTTGAGAGGTCATCTAGTCCAGTTCTGAAGGCTAAAGCAGGACCAAATAAACCTAGATCATCCCTGGCAGATGTTTCTCCAGCAGGTTCTTAAAAACCTCCAATGATGAGGATTCCACAGACTCCCTTAAAAGCCTATTCCAGAGCTTACCTAGTTTATACATAATTTCCCCCCCCCCCCTACTATCTAACCTAAATCTCTTTACTGCAAATTAAATCCATTACTTCTTGTCCTACCTTCAGTGGGCACAGAGATCAATTGATCATCAAACTCTGTGTTACAGCCCTTAACATATTTGAAGCCTGTTATCACATCCCCCCATCAGTCTTCTTCTGTCAAGACTACACTCACCAGTTATTGTTATTTTTCTATTTTTCCTCATAGATCAGGTTTTCCAAACCTTTTACCATTTGTGTTGCCTTCCTCTGGATTCTCTCCAATTTGTCCATCTCTTTCCTAAAGAGTGGCACACAAAGCCGGACACTATACTCCATCTGAGGCCTCACAAGTGTCAAGTACAGCAGAACAATTATGTTACCAGTGTCAAGTGGAGTGGAACAATTACGCTTCTCTTAATACACCCTAAAATGACATTAGCCTTTTGTGCAACTGCATCATCTCATTGGCTTATGTTCAATTTGTGATCTACCATAACCCCAAATCCTCTTCAGTACGACTACTCCCTAGCCAGTTATTCCTCATGTTGAGGTGGAGCAATTGTTTTTTCTTTCCTACAATTCAGTAAAGACAAATGCAAAGTTCCATATTTATCTTGTTGATTTCAGACCAATTCTCCGATTTATGAAGGTCTTAAATTCTAACATGGGTATAATAGGCCAGGAGAGGCTAAACTTCCACAAACAGCTGCCGACCCATCCCCTTTGAGAGCATGCAGGGGATGCGTAGGTCATGGCCCCACCAACACTCTTCCCACGGCAGAGGAGTGAGTGATGGCAGAGGGGTCAAGTGGAGAGGGCGCCGAGTGGGAATGGGACCTGGGGTAGAGTGGAACTAAAGTATGGGGTGAAGCATGGGTGGGGCCTCAGGTGGAGGAGGCCAAGAGGAGATGGGGCCAAAGTACGGATGTCAGGGGAGCTTCCATCATTCGCACCAGCCTCCCCAAATGCCAGAGCCATGCCCTACCCATGAATTCTAAGTCTGTCTTCCAAAGTGCTTAAAACCTCTCTCATCCTGATATCATCCACAGATATTATAAACATACTCTCCCCACTCCCCAAAATATTGAATATTACTCGACTATGGTTGGTGTAGTGGCGCCATTAACTAAAATTAAAAATAGATTTGTATAGCAGTAGCAACTTTATTACCCCTGAAATACTTATTGCGTAATAAAGACTCAGATAATCTCCCCCAGATGCAAGCATGTTGGGTCTCTTCTGCATGCAGACCTCCCCTACTGCACAGAAGTGGACTCAGCTGCTTCTGCAGTGCCAGCCCATTTCCTCCAGAGGTTTGAGAATACGCAAAGAGAAATGGAAGGAGGCAGAGTCCAGGGAGGAACTGGCAGGCTGGGAATAGACCGTATATCCTCCTTGTGGATTTTATGCAAAAAGTATTATACAGTCTTATTATCTTTGTGTGTTGTTGTAGGTGCTGGAAGCAGCCAGGTCGCGGTAGTCACTTGTGCTTTGTTCCAATGGAGCCGTTGTCCCAAGCTGCGAGAGGAGCTTTCACCAGGGGTTAGAGCTATTATGAAGGACCCAGGCTTTTGCCCTGATGGTCCTGACATGCAACGGAGCCTGAGGAATCTTCCAAGTTTGGAGGCACCAACCCCTATGGTCTTTTCTGTGAGGTGCAGGGAGAGAAATCCCACACCCTAATGGACCAACATGGAGAGTACCTCTCCAAATGGATTCTCTGCCATAGTCTCCTCCCCATATGTTATCATGGAAGAGACTGATCTGGATCAACAACTGGCATTTATTTCACACTTTCAACAAAAAAAGTCTAATGTGGTATAACACTGACCATACTAGCTATCTATCAATACACATGCAGATCAATTCATCCATCACTAAAACCCAACCACGGCCACCTCTGGCTGCTTAAACAGTGAACAGGAGCGCTGCACAGTAGTTCAGGACCAGAAATGAAGAATGCAGTACCTTATCCAACTGAAACAGCAGAACTGGATTTTTGGTAGAAGAAATTATTTGGATTTGTGTCAGGGCACTGGAGCTAATATCTCTACCCTTGTAGAAAACACCACAGGAGTTTTAACAGGAGCATAGACTTTAGGACTTCAATTTTTTCATCCGAAAGATAGCACTGCCAAAAGCATAGTGCTCTCTAATACTAGTCTGGGCCACTGGTTTGGTACTGACTTAATTAAAAGACCAAACCTGTAATGAACAGCTCCAGTCCTACTTGCTTTAGGAGAATTGACAGACTGACCATCAGCTGGTGGGTAGGAAGAATCTATGTTCTATCTTTTGCTCATTAAAGGTAACATGAATAAGGCCTAATCTAAACCCCCTTGACACTAATGGGAGTCTTTACACTGGCTGCAGTAGGCTTTGGCTCAAGCCTATAGTCCTCTAAAGAGTGTTGAGAACCTACATAATATTCCTGGATAGATTGTTATGCATTTGATTTAGCTGAAATGTGTGGAAAAATCACATGTAACCGACAGCTCTGAATTAAATACACCACTGACAAGGTGCGTTTATAATACTGTTTATTCCATCAAAATCCTGGAGTATTTTATATGCAGGAAATGTGGTTCACCATGCTTGTTCCAAATGCTATGTGATAGGTAGGGCCAAAATCTCCCACTATGGGCCAAACCTTAATCTATATATATAAAAGTCAAGTGGTGTATGTATGTATGTATGTATGTATGACCGCGAACTCCTCCTGCACCGTTTGAGCTAGAGACTTGAAATTTGGTACAGTTAGAGGTCTTGGGGTCTAGATGGTCATAAGGGTCGAAAAATTTTCGGATCTCACCTCTGACGCCCCCCCAGGGGTGAAAGTCTTTAAGGGCCAATCACATCAGCTGGGCAGCTAGGTGGTGATGACGTCATAATACCCCCTCCAACAGACACCGCACTCGCTCAGCTCACTGCCCCTCCCTCCTCCAACGGAACCCCGGAAATCCCTCAGTTCTCTGCCCCTCCCCCCTCCCAACGGAACCCCGGAATCCATGAGCAGTGTGCCCCCCCCCACCTGCGAAGGTCCCCGGAATCCCTCGACTCTGGGCCCCCTCCCCGCCTGCGACGGATCCGAGTTGGGTTTGGTGGGACGGTAAGTGAGGTGGGGGTGTCGGATTCGGTCGGGGAGTGAGGTGGGGGTGTTGGGTTTGCTTGGGGGGGTCAGGTGGGGGTGTCGGGTTTGGTCGGGGGGTAAGTGAGCCGGGGGGGTGTTGGGGTTCGTCAGGGGGTGTCAGTTGTCTGACCCCTCCCCACCTCCGACTGACCCGAGCAGTGCCGGGCACTTATGCTAGTACATTCTATTGATCTTTGACCATAGAGCACAGTCAAATACAAATTTATTCTCAAACACTTTTTGTATAATAGCAGCATTCCCAGTTGAGCATCAATTTTGTGAATGTCCCTCCAGATTAATTAACAGCTGTATAGCTCCTTGAGATACTAATTGGTAAAAGTGTAACTATTGTATTTGTATCTTAGGTAAGAATTCAGCAAAATAGAACAACAAGGGCTCATTTAACAAGAAAATAGGGTTTTTTAAAATTATATTTTGCCCCATACTTTCAATTTTATCAGATCAGTGAACATGACAATGGAAAAGCTATGAGGATACCATAGGATAAAGTTTCCTAAAAGTGAGTGCATGGAATATTCAAAGATGACTTCTATATGTTAATTGTTTCCCAAGTGGTCTGTTTCCTCAATGATGTACTTCAGTATGAATATTTTTATATTCCAAAAATATATCCATTGCTATGAACTGAATAAACTTGACAGTAGTCCACCTGTTAGTCAATTACAAAGAGTATGAGTCGAGACATCTCTCACTTGCGATGTTTTCATAGACATCAAGACAGACATAAGATATGCATCATTTAGTAACTGACGGCAAACATGATCCTTTCTAAAGAGGCTGACAAACAATTTTCTTTCGAAATTCCTCCGATGAAATACATATCATTATTTTCAGAGAATGAATTTTGTATGAACAATGTAAAAAAAGCCTACTCCGGAAAATAAAGTCACAAATGACTCAATCCTTCCTGTTACAATATAAGTATTTTTTCTCAGTCTGCTCAGTGTTTCATTAAAAAAAGTCCTTTCTAAATGCTTATTAGGTCAGAAATGACTACAGCAGAATGAAACAATACTCTGCTTTCTTAGCCAATTGTTTGTATTTATTCATAGGAACTGATAAAATTAGCACTGTACATAAAAGGCTGGATTTTACTGCTGCCTGGTGACTGAGCAGATGCTCTGTCAATTTACAAAACAATAGGAACATAAGACATTTTAGGACATAACAACCACATATACTTATTCTAAGTACATCCTCTCCTTTGAGATGACATTTATAGTCAATTTCCCTCCATATGTGCACTTGATCCCCTCTTAAAACTATCTGCGTTTGTTTCTGCCCTTCACATTTACTCCACGCAGTCCTTTTCTTTCTTTCTTTCAGCATAAAGAACCAAAACTCTTCTTTTCCAGGCATTTTCTTCAGTCTCCTCTCCCTCATGCTTGTGTTTCACACTGATTCCAAAAGGCTTATTGCACTTCCCTCCTCTAGTCCCTTCAAAGATGAGAATACCTCAATAAGGGGCCCTCTGATGTTCATTTTTACCTAAAGGATAAAAATTTATAACCTTTTTGAACAATTGAGACTCCTAGATATCATTCTGGTTTCCTTCTGCTCTACTTATCCAATTCCTTACAATAACTCTGGCATGATGAATCTGGTCTCACCTATACGATACTAAAATAGTCTAATCAAATTGTTATGCATACTTCATTAAATTTGGTTGAGCACTTTCAATGGTTTTAGAATTTCATTCATGTCTTCTCCCCACAAAGCCTCTGCTTAATGTTTTTATCACTGTGGGTAGATATACTTTTCTTAGGTTTTAGAATAATAGATTCATAGAATATTAGGATTGGAAATGATCTCAGGAGGTCATCTAGTCCAACCCTCTGCTCAAAGCAGGACCAACACCAACTAAATCTTCCCAGCCAAAGCTTTGTCAAGCTGAGCCTCTGAGGATGAAGATTCCACCACCTCCCTAAGTAACCCATGCCAGAGCTTCACCACCCTCCTAGTGAAATAGTGTTTCCTAATATCCAATCGAGACCTCTCCTACTACAACTTGAGACCATTGCTTCTTGTTCTGTCATCTGCCACCATTGAGAACAGCCTAGTCCCATCCTCTTCAGAACCCCCTTCAGGAAGTTGAAGGCTGCTGTCAAATCCCACCTCACTCTTTTCTTCTGCAGGTTAAATAACCCCAGTTCCCTCAGCCTCTCCTCATAAGTCATGTGCCCCAGTCCCTTAATCATTTTCGTTGCCCTCTGCTGGACTCTCTCCCATTTGTCCACATCTCTCTGTAGCATGGGGATCAAAACTGGATGCAATACTTCAGGTGTGGCCTCACCAGTGCTGAATAGAGGGGAATAGTCACATCCCTGTTTGAACAAAAACGGCCCCAGGACTGACCCCTGGGGCACTTCACTTGATACCAGCTGCCAACTATACATTGAACTGTTGATCGCTACCCATTGAGCCTGACAATCTAGCCAGGTTTCTATCCACCTTTTAGTCCATTCATCCAATACATACTTCTTTAACTTGCTGGCAAGAATACTGTGTGAGACCATATCAAAAGCCTTGCTAAAGTCAAGTTTTATCCCAGTTTAATCACCTTCATTTGTTTATGGCGAATTTTGTAAGTCACGTCTCTGCCTTGTTCATGTAAGTAATTTTGCATTTGGATGCTTTTTCCTTTCTACTTAACTTTTCCCCCCACTAGTTTTGTTTCATCATCAAATGTTCCCTCTTCTAGGCAATTTAGGATGATAAATGTGAACAAAATTGGTTCCAGTGCTGATCTTTGTGGACTCCATTATCCACTTCAATTCACCCTGAATTGCTCGACTTACAAGTTGACCTGAGTCTTCAATAGCCAGCCCAATTCTTTATCTATTCAAGCATTTTTAGATTTTCAGAGAGCTTTTGACAAAGTCCGTCACCAAAGGCTTTCAAGCAAAGTAAAGAGTCATGGGGTAAGAGGGAAGGTTCTCTCATGTATAGTTAAAAGATAGGAAACAAAGGGTAGGAATAAATGGTCAGTTTTCAGAATGGAGAGAGGTAAATAGTGGTGTCCTCTCAGGGTCTGTACTGGGCCCAGTCCTATTTAACATATTCATAAATGATCTGGAAAAAGGGGCAAAGAGTGAGGTGGCAAAATTTGCAGATGATACAAAACTACTCAAGATAGCTAAGTCCCAGGCAGACTGTGAAGAGCTACAAAAGGATCTCACAAAACTGAGTGACTGGGCAACAAAATGGCAGATGAAATTCAATGTTGATAAATGCAAAGTAATGCACATGGGAAAACATAATCTCAACTATACAGATAAGGTAATGGAGGCTAAATTAGCTGTTACTACTCAAGAAAGAGATGTTGGAGTCATTGTGGATAGTTCTCTGAAAACAATACAGCGGCATTCAAAAAAGCAAACAATGTTGGAAATCTTTAAGAAAGGGATAGATAATAAGGCAGAAAATATATTGCCTCTATATAAATCCATGGTATGTATACATCTTGAATATTGTGTGCAGATGTAGTCGCCCCATCTCAAAAAAGATGTATTGGAATTGAAAAAGTTCAGAAAAAGGCAACAAAAGTGATTAGGTGTATGGAATGGCTGCTGTGTGAGGAGAGATTAATAAGACTTTTCAGCTTGAAAAAGAGACAACTAATGGGGGATATGATAGAGGTTTATAAAATCATGACTGGGGCGGAGAAAGCAAAGAAGGAAGTGTTATTTAATTTACTCCTTCTCATAACACAAGAACTAGAGGCCACCAAATGAAGTTAAAAGACAGTAGGTTTAAACAGACAAAGGGAAGTATTTCTTCACATAATGCACAGTCAACTTGTGGAACTCCTTGTCAGAGGATGTTGTGACAGCCAGGACTATAACATGGTTCCAAAAGAGGTAACAAAGTCCTGTGGCACCTTAAAGACTAACTATAAAGTTTTGAAGCATAAGCTTTCGTGGGCTAATACCCACTTCGTCGGAGGCTATTAGTCAGGATGGGCAGTGGTGGTGCCCCTAACCTCTATTTGATGGAAGCTGGGAATGGGCGACAGGGGATGGATCACTTGATGATTACCTGTTCTGTGGCACCTGGTATTGGCCACTGTCAGAAGACAGGATACAGGACTAGATGGACCTTTGATCTCACACAGTAAGGCCATTCTTATATTTTCTCCTACACCCATTTACTAACATTGCATGTGACATTTTACTAAGATTAGATAATTTATAATTTTGGCTCCTACCAATTCATGTTTTTGTTAAACTATTCTAAAGAATTTTATGTCAATGGTTGTCCTTCTGTAAATCAATGGCAATGATTTTTAATTAGGAATTAAGGATAAACTTTCAAAAGGGAATCCAACCTGCACCCTCAGTTGAATTACGGTGGCAATTCTGTATCTTTACCTAACTGTATGTACAATCTGCAAGTTAGATGACCAATGACTCCTACATTTACACCTACATTTGATATTGCAGGGACATAAATGAAGATATAAATTAAATCTGCAAAAAAGGAAGACTTGGTCTCAGCCCTTGTGTAAATACAGTCATTATTTTGCAGTAGATTGGCATTTTTGTCTTGATTTGTAAAATCAATATTTTTCTCAGTGCTTAAGTGAAGGTTACGGGCCTGAAATTATTTCTCTCTTGCCGGTCTCTTACTTACTAGTAAAACACTAGTAAAACATCACAAGCTGCTCTAAGAATTTTTGTCAATTTTAAGTGAAAATTTCATCAACTCTTCTGCTGTGATTCTGATCCCTTCAACTCCTGGGAAATCTGTTTTCTTTCTTGCATTTCTCTCCCCATTCTTAGGACAAATAATGGATTTAGTTAGTGGTGTTTTTTTGATATTGTTCTTGCTTTTGTTTAACTGTGTCTAACATAAGTCATTAAATTATTCTTCTCATGGTTTAAAGGACATTCTGATTCCTTTAACTAATTTTAGCTCCTAATCATTTTTCAGCTCTCTCTTATAATCTTTCTTTTGTTCTCCACATATAACTACTTCCTTGCTATTTTACAACTTTAACTTCACTTTGTAATCTATTCAGTCCTTTGTACTTGAGGTTTTGGACTTTCATGTCTTTCTTACCTGTGATTAGTCATTTGCACTTCCTGGTTTATGCAAATGGACTTTCTAGTGTGGTGTTTGCTGGAGGAAACACTTACCACTATGGCAACATTAATTTATCTTTGAATACTTTCCATTTACCCTCTGTGACCTTCCTCTAATTTTGCTTTTTGCCCACTCATTCTACTTCACTTCCCAAAGTCTTCTAGAACAGTGGTCACCTTTCAGACCTCACGGACCACTAAACTCACAATTTTGAATCCCGCGGACCACTAACATGAATTTTTTAAAAAAGGTACAAACATCTATAAAATAATGATCATGAAAGTTCCATTTTATTAATATGAAATGCACTTGTTTAATTATAACAAAATTATTAAAGCTTGTTTAATTATAACAAAATTATTAGTGTGATATTTGTTGCTGCTTGTTTGAAATAAGTTTACGGATTCTTGGCTCCAATGACGTCGTCACCGCAACATGGAGAGCCGTTTGTATTTCAAGCCGACAGCGGTACTTGTTTTTGATTGCCGTAACAGATGAGAATGTCTTTTCACACAAATAGGTTGTTGCAAATGGAATCAAAATTTTGATGGCTTTTTCACTCAGCACTGGGTACTCACTTTTTACGGAGAGCCAAAAATGATGTCTTGATGAGGACGAGTGGAATTTAGCTTTGAGACGGTCGTCGGATGATAGATCAATTAGGCTTTCTTTTTCTTTCATGCTCAAATTGCTATCTTCAGTTTTCACCCTAAATGGATCCATTACCCACATATTGCCATGTCTGGGGTCCTCTTCCTTTGGGTAATAATGGCCAAAAGATTCTGTAAGTGACCGTAAGTGCTGTCGAACCATGGTTATTACATGTTGGTTGACATCCTCCTCTTTCATATACTCAGCAAGATTCAGGAACATTTGCAGATCTTCTTCAGCCAACCGCGTTTGCAACAGCAATATTTTCTTTTGAAATGCATCCATTTTACCTCACAGTGTGAACACGTCCATAAGCTGTCCTTGCAAGAACGTGTTTAGCTCGTTTAACAGTGAAAAAATATCTGCCAGGTATGCAAGCTTGGCTAGCCAATCATCGTCGGACAAGAGATCTTGGAATTTCGAATTATTTTGTGGCTGTAAGAATAACTTGACTTCTTGGCGCAGGTCGAGCAATCGGGTTAGTATTTTGCCCCTCGACAGCCATCTCACCTCAGCGTGAAGAAGAAGATGAGTATATTGAGAGCCCATTTCTTCACAAAGTGCCTCAAATATTCGAGAATTGAGCGCTTTGTGCCGAATTTCATTTACAATTTTAATTACATCAGAGAGTACTTCGTGCAGTTCTGGAGACATTCTTTTTGCCGCAAGTTGCTCACGATTTATAATACAATGAGTAAACGAGATGTCTGGGTGTCCAACATCTTTCACTTTTGTAACAACTCCTGAACGATGCCCGGTCATGCTTGCGGCACCGTCTGTGCATATCCCAACAAATTTCTTCCATTCAATACCGTGTCTCAGGAAATAACCATTAAGTGCATCAAAAATCTCAGAGCCGGTTGTTCTACCCGGCAAGTTGAGCGAACAGAGGAGTTCTTCCTTTAGCTCTCCTTGACGCTCAAACCTCACAAAACAAAGGAGAACTGCCTTGTTAGTTATGTCTGTTGATTTGTCGAGTTGAATTGTGAATTTTTCACCATTTCAATCGCTTGATTTTCAATATCTTCGGTCATGTCTTCAATTCTGTGCTTCACAGTGTTAGCGGACATAGGAATTACTTTCAGTTTCTGGACAGCCTGTTTCCCCAAAACCTCTTCACAGACTTGTAACAAGCAAGGCTTAATTAATTCTTCTCCAATCGTATACGGCTTTCTACTTTTCGCGATTTGAAGTGCTATCAAATAAGAAGCCTTTACAAGGGACTTATCAGACTTATCAGAACTCTCAGAACACACAACACAAAGCGGCCGTGGATCCAGCTCACTTCCAGGTTCTTGAATAAATCCAAACTTCAAGTAGTCCCCATCATATTTTCTTGAAACTTTGAACTTTTCCTTCTCTCCGCCTCCGGTTCTAATGTCCTTCCTGATGGTGCCTGGCGGGGGCTGGGGAGGCTCTGATTCATTGATCAACTCACGGTTACGCGAAGTATTACCAAATAAATGCAAAATGCTTGGTTGCTTTTTCTCACTCATTGTGGGTTTATTTTATTCAAATCTAAAACCAAACAAGAAATGACAGTTATCAAACTCAAGCTCTTCGATGCCATTAAATATCACACTGCACAGTTAAAATAAAAATATCACTGGTCACTTACCTAAGAAGAGTATCGTGAGGAATAAACACCAGTATAGCGTTGACAGACGACAATTCGCTTCAACAAAACAAAACAATCGGACGAGAACCGGTATTCGCGGAGTGGTTTGACTGTTGTGGTGGTAGAAGCACCACTGAAGCCTGACGCATGCGTACTAGCGTTCGCAAGCCACGCCGCCAGTGGGTCGGCAGTGGCCTGACAACAAAAGCGCCCCTAGACGAAAACAACAATAAATAATGTTGTCAGTGCGATTGTCGTTGTTTGTGGAACGTGAATTTGATGCAACGTAATAAGGCGAAAATTGTTAGCGATCCTGTGTCGGTGACACGAAGACGAATCAGAATATAATGAAACAATATAATAAACATAAAAATTGCAAATAATGTCCAAATTTCTCCACGGACCACCAAAATTTTCTCGCGGACCATCAGTGGTCCACGGACCACCGGTTGGCGACCGCTGTTCTAGAATGTGCATAGTCAATGGCAGACATACATCCCAGAGTAAACCGGTTAAATAAAAATTACTTTTCCTATCAAATGTAACAGGCTTATTTCATTAGGAATCTAAATTGGTGTTAAGAGGTTTACTTTACTCTACAGTTCAGGGTACCTCTATTTTTGAGGTTAGCTTTATATTTAATTCCTCTCGGATCATTATTAAAAGTGGCTATGTTTATGTTATGTTTTTGCAGAGTTCTTACAGTATGATTAGTTTAATGAGCTAAAATTCTTGGAATGCCCTTGAAATACTTTTACTCAAATGTACAGATTACACTGCGGAAGACAAATAGGAATGTGAATTCTGTGAATCTCTTGAGTTATTAATAAAATCTCTATAAAAGCTGTGCTCCCCATTCCTACAAACTATCAGCTGTAATTCACTATTTCTGAATGATCAGAAGTGAACATTTTATCTCCTATTACTTAACTGTTCACACTAAACAACCACTAGTTCTATCTGAACAGGAAAAATGGTTTTAAAAGGCCTGACATATTTTGGTTGATTTGGTTGGTAGTTTAATAGTCATGTCTCAAAAGAAGAAATAAGCACCTGACATACTTTTTTACATACTTTTCTTAGCTACTCATAGATTACACCTGTAGAGCGTGAAATTCACCCGATATTAAAAAACACAGAAAACTATGATTTTGTGATTCACTTTAGTGTGACAGAGCTTGGGCCAGGAATGAGAGCGTTCGGAAAATGAGAATGAGGACTCTTAGAAAAGAAACAACATACACTGTCACATCACTAATGAGACATATCCTTCTTCCTTCCAAGAGCCAATTGTTCAGTATTTGCTTTTAGCTGTGGCTGTCCCACTCAGTGGTCTTGATTCACTTCACACAGACACAACACTTTGATGACAGCTAGCCTGGTCCTCTGATCCTAACAAGGGATGCTGATGAGAAGATGCTAGCTGGGTGGTTGAGAGCTCTACCCTGAGGGATTATCCGGCTAGGTCCCTTGAGGTATAGATGCTGATACTATGTTTTGGGTTCTGCATGTGTGTCCATTATTTGTGGGCCATATTCACAATAGCATTTTTATTGGGCATTCTGGGTCATCAAGGTGTTTGAATTGTGTTGGCACAAGAGGGTGCTCTGTACCAAGGAGACCTCTGAAGGGAGCAAAGGGGGTGGATTGAGCATGCTCCTTTAGGATCGATGCTGCCACCTCAGCAGTGATGATAGGGGTTCCTATATGTGATCGGGTGTGCTCCCCAAACACACCTTGAAAGGGTTAACATAGACCAGATGGGCCAATTAACCTATTAGGCTGCATGTGGATATTTAGGCTGAGAAGAGAACCCTAATCAAGGGAAGCTCACCTGTGCAGGAACAACATGAGCTGAGAGCAAAAGGAAGGCTGCACAGAGGACAGCTGCAGTCACTCTCCCTGGGACAAAGGAGAGAAGAAGCTTTGGACCCAAGAGAAAGGGTTTGTCTAGCAGACCCAGAGGAAAGGGCTTTAGTTAGAAGGGTGGAGAATGTGAGCCTGGGATAGGCAATGTAGGAAGCAGTACAGGGGAGTGGCAGGGAGGTTTGTGGTTGCCAAGACCTGTGCTGCTGGAGATAGGGCCTTGGATTGGAACCGAGAATAGAGGGCAGTCCTGGGTTCCCCGACCAGCCACTGGGTGAGTGAACAATCTGGGCAATGAACTTGGAGGCTATCTGGGACAATGCAGTCTAGCCACTGAGGGAGTGACCCAGCCAGAGCAAGGGATTTAAGGACTGCTTGGGACAGCAAGGAAGATGTTGATATTACCCTGGAAGGGGAGGACTCTTGTGAGTTGGCCGGAGGGCTAAATCATGAAGATGAGGCACTGCAGCTCCTAAGGAGCAAGAAAGGGGGCCACAGACCAGGATTGAGATGATGGGACGAGGAACCACAAGAGGAGCATCAGACTGAAAGAGCCAATCCCCAGAGTGGCCAAGAGGAAGCACCACAAAGTGGTGAGCAGAGGTCCCCATCACAGTGCACCAATATCCAGGCTAGTGGTGGATGGTGCTCAGACTGATATGGGTCATACATAAGTGTATCACAGGATTAAAGACTTCAAAACTTGGATGTTAGCATCTACAATTTACATGTGTGTGCGCCTGTGTAAGAGAGCGAGAGAATGCCTGTGTAAGAGAGCGAGAGAATGCCTGTGTGTGCGCCTGTGTAAGAGAGCGAGAGAATGCCTGTGTGGGCCTGTGTAAGAGAGCGAGAGAATGCCTGTGTGTGCGCCTGTGTAAGAGAGCGAGAGAATGCCTGTGTGTGCGCCTGTGTAAGAGAGCGAGAGAATGCCTGTGTGTGCGCCTGTGTAAGAGAGCGAGAGAATGCCTGTGTGTGCTAGGCAGATATTGTTGATTGATATCACTGCCCAAGGTAGCTCTTATGTGAGGCATAAGGTTGCCAAATTTCCAATTTCTTAAAACTGGACACTACAGCCCCTTCCCCCATTCCTCTGCCTATCGCCTACACCCCACTCCCTCTCCTGCCACCTTCAGAGCTGAGCTTGGAGCTGATGAGGAACCTGCCTTCCCACAAGATGCAGTTGGGAAGTAGCTTGGCTGAGAAGGGTTCCAGTGCTCCGCCTCATGCTGCTCTGGTGCTTCCCGGTCCCCACGCTCCAAGCCAGGCTGGCAGGAGGCAGGGGACAGGCTGGTGGTGGCGTTTGCAGGCAGCAACCCCCATTCTAATGCCCCTCCATGTGGCAACTGGACTTTTGATGTCCTGTCAGTACCTCTGACCCGGGGACCTTACAGGTCCCCTTTCGACTGGAAATTCTGATTGAAAACTGGACATTTGGTAACCTTAATCAGGCACCCCAGACAATGTCAAATCAGCGTATCATGTTGGATGATTGGGGCACAGAGACACTCTATATCGATTGAGAGAAAACTGCAGGAACTTACTACAGCTGGATATCAGCTGATATTTTCAGGTAACATTTGTGATAAAATTGTAAACTGAGGACTTCAGTACAGGGACAGGTGCAGTGTATTTATTTTATATCATCCTGGAAGGTGACACATGCCAGTTCCTGACTGAATTGTTTTTTAATGTTTATTTTACAATTTTCATTTTCTTTAACATCTGTTTCATATTTTGCTAGATTTTATTATTCTGCAACTGTTTTTAAGATTTAAAATCACAAACCAGAACCACTCAGATTAGCTTAATCTACTGGAACATTATTTTCAAGACTGCTTAATTTCTGCATGGGCAGAACCAAATTATGTCCACAGTTACATTTGTGTAATTCTATTGCAACGAGTGGGGTTTCACACAAGGGCAGAATTTGACTCAGCATTTATTAATTGTTGTTCACATTTAACGTGGGATATAGCTGCCCTGCTAAACTAAAAGCTGACTTGTTAGGTTTTAGAGTTCTAATAATAGGACAAGAACATTCTATTTGATCAGACTTAGGAAGTGTGAAATGAGAAGTGCCTGCAATCAGCAGGCTGGTTGCACTCCATCAATCCTAGAATGGCACCCTTTTGATAAGCTGCATGCTTTTATGGGTTAAGTAAGTAAACAGTGGCCTCTCTAAATTGGCTGAAGGAACTGAGCCAAACCTTTCTTGTTGCTTTATACACAGACAGCAATTACCTTTTTTATTTGCTGAAGGAAATGTTCATGCCATGCTCCACTGCATGTTAATTCTGTTTCATGTTCTTGGATAATTATCTGTTTTCAAGCTCTCTGTTAGTGAAGATCATTTTCATCACAGTATGAAAGGCTGGACATTTCATTGGGACGACTAGAGAACAATCCAAACTTCTCACTACAAGGTGCCATTCACTGTGCTCAGGTTTTGAATGTGATGTCTGAAATGTTAAAACTTACATAGGGCTCCGTTTAGCTTCCTCAAAATAAATGCCATCAACTGAGCTCTTCAATTGCAATATTCATCTCATTCTATGGATATGAATGTGGAAAAAATAGCTGTGAGAAAGATAAAGGATTGTGGGTTTTTAACATAAACAACCTTATGTATTAATTAGCCAAGCTAACTAGCTGTAATACAGGTAGTACTCATTCAAGTGAAGTACAAAAAGTTGGCACTGTGTAATTCACACAACTTCTGAGTGTGATAAAATGAGTCTGCTCTACAACCTTAGCTAACAGCAAGTTACTTTTAGCTCATGATGCAGAGGCTCATGAACTAAGCTACAGAGATCCCTGGTTCAATCCCACCTGCCGACGACCGGGGTCTGTTGCTGTTTGAAGTGTGGGCCCATCTGGAATTTCAGCTAGAAAGTCTCTGAAGCCTGGGATGTGCTTCCTCAGCTAAGGGATGTATGTAACTCACACACCTTCTGGGTGTGGTGTTTTGTCCCATCTAGTGGCACCGAGACCACTTAGCAAGAGCAGTTAATGAGTCCGCTCTACAGCCTTAACTATGAGCCAGCTGACTTTTAGCTCATGCTGTAAAGGCTTGTGTATTAAGCTCCAGGGGTCCCAAGGTCAATCCCACCCACCGATGACGGGGTCTGTCGGCATTACAATTGCACTTATGGAAAAATCTAAAATCAATCATGACGTCCCTGTGTCACTTGGCTGCTAAAGTTTCTAAATAAAAAGGTTTACAAATAAGTTCTATGGTGCATAAATCCACTATGGGGTTTCACATAGTCCCCCATGACATGCTTATAAGCAAACTAGGGAGATGTGGTTTACATGAAATTATTAATGGTTCCACAACTGGTTGAAAATCTGTATTCAAAGAATAGTTATCAATGGTTCATTGTCAAATGGGAGCGCATATCTAGTGGGCTCCTTCAGGAGCCAATCCTGGGTCCGGTACTAGTCAATATTTTCATTAATGATGTGGATAATGGAGTGGAGAATATACTTATAAAATTAGCATATAACACCAAGCTGCGAAGGGCTGCAAGCACTTTGGGAGGATAGGGTTAACATTCAAAACAACACTGTCAAATTAGAGAATTGGTCTGAAAACTACATGAGTAAATTCAACAAAGGTAAGTGCAAAGTACTACACACAGTAAAACAAAAAAGAAAATCAATCACATGAGTACAAAATGGGGAATGACTGGCTAGGCAACAGTACTTCTGAAAAGAATGAGGGGGGAGTGTATAGTGGATGACAAACTGAATGGGTCAACAATGTGATACAGTTGTGGAAAAGATCATCATCCTGGGGTGCACCAACAGGAGTGTTGCATGTGAGATGGGGACGGGGGACTAGATAATTGTTCTGTTTTTCTCACCACTGGTGTGGCCTTAGGTGGAGTATTATGTCCAGTTCTGGGTACCACGTTTTAGGAAAGATGTGGGTACACTGGCGAGAGTCCAGAAGAGAGCAATAAAAATGGCAAGTGTTTTAGAAAACCTGACTTATGAGGAAAGTTTAAAAAAGCAATTCATGTTTAGTCTTGAGAAAAGACTGAGAGTGGATCCACTACATCTTCAAATATGGTAAGCGCTGCTACAAAGAGAATGGTGATCTATTATTCTCCATGTCCACCAAAGGTAGGACAAAAAGTAATGGGCTTAATCTGCTGCAAGTGAAATTTATATTAGATATTAGGAAACACTAACTATAAGAGTAGTTAAGTTCTGGAACATGCTTCCAATGGAGTCTGAATCCCTGTCATTAGAGATTTTTAAGATCAGGTTGACTAAACACCTGTCAGGGATGATCTAGGTTTACTTGGTCCTGACGCTGTGCAGGGGGCTGGACTTACTGAATTCTTCAACCCATCCTTCTACCCATCCATCATACTAGTGTGTCATATCAGAAGGCCCAATTCTCCATATTCACATCAATGGAGCTACTCCAATTGTCACCAGCTGAAGATTGCGCCCAGAATATTTAGGAGACTATATCACAGAGGATTTGGTACAACAGAGAAGTCTCTCTAATTTGGTATGGGTTTCATATATAAACCGACACTTATTTCCTCTGTGTTGTACCATCATGACTGCATTTTACCTTTCCAGGACACATTACAAAAAACGTATTTGCAAAATCAGTTTAATTATAATTATACATGTGTGTGTGTGTGTGGAGACAGAAAGGGGGGTTGAGGGCACAACCACACACTCCCATAATAGATCATTAGAGAGAGCAAGAGCACGTGTTGAACTAGTTACCACCTTTGCATTTCACATCAAAGATTTCGGTTCTTTTCTTGCCTATAACAAGCACAGTATGTGAAATGAGCTCTGATACTTCAATCTTTCTTTTAGCACACAGACTATCATCCTATCCTATTACCTTTTCAGAAAACCACTAACAAGATTATCTAGCCACAAAGATCGAAAGCTGTCAGATGATGTACTCAAGAAAAATGACAGCCATATACTATACAAGGCAGAATGGGGCTATACAGCAGTAGATGGAAATTGGCCCAAATTACAATATATATATAAAGTGTTTAGAAAGCCAACAATTACCATCTTTGTATCTCATTCAGGCTGCTTAATTGAGCTATTGTACTAAAGAGGATTGAAACCTCCACTATAGTACACTTGCTGCACTACCAGGACTTTAGCACAGGGAACTCATTCAAGCAGCCTTAGTGTATATATGCAACATTCATTTGTTCTGCCGTTTTGTCTGCTGCTGTATATTTTATTTCAGATCATTTGTTCTACAGTTAAAGTTCCCATTAAATAAATCGATACCTTCACTGAAACATGCTTATTGAGACTTCTAAAGTGTTCTCCATTTCTGTATTTTTACCTGTCATCACAACATTTAAAACAAATCCCCTCTCCTCTCTGATGATGGGTCTAAGTTAGATTCCACTCTTGAATAGTGTTGCAGATTTTAACTAAGTTACAAGCAATGCTGGAGAAGAGCGGCAAAGAAGAGTGGTCAATTCTATTAGTGGCAGGAGAGAGATTCCCAGTTGAGACACCTTCTGTTAGGGTAATGAGATTTAGTTTGGAATGGGTGAATGACAACAATCGCAAGTGTTCCTGGCAAAAAGCTCTGATACTAACACTGAGAAATTCTCAATTTAGATATCAAATATTCAATTGATATTCAATTTTTTCCTCTTCTCAGCAAGATACTTTTGCTCTCCATTTCATCTCCCCTCCCCTCTTCTGTTTCTCCCATTCTGGTCCTCTGTGACCTTCTCACTTCTGTTGCTCCTCCCTGTTCCCCTCATGAACATAGTTCCCTGGTCCTCTATGCCCCTGGATATGTTGCACAGACACCTGACCTTCTCCTTCCCTTACTCCCCTGGACAGTTAGCTATTACCGTATTTTTCGTCCTATAGGACGCTCCGGCCTATAAGACGCCCCCTCGTTTTTCAATAAAAAAGCCGGACCAAAAAAAAAAAAAAAAAAAAAAAAAGCGCCTCGCTCTCCCGTCCCCGCCGCGCGGGCGGGCTGCCGGGAGCGTCCCGGTTCCCCCCTCCCCGCCACGGGCGGGCTGACGAGGTTCCCCCCTCCCCGCCGCGGGTGGGCTGCCGGGAGCGTTCCGGTTCCCCCCTCCCCGCCGCGGGCGGGCTGCCGGGAGCGTTCCGGTTCCCCCCTCCCCGCCGCGGGCGGGCTGCCGGGAGCGTCCCGGTTCCCCCCTCCCCGCCGCGGGCGGGCTGCGCTCCCGGCAGCCCGCCCGCAGCGGGGAGGGGGGAACCGGAACGCTCCCGGCAGCCCGCCCGCGGCGGGGAGGGGGGAACCTCGGCAGCCCGCCCGCGGCGGGGAGGGGGGAACCGGGACGCTCCCAGCAGCCCACCCGCGGCGGGGAGGGGGGAACCTCGGCAGCCCGCCCGCGGCGGGGAGGGGGGAACCAGGACGCTCCCGGCAGCCCGCCCGTGGCGGGGAGGGGGGGAACCGGGGCGCACATTCGCCCTATAAGACGCACCAACTTTCCCCCCCCCGTTTTGGGGAAGAAAAAGTGCGTCTTATAGGGCGAAAAATACGGTAGTTGTGAATGTTCCTCTTCTGTTGGTGGCTGGCAGTTCTAGTACCACTTGTGGACCAGGCCTTAGGGTGA
Source organism: Sternotherus odoratus (assembly GCA_032164245.1). Classification (NCBI taxonomy): domain Eukaryota; kingdom Metazoa; phylum Chordata; order Testudines; family Kinosternidae; genus Sternotherus; species Sternotherus odoratus. The sequence continues at coordinate 35,861,449 of JAVMKO010000009.1, read as the reverse complement.
CTCCACTCATTCTTTCATAGATTAATAGTTTTCAAAGTGAGAAGACACGATTATGATCATCTAGTCTGACCTGGGGGGAGGGATGGAATGGGAGTGGGGAGGAGGCAGAGCAGGGGCAGGTTGGAGCCGGGTCCTCGCTGCTGCCAGTGCCAGGCCACCCCAAGATGCCCTGGATCCCGTGTCCCCCTGAAGCACAGGGCACCCAAAAGCACGGGGCTCAGGGCAGTTGCCCTGGTACATCCTATGGCCGGTACAGCTCTGCCTGGACTCTACATCCTCCTGAAGCATGCCCCCCTCCCCGCAAAGTATGGGGCCCGGGGTGGTTGTTCTGGTCCATCCCATGAATGGGAGAGCTCTGCTTGGACCCAATCTGAGCACCACCAAAAGTTATACCTGGCGCCTATGAGTAAGACTCCATTTCACTGTATGCAAACATAGAAGCTCTGACTATCCTAGAAATGGAAGGTGCTGAGATCTCTTAAAGAACAAATGGCATGATTGCTACTTTTTAGGAACTCTTGAGGTACTACAGCTGTAGCATAACATGATCAACAGCAACAACACTGCCCTCAGGTATTGTCATCTGTCACTAATTGTATATTAACCTATGAAAAGAAGTAATCAGTCTTCAGGATAACAGCCAGAGTAGCATAACCTCTCTCTCGCAATCAAGATTTCAGCACAATTTTGGTAATCGAAGAGTCATTTCTGTGATTACAGCTACTACAGCAGCATCACATTCACCATGGGAAATCTAAGATAGTAGCAAGGATCAAGAATGCTAATGTTTAGCTTCTTTATTTCCCCTCTAATGTCCCCTAGGTGACAGGCTGTAGCTAACTCATTCAGATTATTCTGCTGTTGTGGTCAATGGCTTCCATGTTATACATCTGGGGTGAAATTCTGACACTACCACAGTTAATGGGAGTTCTGCCATTCACTTCAGTATGGTCAAGACTTCAGTGCTAGGTCTTCTGCCTTGGACCACCAATCTGTTCAACCTATGGGCTACTGTGGGATTTCCGTATGAAGCCCCCACAAAATGAATTATACATCTCACTGGGAAGTTTCAGAAATGTGTTATTAGAATAGGTTAGCCCTGGCCCAGTAAAGAGACATGATAAAGTCTTAAGGTCATGGAAGTCTGGATTTCATGGAGGGGAGAGGAAGGGGTAGGGCCTGATGCTTGTTGAAGTCATAGGAAGGGAGTAAGTTATATCTTAACCTCCTCACTCACATCCAAATCTGAAACATGGACTGTTCACCCAATGCACAGTCCCGAGTACCCTTTAACAAAATCTGTGGCACTAACATGAGTTTTACCACCATTACATGGACCTCTCTGCTTATGTGTTATATCCCTTTTTATGGCTATGTCTATTTAGATTTTAAACTCTGAGACAGGGACTATCTAGTTCTCTGTGGGGATGTCTGCACTGCCATTGGAGGTGTGATTTGCACTCAGCTAGGCACACACACACTAGTTTTAATCTAGCTAGTGTGCCTAAAAACAGTAGTGAAGACAAGGCTGCACAGACCCCAGCATGCACTAGGAACAAGAGTACCTACCAAAGGTTCAGGAACTCTTGTAGACGTAACCTGTGTTTGGGCAATGCCTAGTACAATGGGGTCCTGCTCTGGGTCAGTCCCTAAGTCCTACTGTAATAAACATAATAATAATAAAAACAATCTCCCTTCCTTTTTGTTCTTTCCATATAGTACAGATGGTAGAGTTTTATTTTTTTTAAAATGTTCTAAACACTTCTACATTAAAGTGTATATATATAGCAGCTAACAAATCACTCTATTTTCACAAGGGAACAATGCTTACAATTCTGTCCATTTTATAGTCCAGCCTCCTCTTACTCCTTCTAATTTGACAGGTTTTACTCTAGAAGAGTTATATCAGGACTATACACACTGAGAATCTTATCCTGAATATTTAAATATAGCTACCCACCAATTCTCATTTGCTTCAGGTGTTTTTTGCAATGAGAGATGGTAATATGGAACCATAATAAAGGATCTCCTTGTCAAATTTATCTTCTAGGAGGCTTGAATTAACACGAAACACAGCTGAGGTATCTGTGTTTTGAAGTGCTTGAGAGACTCTTTTAATTGCCACAATCTGTTGTGCCTCTTAGATCTATTTGTGAAGGTGTTTGGCATGGTAGGCGTTTTCCTGATGAGCTTTTCTATGTCTTCTAATGCAGAAATGTTTTGTCTTGTGTCAGATGGTAGAGTTGCTGATATTTAAATGTTTAAGAATGGAACATGAAAGGAAGAAGGCTGAATACTAACAAAAGAAGAAAACTGGATGAGACAATGGCTATTAGATGTGATGTTATATTATTTTATTTAACTCTTTTCCTTACAATAACTGGGACTCGGGAATTTGTCTTTTAGGAATAACCAGTATAACAATTTTCAAGGATAAAGTCAGTTTATGACAGCAGCCAAGTAAATGGTGCTGTGTGTGTGCATGTATGCATGCATGTGTGTTTTTTTTAACTCTCCCTACAGATAGATAGGTATATTCTTTAGCTTTGCAATAGATGTCTTATAATAGTGGCCCTTTTCTAACATTTCTCTTCATATTGTAAATACAGTAGGATGTTCAGTAATAATGGTCGACTCTCTGATTTTCTTTCCAAGTGTAGCTATTCCATTCTTTTAAAATCTACTACTGAAAATTACCAATCATCTCTCTATATGGATGTAAATATATTTGGAGCACAGAACTGCACTGTGAAAACTATACTTGGTTATTAATGACATTATCTATTGTTGTTTTCATAGCAGTAGCAATAATCACATAGAGTGCTAACCAGATCAGCAAGTAGTTATTTTATACTCCTCATTGTTTGTAAATAGTGGTGGGTGAAATTCAGCAGCTTTATAATGAGAAAGTGTATGTAACCCTTATGAAACCTCCCTTCTCCTCTCTCATCTTTCTCCCTACCTCGTCCCAACCAGATTCTTCTTCATTCCACTGACCATTGACTCCCACATCCCAGTAAGGTCCAATGACTCCTCCCCTAGATCTCTTCCCCTAACATCTCTGCCTGCCTCTGTATCTCCTGGGGCTGGTGTTGGTCTCCTTACTCGGACTGATCAAATCCCTCAGTCTGCCCAAACTCTGTCATGGATGGCTGCTTAGGTTAGGCATGAAAACCCTCCACGAATGCAGTTTAATTGCTATATTACCTGGAAGTCCCCTGTCCTTTTATTCTGCTATATAAGCGGGGGGAGAGGGGGAGGAGTGGGGGAGGGGGCAAAGAAAGCATTTTGTGCCCCTTCTAATCTCCTCAAAATGGAGGTATGCCTGATATTTGCACAGGTATTTATTAATATTTGTAGCATGATTCTGATCTCATCCAGTGGCATTAACCACTGTTTGCAAGATGAGAATTGGATGCTCCGAAAATAAATTGTATACCGCCCCCATGTATGACCATATGCAATTATTTTAGTCAAGAATTCCTCCTCTTTATGTTTCTGATAGAATTGCCAGGATGCCCAGTACAGGATGAGGGATAATGGTCTCCTTCCAGATCTGTGTTTAATATTTAAAAACCTCTGATCACTATTTAATTTGGAGCAATCCCATATTGCATGCAATAGATGTCTCTCTACTGTTCCACATCTGTTAAATATTTTAAATATTTAGTTTTATATTTATGGAGCTGGGATGGAATATAAAGTCTGTTAATATGAAAAGTGCATGAGGTTATGTTGGGTATTCTGAGAGAGACAGATTTAACAAGCTTAATAGGAACCATTCAATCCTCTATTGAGATGTCAGATTTGTTTCTCACAGTTTTGCACATTATATTTAACTCTGTTCTTCCCATCAAAAGCAATTCATATATTCCAGCAACACATGCAGGCATGGCTTCCTTCTGACGTCTAAATGCAGGTCTTCAGGATAAATTACACCAAGGACTGTTACAAACATATGCAAAATGATGCATCTGTAAAAATGTTATGGATCCCAACTTGCTGTCTACAAAGAGATGGGCCCTCTTGATTTGATTATGGGGATCTTGTTAACACTTGCCATTTGGATAACACATTTCCAATGCAAATGAAAACTTTTCATATGAAATTTATAAACCTTTGATCAGTCAAGAATGTAAGACTGGTTAAAACCACATACAATATGTCATTTAAATATTCCAGATAATTTTCAGCTAGTAGATATACAAGGCTTGAACATCGTTAGGTGGATGATATGTTGCCAGTATGTCATTTTCAATCATTCCATTTGGGGCTCGATCCTGCATCTACTGAAATCAGTAGGCAACTGACTCCAATGAGTCCCGGTCTTTATCTTCAGACATTTTAAAGACATTTGCCCTCAGTGAGTGATATGAATATTAAGTCTTTGTTGTAGATCCTGCAGTGGCTGGTGCTGCAAGAGCCCAGGCAGACTTTATCTTCTGCAACTCTCTTGCCAGGATTCCATAAATTGGAAGTGGGTTAAATAGGATGCTAGTTACCAGGGGCAGCACTAGCTTATTTGCTGCTGTAGGCGGCCTTCGGCGGCATTTCTGCGGGAGGTCCGTCAGTCCTGTGGTCTTCGGCTACTCACCGCTGAAATGCCACAGAAACTGCGGGACAGGTGGACCTCCCGCAGAAACACCGCCAAAGGATGTCTGACTGCCACACTAATGCCCGCTGCCCAGGCCGCTGGAGGAGCTGCCACTGAAATGCCACCAAGGGCAGCAAAAAGCCACCCCACAAATCCTGCTGCTCTAGGCCCTGCTAGTTACATATAAGGATCAGATGCATGAGGGGGACGATGTGGGCTTGCCCCCCTCCCAAGATTTGCTGCTTGGCTTGTACTGAGCATGCTCACATGGATTGAGCATGCTCAGTAACACTGCTGAAGCTGGGTGCCCTCACTACACCCCTCCACTATCGGCAGGCATGGGTGTCTCTGATAAAGATAGTATGGTCACAGGAAGCAACTTAGAAGCCAGTGGGACTCAAGTATAGCACACAAGCAATAACATTCCCACAGTAGTAATGCATCCGACTATCAAGTTTCAATGTCCTGATTTAAAGAGATCTTAGTAACCAGTGAAACTCTTGCAAGTCTTAATGAATAAACTAAGTTATACCAACCCAGAAGTTCTAGAATGTCCCAGTGAATGAACAGTTTTGTGCAGAATGTCACAATTAGAGAGTGGGCTAGTAGGATGTCTATTAAAAACAGACAGACTCCTTTACTCTATAATTTACAGCCATAATCTTCCAATGAAACTGTGACGGTGCTGTTCCTGGTGGGATCCAACTGTGAGTATCAGATCAGGACAGATTGCTTCCAAAGGGGCAACGACAGCCCAAAGCTGAGGTTTTTCCACACTAAGGCAAACCAAACCAGCTAAACAGAAAAGACTTTGGTTTCACTCCACTGGCTAACCACAAGTCACACAAGCAATCCACTTAAGACACTCCAGATTCCCAGTATCACCACCAGCAGCCACCTGTCCTGGGGACTAATGGTTATGAAAACCAATCCCCCAAATAAAGAAAATGGTTCTCCCCAATTCCAAAGAATCAGGCCCCAGACCCAGGTCAATACATAAACCAGATCTTCCCACAAATCACGCTGTTGCCAATCCTTTAGAATCTAAAATCTAAAGGTTTATTATACAAGGAAAAAGGTATAGGTGAGGGTTAAGAATGGTTAAAAGAAATCAATTACATGCAGTAATGGCACATCTCTTGGTTCAGGCTTGCAGCAAAGGTAGAATAAACTGCAGGTTCAAATCAAAGTCTTTAGAAAGCACCCCATTTAGGGGTGGGTCAGCACCTTAGTTCAGAGTTCACCTATGTAGCAAAGTCCATTCAGAGCTGGAAGCAAGACAGGCTGCAGGCTGAAGGTAGAAGACGAAAATGGAGAATGTTCTTCCAGGCTTTATAGACTTCCTCCTGTGGGCGAAGACCCTCCTCCTCCTTATGCAGAGTCTGGCTGCAAACTGAAGGTTCACAGCCACATGGTCCAATTACCAGACTCTCAATGATTCAGTTTTTGCCCAGGCATGTCCCATTTCTGGGGAGGCTCCTCTCCTCGGGTGTGGACACAGTTCATTGTGCACTTGATGGCCCCTTAATGGGCTCGAGTTAGCACCAGCGTGTCTGAGCCTTCACAGGAGCCAAGCCTAAGTTTGAAGTACAGTCACCTTTTATCCAATATCCATAACTTCAGTTCCAAAATAGATATACACATATGGTCATAGATACCTGTTATGACCCCCTTCACATATATTTGGTACCCCAATGATCTATATGGTACCAAATTATTCCAGTAACGTGACAGAAACATATATATAACTGTATTTATTTTTATTTGTAATATCAATGCACTGTATTTTGCTGACAGTATACACTTATGCAAGACGTTAGTCAAGCTTATGAGACAATTCTGAAAAACTCAGCATTTCATTTTAAAATATATTTTATATTTATAGATCATAAATTGGTAAGAAAGATTTAATAAGGCACCTGCGGAGGACTATTAGGAAAGAACCACTCTTAGGGGACTCTACTATAATACAAAAGATGCATTGCTGTTCAGTGAATTACCTTTACAAGCACTTGGTCCCTCATTACAGCATTAATCTTTGCACTTTTGATACAGGACTTAATAAGATTAATATTTCATATTACTCTGAAGGAACTAATGTACTGCAGAACACCATTGGCCTCTACTCCTATCATCAGCATCTGACAGTTTCAAAGCCTAACCATGATAAACCATATTTACTTATGTTATATTTTGCACTGCCGCACAGGATGGCTCTGGCAGGGCCAAGAGGTTTAGTTGCTCTCTCTCAGAAAATCTGATAAACCATCCAAATGAATTTACCAGACCTCTCCTCTGTGTCCTCTTCTCACCTTCCCCTTCCCCATAGTTAGGATGCTGCTTTAGCTTACTTTGTCTAGACCAGCTCTCTATGAACTGGTCCACCTGTCAGGTTTTAGCAGATAATACTTTTGCTCCACAACCACATTCTCCAGTCCCTATAAAGTACCCTCCCTGCCCCTTCCCTGGCCCCAGCAGCCTGGACAAGTGTCTGTGTTGCAGGGGGGCAGGCAGTGCTTGAATTAAGGGGGAAGAAGAGGGGTTAATAACACAAAGTAAATATATGGGGGGAAACACTCCTTTCCCCATGTTGACAAAAGACAGAAGTGAGGTAGTCCCTAAAAATAGTAAGGAGGCCTTCAAGCCTCTCCCCACATGATTTAAGCACTGGGAGGGATGGATGGATGAGGAAGACATGGTACCTGGAGGAATCCCTTGGAAGCCCCTGTATGGCACCTTTAAGATCACTTTCCAGTAGTGTAAAGTGACCTTCGTAGGGAGCCTAGGATCTGGCCCAAAGTTTACAACACAAAACCCAGTTTGAATAGCATTAAGTGACTGGAACTGTAAAACACACAGGAGACATATTATCTGCACCTGGGTAGGAGGAAAAAGTCACATAATACGTAACTTTTCAGGTAGGAAGCTTATTCAACAACATAGCATCAGCCTCCAAGGAAAACCAGTAGCATCTTTTTGATTTATACTTGCAATACCACATCCTCCCTGGGTGGATTTCAGAGGACAGGGTAATATGTATGAGTCCTAGGAGCTGCAGAGTGAGTTCTTAGATAATTTCCTCAACCCCAAAAGAATAAACACATCCAGATAAGACAATCATTTAAAAGTAAAATGCTGTGATTTTAAATGTCACTCTCTGAAATTGTGAATAATAGTGCCATGAGCAATCATTATGGGGGGAAAAACAACCCCCACACACCACACTTCTATAAATTCACTCCACATAAATAACTCCATGTATGATCTTACAAAGAACCCACCCCAGGACACTGTGAGCACACACTGAGAACACCAGTGAAAGGGATTCCTTAGGTATGTTAATGACTTCTTAGGGAGCATGCAGTTTATGAGAGGAGTGCAACTGACACTGTCCATTAGTGACCCTCGATAGTTCCCATTTTAAAAAAAATAGTAGTGCAGGAAATGCCTGGATGATAGGGTAAGCACTGGCAGTCATGTAAATTTGTGTAGGCTGGCAGACAGATTCTCATCATCCACTTCATGCTGGTTACATCATTTGAAAGTACGACACTTTCCTGGGTGTGTTTGAAGCACGCATTCATTGCTCAAAATGATTTGCTCATAAACTTAGAAAATAGCTTAGAAAATAGCTCTTTCAGGAGAAAAAATGCCAGCACTTTCAAGCTTTTGTAGAGTTCAAAGGATCATTTAGTTTTTCAGGATCAGTTTTAGGGTTTTTTTTTATCATCGTCATTTATTTGAAGATTGAAGAGGCAGTTTGGTAATTTTTCCACTGGCAAACAATAAGCTGAAAATAGTTTTGCCACCTTGAAAATCGCTGTGGAACAGGTTTTAATGTGGTCTTTGATCAACTGAAGAAATCATGAGGTTATTATGTGGGGATTATGAGCTCTCAACCCCATGAATGGCAGAGCTCTGCACCTAATGGAGTTGGCAGCCTGAGCCTGTCCAACCCACTTTGGCTCCAAAGAAAGGTGCCAAAATAGAAGTTTGCCCAAGGTACCATTTTTCCTGAGGCTGGCCCTGGAACTGAGACAACAGTAGAGGGATTGACTGCTCAGCAGCTGAAGAGCTGCATTAAACCGCAGACCAATCAGAACATTGAGATTGGCCAAAAAAAAAAAAAGTAGTTTATAATTTAACAGCCAGCCACAGGCAGGGGTGGTACTAAGGGAGGAATTGTGGGGGCTACAGCCACCCCAAAATTTGCCTTAGCATTGCCTGTTGCTAACCCTCCCACTACAAAGCTCAAATGTTACACAGACGTCAAGGTGGCTCTCTGGCCGCCCAGCTCTGAAGGCAGCGCTACAGCTAGCAGCAGTGCAGAAGAAAGGGTGGCAATGGGGCAGTAGGTCACCTGTGAAAAGTGATACTGACAAAGTTTTTACTCATGTGCCCTCCCAGTAACTTTAATAAAATAACTTTTCTGCTTATAACAACAATTTGATAAACATTTGTTTTAGTCTTAATTTAAGAGTAGTGTGAAAAGGTAAATTCATTTAAAACAATAAGATTATAAATTTTGCATTGAAAGTAGTGTAAAATAGAAAAAAATGTTTTTTATTCATAAGGGGGGATGCACTCAGAGGCTTGCTGTGTGAAAGGGGCCACCAATACAAACATTTTAGACCCACTGTAAGTTTAAATTAATATCCATTGTATGCAATGCCATCACGTGAAGGTACAGAACTGGCCTCCCTACTTTCTGATTTTTCCCCTGAGCATTTGGAAATTGTTGAGGAGTCTCCCTGGATTTGAATGGCTGTTTTATTTAATAGTCTCAGCTGATATGGAGTAATTTCTGATGGCAAAACTATCTTTTTTGCACCAACATCACTAGCTGTCGGGTCAGTTATGGGAATGGTGATTGTTAACAACTGTCACTGGTGCAGAGATAGCACAGAACAACATGCTGGCTGCTGACAGAGATTGAAACAGTGTTGGTTTGGGTGAGCCTCCCATTCCCCCCCTTTTCTGATAAGCCCCCCCCCCCAACATATAGCCAGAGCCAGCTCTAACTTTTTTGCCGCCCCAAGCAAAAAAAAGGGGTTGGTGGAGGAGCAGGAGGGTGGGGTGATGCGGCAGGAGTGGGGAGGACAGCGTGGCCGGAGAAGTGAAGTGCGGGGCAATGTGTCTGTGGCGCAGCTGGAGGAGCGAAGGAGGAGGAGAGGGCAGCACGACCGGAAGGCTGCCCCTTACAGAGCGCCACCCCAGGCACCTTCTTGCTATGCTGGTGCCGGATGCTGGCCCTGCATATAGTTTTAATCTTTCAAAGATGAAATAATAGATTAAAATAAAGAGAAAACTAGGGCCCAGAACCTTAGCTGGTATCAATATAGCACCATTTATTTCACCAGCACATGATGCAGTCCTACATATTTACAATCCAGATGCCTTTCCTCATACACTTATAACATCTTTTACAGTACTCCTCATGGAAAAATCAAACAACTTAATACAGACTGATAACCTAGCTATAGGATCCGTAGACCAGCCTATGCAATTCTATAGCAAGGTTAAAATTCTCTCCTGAGTTATATACAGTTTGCTCAGAACAATTCCTATAGAATCCTATATCATAGCACCTTGTAAATTTCATCCCTATTATATTCTATGGGGTTTTTCCATAAGGGAATACAACATTTGGGCCTGAAAGCCTTGAGTGTTCTTTTAAACTGTCCTAGGCTTGTGAGCCAGCAGGATTCTTTTTCTAAGTAGGAAGACCATGCTCCCCAAAGAAGGTATTTCAAGGTTCTCAGGGCTCTAATGTGAAGTTACTTAACAAGTTGCTGAGTGACTCTAAATATTAAATATATTTTACAACTAGATGCTTTGCCAGCTGCAGTACAGCTGTACGCATTAAATATTTAAAGAGTTGCCTTTCCCAGTTGCTGAGTGACTAAATCTTAACCATTCACATTTTTTCCCCATTGGACCTCACTGGAATACAGCAGATTGTTAAAAGCAAGTGTGAGATTTTGTTGCTTTTCAGTTTCTCCCTCAAATCTCATTTTAATCTGTATTTGTGGGACCACCCATCTGATTTACACAGTCAGCTGTAACAAGGTGGTAGCCAATTCTAAATCAGAGTGCATGAAAAGAATCCTGAGTGCAGAATACATCAAGAGGCAGAGTGAAAATTTCCTATAAGCACCCTTCTGGGTGAACATCACTGAGTGGGCCTTCACTTATATTCTAATATGGTAGAAAATAATGTACTAGCTGGATATCTATGTTCACATGCTCGGCAGCTTGAGTGTTATGAATGGGAAAAGGAGGTTTATAGCAGGGAAAGTTTGGCATGCAGGATACATCCAGATTTAAGATTTCTTGTGCTGAGAAATAATGGTGTAATATTCAATTGATGGGAGCATCTATAAGCCTCAAAGGTGACTGTATCTATTTAGAATTATCATGAGAATTATCCATATACACCATATGGCTCAGGTAAAATGAAACCTATTCACAGGGACATTAAGCGAGTTCTTCCTTTCTGATGTATAGGGTTTCTTTTCAACTCACTCTTTTGGGCCTTCTACAGGGTTTATGCTGCTATTGCATGGTACTGTTATGTATACATATTATTGGGTTACCTTTTAAAATATAAATCAATTTTAATTATATTAACAGTGATTTATTTTGGTGTAAAATCTTCAAATCAGATCTATGGAGCACATACAAGAGAAGCAGCAGAAGGGACGAATTACCTTTGTTTGAATAAACAATATAGCTTCTCTGGTTGCTTCCATGCTCTAAACAGGAATTTTGCAGCCTATGGTTACAATGGTAATAGTAACAACATTTTCAAATGGAGCAAAGATGGTCCCTATTATTATTTATTTTTATAGTGCCATAAATATGCATAATAAACGAAGCTGGATTTCCTGTCCAAAAGACTGTACGTAATAAGGGTGAGATTGTATTTTAGCTCTGTTCCAGCAAAGTCTGCGGGCACTTCTTTTAAAGCATGTGAGTAGTCCTACCGATGTCAAAACATACGCTTAAGAAGTGATTGCACAGCCCTGAGTCAGGGGCATTGTGTAGCTGCACCACCCCAGGAAGCTTTGGGCTTTAGAGGAGCATAGTGAAGCTGAAGAACTCTGAGTACACTAGGGAAAATAATAACCTGCTACTGTCCTTTTCCAGCTGAAGTTTATTCCCTTGTGCACAGAAGGGGGGGTACCATTTCAGATTTTGGGTGGAGGGGGTGCAACATTAACTGTGATTCCAAGGGCTACTTAGGCACCTGAAAACTCTTGACTTTTTTTTGCAGATAACTTAGAAATTAGCTGACAGGAGCACGGTATCTAATTCCTCTATACAAAAGAGGATTTAATAAATATTAAATTTATTTCTCAGTTCTAATACCAACATGTTCTCACATCTTGTGTCAAGTCACTTAAGGAACACTGGTTAGGTTTAAGATTTTAATGCACATTCTTTGTTACTAATGCTTGATTACAACAATTAAAACAATTGTAGAAAAATCTAGATTACTTTCTATCACCTTTTTGCAGTTCACCAAGCTTGGAACAGATCATTTAAGTTTGCAAATATCTTACTGTGGCAAGGCCCCATGAGTTTATACTGCACCTGCGTGGGGCTTTAGAGGTGTTACCTCACTACAAAGAGTAGACTAGAAAGGTTATTAAACAGGAGTGAAACTGACACTTTAAGTCACTTTCACAGTACTGAAAATCCAAAAAGTGCAGAAATCATGAATCAGGCTCACCAAAAAAATAATGTGATTATGTAAAAATAACAGATTTGGGGTTCTTTTTATTTGCCTTCTGCTTTTTGAGCCTTTAGGGTGCTTTCTCCACAGTCACAAGGACTAGAAACTTCATTTTTCTTTAAGAGTGAAGGCTGAAATCATCACATATCCACTTGACTCCAGGAAAGGAAAACAATTATCATGAGACTCAGACAAAATCTGGAGAGTTGGCAACACTGCTTTTACTTCTGTTTAAAGGCTAGTTACTGTTCAAAGGCTCTTAAACACAACACTACATGAATTGAATTGCAGTTCTCACAGGAGAATATTTAAAACCAAATACCAAGAAAATTCTATATTTTAAAGTTGTGAGAAAAATAGAGACTTCTGAGGTATATCAGGGCCACTGCAGGCAGGAAAGGAAAATAAACAAGCACAGGAGCTCTGGGCAGCTCTTCCTTTAGAAAGGAAGTTGGAGGATCAAATCTTCTAGTCCTAGTCTAGTTCTAGTCCTTAGTCAACTAGAACTTTTATTGCCATCAGTGCCTCCACTCATAGATATAAACATCACAGTGAACACGTGATAATGTGTGGTCAATAGGTATACCCTTCATACTTAAATATCTCTGCCATCTTATCCAGAGTTACACGTCTTATATGCATTTGCTCAGGGACTGGGTTTTCGGGCATATTCTGAACAGTGTTGAGTACACAGATGCTGCCCAGTGAATAATGCAACTCATGACAATAATCTCCTCTCATTCTCCACCCTTCCTAATCTCTGTGCTGCTTTTCATGTTGTCAACCGCAACATCCATCCTGGGACCATTTGCTGGAGTCTCAGAGAACTGGCTGCCTTGGATTGCTCCCATCTATCAGAATCCTCTTTTTCTTGAAGCATGCAGCAGAGAGGGAGAGAGAGAGGCTGGTCTGCTGGATAAAGAGCTATCCCTGATAGACCTGGGTTCTACTCCCCCCATGGACTTCTTGTCTGACCCAAGGCCCGTGCATTAAGGACAGAATTTAAAAGGTTTTTAGGCACCCAAAGATGCAACTAGATATCTAGTGGGGTTTACAATGCACCAAACCTAGTACATTTGAAAATCTCACTAGGTGCCTAAATACCATTGCAAATCTGGCCTCTAGTCTGGGTGTGCCTCAGTGCTCTATCTGTACAATGGGGATAATAGCATTTCTCTATCTCACTGAGGGGCTGGGAGGAGAAATAGGTTAGACATTGTGAGGCACAGTCTCAGATACCATGGTGATGGGGACACATAAGTATCACAGGCAGAGCGGGAACTTCTCTATACACTGCTAGCTTTTCCCTGGGTTTGACCCCTTCTTTTCACATACACCCCCAAATCTCCCTCTTTTCTGAATGTAACACAGTGCTTTTGTGTATTTTTTCTCAGTCCCCTGTGTGTTCTCTCTAAAACAATCCCTCCTTTCTCTGCCCCCCTTTTCTACAGGATAAAGTTCCAGATCTTGAATTTTAACACCAGCCTTTTTCTTATCTTAATCACCCTGCCTCTGTTTCTAAACAAAATATCGACTCCCTACCCCAGGGGCACCTCTCCTCTGCAGAACTTACATTTCACACTAATGCTGTGCTATAGTTAAGAGCTCTACCTGGGAAGCTTGCTCACCTGCTGCCCTCCCCAATTGGCACCCTTGGCAAAGAGGGGCATGCAGCCAAGATTCTACCTACTCCTTGCTCAATTTCTCCCTGTACGGAACATCTGGGAGGAGCTTTTTAGTTCTGGATACTGAGGGGAGTGATGATACAGGCAGCCCTAATGTAGCCGTATAAGGGTTAGTCTGAATGTAAGTAACCCTAAATGAAGACAAAGAACAAGCATGAAGGGTTAGAGTAGGGCAAGTACAGAATGGTTTTGCATTAATGTAGGAGACTAGTGTACTTTAAGGGGTTTTAAGCAGTCTCAGATAGGGTGACCAGATGTTCTAATTTTATAGGAACAGTCCTGATTTTGGGATTTTTTCTTGTATAGGTTCCTATTATAGGGTTACCATATTTCAACCATCAAAAAATATGATGGGGAGTGCCCTAGCCCTGCCCCCACCCTAGCCCCACCCCCATCACCTCCACACCCCAGTCCTTATCTCCTGACTGCCCACTCCTGGAAACCCACCCCCTATCTAACCTCCCTTCTCCTTGTCCCCAACTGCCCCCTCCTGAGACCCCCCTACCCTAACACCACATTCCCTACATGGCTGTCTCCTGACTGCCCCACCCCCTCTCCACACCCCAGCCCCCTGGGCTTCAGGGGAGGAGGAAGAAGAGGGAGGGAGGAACTCTAGAGCTGCTGGAGACTCTGATGCCAGTGGCCAGCGATCTGAGAATGCAGGGGAGGGGGGAAGGGAGCGGCTCTCGCTGCCAGAGTGGCTCCATTAGGCCTGACTCTCTGTCAGCTATGCCACAGTCTGCATAGGAAGGTGAGGGAAATCCAGACCTTTTCCAATTTCCACCTGGACACTATTTATAATGCAAAAATCAGGACATGTCCAGGAGAAGCTGGACTTATGGTAACCCTATCTATTACCCCCTACCCCGACTTTTCACACTTGCTGTCTGGTCACCCTAGTCTCAGAATTTGTGGAAATGAAAACCATATTCCAAGGGAAAGTTACTCCATATAAGTAGTATTGCTGATGAGAAAAATAACCACTTCAGATTTTGTTAACACCTGGTATCTTTGGTTTCTGCTTTGAGTGAGATTTTACAGTTGAATTGTAAACCACTTGGAGCAGGAAGTTCCAAATGGAAAAGGCACCGTTACTTCTCATTTTCAGGGCAAGACGAATGGAAAGTAATTTGTCATCACAAATACAAGCCACATTTATCAGTGCTACAGATGTCACACAGAAATAACTTTTGGATGTGCTCTGAGCATGTTCAAAATTCATAGGATGCTGGGTTGAGCCATTAAGGCATACCGTACATCATAGCTGATAAAGCACAAGATCATGTGTGTAATGTATTGAGCATTCATTAAAAAATAGCAAAACGGATAGGTACATTAGTACATTGTAAAAATGGCTCATTCCTTAACAAAACAAAATATGTATTAATACCTAGAGACCATTCTGGCCTGAACTAAAACATAAAGAAGACTATACCAGAGAGAAAATGACCAAATGTAAGTCACAAGGCCACTTAAATGACTGTGATGGAACTCCTTTGAATTCAGTATCTGGAGAACTGAGTTACAAAGAGCCATTGAGAACAAAGAATCCACAAACTTCTTAGTACTTACAAAAATAGTGTCTTCCTTCACAATGTTTCATTAATGCTCATGATGTACCTGTAAAATGGCTTGCCTTATGTGAAGCTTTGCTGTACTTGGTCTTATTGTGGTGTTGAGTCCATGGAAAGCAAATGCAAATTAAAAAAAACATACATTGCCATTTCAAATAGTGTCTTTTTTAAAAAAATTTTTGCTGGGGGTGGTGGCAGAGCCAAAAACACCTTCACTTTATCATTTCTTTAATAAATAGTTACCACTTTCTATTACTAGAGATCAAACTTTGGGTCCATGTTATGCGGGAGATAGTGGTACATTAGCTTCTTGCTGTTCTATTTCTGCTTTCACCATGGTCACCCTGGCTGTTGCAGAAAGAACCAGAGGAGCTTAACAACTTTGTATGAGATCCTTGTTCCCTCTTCTCTTCCCTTGCCCCATAGATCCTGGTCCCCCTTCCTCCCTGCACAGTGCATTGGGGCAGCTGGGATATCTCAAGGGCTGTCGTAGATTGTTCATCTCTTGAGTCTTTAATCAAGACTTAATGCCTTTCTAAGCAAGATGCTCTGAGTCTAGCTCACCCAGAAGTTATGCATTTGATGCAGGATTCACTGAGTGAAGTACAGGAGGTCAGATTAGATGACTATAGTGACCCCTTTCTGGCCTGAAAAGCAACCAATATATCAGCTGTACCTTCTCAATGAAAAAGGTTACTTTTTTTAAATGAGCACTTTAGAATGAATTTCAGAACACAGCAAAAATTCCAGAGACATCTTCATATTATGGACCCATATATTATGGACCCAATATTTTTCTTCTTCTGCCCTTATGTTTACAGAACAATAGATTTTTTCCAAAACCATCAATGTCATCTTGCCCTATGCTGCAGGGGTTCTGGAACAATTTGTATAGAGGGGGTGCTGAGAGCTATTGAACCAAACTGTAAATCACTTCAAGACAGGGGGTGCAGCAGTACCCCCAGCACCAATGCTACTCTATGTGTGTGTGTGGCTGTGCTTTTTAAATACCTTTAAATTGCTGATTGTAGTGGAGAGCTATTGAGATATTTAATTCTGAAGATATTCAGAATGGAGGCCGCAATATATGTTTCAGTGGTCAAAACATTGCCCCATGTCATAAATATTGAACTTGCTTTTGTCTCAGCCAGTATTTAATTCTTAAGTCAATAAGTCTTGATGTTCTCCTCAATGCAAGTCAATATCTGATTAATATTTCATGATGGAGCTAACCAGCGAGCACCAAATAAATCTGCTTCCTTATGCTGTGGGAAATGAACATGGGTAATCCATGTGATCTGTACAGCTCTCTAAGAGAACATTTTGATTTCCCCATGGTTTTTTCTCTGTAATGGTACAGGTTACCATTTTATTTCTGTTTGTCTTGTTGTGTCTACATGCTGTAATTTTGAATCACTTTAGATCAGAAGGGCCTGTGTTTTC
Source organism: Sternotherus odoratus (assembly GCA_032164245.1). Lineage (NCBI taxonomy): Eukaryota > Metazoa > Chordata > Testudines > Kinosternidae > Sternotherus > Sternotherus odoratus. The sequence goes on along the minus strand of JAVMKO010000009.1, from coordinate 35,844,415 downwards.
ACTGATAAGCAGGTGATTGATACCCAGTCAACATTACTTTCAAGGTTTAAGAGGGAACAAGGAATACAGGGCCAAAAAAAACACACCATACATAAGAGTGGTTGACATTGGACTTTGTCTTCAGCAGCTCCAGGTATCTCCTGGGTTGCAGCCAAGATCATGTGGGAGGGAGAAGGAGGAGTTCCAAAGCAGATATTCGCAGCTTCTTGATCTTGGGGCCAACTGGAAACCAGCTCAACCGCAATGTAATTTAGAGCAGCCTCAAGACTCCTCTAAGAACTATACCTGATTGGCTAATGCTCCCAAGATTCTGTCTGCCAGCTGGGGACAACCAGAGTGAAACAGTGCTCTGAGCATGCATCCTCCCAATGGGAATGGTCTCAGCAAACACCCTATATGTATGCGGAGAAAGGGGTGGCTTAGAAGCTGGCTATGCCAGTTCCACACCATCCAGACTCTCTTATATGAGGCAAACTCCAGCAGGAATCTTTCTAACTCCTTTCCACTGCTATAAGTAGGACTCAGGATTTAACCTATGGTTTCTATATACTGTGTTTGTGATGTCTTGTTTTTCATTAGAAACTGCCCTGAATCATATTTTCCCTGGCATTTGTGTATTTTATTAATCAAACAGGTCACATGAATTATCTGTTGGCTTCTCTACCTTTTCTGGGAACACACAAACAGGAGGTGGGACCAATAGGTGTTTCGTTTTGCATGGGATGGATGTAGATTCTTAAATGAATCAAGATCACTTTCCCCAGAACAAAGGAATTATTCTTTTCACAAAATTGTCAGATAAGTAAGACCTATGCCTCTTTAAATTTTGCTTGTAGTACGTTGTAAATGAGCTACAAAAGGGCATGTTAAAGCCACTGCTAATCTGACAGAATGTATTTCCAGAAAATGGTTGGTCTTCATCTGCATGTGGCATTCTACCAAATTGCTTTGTAGGGTTCATCTGTCTGATGGCACATGTAAGAGTGTAGCGTCACTGTAGTACAGAACTGTGGCTTCAGCTATGGGGAGCAGTCCAAGCCTTGACATGGAACTTCAGCCTTTTTTCTGTGCTCTTGATCTGTTAAGGACCCTGTTCCTGCTCGATTAAAATAGCAAAGGTCCATGTAAACCATTTGCTGAGGTAACTGTTGTGAATTACTCTGAAATAACCTGAAAACCAACATGAATTGGCAGTGCTTCATTTTCACTCATGAATATGCATAACTAGTATATAAAATGCTAATCTTGCCCTCCTCCATTTCCTTTCTGCCTTCTCCGTCTGCCCCTTTTGGAATTAAGTACTTATCTCCCATGTAGTGAATAGGGCTCTATTATGTGAAGGGCTGCAGAATTTTAATGAATTGCAAAATATAGTTAATTATGGAAAAAGACATCTTCTGCACTTTTTCATGTAAATTAGACAAATTAATTGGTGTTCAGTATTTTTTTTTAAATGGATGCAGCCCTTGGAGGGGGAAAAAACTTGACAATTCAGCATCGGGATCTTGATAGAGAAAAAAAGAAAAACAGAAGGGGCATTTTTGATATGTTGAGCTAATCCAATCTCCAAAGTAAATGCTTCCTAATTTCAATCTAGAACTGTGAGAAAGTTATGGAAGTCTTTTCTCATAAGCTAAATTATTAATTTTTCAAGTTTTCAGTAGTTTCAGCTCCTGAACCTCAAGAATTAATAGCACTGGGTAGATCTAAACGTATCATGGGGTCAATATTGTACAAACTTTCCCACACTGTTCTGCCAATGCATCTCCATGCTGATCCTCTCTTTAGATAGGGTGACCAGACAGCAAATATGAAAAAATCAGGACAGAGTGTGTGTGTGGGGATAATAGGTGCCTATATATGAAAAAGCCCCAAATATTGGGACTGTCCCTATAATATCAGGACATCTGACCTTATCTGTAGATGACACCAGCAATTGTGTAAAATAGTATGGAAGTTCTGTGATGGGAACAAATGTCCATTACAGACTACAATGAACCCATTTGGCTAGTTTTTAGTTATGGCCTATCAGTATTTGAGTCCAAGAGTCACAAGGTGAAAAATAAGCCATTATGGGTGAAATCCTGGCTCCCCTGAAATAAGATGCAAATGGCATAGGACTGAGTGTACAATACAAAGATTTAAATAAACTGAGATTCTGCTTATTCCAATAATCAATTTTAAGGCCCAATTTGAAATAATTGGTGCCTAGATAGGACTTCTGGTTGCTCATAACAAAATTCAGGCACATAATGGATATTTCTGTATCTAACTGTCAAATGTGGGATATAGACTTTTGTTAGTTTGGAAATTAGGCTCCCAATTTGTTTGCTCTACAAGAAGTGTATTTTATTCTGTTAATGGAAGACAGACACCACGTAATTTCAGGGAATGTTGAGTGCCACTAGACAACGTATTGTAAACATGATTTATAATACAATAATACCACCCAGCTTTTATACAATCAAATGAATGGTTTCTAAATAACTTCCACAACATACCTTTTCTTTTTTCTGCAGTCAGAAAGCCTCATGGTAGTTGTATAACACTAAAATTACATTTTAAAAACTGCGCTGTTGTAGAATAAATGCTCCAAATCAGCTAGGATCAGATTCTGCACATGCTAAATGGTATCTTATTCCCGGAGGAGTCCCAAGGAAATCGATTAATTATCACACATTTGTAGGAATCAGAACACTACTCCGCATTCTGCAGGAATATTGTTTCCTTTTAAATACTATGTGACACAGATGTGGCTTTGCCATTACTGTTTTTTAAAATCAGGATTCTGAATACCTTTATTGGCTCACATAATCCATTTATCCCTCAAGTTTCTCCAGTCTGGTTTTAGCACATTCTAATTAATGAAGCTTCCACAAGGGGTTAAGAAAAAAAAAGTAGTTTTTTTCCCCCTCAGAAAAAGAGCCCAACCTAGGGTTTTCTGGTTTTGTCCCTTTCCCACCCTCTCAATTCTGAACATTATAAATATTTTGCATTACAGAAATGCCCAGAGGCCTCAATCAGGATCAGGACCTGATCCTGCTGTATTAGGTGCTGTACAAACACACCTGAATAATAATATTAATACTACCTAGCTATTATGCAGCACTTTTCATCTGCACTTCTCAAAGTGCTTTACAAAGGAGGTCATTTTACAGATAGAGAGACTAAGGGCTGGGCTACACTATGGGGAGGGGGGGTTGATCTAAGATACGCAACTTCAGCCAAATGGCGCAAGCTGGAGTCGACGGGGGAGTGCGCCGCCGTCCGCCACCGCTGTGAGGACAGCAGGTAAGTCGGCTGTAGATACACCAAATTCAGCTACGTTAATGCGTATCTACAGCCAATCTCTCCCCCCCCCCCCAGTGAAGACCAGCCCTTAAATCAACTTGTGGCCATCCCCATGGCAGCAGGTTGACTGTGGCCACTCTCCCGCTGACTCCTCTTGCCAAGGTGGAGTACAGGAGTTGATTCAGGGACTGATTCCCGATACATCAAGCACTACCCGCAGATCCGACGGGTAGTGTAGCCGTACAAGTGACTTGCACAAGGTCACCCAACAAGATGGTGGCAGAGTTGGGAACAGAACCCAGATCTCCCAAGTTCCAAGCCAGCACTCTATCTACTAGGCCACACTGGGATAAGGAGGAGGGTCTCTTATGGATCAGTAACTGGTTGAAAGACAGGAATAAATGGTCAGTTTTCAGAATTGACAGAGGTAAATAGGGGTGTAACTCAGGGATATGCACTGGGACCAGTGCTGTTCAACCAACTCATAAATGATCTGGAAAAAGGAGTGAACAGAGAGGTGGCAAAATCTGCAGATGATACAAAATTTCTTAAGATAGTGAAGTCCAATGCAGTCTACGAAGAATTACAAAGGGATTTGGGTGACTGGGCAACAAAATGGCAAATGAAATTCTATGTTGATAAATGCAAAGTAATGCACACTGGAAAACATAATCCCAACTATATATACAAAATGATAGGATCTAAATTTGCTGCTACCACTCATGAAAGAGATCTTGAAGTCATTGTGGATCGTTCTCTGAAAACAATCACCCAATTTGCAGCAGCAGTCACAAAAGCTAACAGAATTTAGGAACCATTATGAAATAGATAAATAAGACAGAAGGTACCATAATACCACTTTCTTAATCCATGATATATCCACACCTTGAATACTGCATATTGTGTTGTGCTGGCCCCATCTCAAAAGAGATCTTAAACAGCTGTATTTCAGCAAAGCACCTTGCCATCTGTTTAACTTTTAAGCACATGCTTATGTCTGCCTTTATTCAGCAAAGCACTTATGCGTGTGGTTAAATTATCAAACATATCAATAAATTTAATTTCAGGCTAAATGAAACGTTTTGTTTGATCAGAAACCACATGCTTAGTTTTAACCTTTAAAAATAAAATTGAAGTAAAATTCAAAACAAAAAGTCATTTTGATTAAAATATTGAAACAGTTCATTTTGAAAATATCAAAACAAAATGTTTTGACTCCCCCCCAATTATAGTCCCTTCCCCCTCCCACAATAACAATTCAGCAAATTTGATGCAAATTTCAAAACATTTTGGTCCAGCTGAATCTGCATTCAAATTTTTTTTTGCCCATCTCTACCTGTGGGTGCTACTATATATTAGAATAAAATAAATATATTTATGTTCTTTCCAATTCTACTAACCATATGTAATTAATTTCCCTTGATCTAGAAAAATGTTGACTATGTCCAGATAACACTGTAATGGCTGATGGCCCTGGCTTTTTGAATGTGAATGCCATTACATTTAGCATTTTGTGACTGACTGGGCCCTGCTGTAATAGATTAGACTGAAGGGCAAGCGCCACATATTCTGCAGCACATTTCAATCAAGCCTGTCAGCCAAAATTTCCTCAGCTGGTATTATCAATCACAGCATGGTTGATTTAAAAGATATGTGGTTTCAGGTCCTGATTCTCCACCACTGAAGTCAGTGAGAGCTTTGCCACTGCTTTCAGCAGAAGCAGGATCAGTCCATCAGGGAAAAAATGCCCATGGAATTAAGCTGCCTACTACAGGAACAATTATGATGAAACGGGTCATGATTAAAGGAAGCAATATGAGATAGCGCCTGTTTCTCAGCTACAATTATACTATCTGGAGGAGCACATGAATGTCAAATGGGATTAACCTACAATGCTAAAATAGCTGACAAATTTAATTCATTCCCAACCAAAGGGTGAATTCTCTGCAAGGGCCTGATCCAAAGCTCCCTGGAGTAAATGGAAAGATTCCTATTGACTGACTTCAGTGGGCTGGATGAGCCTCTAAGTCATCTAGTACAACACTTTAGAGAGAACTAATCAGAATCTTTTATGTGCTGCCTATTTAAATCAAATGTTTTCTGAAGAGGATGATTGCTGTAGCACTGAGGAAGAATAGATACCTTACCAGGCTTTTGTGAAGACTATAATATTTCCCTATATGAAGTGCTTTGAACATGAAAAGAACTATATAAATGCTAAGTATTATCATCACCATGTGGATAAGGCGGATTGAGAAAAAGTAAATCAGGAGAAAATTTTAAGATAGACAAAAATATTGTATGTTGTGTCCTTAGTTAATATTATCAAGGCTCACTTTTTTTGGCTAAATAAGATTTTTTTCACTAACAAAGTGTACATTATTTGCTAACTTATATTCTCACAGTCCAGATATCTAACTGTGGGGTTTTTTTTTTGCTGATACACAAGACATTTTACAAAGACAAGCAGCTTTGAAGGGTGGGTTCAAAGGCATCACTGTTTAGCAACAGCTCCTTTCTGCCTATATCAGAAAAATATCAAAAGGTTTTACTTCAAAATTCATCTTACAATTTTTCATAAAAAACAATCATTTTAATGAATTCCGATTGTTTTCTATATTCGACCATGCTGAGAGATACCCTTTATTTTAATTTTTTTCTTGGACTAAAATTACAAGTAAAAGTTGAGAACTCATGAAGGAGCATAGGCGAGGTCCCAGAGACCCGGAGAAGAGCAAACTTAGCAACTATCTTTAAAAATGGGGAACAAAGAGGACCTACAGAATTACACACATCAGCCTAATTTTAATACGGTACTTGCAAAGATACTGGGACAAGTTACTAAACAACCAATTTGTAAGTCCCTAGAGAATAATAGGGTAATAGTAATAACAACATGGAATTGTCAAAAACAAATCATGCCTAACCAACCTAATTTCCTTCTTTGACAGGAGTACTGGCTTTGTGGTTAGGGGGGAGCAGCAGATGTGATGTTTCTTGATTATAATAAGGCATTTGACACATTCCAAACATGACACACAAACTGGTGAAATGTAGTCTTGATGAAATATGTATAAGGTGGGTGCACAATTGGTTGAAAGATTGTCCTCAGATAGTAGTTACCAATGGTTTGCTGTCAAGCTGGAAGGATGTACCTAGTGGGGTTTCAATATTTTCATTAATGACTTGGATAAGGGGGTGGAATATTCTTATAGAATTTGCAGGCGACATCAAGCTGGAGGACAGGCTTAGCATTCAAAATGGCCTTGACAAACTGGAGAATTGGTCTGAAATCAACAAGATGAAATTTAAGACAGACAAGTGCAAACTGCTACAGATAGGAAGGAAAACTCAAATGCACAACTACAAAATTGGGAATAACTGGCTAGGCAACAGTACTGCTGAAAACGATCTGGGGATTATAATGGATTATAAATTGAATCAGCCAACAGTATGATGCAGTTGCAAAAAAGGCTAATATCATTTTGGTGTATATTAATAGGAGTGTTGTACATAATACTTGTGAGGAAATTTTTCCTCTTTACTCAACCATAGTGAGTCATCAGCTGGAATGCTGTGTTCAGTTTTGGGTGCCACACTTTACGAGATGGACAAATTGGAGAGAGTCCAGAGGAGAGCAACAAAAATATGACCTATGAGGAAAGGTTAAAAAAAACTGGACTTGTTTAGTTTTGAGAAAACGAGACTGATAACAGTCTTCAAATAGAAAGACTGTTATAAAGAGGACTGTGATCAGTTGTTCTCCATGTTCACTGAAGGAGGACAAGAAATAATGGTCTTAATCTTCAGCAAGGGAGATTTAGGTTAGGTATTAGGAAATACTTTTTAACTATAAGGATAGTTAAGCACTGGAATAGGCTTAACTATCCTTATAGTTAAAAAGTATTTCCTAATAGATGCCCTCTCCAGCCTTATATTTCTATGATTCTATATTCACTGTTTGCTTTTAAATATGTGATGTTCCAATACATTTTAGAGCTAAAATACTGCGCTTTTCTACACTTACTCCATATGTCCTTAGGTGTCTAAAAACTTCTCAGACACATGAAACAACTAAAAACACAAAACAGGCCACAAAACCCTTTCACATCAGCCTCCCTGAAACCAAGGACAAATGGAAGGAATAAGTGAATTTAGAAACCCTTATCCTGGAAACGTAGAGCAACACAAGTACAGAGCACTCAGATTCCCTGCCTGCAGACAGACAGTAACCATCATCAGTATTGAATAAAATACCACTAGGCCAATTATGATTCAATCCAAACCTCAGACTGCCACTGTCTCAGAGTAAGAGCCAGGACATGGCCCTCATCTGCAGTCTGACAGGTAATGGACACAGGTAAAGACATTAGTCACAGCTCCTTATCCCTGAATGCCAACCCTGCCGCTCCAAAAATGGTGTCCAGTGAAAACATCTGGTGAGTTCTTCCATGCTGGAGAGAATGTTCCATTCAAAGTTTGAAGAGAAGGGCATTGCTAGGCTGGATCTGGGGAAGGATAATCGATTAAACAGGCCTGATCCATAGGAGGAATCCTTTACTTGAATTTCAGTTCAGAGAGTCCACCTGTCCCTTAAAATTCATAATGAAAATGCTGCTGTCAGGACTAAATCCTCCATGTAGGAAGCTGATGCCATTGGTAATGAGGAGGATCAGAATATTTTCATTTTATGGATGACCACCAAAATGTCTCTCCATCACGACAGATGGGATAGGGAGGGGAAACAAGTCCTAATATTACAAGCACAGCAGAATAATCAGTTGAAATAGCTGAGAGAGGCAAATGGCTATCTGACATATTCACAGCCTTTGAACCTGATGTCTACAGAAGCATTATGTGCAAATGGTAATGATGGTAATTAGCCACCTAAACTCTTGCACCCCCTTCTCACCACACAGAGCTTCAGTTAATAAGTCTTCTGAGGGACAATAGCATTTAGATAAAGTGGGGATCACAATGATTAAAAGCGCACACTCAAGTCATTTTGAAATATGATTTTGCTCTTTAAGCCATACTCAGAACAGCATATGCAGGCCAAAAAACGTGAGAAACATCACACCGAGAACTCAAACCGCAACCCTGTGTGCACCGATACTGCAGAGCTACTTGGAGATGGGAGTGGCAGAGAGTTCATGAAAATGAGTTCACCGAACCCTTTATTCCTCAGATCACTGTCCCTTGTGCCCTATGCTGTGGATCACTGGTTATTCCTGTGTTGGGAAGTGGAAATGCAGAGATTTTAAACCCACTACATTTCCTTTTCATTGGAGAATCACTGCCTTCTGCATCCCCCACAGGACCCACCCTGACAAGAAACCTCCCCTATCAGCTACCATCTCTCCTGCAGCTCATCTCTGGGGTGTTCCTGGTATGGTGGAGGAAACATATGTGAAGCACAGCAGTAACATACACTGATTTTCACAGGGAGATGAATTGAGTGTCTGTCAAAGCATAGCCAGCTCCACTCATGGATCAGAATCTCTGAAGAGACTGAGTATGGGTTGGGTAAGGGGCTAAGTGTGCATTATCCAGCTCACCCTGCTTCTCCCCCATTCACTTGGGATGAGATCCTTACCCCAAATCCAGCTATTTTCACCCTCTAAAAGGGCCCTAAAAGCCACATACCCAGCAGGGGGAAGATCTCACCAGCACAGACATGGAGGGAGGTTATGATAGCTTCCAAGGACCTCTTTGCAAACCTGGTGCAGGGGACAGGCAGGAAACAGGGCTGGGATCAGGAGGGGAACAGATGGAGTGGGCCATAGTACACATGTTGCAGAGGTTCCATACAGTGCTCTGGACCGTAGTGTCCATAACATGGATGTGGCCATAACATGGATGGAACCAGTGCTGCCAATTTAGCTCTGCTGGAGATGGCACATGGTTATTAGCCTTGCCAAGGGGAACCACTTTCTGATTGGCTGTCTTTCCTATGTGTCACCTGGAGGAAAGCATCCCATCAAGTTGCCATAGGAATCAGGCCCAGCTCTTCCCCCTCTCATCAAAATCCAGAGAAATTGTAGGGGAGGACAGGGGAGAGGAAGCGATCAATATTTTTTTCACAAGAGGGGAGGAAGGTGCAAAAAGAGCCCAGCAGTTCCAGAACTAAAAGCACGAGCTGCTACAGCTTGAATTAAAGAGGGAAAATTCTTTAGCTGGGGATGTAACAGATGCATATTCCCCGTGGATCAGTAACTAACACACACACACACACAACCAGTGTGTTACAGAAATGTCTAACTAACACACATGCAACCAGTGAGTTTCACCAGGAACCTGAAACTGCGTTCTGATTGCCAGTACCTCTCTCTGGTGCAAAGTGTGACATTTTGTACAATATTGAAGTTAGCTTTCTATTGATCATTACATTATTTCAATTATAGTTGCATCAATTTGCACAAAAAATATAGAAGGCATAGACATCATTGTTCTTAGCACAGCATTAGAAGTGCCATTAGATGATGTGAAGTAAAAAGAACATGAAATAAAAAGTTACAGGTCATACAAAAATAAGAAGCAGCTTTTTTAAGGCATCAGTTAGATATTCACAATTCAAAGGGAGCTTTCCCTATCAAATGTGGCAGACCCAGGGCAGATAGCTGCCAGGAAGGCCTGCAATTAGAAAGCTACCACAAGGGAACCGGGTCCAGCTGAGCAGGGCTGCCACAGCCAGAAGCAGGGCCAGCTGAGGCCAATTAAGGAGGCTGTCAGAGCCCTTGAAAAGAGACTCTTCCCCAGAGAGGCTTGTGGGAGTTTGAGGAGTGAGGTTGGAGGCAGAGTGTGTTTGAGGAGTGAGTTTGGAGGCAGTAGGAGATAGAGGAGCGAATTTGGCGAAAGTAGAGGGGTGTGAGGGGCGAGTTGGAAGAAGCAGGGGCAGAGAGGCTGCTGACAAGTAGGAGAAGAGAACTAAGGGTCCCTCCCAGGGGGGACCTAGCCTTCCTAGCTTGCAGGAGCCTGACCCTGAGAGAGGAAGAAAGGGAGCAAGCTGCTAAGAAGCAGCAGGAAAAACCGGGTCTGGTGCAGTCTGGTCAGGGTGCCAGGGCCGCAGCAGCCCCCCCCAAAGGACTTGAGTCAGGGGAGCAGAGGAGCCACCTTGTCCCACGTGGTGTCAGAAGTGGGATAGAGAGTAAATAGACTTGGTGGCCAGACCCTTCTCCCCCCCAAGATGGAAGAGGTGGTGAAGGCCCTGGTCCAGGCCACTGCGGCCCAGCAGGAAGCTGTCAGGATCCAGCAAGAGACCAACCAGTTGCTGATAACCCAGGCAGCCCAGGACCGAGCCACCTTGCAGGAGGTGGTGCGGCAGATGAAAGCCCTGAGCACCATGGGCCGTGGGGGGCCTGACGACCGGCCACTACGGGCCAGCCATTTCCTGCAGAAGATGACGTCAGGCGACGACACTGAGGCCTACCTGCTTGCCTTCGAGAGAACGGCCCTGCGTGAGGCTTGGCCCCGAGGACAGTGGGCAAGCATCCTGGCCCCTTTTCTCTGCGGGGAGGCCCAGAAGGCCTATTTCGACCTGGCGCCTGAGGCCGCCGCGGACTACCCCCAGCTGAAGGCTGAGATCCTGGCCAGAGCGGGAGTGACGCCAGCCCTGCGGGCCCAGCAGTTTCACGAGTGGAGATACGAGGCCGGCAAGACCCCGAGGACTCAGCTATTCGACCTGATCCACCTTGCCCGGAAGTGGTTACGACCCGAGACCCACAGCCCGGAGAAGATGATAGAGATCCTGGTACTGGACAGGTATATGCGGGGGTTACCACCTGAGCTAAGGGGGTGGGTCCGAAAGAACGATCCCCCCTCCTACGACGAGCTGGTAGCCCTCGTAGAGAGACACCTTGCCTCCCAGGAGTTGTCACGGACTACCACGGAGGGGCTGCGGGCAACCAGAAGGCCGGCCTCCAGACCAAAGCCCCGGATGGCCAAGACCCCAAGCCGCTATAGGGAGGAAGAAGAGGAGGCTGGGGGATGGCCGGAGAGCTTGGACAGACTTGGGGACCGGGGGAACGGGACTCGGGGGGTAGGGCCGAACAGCCCGAAAACTGGGGGGCTGTCCCAAGCCGGGAGGCGCTGTTACGCTTGTGGGGAAATGGGACACCTAGCCGCCCAGTGCCCAAACCGGGCCGAACCCATGGAATGTGGCCTGGGGGGTATGGGGGATCCGTGCGACCTGGTGAACCAAGTGGGGGTTGCGATGGCTCCCCACAGATATACCCGACCCGTTAAAATGAATGGTATTAAGACCACCGCGCTAGTGGACTCAGGGAGCGCGGTCACGCTGGTCTCCGGGATGTTGATCAGCCAGGACCAGCTGTCCCGGGCCAAGCGCTCGGCAGTATCCTGTGTACATGGGGATATTAACTACTACCCCACCGTCTCTGTAAGCCTAGACGTCCTGGGACACCCCACGAAAGTAGTGGTGGGCGTAGTCCCGAGGCTCCCCTACCCGGTCCTCATTGGACGAGACTTCCCTGACTTTGACAGCCTGCTCCCCGGGCGGGGGACAGAAGGAGTTAGTGCCGGGGTCCCGGAGGTGACGCTGAGGGGTCCCGTGGCACCAGCTTTCCGGGAATTTGACCCGGAATTATTCTCTGTAGGCGGGGGGTCCCGGAAGTCTCGGAGGGAGAGGAGGGCAGCCAAGGCGCTAGGGACGAAAATCCTCACCCAATATAGGAGGGCTGCACTAGTGGGAGAACGAGGGAGCCCCCAAGGAAGGAGGACCAGGCGAGAGGGAGGGGAGACCGACGCCGGGCCTAGTGCCCCCCAGGCGGTCCCCGAAGGAGAGGCAGAGGTAGAGACCCCGGAGTTGGGGCCAATTGGCCCGGCTACGGAGAATTTTGGGCAGGATCAGGCCAACGACCCACTCTACCAAAATATCCGTAGCGAAGTGGTGGAGGTAAATGGGGTCCCAGTAGAAGGGGAAAGTAAGGGCCGAGGGCCGTACTATATAATTAAGGGGGACCTGCTGTATAGGGTAGTCCCGATGTCCGATATGTTGGTGGAGCAACTTTTGGTGCCACGGAGACTACAGAGAGGCGTATTGGACCTGGCTCACAGCCACCTCTTCGGGGGCCACCTGGGGGTGGAGAAGACCCTCGATCGGATCATGAAGAGGTTCTTCTGGCCAGGGGTCCATGCAGCGGTCCGGCGGTACTGTGCCTCCTGCCCGGAGTGTCAATTGCACGCCCCCCGGCCCCACTTGCGGGCCCCTTTAGTGCCCCTCCCCATCATTGAGGTCCCATTCGAGAGGATCGCCATGGACCTGGTGGGCCCGCTGGAGAAATCAGCCCGAGGCCATCGGCATATACTGGTGGTGCTGGACTATGCCACCCGGTATCCCGAGGCTGTGCCCTTACGGAACACACTGTCGAAAACCATAGCTCGGGAGCTGCTACAGATCTTTGCCCGAGTAGGGATACCAAAGGAGATCCTGACTGACCAAGGGACCCCCTTTATGTCCAAATTAATGAAGGACCTTTGTTCCCTACTCCGTGTGCGGACCATAAGGACGTCGGTATACCATCCCCAGACTGACGGCCTGGTCGAACGGTTCAACCGGACGTTGAAGAGCATGCTGCGGAAGGTAGTGAGTCGGGACGGAAAGGATTGGGATACCCTACTCCCCTACCTCCTGTTTGCTGTAAGGGAGGTGCCCCAGGCCTCCACGGGATTTGCCCCGTTCGAGCTGTTGTATGGACGCCACCCTCGGGGCATACTCGACATCGCCAAGGAGGACTGGGAAGAACAGCCAAACCAAGGGAGGAATGTCATTGAGCATGTAGCGCGGATGAGAGAGAGGATAGCCCAGGTCACCCCCATAGTGAGGGAACACCTCGAGAAGGCACAAGAGGCCCAGAGGACATATTACAACCGCCAAGCAAGAAGCCGGAAGTTCCAGGTGGGAGACCGGGTGATGGTGCTGGTACCCACGGCGGAGAGCAAGTTGTTGGCCCAGTGGCAAGGGCCATACGAAGTAGTAGAAGCCGTGGGGGACGTGGACTATAAGGTCCGACAGCCGGGACGCCGGAAGCAGGAGCAGATTTACCACGTCAACCTGTTAAAACCGTGGCAGGAGAGAGACGCTCTGGTGGTTGCGCTGGGGGCGCCGCCCCAGGAAGGCAACCCGCCCGGCCAGGTGGGGATATCCCCGGACCTGACCCCGAACCAGCGAGCGGAGGTGGTCCGCATGATCCGGCGTAACCAGGACGTGTTTTCAGAGACACCGGGCCGGACTACTGAAGTGCACCACCACATCCTCACGGAGCCAGGGGTAAAGGTTCACGTCAAGCCCTACCGGGTCCCAGAAGCAAAGAGGAAGGAGATCAGAGCGGAGGTCCAGAAGATGTTACGATTAGGAGTCATTGAAGAATCCCATAGCCAGTGGTCCAGCCCCGTGGTCCTGGTGCCTAAGCCAAACGGCACGGTGAGGTTCTGCAATGACTTCCGGAGGTTGAATGACGTCTCTCGGTTCGACGCGTATCCGCTACCCCGGATAGACGAACTGATTGACCGGTTAGGAGCAGCCCGGTTCATGTCCACCCTAGACCTGACCAAGGGGTACTGGCAGATCCCCCTGGCCAAGGCAGACAAGGAAAAGACGGCCTTTGCCACCCCGGAGGGGTTGTACCAGTATACGGTCCTCCCCTTTGGGTTGCATGGGGCCCCTGCCACCTTCCAGAGGCTCATGGACAAATTGTTGCGGCCTCATAGGCAATACGCGGCCGCCTATCTGGATGATCATATATAGCCCAGACTGGGGGACGCACTTGCGGAAGGTAGAGGCCGTCTTAGACACCCTGAGGAAGGCGGGGCTGACCGCAAATCCACCCAAGTGCTCGATCGGACTGGCAGAGGCCAAGTACCTTGGCTATATAGTAGGGAGAGGCGTAGTGAAGCCCCAACTTAACAAACTGGAGGCGATCCAGAAGTGGCCCCGACCAATCCGAAAGAAACAGGTCCGAGCGTTTCTAGGGTTGGTTGGGTATTACCGACGATTCATTCCCCATTTCGCCACCCGGGCCTGCCCGTTAACTGATTTAACGAGGGCCCGGGGCCCAGACATCGTAAAGTGGTCGGACGCCGCCGAGACAGCGTTTGGGGACCTGCGGACCGCCCTCTGCACCGACCCAGTGTTGATAGCCCCAGACTGGAAAGAAGAATTTATTTTACAAACAGACGCCTCTGAGGTAGGGCTGGGGGCGGTGCTCTCCCAGATGAGGGATGGAGAAGACCACCCAGTCCTATTTCTCAGCAGGAAGCTTTTGCCCAGAGAACGGAAATATGCCGTGGTGGAAAAGGAGTGCCTGGCGGTGAAGTGGGCCATAGAGAGCCTCCGTTATTATCTACTCGGTCGACGGTTTACCCTAGTTACGGACCATGCCCCGCTGAAGTGGATGCACCAAAATAAGGACAGCAACGCAAGGGTTACAAGATGGTTCCTCTCACTACAGCCCTTCCACTTCCGCGTGCAACATCGGTCCGGCCCCCTGCATGGGAATGCAGACGGGCTATCAAGGATACACTGCTCCGCGACCCAAGTAGCCCAACCCCATGGTGTTGCGCAGGGGGGGGGGATATGTGGCAGACCCAGGGCAGATAGCTGCCAGGAAGGCCTGCAATTAGAAAGCTACCACAAGGGAACCGGGTCCAGCTGAGCAGGGCTGCCACAGCCAGAAGCAGGGCCAGCTGAGGCCAATTAAGGAGGCTGTCAGAGCCCTTGAAAAGAGACTCTTCCCCAGAGAGGCTTGTGGGAGTTTGAGGAGTGAGGTTGGAGGCAGAGTGTGTTTGAGGAGTGAGTTTGGAGGCAGTAGGAGATAGAGGAGCGAATTTGGCGAAAGTAGAGGGGTGTGAGGGGCGAGTTGGAAGAAGCAGGGGCAGAGAGGCTGCTGACAAGTAGGAGAAGAGAACTAAGGGTCCCTCCCAGGGGGGACCTAGCCTTCCTAGCTTGCAGGAGCCTGACCCTGAGAGAGGAAGAAAGGGAGCAAGCTGCTAAGAAGCAGCAGGAAAAACCGGGTCTGGTGCAGTCTGGTCAGGGTGCCAGGGCCGCAGCAGCCCCCCCCAAAGGACTTGAGTCAGGGGAGCAGAGGAGCCACCTTGTCACACAAATTATAGTTATTTTGATGTATTATACAGTTCAAATTCTGGGCCTTCAAACTTAGTCTGTATCTTAAATTATTAGAACATTGCAGTGCTAAATTAAGACCTCTTATTGCACACTGTAATTATTCAGTTTTCCAAAATAAACTTAATATATTAGCTGTGCTTGAGTATGTCAGAACTGAATAGCCATTTGTCATTTTTCACTTGGATTATTTAGTAATATATCAAATTACTAGGACAAAGGTAAATTCCACATGTGGTAGACATTTTGTAATTTTTTCAGTATACTACGTAATTGGAAGTGATTAGTAAAACTGAATGGAAAAAAATCCTTTAAAAAATGTTCTAACCAATAATTGAGATACTGCTTATGATAAGAAAGTATAATAGCATTTTGTATGGTTCATAAACACTCTAAATGAAGTCCAAAATTGGATTTTTATACTTAAAGAGCTTCATTTTAAGCACCTCCGTTCAAATTCCTTTATCATGCTGCATGACTCAATATTACCTTTGAGACTAAAACTTCATGCAACAAAGCACCTTAATATTAAAGTTTTATTCAAGTCCCTGGCACAAATGGTCATTTTATAGAGAATTTCAAAGAGGCTTCAACTCCACAAGGCACTGAGCCCTCACTTTGTGACTTCATCCAGGACCAATTACATAGGCTAAGAAAGCCAACTCTAAAACTTTCCAATTATCATTCTGAAATTCGTTTTATATGATTAGATTCTCCTATTTCAAATGCCACATCAAATATGGTCCTGCATCATTTTACTGCAGTGAAGCACAAATCATATTTCATTATATTATCCAATCAGTACATTGTTTGTCTGCTAGTTCACTCCCATAAACATGTCATTTTGAAAAACTCTACCAAGAGAGGCTTGTCTAAGAGATACCGGGAGGACAAAGGAAGGCGCAGACTACTGAAATGACACTGAACACGCTTTGGTCATGTCTGCAACTCTGAGATGGAATGGGACATATGGCTGCACCCGAAACACTATATGCTACCTATCAAAAACCTATACTGGAATCTATTTACTTCTGGCCATTAAAAAGCTGCATTTAAACTTAATCATTTGAATTAATTATTAGAAGAATGCTGATTGTATAGAGAAGTGTCCAGAGCCTCAGATAAGATCTGGGAAACAGTTTTTAAAAGGTGGAAATAATTGAATGTGTTCATTAGCATTTGATTGGCTATATTAAAATTTAACATACTAAAAGATTTGAAGATACCCCCAAAATTCACCCTCTCAGATGCCACTGTGGTGTGTGAAAGTGGTGTGTGTGTGTGTGGTAGCTTTGACATTGAATTCTATTTTGTGAGTGCACCCAGAATCAGCAATGCACATAAGTATGTGCATAATTTTAAATACAAGAATAGTCTCATTGGCTACTCACATGCTTATGGTTAGGCACATGTTTAAGTACCTTGCTGAATAAAGGCCTTGGTCAGAACCAAATAGGGGAAGACATTATGTTTCTGTGAATATATGAATGATTTTTTTGGAGGCGACAAAAACCAGTTTAGATCACATTCATAACAAAAATCTCATAAGAATGGCCATACTGGGTCAGGCCAAAGGTCCATCCAGCCCAGTGTCGTGTTTACCAACAGTGGTCAATGCCAGGTGCCCCAGAGGGAGTGAATCTAACAGGTAATGATCAAGTGATCTCTCTCCTGCCATCCATCTCCACCCTCTGACAAACAGAGGCTAGGGACCAGGGCCGGCGACAGGGGGGTACAAAGGGTACAGCTGTACTGGGCCCCGGACTTAAGGGGAGGGCCCTTAAATCCGGGGCAGGCCCGATACGCAGCTGTACCCCCTTGTCACTGGGCCTGCACAGCAAGGCGCGGCTCCGGGCAGCCGCTGCAGCGCTCATCAGCCCCCCTCCCCCGGCCCCCAGCAGCCTCCCCCTGCCCCCCTTTGCTTCTCCCGGCCGGGCCACGCGGCCAGAGCGCATGCGGGGGTTGGACCCCGCGGGTGGCGGGAGACTGGCCGGGGGGGGGGGGGGGGGGCGCACGATCTGCGTACGGGGCCCCAAAATTCCTGTCGCCGGCCCTGCTAGAGACACTATTCCTTAACCTTCCTGGCTAATAGCCATTAATGGACTTAACCTCCATGAATTTATCCAGTTGTCTTTTAAACCTTGTTATAATCCTAGATTTCACAATCTCCTCAGGCAAGGAAATCCACAGGTTGACTGTACACTGAACTTCCTTTTGTTTTAAACCAGCTGCCATTAATTTTATTTGGTGACCCCTAGTTCTTATACTATGTGAACAAGTAAATAACTTTTCCTTATTCACTTTCTCCACATCACTCATGATTTTATATACCTCTATCATATCCTTCCTTAGTCTCCTCTTTTCCAAGCTGAAAAGTCCTAGCCTCTCTCCTCCTTTGGGACTTGTTCCAAATAACGAATCATTTTAGTTACCCTTCTCTGAACCTTTTCTAATGCCAGTATATATTTTTTGGAATGAGGAGACCACATCTGTATGTAGTATTCAAGAAGTGGGTGTACCATGGATTTATATAAGGGCAATAAGAGATTCTCTATCCCTTTTTAAATTATTCCTAACATCCAGTTTGCTTTTATGACTGCTGCTGCACACTGTGTGGATGTCTTCAGAGAACTATCCACAATGAATCCAAGATCTTTTTCCTGATTAGTTCTTGCTAAATTAGCCCCCATCATATTATATGTACAGTTGGGGTTATTTATTCCAATGTGCATTGCTTTACATTTATCCACATTAAATTTCATTTTCCATTTTGTTGCCTAATCACTTAGTTTTCTGAGCTCTTTTTGGAAGTTATTCATAGTCTGCTTTGGTCTTAACTATCTTGAGCAGTTTAGTATCGTCTGCAAACTTTGCCACCTCACTGTTTATCCCTTCTTCCAAATTATTTATGAAGAAATGTTAAAATTACACAATAGTGAAATTCCATCTGGAACAACTTGTGAAAAGCTCAGATATCACACATAACTATTGACATTGGGTGAAATTCATTCTGTACAGAGGGTCAGCACTTAAGGGATGTTAGTGGGACTTAAATGATGCATAGATCCATAGCACTGAGGTGACTTTTATCCTGTGTGAATACTGGCATTTTTGCATAGTTCTAAGGTGAAGTAGGAAAAGCTGCAATGAAAATCTAAACTCTCTGTTGATGAAACAGTCCTGTTGTTACTGACTACCTCTCATTTTTTCACTTTCGCTATCACTTTTGATGTCATGCAAAGTCTATTAGTTTCTGGGCAAAATTATGTTTTGCTTAATTTAAAGGGCATCCTTTGTTTCTGGATCCCTGTGCCCTCAAACCCAAATAGTCCCCCTTCCCCAGATGACCGCACTGAGGGAGCCTTTGACTTCAGATGCACATGAAAGGGCAAGACGAATAAACGCGGCATCATCTTATTTACATGCATGCAACCCCAGTATGCAGAGTGGATTGTAGGTGTCACTAAACAGTCCATTATAAACACATGATATTTGCAGTGCTGGCAACAGAAAGGAACCATCAACTATAACAACTACAGCTGGCACCAATGAAGCAGCAGAACGTAGGAAATGCCACAAATTGGATACTTTTCAATAGTGTGCAGGTCACCAAGAGTAGTAGAAACAATCTAAGAGGGAGTTTATCAGATAACAAATCCATTCATCTAGGGATGTTAATCTCAACAGAACAGACAACTCCTTGGTAAACAAGCATGAATTTAAACAGTCAAAACACATCAAATTTAAAACTGACATTGGAGAAATAATCACTGAAATGCAAAAAAGAAAAGAAAAAAAAAGATAAGATCTGCAAAAACCTAATAAACTTCTACATACAGCTAGTAACAATACATTGATGTTTGTGACCAGTTCCTTGGGAAACTGGAGAAAGGATGGAAAGTTCTTCAACAAATAATATATGTAATACAAGGCTGACAACTCCCCTAGTAGAGTTGCCCATAATATAAGGACTGCACCTAACTGAGAGAATGCATTAATAACAATAAACAAACTCTACAAAAGATAGATCACCATGTCTTCACAGGACTAGAAGAGTTATATGGGGAGTACAAAATAAAGTTGGTGCCATCAGTGACCCTCTTGGCTCTCACAGCCCCTTGCTCTGGATTTGTGTGGACCTGACACAACTTAACTTTTTTTTTTTTTTGCTTTCTGTGTGTATAAATGCATCTTACTTCTGTGTGTTCCATTCTATGCATCCGATGAAGTGGGCTATAGCCCATGAAAGCTTATGCTGAAATAAACTGGTTGGTCTCTAAGGTGCTACAAGTATTCCTCATTTTCTTTACAGATACAGACTAACATGGCTGCTGTTCTTAAACTTAATAAAAGTGTGTGCAGAGAAAGACATGTGCTTCCGGCAGCTGACACATTAAGTAGTCTTTGGCTTCTGATAATTGAGCAAACCCGCCTCACACCATTTGGAAGGTACTGTTACAGTTGGCTTCTATTCAGTACCTCTTCAGCACCAGAACATTTTCAAAAGAGAATCTCTCAGATCATGTCAGATTTGCTTGGCATTCTTTGCCATACAGATGTTGTGTTGGCATCTAGTAGAAATACAAATGAACATGATGCGTGACCACATGCAGTGTAGATACGCTTCCAACAGACTGGCCTCACTCTGAAAGAAAAATGTGAATTTGGAAAGGAGCAGCTAAAATATGTAGGATACATAATTAGGAAATGAGGAATTAATCTGGATGCAGACAAACTCAAGGCATTACCCACTTTACAGAAACCCAGAGATGTTTCTGCTGTAAAGAGATTCCTGGGCATAACAAACCATTTTAGGAAATTTTATGAACGTTAGATCATCTAAAAAAACCTTTATGAGATTTCCTTAGTGGTCACAATATATGGATCCAGCGTATCTCACAACAACACACATTTAATAAAAGAACTACTGACATCTCCACCTTTGACACACTCTTCAGTAAGCTATCCAACAACAGTATCAGCAGATGCATCTTTATATGATTTGGGAGCAGTGTTCACATAAAAGCAGCCAGAAGGAGACCAGAGGTCTATTGCATTCATATTGAGGTTTATAGAAACTAAACAGTGGTATGCTCAGGTGGAAAATCAAGCTCTAGCAGTCACTTGGGTCTGTGAATGGCTCAATGCATATCTGTTTGGCTTGAATTTCAACACAAAAACAGGACATAAGGCCTTAGTGGCATTATTGGGTTCGAAACCACAGGATGACTTTCCACCTAAGATTCACAGATTTAGACAACAGCTGATGTGATTTTCTTTCAACACTGAATGCATACCATGAAAAGCACCTATAGCAACAGACATTCTGTCTAGAGCCCCAGTTGAGCAGCTACCAATGGAAGAAGAAAATATTTTAGAGAAAGATGACCTTATTCTGGCAGCAATTCCAGCATCTGCCAGCTGACTTCAGCAAATTAGAGATAAACAACGAAAGGATGAGACTTGCCAGAAACAGACTCAGCTTTGCCAAAGAGGGTGGCGTCAAAGGAATCAACTTCCAACAGACCTGTACCATATTGGCAGGACCTAGGCTGATGGCCTAATTCCTATCCCTGCAGTTCTTCAGAAAGGGATGGTCTCCAAAATCCACGAGGGACACCAAGGTATAAACAAATGCAGGACACAAACCATCCAACAAACCATCCAACAAACCATCTGGTGGTCTGGTCTGAGTAGACAAATTCAGACCTGCAAGATATGTAACAAGGTAAAAACAAACAATTACCAGGACCTCTACCTGAGAGATCCTGGCAGTGGGTAGCCACAGATTTATTTTTCTGGAAAGAACACACACACATTATCATAGTCCATTATTTCTCCAGATATATTGACTTGGCTATATGTACACACACTTCACTGGCAAAGGTCACCCAGAAACTAATGTCAGCATTTGCAAGACATGGAGTTCCTGAAACCCTTATATCAGATAATGAATCTCAATTTACCTCTAAAACATTTCTGTTGTTGCAAAGATCTTTGATTTTGAACATCATAGTAGTAGTTTACATTACCCCCAGAGGGATGAAGAAAGCAATGAAGAGTTTAAAAGACTTCTGCAAAACATAAGTGGACCCACATAAAGTACTCCTGCATATAGCCCAACAATGCTTGCATCTGGACTACCTCCAGCCAAACTCCTGATGTTAAGATGACTAAGGACATCTTTACCTGTGGCACCTATACAGTTTAACCCTATGTGGCCTGACCTCAAAATATCTAGAAAATTCATCTGGAATAAAATCGCCATGATCAGCACCGAACAAAAGCACTACCAGAACTGAGACCAGGAAACAAAGTTTATCTCAAAAGCTTCCAGACATTTGGAACTGTTCGGAACTTGGCAGCAACTCCCAGATCCTATCTAGTGGAGACTACAAATGGACTTCTCTGGAAAGTGGCTTATTTTCAATATTTCCCAATACAACAAAGAGAGGATCTGGAACCTGCAGGTATGCTGGGAGGAAGTGAGGCCCCTCTCCACAGGAAGCTCCACACACAAACTCAACAGAAGTGGGAACATGGTCTGGAAGACTGATCAGCCTTGATCATTAGAATACTTCTCAGGACTATTTAAATGCAATTGATAAGGGGACAGAGTAGTGTAAATAGTTTTAAGAAATCTGAATATTGATTTGAATTGTTGTGTGTATGTACTTTGAGTTATAACTTAAGTTTTAATCTTTTATTATAAAGAAAGGCAGATGAGGAGTGGCTTTAGTTTCACAGTTACCAGAAGGGCCATGATGTGTTGCAACGGGGAGCTTAATAAACGTAGAAACTTCCTGGTTAGAGTTATGTAATTGCGCCTGAAAGCATAGCTCTTTGTGTTAATCACCTCACACTACACCTCATCCGGCACTTTCATGCATACAGTCACAGATAAATGTGGCAGGTATTTCCTGTATGCTTAGAAGCTGGCCATACTTGTAAATGCACCAGAAACATGTTGTTCAGTCTGATATGTGTATATTCCTGCTGTTCAAAACACCAAATGCTAGTCCATTTAATCTGTTAGTCATTTCAGTGTTGTCTCCCAGTAAGACAAACTGGATGATGCTTATGGGAATCTGTGTGTTGGTCCCATAACACTAAGTTAAAGTTCTCCTTTCCATTCCCTACTATGAGTTTTCTTACAAGGCTGCATGCTGACCTCATACCTTCACAAAGATGAATTGAATTAGGAGTAAACTGCATAGACTGTGTTGTACATGGTGAAATCAGCTGCCATTGGTCAAAGAGCTTTTATGGTGCCTTTAAATATGGTGTTTAGTTTGAGTATTTCAGAGTGGGCCTTAGGTAGGCTCATAGCTGGAAACCAAATATTTTAATTTGGCTAAGAAAGAACAGTAAATAAAGTATTTTAAAAAAATTAAACAGCAAAATGCTAGTAAAAGGTAACAGTTAAGATTAAAGAAAGGGGGTTTGTAAAATTTCCACTCAGTCTTCTGGCATTAATGTGAGAGTTGAACTTACATTGTCAACATATTGTTAGGCCTTGGTATTGAAGCAAGAGGAGAAAATAATTAATATGACATAACTAAAACCAGATGTTCTTTTTTTTTCCTACTTCAGAATTGATTTGTAATCAATAGCAGGAAATAGATAGGAAGCAAAGTCAGTCACTCATGGTTTACCGCAAGTTTATTGTGAGAAATTCTGACAAGAGATTAAGGAGAAAATAGCACTTTAGCATCTTAACCCTCTTAACACAGACCAGTTCCCAGCTCAGTGGATGTATTTAAAAGTCTGGAATCAGGTGAAGGGGGCTCTGTTCCAGGGAGGCTTTTGAGGAGAGAGAGAGAGAGAAAGCAGGGAAGAGGAAGGGGGGTTAAATAGGTGATAGGTACACTGAGTCAGTGCTAATCCAATGCCCCAGCATGCACCAGAGGCACTGTGCTGCGGGAAGTACTATCTCTTGGATAAGATGTAAAGCTGATGTCATGACCATTTGTGGTCATAAAATATCCCATGGTGCTTTCATAACATTAGGAGTATTAACCACAATTTTCAGAACACCAATTTCGGTAATTCTTACTAATGAGATTCATACAGCTAAATATATTCTTCTTACCTGAATTCAGTTTGCCAGAAGAACTAATTGTTAGAGCACAGAATGCAATTAAGGAGTCTTGGGATCCATTCCTGGTTCTACTACCAACTCACTGCATGATTTTAGGCAAGTCTTTGTGTTTAAGTTTACTCAGTCAGGCCGGTGTGGGACATAAGTAATATGTAAAGTGTGTTGCACTTATCATATGAACTATATTGTAGAGGAGCAAAATATGATCAGAAACTAATGTCTTCTCTTATAGGATGGTATTTGCTGAACTGACAAATGATGCAGGTCTACTGAAGTGATTCAGTCTCTAATAAACAAGAGGAATTGCTCCTACCATATAAGAATAACATGATTATTTCCTGAAGTGGAAATAAAAGACTGCAAGATTTGTTCCAGGTACTACTTCTCTTCAAAATCAGGCCTTTCTTCTTGAAATCCAAAGATAAGTAACTTTGATAAAAAGCATACAAATCAAGAACTCATCTGATGTCTGCTCTTGGACCTTAGTTTCTCCTTTAGAGATTTTAGACTATGATATCAGGATGTCTGTCTGACCTTTCCTTGCACCTACATCATTTTAAAAAAGGAATACATGATTTATTACCCAAATACAAATTGCATGAAACTGATTCACAGCTTTTAGCTTCTCTACATTCTCTAGCTACAGTTAGGAGACATTTAAAAAGGATATTTGGGTAGGTCGGGAACTCTGACTTATTTTATAGTTTGTATAATTATTATATATTATGTGTATATATATATATATATATATATATATATATATATATCTGGTACATGGCACCATGATTTCCTCAATCTGCCAGTATCAATGCCAGTTTGGGGCTAGATCCTGCATTCCGGCACATATAAATCTCCTGAAATTCACTCATTCACAGACAGATTCATACACCCTTGCTCATGTTTAATAGCATCTTAGGGCTTGTCTTCACTATCACGGGTAGCCATCGATCTTTTGGCGATTGATTTATCGTGTCTAGAACTCCAGAGATACCAGCTCAGGCCTGTTTTGCAAACGTGGGCTGCTGGTGTCACAAGAAATTAGATCCCTTCTGAAACCTGTCCCTCCTTCTCCACTTCCGCTCATCACACAACAAGACACACTAGTCATTTTAATGGGGCTATGCTAGGCTGACCATACGTCCCGTTTTGAATGGGACAGTCCCATTTTTTACATATTTTCCAACCGTCCCGTCTTTTTAGTATAAATATCACATTTGTCCCGTTTTTGCTTTTTGATTAAAAAAAACTGAACGCGGCTTATTTCAGGGACCCACGGCCGGGTCCCGCCTCCTCCCACCCCCTCCCGCAGCCCTTCAGTCCCTTCCCCTCAAGGCCTCGGGCCCCCCTCCCCGGCCTGCTCCCCCCTCCCCTCCGCCGCTGCAGAGCCCGCGCGGTGCGATTGGCTGGGCCGCCCCCACGTGGGGCGGAGTGGAGCTGCTGGCCAGGCAGGGGGTACCATGGTTAGGTGGTAGGGATACCATGGTTAACCCCCTCCCATAACCCATGGATGTGGGGGTTGGGCCAAGCCTCAGAGCCCATTTGGGGCATCAGTCTTCAAGGCACAGCTAGGGCCTGGGCAGGTGGCTGTGTCAGGTGTGTGCGATGCGGTGGGGTTGGTGAGAAGCCGTGTTTCTGCTGCAGGAGATGTAGGGAGAGGACTTGGTCAGTCAGAGGGTTACTGATTGTAGAGGCGGTTGGGGGCCTGCCTGGAGGAGGAAGGCAGAGTGGCTGGCCTGGGGGAAGCTCTTGTTGCACAAGCTTCTGCCTGTGAGATGTTACGCAGGAAACTGAGCCATAGCCACAAGCTGATGTGGTTGGGGGAGGCAAATAGGGGGTCATTTGAGGTGTCTGAAGAGAATCATGGAGTGTGAGAAGTTTTATGATAAGGTATTGAAAGACCAAAATTTGCTGCGTAAGATTACTTCATCGGAGAAATATTCATGGTGCGATCGGGGTGAAATACAGTCCCCCTTTACGTCTACCTAAATTTTTGTATGAGTTCTGTCACTGAAGAATAATTGTTAGCTCAAGTCAATATGTTCATGTAATAAAACTTTTTTTTATCGTCTTATTTTTTCATGAATACAGAATATTACATAACCCCGTCCCGTTTTTGCTATCCCAATGTCCCGTTTTTGTCTCAAGGAAAAATGGTCAGTCTAGGCCAGTGATGGCGAACGCGTGGCACGCGTGCCGCTGCCGGCACGCCGAGCCGTCTCTGTGGGCACGCCGAACCTATGGCTCGCGAGCCAGATGTGGCTCTTTTGAGCCTGTCATCTGGCTCGCGCGGCGCTCTCTGTCCGCGAGGCTGGGGGACGGGGGAGGCGGTGTGGCACGGCGCTCTCTGTCCGCGAGGCTGGGGGGCGGGGGAGGCGGTGTGGCGCAGCGCTCTCTGACCACGAGGCTGGGGGGCGGGGGAGGCGGTGTGGCGCGGCGCTGCTGTGACCGCGAGGCTGGGGGGCGTGTCGCTCCTCTCCTTCCCTCGCTGGAGTCGGGTCACAGCAGCGTGACCCAGCGAACAAGTAAGCGCCGGGGGGGGGGGCTGGGCTGGGAGCGGGGGTAAGCGGTGTGCGGGAGAGACCGGGCTGGGTGGGTCAGTTGGGGGGGGTTGGAGGAAAGGAGGTTTTGGGGGGAGAGACCGGGCTGGGTGGGTCAGTTGGGGGGGGGGGGTTGGAGGAAAGGAGGTTTTGGGGGGAGAGACCGGGCTGGGTGGGTCAGTTGGGGGGGGTGTGGAGGAAAGGAGGTTTTGGGGGGAGAGACCGGGCTGGGTGGTCAGTTGGGGGGGGTTGGAGGAAAGGAGGTTTGGGGGGGGGGAGAGACCTGGCTGGGTGGGTCAGTTGGGGGGTTGGAGGAAAGGAGGTTTGGAGGGGAGAGACCGGGCTGGGTGGGTCAGTTGGGGCGGGTTGGAGGAAAGGAGGTTTTGGGGGGAGAGACCGGGCTGGGTGGTCAGTTGGGGGGGGGGGGGTTGGAGGAAAGGAGGTTTGGGGGGGAGAGACCGGGCTGGGTGGGTAAGTTGGGGGGTTGGAGGAAAGGAGGTTTTGGGGGGAGAGACCTGGCTGGGTGGGTCATTTTGGGGGTGGGTGGGAGGAAAGGAGGTTTGGGGGGGAGAGACCGGGCTGGGTGGGTCATTTGGGGGGTGGGTGGGAGGGAAGGAGGTTTTTTCTAAACTAAAACCTCGTTATTCAGGTTTAATTGCAGTGTTGGCACTTTGAAAAAAACAAGTCGTTTTGGTTTGCAGTTTGGGCACTTGGGCTCAAAAAGGTTTGCCATCACTGGCCTAGGCTATGCCAACTAACACCAGCTCAGGATGCAGCTAATTAGCATTGACTAGTTGCACACATGTACATCCTAGGTCAGACTGTCTCTTTACAAGGATGAGATATTCCTTTTCTGTGTTTTTAATACATGTGAAATGTTTCGGCTCAGCTATAGATGGAAACAGTAGTATTTTTTGCTCATTTGGCTCAAGTCACTGAAATAAGTCAGTGTGTGATTTTGATTTACAATTAATTTTCTATAATGAACAAAACAAAACATACACAATGACCTGTCTGGACAAATAATTTCTTGATAATACTTGTGAGACAAATGGTATACTATACTTTAAGACACAACACATGAATAATAAATGGGCATTTTAGCATTATATATTTGCTAGCACATAAGATATGTAGGATTTAGTAGAGATTCAGAATTGATTTATTTAAACCTGTTTTATTTGTGTCTAGTTGAGTCAGCATTTTACACAATCGCTAGCTCTGGTAAATCTTTATGCTATTTTAATTCTGAAGAACATTCCTAATTCATAATTACCTGTTTAATTATTTCTCAAGTCAATGCATTTTACAAAAAACCTTTTACAGCCTTGAAGCTGTAGTCTTTAACTAAACAAAACTCCATTGATTTCAGTAGGAGCTGTGAATATCTGTTGGCTCAAGTCCTAACATTATAATTTACTGTTAATTTATCAGATATTCTCCCTAAAATTTTGATAGGGGGTGGTTTTGCAATCAAGAACATCTCTGGTGGGAAAAACTGGACAACCTTTGAAAATGTTTAGAAATCTAAAAAAGTAACCAATTATAACTGTGCCAGGGGACATGAAAAAGATTAAATAAATCTCCACACAATTCAACTGTGTTTTTACTACTCATGACTTCTGAGGTCTGTTTACTTTAAGGAAATTTGCACCAGTTTCACTCCATTGATGGGATGGGATACACTGATGTGGCTTATTTTGGTACATTATAAATTTAGTGACACCAGTAGAAGTCACATTCTGTGCCTGCATAGGGGTTTACATTGGTCTAGTTAATTAATTTATGTCACTATTACAGCTTCTTTGTGAATTTGGATACTATTCCTCCAGTATCTGTGCACAGCCATGTAAACAGCTCTCTGCCCCTAGAAGACTGATCAAGATCCAAAGGGAATGTGAGAAATCTGGATTTGGAGGGCAAACTGCTAACATTGCTAGAGTGTCTTCTTAATGGATACCCCTGGATATACAATATTAGAAGGTTTCAGTGATAGTCATGTACACTGACCACTTTTGCTGGGGCTTTACTTTTGGATTACTTCAGTTTTTCTCCCTTCATGACCCTCTGTGCAGGTTTTGTAGTGGGAGTGGTGATACCCAGTAGAGACTGTTGGTTATATCAAAATACTGTACCTACCAATCTTAATACATATGAAAACAGCAACATTTCTAATTTACTCTAACTAATTTGACCTTCTTTAAAAGCCACGGTGAGCTTTTACTTTTAAAGTTGTTTCCCGCTGTGACCAAACAGAAAAGACATAAGCCTTAACGATGCCTTTGACAGATACATAGGCTGTCACATTCCTAGTTCTCTGCCGCTCATCTGGAGAGATTGCGTCTTTTAAAGGGCATCAATAATTCTATTACTCAAACAAATAACCATCAAAACTCAATTAAATATGCATTAAACAAACACCTCCTCCTTTTTTATGGACTCGCGGGAAAATAAAAGTTCTCTCTTAAATGCATGAGAATGAATACAATGGGAATTTCCCTTCAGCAGCCCTAAATTTTAGTTACATAGAAAGGAAGTTAAAAGCAATATATGTACTTAGAATTTCCTCTCTGTGGGACTACAAACTAAGTGCAAACATATTCACTATTAAAGTGTCACTATTAAACCTGGTCACCAGAAGCACCTCGATTGCATAGGTCTTTCCAATCAATTAACTCCTAGTTTTCTAGCTGACTGCTAAAGCAACAGGCAAGATAGTCTGTATTACTGAGATGCTGATTGTCTCAACTTAAAACCTGCAAGGCATCCAGAAACCATAATGACTATCACTGAAATCTCCTACTGTTACATCTCCAGAGAGCTATATGGAAACTCATGGTTCTGATGTAGAGCTGTCAGTTTTTACAAACCATGATTATGGATCAATCCAATTCCTAATGAACCAGTGGAAAGACACCCATTAACTTCAACAAGGGTAGACTGAGTCCCATATACAGTATCGGCATACCATCCTTTCTTTTATATAAAAAATCCTTCTTATGGTTTCATTCTTCCTGGTTCATAGTGCATTGAAATTGCAAAACAATCTGTAACAGTATATTTCTAAATCTACACAATCATTTTTTGTTCATTTCAAAGGAGACCAGATATTTTTTGCTGAACAAAACTGCTAGCTTTCTATATTGCTAATGACTACATTCAATGCCTCCAGGAAAGGAGGGTCACAGATAATACTTTTTGTTGAAATTCATTAATGATAAAATGAAGATAGGTCATTTTCATATAGCATAGCTCAATTGTTTAAAGTAACTGTAAGGGTCAGAGCGACATACAGCAGCAGCAATAATTAATATAGATATCATGGTGATTAAAAATTTGACAGGTTGGTTCACCTGTGAGAGAATAAAGACACCCCCTTCTGACATTAAAAACCACAAAAAGGAGGACTAACTAAAAGAACAATGCAAGTCATGGTCAGCTGCTGCTCTGCCTATGAGGTGGGATGAACATGTAGCAGAGAACGATAGTCAGGACCACCAGTTCTTATGGAAGACAAAGATCTGCAGAGGCCCGGGGCCAGTTCCTCATTCCTGATTATCTAAATCTCTCCATGCTCCCTCCATTGCAGGACCCCAGCAACACTGTCTCCTACCATTGATGGGTACTCCCACCAGTAGCTCATGTGCATCCTACCTGAGGTATGGAAAAATCCCAGCTGAGGAGTGTTGACATTTGGTCTCTAAATGAACCGTGTCACTTCAAATCAACATTTCATCTAGAAAATGTCCCCTTGAATCAATATTTTATTAGAAAATGTTTTTGAATCCATTTTGTTTGACCCCAATTTTTTTTTCAGTTTCTTGTTTCTGTGAAGAAAAACTGGATTTAAAAAATCAGTTTGGGTTTGAAACTAATCAAATTTGAGTGTTGTTTTTTTTTTTTTGGTTTGGCCACTGAATTAAAAATAATAATAATAATTTGCTCAGCTCTAATTTTAAGCCTGTGGAGTCTGAGCATAATTCATAAGTTGTAAAAACAGGTGCTCCAAATTGTCCTAGGGAATTACTCTTCTCAAGGCAGCAGTAGCTTAAAATGCCCTGGGAGAGGAATATGACTATGTTGTATGGATAGGTCCCTATGTGGCCCCAGCCCAATGCAAGCAGCAGGTTCCCTGTGATTTTATTTTCTCTTCCAACTGGAACACTTGAATTAAATATATGTTCTAAGTAAAACTGATAGCTAAACAGTGGGTATTCTCATCTGAAATCTACAGGCATAACTGCTCATATACGGACAGTATTTTATAGCGAAATGCCACCACTTAGCCTAAAGTCTGCCACTTCAAGGCAGCACTGCTATACAATGCACTGCTTAACAGAGAAAGTGTGTTTTAAAAATATTCCTTTGGGGTAGTTAAAGGTGTCCAACAACAGAATGCAGGGCACTTTGTCTCAGCTTTGATTGACAGGACAATGTAACAATACATTAGAAAAGCCAAAAACAATGAAAACAAAGATGCCTCACTGTGAACTGTATATGACAGAAACGTGCTTGCTTTCACAAATAAACCAAAGAGTGCTAAATTACAGCTAGACTTTTTTTATACTGGGGTCAAACCGATGGTGGCATCTTTTCTGTGACAGACATGACAAGATCTGATTCCTCAAGTATGTGTTATGAAATATTAATTATACTTGTGCATATATATTTCTTGAGAATTTGAAAATCACGTGATCCTGGGGTCTTTGTTTCTAAGGGGGCTGGACTGTGTTAAGTGTTGAGATGAATCTCTTCATTTCAAGTTGGTTATGAAAAAGGGACATACATTATCTCGAGGCTGGGAGGGAGCATTAAGTTTCCATTCCATAAACAGGGAGATGTCTGACTCTCAGCTTGGGGGAGAAACTGTCTACAGATATAATACAAAACAGAAGAAGGAGGGGAGGAACGACTATGCAAAATGGATTAGGTAATTTGGTTTTTTTGGAGTGAGAGATCTGCCATCATTATCCTCTACGGTGGTAGTGGAAACAAGCATAAAAAGAATAAACAGAAAATGTCACCTAATGTCTCTCAAGCTTCCTGATGTTATGAGAACTTTAAAGAATAGATGTTAGTTTTCATTAAGTCTGTCTTTAGCTCTCACTGGCAATATACATTTCCTTCTAGTATTTATGAAACTACCAGTAAGATTTGCATGCATATAGTTTCTGTATATCATTTCCTCTATAGTTTATATTTGGATCTGAAAGTGATGAGGTTTGTTATGTCACCCTTAGTTTCTATGGGAATAAATTCCACAATCTTCAGCCTGCCACGCAATTCTACACTTATATGTAATAGAAAAAGTCTCAGAACACATATGCTAAAGTGGCCAATTTTATAAGAGCCTGAAAATGTTGCATATACAGTACCTACATTTAAGTTAAGCACTAGGTAAGCTAATTTCCTGAATTGTCCTGTACTTAACCTGGTTTAATCCATTTTGAAGTATTCAACTATTGCTGGCTCATACTACTTCTAACAGATCTTTCAGTGCCATTACTTCAATCTTTGCTAAAATTGTCTCATTTACAGTCTATGCATTTCTTAGTTAACCTGTGCATCTAAGTTCCATTGCCTTGCTGAATTAGACTTTAGAATATTCACATCTTTTCCTGGCAACACTTACAATCTTTGTAGTCTCAGAAATGTCAGAGGACTTAGGTTATGTTTTATTGCACAGGACAAATGTGACAAAAAGTGTGGAGAGTAAAATTGGAGAACATATAATTTTAGAGAATGCCTACAGTAAATGCTTTGTCAGTTTCCTAACATTCTCATCAACTTTCCAATGTAATTGATCCTTTAGGATTTCTAACCTCACTCTCAAAGTCTGTCATGTTTGAACTTGGCAAATGTTATACAGAAAAAAATACATTCAAAATACCTAAGAATAGCTATCTGCTGAAAAGTGCCTCTAAAAAGAGGCAATGTGGGATTTCATGTTTATCATCCCTCAGTGAATCCTAGATCAGCTTTGTTTATAAGAGAGTGGAAAACATGTTATTTCTCACTGCTAATTCTTCAATATCAACCTGGGATTTCATCTGATCTGATGCTTAGGCATTATCAAGAGGAATAAAGATTTTGGAACTGTAACTCAATTAATAATTCTGTTGATATGTGAGGCTGTATCTATAACTGGAGTAAACAGTATTAAAATATATATGTCAGTGATGCAAACAATAGAATGAGCTGAACAGTATTAACTGAATGCAAAAGTTAGTGAAATTTGGTTCTAAGAATCATTCATAGACCCTACATACCATTGTAATAATCTTCGAACAAAATATGCCTTGTGAAATATCATTTGAAAATGAGTAACTTGCTGGTCAGTAATATCATGGAAAATGTTATATGTGACATTATAAATTTGTCCTGATTGATGTTGGTGACACATGTTTAAACTCACATAGCCCTGATTAGGCAGGACTGGTCAAGCAGCTCCTAAATAAAGGAATGTAAGTTTGCCTCAATTAGTTGTAAACAGGGTCCTGAAACAAGAGGGAAGACAGGAGACAAGGAAAAAATCTACATTCAAGCAATCAGCATGAAATCTCTTTCATAATCTCATATCTCTAGCCTCACATCTTGAAGGCCCTTTATTTAGGGGTAACTCTCACAAAAATATATTTTAAAGGGTGAGTGAACTTTTAAAGCACAATAAAAGAACCACAAGTATCTCTCCCTATCCATCTCTCTCTCTTTCCATCTAAGAAGAGAAACGAAACAGCTTGTGGACGTTGGGAGCAAATCCTGACCTGAAACTTGGTCAGCAATGATATTGGGAACCTATGATAAGAACTTCACCTTGAAGCAAGTGTAGCTTGTTAAGTTTAGAAAATGTTTTATCTTTATTTCTTTTGTAACCATTTCTGACTTCAATACCTCATTACTTGTGTTGCAAAAAGTTTATAAGTAACACTTGTATTCACTTAATATCTCTATTTGGAGTTAAATACACTTATTTTTTTCTTTAATTAAAACTAATCCAGAGCTGTGAACTGTTAGGATAACTCCATTTAAGGCACCCTCATTTCAGAAGGTGGAGAGGCTGATCTAGATTTGATTTTGCCAAATAGGGAGGAATCGGTTGAGAATTTGAAAGTGGAAGGCAGCTTTGAAAAGTGATTATGTAATGGAAGAGTTCATGATTCTAATGAGGGAAAACAGCACAATAAAGCTAGTGGATTTCAAGCAGGCAGACTTTAACTCACTCAGGGAATTGGTAACAATAACAGAAAATCTAGAAATGGCAGAAGTGCTAAATGATTTTTTGTTTCAGTTTTCACAAAAAAGGTTAGTGCAATTGGACATCTAACAGTGAATGCCAGTGAAAACAAGGAAGAATCAACGGCTAAAATAGGGAAAGAACAAGTTAAAAATTACTTAGACAAGTTAGATGTCTTCAAGTCACCAAGGCCTGAAATATATCTTAGAATACTCAAGAAGCTGACTGAGAAGATATCTGAGCCATTAGTGATTATCTTTGAGAAGTCATTGAAGATGGGAGAGATTCCAGAGGACTGGAAAAGGGCAAATATTGTGGCAATCTATAAAAAGGGAAATAAAGACAACCTGGGGAATTACAGACCAGTTAGCTTAATTTCAGTACCCAGAAAGATAAAGGAGCAAAAAATTAAGCAATCAATTTGCAAACACCTGGAAGATGATAAGATAAGTGATAATCAGCATGGATTTGCGAAGAAATTGTGTCAAACCATCTTATAGCTTTCTTTGACAGGGTAACAAGCATTGTGGCTGGTGTGTGTAAATGTGATATATTTTGAATTTTGTACGGCTTTTGATATTGTCTTGCATTACTATCTCATAAACCAACTAGGGAAATACAACCTTGATGGAGCCATTATAAGGTGGGTGAATGGTTGGAAAACCATTTCCAGAGAGTAGTTTTCAGTGGTTCACAGTCAAGCTGGGAGGGCATAATGAGTGAGGTCCTGCAGTAGCTGTGGACAAACATTTTGGCCTGAGGGCCACATCGGGGTTGCAAAATTGTATGAGGGTCAGGTAGGGGAGGCTGTGCCTCCCCAAACAGCCTGGCACTGCCCCCTATCGGACCCCCACCCACTTCCCGCCCCCTGACTGTCCCCCTCAGAATCCCCTACCCATCCAACCTCCCCCCCCGCTCCTTGTCCCCTGACTGCCCCCTCCAGAGACCCCCACCCCAACCATGGCCCCCAGGACCCCACCTCCTAAGTCCCTCTTCTCCTTGTCCCCTGACCACCCTAATTGCCCCTAGAACTCTACCCCCTACCCAACCTCCCTGTCCTTGATTGCCCCAACCCCTATCCACACCCATACCCCCTGACAGGCCCCAGGGACCTCCCACATGCCTATCCAACCCCCCCCCATCCCCCATCCCCTGACCATTCCCCCCCGAACCTCCCCCCCATCCAACTGCTCTCTGACCCTTATCCAACCTCTCCACTTCCCTCCCCCTTACCATGCCACTTATATCAGCAACCCGTTGCCCCACCAGAGTGCACAGTCCCACCCCTGAGCACTGCCCGTGTAGTGGCATGGCTACAGAGGGACAGCAGGGGAAGGGCCGTGGAGCCTCTCCATCTGGGAGCTCAGGGGCTGGGCAGGATGGTCCCACAGGCTGGATGTGACCCCCGGGCCATAGTTTGCCCACCCCTGTCCTGCAGGGATCAGTTCTGGGTCTGGTTCTGGTCAATATCTTCATCAATTATTTAGATAATGACAGAGAGAGTACAGCTATAAAGTTTGCAGATAATACCCTGCTGGGAGGGATTGCAAGTGCATTGGTGGATTACAATTCAAAATGATTTGGAGAACTGGTATGAAGTAAATAGGATGAAATCCAAAAAGGAACATTCAAAGTACCCCATTTTAGGAAGGAAAAATCAGTTGCACACATTCAAAATGTGAAATGACTTTCTAGGAAGATGTACTGCTAAAGATATCTGGGGGTCTCAGTAGACCACAAGCTAAATATGAGTCAATGGTATAACACTGTTGCAAAAAAAGCAAACACCATTCTGGGATGTTTTAGCAGGAATGTTGTAAATAAGCCACAAGAAGTAATTCTTCCACTGTACTCTGCACTGATTAGGTCTCAACTGGGATATTGTGTCCAGTTCTGGGTGCCACATTTCAGGAAAGATGTGAACAAATTGGAGAGAGTCCAGAGATAAGTGATTAAGGGCCTAGAAAACTTGACCTATGAGGGAAGATTGAAAAAACTGGGTTACTTTAGTCTGGAGAAGAAAAGACTGAGGGCTTGGTTAGACTGGCGCTTTATAGCGCTAAAACCCTCCAGGAGCGCTATAACTCTCTAACCTTACACACTGTCAAGGCACATTTTGCGCAAAAAGTCTCTGTTTAAAGCTCAACTATAAAACCACCTCTCCGAGGGTGATAAGGGCTTTTGCGTATTCCCTGTAGCGTGTTAGGGCCAGTGTAATCAGACATTACGCGATAAGGGATCTCTGGCACGCCTCCGAGCCATTTAAGGCAATTAACAAGCCATTAAAGGCAAATAACGGAGTGTTGTTTTGAAAATGGGAGGAAAAATGCGGAAGTACCTTTTCAGTTTCTCTCTTACAACTCACAGCAAATAACTACTGGAAATGCTTACGGACGGAGCTGTGTGACTTAAATACAGAACCTGTCAGTTTTCTCTAAGGAAAAGTCACTGACAGCCTGAAGTTCCCTCCCTATGCACACGTTCCCCGTTTTCCCTAACCCCCCTCATTTCAAAAGCATGTTGCACCCAGCTGAATGCTGGGATAGCTGCCCAGAATGCACCACTCCCTGTGCCGCAACAAGTGCCGCAAATGTGGCCACGCCAGTCATCCTATAGCGCAATACCTATTGCGGTATATGGGTACCGCTACAACCAGAAGTGCTATAATCCGGTAAGTGTAACCTTACCCTGAGGGGGGACATGATAACAGTTTTCAAGTACATAAAAGACTGTTACAAGGAGGAGGGTCAAAAATTGTTCTCCTTAACCTCTGAGGGTAGGGCAAGAAGCAATGGTTTAAATCGTAGCAGGAGCAGTTTAAGTTGGCCATTAAGAAAAACTTCCTGTCAGGATGGTTAAGCACTGGTATAAATTTCTGAGGGAAGTTGTGGTATCTCCATCACTGGAGAGTTTTAAGAGCAGGTTAGACAAACACCTGCTTGGGATGGTGCAGATAATACTTACTCCTGTCATGAGTGCAGGGGACTGGACTGGATGATCTCTTGAGGTCCCTTCCAGTCCTACAATTCTATGTTTCTATGTTGATTTCTTTAAAGGGCAATGGACCTAAAAGAGCTGGACTGTGCAGTGCACCTGTTGTTGTTGGTTTTTTTTGGGGGGGGGAGGAATTCAGGACTGGGGGGTGTATTGGGATTATTCTTCAGGTAGTAACCAAGGCTACTGGGAGCCAGAGCATGACTGGTGTTTGCTGACAGGCTGCTGGGGTCAGAGCTGTGTGACCAGCATTGTGGTTATCTGAGTGTCTGAGTATAATCTATTTCTAATTACATTTGACTGTCAGGATTTATAGAAAACTATTACACAGATCAATTATAATTACTATTTATAAAGTATATTAACACTATTTGATAACATGGAAAAGCCAATAAATAATGAATAATCACTTTATGCAATCTGGTTTAATAATACTTATTTCACTGCTATATTAAATACTACATGCTACTAGAAGTTATAAGTCCTAATGGCAAGTTAAATCAAACAGCATAATACAGGGAATCCCTAAATCTTCAGCCTGGAAAAATATTAGAACCAGCGTAAATTTAATAGCGGTACTAATTAATATCTAGATTGTAGATTTTCCACAAGCCCTACGTAAGGAGTAGTACTAAGTCGTGCTTCTCCAGGGCACAGCGTGATAGCTACTCAGTTCCTTACTTCCTCCCAGACCCAGGAAGAAAATAATTCACCCTAGCACATTATCTGGTGCAGATTACATTCTCCTCCATACCTTGCAGAGCAGATAAGGTTAGGTCCAATAACCATTACCTATACACTGCCTATTTTCAGTCTTGAGCTATACCACTCTCTTATGGTGAAAAATTAGGGATGAGTTCACGTATAAACACAGTAGATTTTGAAGACACAAGCTATAAATATTCTTTCAATTGGACAAGAAAACATATCTACTTTAAATGAAAATCAATTGCTGTTAAATCTGGTAGCTCTAGCTAATTTAGACCGACATTATTTCTGCAACTTGCAAAGAGCTGTGCTGAAGCAATAGTGCAATAGAATCATGATGATTCAGCACTAAAACACAGCAGTTCAGCCAGCACAACCAAGGAAGCATGAGCTGAGAGTTTACCCAAACTGGGTTAATCATTTTTTGGTAAACCTATTGGCAGATCATCTTACCTTTTATGGCTGAAAAGGTTCGAATTCACACTCAGGCAAGGAAACATTTTGAAAGTTGCACACGAGGTTAATTGACCTAGTCAAACTTTGTATGTTGACTATGGTATTCTATGGAATTCAGTCACCACAGATTTGGGATCCACTCTGGCAGCAAACAAGTCTTCTCCAGGTGGGAGGAAAATTCCACCAGCCTGGGAACACCATAGGATGGCATAGGCAGCTTCACACTTGTCACAGGCCCCTGTGTAATGAATGGGGCTGTGGATAAGGAGACATCTCCCCAGTCCTAAGCACTACAGGGATTCTGGATTGCAGAGCAGCCCATTGACAGCTGTGGGAAGGTGCCACAAATCAGACCAGCTCCCAAAGCACAAAAGTAATTTATAGCCCAGTTTGCCACCATTCCACTGCACTGTTCTTTTGTTTCTGTGCTTCAGTGTTTTTACCTTCTGATCCCTTCTAAGACCCAACCTGGAAAAGCTTTTAATTGTGAAATTTACTTACCTGGTTAAAATGATAAAGTTTGTCAATTAAATGACTGATGAGCGGGTCTAATCCTTTGACTTTCAATTCTGGGTTATTAATTTGTGCCTTCAGTCCATTGGAAACAACTCTGCTGGTGTAACTAAAAAAAGAAAAAGAAAAAAGAAGGAAAAGATCAACTGGAGAGAAAATATATACACTGAAAATGAGAGGGTAACATTTTACAGGCTTTTTTATTAGAATAATGAACATACACAAATTTTCCTTAATGTGTTAGGGTTAATAAACATATTACAAAGCAATCATGGTTGTAAATCATGTAATTAGTGCAAACAATTCTTTCATTACCCCAAATCTGTATAAAATGACATGATTTCTTGCGCTATTATCAACTCCAACCATTCCAATATCACAAGTCAGTCCCCAAAATGATCATGAGTAATTTTTAAAAAACAACATTTCAGGTTTCTTATTTGTATTTTGGTGTTTGAACCTTTCAGGTTTGTATTTCAAACTTTTCTGTGCAACTCTGATGGCTGGAAACTTGCTTTAAAAATCAAATTTGAGATTCTCACATAATCACTGGAATTACCAAATATTGCGAGACTTGCAGTAAAAGCGCAAGGATTGGCAACACTGTACAATATCTCAATCAGCAGGGGAAATGGCCCACTCAGTGAAATGAGGCTTTTCAGGAGATGAGATTGCCTGCTGGGCTTCAGCCTTAGATGTACTGTAAGAACTCCTTCAAGCAGCACAATTTGATACATCAGTGGTTTTCATCTCAGTCATGCATTATCTTTATCATTATGACTTTGTTAGGAGCAGTTCAGATATATACATATGTAGGGCCTGGCTCTAGGCAATCTCACCTTAGACCTTTGGAACTGAAAAACATCATCTGTCCTCACACAGTAAATGCCTGCCTCTGTCAGCATCCTCATTCTCTCATCATGGACAAAGTTATAGACACAGACCAACTGATCATTCAGTCATTGCTGTAGTTCTATTTCAGCACCAAGATGTTTTTTCTACTTTTTTTTGCATCCTTAAGTACAAGGAGCAAATTGGGGCCCCATGGTTCTGGGGATCCTGTGAAAACTACTCTGATTTTCCTGCACCTCTTCTGCAGCAAAACTGGACAAGGAGGTATTCATGGCCCAATTAGGCAGTGGAACTGATGAGGAAGGTCACTCAACAACTGGCTTCCCCTATGCATCCATATTTGCTTGGGAACTATGAATCATCATGCCAAATGTATACCTTTGTAAACTCAAGCAGAAGGAGGTTGCATTCTTCCAAATTGGAACTCAAAGAAAAAGTCCTGTTACAATTTTCTTCGTAGCTACAGCTACATTCTCTACATAACTTAGATGTTCTTTCAGTCTGTCAGCAATCTTCTCTCAATAGCTTTTTAAGACTGGAAAGTTAAGGATGTGGCTTTCACAGGAGGCTAAGAGAATTAGACATTCAACTTCCATTGGCTTTCAATTAGAGTTGGGCACCTAATACCCTTTGAAAATGCCAGCATAAATTCTCTCTTCTCTCAGTGACTAACAGAATTTCAAATTATAATTGGACTTTTACTGTCTTAATTAAAACCAAACAAGATGAATAAAAGTTAGACTTCAAGTAAACCTGACAGTAAAAACATTATATACCGTCGTTTAGCATTTGAGTTCAAGGATATGCTTGAAATTCTGGTGAAGACTAGAGGAGGTGGCATGGTCAGTTTTTAAGGAAAATTATCAATGATTTTAACATTGTAGAGAAAGAAAAGATGACAAGCGTGAATGAGAGCAGAGAAGAATAAAAAGTGCAAAATGGAATTTTTGTTTTGTTTTTTAAATTCATTGTGTTAAAATACAAAACCAATAGCAGCCTGTCTCCTAGTATTAGATGCAGAGAAGGCATTTGATGCAGCTCTTTGGGATCACCCTTGCAGAACAGGAGGAATTTAGTAATGGACATCAATTTATAGCCTCCATCAAACTGTTCTACAATTCTCCATGTGCATGTCTTTGTCTGAACATCTTCCCATCACAAACGATCTCCAAAAACAGCAGCACAAGGAAAGGGAATGTTTGCTACCTCTTCTGACAGGTGTTTGTCCAGCCTGCTCTTAAAAGTACCCACTGATGGAGATTCCACAATCTCCCTAGGCAATGTATTCCAGTGCTTAACCACTCTCACAGTTAGGAAGTTTTTCCTAATGTCCAACCTAAACCACCCTTGCTACAATTTAAGCCCATTGCTTCTTGTCCTATCCTCAGATGTTAACAGGAACAATTATTTTCCTTCCTCCTTGTAACAACCTTTCATGTACTTGAAAACTGCTATTATGTCCTCTCTATAGGGGTCATACATGTAGCATGACTGACATGCCTGGGCAGTCAACTGCAGGCCCCAGACATGCCTAGGACTGCCCAGACATATGAACTGTGACAGGAGCTGATGTTAAGTGCAGCCAGAGGAAGCCATTTGCAGAGCACAACAATTACTGGTCCTAGAAAACCCATGAACTTTAGTCCATCTTCTTGGGTGCCACTTACTGGCACCTTATCCATTAACTATTTACATATAGACAACTTCTCTAACAAACTGAGTCCAGAGAGACAAGGTGGGTGAGGTAATATCTTTTATTGGGTCAACTTCTGTTGGTGAGCGAGACAAGTTTTCAAGCTAACACACAGCTGACCTGAAGAAGAGCTGCAAATTCTGGTCTCTCACTCAGAGATGTCGATCCAGTAAAAGATATTATTTCACCCACCTTCTCTCTCTAGTATCCTGGGACTGACATGGCTACAGAACACTGAGGCCAGAGAGACTTAGTCCAGAAAGAATGGACTGAGTCCAGTTCATTGGCTGTAGGGAGGTGGGTTCTAGCAATAAGAGGAGATATGCCCCCTTGGTTGCTCTTGAAGGGAAGGAGAATAAGGGGTATTGAAAACCATGTTACCACAATAAACTATCACTTGAACTTGTAAGGGGTTTCCTGGACCTGCTTGCAGGTGAAGAGGATAAGTAGGGATGTGTGTGATCAAATTGTGAGTGCAGGGCACCAGCCTAGAGTACTGTGGGTTGAATTCTGCCTCTGTTTTAAGGAGCAATTTGCTGTCTCTCTCTCGGGTCTTGTGCACTACTGTTCTCAATTCTAAGACAATGTTGCAACCTTCCAGCAAGAGTATTGTGTATTTTTATCTAATTTCTCTGTGTATGCTGTCAAACATACTGGAGAGAAGGCACACTAACAATCAAAGATGAACCACTGAGCCGCTGAGGAGGGAGGACTATGTGCAGGCTGCCACAACTGGAGATCAGGATTGTTCCAGGAGGCAGATACACATCTATCTGATTTGAACTCCTAACCTGTAAGCAGGGAATTAACCTTCTGGCTCTGTATCAGGTCTGATATACTTTAGAATAAACAACATACATTTCCTGAAAGGTAATTTGATTCATTTACTTCTTTGCACTATGTAACACATTTTTGTCTGTGCTGACAATAGATCCTGAATTTACTGAGAATGAACATTAAGAACAGTCAGAAATTGGCTGACTTTATCTGTAATTTAACTGAAAAATAGCAGTACAGAATTGTTAATGCCAGTGATTCATAGATTCCAAGGCCAGAAAGTGATCTAGTTTGACTTCCTGTGTAATATGGGCCAAAGAACTTACCCAAAAATAATTCCTAGAGCAGATCTTTTAGAAAACATCCAATTGTCAGTGGTGGAGAATCCACCATGGCTCTTGGTAAGTTGTTCCAATGGTTAATTACTCTAATTATTAAAAAAATACATCCTATTTGCTGAAGTTGCTATTCATAATAGACCTTGAAGTGTCTGTATCAACAACCTACAGGTTAAAAAGACCAGGAGGTGTGTATAAAAACATCATCTATATGCAGCAATTCTGCGCTAACCATTCTGCTAGCATGCAATGAATAGCAAATCCAGGAAGAATTACTAATCGGTTTCAAAACTGTGGGCTTAAGAGTAATATTATTCTACTGATCTACTTGGAAAAGGTAAAAATGTTACTTAAAAAAGATCTTAACAGCTTTCCAGAAATAGAGTTTAGATGATTTTTAGCTCACACAATTATCCTAAGCTTGAAATGGGTCAGATGCAAACTGTCACCTAGACACTGGCATAGATAATATTTTGAATATAAATATACATTTCTTTCCTTATTTTTTAAAATATTTTGGCTTTATAAGTTCTTTTCAAAGTCAGAACTATACAAGTGATTTTGAAACATTGTATTATTTTTCAGATCCAAAACTAACCAAGTGTTTCCACTGACTCTTTAGATAGCTAAAAAGTTCAGAGAAGAAACCTTAAAACTGAAAGATTCCAGACAGACAGCTGCAGGAGCTGCATTAGATAAAGTAGTAATGATATTTAGTCACATGAGACTGGGAAATGGGTGTGGCATTATCA
This sequence comes from Sternotherus odoratus, assembly GCA_032164245.1. Taxonomy (NCBI): domain Eukaryota; kingdom Metazoa; phylum Chordata; order Testudines; family Kinosternidae; genus Sternotherus; species Sternotherus odoratus. The sequence goes on along the minus strand of JAVMKO010000009.1, from coordinate 35,802,030 downwards.
CACCATTCCCTTTCCTCTTCCCAATGGGAGATAGTACCAGTTTGGTTACAAGCATCTGATCTAAGCTTTTATAGGCAGCAGTTCCATGTATTATTGAACAGTGTCCAGCTGGGAGATCATTTCCATTGCTCCATTTCCCTCAGGATGCTATTACTCTGAGCAGGACCACTTCTGCCATTAAGTACCCCAGTGCTCTGATCTGTGATGGCTAATGGTCTATGCTCTTCCCAGGATCAAAAAGAAACTCTGAACTCAGATGACCATCCTGAATGAATGTCTGAATAAGGAAGTCAGCTTCCACATATACTCAAAGTGGGGATTAGAAATTAGGATCTGGCTGGATATATCTAAACCTCAGAAGTTGATGTAAACTATGTTAGGGCTCTCAAAGCCACTTATAGGATTCAGGGGCCCAATTCTTAGTAATTTATAGTGGAAATTGGATATCTACACTCTTTAGGCTAGTGGCTCTCAACCTTTCCAGACTACTGTACCCCATTGAGTAGTCTGATCTATCTTGCATACGCCCAAGTTTCACCTCACTTAAAAACTACTTGCTTACAAAATCAGACATAAAAATAAAAAAGGGTCACGGCACACTATTACTGGAAAATGGCTTATTCTCAATTTTAACACATAATTATACAATAAATCAATTGGAATATAAATATTGTACTTATATTTCAGTGTATAGTAATATAGATTGCATCCGACGAAGTGGGTATTAGCCCACGAAAGCTTATGCTTCAATACTTTAGTTAGTCTTTAAGGTGCCACAGGACTCTTTGTTACTTCTAAAATGTAGTAGATTTTGATATGAAAGAATGAAGGAAGGAAGTATGTGTGACTAAAAATGGTGTATTTTTAAAAGTATTTTGAAAGTTTATAACAAGTGATGCTCTGGTGGGAGGGGAAAGGAAAGGGGGGCACAAGGTGGAAGTTTCGCCTAGGGCGTGAAATATCTTTGCATGTCCCTGCGTACTGGTACATGGCACATGGAAGGCTGAACAGTTCCAGACATTTTAGAATGTCACAGAAGCCATTGTGTGTTCATGGAAAGGAATGAACCACATTCCACAGCCTCCTTTTGGCTCATGGTATTAAGTGAACTAGCCTAACATTCTCAAGTTATTGAGTGTGGATCTGTGCATGGCACCTCCACCTTCAAGTCATTTAATTCTCTCTCCACTGCACTGCAAGCTCAAAAAGCCCCATTCTTTTTTTCAAGACCCACATCATGCAGCCAAATTGCATCTCAGAGCAGGGTGCAACCCAGACTTCTTCGCTGTGGTAATGATGCTAGCCTCATACCCTTTTATGCCTCCATGTCAGAAAACCCTCATGCTTTCATACTTATTACTTTACTTCTTACTGTTCAGATGGCCTTCCCTAAACCTTTATGCAGAGCTGCCACTCTCAGTGTTTTCAAATCCCTTCTTTAAAGCTCACATTTGCCATCCTGCCTAAGAGAATGAATAGGCACGGAAAGATGGTAACACAGTAAAACGTAATGATACCTTCAGGATTTGTACTCACCCTACACCATAAATGTACGATCTTGCAAGAGTTGCAGTTTCCCCCAGTCTGTCCTTCCCTATCTCCCCTTTGGGAGCCTTGACCAAGAAAAAAGGTGTTTACCCATTAACATATTAAACTACAATTGCTTTGTCTAGGCTAGGATTTTACTATATATTCATTATCATCTGTCAGCCTCATGTAGACACACGTGCTGTCTGTTTATTACTTTCACTGAGTTGTGTTGAGTCTAGGAGGTACTGTACAGGACAGGGAATGTATTTTTTCCATTTCTCTGTCAAGGAAAATAATTGGTACCTAGCATGCAGCTGGGTACCTGCAAAACAATGAAATATAAAATAAAAATATTGGTGGATACTCTAGGTATTTACACACAATGTACACTTTCTCTAGAGGAAAAGGACTATAATATTATCTCTGACATTAGAGCTAGAGGAGTATATAGAAGACCAAGCCCTTTGACCCCAATTCTCTCTTTTATAGCCTTATAAATCAGTCGTAATTCCACTGAAATCAGTGGAGTTACACCGGGTTGAAAGCAGAGCATGTGATAAGACATTCAGACCATTGGGCACCAAAGGAAATCTTAACATGGGCTAAATATTTAACACAACTAGGCACAAACCCTTAAAATATTCTTTAATAACAATTAAATAACCATATAACAAAGAGTACATAAGACAAGTGATAATGAATGCAAAGTTAAGTGAAATGCCTGAGAGACTGCAGCACAGACAGCCCAATTCTAGATTCAGTTCATAATGCCAGGGAACCACATTTAGTAAATGAAAATAAAAGTGAGTGAGGCACATGTGGTTGCCCTACAGATCTCATGAGGCAGAAATGACTTGAGGTGGATACTGTCTCTGGCAGAACTGCTATAATGAGCTTTGGCTTTCACAAAATAGCCTTACCCAATAATAGCAATGGGAAATGCAGGGAGAAATACAGTTTGCTAATGTTCTTTACCAGGACTAAATTCATGGTGTCAAAAGGAACACAAAACTGAATATCCTTTTTAATTATCTTTGTCCACTTTGTGTAGAAATCAAGGGGCCTTTTACAGTCTAGTTTATAATGGAAGGCCTCTCAAATATTGACATAAGGACAGGTTGGCAGACAGATTTGAGTGGTTTCATGACATCACCTTCTGAAGACATTCTGGATGCACAGACTGATTAAAGCAAACCAACTATTCCACCATCCGCCAAGTATTCTACCATCTGCCAAATCAATTCATTGGTTTTACTAGGAGCATATTGATAGTGCATTGATCTGAGCTATGAAATGCATATGAAAAATGCTTGAGATGTGCCCTTAATTATGCTGAGACTGAAAATACGGGCGTTCTTTCTTCTAGGTATGTGAAAAACTGCTGCCAGGTAGATTGCAAAAGAAAACTGTAGATGTGAACCAAACAGGTTGTATTGTGTTGAGTGAAGGAATGTATTTGCTTAGAATAACATCAGTTGGAATGCATCTTCCATTTAAACATATATGGCCTTTTCACGGGGACTGAAAATGATTTCTGATACTTCCATATACACATTTAATGCATCTGTAGTAAGCGGAAGATTAATGTGACGGCAGTCGCTAGGGGGCGCAATTATGCTTCTAAGTCGTCTCCACGGTAACACATAATTAAGGTTATCAGCCTGGGAATGGCCTTGTGTTCCTGTTATCTCGTGTGTGTTGTGGTAAACCCGGGGCAAGAGACTGCCAAAGAAGGTTGTGGAGAGAGGGGTAACTGCAGGCTAAAATTAGGTCCAGCTGAGCAAGGCTGCCACAGTCAGAAGCAGGGCCAGCTGAGACCGGTTAAGGAGGCTGCCAGAGCCCTTTAAAGAGACTCCTTCCCAGAGAAGGGTGTGGGAGTTGAGGAGTGCGGTTGGAGGCAGGAGGAGTTAGAAGAGCGAGTTTTGTGGAAGGAGAAGAGTGAGGGAGAGTGAGGGTCAAACCCAGAAAGGCTGCCAGCAGGCAGAGCAGCCGGAAGGAGCCCCTTCCAAGAAGGGAGTTTGCCCTCCCTAGCCAGGCGGGGAGCCAAACTCAGCCAGAGAGAGCTGCTCGAGAACCTGAATCTGGGGTGCCCGGGGGGCCACCTTGCCACAGTGTGTGTCTGAGAAGAGCTTCTCAGCTGTGTGAGCTGTTTACTTGGTCAGTGTGAAACTCAGTTTGTGTGAAACCAAGCAGGTAAACTGAGGCAGGACTGAATAACATGTTATTAGTTATTCATGAGCTATGCATGAGATGCAAATGAGCAAGTGTATTTATGTGTCTGAGCCCTCATGTATGACGGGCTTCCTCCCTGGGCATTGCTCCGATGTGCCAGGTCTCCCATCTCGTGGCCGCGCAGACCGGGGCCCCCAGCGCAGGTGTGCCGCTACCTTCAATAAACTCACTACTTTCCATCTAGCCACTGTGTGTGAGCCTCGTTTCTATGGGACTTAAGGTACCCTGCAACAGCATCAAAGACAAAATAATGGGGTCAGGATAAGAGTGTGATAGAAAATGGAAGGATGATGCACTGACTTGGGGCTCTGGATCAGACACGCTTCCCTTTTAAAAGATTATTGAACAACAAGCCAGGAAACAGGACAAACACACATACACACAAACATCTGTCAAGAAAACGCTCTCAAAAAATCCCTTTTTCTCAAAGACCCCACTGGTTTCCTAGACCACGAGATGGGATTCTTCAAGTACAAGCACAAGTGAGATCACAAAAGAGCTAAACCTAGACTCAGAATTCTATTCAAAATCTCTAGGAGACTCTTGAAGCCTGACATCACGCAAACCTTTTCAACAGTTGCAGACAAAAATGTGGAATGTTGGTGACAAACTGGAACACCTGACAGCCTATTTTTTTAACCTGGGCAGCTGGATGACAATGGTAGAAAACAGCATTGACTCAATATAAAAGAAGATATAGTCTCAGGAGATTAGAGTTCTTGAACTCTCTGAAAATAAAACAAACTAGCAATAAACTTCACAGCAGAGGAGACATACTGAAAAATCAAGCGAGATCATATAATACTTGGCTGATAGGACTTTTGGTATGGAACGAGGGCAGGGATCCAACTCCCTTTAAAGAAAGCCCTAGTTGCAGACATTTTAAAAACAGGCGTTAGAGGTGACCCGTGATGTACAGAAAGATATTTTATGATCCCAATGCAGAATCAGTTAGGAAACATAATGGAGACCATCATAATTTTTATATCATCAGATATATGTTGTAGGGATGGGATATTGGCTACACTTCATACAGAAACAAAAACAAAACAGACATTTATTTTTAGAGATCAAAACACCTGCTTTTTCCAGAAGTCAGTTGCTCAAAACAGACACAGTTAAACTTTTGGAATTAAGGAATGGCTATGAACAGGGAATATATGAACTGCAATATTATATGCACTCAGGGATTGATCCCATTGACTTCAGTGGGCTTTGGATCGGGCCCTTCATGCATGCTCTAGCCTCTACAACTCACACATCATCCCCATCTCCCTCTAACCTACACAAACACAGCTGATTATCTTTCTTGCTCATGTCGTCTCCCCCCTTCACTTTGCAGTCAAAGCTCCCACTATTCTAAATGGGGTAGGATAAAGGCCTAAAATCCCTCTGCTGCATTAAGCTCAAGCCTCTTGTTCTCCTTTTTTCTGCTTCTCTCTCTTATTGTGTCACCCCCTCCACTCTGCCACTTATGCCCCCAGCTGTGCTTTTGTCTACTTCTCTCACAGACACCTCCTTGCTTTCTTGCACTCCATCTCACACTCACAAAGTACCTTCCCTCACTAAGTTGCTAAGATCAGTCATGACCGCTTCTTCCAGATCACTCAGAAGACCTTCTCTTATGATGATGGCCAGACAAAACTGTCAACTAATAATGGTTTGTGATGAGCTGATGGGAATAGTTGATACTTATTAGAGGATAACAATTTTATGTTTTATACTTTTTCTTCATCTACATGCATTGCTTGATTTAAACTGTGAACTCATTGTGATAGGTACCTTCACAGGATCAACCCTTTAGAATAGCTAAAAGTAAGAGACTTCTGTGAAGTTACAAGGCAAGTTTTCACAATAATTAAATGACGAGAGAAGTTTAACAAGATATCAGTACACGAGACATAAAATAATCTCTCTGAATTAATCTATTTTCCCATTACTCGGGTTACAGTTCCACCAATGAAACTAAGACCATATGACATGAGTTACCTAATGACAAACAGCCATGGACAGTGGAGGTTTTATATTTACCACTCAATTAACTAGTTCATTAACTGTGAAAGGAACCTTAATTATTACTACCACTTTTACCAAGATGGACCTTTTAGACTTAAAGTATTAGTTAAGGTTCTGACTATAAACTTTATTTGTTTTATATTTTCCCACATTTTGTAACAAATTTGAAGAAATACATTTTAGAAAAAAATCCAAATACTGGAAGTCTGACAGGACCAGCTATAACATTAGGGGGGAGCCATTTGATTATACAACACCACATCTATTATAATAATGGTAAAGGCCTGAATAAAAAATGTATAATCTTTTCATTCATGTCAACAAAAGCTTAAAGCAAGTTAATTAAGAATTGTATTTGCATTCAAAACTGGTGTCTATTTTCCATATGCCATATTTAATCTGATAATTCATTAGATTTTGGTCAAATATATTCCCATCAAGACTGTGACGCACACTTTTATAATAAAGAAAAAAAGCAAATGCTTAAAACAAGACAACTAAAGGTTGTCCAAAAAATGAACAAAAAGAGATCAGACATGCTAACTTCAAAATCTCTTCAGTTACAGTTCTTCAACCTTTTACTCTTCCTAAATCTTTTTCAACAGACATTGAACAACATCACCCTAAAGCAATGAAGTTCTATCAATGTGGAGAAAGTGACACTTTGTTGGGAAAGCAGGAGTGGAGATCTATTCACTTCTTTTGTAGAATACATCTGATTCCTTCTTTTACTGGGCATAGACCAGGAAAAAATCAGCATTTGTTGATCCCTCAAATAGTAGATCACAAACAGGAACAATTCAGTTATGGTAACCATCTTTGGTTAGTTTCAATGGGCTTTGGGCCAGGCCCATGGCAATTAGAATAGTCCCATAGACATCCTGTATTGCTAGAATTCTTTACAGACATCTCAACCTTTTCCATAACAAGCTCAGAGGGACTGAATATGGATACTTTCAGGATTAGTTTAAAAGTTTAGGTCCAGCTCAGGTAAGCTGCGACTGAAATTTGTAGGCGGGTGATGTCTGATATCCTACATGAAATAAACTATCCTCTGTCCAGCATCAAGGAAAAGGTTGTTCTTACCTCTTTTTGGCAATCTCAGTGTAAGGCGAGGACTATGTAAGTAAATAGAGAATCTTCTCTCTGAAGTGGGTGATCATCCAGTTCAAGGTTGAAATACTTCAGAACAGTAATACTGACCTTAGTGGTTCAGGAGCCAAATTAACAATCAACATTACCCAAAAGAGCTACAGTAGTGTGAATTCATTGTTTCAGTTATGATTTTTAATATATAAATCTATCTATATCAATAGATAGATAGATAGATAGATAGATAGATAGATAGATAGATAGATAGATAGATAGATATTATTCTCACTGCAAAATGGCTGACCCAGTATTATTATTTTATCAACTACAGTTGGTTAGTAACTTAGTAAAAGCATCACGACTGGTTTAATAATTAAATCACAGTGTTTTAATATCATGTGCAGCAGAAAGGAGGAGACATATTAAAGAGCCACTTGCAACTTGCAAGCCTCAGTCTGAGTATCACTGCTTCAGAAGAAGCTTGCCCTGTCTATGCTGCAGCTTTTTTGTGTAAATAAAGGATTTCATTCACAGACACTAAATTTACTGAAAAAAGAGAGGTCTGATAAAGTGACTTTTGTGCTATGACAAATTTGAAAGTGAGACCATTTATACAAACATCAATTTACTTGGCCTGTATTTTTCAGTTCTCCTGCTGATATTGTTGAAGATTTATGTCTGATTAAGTTTGTTTTCCCTCACAATTCAGCTTGTACTTCTACCTACAGTAAAATCATAATCCTGGGTTTATTATTTCACAGTCTGCTGGCACAACATGATTGGTGTCACAAATTCAACACTATAATTTCATTGCAGGATTAAGTAGGGTAAGGTTTGGATTACTAGGGAGAAAATTATTGAAACGCAATGCCATCAATCATTAACATATTTACAGAATTCAGAAAAACACGTAGAAAAAAATGGATTTGAGTATAATGAAGGCTAGTTTTTTCACTATGAAAACCCTTTTTAAGATTCATGTAGTTTAGGGTTAAGTTTCTCCACCCTTACTCAGTGAATAAGATCCTATTCAATGTGAGCAGGACTGACAGAATGTGGTTCTTAACTGGTATTTCTGGCAAGAATATCGTTGGATTGGACTGCTATCACCCATCGGTTTCTCCTGGTATTCACAGGCTTTACTTGCTGGTTCCTTGATAGCCTCAGTTTATAATCACTAGAGTGTTAATCTTATGGTACATTTCCTCATAGCCCAGACGTACAATGCATAGTGTTTCTCCAGTTTTTTAATCGACTTCTTTGTGCCCACCTTAGGGGCATTAAGATCTTTGTCAGTTTCACTTTAGATATAGTCAAAATGTTCTGACAACAATCTCTATGTACTGTCAAGTAAATAAACTACCAAGCAGCTCAGCTGTCTCAACAAAAAATAGATAAACTAAAATGAACTTCTTACAGTGCATGAATACAGACTCTGCCCCCAGAAAACACATCTGGAAGCAGATGGGAAAACAACCTGAACAATACAATAGGAAAAAAGAAAAAACCCTAGCAAGAAATACCACTAAATGGAATAAAGACATCAATTAGAGAGGAAAAGTGTTCTCAAATATATGGGGCTACCTGGTGGATAGAGCTCCTCAGGGATGAACATTAACAGTGAAATCCTGGACCTGCTTAAAGTCAATGACAAAATGCCCATTCATGTCAATGGTGCCATAATTTCACCCTAGGGGATCAGGCACAAAAGGCCTACTACCTTCCTGCACCTCCACTGAAGTCAATGGAATTTTTGTTATTTACTTCCACAGGAATAGGTTCAGATTCAAATTTTCTTTCCTCAACATTTACACTATTGTGCAGGTGTCAGGAAAATTCCCTGTCTGCAAACTCCCAGCACACAAGGCCACGGACAGTAGCGATAGGTTGCCCAAACAGAGCATGCCCTTCTGGTAGAGAGTGGAGGTGAATGGGGCAAAAAAATGCACAAAATAACCTGTTAGAGTGCAGCACAGAGCTTTCCTGCGCTGGCACTCCACACAGAAATGGGGGTGTACTTAGGAGTTTAGCCCTGGCTGCCTTTCTCCAATGCAAGCGGTAGCTCAAGGCCATAATCTTGCCTGAAACTATCAAGTAACATCTCATTGTTGCATATTTAATTTTAAGTTGCAATCCAGAGTATTTCACACATTGAAGATGACCATATATCAAAAAGAACTGGCAGTTTTAAGATTCTCTGATGCTCCAGGGGGCAACAGGAACCTTTCAAAGATTGCAGCTGCTGTCTGAAGAGAGAGAATTGTTCCAAGCTTTTCTAGAGATTTGGAGAATTATTGACACCAAAATACACACTGTAGGGTGTAGGCCATGTGCCTCAGGATGATGAACATGTATGTGGCTGCACTCAGCCATAAGGAAAGATCTGTAAACATCAGAAATAAAATAAACCAAATGGAGGAGTGAATCTGTATTTCGGCTAAAACTAACAATAAAGAGGCCATTTTGACACTGACAGGAAGTCAGATTTTTAATGTGTATCATAGTAAATGAACGCAGCAAGCTGAAATCTTTCCAAACACAAGACAAAAGGAATGAAAGAATATCAGGCAGTTTGTTGTGCCACAGTAGTCCGCTACAAAGCAGCATTTGTTATCCTCTCACAAAAAACAATTTATGATTAATGTCAAGGAAAAAGGAAAAACGAAATAATAGATGAGAGAATGAATGATGTAGAGACACTAAAACAAAAATAGAAAACTTGTGACATTTCAACATTTACAATAGGATTTGAACTGACTTTAGTTTTCTATAGCATCATTCATCTTGGAGAGATCTTGAAGAGCTTTACAAAGCAATGTGTTGAAGTCTGGTAGTGCAGTGACTGCACATTCTGCTGCAGCGACCACTGTTCCTGAAGCAGCTGCCCACAAACAGCCAAAGACATTAGAATCTGTTTTCAATATAAAGGAAAAAAACCTTGCATGTTCTGCAGCTATCACATAATTCCATCCAAAGGTGCCACAGGATTTTTAATTGTCACCTGGAACAAGTTGGACTGGATGGTACAAGGAGGTTGGGAATAGGGTACCATTCTCTTGGAAGTCATTGGTTCAAATCTTCCTATATCAGTGTCAGAGTACCGATACTACTCAATGGTTACTCAGCAGTCTATGTTAAAGGTTTCATTTCCTTGTGAACATCTTTGGTTAAACTTTTCAAAACAGATTAGTGATTTTAGGAGTTCCATTTTTTGGGTGCCCAACTGGAGACATCTGAAAGAGTCACTTTCTAAATATCAAGACTCTTTAAGATGTGTGAAGTTGGGCATCTGTAATGCTATTTGCTACTCACCACTGATGAACCACCTTGTGGCCATGTCTGGGGATTAGCTCTTGACCCATCTGGTGCTTTCTCTTTTGGTTTCTCAACCTGCCTCTTCCTCTCTCTGGACTTGTCTGCTCCCTCATTGTGACTCAAGGTGCTCCCTCATCATGGCTTCGCCCTCCAACCAGGTCACTGTAGTTTTCCCCTTCTGCAGTATCAAAGTCCCAGTGGACAAACTGTCTCTGGCAGTCTGCCATATTGCTGCCCAGATTATGCCACTTCCCCAATGGCTGTCATGGAAACCCGGGCCTCCCCTCTACTTCGAATTCCAGCCCAGGGACAGTATGTCCAGACAATATAATCTAAGAAATCCCAGATATTGTCACTGTTTCCCTGGGCTCTTTCCTGCCTTCCTTTCTCTGTCTTCTGGCCCACTTCTGGGTTACCACTGGAACATCCTCCATTCTCTGTGGCTATTTCACCCTCTCTTGGGTTCCTGCCAGAGAGTTTACTCCCTAGGATGACTTCTCTTCACCTCTTACTCAGGCCCCTCCTCCCCAGCCTTCCTTTCTACACCACCTTCTTCCTCACCACTTCCTAGTTTTCTGCTTGTTCAGCCTGCCCAGCTGCACATTATCATTAATTAGAGCTTTGGAGGCCTGACTCTCCTCCAGGTGCATCCTGTCACAGGGTTAATTGGCCCTTTCAACCTATTCAGACCTTATGTGGGATAGTCACCCCATCACAGCAGCCAAGCATTGAGGTAGCCAAAATCATGAATCACCTTTGAAGATTTAGGACCTGTCCCTAAGTGATATGCCTATTGGCAGTCACAGCTAAAAGCCTAGCAACCGAATGAGCATGGTCAGTGAGCTGCCTCACCATTCCTCGAGCAGCCTGGTAGGGCAGTGATACAGTTCTGTGGGGAAGTTTGTAACTTTTGACAGACAAACAGCACTATTGTTTCCTTCAGGAAACTAAATTAATTTAAAAATAAGCTTGAATGGCAACTATTGAGAGACAAAGAACTTTTGTTCAAAGGACGGTATCTCTACAAGTGCTGTACTCTGTCAGCAGTGGATGTAAGTCGTTTGGATGTGATGTGGTATTTGAACCCATCCCTTTTTGTCTCTGTCTCTGAGATAAAAGTGCTACCAACACTGCACCTCGTTCTGAGAGAGCCAGCAGCAACAATTCAAGTAATAGCAGTGACCAGCATCTATGATGCTTTCTTTGCTGACCCACTGATAACATTATGGATTCACATTATGATGCTTATATGATAAAAGTCATAAGCCTAAATGTAGGGTCCTTGTGTTAAATGGTGAAATTATCTTATCGAACCTTACATTAGTCATCTGCGAAATATGCTGGTTTTGCCTTATTTACTTATGTATTTATTTAACAACACGTATCCAAGAGCAGTAGGCTCCCTGATGTTCACTCTGTGTTGCAATAATGAAACACTTGCAGGAACATTAAAAACAAACCTCCCAACAGGAACAAATAATTCAACTCAGCCAGCCAATGAAAAAACTCCTCTGCAAAAACCCTATGAGACAAATGGGCTATTTTGGATATATTGGGCAAAGCAAGCTCCAGAGTCCTGGAGCTCTCAGGGTATGTCCCCACTACAATTAAAACCCTGTGACTGGCCCATGACAGCTGACTCAGGTTTATGGGGTCAGCCTAACAGGGCTGTTTAATTGTGGCATAGACATTTGGGCTTTGGGCTATAGTGTCGCTCCAGGACCCTATAAGATGGGAGGGTCTCAGAGCTCAGGCTGCAGCCCAAGCCCAAACATCTACACCACAATTAAACGGCTCCTTAGCCTAAGCCTAAATCAGCTGGCATGGGCCAGCCACAGGTTTTTAATTGTAGTGTAGACATATGCTAAGAGAGAATGTCCTGCCAGCAGCCCCCTCTGACTGCAGTTATGGCAGTATGGCGCAGGGAGAGAGACCATTCCTCAGATAAGCCAATCTCAGGATATTTGGGGCTCTATAGGTCACAACCAATACCTTAAACCCACCAAGAGACCAATAGGAAGCTAGTGCAGATTCTAGAGCACTGGTGTCATGTGCTACCAGTGAGATGTCCCACTCAGTAAGCAAGCTATTGCATTCAACAGCTCAGATAAATAAAGTTAACTCAATAAGGATTGGACCCAAATCTCACTGAACTCAGTGGGAATTTTTCCACTGACTTCAGTAGGCTTTGAATCAAGTCCCATTTAATATCAATGGGCTGGTCTACACTAATGTTATAAGTCGATCTAAGTTACGCTTGTGCCGTTATGTAAGTTACATAACTGAAGTAGACGTAACTTAGGTCAATTTACAGCAGTGTCTACACTGCACTATGTTGATGGGAGAGCACTCTCCCATCAACTTAGCGGGTCTTCACCAGACCTGCTAAATCAACACCACTGCATCCATTACAGTGGTGCTTATTTAGCCAGCTGCCTTTTATTTTAGGTCTTGTTAAAATGAAAATACAAGTTGTATTACTACTGGAATATCTGTTCTTTAAACTCCTAGCTAGATGGCTCAGCTTAAAGAAGGAATACCTTTTGTTCTTGATTGCCCTTATTCCATTTGGGACTTTGTAAAATATTCAAAAGCATGTTAGTGATTTAGGAACCTATGTCCCACTGAAAGTCAATGAGGCTCCTATGTTAATTAAGTATTTTTGAATTTTTTACCTGAGGCCTTCAGGTTGCGCTGCCAGGCTTCCCAAAGCCCCTGAGCTTAATAAGGACAGAAAAATAACTTTTACACCGATGCCTAAGCATTAGGAACTCAGCTTTTTAATTCAACCATTGGGATCCAGATATTTTTTAAAATGCACAGAATGCAGTTTGCATAATTAATTTTGAATTCAGCACATATGTATCCATATAGCTTTAGATACATTAGAAACTCCTGAGTTGGATCTTGCCCTGCACGGGAGTAATTATTATCAAAAATTAATAGCCTCCATGTAGACACTTATGGTCAGCAATAATGATCTCTAAAAGCATTCCTCCAAAGTATTGCTGAAAACCTTCATGGCAGCTCTCCTTAGGCATATAGTGCAAGCAGAGGGAACTCTTTGTGGAAAAAAACATTTAATCAATTTTTTATTAGTTTTCATTTTGAAAGGAGCAATACTGTACCCACATCAAAAGGAAAGATACAGAAATAGAAGAAATTACTCAATGATTACCTATACCCAGTACAAAACTTCAGCAAGCTAGATGATCAAAGCTACGTGGCTTAATGTCCGTGCTCCTTTTGCAGAGAAGTGAGAACAAGTCCATACAAGTCTTGCACAAAAACTATAACTGCATCCAAACTTTACGTTTTTCACCAAGAATTAAAGCCGATCTGATTTCCTTAACTATGTGCACCCATGTATTCAAGTCAGCCCACTTATCAGAACGTATTCAGGCTCTAATCCTGCAATCAGAATCACTAGCCCACTTGGGTGACGCATGGGAGGGATACAAAGGGGGGCACCAGCTAGAGGGGGTTACATGACCTCCCTCCATGATCCCCCCCATGTGACTCCTCCCCACCCTGCCCCCAGCCCAGGGGCCCTGCACTCTCCCCATTCCACGTTACCGGACGGGGTGTGTGGAGGTGTGTGGGGAGTGTTCTGTCCTCCTGCTGCATGGGAAACGCAGCGGCGAAAAGAGAAAAGCATGTGGCCACCAAACAGTCCCATGCCGGCAGCTACTCTGGAGCAGGGGTACCACCCTCAGCCCTTCCACACAGCTGATTCTCCTATCTAGGGTGGGATCCGTTCCGCCCCTCTGGAGGACAGGGCTGGGGGTGGTACTGGTGCAGCCATGCCAGAGAAGCTGCCAATGCGGGGCTCTGCCTCCTGGGACAGTGGTCCCATGTTCTGCTCCTTTCACCTCTGTGGTTCCTGGGAGAGCCCTGCGGTTCAGTTTTGGTGGCTCCACAGCTTAGGGTTCCAATCCTGCAAACAACTATGCTTGAGACTATATAAATCAATGGGGCTACTCATGTGTTTAAAGTTGCACATACATGAGTGTTTGCAGGATTAGAATTTTAGTTAGCAAGCAGTCAGCGTTACATAAAATCCAGCAGCACAGTAATCCAGTAAATACTATTGATGAATTCATACTGATCAGAAATGATCAGACTTTATTATAAAGCACCAACTTTCAGCTCATGGGCCATGTTAATAAGCAGCCAAGCTGCCAAGGTTCTGTGCTGTGCCTGTGAGAAGCACCACCTGCCGCTTTTGGGATGCTCCAGGCATAGTGTAGACAATCCTGGATTATTTCCAGTTAGAGCAGCCTGTCTCCAGCTGCCTTGGGGCAAGCAGCATTTCCCAGAATCTCCATAGCTCAATGTGCTGCAGTTCCAACCCCTTCCACCACCAGCCCAGCCCTTGGCATGCTCCTATATAAAGGGGCCCTTGGTGGCTGGCCTGCAGCTACCTCTCTCATTTCCTGTGGGTGGAGACCGCTTCTCCAGAAAGAATTGGTGCATTTATTGCCCCGTTATGCCACTACTGTCATAAAGTAGAGGTGAAAATCTCACCCTAGAAATAGGATTTTTTTCCTAAACCTCAGATGGAAGTGTGTCCCCAGTAATGCAATGATCACTGCCTTCCCATATTATTTCCTTTTATGGGACAGTGTTAACAATGTCTCCAAGGTGGGTGGGCAGGCGGGCGGGCGTGGGGGTGTGGCATTATTGCAAGGAGATATTAGCAGTTGTGCAGTTTTGTGGAAAAACTTATGCTTTGTATTAAAACAATCCACTCCCAGGGTATGGTTAGACTGAAGATTGTAGCGCGTTTATTTGTAGCGCTTCCCAATGTAGCGCAATAGGTATCGTGCTAGAGACTGTACAAATTGAAACCTTGTAGTGCAAAATAATGGATACATTTGTCGCGCTTCTGCCGGCAGTAGCAGTTGTGGGATAGGGCAGGTATCCCAGCATTCAGCTGGGTGCAACGTGTTTTGCAAAGAAGGGGGTGAGGGGGAACTGGGAAGTTGTTCACAGGGAGATGAGATCTGGCTGTCAGTTAGTTTTCATTAGCGAAAACTGACAGGCTGTCTATTTCAGACACACAGCTCCGTCCGCAAGCATTTTCACTGATTATTTGCTGTGTGAGTTGTTAGAGAGAAACTGCAAAGCTACTTCCGCTTTTATAAAACAACACCTCACGTCATTTGCCTTACACGGCAAGTTGATTGTCTTTAATGGCTTGCTGATGGCCTTCAATGGCTTGCTGATGGCTTTACAAGGCTTGGAGGCATGCAAGAGATCCCATGGGTGTCCACATTCCCACCCTTGCGCTATAACGTTATCGCAAAAAGGCTTATCACTCTGGAAAAGGAGGTTTAACACTTGTGCTTTAAACAGGGAGTCATTGTGCAAAATCTCCCTTTGAAGTGTGTCCGCTATGAAAATTATAGCGCTACGGGAGGGTTTTCGTGCTGCAAAGCGCCAGTCTAACCATGCCCCCAGCTATAGCAATATAACCCCCTTCTGTGTCTGCTACTCCAGCATCCAAGCTGGAATAGTGGCACAGCCTCTCTGCTCTACTTGTGTAGGTTGTTGAGGCCGATAGAGCCACATAAAGACAGGACCAATATCCCCTAACCTCTTCTAGTGCCACTTGTTTGGGGCAGTGCAGAGCCCACCCACTCTGGCAGGTGAGTGGTATAAAAACACACAATGATGGCTGCTTGGCCAAGACCATCTTCTACAGAACAAACACAAGGGTTATATGTCTGCATGTAGGCTCTCTGTGGCAGCATGAATTTCCCCCACGGTGAATATCAGCGCTTGCTTTCATTCCATTGTTCCCATGGAGGACCTCAGGACTAAGAGTGCTGTATGTTCAATGAGAGGAGTAATTAATCTCACAGCTGTACACCAGTGGGAGCAGAAATGAAAAGCCTTTTACTGGCATCCTCATTGTTTAATGATAATTAGGCCTGAGTGTGACATAACTTCCCCCAATTTTTATTTTAGGAATAAGAGGTGAATTCATTGCTTTTCCTACAGCTGTCTTAAAATCTGTTCAATCAGACCCAAATAAATAGGAACCTGGAAATGCAATGGCATAACAGTGTCTCTACAACACAGGGGAAAAGAGATCTCTTACATACAAAATGTGTGAGGTTTTAGCTGCCTAACTTGTTTTTGCAATTTTTCAGTGCTGGTCTCCTGCAGCTCTCTACCTGCCTCATTTCCAGTTTCTACAATTGCAGGAGGCACATAAGAATTGCCATAGCTCACCAGAGCAGTTATCCTACATTCCCGCCTCTGCAGCAAGCCAATACTAGATGCTTCAAAGGAAAGCAAAATAAAGAAAGAAAAGCAAAAGGTGCTGTCTTCAATCACAGTCACCAACCTGTAGCCTCAAGCATGAGATTATTTGAGTTTGCATCTTTATGTCTTTACTCCAAGTGGCCTATCATCATCTAAGATTTCTTTGTAAAAGAGGGTTCCTTATCCCATCCCACCCCCACAAACATACTTTCACTCCAAGAGAGAAAGGCAACCTCTTACCCTATAAAAGGAAGAGAGAATTACCCAAATCAGGAATAGGGGATGAAATCCACTGATCATTCCATTGACTTCACTGGGGCCAGCATTTCACCCCAGGAGGTACTGGAGCCATACACAGACTCAAAGCAGAGGCACAGTATGTCTACTTAAAATTGTACATAGCACTGTCATTATCTACTGAAGACTTGACTTCAACTTTTTGTATTCCTGAAGTGTGTATTGTATTTTTATTTTTAGTACAGGCAGAGAAAAGCATGTTCATTCCTGCTTCTGAGCATCACAAATAAATGAGGGAATTTGGCAAACATTTGAAATAAATGGCACAGCCACCTCTAGCAAGTTTTGGCAGGGCATCAGTGTCATTTTGAAAACTGCATGGACAAAACTTTGAATATGTGGGTCCATGATTCTGTTCTATTAGGTTCTTATACCGAGCCTATCACCATGATATCTGAGGTACTGCAAGTGTGGGGGTGTTATTTTAACATGCTGAGACCAATGCAGGTCTTGATTATATTTTTACTAAATTCTGACTTCTATAGAAAATAAGCTTAAGGATTTTCATTTCTAATTTAAAAGAATGTGCAGTAATTTTCTATCATTTCAGTGTGCTGATTGGACATCCAGTCACAGAAGTGATCCTGTAAGAATTGCACTTCAATTTTAATATAATTGAGGATAATGGCACATCCATTGCAAAAGTACAATTACTGCCAAGTTACCATGAATAGTTAGTGGTAATAATCAGAACTGCCACCACAGAAGAAGCATTATATCAGCTCACTTGTATTACAAAGCTTCTAAGGATGCTCTACTGAATCTCAAAGGATACTGTAATGTAGATATTATGGTGTGGTTAGTAACTGTTTTGCTGTCACAATTGTTATACATGCATACGAATAATGTATATATAACTACAGAACACATGATTGAAAAGCCTATTTTAGTGCCAGTTATGTAGAAAGAACCAAGTAGCTTTATAGGTACACTCAATAACATTAACCTAAAGTATTTCAAGTACCAGATTCTAGGAAAATCTCCATTTACAGTGGGGTCTAATGCACTAAACAGTTTACAAAACTAAGTTTGGCAAATAAACTATTGCAATGAATATTTAGCAACTTTTTGAACTTCGAGCTCCCCCTTGTGTCCAATAAACTAATTACCAATACATTTACTGGATTTTCCCTCAGTGGATGCAAGCATTCATTTCTGTAGCTGGTTCTATCCAGTTCAACTGTGGAGCACTGTGTGTGTCAGTACAAAGTAAAAATTGATAAGACAAATAGGAAACACAGTGGGACCAAACTGCATTAATTAAATCCCTGCCGTGTGGCCCAATGTTACTCCCATACTAAAGAAGAAATCAGACTAAAGAGGGGAGAGTGTAACTTTTTGATGCATAGTATTGCTACACCCCAGTGTTCAAAAATGATGAATTAGCAGCTCCCCTCCCCCAAACAAAATACAACATGGGATTTCCTTAAAATCATAATATTTGTTATAAATAATACACTGTATTCTTTTCTTTGCCTTCTGGTATCTGAGGCTTTAGGATTCATGTTTTCAGGCTTTTCCCTGCACCTGCGAGAGCTAGAAACGTACTTTTTAAAAAACAATAGTTGAGATCCTGATGTAAACCAGAAGCTGGGGCTATAAGAAAACACCAAATACCATGAGACTTTCAATAAAATTGCAAGAGTTGGCAACACAGTCTTCATTCACACACTGAAGAATGGATCAAATCTCTGTCTCTTTAGACATGCCTGCACTTGTCCCATTTTCCCCCTTTCTTCTTGAGATTAAGGCAACTGGAGTACATGGGGTTTTCCTTACGCTCAGTATGGTTTTTAACTAGAGATCAACTTTACTGGCCCTCTTGTGAATCTATCATTCACACTTCCATTAGAACAGATCGTCCTTGGGGTTCATACTGCACATTCCACACAGAGGTGTAGGATCAAGACCTCAACATCTTCCTAGTTTGATTTATATTGATAAGTACCATTAAAAATGTTTTTTCCTCACTAAAATGGAAATGCAACAATCTGCTGCTGATGTCCCAAAGTGAGAATTGTCTCTGAAAATCCAAATATATGTTGCATGCGTTACATGCAGCAAAAACTGTAGACTAAATTTTCTGGCCACTAAGCTAAGCTAGTTCTAAGGACAGTGTTTCATTTCAACTATTATATTCCATCTTTCAACCCTTTCCCTTCCATGACAAAATAGTAGGCATTTCTGTGTGCTTGATCCTGTCATACTAGCCCACGTGTAAAGTCTCAATGAAGAAATTTGGTCAGTACTGTGACTAGAATACAGGGGTCTATTAAAATGGACAGCTGAGCACTGCAAAAATGGCAGCTTTCTAATTAGTTAACAGAGAAACAAACATTTCTGAAAAATAAATAAAATCTCACCTGGAGAAAGGAATACAAAATTCCCATGGAGAAAATCTACACTGGTAACTGATCATATGCAAATAAAAGCCTACTAAAAATGACCTCTCTTTGAAATCAAACGAATGTGTGCACAAAATGACATAACACAATACCACAAAATGTATTAGTAATCACTTCTGCACCCGGACGTAGGCTATCTTGTGCCCAGCTCTGCTTCTACTGAAGCCAATGAGAGATTTGACTTCAACGAGAGCAGGATAGGACCAAAAGTTTGTACCCCTCCACAGAATCACAGTGATATGCATACGTGTTTTAAGATGCAGCATCAAAGAGATAGCATGACAAACAGGCATGTTTCACATATGTTAAAGATGGAAGCATTATGGAAGAACCATTAATTGTATTTATAAAACAACATGTAATTTAAAAGTGCTATGACATTCCTTAGTACCTTACCATTCAGGTCTACTCTGAAAAGTGACTCCTTCACACTAGCATCTTGAGGTTTCCTGTTTACTGTTTTGCTCATGATTTCTCTAGTAAATGCATTCCATTTGCAAGTAAAAAGGCGATGATTTACCTGGCAAGCCCTGAAAATATGATTGGGATCTATAAGCAGAGCTGAACTCATTCCTTCTCACAAATCTTTACCAGTAAAAAAGATTTTGGAAGCTAAATTAGGCCCACAGTGACCCTGGGCCTTGCACAACCCCCATTGTGTTCAGTGGGTTCACACAAATGTAATTGATTGGAAACAGAAACCAGTTCTGTTGATACGAATGACCAATGACCCAGCCATCAATATGGGCTTGCAACTGCCATCTAGGTATTTTAAGGGAAGGGGGAAACTGAGACACAGCGAGAGTTCAAGCTCCGCCAGGCCAAGAACATTGCAGGGAACAGCTAAGCTCTTGGGGCACCAGAGCTCATGTGGACTCAGCCTTGTTCCCAGGCACATAAGATAGAGGAAGGAAAACTCCTTGGAGCAGCCAGGCAGAAACAGTCAGTTTGAGCCGAGAGAAGCAGCTGTCACAGGGACCTCCAGCTTCTGATTATATCATCCGTTCCCTGTTGTCACATTACTGAAATAATTTGGGACCCTATAAATCATTGTTGCAACCAGGGTCCTATAGTGGCACCAAATCTTATGTACAGGGGGTCATAATGGGTGCCTACAACCAGGTTATGAATGGCTGATTATGAATATGCCAGTGATATGTGTGTATCAATTTTGTAGTTAGAGCTATAATATTGGCTCTGGACTGTCTGTCTTTCCAAATATTGTGCTCTGCTGGGGGAGAAGATTCCTGAATACTGGGCGTCAGCTTGGCTTGGGCTGCCTGATGGCCCATTAAGGGACTATCAGCAACACAATGGACTCTGGGAACTTGGAATGCTCCAATCCAGACAAAAAGTCTACGAGAGAAAGCCTGTACATAATGGCTGCTGCCTGCAAATATGAGTCATGCATGGTCATGTCATCTGCCCATGTGGCTCCAGAACTCCATGGGGCTGGACTTTTCACAGCAGGAAGAGAAAAAACTATAAAGGAAGCTGCTACAGCCCCCCATCTTGGTCTTCTACCTTCAGCCTGCAGCCTGTCTTGCTTCCAGCTCTGAATGAACTTTGCTACACAGGTGAACTCTGAACTAAGGTGCTGACCCATCCCTAAATGGGATGCTTTCTAAAGACTTTGATTTAAACCTGCAGTTATTCTACCTTTGCTGCAAGCCTGAACCAAGAGATGTGCCATTACTGCATGTAATTGATTTCTTTTAACCATTCTTAACCCTCACCTATACCTTTTTCCTTGTATAATAAACCTTTAGATTTTAGATTCTAAAGGATTGGCAATAACGTGATTTGTGGGAAGATCTGATTTATATATTGACCTGGGTCTGGGGCCTGATTCTTTGGAAATGGGGAGAACTGTTTTCTTTATTTGGGGTATTGGTTTTCATAACCATTGATCCCCAGGACAGGGGGCTGCTGGTGGTGATACTGGGAACCTGGAGTGTCTAGGGAATTGCTTGTGTAACTTGTGGCTAGCCAGTGGGGCGAAACCAAAGCCTTTTCTGTTTGGCTGGTTTGGTTTGCCTTAGTGTGAAAAAAACCCAGCTTTGGGCTGTAGTTGCCCCTTTGGAAGCAATCTGTCCTGATCTGACACTCACAGTTGGACCCCACCAGGAACAGCACCGTCACACCTGTGACTTTCTACAATTTTTTATCTTGGACACGGTCTCCCCTGCTGTTCCTCCTTCCTGCCCCCTCCCTAACAGTCTCCTCACTTCACCCTTACTCCACCTGTCCCTGTCTCTCCTCGTGTCTCCCTTTTACCATTAACCCCTGCCTTCACTGTCTCCTCTCCTTCCCTCTGTTTAGCTCCTCCCTCCCAACACAATTCCACCCAAAACACAAAAATAACCCAAAGAATTGTTTTGGAGTAGGATTATCTCTTATTCCATGTTTGTACAGTACCTACCACAATACAGCCCCGCTCTCACCTGGAGTCCCTAGGAACCATAAAGGTGATATAGTCCTTAGGTGTTTGGACACTTCCAGTGTACATGAATTTGCCAACATTTTAAATTGGATAAACACACCTTTACAGGGATGATACTTTGGGGAAAAACTCTTGTTAAGTCTATTGACAATTTTTTAAAAACAAAACATGTTTAATTTGGCCCATCTGAATCATGGTGCAGATTTAAGAACCCCTTGACCCTGCTGTACGTCTCTGTAAATGAGAAAGTAAGCCTGACCAATGGGCCACAGTCACACAGCCTTTCACTCCTTCACCTCCAAAGGAACACAAATTGGGATGAAAAGAAGCAACAGCAAACCATAAGGTACAGATGGCAAGAATAAAAGAGGAATAATGGGGTTTTAGGAAATTGTCCAAAATATTTTAAATAGATTAAAAAAATCCTTCCATGTTTCAGCTCTTTTTATCTCCTTATTCTCTCATTACTCCTTTTTCCTCCTGTTTTTCCTGTTTGTCCTCTCTCTCTCTTGCTGTTTGGTTCATTCCTGCTCTTTCTCTCCTCTTTGTGTTCAGTTCTTGTGTGTTTTCCTTTTCCCTCTTGCAGGCAATTCCTCCTCTTCCACCCTTGTCTCGATCCTTTAGTTCCTCTATTCTCTTCTTAAGTACCAGTGTCCTTCCTGGGTTTCCCTTTCCTTTCTACATCTCCTGAGTTCCCAACCCTACTCATTTTAGCATGGCCTTCCATCTTCTTCAGCCTTCTTATCTCCCCTCCCCCCCACAGAGAAAAGCACTCTTCTCTTCTTCTAGTCCCAGTTTCCTCTGCTAAGAGTCTCCTTCTGCTCCCTCCAGCATTAGTTCTTTTGGTCCAAAATACCCTTTCCCTTCTCCCTTTGCCAAGCAGAACCCGGATCACATGTTCTGTTTCTGGAAAGCTAGATGTACTGGAGAAACAGTAGTAGTAAAGGGTGAGGAAAGAGAAATTCTGACAGCTAGGGAAGTAGTCAGTTGGGATGAACAGTGCAAGATGGGAGGAGAAGACTGGAGCAAAAAATCTTGTAGTGCATGTGTACACTGGCAATTTTCAGTACTTCTCCCATTGGGGCAGACACAGCTGGTTCAAGGCAGCTCGACCCTGCTTCAGTCACCTAAGAGAATCAGGCATCAGAGCAGGGGAGAGGGGATAAAAAAAACAAGTCAAGAGCCCTGTGCTCTAAGCCCACTAGCATTTCTGTTGTTGCTACCAGTACTGGAGCTGAACCTCTCCATGGGGAACAGTGCTAGTCTACCAAGGTCAAAGTGAACCTGAACCACATTCACTGGACTGTGCTTTTATCTTTATATTAGGGTAAATACAGAGATGAGAATATCATATTGTTACAGTGTCATCTTTATGTTTGTTAATATTGTTTTTTAAAGATTGCTTTTGCTTCTTATAACTGGGATATATTGATTGAGAATCAATGTTTTGAGACTGTATCGAGCTAGCCAACAAATTGGGAGACAAAACCTTGAACACAAACAAACAAAATCTGGCAAAATGGAAAAGGAAAAAAGGGAGAAAAAGAACAAAAACGGGGAAGGGGAAGGAAAGGGAAAAAACTAACAAAAAAAATTAATTTATTTTGCAAAAAAATGCCAAATAAAAAAAAAAGATCCTTTTTGAAATGGGTAAAATGAAATTTTTGATTTGTTTGTGGAATTATGAGACAATTCCTACCGTTTCTGGATCAGCTCTATTGTTCTTTTAAACAAGATGAGCCTTAGTGCTGATATGTTTAATTTACAGCAATATTTTTGAAAGTCTATTTTGATTTATAAAAATACATTAAAAGGTGATCAGTCTAGCACTCTGAACAGAAAATTGCAAAACTTGATCAGTATATTACCTGTAAATGAACTGCAGGAAAATTAAATTGAGGAAACTTTGTTTTGAGTGTGAGCAGGCGAAAAGTACGTGTTGTAATAAAGTAAAGTTGATCTATTGTCATCTTTCTTAATTTTGCTAACCCACTTCAACTGAACACCACAATGTACCACACAAATGGAGCAGCTGGAAAATCAATTTCTTCATTTTTGTTAAGTAAAAGAATACATCTCCCAAAACTTGATTGTGGGGGATCACTACCAAAAATATGACTCATGAAATATATTCTCAGCTCAGTGCACAGAGCTCTAGTAGTAGATGTCAAAGGAAGAATAATGAAAGTTGCACTGTTAAATCCCACAATGCTGGACAGAGAATCTTCCTTTCAAATGTAAGCTTGGTAGCTCACTCTTATGTTTACATATTTTACATTTTGTAGCTCAGATTGTGACAGGCTTTTTGTTTGTTTTTTCAACGTGCAGTCCTACAGCAGGTGCTACTAAAACATATTTTTTTTGCTGCTCCATGATACTTTCACCTTTTATCAGAGTGTTCCTTATATTTCAAAAGGGAAAATATCACCAATTCTACATTAAAACTATTGCAGCTGGTGAATGTCTGATTTTATTAGGTGCTCACTGTCTCAGAAAACAATTATTGATCAGTTTAAACTGCAAGCGTGCAAAATGCTTACTTTTGGGTAGCTAATCCTACATCGTTTGTCTAAGCGAAGCCAGCATCTACAGTGAAAATAAATGGAAAACAAAGAGAGAAGTTTGAACAGAATCTCTATGGTGCACACTTTAATAATTAATGAATGGAGACTGTGGAGTCTAAGATTTGTATGACTCTTTACATGATGTCCTGTTGTTCTATGCTAGGCAGTATTATAAATGGTTTTAGTATGCGACAAAGAAGTTACAGGAACAGCAGATAAAAAGGAAAAAAGTCCACCAGGAAATTGATATCTGAAAAACTCAAACTTTAAAAGAAAATATTCTTGCCATGATTTATTCATCTTCTTTAAGCCTTCTCCTGTATTGTTCTGTCTGTCTCTCTCTCCTCTCTACTGTTGCTCTCAGTGATATCTGATGATAATTGCAGGCAGTGATAAAGTAGAGTCCTGCTAGCAAATGGAATGTTGGCTCAATAATGCAATCTCACTTATGGACAATCCCTAAAAGTCAATCTATCAAGCGAAGAATAAGCCTTCCCCTTTGTCCCCAGGGCAGAGTCAGAGTTTTATTAAAAAAGGAGGGGAGGGGGTTCAGACAGATTTTGTTCTCAAGAGTTTTTTTTATCATTAGATTTTTGCTTTCATTTCAGTACTGAAAAACCACGTGCTCCCGACTTCTCTTTTCTGGTCACTCTATATAAACAAACCCAATGTAATAGGGCAGCAGTGAACAGTGAATTTACAAATGAAGGGGATGCTCAAATGAGGGCTGTGCATACAATATCTCATGCTTCCACTACATGCGCATGACAGGATGCTTTTCTTTCTGGAAATCTATTGTTCTTAAGATAGTGAACCCCTTCACAAAACCCAATTTATAACCTACTAGCGAAAATACCTGGCGTTGCTCAGGTCAGTCGGAGGTGGGGAGGGGGCAGAGAGCTGAGCGAGTGTGGGGTCCGTTGGAGGGGGGAGGGGGCAGAGAGCAAACCTGACACCCCCACCTCACCTCCCCGACCAAATCCAACACCCCCACCGCACTTACCCCTCGACCAACCCCGACTCACATTTTCACCCCCCCCAAACCCAACAGCCCCACATCTCCCCCTACCAACTCCAACACCCCCTGACCAACACCCACACCTCACCCCCCATAGACCAAACCTGACACACTCACCTCACTCCCCCCCAACCAAACCCGACACCCCTACCTACCACCACAAACAAACCCGACACCCACACCTCACTTACCCCTCGACCAACCCCGACCCCCCTCCTCACCACCCCAACCAAACCCAACACCACCACCTTACCCCCCACCAAATCCAACACCCCCTGACCAACCCCAACACCCACACCTCACCTCCCACCCACCCCGACACCTTCCCACCCCCCTCTGACCAAACCCAACACCCCTGGCTCACTTACCCCCCGACCAAACCCGACACCCCCACCTCACCCCTCGACCAAACCCGACACCCCTACCTCACTTATCCTCTGACCAAACCCAACTCGGGTCCGTCGGAGGTGGGGAGGGGGCAGAGAGCTGAGGGAGTGCGGGGTCCGTTGGAGGGGGGAGGGGCAGAGAGCTGAGCGAGTGCGGGGTCTGTTGGAGGGGGTATTATGACATCACAACTATGTCACAGAGAACAGCAGCTGCCCAGCTGATGTGATTGGCCTTTAAATAATTTCACCCCTGGGGGGCGTCAGAGGTGAGATTTGAAAAATTTTCAACTCTTACCATGATGAGGACCCTAAGACCTCTAACTGTACCAAATTTCAAGTCTCTAGCTCAAACGGTGTGGAAGGAGTAAGCACACGTACATACACGCATACACCATTTGACTTTTATATATATAGATTCTACCCACACAGAGAGGGTCCAGGTCTGTTTTACTCTTGTCCCTGCCTCTCCTCAGTCACCTTTAGAAGGAACCTTTCACTCTGATGGGGGCTGGGTTCAGAGCAGGGATGGCAGACGCTGCTCACAGATTTGTTCTTGTTCGATGGTGTTTGAAAGGAGCTGCACAGCTGCATTGAGAAAAATTAGGGAGGATCCTGCCTGAAAGTGAGATATCCCTGAGGTCAAACCCTCACTCAGAGACAAATTCTATGGAAACCAATGAGCACCTGATTATGGTTCTGGTGTCCACTTTGCCTCTGGCTACATTTGCTCTGCTCAGCACCACAAGAGCATTACCATTCTTATTCCTCTGGCTCTCTCTGCAGCTCTTACCTCAGCTATAGCCGTCTCTCAACAATAACCTCTCCCTTGCCTTACCCACCTTCTTTCTCCTTGTGTTGGCTTGTCCTTCTTCTCCCAAAGAATGTGCTTTTGCAAACAGAACAAGACACATTGCACATGTATAGTGCTATGTAAGCAACCTCGACTAAATACTAATAACTACTCACAAGACCTGTTTTGGGGAAGGAAAACT
The DNA here is from genome assembly GCA_032164245.1 of Sternotherus odoratus. Taxonomy (NCBI): domain Eukaryota; kingdom Metazoa; phylum Chordata; order Testudines; family Kinosternidae; genus Sternotherus; species Sternotherus odoratus. The sequence goes on along the minus strand of JAVMKO010000009.1, from coordinate 35,775,467 downwards.
AATTCAGAACTCACCCGTGTGCACAGTACAGCGAGTCTCATTTAAACTGTTCATTCAAACTGTTCCAACAGACCCCATTTCATCAGGATACTTCATCACATGCCTGTGAATAGTCGCATTAACTTCAGTGAGACTATTAATGTACTAAATGTTAGGCACATGCTTAAGTATCTTGTTGAATTGTGAGCAGAGTCCGAATTAGAAAAAAATGTATTCAAAACCTATGAGCACTGATGGCTGTATGTGTCTGTGTTCAACTGGGGCTAGCAGCTTGATTAAGAAGGGAAGGAAAACCAGGAACTACAAAGAGGCAACGTGTTTGTAATTCACTTGCTCTCTTATTTTGGGGGTTTGGAAGAATCTAGGGACCAGACTGATTCTGGGACAAGGAGAGGTGGGGGAACTATTTTGCTTTTGGTCCCACTGGTATAAATTCAGAGCCTACATATGCAATTACTCAGAAGTTACACCAATGTAAATCAAGGCAGAATTTTGCCTTTTGGCTAAAATAAGCCCTTCTGCTTTTTGTGTATTTGAGACAGGTCATAGAGCCACATTTCTGGGCTTCTATCTAGTGCTGAATCTCCGCTTGCTTGACCTGTGATTCTCACAAATTCACAACCACTGAATTTTAAGAGAGACCAAACTCCTTTTTTACTTGGACTTGCTTTGTAACTGTACTGATGGCCCTCAGCTCAAGACAGAATTTATTACATTTTGATGTTGTGTAGCATGTGGTATAACTATGAATTAATCATTGTCAGAGAAGTATAAAGATTATTAGTTTCCTACTGTATGTCTTTTTCTTTAGCTGTTAATTATCCATGTAGGGATCTGCGCCTTTTACAGAGTCAGCACATTTATAGCATCCAAATGTCATTAGTCAATCTCTCTCTGAGAAAAATTAAAGATCTTTGATAAGATGCCTAAACAGCATTGAAAGTTAACTTAATCATCCAAATTTTATTAATTCACTAGATATATTATTATGTGGAGATGATGACAGCAAGATTATTAAAAAATTCAGCAGACTGTTGCACAGTAAACATTCATGTTCAAGTGTATAGGCAAATTCTCCTGTCCAATTAATGTTAAAATGTTGCACAATTTTTCAGAATTAGAAAAATCTCTGTATTTAAATAGTTAGGAATGTAACTGTGCATTCCATTTACAGATGCTTCCATATTTGATTAAAATACAAATAAATAAGATACCACCATGTTTTGAGCAGACATTTTATTACTGTACTGAACTAATACTAAACTACACAGAGATCATATGGCATAGTGTATAGAGTGCCAGGCTTGAATTCAGAACACCTGTTTTATTGTCACCTCTGCCCGGGACTTTATATATGACCTAGGGCACATTACTTAACTTCTATGCATCTCAGGTTCCTTGTTATGAATTGGAATAATGATGCACTTTGAGCTCTGTGGAGAAAAAATAGCTATTTAAGGCTTAAATATTAATATTACTATGATACTCATTAGAGTATGAACTTTGAGCCAAAGAGCATGGAAGTGTTTTATTTACAGAGCTGTTCTGGAAAAAAAAAAAAAAGACGAACTTTTGCTAAAATGCTTATTAATTATTGCATCAAACTCAAACATTGTCAGCCAGTTTTGGTTATTTACTGTATCTCTAGTGAAAGGTCACCCACGTAACCACATAAATGAACCTCAAATGTTGCTGTAGACCCGAGATAGAGAAATCTTATCCTTTTCCTTAACTATTGGTTTGTAAGCCAAGAAAAACATTAAGTATAAAATAAAAATTAAGAGTTCAATTGTGCCAGAAGGCTCTTCCCTGTATTGGGGGCAATGCAATCTACCCCAGAGCTTGCCAGTGCGTGGGAAGTGCAAAGAGTGCCACTCCTATTCAGGGAGTGCAGCAGGTTTTAACTGGCCACTGGGGTTGGGGGAAGACAGCTATGGCTCCACCTCCTTTCCACCCACTTTGGGAAAGCTAGTACCCTTAAGGCAACAGACAAAGCTAGTACCCTTAAGGCAATAGGGAGTAACAAGTTGCATGAAGTACTTGCATGTGGTAGCAGAAGAATGGGGAGGCGACATTAAAACTGAATCCTCGCTCCTTACTTTTTTGTATACCTGTGCAAAGGCCAGTCAGTCTGCACCTTGAAGACATTAACAACTGGAAACATGTCTCAGGGACAATTTTAGGATTTAAACCAATGGATGACTATATTGTTACTTAATTCAAGTTGATAGACTGGTATAATTGGAAAGGAGTTATAACTGCTAATACTTGAACTCAGACTACATTTAAAAGATGATATACATGAATTATATCTGTCTTTACAACACTGGACAGGAGGAGACACCTTCCAAATTAAACTGGTGAGAACTCAGGGCAGTTGTTAAACCGAATGACTTGAGTGGAACACTGGAAAATGAAATGGAGCCAGCACAAAACAAATATTCTGTGATGTGAACACATGGCCAGGAACCTGTAGCTATGATTTTTTGAAATCAAAGTCCCTTAGACAAGGACTTGAAAGTGAATTTCAAAGTTAACTTGCAAGAGTGGTCTTTTTCATGCCACAGATCTCCAATAATGGTTCTCACCAAGAATAGGTCTGAATATTCTCTCCCCTAACAGACAGAAGATGGCAGTATTTCAAAATATTAATATTATTTATAAAGAGATACTAGCTGATTTGTGCAGTTTGGATGCCCGTTAGTGCTAAATTATTGTATTAATTAGAATTACAGGTTAGCAGCAATGCTACATTGTAATCTAGTAACTAGGGCAAAGGTGGGCAAACTACGGCCTGCAGGCGACATCCAGCCCACGGGACCATCCTGCCTGGTCCTTGAGCTCCCTGTGACAGAAGCTTGCACTCCACCCCACTCCACAGCCATGCAGCTGCAAGTTCTGCCACTCTGAGTGGCATGGTAAGGGAGTGGGGGGACTGGATAAGGGGCAGGAGGTCCTGGGGGGCAGGAATAGGGGAGGTTGGATATGCGTGGGAGTCCCGGGGCCGGTCAGGGGGCGGGGTGTGGACAGGGGTCAGGGCAGTCAGGGGGTGGGGGGAGTTGGATAGGGGATGGAGTCCCAGAGGGGCAGGGAGTCCCAGGAGGGTCTGGTCAGGGGACAAGGAGTGGGGAGGATGGATGGGGGGGGGGGTCTGAGGGGAGCAGTCAGTGGAGTAGGAAGTGGAAAGGGGTGGATAGGGGGCGGGACACTAGGCTGTTTGGGGAGGTACAGCCTTCCCTATCTGGCCCTCCATACAGGTTTGCAATCCCAATGTGGCCCTCAGGCCAAAAAGTTTGGCCACCCCTGGACTAGGGTATCTGAGGGATGGGAAAACTCACTGCGGTGTTGTTATTCAACTCATTCTAGGGAAGGTGTATTAATACCTGCCTGCCATGTGAGGTTGCCTTACATTATACAGAACACCAATGATTTTTCTGGAATCTGCAAAATGAGAGAAAACATTGGAGGTCATGAGAACTGAGGTGTGTACCGAAACACCACAGGCCTCGTCTCATAATATAAATGGCCACCTTTTTAAGATCATTCTTTAACTGTTGGTTTCAGCAAAGTTTTAAGAAATAATTCTCTAATGAGAATAAATTTGATTTCAGTCCAGATCTGTAACTAAAGGAGGCTGCCAAAGAATGAGTCTGGCCCACTTTAAAACACAAGCCTGGGTTTACAATCTCATATCATCTCTCAGGGTATCCTAAACAAAACCCATTCCCACATAAATGTCAACAAAAGTATTTTGAGCATTTTTGCTCAAAAATTAACAAACTGCTGAAAATCTTAGGAACAAGGCAAAATTGCCCTAGTCACATAAATATAGTGAACTTTGCTTAGACCAGACATGGTTATTACAAAGATTTGGTTATAGAAGAAAAAAAAGCGATGTTCCAACCAAGTAAATTAAATTCAATATGTTTATCATTGGATATGGGGCACAGAAGTGGCAGCTCTAATGGACACTTTTGGACCGTTTATAGACTTTATTAGAGCACTTAGGACAGACAGAGGAGAGCTGGTGGAGAAGATGGCAGTTTTGAAAATAAAATAGGAAAATATCTTAGTAGCTCTTCTATCAAACAAAACCATTTCAATTGTGTTAACTTACTTTATATGTTACCAAAGAAACCCTACAGTCAGGGGTGGCTCTACTTTTTTTGCCACCCCAAGCACAGAAGTCAGGTTTTCCACCCAGGCACGTGCTTGCTGCACTGGTGCCTGGAGCCGCCCCTGCCTAAAGTACAAACGTAGTAACATGGCCTATCACATTCAACTTCCTTAGAATTAATGACCAAATCCTAGCACTGTTCTCTGAGTCTAATCTTGCCAATTATTTTGTTAGGGGAGGATCAGCGTGCCAGGAGATAAATGGAGACAAGCGCTGTGTCTCCCATCTGTGCCTCCAGCAGGAACCTTCCCTCCCTATTTACTGGCCTCTGTATTGGGCATCCGATCCACCATATGGAGGGAGCAAAAAACCTGGTTGTGTTATGTTTTGGGAGAAATTTCCACAGGGTCAATGGAATATCACATAAAGAACCTAAGAGCCCTAGAACCCAGAAGATCCTTCCAGGGAGTCTTGGGGACTTGTCACAAAGGATCCCCTCCATGTGTAGATCAGGTCCTCGTGGAATTTATCTGAGAAAAGGCTAAATAAAAGCTGAGTGAGGCTCTTAGGATTTGACCTATTATATTTACCCAACTACAAGGGAATGCCAGCAAACCTGGTGTGATAGGAAAACTTCTGGGCATGGAGGCATTATCTGGAGTGTCTCATTTTACTAATAGAATCTCACACATTGGGACGTTTTGCATATACTTTAGCACAATTAAACTCACTGTGATGGTTAGTTATGCTCTTTCTTCTCTCTTTATAATACATCTGTCTACCTACCAGTAAAAAGAAAAAAAAATCCTGTCACTCAAAATAGTTGCACATAATAATGTTCAATAATATACTTTTGTTTCTGTAGACGAATTTTCTGATGGCTATTTGTGTTTTCATTTTTTTCCTGTGTCTTTAAGACCTACAAGTTTTACAGAAGGCGCCTTCAAGTCCTTTGAAAAAAGGTTTCCACTAAGGCACCCTGGGAACCAAAAACAATACTCCTGTCTTATTCTGATGTGATCTGTGAAGCCTTAAAACTAATCTAAAAAACCTTTGTGCTATTAAAAGGGAAAGATCCCTTCTAGGGAAAAATATTTCTGTAGGGCACGATACACAGGAAAAAAATACCATAAAATATACGGATCTTGATTACACATAGAAAATTGTTTCATGCGGTTCAAAAGGAACATGCTTAGCTATGGTCAAAAGCCAGTCAGAAGGAACGAGGTTAAAAAATTAAAAACTATGTGGGAGATCCCTGATGAATCAAAGGAAGTCTCTTGTTCCAGAAAGAAGGAGACAGCCACCCGGGAACTTATCTTACAACCTAGTTATGTGATTGGGAGTCTTAGGATCAGAGGATAACAACTCAGGGCCAAACTCAGCCTCTTCTGTGTGTATGGATTTGACCCTTCAGGCACTAACCCTTGATAAAGGAAATAAAAGAGATTGTATGTAATTTTAAAAGAAAAGATTAGATATCTTCTTTCAGATGTTTTTCCAGTTGTATTGTCCTAGGGCGAGATTCTGAAGCTGTTCAGGCAAAACACCCACTTAAGTCAACAGGAGTTCTGCCTGAGGAAGGACTGCTATACTGACCCCTCAAATGTCAAACATCAAGCAACTGACCTACAGTGAATTATCATAGCTCTTTGCATTGCTATCTGACTGCAGACTCAGAGAATAACACAATAAAAAAAGCAATGGCAATCCCATTTCTTTGGGTGTATAAATATAATCCTGTGTTGAGCTTTTTTCCAGGAAATGGAAAAAAATTACAGCATTTCCATTTGGTATTCCATTCTAAATTATGCTCTTGTTTATAGATAAAATCAATGGCATTCCAAGGGTGTTAAAGAGAGCAAAATTTGGCTCCCTATATATTTGTCTTGAATGATTAAGGAAGCTACAGGAACTTATAACAGCACCAAGAATCCTGCACTACTCTGGTGCTGGCTGGATTCAGTCAGAACACCTGCTGACCTGCTTCTTCATGGAGAACACAATGTAGCACGTGCACTGCACCATATCCTGCTGTGATCATGAAATAATGCTTTGTGAATGTAGGTTTTCCTTGGCTCTCTGCAGAACTATACAGAATCTATGAATTTTTGATTGACAGGAATTCTATACTTAACTGTCTCCACAGGAACATCCTATTACAAGTTATTGATTAGATATTTAGTTGACAACTCCATGCAATTTTAAAGTCATCTCTCCATACAAGCAGCTGGCTAAGTAATAAAATTCAAGTTCATTCTTTTAGTCAAATCCAATTAAACTGAGGGCCTTGCGTGTATTTTTTTCTGTGATGGCCTCATCAGTGTGGATCTTGCTCCCCTGTGTCCATCGACCCCCTTCAAACACTTTCTTGGTAGGATTTTCAAAGCCACCTATGAATATTGGACACTCAATTTCTGCTAATCTTAGGGGAACTGAGCATCCAAATACTTTACGCAGCACTGAAAATTTTAGCCTATGACTTTATTTTTTCAAAGTTTTATTTTTGTAACTCATGAACATTGTTGGCTGACCCTATATTTATCATCTTCCCCAAGTCCCTTTCCATTGCATTTTAAGTGGTTGTTTTCTTAATGATGTTTTCATTATGGTGTATGGTTCCATGGTTGAGGGAAACACTTCATAAGTAAACGGCAAAATAAAATAAAGCTCCTTTTCCAAGTTGAGCATGTCTGCTGTCCTGCTACCCAGGTCCACAGAGAAGGCCAATGAAGACTGAAGGGCTTTTCCCAGAACTACAGAGGCATTAATAAAGAATGTCTTTCTGTTCAGATGCAAGCTAACCCAAATGTCTTGGATCGTGAGAGCTGCAGTTACAAATAAGAGGGCAATATACATTTGAGGGTAAGATTTATCAGTATAAATATAGTTACTTTCACTGCAATATTGCTGTTTGGGAATTTTTCATCTAAACCCTTTCTCAATGAAAAATGCCATTTTTGTCTAAACTGAAATATTTTGAAAAACAGATCAATTTTGACAAAATTCCCATGGCAAATATATATATATGTTGCAATGGGAAATATATATATTTCACAGAGGAAAAAATGTACATTTCAAAATTTTTCAAAAGCAAAATTTTTCCAAATTGGCTTTTCAAATTTCCTTTACATCTATATATATAAAAGTCAAATGGTATATGCGTGTATGCGTGCGTGTATGTATGTTCCCTTACTCCTTCCACACCGTTTGAGCTAGAGACTTGAAATTTGGTACAGTTATAGGTTTTAGGGTCCTAATCAGGGTAAGGATGGAAAAATTTTCAAATCTCACCTCTGACGCCCCCCAGGGGGGAAATTCTTTAAAGCCCATTCACATCAGCTGGGCAGCAGGTTAACACCTGCTGTTCTCTGTGACATAGTTATGATGTAATAATACCCCCCTCCAACGGACCCCGCACTTGCTCAGCTCTCTGCACCTGCCCCCCCTCCAACGGCCCCGGCACTCGCTCAGCTCTCTCCCCCCTCTCCCCCTCCAACGGACCCCACATTTGCTCAGCTCTCTTCCCCCCATCCAGGGGCCCACACACTCGCTGAGCTCTCTCCCCCCTCAGGAAAGAATCGAATTTTTTTAAAATCTCACCCCCCTCCCTCCCTCCAATGCCCCCCCCACTCACTCAGCTCCCTTTCTCCCCCCCGCCCCAACGGACCTTGCACTCGCTCAGCTCTCTCCCCCCTCCCACCCTCCAACGGACCCCGCACTCACTCAGCTCTCTACCCCCACTCCCCCTCCAACGGACCCCACACTCACTCAGCTCTCTTCGAGCAACGCTGGGTCCCCTTCTCCCCCTCCGACGAACCCGAGGAACGCTGGGTATTTCTGCTAGTTTCATTTAATTTTTGTTTGTTTATTTTCCTCTTATTCACGACATGTGGTGCATAATAAACACTCTCTGGACATGTCATAATGTGACATTATATAATAGCTGAAATAGTCTTCTCTTTTCTAGATTTTATGACATATCAGACCATTTTGTTCCAACGCAACCAGGAGGTACTTCAAAGCTAGGCACAGAAACTCGGAATAGCTAACAGACAACTTTTAATACAGAAACATGTTTCTTCCTATAGAAACATTTAATGGAGGCAAAAGCTAGATCACTCTGTGGACACTTCACACACCTGCCTGCTTCTGCTTGTACTTTTAAGTATGCTTGTTGCATACATTTAGTAACAGCAAGAATGTATTAGAATTTTTGAAAAGATTACTCGCTCATTTCATCAATTGGGGTATTAACTAACATTCAGTTCATGAAGACAAAAGGAAGAGAATTTTTCCGAGGAGAAGGGCACCTTAATAAGATGGAAATGACCCTATAATGTAATCTATTTAAGTACTACTAATGTGCCACGCCATCAATTGTTACTTAGTCGTGTGCGCAACATAAAAGAGAGGAGGTGCTGACAGCAGAGAGGGAAAAAGAAAAATAGTTATAGAATAAGAGGGAGAAAGCCCCAACTCCCAAACTAAACCCCAGCCCTCCCTTGTCACAACTTCCCTCTTCCCTCCCACAGTCTCCAAACCCCTCACGCCTAAGTGGCCACGTACAGGGATTGAGCCTGTTGCTTCCCTTCACACACAAGACATCCCTCATTTATTTTACGTGAGGAGAGGAAGCAGCAAGGAGCAGATAGAATGGAGGAAAGTGATTGTAAAGCCAATTGATTTTGTTCCCCCTCAGTTGAAAGGATGATGGGAAGGTTGAGGGACAATGTAGGGGCTCAGGAAGACAACAGAGGTCTGAAAGAGAAGCATGGACCAGAGCTGATGAAGAAAGGGGGCTTCTGGGTTTGGTAGCCAAAGTTATCGGGTCAGGTCCTGAGGTGGAGTAAATTGGCTTCAATGGAACTTTACTGAGGAGCTGTCCCTGTCTCTGTGGGAGGGCAAGGGAGACAACCTGGGAGAAAATGGCTGCTTGAGGGGCCTGAATGTTGAGGGTGCAAACATTTGGTTGATCTACACCTAGTGTAGCCTTAATCCCCCTGTACCCTTGGTATTACAAAAAAGAACAACCCCCCTCTTTCCCTATTATTCTGTAGTTGCGAATTTCTGAACTGGTGACTCATTTATAGGAGGCATTAGTTAAAAGATGATGTTTGAAGGCTCAGTTCCACCAGGGTAAATCCTGGTCCCAATTCTCCATTGGCCTGTACCACATTTAGTAATTTATGTTGGTCCTAAGTGAGGAAAAGGTGTAAAGCAGAATAGCAGCACCATGCACCCACATTGCACTGGCAGAAATGACTGTATTACAACAGAGAATCAAGCTATCCAGATGTCAACATCTTTGTTTTGAAGTGGCACCGGAGAAAAAAGGAATTTGGCCCCTACACTCTAAAACTAGCTCTTATTTTCAGCACTTTAATATCCTATTTCTCCTTGAAAAAAAACTGTCTTCCCAGTCAGAGACAGGCAAGATCAGTGATCCAAATGCAAATATTTCACAGTCTCTTGCTCAAGCACAGATGAACGACTGGCATGAATAGAGTGCCCAGAGAGACATGGGATGCCCTGGGGTACTCTACTCTCTTAAGTGGATCACACTGTGGCTCTTTTCCAAAGTGAAGGTGCAAGAGTGAGCATTTGAAAACACATTTGTTGATTATGTTGGCAGAGTTCACACCAGAAAGAGTGAGCAGTTCAACCTACTCAAATGCACAGGAGAAAAATTAACTGATGGCAAGACTCAGAGACAGAAAGACAGACCAAAAAAAAAAAAAAAAAGCTACAGCAAAGCTCAAAGCTGTTAATTCAGCCCTCTACTAAATTAGGAAGAGGCCATCTGTTAGTTCCGAGAAAAAAAAACTTAAATGATGAACAGAGTCATTTAGACTAGCAATTCAAAAGAAGTGTGAATTGCTGGAGCAAGTCTACTGGCTAATGTGTGCTGTGTAATGGCTCAGACAGCAGGGATAGTTTTACTCCAGAAATGTATTCTTGTGTCGGGGGAAAAAAAGGCACAGCTCTCAGGGCTGGCGGCACCAAACGGAGGCTCTTTTAGAACTCAGGGAACCAGAAGTGTCTGGGGAGGCTTTGAAAACAAAGAAAACAGCTAGAGAGAAGTTTCTGGGTTGGCTGCTTTTTGTTCCCTCGCTAAAGTTTCCCTCCATAGGCGCTGACTCCTTGGGAACTCTCAGGCTCAAGCACCCACTGGGAAAAAAATAGGGGGTACTCAGCACTTGCAGGGCCAAATTAATCTTTTGTGGGCCCCGGTGCTCAGATTGTAGCTCCACCCACGCTCTGCCTGAGGCCCTGCCTCTGCTCAGTCTCTTCCCTCTGAGGCCCCGCTTGCCATTCACATGGGGAGAAGGAGGAGGAGAGAAGAGCACCCATTGGGAAAACCAGAAGTCAGCGCCTGTTTCCATCTGTTCATCCATCTAGCTAGTCTTGTTTTTCCTACAGTTTCTATCTCAATTGTCTCTAAGGTCATCACCTCCTGTTTTTTTATTCGTCCTCCTTGATCTCTCCAATGTTATGCTGACTCCTCCCCTTTGGTTTCTTTAATTCTGTTCTCTTTGTTATACCCATATTTCCATTTCTTTCCACTAGTTCCCCCTTAACCTGACCTCCCACAGGTTTTACATTGATGTGACAACTAATTTCAGTGGGATTATTATAGTTATTATGGGTGGGATTTTCAAAAGGATTTAAGAGAATTAGGTGCCCAACTCCCAATTAAATTCTAGTAGAGTTGGGTGCCTAACTCCTTTAGATACATATGAAAATCTTTCTGCATGTGTGTCAGTGGCACTTAGGGGACCCAAATGAGATAAGGACCTTGCTGTGCTAGGCACTGTACAAATAGTAAGAAACAGTCCCTGTTTCAAATACCTTAAAATCTAAAAAGATAAGAAAAGGAAGGATTATTATCCCCATTTCATACCGGTAGGTGTGAAAGTGGGGCAGAGAGACACTAAGTGAACTGTCTGCACTGAGTTTGTAGTAGAGCTGGGAACTGAACCCAGATCTCCTAAACACGGCCTGGTCCCTTTACCATAAGGCCCTCCTTTCTCTTGCCTGTAGTATAGTCCCATGCTTTCTGAGTACTGATTTAAAATGACTGCTGCAAGTGAGATCAGGTACCTCAGAGATTACCTGTGACATTGAAAGGGCCTGAAAACTCAGGGGGTGCTGGCAGGGGGTTGGCCCACCTTTACAGTCAGACTGGACTGCCGGCCAGCCTAGGTTTTTCATTTGAATTTTAAAAAATAGGACGAAGGGGGAAAAAGGTCCCCACCCCTTTTTGGTTTGTTCTGTGCCTCCAGGGAAGGACTTTGCCACAGGAATGCAGCATTCTACCACTGCTTCCCCATATTTACCCATGCCAAGCCACATATGCAAAACAGTTTTCCCTCTCCTCCTCTCACTGCTTCCTGCTTGTATTTGATCCCTAGTGCTGCCATCATCCTCACATTGACAGCTTGTCATAACCATTTCAAACAGATTGTTGAGGGCGTGAGGAAGAAGGTATCAATGGATACAAATGAATCATCAGTGATTATAAGTTTAGCAATTCATACGCAGTTGCACATTTTGAACTGAAGCCAAAAGCAGGTGAGCAACTGAGAACATCACAAGCACAATTGTATTAAAGAGTCTTTTTAGTCTAAACCCTTTTATACTTCATTATAAATTGGACTCTTTCCAGCTTAACAATGGGACTTTTTCCCCTAGACTGAACAGAGACATAAAAGCTGCAAGCTTCCTCAGCCCTATTGCTTCACTGAAAAATCATTTGTTTTCAGCATTTTAGTTTGAAGACTGTATTAGATAAACAATTCAAATCAGACAAGAGCCCCTCTCTTCAAGAAATGCTAGGCGTGGGGAGAAAGGAGGTATCTTGAATTTCAAGTAGACTTGTGAGAACTAGAAGATCACTTATGTTTTGAGAAGCACACACATCTCACCAGCAGAACAACTTTCATGATCCATAAAAGTAACACCATGTATTTATACAGCATCTTTATGAAGAAGCACCAGACCCTGAAGTGTCTGATAAAACATTTAATGTGGAAAAATATATAGCCAAGTTAGGAACAGAACAGTTCTGATACATGAAGGTGATGGGTCTGCTTCTGCACTGCCTATAGTCATTGACACTGGTATGAAGTGGGTAATTTTCCACAGTTACTTTACACAGGTTTAAGTGACTACACACAGGGCCGGCGACAGAAATTTTGGGGCCCACTACTCTGATCGTTTGGGAGCCCCCCCAGCCCAGCCGGCGCCCCCCCCCCCACCGCCCCCTTGCCTGCCCCCCAGACCCCCCAGCCACACTGATGAATGAACCTCCCGAGGCAGGGGTGAACTCACCGCAGAGCCCACCCGCCTGCCCAAAGGCCCCCCCCGGAGCCACCGCCCCCCGAGTGGGGCCGGGCCACCTGTCCCCTTACCTTGGTGAGACCGGCTCCCCTTGACCCCTTTTTGGCACCTCCGCTCCGCCACCGTCAGCGCCGCACACCACCAGGGTGGCCGGGCGCACTTCCCCGGGTCCCCACTGTGGTCAGAGTCTGCCGTCAGCCTCAGCCGTGCGGTGCGTGCGGGCGCTTGCCGCGCTACAGCACAGCGCTGGGGTGGCCGGCAGCGCCCGGGATAGCATGCGGTCAGCCGTGCGCCGTGCCTCTGCAGAGGTCCAAGCATCTGCACTACATCGGGGTCCCCCTTAAGTCCGGGGCCCGGTACAGTTGTCCCCCTTGTCCCCCCCTGTCGCCGGCCCTGACTACACAAGAAGCAGAGCAGGGGACAATCATATACTGAGCATTAAGAAACAGCTGTTCATATGAATGGCCAAGTTAAGATAGAGACAAGGGTTCAATTCAGGGGTGAAAGTGGGCCAATACAGTGTACCGGTAAGAACCTGTACCGGCCCATGTGCAGCCCACATTAATGTCCCTGCCCCTTGTACCGGCAGGGCCACCAACAGGGTGGGGTAAGGGACAGGAACGTTAAAGCACTACCATGGCAGTGCTTTACAGATCCTTAAAGCGCTGCTCTGGCAGTGCTTTAACATCCTTGCCCCTTTTGCCCCTTCTCCTCCCCCCCCCCCCCCCATGTGTGTGTGGGGAAAGGGAACAGCTGCCCCAATTATAGGCACTTACTAGTATGGGAGAAGGCCGGGGTTGGCTCTGACCCCCCTCAGCCCCACCCCTCTGAGGCCCCACCTGGCCCTGTACCAATAAGTGCATATAGTTACTTTCACCCTGGTTCAATTCCATTGTGACGTACAGTCTTGCAACTCTCAGGAGATACAGGTGTACGTCAAATTTGTTGCAAATTTCTTCCTAAAGCTGCAAGCAGAACTTGGAATCAAAGTGAGGAATCAACTCTTGTTTAGCTCAGTTAAATGTCTTGGCTCAAGGTCAAAGTAGCAACTGCACAACAGATCCACTACTGCTCAGTGACCAAGGTAACACATTCTCCCTCATAAGGGCAGGAGAAGGGTTTAGCTCTGAGTGAGCAGAGGGCGAAAAGTTCTCTCTGAAGAACCTGTTTCCTACATACAGTGCAAACATCAAAGCTCTAGAGAGAAGGGAGTTGGTTACATTGTTCAGTCTGTGGTTAGGTTGCTGGGATTTGGTAAATAAAAAAACATTTTTACTACTCATTAAGAGGAGTTTTGGGAAATGTTCTCATATCCGTTTTCAAGGGCTTGTGGCGAGCCCATATTTTTCTGTGGGAACATTTTTTTAAACTAAATCTTCAGCCTGAAGATGCAGATCAGGCTGAGGAACAGTGACATGTGTTAGTACTTTATACAGCTGATAAATGGCAGATTATTAATGGGCTCTTGCTTTTACCTGTTAAGTTTGACAAAAGGGCAATTTTTAGACATCGTCCTAAAACAACTTCAAACCAGCCCATGAAGATAAGTGTGTGTAACCAGAGCACTTGAGATGGTTTTGCAGAATAATCAGTTATTTTTGTGTTCTGTTATTCTCTATACCACATGAATAATATTTTCCATGTGTGTGGCTGAAATTTCCATCTAACTTCATAAAAGCAGCATTGGTCTCTCCGGTCGTTGGAGGAAGCAATAAATCATAGAAGAGTAGGGCTGGAAGGAACTTTGAGAGGTCATTTAGTCCAGCTCCCTGCACTAAGGCAGGACCAAGTATACTTAGACCCTACCTGACAAGTGTTGATCTAGCCTATTCTTAAAAACCACCAATGATGGGGATTCCACAATCTCTTTTAGCCTATTCCAGTGCTTAACTATCCTTACAGTTAGAATTTTTTTCTAATATCAAATCTAAATCTCCCTTGCTCCAGCTTAGGCCCATTATTTCTTGTCCTCCTTTCAGTTTATACTCTGACATTATCTTTCCATTACTCTTCTATGCAGCTCTCTTAATTAAAGTCAACCACACAGGGACGCTCCTCTGATCCATGTTTGGAGGGGACCCAATTTGCATAGTTTAGACAATCACTCAAGGAAGTAGAGGTGGATCAGCCACCCACTCAACATTGTCCTGCCAGCACCTCAAAGAAAGCCTTCAATGAAACACCCAAGTGCTGCACGTGCACAGCAGGTGAGGACCACTAGCTGAGAGGGGCTGGTGAAGTGCATCATAACCTCTTCCCTGCAGCCTTGTGGGGAATGCACACCACAGAAAGTACAGCTTTCTGGTGCATTTCTTTAGTAATGGTTCCCCCTCTGCTTTTGGACACCCATGTATGGGGTGGTTTGGGGGCCAGTGCCAGCTCGAGCATCTCTGACATAAAGAGCTCCTGACTTAAGAGCCTCTGACACCTGGCTTTGATAGAATCATGTTGCCTAGTGGGGGCCTAGAGTTGGTGCAGAAACACAGGGCCCACATGGCTTTGATTTTTTTGTGGATTCCCAGGGATACACAGAGCTGGGGACAGAACTGTTGCCTGTAAGGCAACATAGTAAGAGTTTTGGTTCTCTTGCTCCTCTGCCCTGTAGATATTTTAATAGGATCAAAGATACAGGCCATTATCAAGCACCATTTATTTCTCTACTGCTTGTTCCAGAAGGCAGCAACATTTTTTACAGACCGTAGAAAAGACAAACATAATTTCAAAATCTGTCTATCCAAAAATATACTGTCTTTACTTCTATCTTAGGGAACAATAAATTAACCTTCACAGAGTATAAATAGTACAATGTTACTAACTGCAAAAACTGTCCACATTTGCAACTAAGCAAAACAAATTTACTGGCTTCAAAGGGAAATTCCCTTTAAAAAAAATCTTTGCTTCTGGGGTTAAACTATAAGATGTGTAGCAAGTATGTGCTGATTCTGATAATTATCTTAGTGTAGATAACCTGTTATCAAGTAACATTCTGCTTTTTGAATATTTATGGTAAAATATTTTTGGGTAGGGATGAACTAAAAGTAGCTAATGCACAGGATTTGCCATTAAAAGACCAGTGGTTACAAGCAGATACGATACAGTGATAACATAAAAACAGCCATACTGGGTCATACCAACAATCCATCTAGCCCCGGGGCCTGTCTTCTTAAAGTGGCTGGTGCCAGATGCTTTAGAGAGAATGAACAGATCAGGGAAATTATTAAGTGATCCATCTCCTGTTGTCCAGTCCCAGCTTCTGGCATTTGGAGGTTTAGGGCACCCAGAGCATGAGATTGCATCACTGACCATTTCAGTTAATAGCTATTGATGGACCTATTCTCCATGAACTTTTCTCATTCTTTTTGGAACCCCGTTATACTCTTTGGTCTTCACAACATTCCCTGGCAATGAGTTCTACAGATTGACTGTGAGATCTGTGCAGAAGTACTTCCTTTTGTTTGAAACCTGATGCCTATTAATTGAATTGGGCGATCCCTGGTTCTTGCATTATGTGAAGGGGTAAATAACACTTCCTCCGCACCATGCATGAGTTTATAAACCTATATCATATTTCCCCTTCGTCATCTCTTTTCTAAAATGAACAGTCCCAGTCTTTTTTAATCTCTTTCTGTATGGAAGCTGTTCCATATACCCAATCATTTTTGTTCCTCTTCTCTGAGCTTTTTCCAATTCTAATATACAGTAACTTCTTGCTTAATGTTGTAGCTATGTTCCTGAAAAATGGGAGTTTAAGTGAAACAATGTTAAGCGAATCCAATTTCCCTATAAGAATTAATGTAAAGGGAGGGGGGGTTAGGTTCCAGGGAAAAAAATTTCACCAGAGAAAAGATGATATTATATATATGTATACACAGTATAAGTTTTAAACAAGCAATTTAAAACTGTACACAGCAATGATGATTGTGAAGTTTGGTTGAGGTGGTAGAGTCAGAGGATGGGATACGTCCCAGAGAATGCCTTACTGATAAATGATGAACTAGAACTTGGCTCAGCCCTCAAGGGTTAACACGTTGTTAATTAGCCTCATACTTTACAAGGCAGCACAAATGGTGGGAGGAGAGACAGTATGGTAGACAGAGACAGACACACACATCCTGTGTGTGAAGGAGAGAGATGTACATTGTCCCTTTAAGTATGCTGAGCCCACTCTAAGTACATTGCCTTTTAAGTAGATCAGGAAGTTGAGACAGCAGGTGCTAACTGTAAGTTTCCTCGTCCTGAGCCGTGTCCTGAGCCCCATGGTGTCCCCAACCTGCTCTTTGGAGATGGGGTAAGCGAAGGGGTAGGGGACACCCTGATATTAACCCCACTCTTTTCCCTTCCTCCTCATCCCCCCACACGGCAAGCTGCAGGCTCCCAGGAGCAGCTGCAAGGCAGAGGGCAGGAACAGTACATGGCAGTCGGGGGAGAGACAGGTGAACTGCTGGCAATTGATAGCCTGGGTGGGTGGCTGCGGCACATAGAACTTAAGGGAGTGGGGAGCTGATGGGGGGCTTCTGGTCTACCCCGATTCCAAGCCTCCATCAGCTAGCCGCAATGGGCTGCTCTTCCTGTAAGTGATGGACAAAACAGGTGGCTGCTAAATGACATTATACGGGAGCATTGCACAACTTTAAACAAGGATGTTCCCTAATTGATCAGCAACGTAAAAACAAAAGAACGTTAACTGTGACAATTTTCAGTGAGGAGTTAACTGTACCTTTTTTGAGATGGGGTGACCAGAATTACATGAGGTATTCAAGGTGTGGGCTTACCATAGCTTTACATAGTGGCATTATGATATTTTATGTCTTATTATTTATCCCTTTTTATGGTTCCTAATTTTCTGTTAACTTTTTTGACCACCGCTGCACATTCAAAGAACTATCCTCAATGACTCCAAGATCTTTTTCTTGAGTGTCTATTTCCTGTGCTGAGTCTTTATGTTATTATTTGGCCAAGTAGTTCCACTGAGGCCAATGGGACTGCATGTGGATTAAGATGTTATTCACTGTGAGAAAGTGTAGTTCAGTCTAGCCCATTATGTCTAATCAACTTTCTTCTTGTGGTCTGATCTCAGACACAGTGTTCTGAAACAATTAAATTGAAATAAGTTCTGCTGCATCTGGGCACATTTACAATTATGGAGGAGGAATAGCATTTCCTCTTCAATAAGTCATTGGACAGTCCAATAAAATCATGAAGAGCTCAGAAATATCCCTTATATACACAAAAGAAATTTTAGCTTTTTAATTTTTAACTGAGAACTTCACTTCAATATGCTAAATCATCATTTCTTACTATAATAGTAAGAAGAAAGAAAACATTAGGTTCTTTAAAATGGTCATTATTTAATCTATAGCTTTCTTAAAATCTTGAGCTTATGAACTAGATCCTCAACTGCTAAATAGTGGTGTAGTTCAAATGATTTTCATGGAGCTATGCTGATTTACACCTGTGGGAGATCTGGCTTTATGGGCTTTATTCTCCATTAGCTTACACCATTGTCTTCAGTGCTGTCAATGGGAGCAGAATCAGACCCTTATACTGGATAATCAGGACATCCACCATTACGGAATAAGTTATATAGATCAGGCAGACCATATCGTCCCTTTTCTGGCATAATTACAGTTAACATCTTTTAATACAAATTTACGGGTGGGAATTTTAACACCTATACTTTGATCTAGAACTACTGTTAGGATCTGTAACATCCAAAGAAATGGATAGTAAATATCATCTAGAAAGAAAAACGGAATTAAACATCATTTAAATGTCAAAAAACTAGAAGGCAATTCATATAAAATAGTTTGTGTAAAGGTAGGGTTACCTAACTGAGCAGAGAGAAGAGGGAAGAGCAACTTGGCATCTGAGCTCTTCTGAATGGCTAATGGATTTGATCATCACAAAAACCCTGTGAGGTAGGGAACTATTATTGCCATGTTACAGAGGGGAAGCAGAGGCACAGGGCAGATCAAGTCATTTGCCCAAAATCACACATGAAGCTTATAACTGAGACAAGAGCTGAACACAGCTCTCCAGATTGCAAGCCTAGTGCCCTATTCATGACAGTGCCAGTGTTTCTCAACCTTTTCAGCTCAGTGACCCCTTATTAAAAGGCAAACTTTTGGTGGCCCCCTGACATTCACATTCTCTTACTTTTACAGTATCAGTGGTAAGTCTATATATTTTTTGGTGTGTGTGTTGTGAAAGCTTGAGACAATACCTGACCCTGAAGGGCATGTGTGCACGCAGGAGCAAGATTTTCTTTGCTTTAGGCTGTAATAACATTTTCAGTTCCTCATAACCCCCGATTGCCTTTTGTGACCCACCAGTTGAAAAGCAGTGCACTAGATCATCCTTCCTGCCCTGCTAATCCGCAAAACCATGGACACCAAAGTCTTTTCAGAGTAACTGAGTGAGACACGGTCTGATATGAGGTCATACATGAATGACTGCTGTGATATGATAGTCCAAAATATGAAGTTCCCAATAGGTAATTTCTGAACTCTCACACAGAGCTAGTCATATACCTCCAATTCTGGTCAGACCACTTTCTGTCTCCAACTGGACATAAAACCTCATGTCCTGCCAAAATCCAAAATTTACTTACAGCAAATTGTACCCAACCAGTAAGCAAAGGAGAATTAATGAAGCACCATGAACTCTCCCTGATAACTGCTGTAGAGACACGTGACTCAAGTATCTAATCATCCCATGCCACTGTCCCCACAAATTGTTCGGGTTCTTTGACAGTCTGTGACAGAAAATGGATGCAGCATGAGAAATTGAATATTGGTGGTGGAAAGAACACCTACGTCTGTGGCACATCATAATGGTAAACCTTTCGAGGTGTTCTCTTCACTAGTCTGAACAAAGCATATAAACCAGGCCAATTTTCCCTTAAGTACGTAAAACTGATTTCTTTGGCTATATGTGGAATTCTGTTCAAATCCATGTTCTGGGCCACATAAAACTGAAGATATCATTATGTGAAAAAGTAACTAATTATTTAACAGAAGCTGATAAAAACTCATCCCATCTTTCCTTTGCTTGAGTGTTCTAAGGACATTGTAGTTTTCTGGGAGTTGCTCGTTCTCTATCCATTAACACACAGAAAAGAAACTAGATTACACATTATAGTGGAATAATATTTGTTCATAAAAGAGCATCTAAATAAGCATCCTTTTAAAATGTTCAGCAGCTTACAAATATGATAAAGAAAGGTCCACTTAAAAAGAAACGTGAATGAACTCAAACACATCCAAATAAACTTAAAAATCCAGCACATCTGTCCATGCTGAACAGAGATTTGCACATTTGAAAGCATCTTAAAATTCAAATACTGATCTTAGCTTCATGCTTCAAAGAGAACAGCCTAGCCAATGAGGAGTGTTTGGAATTAATGTATTGGAATGAAATCTGCTGATTGGCAGGAAGTGTGATGAGGCTGATGGCCAAACATTTTCTGGGATTGTTTCAAAGGAGTTATACAGGACTTGGATTATGAATATCCCCGAGGAAGAAGTCTGTCACTCCTGATTAGTTTATCAAAATGATCCTGTTTCATCAGGTAGAATGAATCGGCTTAATCCTTGCATTTGGTAAATTTTCCTCCTCACATTTTTACTCATGGCATATCCAGAAGGCACTGAATTTTGCTACATTCTGACACTTTCCATAGAGGACAATTATTAATAATTCTTCAATGCATGAAGCTGAACAAAATTCCTTAAAATGATGTCAAATAGCGAGAGATGCCGAAAACAGGCACAAACAGTAATTTAGCACTGTCAATAGCACTTTCCATTATGTATCTGGAAATGCCCTTCAGCACAGCCTTCCAGGCTTTCTTCAAAACAAAGCCTTCTTAATATTAACAACCATGGTTTCTACTCTTAACACTGCAAAAGTATCTTATATGCAATGGTTATAAGTTAAAAGAAATAGTAAAGGCTCAAGTACTGCATCCAGTGAAATAAGTGAAAGATCCCAAGAAAGGTAAAAAACATTTATATCATTTTTTTTTAATTTCAAAAGAAGTTTGGTCGGTTCTTATTTGAGGACTGATTCTGATATCCTTCTGAGTAGGACCTTATTCTATTCACTACTCGCTGAGTAAGAAGCTACTCAGCGTGAGAAAGAGACTCTTGTAGCAATTTTCCCATCTATCCAGTGTATCATTTCACTATGCATTTTCCCACATTTTGCTGCCTAAGTAAAATGAGAAATCACTGTCAATTAAGGGATGATAACCTTTAAAATGGAAGTAATTTAAAACTTATCATGTAAAACTGAAACAGGGACATCAGCTTTTACAACTCTCAATGCAGACATCTAGAGTGTTGTTTGAAATAATGTTTGAAGCCCCAACAAAAACAGAAGTGAGCTTTTTTTTCCTTTAATACTTTTGTCATCTTTTACATTATTGAGAAAATAATAATTCTTCTGAAGAAAAAAAAACCTGCTGGTATCATTAAAAGGCGTAAAACACTGCAAGATATAACTCTCTGAAGTCAAAGCAGCTATTTCTGTCAAAGAAAACAGTACAGCAATTTATAACTCCATTCCCAAGTTTTATGTTATTGCAGAAAATTTGGTCCTTTAACAATTAATCATAAATCAAATTGCTGACAAGATATTGGGCTTCCATTCCTCTGAGAGGGGAGTGGAATGTATCTCAAGAAGTAAAAACAGCAGGCTGTTTGCCAATTTCTCAGACCAAAGCCCTGTTCAGGGATGTCTGAATTTCCTGCCATAACAGTAATATGGAATTTCTGATTCAGCAGTAACCTAATGACCTGGACAGCCAAGCGTCAGATGGAGTCTAATGGTTTTGAAATGAGTTGCTGTTTTGGAATACTTAATGAATTTAGTGCAACAAGAGTTACAAACCCTAGTGGAATGGTTTCTACACTGCATTTTTGATGTACATCAGGGAAAGACAGAGGAGAGGCTAGGGGAGAAGACTATGTATAAATGGCAAGAGTGTAGTTGTAATTTCAAGGCACAGTTGAAGAGTGTGGAACATGAATTTTTCACGAGAGATGGGCAATTGGTTTCATTTATTCAATGACCATTCAAAAACACTCACAGTGATGAAATACTAGAGCCTTCACATTAACGGTGGTGTTAGATGTCTGAAGCAATTCATATAGAGAGAATTGCAAACTACCAATATAAATTGCTTTAAAAAGTGCTAAAACTGTCCAAAATTCCTGTATGTGTCATTTATATATGCTTTATAATTAGCTACCAATAGCTTAGTCTGCATATTTATCTAGTTTGCTTGTTTGTGAAGTAGAATGCTGTGTATGACATGTACCCATTATATATTACATGAAAAAGGATATAGTCAAAGAAAAAGATGGAGTTCCTTGGATTCATGCAAGAGACTTCAAGTGTGCAAAATTAATGGCTGTTTTTTTCTCTCCCCTCTAAAGGTAGCTGGAGCCTTTGAGAGAGAGAGAAGGATTTGGTGACAGTACCATCCACCTTGGGAGTAGCTCACCCTTCAGACCAGTGGGTCTCAACCCATTTAACATTGTGGGCTGCATATGCAGCTCTCTGGGTGTTATGTGGGCCACATCCACACAATACATATACTACCCATATGGCCCTGAGGATGTCACATGGGTTGCAGAGGTGTGCTGATTGGGCCGCAAGTGGCCTGCAGTTGAGAACCACTACTTCGGAGCAACAAATGACTCTTCTAAACTTAAAATAAAATGACATTGTAAAAAAAAAACCTAGTAACTGGGTTCATCTTAACTGTTCAGACAGATTTTCTTGCTGATAAACCAAATCGTATGTTCCAGCGTCTTGCAGATCAGGGAAAGAACCAAGTGTTCTTACATTTTTTGTGGAGGAGTGTAGCATATTTCAAGTTATTGTTAAAACAAGGAACAACATTTCCATTTCTGGGAAAGATGCCCTAATCTAGAACTAATGAATGCTGTCTAGCAACACAGGACAGGCCCATGACAACTAGCTAAACATCCTTAATTTCATTTACAACAGAGCACGGCACGCTAAATCCTTTGACAGAAAGCAGTGTCGGAGGAGGCACTTATAGCGGCTTGAGAAAATAGGAACTAAATGTCACCTGTGCTTCTGGTAAGGTTTTAGAAGTGAAGCAAATTCCTATTCAGCCCAGAAAGAGTGTAAGGAAGTGCACCCTACTAGGTGAATGGGCAGTATGATGGCAGATGAGGTTCAATGATAATAAAAGCAAAGTCATGCACACTGAAGGGGAACAACTGAACTGCTCATATTCCTTGCAGAGTTCTATGTTAACTGTATTGACTGGAAGAGACATTGCTGGGCATTGCTGTGAATAGAGTCAGTGAAGACCTCTGCTCAGTGTGCAGTTGTGGTCAGAAAAGCAAATAAGATGTTAGGATGCATGAGAAAGACTCGTTTCATTGTTTTCCCATGCCAGGCTCTTGCTCTCTGTCCTTCCCTGTTTGTTGATGAAGACCACGATTGAAGAATGGTGTGTTCCAATTACAAGGCTGGAAATATGATCTGTGAAAACTAACAGGGCTCTGGGGACTGCCTTGAGTTCTAATGTCTTGATGTTGTAGTTCCTGCCATACCAAGGGCCCCTGGGCTTCAACCCAAGTGGTTAAGGTCTGTCTGATCAGACCTCTTGTTTTCTTTCTTGGATTACTTCCTGTGTTAGTCAATCTCCTCAGGGGGCTTGCATTCTCATCAAGGTTCTGCCCTAGGGTCAATCCCCTCATTCCAGTTCTCAACATAACAAATTAAAGGGAATTAAGAGAAATAAAGAATGGCACAAACTTCTAATACCTAGCAGGATCCTCAAACTGTCTGTTCTACTGCTCTGTGCTCACAGACATCTGAAGCTTGACTCTCTGCTGTGCTCCCCTCTGGGAGCTGAGGATGATAGGTCTGTCCACTTCTTCAGGCTGGAGCCTTCTGAACTGAGCTTCTTCCTTTTTTAAGGCTCCCCGTCCAAGACTGGCACACCTCACAGGTGTGATGGGTGGAGCTGCTCTTTAACCCCTTCTTGCTTGGTGTGGGATCTGTACACCCCACCACAACTGAACACTGGCTCTTACATCCTGGCCTAAGCTTTTCACAGATAGGCAGAAACCTGGAAATGAAACAGAAAGGAGAGCTCTGCAATGCAACCAACTGAAGGTGGAAACTGAGCTCTTATGAAAACCTGACCTTAACTGTGCATCATAGATGAAAGAGCCATTGGTGCTACCTAACATCTGTTTACCAAAAAATGCATATTAAATCAATCTGGCAAAAGTATTAATTTTAAATTATTGAAAAGAAAAATAACATGGAGGCTATTCAGAAATTATTTCCATTGCCATTTCTTTGCCATTGTTATATGCCTGCTGTATATTGTTATTCTCTGGAGTACTTGATAGAAGGAAATACTGCCTTCAGATTTACATTGCTATGTTCAAAGAGACCATAGGGAGATGCACTGCAGCACCATGATTTCTGTTTAAATACACTGTCATTTTCCAAAAAAAGCACAAGAAAACTTAATAGAATTTTCTTCAGTTTCAAGCCTGCGGCTTGCAGGGGTTCTGCAGAAAGAGCCATACAGCTTCCAGGTAGTCATGGTGTTCTCCCAGCCTTTTTGCAAGGCAATTCCACACAGTCTTATCAGGATGAGGGACTAGTAAGAAGTGCTGCTGCCCAATCCATAAAGCAGGCTACATGTGAAAGTGATATGCTGGTGTAACATCTGCACCAGCACTGTGGTTCCATATTCAAACCTTGATAGCACCTGGGCTGTGGATGATGAGCATTTCTGTAAGGCATGTAGCACCATCGTCTCCCATGAAAGTCAATTAACTAGCCCCCATGTGGCCTACGGGACTGATCACTGGTATGGAAAAAGCATAGAGGCTGTGCCAATTAAAGGGGCAGGTCATCACCTCCCTGCCTGCAACATCTCCCATGACTCTTTAGAGACCATTCTTTTGGTCAACAGAGTTGGGAATTTTTTCCACCTGCTATTTGGAACTTCAGATGGTCTGTCCTCATTTGTGTATTGGCAAGAAGCAACCCTTGGAAAGAAGCAACACCGCTATAACCAAATGGCAAGCTTTCTGGAGGAGGTTAAGGGGGGGGAAACTGCTGCAGAATGTTTAATTAACCCCTCCTTCCACATTGACACTTCAGAAATGGCTTACTTGATTTGAGATGGCACATTCACACAATTCAGTTCTGAATACTTACTATTAAACTAGTGCCTAACATCTCTGTGAAATATTGCTGGCTGCCTAATTTCCATATCATTTTCATACCTAGCAGTACTGGTGGGATTGTTGCGTGTTGCTACAGCAGCAATAAAAACAGGACTAATCTGTAATCTTTTTCTTTCCTGTTGGAGTTTGCAGGCAGTTCTTCTTCTGGGTTTCTCAAAAAGAAAAGCTGTATTTTTTCTGTTTTTGTGTTAGAACTAGAAATACAGAATCCTGATTAACATTTCTGCAAGGGACGTAGCTCAAATCCTAACTTGCCCTCAATTTAAATAACTGCTTAGTATATCACTTTTCAGCTGTTGTTCTGAAACAAAAAACTTTTTTTAACCAAGACTCAGGTGTATCAGCAGAATACACTATCACAGTGGTCTCCAACCTTTTTTATGCACAAGATCACCTTCTGAATTTAAGTGAAACCCCGGATCTACCCCGCCCCTTTCCCGAAGCCATGCCCTGCTAACCCCATTTCTCCTCTCTCAATCGTTTTCTTTCCCCCACCCTCACACACTTTCCCTGGGCTAAGGCAGGGGTTTGGGAAGGGGTGCAGGCTCTGGGCCGGGACCACGGAGTTTGCAGTGTTGGAGGGGACTCTGGGCTGAGCCTGGGGCAGGAGGTATAGTAGGGGTCTCCAGGCTGGGACAATATGTTTGGGTGCAGGAGGGGGTACGCGATTTCCAGGAGAGGGCTCAGGGCTGGGGGAAGGGATTGCGGTGTGGAGTCCCTCTGAGTAACACTTACCTTGGGCAGCTCCTGGTCAGGGGTACAGCGGGGTTAAGGCAGGCTCCCTGCCTTCCCCAGCCTCACACCTCTCCTGGAAGTGGCCAGCATGGCCCTGCAGCCCCTGGGGAAGGGCACATGGCTCTGCATGCTGCTCCTGCCTGCCTGCACCACCCCCTCAGGTCCCATTGGCCACAGTTCTCTGTTCCTGGCCAAAGGGAGCTGCAGGGGCAGTGCTTGCAGGCAGGAGCAGTGGGCAAAAACTAAGATTAAAGAATTCAACAATTTATTCAAGTTTTCCAAAAGGGTTAGCATTAACTCAACCAGTGAATGGTCCCTATAGATCAAAACAGTTTAACTAAAAAATAAATCTGTTACAAATATGAGATAACTTTGGATATATACACGAGAGCTATGAGTATTACTATTTTCTTACACAGTGAAATCTGTCTAAAGCAACCATTCAGTGAACCAGCAAACATCATTTATCTAGCAGATGTACTCTTTAACTAAAGGTCTATCAAAACTTTTCTGGAAACCTGGGGAATATATTAAAAAGTTGCATGAGGCAGTAGCCCATCAACTAGAAATGTTTTATTAGTAGGTTCCTTTTATTGTATCCTTCTTTTACAAACATTATATTAGTTTATGGTTTTTAATTATTTCTTACTTTTGCAATATACTTTATTAGTAGAAAAACTGAGAAATGAAGTTGAAAAGACATCACATTTTCAGTCCTAATTATCTATATTTGATAAACTAATTGCCAAGCACCTGCCATTTGAAGAGTTCTGAATAAGCAATTTGAATAGGTCTATCTTTTATCTACCACAAAATAGGCTGCAGTGCTAAGCACTGAAATATGTCAGATTCAGGTTTCTAAAGCAAGATCTAGTATATACATACATGTATATTATATGCATGATTCACAGATTCACATTATGTATCTCCCTACAATAATGTGTAACGGTGGAGCTCTTCAAGAGCAATCTCTCCCACCTTATCTCCCTATCTCCACCCATACCATGCCTGCCACCTCCCCACATATTGCTGGTCCCCCTCTCCCAAACACACAACTCTCCCTCCCCGCTTCTGTCCTCTGAAGAGTTATTGAGTCAAACTCTGATACTAAATTAAACGATTAAAGTGGAAGTTAACAGAGACAGATCAGTCCTGCTTAAAGTGAAAATCTCAATGTAACCATACCTACAGAGTGACTAGCAAGCATCAGTAATATATTCTGTACATACACTCCATATCTGGAGGTGATAATCATGTGGTAAATTGCACAGGTAATTTATCACATACCTATGACTGCATCACATGCCCATTAATCCATCTCCCAGTGATTCATTCCAACACTCCAAGCCCCAGAGTAGCTTTAAATAGCCAAAGTTTTTTTCCTAATAGCAACTAACTTGCCAAGTAAATGGCTGCCTTTCCCCAGCAAAAATGTGGTGTTTCTCCCCAAATTTCCATCCTGGGCTTCAGTCAAGGGAAAAGATTTAGTCCAAGCCCACTGCCAGCTTATCTAGAAAAATATCACAGCCTTGAAGTCCAAAACCCCACAACCCTGCATGGTTAGAAATCTGAGTTTGATTCTGTCAGGAATAATAATTCTCTGTGGGTATTCATCTTCTCACTACGTAACAGACATGCCAAATCCATGGGAAAAAAACACAGAAATTAGGCTTCTTTTTGGCTTAATTGGCTTGTGAGTTGCTTGTTGGCTAATTTTTTGCTAGTCATTCGTTGCTTCTTCAAGTCAGGGGTGAACAGCGGGCCCACCACAGACCCAGACTGCTCAGTAGGTCACATAGAGTGTTGTGGTTCCTAGGGATTGGCTTGTTTTGACCTTGTTTTGAAATGGAATTAGCTTGATTTCTGGCTTCTTGTGAAATTTGGGGTGATTATTTACTGCATGGAAGTTGGTAACTATGCTGCCTATGTTATTTGTGTTTGATCAGATGTGTCACATGGTAGGTTTCTGTTCTCTGACTGGATAAGTATGAATGAAGCATCTAAAGTTTGGTTTCCAGAAGCATATGAGACTTTGAAATTTGCTTTTTACACCATTGTGTCAGTAAATCTTTTATAAGAGAATGCTCACAAAAGAGGCAAAGCACATGGTCAAAGCAAATTTTAAAACTTGAGAGGATATTTATCAGAATACTTTTGTGGTATTTACCCAGCTCCATTTCTCATGGTCCAACTGGAGTGATTTGAAAAATGTAAATATATACAATAAAGTATATTTCAGATTTGTCACTTTTAAAAACCTGGATGATGATGATAAAAATATGGTTTACTAAATATATAATATGCCTTTTCAATGAATAGTGTCTTTTTAATATGTGCTGAAATAAAGAGCATAAGAGATTCTGATGAACGAAATGGAATTAAGATAAGGTGATGAAAAAAGGAGGTGAAGAAAATCCAAAGATAATGTGTTTAAAGGTTATAAGAAAGCAAAAACCGTGAAAACCAAATACACAAGAGAACTGAAAATGATAACATGACACAGTCCGATTGCATTACACACTGAGAAGACACTTGAAAGCAGGTGAACGTGCCATCAATAAAAAAAAATCACATTCGAGTTTATGTATTTTGATGATCCCTTTGGAGCTGATTAAATAAGTTGATTTCTATCATCAGTATGTTTTTGTTTGTTTATTACAATAAAATGTTTCTGTAGATACCAATGAGAGCCAGGGAGCTAATATATGGGATGTTAACAATAATCCAGCCTTCAAGGGAAAATACCAGCTGTAGAAGGGTGGAAAGGATTCAAGGACCTTTCTTTTAACCACCTCACCCCTTTCAGAGAGAATCAAGAGTGGATGCTCGCAGACAAAGGTGGAGAACAAGCTCTAAAGAAATCAAACCATGTTGTATTTTTTCCTCACTTGTGTTCCTCTACACAGTGTTTCAGGGTAAAATTTCCCTTTCAGGCATGGTCATAGATAGAAAAATCAGCACATACCAGAAATATGAAAGGGGAAAAAAAGACTTCTCCAGTCTTGTATTCATACAGGAGAAATCAACTGATATTTTCTAATTTTGCTCACATCACACTGTCGTGCCGTTTGTGTTGTAATAAACCAAAGTGGCCCTCTGGCTTCTGGCAAGTCAATTATGTGGTCTATCATGTTGAACAAGTTGGGCACCACTGAAACTAAAGATGCCCAAAAATTCGTGGCTCTTGTAAAACCTACTGACCACCATTCTGAAACAAAGTAACTGAAGCAAGTGGAGTTACTTGGCATTTATAAGTGGGAGCAGAATTTTTGGAACTTTTGTTCATGAGGAAGGAGCTGAGCTTTGACAGTGATGGGATTTTTTTATTCAGAGCTTTAGCACAGAAACATGTAGTGTGCGTTGCTCAAAATAAAAAGTGTATTTAATGAAGAATGAAAATGGGGAAACGGTGGCGCTAACAAGCAAAAAGGATTAACTAATGGCCCCAATGCCATAGTAGCACTACTTTTATTTTGCAGTGCAAGCCCCAACTCCATGAAGGTACAGTTGAGAAGGAAAGGTTGCAAGAAGATCCACCGAGAAGAGCCTATAGGAGAGGAGGAAGCAAATAAACTGGTGTTTGCTGGACGAGAGCTTAAGCCAACTTTTTTCTTTCCTACTGTGGGAATCTGATAAGCTGCAGCAGGGTTGTACTGGTGGGCTTTCCAGCTATTCTGCCTGTTAAATAACCATTGCAGCTTCAGGTTGATAATTAGATGCAAAGTTTGCATAGCTACAATTTCAGAACTTCACTCCGCTAATTTTGGTTAGGATAACCCAAGGGACTTCTCATTAGCAACAAATAAACTGTCAGTCTTCCCTGGCAGATCTCACCTGCCTCCTGTAGTCCAAGTTCAGTTTTTTCCTTGTTGAACTTAGCACCTTATTAGCATCCATATCATGCCTAGAAGATTTCAGATAAAATAGATTGGCTGAAGCATACTTTTATTAAAAAGGCTTAACTCTACAGTAGTCACATGTATTGATAAACCACCAAGTTATAATGAAAAAACAGAACATCCAAGTCTTTCCAGTGTCTTTAAAACTAATGCAGGGTTTAACTAACTACTTTATCTTGTCCTTTCAGATGCCAAAGAATTTCTGGTTGGTTTGAGAAGTACTCCCGGGTAACGACAGCATTAGTGGTGGGTGGGACCATGAAACTGAAGAACAGTATTTGTTCACTAGCTATATGAAACTGATGAAAAAAATTGCATACATTTTCACCAGTTCATATTACCAGTTTTTTGGAATCAGGAAGTTTATATTTTTCATGAAATTTCAAGAGTAGGATTTTTTTTTCCACACTGGTTTTGCTGGTTGTGTTTAAACACCTATAGTGAAAGCAATCCTTTTCCCACAGTGGCAATGAATTCTAGTGGATTAAATTGTGGGCCAGGCATGTCTGAATTCTAGTCCCATGACTGCCATTGACTTTTCTTAACACTTTGCCCTTAATTAGCTTTGCACTGAGGCTATTTAATTATGCTTCACAACACATCCATGAGGTAGGTAAACATAATTAACTGAGTTTATATGGAAATAGCAGGGCCATATAAAAATCATTGCTGGAATAAAAGGATTAGACCAAGGCATACTACTAGACAACAGTCCTTACACACCTCTCTAAGCCTCAGTTTCCCCATCAATAAAATGGGGGCAAATTATAGTTATTTACTTCATAGGAAGCTTGAGGTGCATTCCTAAAGTTTATAAAGTGCTATGCACTAACAAGGCTAGTCAGGTGCACCGGTGCAAGAGAGGGGACAGATTTCCTGCTGAGGACACACCAGGTACACACACACACACACACACACACACACACACACTTATAGGGTATGGCTACACAACTACAGGCAGCAAGTCTCACAGCCTTATGCAAATGGAGCTCACACTAGTGAACTAAAGATAGCTCTTAGACATTGCTTTGATGTTTGGGCTTAGGCTGGAACTCAGGTTCTGAAGCCCACCCCATTGCTTAGACTTCAGACCTCCAAGCAGGAACGTTCACATTGCTGTTTTTAGTGAGCTAGCATAAGTCTCTTAACCTGGCTGTGAAACTCACTCCCAGTACCTATGTAGGCGCACCCTAAGTGTGATTTTGTGCACCAAAGGAACTTTTGGCATTTCAGAAACTATTTTATTGAAAACAAAAATTGGAAGTGCAAAATATTTTGCAAAGATGCTGCATTTTGCAGACATTTCATAGGCTTGGAAACAAGCAAATTTAATTAAAAATTCTTGTTCCTGATGAATAATACTTCAGTGATTACATTTAATCAGCACTCTATCTATACTAGATAATACTGTCAGATATACCTTAATTCCACATTCCTTGTCTTTTGTGGCATTTTGCCCCAGTCTTTCATTATAACAGGACTACTTTTTATATACATAGGGATTTGACTAAAATAAGAAAAACAAATAATACGTCTTCTCTTTTGCTGAAATGCTCTCACCTGTTTGACCTGTTTTTGTTGGGTTGGTAGTGTGACAGAAGAAGTTCATGTCCTGTAACCTCTAGGTAGACAGGGGGTGACCTGCTTGGTCTCTGAGGAACACAATGCCAGACACTGCACTAAAGTACCTTAGCCTTAGCTACAGGACAAGAAGATACTGTCTTTAAGAGATGAGTGGGATTTACTCTGTCATTTCAATATCCTCTTTCCTCAACTGGGATTAGACTGATACAGGAGAAACTATACTAGTGGTGATGAACAAAGTGTAGGGGGGGGGAGGGGGGAGAGAGAGTAAACTCTTAGCATAATATATATGATAAGGTATTTGTTCAAACATTTCCTGCCAAACGTTCCCAGGCATTCATTCTTACATTTCATTATGGATTGCATTATAAATTACGCCTCCCTTGCAGGTGCTCCTATAAAATGAAAAAATAATAGAAACATTCATGAGGCCTCTCTGTGTGAAATAAAGTTAATCTCTTACAAATTGACACAGCTGAAGTGCAACAGAACGGCAAACATCTTTCTGCACTGTTCTTGTGTTACAGTAAGTCTAGTATTCTCAGCTTTTGCTAAAGGACTCTGAGAAGTCTTTTAATTATGCCATGCTGACTCCCTTCTCACTGTCAGCATTTGTTGAGGAGCAAAGGGCCAGCAGGGTTCCTAAAATCACTCAGCAGAATCCCTGCTGGAACTCCAAACACCCCCTCCTTTGAGAAGCCTATTCTGTTACACAACAATTCCACCAATATAATTATGTTTTTCTCATCCGTTGACACAAAGGGTGTTTTCAGATATGGGGTAAAGTGTCACAAAGCAGCACACATTTCTTTTCTTCAGGGCAATCACAAATTTGAATGAAAGACTGGTACTTCCAATATTTTATTAAATTCTACCCTCAAGCTCTCTCATGTGACAGTAAAACATGAGATATTAAACACCATTACCAATTCTTAAAGCTCCTATTTCATTCCTTTGAAATTCAACAACTTTAATAGAAAATTAAGTACTTCTCTTCTGTATAATTTTTTTCTTTGAAATATCACTGCTGCAAATATAGGGATGTCATACTGTCATAGCAATAGCATTTACCTTGTGGTATCTTGAGAGATTTCTGTTAAAACCTTCTGATGCAGGTTTGTGATAATTTCTTTGAAAACTTTGAAATTACTATTCATCACAGGAATAGGAAACATTCATTTAAGCAGCTGACTGACATTTTTGCAGTTTCTGACTTAGAAGCGAGTCAGACATTGAAAAAAGAGCTAAACTTCTCTAATCATGAAACATTATTAATAGAAGTACTAACAGCAACAGTATCTGAATTATGGCAGCACCAAGAGGCTCCAACCCCTAGTTGTGCTAGGCAAACAAACACACACACACACTTCCCCCCAGAGGCCCAAAGGTGACCAATTTGTCCAAACAGAAACCCATGTGTAACAGGGTGCTGGCGAGAAAGTGCTGAGCCAGCCCCTGTTCCCTCTGTTAGCTCCCCTAGCGAAGGCTCTGGGTGGTGCTTGAGGTAAACCACCTGTGAGCCTTCCAGGCCAGAGCATAAAGAGGCAGGAAAGAAGTCACAGGGGGGAGGGGGGGCATGGTTGTTCCTAGCTGGCTGTGGGAGCTAGCTGTCCCCCAAGGCAGCCAAGCTGGGGCTATCTTGTACAGAACTGTAAATCGGTGACGGTGGGGTGTGCACAAGGGAATAAAGGGACACTGCTGCTTCCAATAAGGGGCTCCCGGCTCATTTTTTGAAGCAAGCAGGCAAAGGCCCGCTTACACCATGTCTCCCAAGTCTCGTGGTTTTGACAAGGTAGAAGCATCAGTAGCACTTTCGTAGGAAGGCACCCAGTAAAGTGCATTGGATTGGAGACTCATTTAGCCTGACTCCACCACTGCTCCACTGCAATTAGATTTAGGAACTGCAGAACCTAATAGAACCAATCACTCAATCATTAACGACATTTGTTTTAAACTCCCTGCTTCAAACTACATTGCTAGACTTTGGCTTTTTGTGTGCCACTCCCCATGCAACATTTGGGTAAGAAGCAGCTATTTGCTAATTCCAGCTCCAGGAGATGGTGTGCCTGAGGCCTCTAGGAGCAACTGCTCTGCATGAGGTGTCTCTCTCTGCTGGTAGAGTCTAAGTGCCCCAAGAGCCCATGGACCAAGATGAAGTTGGCTTTTTCACGGAAGCACAAAGATGAAAGTCCCTGGTGAGCTCTGCCCACCACCCACTAAAGCAGGGGTAAGCAAACTTTTTGGCCTAAGGGCCACATTGGAGTTGCAAAACTGTATGGAGGGCCAGGTAGGGAAGGTTGTGCCTCCCCACACAGCCTGGCTCCCACCCCCTATCCATCCCCTTCCACTTTCTGCCTCCTGACTGCCCCCCTCAGAATCTCTGACCCATGAAAACTCCTGCCTTGTCCCCTGACTACCCCCTCCAGAGGCCCCCCCCTACAATAACTGTCCCCCCAGACTCCACCCCCTATCCAATCCCTCTGGTCCCTGTCCCCTGACTGCCCCAACCCCTGTCCACACCCCTACCCCCTGAAAGCCTCCCCAGAACACCCATGCCAATCCAACCCCTCCCATTCCACATCCCCTGACACCCCCCCCCCCCTCGAACCTCCACCCTATTCAACTACAGCCTGCGACTTCCTGCCCCTTGTCCAACCTCCTCTGGCCCTGGCCCATTTATCGTGCTGCTCAGAGCAGCATGTCTGGAAGCCACAAGGCCCAGCCGGAGCCAGACACGCTGTTGTGCTGCCTTGCAGGAGTGCGCGGTGTCATGGCTACAGGGGGTTGGGGGGGGGACAGCAATGGAAGGGCTGGGAGCTAGTCTCCTGGCTGGGAGCTCAGGGGCTGGGCAGAATGGTTCCACCGGCCGTAGTTTGTCCACCTTTGCACTAAAGTCCAACTTACCCCCTAAATTACAGGAATATGACTTCAATTTTATGATATTTTACACACGTGGCACATAATTTCAATTAGTATAAACTGGCATCACACCATTGAAATGAATTTGCACTAGCTGAGGGTCTATCTTAACTTAAATTAGCTCTATGGAATTAGCTAGATGAAAAAATTGCCCTCCCTTTTTAACAATATAACAGGAATTGCAGATGCTGGGATTGTGTTGAGTAATTCTCATGCCAGGCTTATTCATACTGGTCTCCTTATTCAGCTTCACTGCATTAAAATAAACAATAGGCAACACAAGTAGATGATGCTCACTTAATGGGTATCATGTTATAAGTGCCTCCACTGCAACACACACCTGTTGGGTGGGACATGTGAAAAGATTTACACACAAATAGCCATAGCTTCTGAAGGAATGTGATGCAGAAAGGGAATACCCTTTTGCTGTGGAATCTGATATTTTCCAGAACAGATTCCAGCAATTAATGCAGTTAGAACAGATTTAATGGTCTATTACTTTTACATTTGTCATATTCATGCAAGTTCTTTTCCATATATTCGATACAAGTAGTAAAATAAAAATACGATTGACACAATGTGTCACCCCTTGTTTTCTTTTCCAACAAGATGATGTGTTAATTTTGTGGAACACAAAAACTGAATAGTACTCTCCAGATGTATAAAATTTAGTTTTAATGACTGACTAAGACGGGAAATTCTTTTACAGGATCACTGTTTCCTCAATTAAATTTTAAGAGAAGTCAGCCTTGGAAACACTGAGTACTATAGTTTACAGTTCTCCCCAAAGAAAATAAAGAGAGGAAAATGCATGCCTACTTTCAAAGTGCAGAGGGTCAATAAAGCATATTACTTCAAATTCATCAATTTTATACTCAGCTGTGTTTGTTTGCATAAATTTTCTCTGTGTAAATATGCTATAGTTGATAACAGACTTTAGATTTTTAATACTGTTACCATATTCTCCAGAGTATTGTAGTCACACTGTTTGAAACATGGATTCAATATTTAGCCTTAAGAAGAAAAGAAAGGGACACAGCTAACTTTATGTCTGAGATTGACACTTATACTATTATAGCAACTAAACCCCTCAAGTTGGGATCAGGGCCTCATTGTTCTAGACCTGGCACACACACATAATAATACAGTCCCTGCTCAAAGAATTTACAAGCTATACAAGACAGACATTGCAATCTAGCATGGATGTAGCGACTCTACCACTGGGATGGAGCACTATGAATGCATAGTGGGAGAGGCTGGGTTTAGGCATTGCATTATCTGAGGGAGGACCAGAGCTTTAATGAGAGGACCTGTTGGTTGTCCCATACGCAAGTACTATTAGGACCTCTTCAGGAAGATGTGTGTGTCCATGTGTGTGTTTACATAAATAAAATGCTGGAGTAGAAATCTGGATCTACATGGCATCAGTTAAAGTCAACAAAGTAAACCAACAAAGATGTCAATAACTGGCTCCCAGCAGGATAGAAAAAGACAGAATTGGAATAACAAGGATTAAAAGAATTAAAGAACCTGAAAGAATTTGCAAGTAGACTTCCAGAACAAATGCTTCTGTGGGTGTCTTGTGGATATCTTCTGTCTGCATTAGAATACTGTCAAAACTCTCTTATAGCTATTAATTTAGCCAGACTTGTAAAATGATTATCAAAGTTTACAGTCCCAGATACAACATTTAATAAATGAAAAAAATCCTAATAATATTTTACTCACTTTCAAAACAACAATAAAACTACTGCTAGGTGAGAAGAATTTTTCCAGACTGATTTAAGAGCACAAGGATGAATGTTGGATGGCCTTCAATATATGTGATCAATCACTTGTCCCTTGGCAGTATTCAGCCAGATTGTATCGTGAATGCAGATTTAAAATATTGACAAACAGAACCCTTTTGTTTTGGGGGGACAGCACAGCCTCCCTCCCTCTCTCTCTCTCTCTCTCTCTCTCTCTCTCTCTCTATATATATATGCGCAATCCCCATTCTACTGTTGCATTGAGATGATGTGGGTAGTAATAAGTAAAATCAGCACGTTTTCAGCCTATGTTTTCACAAAGATTATCAAGACAAACTAGGTGTCCTCTAAATTAAAATTAGCCTGAGGACTGGGCCATGAGAACTTGAGCAATCCCTATTCAAGGTTTTGTAAATACTACAATATGTGTCTATATTTGTGTTATCTCTTATGGGCTTTTTGGCCTTCAGGAACAGTTTATGGGTTTGAAAGGTTTTCAGAAGGTATTTATACTCTCTAGGAGCTGAAATGCTGTATTACTTTAATCTCAAATACTGCTTCCTGAGGCATGCCTTAATTCAGTGATAATATGTGAAACAAACCAAACAATTTCAGATCTGAACTAGAACACTCTTATAAAACATTGCAGCAACTGGGACTTAACTGTAAATCACACTATACACACACACATTGCTCTCTGTTACTGTATCCTGCTTTGCCAACTACTTATACCTATACAAAGGAACATGAATCCATACATAAACCATTCTACTCATGAATGACCGTGCTACACCAAACACATACCAACCCTAATACACCTAGAGCCATGTATAGTGGTACATCAGTAACTACACATTTGCTTGCAAATGATATTACTGTATCAATGACAAACTCTACTGCCTACTACTGTCGTTGTGAAGCAACTGATATTTAGCAAATAAGAATGTATGTTTACATTGACCTACTTAGCTACACATAAACTAACTTGTGTATCTATCTGCCTCTGCTTCTTTAAAATAAATAAATGGATTTTAAAATCCCTTTGAAAAACCAGCACAGATAAAAAATAGAACCTATATACACTGACATTTAATCAAATAATTAAGCTGAATGAGCAACCTATGTTAAGGAAATGTACAGTAAAAACCATCTGAATGAATGAATGAATGAATGAATGACTCAATAAATAGACTAGACCATTGGTGTCCAATATGTTCGCCACTAGCTATATGTGGCGAATAGGCTATTGAATTGTGACTAATACATGGGCAATGCACCAGTGTATTGAAGACAGCAGTACCGGAAGACAGGTTGCGTGCTTTGATATACAGCTTGTTAACATGACTAGGATATAGTAATTTTGTGTTAGTAGTACCTATTAATATATTTTTGTAATATCTACTAATTTTTGATATTAGAAATGTCATTTGTAGTATGTTTTTAAATTCTTTTTTATAATGTGGCGAATAAGAAACATTCACCACCACAAGTGTGGCTAGCATCAAATTTCTATTCGACACCGCTGGACTAGGGGCCTGATTTTGAAAGGCTCTTCTCCTGCTCTCCCATAATTACAGGCACATTTGAT
This sequence comes from Sternotherus odoratus, assembly GCA_032164245.1. Classification (NCBI taxonomy): domain Eukaryota; kingdom Metazoa; phylum Chordata; order Testudines; family Kinosternidae; genus Sternotherus; species Sternotherus odoratus. Next base: position 35,738,277 of record JAVMKO010000009.1, on the reverse strand, counting down.
AGATGAGGTGGGTGAGATAATATCTTATTAATGCAGTGCCATGAATAAGGAGACCAGTTTGAATAAGACAAGTTTGTCTCTCTCACCAACAGACATTGGTCCAACAAAAGATATTACTTCACCCATCTTGTCTCATTAATATCTTGGGACCGACACAGCTACAACTACACTGTATACAAGCACATCTGATGTCATTTAGATTTTTAACTACCTAATTTGCAGTCATAGTTATGTGTAAATGACATCAAAACAGTGCCCGTATATATCTGTCCACAGAAAAATTAGGCCTTTAAGGCAATGTGCATCTAAATCGAATATATAAATGAAAATAAATTGTATTTAATATAATATTTTAATAAGGTTGGGAAGGGGAATTGGACTGTTCATCATGGCGGGTGGATCATGAGACATTTTGTCAGCCCAACTTTATCATTTGACAGCAAAAACCTGCTGTAAGGTTCTGTGAGGTATAGCCTGTTAAGAAAGCAATGTCTAAGAGGGAAAAAACCCACAGGTGATTCCTTAAGGTGGGGTGCATTTCAATCCCTCTGGCTGAGCGATTAGTAATCTCATTAGAATCCTGCATATATCACCCATCTCTCTGAGTGAGACCAATGAGGAATTATATTAGTAGAGCTAACTCTTGCCCCAAGTGATAAACTATCTGTCAAGGACATCAGTACAAGGAAAACTTGACCATTGCCAGTAGCAGATTACAAACTCTCCTCCACCCCGACATATGTGTGCACTGGGAACAGAGCCAAGGCTTCATCCACTGCCTGCCAGCTATCAGCATGTTCATTGCTGGGTAAAACAGAGGAAGACATGTTTCCTTCTCAGCAGATCTGAACCTTATGAACTTATGTAGGGCCTTATTCAATACAATGGAGGGCACCCAAATCTCTCAATGAAATCATCTGATGTAGAAGTGTCAGGACAGGCTCTGACACTTCTACATCAGATGATACTAGACAAACAGCAACAAACCAACATAGTAAAACAATTTCTCTCTGAGAAGGTTATTGGGTTTTTTAAAAAGTATATAAATAACAACATATCTGCATGTGGTGGAACATCTATTGTCTTATGGAAGAAAGTCCCAGTGAAGACATCAAACACACTGTAGTCTTTTCAATTTTCAACCCTAATTTCCCCTTGAATGTCATACCTCAGTCAGAAACTCTCTCAAACCTGACAGCTAGTGGGTGGGAAAGCCACTTCATTGTAAACACATCTGCGCTACTCTGAGGAATTTATTGACGTTGAGATTTCTCAGTTCCCTCAGAGTTAGTTTGTTTCTACAAATTGACATGTTTTATTCCTTCTTGGGGTTTTTAATGCTTTTATTGAAATTCCTTTTAAATTCAAATTCCTTTGTCTGTGTAGATTTCAATTTACACAACAATACTTCTTTCAGAGTGAGAAAAGCAAGACCAGTATTTTTTTTTTTCCAGGGGAACTAATGTTGAGCAATGTGAAGCCATGGTAACCATCAACTTACACAAGGTTGTGCTTTAAAGGAAAATGAATTGGTGTAACAATCTCTTAAACATTTCTGTGGGTTATCACCATAGTAAATCTAACAATAATACATTTCATCCTATAACCAGATTTTCATCTCAATGAAGGAAACCATTGATCATTTTAACCAGCTATTCATGATCTACAGTCAGTAGTTCCCATAGGAAGCAAATCTGTGCTGTGGGGTGGGGGGGGGGGGGAAGGAAATGTATCTTTTTCAATAGTTTCTTTTTGAGGAGTACAGGGCAAGGGTTGCCAGCAAAGGATGAGATTTAGGGGCCCTTCCTAGGGTAGGAAATGCTAGATAGAAGCAGCTATAGATTTTGTGCAGTGCAAGAATCTACAACAGTGTTCAGCTTCACTGTTATTTGTGCTAGTGAAAATCTATGACTGTGGGGGCCAATTAACAACATGGAGTTGCTGAAGTTGCAACAAACACAGAATAAACTTTGGAATAGCATAGTCAGACCTAGGAGTTCTTGTGAAGACTGCTACACAGCTGTCATCTATAAATGAAAATCAAACACGCCAAAATCTCATTGTTAAAAATAACATGGTCACTGTTGATACTTAACTAGGTATATGTGGATGCTTTACAGATGACAGGAAAAAATGAATAGGAGGTAAGATAAGTGCATTTAGGAGGCTCTGAAAATCCTTTATTTCTGGCCAACAGGGGCTGCAGGAAGTGGTGGCCAGCACATCCCTTGGCCCGTGCTACTTCCCACAGCCCCCATTGGCCTGGAGCGGTGAACTGCAACCAGTGGGAGCTGTGATTGGCCGAACCTGTGGAAGCGGCAGGTAAACAAATCGGCCTGGCCGATCCCTGGCTTATACCAATGTAACTGAGATGAGAACCTGGCCCAGCAGTTCTACTGAAAACCAATTGTCACTTAACAGGCTTTGCTGAAAATTTGAGAATGAGAAAGTAATTTCTTTGAGATCTTCTGGCAAAAGACGACTTTTTACAGTGAAATATGATCTGTCAGTTTCATGCTGCTTAGATTTTGCTGCAAGGAAGCTAACTAATGCTGGGACTTCTGCTATTCCTAAGGGAGCTGTACCTATTAGCTTTACCAAACTGAGTTTCTTAACATAATAAATGTGTTCCACTTCATGGTACAAAGCTGTATCCCAAACAAGTGCCTTTAAACTCTTTGTAATAAAATACAGGAGATGAAACTCCTGCCATACACAGTTATGCCACGTATGTATTCAGAAACCTTGTGGTTACAAAACCTGATCACTGAATGACTGAATACAGAAGCAATGTCACTAATTTCTTTAATAAAGTCATGATTGAACTAGGCGAGTCTAAAATAGCATCCTTATCCCAACAATCTGATTTGGAGAAATCCGTTTCAATGGGCAAGCACTGACATTCCAAAATTCAGAGGTGCTTGCCTTGTTTCAGGGCTTGTCTACACTTGTAAGTTAAGAACATAACAATGACCATACTGTGTCAGACCAACAGGCCATATAACCCTATATAGCAATTGCTAGCTGCTTCAGAGGGAATGAACAGCATAGGACAATTACTGAGTGATCCATGCACTGTCATTCATTCCCAACATCTGGCATCAAAGGCTTAGGGACACTAAGAGCACGGGGGTGTATCCCTGACCATCTTGGCTAATAGCCATTAATGGACGTATCCTCCATGAACTTATCTAATTTTAATTTTGAACCCCATAATACATTTTGGCCTTCACAACATCCCCTAGCAATGAGTTCCACAGGTTGACTGTCAAGTGAAGTAGTACTTCCTTTTGTTTGTTTTAAACCTGCTGGCTATTAATTTAATCAGGCCACCCCTGCCTCTTGTGTTACACAAAGGGGTAAATAACACTTCCTATTCATTTTCTCCACACTATTCATGATTTTATAGACCTCTATCATATCCCCGCCTTAGCCATCTCTTCTTCAAGCTGAACAGTCCCAGTCTTTTCTCATCTTTTCATCTGGAAGCTGTTCCTTAACCCTAATCATTTTGTTGCCCTTCCCTATACCAATTCTAATACATCTTTTTCTGAGATGGGGTGACCAGAACGGCACACAGTACTCAAGGTGTGTGGGTACCATGGATTTATAGAATGGTATTAGGATATCTATGGCCCTATTATCTATTCCTTTCCTCATGGTACCAATCATTAGGTTAGCTTTTTAGACTGCCACAACACATTGAGCAGATGTTTTCAGAGAACTAGTGACACTGACTCCAAGATCTCTTTCTTGAGTGGTAACAGTTAAAATAGATCATTTTGTATGTATAGTTGGGTTATGTTTTCCAATGTGCATTGCTTTGCACTTAACACCGAATTTCATCAGTCATTTTATTGCCCAGTCACCCAGTTTTGAGATACTTTTGTAATTTTTTGCAGTCAGCTTTGAATTTAACTAATTTTGTATCATCTGCAGATTTTGCCACCTCACTGATCATACCCTATTCCATTTCATGTATGAATATGCTGAACATCACTGGTCCCAGTAGAGAATCTTGGGGTACCCCACTATTTATTTCTTTGCAATGTGAAAAATTACCATTTATTCCTACCCTTTGTTTCCTATCATTTAACCAGTAACTGATCCATGAGAGAGCGTTTCTTCCTCACCCATGACTGCTTAATTTGTTTAAGAGCCTTTGGTGAGGCACCTTGTCAAAGGCTTTCTGAAAGCCCAACCCCACTATATCCACGGATTGACCATTGTCCACATGGTTGTTGACCCACATCAGAGGATTCTAATAGAATCATTTGAGACATGATTTCCCTTGACAAAAGCTGTGTTGACTCTTCCTCAACCAATAGTGCTCATCTACGTGTCTGATAATTCTGTATTTCTACGTTAGTTTCTGAAGTTAGGCTTACCAGCCTGTAACTGCCAAGACATCCTTGGGAGCCCTTCTTTATAAATCGGTATTACATTAGCTATCCTGCAGTCATCTGGTATAGAGGGTGATTTAACTGACAGGTTACTTACCACAGTTCGTAGCTCTGCAATTTCATATCTCACTTCCCTCGGAGCTCCTGTGTGAAAACCTTCTGGTCCTGGTGACTTATTTTTGTTTTATTTATTGATTTGTTCCAAAACCTCCTCTATTGACACCTTAATCTGGGACAGTTCCTGAGATCTGTCATCTAAAAAGAATGGCTCAGGTGTGGAAATCTCTCTCTCATTCTCTGTAGTGAAGCCCAACGCAAAGAATTTATTTAGCTTCTCCATAACAATCCTGTCTTCCTTGAGTGTCCATATAGCACATAAATTGTCCAGTAGCCCCACTGATGTTTTGGAAGGCTTCTTGCTTCTTATTTTCTTCAATTTTTTTTGCTCTTGCCTATGTCTATACTACGTTCCCCTCCAGTGGGTAGTATTCGGTGTATCGGGGATTGATATATCACATCTGATCAGGACACAATAAATTGATCCCCGAACACACTCTCATCGACTTCGGAACTCCAGCTCCACAGGAGGAGTAAGAAGAGTCAACGAGGAAGCTGCCACGGTTGATTCACCACCGTGGGGATGGCCAGGTAAGTCGAACTAAGATGCTTCGACTACAGCTATGTGAATAGCATAGCTGAATTTGCGTATCTTAGTTCAAATCCCCTCCCACTGGTGTAGCCCAGGCCTTAGTTTGTGTTTTTGTTTGCTAGTTGTTGTTCAAATTCTTTTTTTGCCTGCCTAATTATACTGTTACACTTGACAGAGTTTATGTTCCTTCCTATTTTCATCACTAGGATTTGACTTCACGTTTTTAAAAGATGTTTTTCTGCCTCTGTCTCTTTTACTCTGTTATTTAGCTATGGTGGCATTTTTGGGTCCTCTTGCTGTTTTACTGTGGTATACATTTAATTTGACTCTCTATTAAGATGTTTAATAATATTTTTCATGCAGCTTGCAAGCATTTCACTCTTGTGACGGTTCCCTTTAATTTCTCTTTAACTAGCTTCTTCATTTTTGGGTAGTTCCCCTTTTTGAAATTAGATGCTAATTTCCCCCATACAAGGATGTTAAATTTAATTATATTATGGTCGCCATTACCAAGGGATTCAGTTATACTAACCTCTTGGACCAGATACTGTGTGCCACTTAGTACTAAATCATGAATTGCCTTTCCCTTTATTGGTTCTAGGACTAGCTACACCAAGAAGCAGTCATAAATGGTATCTACAAATTTTATCCCTGAATTGTACCTACGTCAATATGGGGATAGTTGATCCCTCATTATTGCGGAGTTTTTTATTTTTCAGATTAAGATTCAGATAAAGGTCTGATGGGTATTAAAAGCACAATAGCCATTCCACATGTAGATACTCTTATTATTATGGAATGACAATGCTTAATCCCTGGGTAGCTCAATCTACACAAACAGTTATTCCTGAATAACTACATGTGAAGACAAATCCTTAGCCTGCTTTTGACAAATTCTAATTCACTGGTTATATAAATGGTCATCTTCCCTATATATTTACAAATATTACAAGTCACTAAGCCACCAATTCAGTAGACACTTAAGCATGTGTCTAACTTTAAGCACCCGTAGTTCCAAAACCTAGGTATGTTTCTGTATGTGAACATGTCTTAGTTTAAAACTGCCATTCCCCAAACATTCATACAGACACGAGCCTGTTAGAATGCAAGTTCACAAAGAGTAAATCAACACAGGTTCAATTCAAAAAGTTGTTTTTCAGCATTTGAGCAGCTGAGTCTCCTGCATCCAGCTCCTAGTGGACTGGTGACCACATCACAATGGGCACTGTGGTCAATCTCAGACAAGTTTAGGACTGGGTGGCCATGGAGAATGAAGTATGGGGCCTGAGACTGAGGCAGACTGGTTTGTAGTCCATGGAAGTTTGCACTCCAAGAAGCTTGCCGTACCTGTCCAGTGGAACAGCAGAGTCTTTTGGGTTTCTGTAACTGCCGGTCCAGCACCTTTCACAAATATGGTACACTGGTACCCTAGGTGAAAACAGGATTTTGTGACCCCCCCCATCCAAATGCACTATAAGATTTATCCCTTTAAGTAGTAGTTTGAAGTTTGGCACATGCTTAAGTACCTTACTAAATTGTGGCTTAAATCATCACTAGCCGGTTAGTGTCCTGGATCACACAATGTTCTAAATGGTAGTGTGCAACCTCATGTCTGTCAACAATTTAGAATTAGTATATCAAAACTCACACACAAGTCATGGCATTTAAATAGCATGGTATTTATTTTTGGTATAGCATAATAGAAGTTCAATTTTCCATTGCCACAATCAGACAATGAAATTTCACAATCCCGCTTTGTGTTACGGGCAGTCAGTATAAAGCACCTGAAGCACTTAAACCTTTTTATCCCTGTGGGTGTTCTGCTCAAATGTGGCATTGCTTATTTCCAGAACGGAGCCTCCCCCCGCCAAATCCCAGATTCTCTTCTCTTTTATTACGGACACAAATACTATCATCTCGAGGGGAAATTCATAGAAAACCCATATCTGATGCACATTTTCTTGCTAATTGTTCTTGTAACTTAACAAAAAATGTCATACAGTATTTACAGCAACACTGTAAAACAGTCTGCAAATAAAAAGGGAGAAATTAATTTACAATTTTGATTTAGATATTGTATACTCCTTTGTAAATCTGTTGAAACCACACACATAAAATTCCAAAGTTTCTGTAATATAGAAATTGGGGGGATGCTTTTATTTTTAAACTGGATGAGCGCCTCTTGTTGATGCAAGTCCTTGTATGTATAGGATATGTAGGCTTTGTAAACAGTTCACGTGAGTCTGTGAGGATGTAACTGACAAAAAAAATCTTCCTATTAGAAAGGAATCCTTTTTATGTTTTAAGTCTGTTTGCAATCAGCAGTCCTCTGTAGGCACAAGGCTTAGCATCCTTTGCCAAATCTCAATGTGTGGCCAATATATGAAACTGACTAATTCAGTGCACTTGGAATTCACAAGATGCCTCATTTTCCAAGGAACTTGTTGGATAAGGAAACATTTTTTAAAAAACTGTCACATTAATTTACATTTCTCTTGGATTATAGATTTTATTTAATTTAATTCAATTTACATTTAACTCCCAAGAGAGAATTTTTCTCAGTGTTAATTCCATCACTGGTTATGAAAGGAAACTACTGCATAAAATAATTAAATCTCTGGTTCAAATCTAGTACAACCTGGTAATGGCTAAAAGTTATTATCTGAAGGCTGCTAGGTAGTTTATGAGAAAAAGAAAGCTAGCCAAATTACTTTCTGTGATTGTGTGACAAATGTAGCGTTCTTTTCACCTAAGAATTGTTTGCAAACAGACCTGGATTTCTGCAAATGTGGATGTATTTGGCAGCTGTAAGTAACTATCAAACATTTTGATCAAAGAATGTGTGTCCCAGGGACTGCTCATAGACAATTTTCTACTTGGGATGTGTGAGTAGCTACAAGTTACATTGTTTTGCTTCTGCCCTCTGAAACTTTTCAAATACAAGTATAACAAATAGTGAATAAGAAACATTAATGTTCACAAACAAATATACTTTTTCAGGGGTGCTGAGAGCCATTGAACCAAATGGTAAACCCTGGATAGGATGGAAGCCACTTCAAGCCAGGGGGTGCTGCTGTACTCCCAGCACCCGTAGTTCCAAAACCTAGGTATGTTTTTGTATGTGAACATGTCTTAGTTTAAAACTGCCATTCCCCAAACGTTCATACAGACACAAGCCTCTTAGAATGCAAGTTCACAAAGAGTAAATCAACACAGGTTCAATTCAAAAAGCTGTTTTTCAGCATCTGAGCAGCTGAGTCTCCTGCATCCAGCTCCTAGTGGACTGGTGACCACATCACAATGGGCACTGTGGTCAACCTCGGACAAGCTTAGGACTGGGTGGCCATGGAGAATGAAGTATGGGGCCTGAGACTGAGGCAGGATGGTTTGTAGTCCATGGAAGTTTGCACTCCAAGAAGCTTGCCGTACCTGTCCAGTGGAACAGCAGAGTCCTTTGGGTTCTGTAACTACCGGTCCAGCACCTTTCACAAATATGGTATGCTGGTACCCTAGGTGGAAAACAGGATTTTGTGACCCCCCCCCACCCAAATGATGGCCAGTGTGTGCCACTGCAACCAGCAAAAAGGATTCTGGAGTGAATCTGAGTTTGTCTTTTCTGCTCCTCCATCATTGTTTCGGTGTTTCTTTCCTTCTTTGCACTTTTCTTCTTTTGATCTCCTTTTAAATCTCTTTCCTGACTCTTGCTGCTTTTGCTATTTTTCCTCTCTTTTCTTTTTCTCTTTTTTTTGCAGTTGTTGCATTTTTAGCTATTTTTACCCTTTGTGCTGTTTGGGGTGGGGTGTTTTTTTTTTTGTTTGTTTGTTTGTTTTTGCACATCCTACTTTTCTTTCATAGTCTGTATGGAGTCAGCACCAGATGCATTTTAAAATATGAAAAGAATACAGCCTCCAGAAACACGCACTCGGGGGGTTGTCTAGACTAGGAATTTTTACCAGCATAGTAGGACCCTTCTTTTTCAGTTCTTTTGTTAAACATTTCTCATGAATGGATCAGTGTTTATTTCAAATATTAAAATTGGATTAAAATCAGTGCAAAAAATTAACAGTTTCCTGGATAAATATCGGGGTTAATATTGGAAGGTGAAAGGACAGAAAAAAGCAGCAAATAGAGAAAAATAAGAGAAGTGAAAGAAAAACAGTTTAATGCTGTGGTTTATTGCAGGAACTGTATGTGATATTTTATACCTTGGGGGAGCACACTGTAACTCCCACATTCCTCATTTTCATACAATTGTGATCTTACATATAAAGCAGGCTGTATGAGGTATCAGGGGAAAGGTTATGATCTGCTGAAAGTCATGTCTCTATCCATATATGTATATCATTAATGCATATAAAGTTATGAGAATTGTGTTGTATGGTTGTCACTAAAACATATTGTAAGTTGGGGAATCAGCCAGATATTAGCTCCCCAGAGGCAACAGCAAGGAATGTAACCAATACCCGGGAGGGGTTTCAAACAACCCATCAACAGCCATTGTCCAGCAAAGGAGCTACAATTCAATGACTCACCTGCATGAGGCCACACCAGGGGAATTGATCAACTTTGCCTGGGGACTCAGCAATGCCCCCTAGACATGCCTGGACTTGTGCTCCCCAAGCACATAGGAGTTAGGGTATGAAACAGACACAGTGGCCACATGCTGGGCCTTTCTCCTTCACCCACCTACACTACAAGCAACAAAGACACTCTGAAGACTCCAACTGAGGGAACTTGCCCAGATTTCAAGGGTGAAATTGGTGTACGATGAACTACAATATCCAGTGGGGTAAGAAAAACTGCTTAGTCTAGATGTTGCCCAGTCTAATAGGGTTGAGAGTTTAGACTGCATGGTTACATTTTATTTCCTATTGGTAACTAACTCTGACTTTTGCCTATCACTTAATATCATGTAAAATCCATCTTTTGTAGTCAATAAATATATTTAACTGTTTAGCTTTACTAGTGAGTTTGCCTGAAGTGTGTGGTAAATCTGCTCAGGTTTTGCAAAGACTGGTGTATGTCCACTTTCCATTGATGAAGTGGTGAACCAGTTGTTAAATTTTCACTGCTCGTCTTGAGCTGTGCAAGATGGTATGTTCCAGTAAATGAAGGGCCTGATAGCATAACTAGAACCATCCCAACCCCTCTTTGCAGGTGTACCTCTGTGGCGTAAAGTGGAGCTTGAACTGGCTGGGGAAAACGGTCCTTGTGCAACCCCCGTTTACATTAGTGAAGCACTTATGCTCAGGGAGGTTGGACTAGGGTAGCTACAGGGATGCAGCTAGACCAGTACAAAAATCCCTGATGTAGACAGGCCCTAAGAATCTAACTTCTAATTTCTTCCATGCTGCAGGGCTCAACTGATTAGGATCAGTCAGTAGCTTTTGAAACTCGGCTGAGTCCATATGGAATCTATTGCAAATACTAGTCAGAGGTAACAAAGAGTCCTGTGGCACTTTAAAGACTAACTAAAGTATTGAAGCATAAGCTTTCGTGGGCTAATACCCACTTCCATGAAAGCTTATGCTTCAATATTTTAGTTAGCCCTTAAGGTGCCACAGGACTCTTTGTTACCTCTGCTATTCCAGACTAACACCTCTCTGATTCTCAAATACTAGTCAGTTTACTTCGCTGACTGTTAAGGCTTTTGAAAGCCCTTTTCCTTCCCTCTTCAGTGAACCTGCACACTGGGTCAGTTTTAGGAGCAGGTGACCCAGGCAACCACCTGCAGTGCTGGGACTGGGGAACACTAGGCTCGGGGTGTTGTAAGGTATTCAGAAGTTTAACAAATGTGTGGGAGGGAGGTGCCAAAGACGCTTTTTGCCTGGGCTGCATTTGGTCTAGGGCTGGCCCTGCCTGCATAGAAGGGTGGGCAAATCCCTGATTCTTTCAAGTTCTGGACCTTGTACAAAAGCAGCACACTCCCAGCAGAACTAGTCATGCTAAGGCTATGTCTACACTACTAGCCGGTGGGCTTGTGATTCCATGCTTGTGTACACACACTCGCCCTACACACACAAGCCAGCACACGTATAAAATAGCAGAGTAACTGGGGTAGCACTAGTAGCGGCAGCAGAAGCATTGCTGAGCCGTACTGAGGACAAACCCATCTGAAACCAGTGGGAATGTACTCGAGACAGCTAATCCATGCCTCTGCTGCTATCTTGAGTAATGTAGCTACACTGCTATTTATGCTCACCCCAGCTCAATCAGAGCTGGAACAAGTTTCCGTACACGAGCATGGGAATCAGACCCCTCACTCATAGAGTGGCCCTGGGAGGTTGCTTCCAGGGGAAAGAAGAAACCCACATAACTTTAGCCCACAAAACTCTCCCACTCCTCTGTCTGCTTGCCTTTTACACATCTCGGACTCCTCACACACCCAATTCAGGCTCCTATGCATAATACCTGTTTGGAGGAAAACACTGCCAGCCCTCCTGCCCCCAGCTCAGCAGCATTCAATGCACTTAACAAAATTGAAGATAAATTATACTCAATTTCAGATAACATTCAGCTTCTCATAACATTAATGGATGAAGGTTGATATTGTGGTTAAAGCAAAAGGGTGGCGCTGAGGTAATCAAAATTCCGCTCCCAACTCTGCTAATCTCTCCATGCTGCAGTTTCTGTGGCATAATACTTTACCTGTCTTGTCTATCTTAAATGTAAGCTTTTTAGGGCAGGGGCTGTGCCTTGCTCAGTGTTTGTACGGCCACTAGCACAATGGAGCATCAAATGCAGTTGGGGGCTCTATGCACGCCTGGGATACAAATAATACATCATATGAACAACACTTAATACAGGTTGGCACCCAACTCCCATTGAATTGAAATGAGATCAGAGCATCTAACTCCCATAGGCTCCGTTAGAAATCCCAATCTTAACAAATGCAAAAGATAAAGGGATAATAGGAAACCATCACTTAACTAAAAGGTATCCATTGATTGTGTGCTAGTTTGGATTTATCTAGAAAAGTTACTGATGTTCAAGTTCCTTAAAGTTATAAAGTATCTATTCAAAGAGCAGCTTCCTTTTAAATTTTGCTATGTGGCTAACACCATCATGCCAGCTTCCAAAATCGTGGGGATTTTGAGTTAATTCATTCATTATACAGCCCGTCACTTTACATTTTGGAAGCACATTGCATATTATTTTGAATCCTTTTGAAAGACTTTATGCACATCACTTATTGCTGAGGAAAAAAAGTAACAAAGGAACCCGAGAGACTACACTATTTAATGAAGTCCCCAGAATTAAAAATGAAGGGATTAAAGCATGGATACAGCCCAGTGTAGTTCATAATTAAACTCGAATTCTTACTTGCAAAAGCCTGCTTATCAAAACTTCAAAATCGCTTGAACATCCTTTATCTTCATGTTGAAAAATATGACACAGTTTTCTTATAAGTATAGCTATACCAAGTCAGGAACAAAGATTTTTTTTCCATGCTTTTGATCAAACAAAGTTATAGGAGTTCACATCTAGTTTGAATTAGTAGAGCAGACACATTTTAAAAAAAGATATTACTATAAAGACAGCTCTGTGTTCTTATAAATGCTAGATACAGTGCTAACAATTAAAAGGCAACATTTGCCAACTGTTACTGTAGAGTGGCATTGGAGATCCCACAGGCCAAAGTGATACAATAGGGCACTGGTTCTCAAACTTTTTTTCCCCCAAGGTCTCCTTTGGCATTTCAGAAGACGTCCCGGACTCCTTTCATTTCCAGTACTACAGGAACACTCTCTCCAGCATGGGAATGCCCTGGCCCGCATGACCTCTTGCATAAAGTGCACTATGTACATTAACTATTGAGAACAAAATGGTGTCCTTCTTGTGGCAAAAGCCCCAGAAGGCTAGTTTGGCCCTGGTTTGAGCGACAGACTCATGCATGACCTACAGTGGACCCTCAGGGAGATGGGAACCCCACCTCTTCTACTCGGTTCCCTAAGAACTCAGTCTGATTCAAGCCTCGTCGCTCAGGTTCCTTTATCTGGCATACAGCAATGCTCTGCTGAATTGATCAGACTCAAGCATAGGGTGTATGTGTAGGGTATACCTCACATTAAAAAAAAAAATCTTCCTTTATATACATTTACACATTACAGCATTTACTATATGTGGCATTACATGTTTTGGAATTGGCTTAGTCACTTTGTAGGGACCAATCCCTGTACCTCACTCACTGTCTGTGCAGAGCTTACTCTTTCTCTCATGCTGTGTTCCAATCTTATCTTCTTCATTGTTATCTTGTCCCTCGTAAATGGTTCCCTGGGCATCTCCCCTTATTTTACCTAGTACATCCTGTTTCCAGTGCTGATCCATTTACCTCCATAATACAGTCTCCCAAGAAGTAAGGCCTCACCCATGTCCACTTAAAATATGTCAAGCCAGGCCTAAATACCACTGCTTTTGTTTTTCTTTTTTATATTAGCATTCAATTCACTGGCATTATATTCCTGTCTCTAATTTTTTTTATTAAAAAGTGCTACTGAGCAACACGGCCCCAAGACCATGGCAGCTGTAATCATTTGAACCACCGTTAATATTAGGCTGAAAGTACAAACCACAGGGTGCAAACTCACCTCCTCTGATTTAGCTCACCAGGGTGTAATCCCTCATTAAACTTGCTCTGCCTTAAAGCATCTGACTGCAGTTCTAACTTTGCTTTTCTTTTAGTTACATTATAAAAACCTGGCAGAAAATATAAAGTCTTTCCATTTATCACCATGGGAAATTTAGGTCTGAAACAGAACATAGGCCAGTTAAAATAATATTTCTTCGGCCCATACCAGAAGTAGTCCTTTTCCGCCACCACACTATACTTATCACCAGCATAGACAGTGTTTACTTTACCAGTGTCTCAACCTTAACATGCAATTTGGATACGGTTACCCAACAGTGAATCCACATGCCAGCAATTCTGTCTGTAACACGTTACACCTGCACATATAAGTGTCCCTCAGGCCAGGTGCAGACAGCAATGTCTGGGGCTTTCCAGACCTTGTATTCTCTTACAACAGTGTTTGAGGAGGGAAAACAAACCACCATAGGGGTTGCAGTAGTGTAGTTTTTGTACCACTTCTATTAAGTTTATTTTCATATAGTTGGCTCCCACCCTTGGCAGTTTTACGCATTTTAAAATATTGCTTAGAAAGATTTTTAAATAATTTTAACCATATTTTGCTAACTTTAATTGGCACAATAGTTTAGGTAACTGCAGATTGGTAAATGTTAGTAATTGATGAAAATAAACTGACAGCTTTTATATAATTTGTAATAGGTTTTAACTCTAAATTATTTGGACTTCTTTTTAGTCTAGGATTTTTTTTAATTTACAAAACATTACTATATAGTTTTGTTTTTACTTTCTTAGTAACATGTATTTTATACCATATTTAAACAGAATTTTTGGATAGCATTTTAATCATTGGATGTTTTGTCATGTTTTTAAATGGCTACTGTGCCATTCAAAGTTGCTGTATTAGCTTTAGTTATAACAAGTTAAAAGAAAAGAGAATTTGCATGGCACTTTTGAACATGATTTTGGTGGTTGGGTCTCACTCCTTATAGTTACTGATTTTCTCTGGTGCTGGGTTGATATTTGCTTTACATGCTTGGTTCCTTGCTATGTTGTAAACAGTTTATTATGAATAAAACGAGGAAGACTTTGTAGCACCTTAGAGACTAACCAGTTTATTTCAGCATAAGCTTTTGTGGGCTATAGCTCACTTCATCAGATGCATAGAATGGAACAGAAGTAAGATGCATTTATACACACAGAAAGAAAGAATTTTTTTTTGTACATTAGCATACCAATTCTAAGAGTCTGTTAAATTTAGATGGGCCACTATCAGTAGGAGAAAAAAAATACCTTTTGAAATGGAATTCTGTCAGGCAGGATTTATTATGAGAGACCAAAAAAGATTTTTTAGCTTACTTGGCTTAGCCTTGCCAGCTGAGCCTTTGAATTTTTTTTAAAAAAATGGATTTAAACTTTTGAAGTGATTTTTTTTGTTTGATTTTGTTTTTGGAAATTGCAAGTAATGAGCAGATAACATATTTCAGACGTTTACCTTTTTAAACTACAATTTTTAGTTTTTATATTTAAGCTTTGAATACGGTTTTTTTGTTTGATTTGGTTTTTTTTAATAAAAGAGAGAACTTTTTTGCCCTGGGTTCTGATCATTGTTACATTTTGTTTTACTGTTGTATTTTTTTTTCCATTTTTGTTTTGTTTTGTATTTTAGCTGTTTGAGACTTTAGTCAACTTACTGTTGCACTTTCTTTTTTGATAGGCAGTTTTCATTGGGGAGTTTCTTGTGTGTGTGTGGTAATTTATTATTTGTGTGTGTTTAGATTATATGTTTGCTAGTATATTCAGAAGCAGTTAATCTCTATAGATACTATTATTTTTAAAGTGATTTAAAATAAATTATATTTAACTTATATTAGATGGCTTTTGTACTTGCAGCAGCCAGCACAATTATTTACAAACACATTTATTGTGACCAGCCCATTTTTTTCCAGAATGGCTGTTAAAGCCACCTGATTCCTTTTTGCATAATTTTTTTAATTACGAAGGATTTCATTTAGGTACGACAGCAGAACTATACCGCTTTAACTGGGTTTTATTATGAAATTAAGTATTCATTTTTGTTTTAGATACTTTGATATTTTATAATATTTTAATTTTTTAACATTTTACTTACTACTATTGAATTTTTAGGTTTTTTTGAGCTTTTCAGTGCAAAAGTCCTTTTTAACTGCCCAAGCCTTTTTCTTAAATCACTTCCTTTAGTTCTCATTGTTTAATAAGAACTTCTAAAAGACCTCACCAGCTACTGTATTCTAGGGCCATACTCTTAAAAAATAAAATAAAAGTTAACACATTTTTAGCCAACATTTTTGGCATCTCTCACTTATTTTTTGTTTTTTGCAATTATTTTTTAACTTAGTACACTTTGCCTGCAAAGCTGCACTAAGTACAGTCCTTGAAGGATATCTGGTTTTTTACTTTTGATTTATGTAAATAGGTAACAGATATTTTGTTCTCCTGATCTTTCAGGAATCTTTTCAGTGTAGTCTGTTTTCACCTCTACAACTCTGATTTGATTTTTATTGTTGTTTTAAATTCACTTCTTAAGGTGGCACATTTTGTTTGTAAAGTTTTAGCCGTCAGAAACAATCCTTGTAAAACTGCTGCTTTGATCTCTGCTTTCTTTGCCTTCAGATAAAAACTACTAGATACTATTTTTCCATGGCTGATAATGGGTCCTATTTTTTGAAAATTTCAGTGGCATTTCACATACTTTTGCTGTGTTCTGACAACACTATTTATTTATGGCATTCAATGGACCCTGCTGTGCTCTGCCAACAATTCTTTGGTTTTGATTTAGGAGGTGAGGGGGTAGTAAGGGGGATTTTTAAAAAAATTCTACTACTACTTTGTGGAGTTCCTTTTTCACCTGATCTCAGACTCCACCTAATACTTCTCTGGGGTGTCCATAGGGTCCACCCTTAGATTTAACCCACTTCTCCAACTTGGTACTAAATTCCTCCTTGTTAAACTCTTAAACCCTTCCAATGCCCTTTCTCTTAATGTTAGGTTGCAACCCTCACACTAAGGGGTTTATATTATGATAGGTAAGATGGAGAAATGCTGCCTCAGCAGAACTGCCATTAGGTGGAAATATAAACTATTAAACAACCACAAACAAAGAATAACTATTAATGGAACAATGTCAGACTGGAGGAAGATCTTATGTGAGGTTCCACAGGGATCTGTTCTGGCTCTAGTGCTATTTAACATCTTTATTAATGACCCAGATGTAGGAATAGAGAGCAGTGATCAAATTTGCAGATGACACAAATATTCTTGAAAATACCTTTCCCAAAATTAACTCTACCATCAATAATACTCTCGATAGATCTGTATTTTCTTACTTGTTATTAATATGTCTTCTAACTCTCTTGTAGTTTTTCCACAGCACGAGCCTTTCCTCCTAACACTCCCTCTCTTGAGACCAAGGCTTTAGCAAATAATAAACATTAAGGACCAGTTCTTAAGTTGGTGTCATCATTGGAACTAGGCCAATTGACAGCAGCTCAGGATCTAGCCCACTCTTGCGTTTAGTGTTTCATGTTTCAGGCCACCTGAAACAATAACACATCCCTTTCCCAACTTCTCTTACACCCTTTGTTGTCTCTTATAATATTTGAGAGAGCATTGCTGGACAATAAGAGAAAATAACTCTAGATATACCAGGATATGCCACCTTTGCTACCCTAATTGCGCTTGGCTCTTCTAGCCTCTGCTACAACTTAAAATGTAACTGGAGTATTGTTCTTTTCTGGCAGCAGCAAATCATTTATTATCTTGCTTTACCTAGGACACTTTCAAATTAGCTAATGAGAACTTTACCATCACAAATCAACCTCAGGTATTTAACGGACTCCAGAGAGTGTTGGCTTTTCTTAGTGAAGCTGAGCTTACTTGTGCACACTCAAT
Source organism: Sternotherus odoratus (assembly GCA_032164245.1). Lineage (NCBI taxonomy): Eukaryota > Metazoa > Chordata > Testudines > Kinosternidae > Sternotherus > Sternotherus odoratus. Next base: position 35,720,711 of record JAVMKO010000009.1, on the reverse strand, counting down.
ACGAAAATAAGACTTTAAAATGACAGTGCACAGTAAATGTTTTAAGTGTGTTTTCTTATCCTGGGACTGCTGATCTACTGTATGGATCCTGAGAAATCAAGACCACGTATATTTCTTCCACTGTCTGAAATTCCCTGAGCCAAATTCTGTGTACAGTTGGAATTTCAGACAGTGCAAGTCAAATCTGAATTCAGCCCAGTGTTATGTTAACTTATTAAATGTCTTGCTATTTCCTTGCAGCTGAATGCATGTCAATTGAGAATCTCACTGGACTGGCTGTATAGCACACACTAATTAAAGGGATAGTTACTCACTTTAAAAAAAATGATTATGCTTCTTGCCCCCTTTGTGTTAACGTCCCACAAACATTCATTCAATCAATTTTTATTGGCCCAAAAGCAAAAGTGAATTTCAACATTGTATGGGCAAGTATTCTCAGAAACAGAACTTTAAAATTACATGTAGGATTTTTATTATTAGTGCTCCAAGAGGAAAGTGATCAGCTAGTGGTCTATACTGCTATCAGGTTATATCTCTTCCATGCAGGCTGTCTCTACATTCAAGAGCATCACTTCCTTTTCTATACTGGGCCTCTATTGGTTACTCACTTTTTAGAGCAATCCTCAAACACAAATTATTCAAAAAGCACCCATAGAATATGAGAGAAAATACAGCAGAGATGATAATAGATCTAATCTAATGGCTATATATGTATGTATATATATTCAATTACTGCAGTTTGTTGGATCACCATAATGTATAACTAATGTTCATAGCATTGGAAAATACTTGCCTTGAACGGCTTTTGCAGTTATCAGCGTTTCACTTCAGTGTTTAATCATCCCCAGAAGGCAGTTTACTATTTTGTACATTCTCATGACATAAACATTATTGTTAATTAAAAAGCCCAAACATTACTTGACATCCTCATTCTAACCAAAGAGTGAAATGATTTTATGAACAGCACCAAGATTTCTCTGGATCGTATTAAAAAATATCGATGTCCAGCTACTGTGGCTTGGAAAGGAGGCTACATTTTTTTGTTTGTTTTATTTGTTTTTAAATCCCACTCTAGTATTAGCACAACCACGTTGGATGGAATTGCAATTCAGTAAATTTTGTTCCTGCACTAGACTTTTTTCCAGCACTGGAACAGGTTTCAAGAGCGTTTCGACTGCTACTGCTTCCACAGCTGCCAAGAGAATAAGTTCTGGGACATTTGTAAGCTTAAGGTCCCCTTTTCCTGATCTAATCATAACTCAGACAGAGAAACTGGAAGGGCTGCCAAGAACATCTCAAAAATTGAATCTATTCTAAATTGAACTTTGCAATTATGCTTAAAAATAAATAAAAATCTATGTCAAAAGGCAACAAATTTAATAAAAAATTCAAAAAAAAAAAAAAGATTTAATATACTCTTTAGTAGCAGCCAAGTCAGAAAGAAGACTGAATATGGTCAATAAAAAGGATCAGAGCACTTACACATTTTGAAGTTTTTAGCATACATTGAAATCACTTGAAACCCATATGTATTTAAATGGTCAACATTAGTATGTGAACTGGATAATTGCTAGAACAGGTGAAGTATTTGCAGTAAACAAGCTGACAAATGAGACTCTTTCTATTCATGAATTGCTCTCTAAGGCCCAGATCTTTTAAGGTATTTAGGTGTTGCTGCACTCAGCAATGCATTACCTAAGTGATTTAGAACCCAAAGAATCATTTTCAAAAGTGATTTAGGAACGTAGTGACTGTCAGTGGGATTTTGGCTCCTAAGAATCTAGATCCCTTTTGAAAATAAGGATTTAGGTATTACAATGCTATGCACAGCAACACCTAAATACCTTCAAAAATTTGGTCCTGAAGAGTTCTGTTCTTTATATGTTAAATGTTTCTTGTAGCCTCTAACACCTTATCTTAACCAGGAAATGTAGTCACTTTGCAGTTCCATTTTTAACAATTGAGTTAGCGGACATGATGCTGACTGGTCAAGTTCAACATCAGGCCAGGCAGTATTGGAGCAAACCCACTGAGAACGAGGTTTAATCACAGTTAGCTGACATGACCTCTCCTTGACGGCACTGAGCAATCATCACGGTGTCAGCTAACTCGACTGTTAAAAATCATGTCTGAACATGATTAAGTTTCCTTCTAAAGAAAGTCTTTTGTCAGCATGCTGGGCAGAGGATTGGGGAACATCTTGGAAAGCACTGCTCTGTTGGGCTAATGAAGCACTGGTGTGTTTGTAGCAGATTTTGCTGGACATCAGCATAGACAAAGAACGAGAGAGATGGCAGTAGCTGGAGAAATGGCTAGGCAAAAGCCTTGTATAGATGTGGGGGAGGCAGTCTTAACCACTAACAGCTTCACTGTTGCTCCAAGCATTTTGGCCAATAACTGACCAGGGAGATGTGCTGCAAAGAAAGATAAATGGTCTTTGGACAAACTGAATACCAAAGGTAGGAAGCCTACAGCTCTCACCCTCCCATAACCTGAGTACTTTATTCAGTTACAAATGGCCTGCCAGCTACCGGCCAGAAATAAGTATGATTACTCTGATTTATTTCTGTTAGGACCTTGTCAAAATGGGCAGTGTCCTTGTCATCTGACAGGAGCCCGCAGGTAATTCCAGCAACGTAGGCACTGCTTGTGAAGAGTTGGTCAAAAAATCACCCACTTCTTGGGCTTCATTTTATTGATGTCAAAGGGTAATTTCATGTGAATAAACGTGAGTCCTGGCCTGGGTCTTGTCCCCAGGTGTGGGGGTCTTTTCTCCATGCCTGGCTGCTCTTGAGAGCTTGCAGCATAAATCTTTTCCCTTGTGCTTGGTTGTTCCTAGGGCTACTTTCTCTATGGATTTATCTGTCCCAGAGCCCTCTCTCCAGAAGTCTACTCTCACTTCCCTTATATTCAGGGTGGAGTTGGAGGAGCCACATCTGCTCCTGTGAGTTAGCAATAATCAATCTGAAGCTCTCTGCCGGGATCTAACGCCTGCTAACTGAGGAATCCTGTCCTCTCTCTGTCAATCCCAGACCCATCCCAGGACTTAACAGACACACACAGAAAAATGCAGCCCCTGAGCAGAATAAAGTACAATCTAGAAGACACATTTCTATAAAGGGTGGGGAACAGGATTCAACACACAAACAGAATGATCAGGGTGCTGACTACCACTTGCTAGTGCCATGTTTTAGGTTTCTGGGGTAATCTTCTTCATCATTTTGCTTTGCTTTGTATGTATGCTCTATCCCCAACACATCCTCTAATTACCCTAAATGATGGTGGCGGTGGAGTTATTTTTATTATTTATATTGTGATAGCACAGCAAGGGTCTCAGCTCAGGCCCCATTGGGCTAGCCATTGCATTCACATATATTACAGAAGATAGTCCCCTGCACCAAAGTGCTTACAGTGTAAAGATGTGATTAGATGCAACACATGGAGTATAGCAGACAAGGAAAGGAAGATGACAAGGTAGAACTGAAGTGATCATGTTTGGTACAATAGCCAGTGGTCATGGTTACTCAGGAATAATGTTCCCTGCTGTTTTTGCATCTTTAAGAAGTATTACAAAACAAAAACACAGGTGGGTAAACAAATCTCATTATGAGGCAGGGAGGTCATTATTCTACAGGATATTTAAATGAAATGGAAGAAAAACCTATAAAAAGCCCTATATATTCCTCTTTTCCCCTTGAGTTATTAGTCAGCCTATGTCCTTTACAATTAAGAGAAAGGCATTTATGAAGTTCTATATATAAACACAGCAATTGCCCTCTAGAGAAGCTGACACAAAGACTTCTCCCTCCACAGTGTAGACGCATTTGAACAGCCTTCACTTCAGTAACAACTAAGCATTCACTTCGAAGCTCAATCCAGCTCTAGCTATACACAAACGTCTGTCTATCTGGATATAAACACAGCTGTTTTCCCTCCCTAAATAAAGAGTTACTAAGATGATAAAAGCCCATTACTACACCTTTTTAATAGAGTCAGAGGGACAAATCCATCAGAGGTTCACACAATTGCAACTTTACATAAGTCACCAAAACTTGGTCTCCTTCTGTGAAGTTAGAACACAGACCACCAACAAAGTTAAATCAGTCTTCCAGTCAAACCCAAGGGATCATACATAAGAGCAACTGTACCCCGCCTTTTCCTCCATTCACCTCCTCCCACCCATGACACCTTCCCCAAAGTTTGCCAGCTAAATGAGAGCTGAGAACTCCCACCATGGCAGGGGTGTTCTTAGTTGAGCAGGCAAGACCAGATTCAAGCCCCTTTTCACCACTTGCGCAATGCAAAGTGGGATGAAGGGAGAATCACATGTGCAATCTTGAAGTACTATGGAATACAGCATATCCACATCAGTTCATTGGATTGGCTTAATTCCACAGAACTGAAAATAAAAAACATATTTTGCATTTTCTCACCCCTTTAACATCAGAGTTTAGGTTTCATTGGGAATCCATATGGTACTTTAAGTAGCGATATTAAAATGTTTGCATTTCAACTGAGTGGTTCCAGAACAAAACAGATCTGGTGGGTTTTTTTTTAAAAAAAAAATCAAACAAAAAAGAGGTCAGTAAAAGTACACAGTGGATACGCAAAGTTAAAACAAGATGTTTCTACAGCAGTAGTTTACTGAAAATGTAGAATAAACAACATATAGTACAAGTTTCTTTTACTGACATTTAATGTACTTGCTAGTCCAGCATTGTGTCATCCCTGCCTTCTAGTAGATGGAATATCAGACCCACTAATCTGTGTGGGTGCATCATCTTCTAATGGCTGAGCTATAGAAGATATGAACCTGAATACTATGACAGATAACAGAAATTATCTTTAGCTCAAGTAAAAGAGGACTGTGTATAGCTAAAGAGCCTGGGTTCTATCCCTGATGTTGCAAATGTTCAATTTAACTCCTGACTGTGATGGGCAACCACAGATTCATTATAGCAAATAAAAGTACATGCATCTGCCCATAATTGTAGGGTGAAATAATTGCCCAGTGCCATCAATGTAACCACTTTGCTAAATTACCACCAGGATTCAAATAGCACCTATGCCTCTTGAACCTTTAACCTGACAGAATTCAAGGTTGAAAATGAATGAAAAAAAAAAAAGCTTTAATCTTCTATGGTTCAGCCTCAAATATAATGATGCTGAGTTTTGTCAATCAAAAGCAAACTTTTTCATGTAAAGCCACTGCCATGGCATGAAAATGAATTTACAGAGGGAATGAAGCAGCAAAATGAGCAAAAAAGATATATTTTGGCCTGTTACATTAGAAAGTCTGAGTCCCATTTCCAGCCTACTCTGGAAACTACAATATATGATGAACAAATCAAAGCAGTGAGTGCCTAAGGAAGCTGTATAATGGGTATACTTTACAGCAAAATAATATTCCCTCTATCAGATTTCTGAGGCAGTAAGATTTAGGTCAAACTGACTGAGGATATTTGAATATCAAGAGGCCTCTTGCTAATCACACTTTTGAAAATCTGATGGAATTTTGCCCCAAGGTAGTATGGCTGGTAACACAGGCTGCATCTCTGGGCATGGTATCCAGCTATCACCCAAAGAGGTAAAGACTCATTCTAATTTATCAAATGTGCATTGTTTAATCAGGATTCTAATTCAGGTTTCTTCACTTAGAACAAAATCATCATAAGAATGATTCTAAAATTTTCCTGAGATACGCTTGCCATTTCAATCGCATGATAAAATCGTGTGACTGATTAATTTGCACCTTCCAGCTGCTTTGGACCTTTCAGGTGATGCAGAGCAGCAGTAAGCCCATTTTAATTGGCAAACTAGAGCAGACTGGTGAATTAGGTATGAGAATTAGGTAGAATATAAAACCCGATTTTAATATGCTTGCTTAACTTGACTGATATGCTGCCGATTTTATGAGTTTTCAACTGCACAACCCTGGATTAAAGTAAGATTTGCCTTTTCTTGTTGATGCCACCGTACGTGCATAGCTATTGCAAATAAATGAAAATAAAATTAAATCTCCTGTCTGGAAAAGCCATTGATTAAGAAAGCAAATATACTAGGCAGCCTCAGAAATCAAATAATGCGCTCCCTTTCCATGCACCTTTCTAATGGAAATTTGACTTTGACCTTTCTAATAGGAATGACTGGAAAGTCATTATGTTGGATTAAGAGCAAGAAAATAAACTTTATCTTGAATGTTTTCCACTGAAAAATAAAATGTTGACTTTAGCCATGCCTATGTTGTTTTTCTTAGAGGAGTTTCAATGACAGGAACATTGCTATATTATTACTGCATTATTTTAATTGGGAAGTTTCATTTTTCTGACAAAACAAAGGCCATTCTTTATTTCTTCTGAACAAAAGAATGTGTAGGAAAAATGTTATATAAAATAAAACAAACCTCTAGTCATTCCTCTTCACCAGCCTTCAGTACAGCTGGCCCTGAAGTTGCCAGAACAAAATGTATCACATAGTGATATCAAAATAGCACTTATTAGAGTTGCATCTACATTATATTCCTGCACTGCAGCTATGTACAGGATTGTATGGCAAGACTTATTCTGTCAGACATTCTGTTCAGAATGGACCTGACCCACACAACACTGAAATTAATGGGAGCCATTTTATTGACTTAGTGGATTTGCCTATATAGGTTTATTTTTCTCCACACTGTTTTCAACCCCCATCCCATGGCTTAGTGAATCCTCACAACTTCATAAAAATGTCAATGATGTATTCAAAAAATGTCTTAAGGAGGCCTTTACTACTTGAAGCATGATTCAGAGTTAGGAGAAAGAACACACATTACAATTATTGATTTGTACCATCAGCATATACTATGTAGGCATCTCATGATAGTAATATTCATAAAGCAAGATAAAAGCTTTCTATAGCACTACATGAATGATAGATGTGTTTCCACAAAAGAATGGTCCTGCTGTCAACGGCTAGATCATTTTTAGTCAAAGACTAGAGCACTCCTTAATAGTGGATACTAGCTCAACTGTCTGCACATAGCACCGCCAACTAACGGGCAAGGATGGATTTCATCATTTTACTTTAGTGTAAGCTACATCACACTTTTAAATCCTAAAGCAGCAGATGAGAAAAACCCATTGGGGCGATTATTAAACCTTGGGAGGAGGCTGCCCTATTGCCTGCAGAACATGAGATCCAAGTGGCTTGTGAGGCTGCCATGCCATTCCCTCGAGTGATCCAATACCAGAGTGCGAGTGCAGCGGTTGGTCACTCAGGCAGGGATCATGCACATAATGAATGGAGTAGCAGATGCCATCTCTCTCCCTCTATGCCCAATGCAACAACCTACTCCCTTGCACCTTCTTGTGGCCTGATCCTGCAAATACTTGTGCCCACAAGTAATTCTGTTCACCTCATCTCAGAGGCACTATTAGGTTGGGTAAAATTACTGATGTGCTTAAGTATTTGCAGACTCAGACTTTTGGTATTCTGTTTGCAAACCTTCTGAATGACACATCATGCAAACTTCATCCTCTCCTGCTAGTGCCACCTTACACCTGGCAAAGGATAATTAAGCACTTCACTCCTTCTCTCCGTTAGCTCTTCTCTCTCAAGTACTGGCAAGAAATTCGGATTAAAAACATGAAAATCCCTTTCACAGATGATAATTCTATTCTATCTACAGTTTCCTGCCTTCCAACACCTCAGAATTCCCTCCCCAGTTCATTACCAAACAAAGGAAAGTATCAGCTAGTCCAAAACTATAACAAATAGTCCTGTTTTAACTTTGTTGATCATTCTTCTTGAATGTACAATAGTGCCCTCCTCTAGGGTGACCAGATGTTCCTATTTTATAGGGACAGTCCTGGTTTTGGGGTCTTTTCCTTATATAGCCTTCTATTACTCCCCACCCACTGTCCCAATTTTTCACATCTGCTGTCTGGTCACCTGACCTCCACTAGGTTTGTTCCCAGCCAAGAACTAAACAATGAAAGTCATGTAGGTAGACTAGCACACTGGCTCAATGCACCTTTGTGCTAGAATGTCAAGCCCTTGCTTTCACTTCAGTTAGCTCAAGTCCCGTCAGGCAGTAAATGACAATGTTATCACAGTAAGTTTCTGGATCCCAGTTGCAATGACCATGCAGAGATTCTACTCATGAAAACTGTTGCCTCTGTGAGAAGAGGAAACTGGATCTCAAGTAATCATATGCATGCCCGTGGCCAGGAGCACATACTGTGAACCTGTACACCCTTTTGATCAGGAGCAGATGTTGGCTAGGAAGTAGTTATAGGGAGGCTGTAGCTATGGATGTCTGGATGAAGCACATTTCTTGGAAGAATAACATTCTTCAAAGAGAACCTGCTTTCTTCAACTCAGAAGTTTGAACAAAATGATAAATGCTCCTTATATTTCTAATGCTGTCTCTACTTGGATTAAGAATTGGTTATATCTTGAAGCTTCCAATTATTTTCATGCAGTTCATAGAAACTTCTTTTTCTGAAGCCTTGAGGATTAAAAGATAAAGTTCCTTGGGCCAGTTTCAAACCGCACCCAACACAGATCAGGGGACAGGGCGCAAAGCCGGGATAAATCCCCCTCCCCCCCACCTCCTTCTCACTCACCTGATCCTGAGGCTGTTGCATGTACAGCTGACTGCATCCTAAGAGCTACTCTGGATGATGGTGTCTGCCAACAGCTCAACAAGCCAAAACTGTTGTTATCCTACCCTCCCCCCACCAGGAGAACTGATGTAATGAGAAGCACATGCTCTGAAATGCCCCATCTGGCCCACAGCAAGTTGGGCAATAGTGACATAGGAACCTCTATGCTGGCCTTGTGTCCTCTTGTACTGGAATGATCTTACCCAGGGCTAGAAGGGCCAGAAGTAAAGGGTGGTTGTGTTTGGTGCAAAGCAGCCTGCAAATATCTTTCCCACTCCCACAGTGAACCTCTGTGGCACTCTCAGTATTATAAATATGTTAAACGGCAAATAAATAAATGAAATGAAATAATGATGATAAAGACAATGGAAAAGAGATTTTAAATGAAATACGGTGAACAAATACAGAGTATGATTTAGACACACCTTCTTACTAGTGAGGGACACATTTTTAACAGAGCTCAGGAATGCTTTGCAAAAGCACTCAGTACTGAGCAGCTCCCACTGCAACCCAATGGGCTGGGCTGTTCTGAAAATCTGGCCCTAATTGTGGGTGCACTTTGGAACATCTGGCCTTAAATGTAAATCAGAACTTCAAAAGCAGAGCTCAAAAGAAACCAGCACAGATCTTAGGGCATATTTTTCTGGAGTATTCTTGCCAATGTATGCAACATCTTTTTGTATTAATTCATACTGACATAACTCCCCACCCTAATCCCTTTCCTTCATATATTTATCTAGTCTTAAGATACCAGCCTGAAATAATATTTGCAAGCCTGATCCAGCCAAAAGGAGTTGCTGTGGCTGTTAATTGGACTTGCACAAAACTCAATGGCTTATGATTATCAAGTGTTTCATTTAAGCATTTTTTCTGCTTGGGTGCTTACGGAGTTATGTCCCCCAAGTTTTCTTAGGATTCGGATTTCAAATTAACCTAAACTCTTGTAGCAAAACTCAGTCATCAAATGTTGAAAACACACAAAATTTCTTATAGTTACACATGGTTTTATTCAGTTTAAAGGCTTTTAACTATAAGCAACAGAGCAATCAAAACACAGTTAAAGTGAGGATCTGTAGTAATCAAAGCAGGCAGCACATTAGTGTTAAGTGATTGCTTTTGTTTGGATAATGTGTTGTTGTTTTAGCTGAGGGAGGGGAATTAGAAAAAAAACCAGAGTCCTTCCTGTGTACTGGAGCTGTTACTCACAGTGTCCTAATCAATCTATTTATTCCTATAAGCAAATATCATAGATCCCTACCTTGACACAAAGTTCAAAAGACCAGAGAAGACCTTTCACTTTACATAGTTGTCCAAAGGTCAGTACAATCCTCTGGGAGATTTCAAATTCCATTTCTCAGGATACTCTCTTTTAAGAATAAGTATCTAAATCCTTCAGTTTACATTAGTCTATTGTATTTGTCTTTCTGAGCTTGTGGAGGGGACGACAGCTTTGGACTCAGTATATGGATTTTTAATAACTTGTATTTTGAATGTGATTCATTAGTTGAAGTCATGCTTTCTTTTTATAAGATCTTACTGTATTTACTGTAGGTGCTATATATAAATATCCTCTGCTAATTGATGGTTTTCTTTATGTGTCTGTATAAGTGAAATGGATAGGAACCTTCTAAAAAAAAATTTAAATAACATTTTGGACCATACTTTCTGTTCCTACCTGAAGCTGCAACATGCCTTTTTATTAAATCCTGTTTCAGTTTGGACTTGGCATGTTCTATTATACTGGAAAATAGTACAAGACAGATATATCACGCTGTCCACATATTTATTTCCTAGTGCTGATACAATTATTTGGAAATGCTATATTTTAGATGAGTGCTGACTTTGTAAGTATCTTTTTTTAAAAGTAGATGCAAATTAAAACAGTACTCTGTGAAGGCACTATTTATACCACGTGTATTTTAATGAAAGTATTGTACTTTATTAATCCAAAGTAAGGAATAGGACTAATCCCATACTGTGCATAAAGCTCTGGGTTTAAAATGTAATTGTTCCTTTCTGGCATCAATGAAGTCTCTTTCCCTGTAAAAATGGAATATAATGCAGGCTTCTACTTTTTCCAGTGCATCTGACAGCTATTAAGTAATTCAGCTATGCATTGAAACTTGTTAGCTTGCTGGTAGCATGATCCTCAAAAGCTTAAAGGTCACCAGAAAATATATATTATTTTAAAGCAGGGGTCTCAAACTCAAATGACCACGAGGGCCGCATGAGGACTAGTGCACTGGCTCGAGGGCCGCACCACTGACACACACCCACACCCTCGCTGCCCCGGCTGTGCCCCCACTCCACCCCTTCCATGAGGACTAGTGCACTGGCCCGAGGGCCGCACCACTGACACACACCCCGCCCTTGCTGCCCCGGCTCCGTCCCCACTCAACCCCTTCCAAGAGGTCCCACCCCTGCCCCACCTCCTCCTCTGGGCACGCAGCTCCCCATTCCCTCCTGGAAAGCACTAGGCACCACCAACAGCTGTTTGGCAAACAAAGTAAGAGCAATCTAGGAAGTCCAGAGCTAGAAACACACGCGGCCCAGCCAGGCAGCAGAGAAGCCTCCACTTCTGGCCCCTCCGTCCTGCAAACTGCTATGGGGGGGCCGGTGGGGGGGCGCCAGGAAGCTTGGCGGGCCGCAGGGAAGGGCTTTGCGGGCCGCATGTGGCCCCCGGGCCGCATGTTTGAGACCCCTGTTTTAAAGCATGCCATTTTGGAATAATTTGCCAACTGCCCCACATAACGAGATTAAGATGGACATTGTCCTTAATGTAACCCTTGCCATCTCATCAAAATGGTCCTAGACTCTCCAAGCTGGATTTCTTATCTCAGTTATCCAGTGTAAATCCAGAGTAACTTCACTGAAGTAACTGTGGATTTTCCCCCAGTGTCATGAACATCAGCATTTGGCGTCTTGTGCTCAGATGAGCTGGCTCCCAGTATACTGCATCTCAGCATGCACTGCTCAAGACTACCTCAAAACCCACCTTAATGGTTTGCTTTCCACAAACAGCTTCCATCTCTGCACTGATTCCTAGTTTCTCTTGCCTTACCTCAGTCTCCATGTGCACATATCACAACTTGGGAGGTGTAGCGGGGTGACCACCCGCTCCCCCCTGAAAAGGGGCTGAAAGCAGCCCAGGGACAGGGGTTGTAGCTGGGAGCCTGCTGGCAGGCTTAAGTGGAAAGCAGGCTCAGCTGTGTGGCCACGCCCCAAACATTCCAGGCTGTATAAAAGCCTGGGAGGCAGGAGCCAGTCTCCTCTGTACTCAGAGGGAGACAGGGCCTGGCTGCAGGGAGCCTTTATCAAAGTACCTGGACTGGGACAAGGGGAGGGCAAGGCAGCTGGGAGCCAGGGAGTGACTAGCTCTAGCTGGAGGGCCCCAGCTTGCTGAGCCTAGGGAAGGCCCGACCCACGGGGTACTGGGGGTTGCAAGGGGGCGGCTCCTGGGCTGATACGAGCAGCAGGCCGACCCCTTCTTGCCGGTGATGAGTAGCCATGAGACTGCAGTCAGCCTCAGAGAGACTGAGGCAGTGGTGACTGGCAGTGGCCGTATCTGAGGCAAGTTGGGGATAGTGGGTGTTGGGTTCCCCAGGGAAGGGGAGACCCTAAAACAAGGGGGGTACTGCAGGGGTGCAGCACCCTCAGCAAGGGGCGCCGGGGTCCAAGAGGGACACGGGGGGGGCAGTGTGGAGAAGCGGCCGGCAGAGGGTGCTCCCGGGTCAAAAAGAGCTAATTCCCAGAAGACCAGACGGGGGCGCCGCTGGGTGAGTGACGGACGCCGTTACAGGAGGTTTCTTCCCTGTGTAATATGACACATTCTTTATATTTGTTTTAAAACTGTCTTCTCAGCCCTGTTCCTTTCTTGGTTTGCTTCATATTGTAGGATCTTGTCTTCATGGGAAAGTTGGCCGGTATAGCCTTGGGTGTGAATTTAAACCCATTTAGATAAAGCAGTGGAAACCTCTATATGGATGCTTCTCTTTTGGTTTATGAATGGGGTTTTTCAGCATAGCTTAAGTCAATTGGGGACAGTTTTAAAACAAAGCCTCTCAAACTGAAATAATACTATCCACACTGTGGTTTGCCCTCATTTCATTAGAGTAAGTTTAAAAAAAAAATTCAAGTTAAACTGGCATAACGTTCCCATGTAGATATGATGAATCTGGATAATTTGAGGTCAGATTCTCCCTCTCTCTTATGCAGATGAACAGGGGGAAAGGCCACAAGGAGCTTTCCACTACTATCTTTAGTGCACCCCAAGCAAGTACCAGGGGCAAGTGTAGTCCTTGTGCTCTCTCCATGTGCCCTTAAGGAACACGCATCACTGCAGGGAGTAGAGAGCCAAACAGACTGAACTATAGTGCAGACAGTACGTTCCCACACATACACTTGCCTGAAAATCTCGGCGGGACAATCTTTGGGACCCGGCTCTTTAAAAATTAAGTTTTCTTTTGACAACAAATAGATGACCTGAATGCTTCAATATTTTTTGTAAAGCAATTCTCATTCAACTTTATAAGAGAGTTATTTATTTATTTTTTATTAGGATGATTAATTATTCACATTGTGGTAGCACCTACAAGCCCCAGTCATGAAGCAGGACCACACTTAAAGCCAATAAAGGCTGATAAACTGGGAGTGGAGAAACTGCGATGTCCCCTAACTACATTTGAAAAAGTGGTTAAACCATGGTATATTATAGCTCCTATCCATTTTTGGCTATTCAAAATAAAGTGCATATATTTTCTCCAGCTCCTTGTTTATCTCTATGGAAGGATTAATATAAAGGTTGCACAGCATTCTGTCCAAGGAATATTGGAATTACACATCTCCACATCATTCTCTTGGTCAGATTAGGCAAATCTCAGTGTTCATTTCCAACCCAAGCCACGCAGTATGTTTTTTCTGCTATGCAAGGAAGCAAAACTACAAAGTTTGGGTTACTTCTTGTGAATAAAGCATTTTGCAACTTCCACCAATGGGCAGGGCTGGCAACAGAAATTTGGGGGCCCCCTACGCTGATAGTTTGGGGGGCCCCCCAGCCCAGCCCAGCCGGCGCTCCGCCCCCCCCCCCAGCCCAGCCGGCGCTCCCCCCCCCCAGCTGACAGCGGCTTGGGGAGGAAGCCCAGCCGCCCCCCCCCCAGCCCAGCCGGCGCTCCCCCCCCAACTGACAGCTGACGGCAGCGGGAGTGAGAGCCCGGGAGCGGCGTGAGCTGCCCTTGTGGTTCACCCCCCCCCCCCGCCCTTTCCCCCCTGGACTGCGCCGCTGCCGCCGGCCGGGCTCACTGCTCCTGCCGGGGCCAGACGCGCTCGTCCAGAGGAGAGCCGCGCCGCCTCCCCGCCCCTTCCCCGCTCTCCAGGTCTGGCGACAAGGGGGGACGACAACGGGTACAGCTGTGTACCGGGCCCCCCCTAAAGTCGGGGGGCCCGGTACAGCTCTACCCATAGTACCCCCCTGTCACCGGCCCTGCCAATGGGTAATCTCCAGAAATTGCTAGCATTGAAGAGCAGAACAGGTTTAACGTGTTTTAAATATTGTGATGCTACAAAGGCTTAAAAGGACTTTGGCTCCCTTTTCTCTAGGCAGGCGACTGCTTGGTAGTGCCTGAGAAAAATTACAGAACGGACAAGGCAAGTTCTCAGATCGCAAAAAACTTCACAGCATTTTTAAAAGCAGAATCTGAAAAGAAAGTCACCCTGATTTGTCAGTTCCTTCTTCAGTATGCATCATCCCTGCTTCCCCCACAGGGGCTCTAATGACCCATGCAATGATCAACAGACAGCTAGAATCAGGAGCACCTCAAGGGATCCATGACATACAAAATTCCAAAGAGAGACACTAAAGTGGGGGGAGAGAGTGTGTGAAAAGGAAGGAGAGATACAGAAGCCATCATGATGGTAAATTGCTTCCCACCACATACCACCAGTGACTGGGCAGCATGGCTATTTTTCTGTGAATTTTCATTCCAATGGTTACATCTGGAGCACATCGAAGGTGGATCTACTCTGAAAAGTGGCTATGTAGAAATACAGTAGACTCTCTATTATCCAGGATGATAGGGAGAAAATTAATCCTGGTTAATAAAATCCCAGATAATCACCACCCATAGGAAATATGGGGGGAAGAGGTTGGTTCACCAGCCACCCTGTGCCAGGGGAACAGGGTGTTGGTTCACTGGCTGCCCTGTGTCCTGGTGGGTTTTTTTTGTGTGTGTGTGCTTGGGGCAGCAACAAAGCCAGAGCCGGCCCTGCGAGTTAAGCATATTTTTTTTTGACATCCTGGTTAACCCAATCCTGGATAATCGAGAGTCTACTGTAGCCTCTTTTCTGCCTACAAATCAGAGGTACTAAAAGTCAAAACTGGTGACTGAAGTGACAAATACATTTTTACTACTTTTTACTTCTGATCCCACTACAGAGCCAATATAGAGATGGAAGAGGAGAAGCAGGATCCTAGCCTGGCTTGTATGTTGTTAACTAAGGTCCAGTGACAGGGTCACTTCATCTGCACGATCTCATTGAAGTCAAAAGGGTTACACAGGTGTAACTAAGAGCATTTCTTCATTACAAGAGCTACAGCTACACTGCTATTGTGTAGACGGTTGTTCCAGTGACAGAGAAAGTTTCTCAATCACTGTAGTAAATCCACCCCCTCAAGAGGTAGTAGCTAGGTTGACAGAAGAGTTCTTCCATCTACCCAGCAGTGTTTACACTGGGTCTTAGGTTGGCATAGGTATGTCACTCGGGGGTGTGATTTTTTTTTTTACACCCCTGAGAGACGTAGTTCCATTGACATATGTTTTAAGTCAACACAGAATTTGGGCTGCAAAATCTCTGACTGATGATGATGCATAATTTAGTAAGAACTCAATTTACCTTTTAGATTCCAGGCTGAGTGTGCATAGGCTTGGCTGTTACAAAAGACATCACTAAACTATTAACTCAGGATATTTCACCTTGAAATCATTGAGAGGCAACAAATGTAGATTTCCCCCACCCCCAAGCCATTATTCAATAATCACTTTTCCAAGTAGAGCCAAACTTTAAACTCCTGATTTAGCTATTTAAACACATGCATCAACTTGAAACTTGTGTTGAGCCTGGGAGATGATAGGAGCCTGGAGAAATAGACAGAAAAATAACCAGAATAATTACAAGCTTTAAACATTTTTACAAAGATTATTTATATTTTAGGCACATTACCTAGCTCTGAAGCATGTACATGAACTGATCTCAGGATAAAAATAGTAATGAAGCTAGTGGTTCCTAGTGGATTTAACTGGAAATGGGCAACTCAAAAATCACATGCCTGAAAGGAGTTTACCTGCTATTGTTATGAATAACATCTAAAATCTCTAAAACAGAAAGAGATTACTGGGGGATGGGGCAGGGAATGGAGGTGGGAGAAATACCCACATTTTCTTCACATTTTCATTTGGTTTTCTTTGTGTATTTGACCACCCTTTGAATATAGTCAGTTTCACTGTTTGTCTTGTCTTTCACACAGCAACAGGGGAGAGAATTTAAAAAAATATTAGGAAAATATGATTGGCAAGGTGACTGCAGTGCAGGAGGGTGTACTACCTAGAAAACAGTATGCTTTAAACTCTTTTTTTAATTGACTACATGTCAAGTTGACAGTGCCCCTTTAAATTAGAGATGAACTATAGAAGGTTCACTCAGTAGCTAGTGTTCCCTCTCGTGGCTAGGCATAGTGTAGCAGCCCCTCTGTGTCTGTTGCCCCGCTGGCAGCTACTCTGTTCCTCCTTATGACAGACAGCCTTCTGGGCTGGGTGCTTAAGAGCCTCATCCCTTCCAGAGCAGCAAAATCTCCAAATGGAGCAGCATCTCTTAGTGACCTTGCACCAGGACTTCAGCCCTGATCTAGGCTCCATAGTCCCTGTTCTCTTACTCCAGAGGTTTATACCACCCATCATTAGGAAGGTAATAAGGGGAACCCAGGCCTGCCTTCGCCTTGTGTTCTAGCAAGTAGGGTATGTTTCTTATGATCCTTCCCATGGCTGTTTCTTACTTTTGCCTGAATGTAGCATCTGCCAGGGAACTGTGCTCTCCTGCCCCCTCCCTGTAGTTTTATCTTTCTGTGACCCTTTTCTCAGTTTGTTGCTGAGGAGCTTTCTCAGGGTGGCTCTAGCCCTCTGGGCTACCACCTGGAACCAGTATGAGCTTATATTGCAAGCTCTCTCTGCTCTCAGTCCTCCCTTATTGGACCTGCGAACACTTCCTTTGTATAAACCACCCAGTCTGTTTTTCCCCACCTGGGTCTAATCCTTACTTGTCTCCCTCCCATCCAGGTGCCTTCACAGAATGGCTCTCTAGCTCCCTTTTAACCTGTCACTACCCATGCGGGGTTCATACATGTTGGGGGCAAACTGGTTCAAATTAAGAGGGAATTGGCCTAAGTTTTGTCCAAAATCAAACCAGATGTAAAGTTGATATAAAGAAACTCAGTAATTTATCATTAAACAAAAACACAAAACAAAACCCCTCTGCACTTCCTTGCCGTCTCTGGATCTAAAGGCAGACACATGAAAACATCGAAAAGCGATTCTCTGGGTATTTCTGACCTTGTTGAAACCCAGAAGCCATGAAAAATCTTGAGTGAACCTATTTTTTTCAACCCAATTTCCAGACCCCGCCCAAAAAAGAAAATTGAATCAAGTTGCTGGGATCTTTTGAGTTTCATTCTTCACTAATTTAAACAAGATCTGACATCATCAGAAGGGTTCAACAAGCTAACCAGAAAATTTTCCTAAATGAAGGCCATGCTTACTCCTATTGAAATGAATGGGAGTTTTGCCATGTTTCAGAGGTAGCAGGACTTTATAGCCCAAGTTGGATTATTGCCCTGATCCTGCAATTGGAGCCACTAGCACAGAGTGCAGACAGATACCTGGTCTGCCTCAGTGGAAACAATCGCAGGATCCAGAATCATAACTGCTCTTAATCTTTAATTAAGAACACAAATTTTAGTAAAGCCATAAAATTCCCTTTTCATTTAAAATAAGGAGCACACACTGTTTGATTATATTATATACGTTTGTAACTCATTTACTTTTCCAATGGTTTTTTACTCTAGATCTCTTGAAAATCAACTACAAACTTATAATATTCTTCTTATTGAAAACTGTAGTGTCTGTGACATCCATCATATGCACAGAGACTGTGATAACACAGTGTTATGACTGCAAGTGCTGACTTGCAGTGTTCAAAATGTAACAGTTTCACATAAACAGATGTCAAAATCATATGACAGAGTAAGGTTTGTAAATTTCAGTCCTGTCATTTTACAGTGGATAAAAATGTGACCAGGAAAGTGTTTTACTGCAAGTTTTGCTCTTCCTGGGAAGATAAATCCAACAAAAATTACCTCAAAGTCAAATATTAATGTTTTAGAGTTATGATTTTTACTCGTAATTTCTAATTTAAATTTAATTCGATTAATTCTATGAATGCTTCCATTTAAGCACTACTTTTTATTTTATTTAATTATTAGTGTCCTGCTCTTGTTCCCATGGGAAAAGTCTGATTTATTTAAATGTCAGCAAGACTGCGGGTCCAAGATATTAGGTTTTGAACCACAAATATAAGTTTGAAAATATTTTTTGGATGGACTGGCCAGAAGGGAGCACTTTGAAATCCGAATAATCATCCAGATTTTAGGGCAGCATTTCATTTCCTTTAGAAATATTTAGATGACTGTGGAAAACCAGAAAAATCTAAATAACGTTCAGTTCTTCTTGATGCAGTCTACTGTTTCTTCATTCCCTTAGATAGTCAGTTCTGATACATACTGTAGCTCAATGCACTACAATAATCACTTCAGTTGCTCTCCTTCTCTCTACAGTCACTCCACCAAAGCCCATTATGTCTCCAGTAAACTAAAGCACTCATCTTAACACTACTGAAATGATGGACTGAACGGTCTTAGACTGCTTGAGACTTTTGCAAAATGTCAAAGTGTCTTGCTTAAAACACTCCTAACACATCTCTGCATGATGTTTGCTTTTTTTGCAGCAGTGTTATACTTTTCACTAATTTAGCTTGTGATCCACTATGAGCCCCAGATCCCTTTCCACAGTGCTCCTTCCTAGGCAGTCATTTGCCATTTTGTATGTGTGCAACTGATTGATTGTTCCTTCCTTAGTGGAACACTTTGCATTTGTCCTTATTGAATTTCATCCTATTTTCTTCAGACTATTTCTCCAGTTTGTCCAGATCATTTTGAATTTTAATCTTTTACATCTTAACAGTCATGACTCTCCTAATGGGACATTAGTTTAAAGTGAGTTTGACACAGGAATACCACATCACTTTGATCAGTAAAGGCCATACAAACTGACTCCATATCATGCCCATGATTATGGATTTTCTCCTTCTGAGGAACAATTCCCTGCAGAACTTGAAAGTTTTCATTTCCACTACGCAGACCTATCTGAAGGTTGACAATGTTCAAATGAACTTCTGTAACTGAAAAAGTAGCTTCACAAGCACCCACAGAGGTAGTCTAGATTTGGGTTACCACCTGCAGCCATGCCGAGAAATGCTGTGATCCCACCGGAGCTCACAAACTGAGGAGTGTCAAGATGCATCCGTACTGGGATGGGAGATTTCCTGGGAGTACTTAGGGGCTTCCGGGAGAGCTGTTCATGATGCCTTGCTGTCTCCGATGCAGAGTTCCATGGAACCATTGCACAAGCATGGCATTAGAGGGTGCTGGGCTGCTGGAGTTCTACCAGGGTATAATACCAACTAATGTATACAGCCTCTGATATAGGATTTCTGGGTGCCTTGCAAACACGAATTATAGCTTCACAACACCCTTGTGAGAGCTGTATTGTCTGAAGCATGAAGTAATTAAAACCAACAGTTTCAAATTTGGGTACCTAAGTTAGGGATTTAAAGGCACATTTAGGCACCTAAATACAAGTGGTCTAATTTTCAGAAGTGCTGGGTATCTGCAGCTTCCAGTGAAGCCAATTACATAAGATTTTTTTTCCTGTTTTATCCCCTCATAGGAACGATAACACTGTTCTTTAGTTTATTGCAATGTCACTATAAGAAAATGGTAATTACGTGGTGGGTTTTTTAATTGTAAAAGCAGCCATGAGGACTTGTTCAGTTAAAGCAGCAAATCCAAAATGTTAGCGGTAATTTCACAGTTCTCATTGGTTCCTACCAATTTCTGCATTTGAATCCACAAGACTGCAATATTTAAGTAATAACAATGCATATCCACAGTGTGTTAATCAGTTTAGTTCACCTGTGACAAAGTGGGAGATTGTGAACTTCTAGGCACTAGTCATCCATACTGCAAAGCCATGGCATGATTAGTTGCAACGCTGCATGATTCTTTATTCTAGATAGTTCTGGCTCTAGAATCAGAGGGATTTTGAGGCCCGCTGGCACAGTGACTTGGGAAAATGTGCATAATGCCTGTCCATATTATGCTTGGCTCAGTCACCTGCATGAGAACCCCACTTTAATGA
Organism: Sternotherus odoratus; assembly: GCA_032164245.1. Classification (NCBI taxonomy): domain Eukaryota; kingdom Metazoa; phylum Chordata; order Testudines; family Kinosternidae; genus Sternotherus; species Sternotherus odoratus. The sequence goes on along the minus strand of JAVMKO010000009.1, from coordinate 35,700,547 downwards.
ACACCAAATGTATTCACAATTGGTCAGTTGCTCTAGATTTAGATGAATTGTGTTTGATTAATATTTATTATTGCCTCATTTGCCTTGCAATGGAAACTGCACAGATATGGCTAAAATGACTTGTAGCCCAGTGGGCTAGTTTGCTTTATTATACTCACTGCTACTGTAGCACAGTAGGATGGCTTGCCTTCATTATATTTACTGTTTTGCATTCTATTCAGCAGTAATGCAAGAAACCTACCGGCCTGTATTCTGTAAGACATTAGCTTCGGCAAGTTAGCAAATATATGTCTGTGGCCTTTCACCTATATAAATGGAGCTAAAGCATAAGGTCCATGTATGATTGAGACCTTTAACATAGAGGATGCATTTAAGATTGGCATAGGGGCTTTCCTAAGTTCAGACCCTTTTAAACTTAACAGATATGCCACAACTTAGAACTTTGAAAGAACTGAAAGAACCAATCAGGACAGAATAAACAAATGTGATATGCTACCCCAAACGGACCATGGTAACAAATTGATGTATGTAATCAGTTGAGATCATTGAAATACTACCAATAGGAAAAAGACACTCCAATATTAGTGAGGCAAGGAAATACAAATAAGGAGAAGGGGAAAATCTCCTACTGAATATACATTGAACATCACAGCATCAGCATAACATATTATAAAAGTGTCATCCCAGCCGAGGGGCAGTAGGAGAGAGGTAGTCCTTGGGAGGGGCCAGAATGATGGCCACTGGGTGATGATGAGGAAGATGATGGGTACCATTTCATGTTATACAAGAGATTTTGTGAGTATATGGGTGGGTAGATGTATGTTCTGTAGTATTTCTATCTTACTAAGTTGGGGTGTTTGTGGCTGTGGTAAATATATTAATAAGCTATATTTGTAAATATAAAAGAGTTCCTTTATTGTGAGTGGAAGCAACAAGAGTCCTATGGCACCTTAAAGACTAACAAAAGTATTGAAGCATAAGCTTTCGTGGGCTAATACCCACTTCGTCAGATGCAAGCAGTGAAGTCTATATTGTGAGTGTTGCAACTGTGCACATCAGCTGGGAATATATATTTGGGAATTCTAATGTTCACAGTTCAACACTCACAATATAGAAACTCTTTTATATTTACGAATATAGTTTGGGCCTGATCTTGTCAACCCTCAAAGTGATAACTGGAGATTCTTAAGTAATCAGTATAATTAACCCATAATCTGAGATCAGGTTTCAGACTCTCTCATTTCAGCAGAGTGTACCTATTCTAAGTACCTGTTCATCTCCAGCTTAAATTCTAAATTCCTCAGCAAGTATCACCAGAGAATCTCTAAAGTGCACTTGGACCAAGAGTGTACCAGATGGACTACTTTTCTTTTCTCCAGCCACAGAAAAAGGACTGCATCAGAAAAGATTGCTCTACTATAAATCAAGGCCACAAGAAGTTAAGTTCCTATGTTTTTCTTTTGGGATCTGATCCAAATCTCATTGGGGTCAATGGAAAACCTCCCACTGAGGCTTTGGATAAGACCCTTAGTAAGTACAATTTTCATAACAGATGAGCACGTGGTAATTCCCTCTGAATGCCCATGGACTCAAGAGCTGAAATTTAGGCACCCAGTGCTGAAAATCATCACCCAAGTCTCTGATCCCTCTCTTCACTAACAATAACAAGGCCTATCCACACAGCCTGATAGTCTGTGCCCTCAGTTCCCAATGAAGCCAGCCCCTTGCAGGACTGGGTCTTTACAGTCCACTTCAAATATTTATTGAGACTTTTTACCCTGCTGGTAGGTAAGTAGGGCAAAGAGCAGCAGAATCCTCTAGTGATTGATGAGAGGCCCTACCTAAAAAGAATAAAGGGATTGTATTTCAAACAGGAAGTTCCTCATGGGGGTGTTGTGAGGTACTACACTAAGGGTTGGGGGGCATACAAATATCCTATGATTATCATAGACAGACTTTTTATCCACAAAGTTTCATGAAATAATAGTGAAACCTTTCTTCCCACAAGAAACACCTCTATGCACAGGCAGGATAGTGTTAGTGGCAAGTGGGGGGTGAGAAAGCTTATTCCCGCTGGTGTCATTCCACAACCCATGAAGGCCCTAGTGTACTGGCTTGGAGGTTATTGGTGGGGCTGTCTTTTGTTGCTCATCTGAACACCATGCCCTTGCCTAGTCACAACTCTGCACAAAACATTCAGTCTCAAACATTCTGTCTTCATAGAAATTCATAAAAAAATATATCGACACAATGCCAACATTTTTACATTGCCATCATATATTACATCCTGATATGGTCATTTCAAGTCTCACACATGATCTAGAAAGCTACAGTAGAATGAGACATTACACTGTGAATGTTGCACACCAGACTAGCTGGCAGAACTTAACTATCAGCTATATCTGCTGAATGATGTACAAGCCCATTTTTGAAGACTGTCTTGTGGTGTTTTATGTTGCATTGGTGAGTTATAAATAATGTAAGCACTGTATTTGTTTTTCCTAAAGAGCCTGAATGTCAATCAGTGTACGCTATAAATATATATTGCTCAGTTTCCAGATATCCATATGAAATACAAGAAGGGACGAGGAAATAAAAACTGGGATGACTGCCAGTTTCATAGGCTGAGTAACCTAAAGCTAAGGTTCACAAGAAATCCCACCATATTAATACTGGAGCTCTATTTTCTGATACAGCAGTCAGTCTATATTTTGGGATCAGTGCTGGTTATTATTAAAGAAATCTTACCCTGGCAATTCTGGTGTACGGGGAAGGGAGAAAGAGCATCAGTGAAATGAATCTTCAGGCAAGCACCAAGGCAATATTTCTACTCATGGCTGAAGAGGGCATGAGGAGGAAGAACTGGCTACTACACCAGCCTGTCAAACACATTCTCAAATAAGCTATATTTGCTAGCAAGGGGGCACATCAGCCGCCCAACCAGCTATTACATGTAGCACTGTCAGCGGCACACATTACCTGAGGTACATTCTACTCCTTTACAGTCATGTGCACAGGCTGGTTGAAAAACATATTTTTTTTCCTCCAAAAATTTTGAACGAACAATTTTCATTTTCAATTCTTCCATTTCGGGGCAGACATTTTAGATATGAATCAAAATTTCCATTGTACTTGGGCTTTTGAAAAGGAAATGTTTTCGACATTTCAATTTTTTCTTTTCCACTTTTAACCCCCACTTGCTCCTCTTTTCTCTCCCTCTCCCTCTCTTTCAACTTTTCAAAATTTACAGATTTGCCAGAGGAAAAATGAATCACTGCAAGTTTGCCAACATAGAACTTTTCCAAATGCTTTTAGTTTCCAGTATTTGGAACATTTAGGGGTTATCAAAAACCAAAGGAAAAATTCAGATTTGAAATCAAACAAAACAATTAATTTATTTTAGAAGCCCCTCACTAAAAAAAAATAAAAAATGATTGAACACAAAGGTTTCTGGGAATAATTTTCTATGAGGCCTCACTTTGGGTGATGAAGCAGCTGCTCTTCCCTCTGCATTCCTTGAAGCTCCAAAAAGCACTGACTGCTTCAGGAACACTAACTCTTGCCTGTAGTTGCACTACCTCCCCAGTGCAGGGGCACAAAAGAACCTGTGAACCCCAATCCTGTAATGTGAAGCACATGGATGAGTTGACTTTTATAACTGGCTTCAACATTGTGTGCAGGGGTGCAGCAATCTAACTAGGCGCAACATTACAGGGTTGGGCCCTCCTTCTGTACTCTCATTAGCTCTAAAAGTGTTCATGTCCTCTCTGTAGTGTGAACAGATTTCTTGGATCCACCATTTCCTAGAAGCCAGTGCAAACCAAACTTCAGCAATTATAGTGTTTACGAAATGAATATTTTTGTCTGCTGACAAGGCTTGTTTTGTTTTGTTTTACACAAACACATGGGACCATAGTGTTTAAGAGGTCAAAGCAGCACATACATAGTCACCAGAAGGGAGCAGATTGGGTATGAAAGGATCCAAGGTGAGCAATAGAGCATCCAACTGAATGTTCCACTCCTACCCTACCAACCTCATTAAACTCCAGTATGTCTACACTGCAATGAAACACCCACAGCTGGCCCATGTCAGTGGACTAAGGCTTGTGGGGCTTCAGCTGTGGAGCTATAAAATGGCAGTGTAGATGTTCTGGAGCCCTGGGATCCTATGAAGGCAGAGGGTCCCAGAACTCAGCCTCCACCCCCAGACTGAACATTTCACTGCAATTTTACAGCCCTCCAGCCTGAGCCCTGTGAGTCCTAGACACGTGACCTGAGCCAGTTGTGGGTGTTTTATTGCAGTGTAGACATACTTTAGGAGTCTAATTAACAACTGTGGTACATGCTCTTTGCCCTCCCATTTTGCTTATAAAACAAAGGAATCTGGATACCTACATACCGCAGCTGCACTGTTTCCTTCTTTCTTCTTACTTTCAAAACTCAAAGCGACCAACTTAACCTCACTGAAAAATTTTACTGGTATGCAGGTTAAAAAAAGACCAAGACAGCATGATCTGGTATTTCTGGACCTGGATTGTCCCCCATCCCCTACTGTTAAAAGCCTGATCCTTATTCTCCCAGCAAGGCAGATCTGCAACTGGGTCAGCAAGTTATTGTAGGGCTTCAAGTGTGTGAAAAGTGGCCCCAAAATCAGTCTTACTCAGTCTTCTTTGGAAAGTGTTTCAGTTCACTGTATAATTCATTACAATTCAAAATGTGTTTTTTCCTCATAGAGATTATGCCACACTACTTGAAGACCCCATTAGCGCGATCTCATGGGTTAATAAAATGATCAGGTATTTAAGGATCATGAAGGCCATTAAACTGTTTATAGCACATAAAGTAATATGTCATTTCACAACAATGCATCATATCTAATACAACACTTTTTAAAGCACCAGGAGGATCTGGAAAGCCAGTTTTGTGTACTCAAATATGTCCTTCTTTCGTAGAAAATTTGATTCTCACAATTACCTTTCCACAACATCCTCTCCATTCCAGCAAGTCGAGCTGTCCCGCATCACCAGGTCCCCATCACACAGCCTTTCTGCTATAGAAGCATAAAAGGTTCGGGATCGTTTCATGTAGTTGATGAATTCTCTACAAATTAGGAAGAGAATAAATTAACAGCAGACCAGTGAATTCCTGGGGTAAGTTAAATCTTTGGTTCATGATTCTGTAAAGTTAAAAGTTTGCATCTCTTTCAAAAAGAAAAAATCTAGCAAAGTTAATTTGCTCTTTTTTAAAGTGTATTCCTGTTGTTGATGTATCCTCCATCCCTATTTACCACATCATTAATAGATTACATTGTGTTTAAAAGGTAGTGTTAACAAATAGCATAGTGCATCCCACATGGATTGAAAAATTCTTCATTTAAAGCTTCTGTATCAATAGAGAAACATTATTTGTTTTCTGTTGAATGGACGTGTTCTGTCTATAACTAAAAGTCAATATTTTTACTTTCCCTCCCAAAAGCCAGAGGGAGATTAATTAAGATGCTGTGCTATTACTGGGTGGAAAAGGCTACATATAACCAACCATGCAATCCTCCATTAGGTGACTTGAGCATACAATTTGAATGAGGAAAAGCCAACCAACCTCCTTGAGTTGAGAGGGGGTTAGCACCACCCCATCATCGCCATCCATGTCAGGTTTGTCTTAAATAGAATGCTCCCTCTTATCAAGTCTGACACCTTGCCAGTAGTAATGTCCTGTGCTTCATGTTTTGGAGGAAAAACAAAGTCTGGACCGTGCAAATAGCCTGTTGTTTGATGTTGCATGGAGGGGAAAATTCCTTCCCTGTGGCAACCAGGTGATGTCCTAGTACATTATTATACCTGTCTTACTGAGGTAACCATATAAAATAAATATTTACCAACATGACCACATCTTTACCACAGATACCAGAGTACTTCTCTGTATTTAGGCTACCAAGGAGTGAGATTATGGGGAGTATTTCTGTAACCTTAAGTACTACTAACTGGTACCCTTGATGTCTAAGTCTTGGTGCTATGAAGACACTATTCTGGACATGAAGCAAAGCCATGCACAAAGACTGAAACTAGAGTTCTAAAGGTCAGTTGTTGCTATTCCTGCTCTCCCATGCCATCAACACTGCAGTATGGAAAGGCAATGGAACCCATTCTGGTTCAATTGCTTCCAGGGGGCAGGTGGTATGGGGGGGGGGCATTCCATGGATGAGGGGTTTGGTGATATGGTGGGGCATGCTCCAGGGGAATTGTCAAGGGATTTGTTACTATGCTGGGGATAGAGGGGGCCCTTAGCAATACTCAATTCCCCAGGATGTAGCAAACATTCCAGAACTGCTAGACACTTACTCCTGCCAAACAACGGGTTTGGGGGATGGATTCCTTTTCTCTGGCCCTTCTTAGGCCTTCTTTTCATTAGGTAATAAGGAAATTTACCACCACATTTTAGGTACTATGTGGTAACTAACACAGGGTTAAATCATAGTGTGGCCACAGCTGTTGTAGTTTTAACATGAGGACCATCATTTGGTTCTAAGTACCGTATTTTTCGCCCTATAAGACGCACTTTTTCTTCCCCAAAACGGGGGGGGAAAAGTTGGTGCGTCTTATAGGGCGAATGCAAAAAAAAAAAAAAAAAAGCGCCTCGCTCTCCCGTCCCCGCCGCGCGGGCGGGCTGCCGAGGTTCCCCCCTCCCCGCCGGACAAAAAAAAAAAAAAAAGCGCCGACTCGCTCTCCCGTCCCCGCCGCGCGGGCGGGCTGCCGGGAGAGTCCCGGTTCCCCCCTCCCCGACGCGGGCGCGCTCCCGGCAGCCCGCCCGCGGCGGGGAGGGGGGAACCGGGACGCTCCCGGCAGCCCGCCCGCGCGGCGGGGACGGGAGAGCGAGTCGGCGCTTTTTTTTTTTTTTTTTTGGTCCGGCAGGGAGGGGGGAACTCCGGCAGCCCGCCCGCGGCGGGGAGGGGGGAACCTCGGCAGCCCGCCCGCGCGGCGGGGACGGGAGAGCGAGGCGCTTTTTTTTTTTTTTTTTTTTTTTTTCCCGGATTTTTTATTTAAAAATGAGGGGGCGTCTTATAGGACGGAGCGTCCTATAAGACGAAAAATACGGTAAGTTATGATCTGAGCCTATTCATGTAATTTTAGCAGAACTGTGCAGTCACTCTGGATTCCCAAGCATGGAATGAGCACCATTGCCTCTCCCTTTCCTTCCCCTCCCAAATCTTCTCTCTGCTTGGTGCTGTAATTAAGTAAGTAGTAAACCTATGACTTAGGGTATGGTTAGACTAGCGCTTTGCTGCGCTAAAACCCTCCATTAGCGCTATAATTATCTGACCATACACACTTGAAAGGCACATTTTGCGCATTTACTCAGGGTTTAAAGCGCTAGTGTTAAACCACGTTTTCGAGAGGCAGAAGGCTTTTAGCGCTACCGTTGTAGCGCAAGGTTGGGAATGTGTACACCCCTTGCGTGATAATGAGCCTCCAGCCTCCAGCATCCTGACCCAGAATTCCCAATTACATCCTCTCTGGCCAGCATTTAAAACTCTTCTGTCCGTCCTCAGGTGAGCCCACCTAAGACCCTCCCCCACATTCCCTGGGAAATTTGAAACACTGGCTCCGGTCCCGCCATTGCAGGTGGGTGGGCTGCCGGGTCCCCGCCGCTGTCCCGGGTCCCGCCGCTGCAGGCAGGGCTGTGGGTGGGCTGCCGTGTCCCCTGCGCTGCTGGCGGCAGGGCTGTCAGCTCCACTGCCACTGCGGGCGGCAGGGCTGCTGTTTCCCCTGCCGCTGTGGGTGGCAGGGATGCTGGGTCCCCTGCCACTGCGGGCAGGGCTGCCGGGTCTGCCCCTGCCCCAGTCCCCGCCGCTGCGGGCAGGGCTGTGGGCGGGCTGCCTGCTCCCCGCCGGTGGCGGCAGGGCTGCCGGTTCCCCGCCGCGCTCCCAGCCGCTGTCCCAGGTCCCCGCCGCTGCGGGCAGGGCTGCGGGCGGGCTGCCGGGTCCCCACCGCTGCTGGTGGCAGGGCTGCCGGGTCCCACCCCTGCCCCGTCCCCGCCGCGGCCAGGCGGCCAGCTGCATGAGGGCCCACTGGCCCGCCGCCGCGAGTTGTGGCAGCAGGAGCTCGCAACCCCCCGGGGAGTGTTCAGTGACCCCCCCCAGGGGTCTTGACCCCAAGTTTGAGAAACCCCGAATAAATGGTTGTGGAAGGGAGGTGTGTGTACAGAGCCTGTCAGTTTTGGAAAAGTAACTGACAGCCGGAAGTTCCCTCCCTACGCACAGGTTCCCAGTTCCCCCTCACCCCACTCCTTTGTGAAGCAGATTGCACCCAGCTGAATGCTGGGATACCTGCCCTATCCCGCTACTCTCACTGCTGCCAGAAGCTCTGCAAATGTGTGCATTCTTTGGCGCTTACAGGGATTAAATGTGTACAGCCTCTAGCGCAAAACCTATTGCGCTAAATTGGGAAGCGCTATAAAAAAACGCGCTACAATCTGTAGTCTAATCATACCCTTAGACATATCACTATCCCATTCCCCCATGGGATTGCCTTAAGGGCTATCCATTGTAGATGCCTATCTTTAAGGCTGGTCAGTCTACCAAACACTGTTCTCTCACAGTGCACTCTAGAATGTGCTGTTCATCTTACCCTGTTTTCTCAAAGCTGTAAAGTCCTTTGGTATTCTTGAAAGATTTCAGTTGTGTTGTACATACATAAATATAAAGTCTTAAAATAATATCTTCACAAATGTAATATTATGCATTGATTTCTCCTGTTTTCATTTCTTACAAAGGCAAACTATATACATTTTAATAGGAAAAATGTATTTTCCAAATGGTTCACGTGGTAATAGACCATTATTGATTTCTAAAGTAGCTGTATTCAAATGTCTGTCTTTCCTAGATCAGAGTTGGTAATGGAACCAAGAGCCTTATAATTTGGATGAGTTACACAAAGAGACAACAAAATATGTCACCTTGTTTTCATTCTTACCGAGAGATTTTTTTCAAACTTCTGGATTTGTCATTCTTTGAAGCTTTCAGAGGCAGAGAACTGGAATAGGCCGGGGAGAATAAGCATCAATCAGAAGAGGTTGGGGATGGGGGAGAAGCAGGAATTCAGGCAAATGAGGGAAAGAAATGAGAAACAAAGAAAAAAGTAAAAATTATTTGAAAGAAAAGGTCATCAAGCACATGCATAGGATTATCTCAGAAAACAAATGAAGAAAACTATCATGAGATTTTCCAAAGTATAGATAAAATTAAAAATATGTAAATGCATTACTGAAAAACATCATAGGTTGGTAGTTGAAGAGCTTTTTCCTAAGATAGCTTCAAACAAAAATTACAATTACAAATGCAACAAATAGAACATGCTAAAAATAAATTCAATGGATTTGAAATCTACCATATCCACATATGCAATGAATGAGTTGTAAATACAGGTCAGCTATTATGTATATGAGAAAACAATGGGAAAAAATGGCTTTGAATGTGCACCACACAAAAAAAGAATACAAGTGGAAACTCTTTGTTTTTCAGGGTAATGAGCAATTCATTTAATCTTTTCATGGTTATGCAAGTACAGATTTTTGTGCTGTTCAGTCTGGGACCCAACAATTGAGAGCATTGAATGAGACAGGGCTTCATGTGCATAAGAACCAGCTTCCAAAGTAGAAAAGCCAGTTCACAGGGTTATGCCAGAGGAAACTGCTCAAATGGATCTCTTTAGGAAGGCCCACACTTCCACAAGATAATGGCCCTTTTAGCAGCCCAGATTCAAGCATACCTATGTGTTTTGTGATTCTGCCATCCTGAGCTGTATTAATATTTGGATTAAATATTTTACGTATGGTGGGGAGCCTGATTACACTCTCATTTACATCAGAATACATCAGGAGTAGTCAGTGTGAGATCAGGCTCTGGAGGTCTAATCTCCCCTGAATAGTTCTGCATAATGCAATGGCTTCGTTGGGCGCTATACATGCATGTAAAAGGTAACAGACCGTAATGCACCTTCGGTACCTGGTGAAGCTTTACTGAAGAATATGGACTATATTTTCAACAGCACTGAGCAGCACAAAATGGAAGTCAGAGAGTTGGGGGATAAGGTGGCAAAGGAAGGCTGCTTTAAGTTACTAAGGCAGCTAATGGGCCCAAGAAGCCATTATAACACATGGATTGTCAGTATGTGGAGATGCCATGACCTCCTCCTCATTAACCCACTACGCCCCTAAACTGACCACATGGGGGGATGGTGGCATGGGAATGCAGCTACACCAATTCCATGCTGTGCCACTAGAGGGTTCCTCCTGCACTGGGGTGATGCTACTAGAGGGCCAGCTAAACACAAAGCAGCCTTGGAGAAAAACAATGGGGCCAATGGACACTATGTGTATGGGTCAGACTACAAACACTGAAATGTTTTAATCTTCTCCATAGTCATTTGATTTGCAGTTGACATTAACAATGTGTTTTGTACTTCCTCAGATAAAATTCAAGCATTAAACATACCTATGGTTGAATCTAACAGATCTATTTAATTCAAATCTAATAGGTGGAACTGATTTCATACATTTCTTAAGAAACTCAAAATTAGTTATTTTAATAAGAATAAAAGACCCCTGGGTCACAAAATAACCGTGAAACCTTAACATAGTAAGATTTCACCTGCTGCCTTCTCTAATCAGAGACCGAATGCCATCTTTTATTTCTTTGCTAAACAGAATATATTTCTATATTCATAGGTAGATCTGTATCCAATCTGTGTTTAGTGGAGTGAAAATATTAAATACAGAACAAATATTAAAGGAGCCAACACTTTTGGCTTTGCCAAGTGTTCTGATCCAAGCCTAAAAAGTGTTTTGTGCTGAAATCAGCAACAAAATCCCAATTTACTGATTGAGATATATGCTGCATGCATTCCTACATCACCATGTAGCTTCACTTTTCCTGACATCCCTGCTATACGCTACATAATCTCCAGGTTAAAAAATGACTACTACAGCAATGTTGCCAGTTTCAGTTAATCTCTGAAGAGTGTTGTGCAATTAAAAAAAAGGTAATTAAATCTATAAATCTTCTTCATGCTGTAGTGTTGTAAATACATTCAGAGTTAGAAATTCCCTAAGCCCATGCAGTATTTGTACAAATTTCAGTCATCGTGCATTGTCCCAAAGGAGACAGATTTAGCAGAATTAAGAAAAAAATGTGCAGGAACTGAATTTGGATGGAGATGAATTAGGGAATCTATTTTAGTGAGAGAAAAAGTTTAGCAAAATACAAACATGTTACATCAGGAGAGCACTTAACACATGAGCTTAATTTTAAGTACAAGAGTAGCCCCAGAGTGGAGCATGTGATTAAAGATTTAATTCAGCAGCCCATCCCTATTCAGCACAGGATTTAGACATGTGCTTAACTTGAAACACATCTTTAAATCCCATTGCACTCAAAGGGATTAAAGCATGTGCTTATAGCTATTCACTTGCTGAAGTCCTGTGCTGAACTTAAGTATGGTTCAGCACAAAACTTGAATAGGTTGCCAGATCAGAAATGGTGTGTCAGCATTTTGAACTAGCTTACTGAGTAACATCTACTTTATCTTACAGTATACTGACATCCCTCAGTAGATCAATGGCACTGTCACTCTTTACAGAGCATGGTGTATATGCTGATGAGTTCTTTGATGACTGCTGAGTCCGATGTATGAGTGACAGTCCTTACCACAGGTCGGGCACACCCATGCACTAGCAATGATCTGAATTTGAGCAGCAGATTCTTTCCTCTTCTGTCCCTGTTCATCACAAAAGCTTGATCCAGTTCCCCTGGCAATGCTTCACTCCGTTTACAAGGCGCTCCATCAAACAGAGCAGCATTCTGCAATCCTTTCCCAATCACCCACAGATACTAAGTGATCTTTGCAAGCATCTCAAGATCTGTGCAGCAGTCTGCCTCTTTCTAGTCTCTTTGTGAGCTTCAGAGTATAGCACACTCTTTGGGATCTAGTAATCCAGCATTCACTTGACACGTCCAAGCTTCTTGAGTCTTTTCTTTCAAATCAATGTTTCCATGAATGATATACCAGCACAATTTAACATTTCCTCCTTTGTCACCCTGTCTTGCCATCTTATTAAAATATTTTATGCAAGATTCTATAGGAAAGCTGTTTAGTCTTATGGCATATTTGGCATCAGTAATAAATACAGATTTTCACTTTAGTTGACAATTTGTTATTGTTCTAGGCTCTGTCTTGCAAAAGATGAAAGTTCTTGGATGCTTTGCTGATTCCACTAGTGAGCTCAGCATCAAGTTCTACACTGCTGGTAACAGTAGAGCCAAAGTCACAGGAGGCTCTATGTGTTTTGCTGCTCCAAGTGTGGCGGTTTTGGCGGCGTGTCTGCGGGTGGTCCCTCGGTCCCATGGCTTCAGAATACCCACTGCCAAATTGCTGCCGAATCCGCAGGTCAAGTGGACCTCCAACAGAAATGCCACTGAAGGCTGCCTGACTGCCACCCTAACAGCTATCACCTGGCCTCCCCCTGTGGCTTGCCGCCCCAGGCACGCGCTTGGTTCAACAGTGCCTGGAGCCGCCCCTGGCCAAAGTAGCAAAATTGGTAAAAACATCCAGATGAATACCATCTAAGGTGATATCTAGAACTGGTTCTGGAGAGCTCCGATGCATGATAGCCTTCTTCAAGCTTATTGCTAACTGTGACAGGGTCGGTCACTCACCCGGCGGCGCCCCCGTCTGGTCATCACGGGAATTAGCTCTTTGACCCCTGGAGCACCCTCTGTCGGCCGACATCCGTCTCTTCACTCTGGCCCCGTGCCCCTCCCGGACCTCGGAGCCCCTTGCTGAGGGTGCTGCACCCCTGCAGTACCCCCCTCGATCTTAGGGTCCCCCACCCGGGAACCCACCACCCACTATTCCCAACTCGCCTCAGATTGTGCCACTGTCAGTCACTACTTGCCCCCGCTCACTGGGGCGGACTGCAGTCTCATGGCTACTCATCACTGGCAAGAAGGGGTTGGCCTGCTGCTGCTACTACCAGCCCTGGGCCGCCCCCTTGCAACCCCCAGTACCCCGTGGGTCAGGCCTTCTCTAGACTCAGCAAGCTGGGGCCTTCTCGCTAGAGCTAAGGCTCCCCAACTCCCAGCTGCCTTGCCCTCGCCCTGTCCCAGTCTGGGTACTCTGGTACAGGCTCCCTGCAGCCAGGCCCTGTCTCCCTCCGGTTACAGAGGGGACTGACTTTGGGCCCTTGCCTGCTCTTGCAGCCTGGGGCTCTCAGGCTAGAGCTCTCCCCTGCTCCTACCGCCTAGCCCCAGCCCTGCACCAAGCTCAGTACCTTCTTTAAGGCTTCCTGCAGCAGGCCTGCCTCCCTCTGCTTACAGAGAAGACTGACTGCTTCTCTGTCTCCCAGCCCTTATATCCTGGCTGGGAGTGTTTGGGGCGTGGCCACACAGCTGAGCCCAAACTCCCAATCAGCCTGGGAGTTTGCAGGCTCCCAGCCACAGTCCCTTCCCTGGCTGTTACAAGCCCCTTTTGGGGCTTTTCCAAGCCCCTTCCGGTAGGGGGCGGGTGATCACCCCGCCACACTAGCCCAGAGGTTTTGGTAATAAGGTATTGTAGGGCATAAACACTGTGAGCCACAAGGGTGGCATCATCTGCAGACAGGTCCCTTCTGATGATATCCTTCACCTTCATCTGAACCTTGAAATGTTAAACAAACCTCTCTCATGTCTAGTGCTAAGACAGACACCCACTTGAACATCGCAGAATGCATGTGGAAGCAGGAAGGTAAAGTAAATATTAAACAATGTAGAAGCTCACATTCTACTCTGCTTCACGCCATTATTGATGTTAAACAAGTCAGACTTTTGATTTTCATACATTACAGTTACCTTCATGCCACTGTGTAAGGATTTCATTATGTAAGCTTCTTCTGAACACTGTAAAGCCCTAATCAGCTAACCATGTCAAAGGCCTTTGTTAAATCTATAAAAGCTGTGTACAGTGGAATACCTTTCTCTCTGCACTTTTCTTGCAGTTGTCTTACAGACATGTCTATGGTGGACCTTCCTGAACTAAAGCCAAGGTGGCTCTCAGGAGAGATTCTCTCAGCTAAACTTTGAAGTCTAGGTAAAAAAATACAGTTAAGGTTTTTTCCACAATGTTAAGAAGGGATATACCTCTGTGGTTATTACAATCACTTTTGATTCCTTTAATTTTATAGAGTTGGATGAAACGAGCATCCTTAAAATCTTGCAGAACAGTTTTTTTCTTCCAATAGAGTAGCAGTACGTTGTGCAATCATTGCAAAAAGTCTTTGTTTGCATATTTATAGATTTCAGCAGGTAAACAGTGGTTGGGAATCCTGAAGCTTACTGGTTGGGAATCTTTTTGATACTTTGTTCAAGTTCCTCTAAAGTAGGTTTGGCATCCAGCAAAGTAGTAACTTTAAACCCAGGCAATTCCACTAACACACAGTCTACTACTTCCACTTCCACTGCTTGCATCCGACGAAGTGGGTATTAGCCCACGAAAGCTCATGCTTCAAAACTTTATAGTTAGTCTTTAAGGTGCCACAGGACTTTGTTACCTCTGCTATTCCAGACTAACACGGCTACCTCTCTGATTCTATTCTACTACAGACTCCCTTGAGTATATCATTCCATAGTGCTCAATCCACCTCTCCAGTTGCTTCCCTTTATCAGCTATGTTATTGCCATCCAGATATTTCAGTGGAACTGTCTTGTTCTTTATCAGACTAACGGCCTTTCTAATGCCCTTATATAACATCTACTGTCACCTGCAACAGCCACCTGTTGGATGCTCTCACAAAGACCCACCACAATTCTTGAGCACATCTCCTGGAAATGATTTGAATAACCTTGCAAGCTTCATTTAGGTTGTTGAGCAAATCAGTAGTAGGAGTATACTTGTAGGCAGGGCAGATCTTTTCCTCTCAATGAGTGGCAACAGTATCTCCAAATGGTCTACAAACCAGTTGACTTTTTTATTATTCTTTCCAAAGCTCTTGATTGCCACATTGTACATATTTGTCTTCAGGACTTTCCATGCATCTGAAGCAGTTTCAGTAGATACTCTCCTGGAAAACCTCCTTTTGGAACAGGAAGTCAAACCCATCTCAATAAAACTTGCTATTTTCACTTTGACATAGAGTAAGTGGTATGGCCCCTATTAAAAGGTACTGTTATCCAAAGGTATCATACTATGGTATCTGATGTAATGTAGTTTGTCTTACTGGTCATAGGAAAATCCCAAGGAAGAGGAAGAGGCTGTGTGTGCATTTGCATGCCAAGGCTTAGGTCGTGGTGGGATTGAAAGCAAAAGAATCAGTACAGGGGATGTGTGCAGGTTACAGGCTGCACAGAATTGGTTCCTGTGGGAGGGAGAGAGCAGGAACAGGCCCTAGGCTGGGGGTGGAGAGAGGGAAGAATCATGGAACAGCATGTGTTTGAATTAAGAGAGCCACGGCAGAACAGAATCTTCTCTCGACAGGAGCAAGTTATGGGGACAACCAACAAGCAACCTGTCATGGCTGATGAGCTGGGTAACTCAATGTTCTGCTTCTAGCTCTGTAGAACATGAGAAAGGAGGAGCTAGTGACAGAACAAAGCAGAGAGTCACTCCCCTGAACAAACAAAAGATAAGGCACACAAAAACAAAAGAGGAGTTTATGGGGAAAGAGGGAGAAAATCTCCAGAGATGGGAAAAGGGAATTTAAATTTAAATAGTCACAGATTCTTTGAACGGCTTAGCAAGGGATTTCACTGGACAAGAGGGCCTGTTCAAGGATCATAAAGCAGCAAGGAGCGGACAGCACCCGAAGCCCGCGAATTCCATGAAAAGGAACCCTGAACTGAGAAGGTCCTGCTCCCAACCAGATCCTACCAGAATGAGAGTGAGAAGGCAGAGCAGCTAGGCTGATAACTAATTCACAGAGGAACACCCGGATTGAGGAACACCCGGGTGGTTCATTCAATCTGCTAGTCATTCATCATTTTATGGCCTGATTTTCAAAGGTGCTGAGCACTCTCATCTCCCACTGAAGTGAGTGTGTGGTGCAGCTGCACAGCATCTTTTGAAAATCAAGATGTTCATGATTCAGGCCATGATTCCTTATATAGCTCTGCACAGAAGGATCCCAGTGCCCACGTGGAGCTTACTACAGAATAGAGGGCTAGGCAAACAACTGCTAGACATTCACTCACTCTCTCTCGTTCTATTTTTTTTTAAATATAGGCTGTCTGATTAGGAGCTGTAACATTGTGATTCCCTCAGTGTGCTGGGAAAAGAAACATGGTAAACTATACTAATGCGTCTCTCTGAACTCGGGATCATTCTGAAAAGGTTATGGGCCTGATCTACAGCTCATGTACACTGGTGTATCTCCACTGAATTCAGGATGAGTAGGAATGATAGTCTCATTTGCTGAGCAATAGACCGGGACTTGGGAGACCTTGGTCCTATTCCTAGCTCAGCAAATCACATATCTACCCAGTTCTTCAGTTTCCTTTCTGTAAAAGTGAGGCTAATACTTCCCTGCCTCCAGGATCTTGATTAAATCCACTAGTTACTGTGGCCTGCTGTGGGGGCTTTGTTAGTACCTAGATACACAACTGAAAATCTTGCTCCTTGTATTTTAAATTCCCAGAAGTCATGGCACCACATAGCATTATAATTAATGAATCCCATAATCTTGATACTCCATAACAGTTAAGATATCCTCCTGTCTAAATATATTTTAGCTTAACTCACTGCACTTAGGATTTTATACATCAGTGATAAAATTTTATATTAGCTAATATTGCTTTTTATTGAGAACGTATGCAATTCAATGACACGTGAAGAATAGTAAGTCCATCACTGTATATTTCTCAATATTTATAGCTCTCCAGTTATTTCCAAAAGCAAAGCACAAATTTTACACAACCTGTTTTCCCATAGGTCTTGGAAAGATAAAATCCATTCTCCCACATATTTACCAACACCAGCTCACATATTAACTCCTAGTATGCTGGTTCTTCATCACACTTTTCTCACTACATTTCCATAAAACGTCACACTAACCACTCAAATGTAAGAATGTGCTCAGCTCAGTTGATGTTATGATGCATGCACCAGCTTTTGGCAACATTTTATAATTAGTGGCATATTAGTTTTATTATATTTTCTTTGGTATCTATAGTAATAAACATTAAACGGCTGCTCTCTGATTCATTAAAAGTCTCAGGACCAGATCCTCAGCTGTATAAATTGGTGGGACTCCATTGCTCATTTCCAGCAGCTCAGGATCTGGCTCATAGGCCAATTCTGCTAATATGCAATTCTGAGAGAAGATGGTGAGACACCCCCTTTTGTGGCACATCCTCCTTCCACGCCCAAATCCTACTCTAAGGTCCATGTAGGGAACAGGGCCGGCGACAGGGGGGTATAACAGGTAGAGCTGTACCGGGCCCCGGACTTCAGGGGGGGGCCCCTGAAGTCCAGGGACCGGTACACAGCTCTACTCGTAGTCGTCCCCCTGGGCACCGCACCGCATTTCCCCGTCTGTGTCCGGCGCCACGGCTGGCTGCCTCCTGAGCCCTTCAGCCGCTGCTCGTCCCGCGCCCCAGGTGCTGCCCCGAGGCACCCCCGGCTGCAGCGCTTCCCCCGCCCACCCGCATCAAGAGCCAGGCCAGCCCTTGGAGGGGGGGTGGGGCGGGTGGGGAGGCCCCCCGGTACCACAGGATGCCGGCGGCTTCAGAGGACTGGCCGGGCGCGCCGCTCCCGAGGCACCCCCGGCTGCAGCGCTTCCCCCGCCCACCTGCAAAAGCCGGGCCAGCCCTTGGCAGGGGGGGGGCAAATGCTCAGAGTAGGGGGCCCCCAAACGCTCAGAGTAGGGGGCCCCAAAATTTCTGTCGCTGGCTCTGGTAGGGAAAGGGATGAAGATCAGGCAACTTGGGGGCAGGAGTGTGTAGGCTGGGGAGGGGCCAGAGAGGATGCACATCACAAAATTCCCTTTCCCCACCACATAATTTAGGTACATGAGAACCATGACAGAGGACACCTTGGTAGTACAGCCCCATTTGTAGCTACACTGACAGGTGGCTGGAAGGCTGGAGCCAATGTGTAGGCACAGGGCCTATGCACAGATAGACCTGGCCTTGCTCTAATCCCTGAAAATTCACCAAAAGCCTGATCCACTGGGGGGAGGAATATGTACGCCAAATTCTTTCCTCCACTACAGAAAAAGGGAGTAACTGCATCATGGAAATTCCCCTTACGCCCCACCCCCACAGCCCATCCCATAGATGTTCCATCCCGATATCAATTGTCCTTAAAGGTCTGGAGCAAATGGACTCCTACAGGGCAATGTCCTGAAGTCACCCATTGTTTACAGTATGAGTTTGCCAAATTAAAAACTGAGTCAATACTGAGTAATGTCATCATGACTGGCCTGCAAGAAACACTGTCAGGCTTCAACTGGAAAATACTACAGGGACCAATTATTCCCTCCATACATCTATGCGACTACCAGGAAAGCTAGAACAAGCCTAGGCCTAAGCAATTGCTTAGGCCCCCAAGCAGTTCAAGGGGCCCCCTTATTTGCTTTTTATTACGTGTTATGGGGGTGGGGGAGTCCCCAAAAGATTTCTGTTTAAGGCCCCACCTCTGAGGAAAGCTGAGGGCTGTTGTGGGTGGATATCAGAGTACAGAATTGGGGTTAACCACTCCCACATGAGGGAGAGTTAATCCAAACTATGAGGAATAAGGTTTATTTCAATGCACTTAGAGAGATGTTTCATGTAGGGTTACCTCCTTTTATTGTTTAGGTTAGCAGAGTGAGCCATCGTGAGAGCCTGGGTTTCAGACACATCCTTTGCTTGCACTATATTATCTGGTGAAGGTTTTACTTCTCTTTCTTGGGGCTGTCCACACACTTTGTCAACCTGTAACAAAGAAGGAGGGGAAAAAAACAAATGTAATTGTGTTGTTTGAAGTGAAAAGCAAATTATAAATAGCACAGAAGCAAGTTCATCCCTTTTGGCTCATGTGGAGAATGAGGGAATCTTTGTACCACACCACAAGAGGCTGTCTGGGGCAGAGTAAGGATGGATCCCTGTTTTCTTGGGATCAAACCCCTGCACTAGGGTGTTAATGTAAACAGGCATGGCATAGATGATTGCTACCGACAATTTACCAGCTACTGGAACATCATGCAGTGTCACAACTGTGCCACACCCGGAGATGGACTCCAAGAGGGATCTTCATGTCACAATTTCACTTGACTTGGTGACCAACCTGAAGTGCAATGTGTGTGGACTGCGACATAAGGAAGCTACCTAGCAAGAACTACACATTGGTGTGGGGCCTTTCCATAGGACAGGGGATGAAGAAAGTGTTTCCACACCCACTTGTCTTTACCTGGCAATCTGGCCAGCAGGTATAGGGTGTATGGAGCAAGGTGGATCTCTGGCCTGTATCTGGAGGCTCAAACTCCTATTGGGAGGGTGAAGAGACTAGTTACAGAAACTTTTCTAGCTTGTATCAAGAGGGTAGATTGGGTAAAATTGGGATCTTCAGACCTTATTGGGCTTTAAAACTTAAGGTGAAAAATGATGTAGGCTCCAGTCTGTAGCAGAAGGATGGGTGGAGGGAGGGTTGTGTCTCATGCCTGTATGAAATAGTAAGAAGTGAGATGTTGGTGTTCAGAACTGCTGGTTGAACTTGGGGAGGATTGATCATCTAGTCCATACACAGGTACTGGTTACCAGTCAAGACACACGAAATAGAGGGGGCTCTAGCAATGCCTGTGGCCCACAAAGAAAATGCAGCTGGCATATGGTGAGATACCAGTGTCAGAGTTAAGGGTGGTGATGAACCTTCATTGAATTTCCTGACTTTAAAACATTTTGTTTCTTTGAACTGCTGCACAGTATTCTGTTAACATCAGTTTTAAGGGTGATATTTTCAATAGTAATTCAGTGTCAACTAAGGTTTTGTCTGGGATTTATGGACAAATTTCCAAATTTGGGTACCTAAAGTTCGACAACTAAATCCACATTTAGAGACTTAAGTAAAGGCAGCCTTTTAGTGAGCCCTCCCAGCTCCCACAGGTTCTCAGTTCAACGCCTGGGCTCTACTGGGCAGTTGAGTTTCAAAGTTTTATTCTGTATATATTTTTCGTCCCTAGATTATTCCCTCCTAATTAAAATACCCAACATCTGAATTTGACCCAAATTAAATTGCTTATTGTAAACTAGCTTCTTCCAGGAAGGAGGACTGTATTGGGACTGGAAGCTATCACTTTAAGAGCATGGAAGGGGAAGCAGGGGCAGATACTAGTCCTGGTTACAAAAAGTGGTGCATACAAGCAGAGTCAGTCTGAAGTGAGCCAATTAAAGCAGGGTGGGGTGAGTTGTGTCTCTCTGCCTTAGGGAGCAGCCTATTTTCTCCCTTTGTTTTGGAGTTCTTGTGCATTATTGTTTTGATTTCTAAGAAAAAAAGCAGTGTTACATTGTCGCCTTTCAGCAAGAATATTTCTGTTTTTTAACTAACTTCTCTGTATATCTGCTGTGAACACAACACCAGTGTATGCTGAGGGTGTCACAGCAGGGCTAAACAAGTAGGAATCAGCAGGAGAAAAATCTCTGTCGATAAAAATCAGTGCTTGTTTCTATAAGCAAAATAATCTTGGGGAATCACTCAGCTCCCAGGCCAACCCATAAACATTCACCTCTGCTCTTTTTCCAGCAGCCCTTCCCAGGAGGATTTTCCAAGGGAAGGAGAAAGTGAAGTTGGTGTTAACTCCTTGTGTACTGGGTTCCAGATACTGCCCCCACACATTATGACACTAATACACTTCAACAGATAACTATTAATAATAGGGTAAGAGCCCTCACTTTATAAGGTGAAAATTAACATCTTTCAATGTTTATTTATTTACTAGCAAAAATACCCAGCGTTGCTTGGGGTATTTGTAATTGGAAACTGGGATGTAAAAAGACTACAATATTTTTTATTAATACAAATTTTGTTCAGAAGTCTCATTTTGTCTAATTAATTTCGTTCTCTTGCATTTAGATGTGGGGGGAAGGGGGAGAGAGCTGAGCGAGTGCGGGGGCCATTGGAGGGGGGAGGAGGAGGAGATTTAAAAAAAATTCTATTCTTACCTGAGGGGGGAGAGAGCTGAGTGAGTGCGGGGGCCGTTGGAGGGGGGAAGGGGGGAGAGAGCTGAGCGAGTGCGGGGTCTGTTGGAGGGGGAGAGGGGGGAGAGAGCTGAGCGAGTGGGGGGGGGGCGTTGGAGTGGGGGCGAGGGGTGAGAGAGCAGAGCGAGTGTGGGGGCCATTGGAGGGGGGTATTATTACATCATAACTATGTCACAGAGAACAGCAGATGTTAACCTGCTGCCCAGCTGATGTTAATGGGCTTTAAAGAATTCACCCCTAGGGGGGTGTAAGAGGTGAGATTTGAAAAATTTTCAATTCTTACCCTGATTAGGACCCTAAAGCCTATAACTGTACCAAATTTCAAGTCTCTAGCTCAAACGGTGTAGAAGGAGTAAGGGAACATACATACACGCGCACACGCATACACCATTTGACTTTTATATATATAGATTTCTACATTAAAAACTAAAAATACATGAAAAGCAATACAAATACAAATACAAAAAAATAGCATAGTATTTAATTTGGTATTGGGAGCCACTGCATCTGTCTCCTTGCTTATGCCATTTGATTATACGGATTCTTGCTATACTGTGCATTATACTGCACTTATAAAAACCCCACTGAGCCATGTCTTTCTCTCTGCCACTTGCTGACCATTCCTGAACATGGATGACTTCAAATGTTCTCTCTTTCATCTCTTCACACCAGTGAGCTAAGTGTCTTTCTCCTCAGTGGAGGTGCAGTACAGATAAATCCACCTCCATATGCTCACTCCAGAAAAGTTACTGCTATGTAAACTGAAGGGACACTTTAAATTGAGAAGTGGGCACACTGTCTGAAGATATTGAAAATGAACAGTTGGGAGGCCGCATACAAGATGCTGACCACCAGTGCTAGGAAGATGAGTTACTGCCTATTCCATTGCAACATACTGCAGTGAATTTATATTACGGCAATCTGATTTAAATGCATTGGATTAATCCTAACATTTCACACAGCAGCAGGAGGTGGAGCTTGCACCTGGCTCAGCAGTGGAATATGCTTTGGTCTCACCACATGTGGGGCATAGCTTTAAATATGGTCAAGGCAGAGCTTTGTGAATGAAATATTTTATTTCAGTCTTTTCCAAACCTTTGAGAGCAAAAAATTAAAACCACATAATTGGAAACATTAACCAAAAATCCCATTTAAACCTACAGGAGACTGGGCAGATGGGTGTAAAAGCAGCTGAATCACATTCACATTGCAAAATTTCAACATCCCAGTACAAGCTACTGCAAACACCTCTTTAACTACACTACATCAGAAGAACAAGGGGCCACTTCCCTTAAAAATTAGACCTGCCAAATCAAGTCTCTGATTGTGGATTAGTTTTAAGACAATTCTTAACTAATGAGCAGAATTCATTTTTCCCCTGTGAAATTTCAATAGGAAAAAAATAATCTTTCTTTAAGGTTTTTTGGTTTGCCCCTGAGAAGTTTCAAACCTAAACAAGACCTTGTTTGTGAATCAACATTTTGAGAAACAAAACAAAATATTTCACTTTCTTTTTCACTTAAAACATTTCCATTTCAAAACATTAAAAACATTAAAAAATCTATGACTTTTTTTTCAAAATTTCCTGAGGAAACATTTAAAACATCACATTGAAACCAATATTTTCTTGATATACATAATATTTTCTTGCTATATTATATTGTATATAAATAATATAGCATATAATATATATATCAACTTTGACAAAAGTGTATTTTTGGGCAGGATAACTTTCCCATGAAATATTTTGAGCAAGGAGCTCAAGAACTAAGGAGTTGATAGGCTGTGCAGCGGGATGGTAAATCTCACTCCATTGTGTTAGTCACTGAATACACACAGAGTGGGAGACAGACACTGCCCTGAAGAACTTGCCACCTAAATAGATCTGATAGGCGAAAGGAAACAGGCACCAAAAGATCATACAGCAGATTAGTGGCAGAACCAAGAAGAGAACCTTGGTCTTCAGTCCTAGTTTAGTGCCCTATCTCCCAGACCTACTGTATCTCTGATTCTATCCCCATGACTCTCCATGATTCCTATTAGCCATCTCTCTATTAGGAACATTTGGATTAGCTGACCGGTAATCTGATTTTAATTCTTTAATTTCTACATCTATGTCTAATGTCCATTGGATGAGACATTTTTCTGAAGTCAACATCCAGTTTTTATTGAGTTGTTTCTCCAATAAATTAAATTTGACTCCTCGGAGTCAAAAATAATATTCTTTCATATAAAATAATAAATGTATTAACCAATAAAAAATTGACATAAAAACAAAAACAATTTACTGAGATTGACAGTAAGATTAAGGATGTCCACTTTCAGAACAACACTAAAACTAACTAGATAAAGATAACAAGTGTAAATTAAAAAATATTTAAAAAATTAAATATATTTAAAAAAACATTAAATACAGACATATTCATGTTTTAGGATACCTGATATTTACTGCTAGAGATGATTTTTCTGTTAAAGAGGCTAAAAACGTTGAGAGCTTAATTATCTGGTATCACTTTCACAACATACAACAGTATTACTAAGCTCAATTTATAAAATATAATTAGATTGGCTTAAAATTAAATTCTAAAACAAATTAAAAATATATTTGCTTTCTGGATTTTGGGACTTTAGGTTTCATATTTTCAAGATCTTCTGTTCCACTATGAGGGCTAGAAACATGGAGGGAGTTGGGAGAGCTTGTATGGTTAAGAGAAAAAACCCACTAATCACTTGACTCTAGGAGCAGGATATTTGAAGAAAACATCCAATTTTGTGAGATGAGCTAAAAAATTGCAAGAGTTGGCAACACTTAAAAATCAATCATCAATAAGGCTGGAGAATAAAGCCTTTGGGATTTTGCACAACTAATTTTTCAGTTACCTCAGATATTTCTAAAATAATCTCATAGTCACCATAGACTATTAACAACCTCGTCTTTCAAATGTGCTTCTTTAAATTTCCAGGCCTCAGCATTAAGCTTGCCAATTTTAAGTTACTAATAGATGAAAAGTTATGTCTCTATCACCTATGAAAGTGCTAAGACCTTCCTATTGTCTCATTTTAATAATAGTAAAGATAAAAACCAAACCCTTTTTTCGAAAGGTGAAGAACTACATTGAGAAGCTAGTATCCCGATAAGTTGTTGCCACCTGAATACCAATAACCTTGTATGATGCCATATATTTTTCTTCAGCTTTTTGCTTTAAATGCCAAGAACTGTTAAATCCTAGTTTCTCTGATAAATGTTAGCTAAAGTTTTGATCTAAGTGTCTCGCTTGCATTTGCTTTTGTGGATTTTCCTTAGCACAGAAACATACACTCATGCACATGAAGGATTACTTGACCCCTGCTATTTGTCCTTTATGAGGGTGATTATTTACAATTATTGCAAAGGCTTACCAAAAATAAATTGAAAAAATGTCATTCAAAATCCTTTGAAATCTCTCAGCTTGAGCAACCTTAAAAATTTAGGTCATATTTAATATATTTAATATAATCAAACAATGAGAAAATGTCATGCCCTTCTAGACTTGGAATGAATATTATTTCCCTAAATTGGGAGACTCTTTCCCCATTTCAGAACACAATGTTCTTTGATTACACAGAGGGAAGCTTTGAAATTTAAAAAAAACAGATTGTCATGTGGTTAGTACTGTAGTTACTATTAAAGCCCTTCAAACAGCTTTCTTCCTTTATCTGTAGCCACACAGCCCCAGCAAAATCAAGTCCATCTACTCTGTTAAACTTCAAAACCCCAGTGACTTCCAGGGAGTTACCGATGTGTAAACAAAAGTACAGTTTTGGCTAGTGTGGTCCATCGGTAAAATAGCGGTAGAGTTACTCTTTTCATGTTGGGCTCCCCAGAGGTCACAGAATCATAGAATATTAGGGTTGGAAGAGACCTCAAGAGGTCATCTAGTCCTATCCTCGGCTCAAAGCAGGATGAACACCAACTAAATCATCCCAGCCAGGGCTTTGTCAAGCCAGGCCTTAAAAACCTCTAAGGAGGGGGATTCCACCATTTCTTCCCAAGGTGACTCAGAGGTCATTGATTAGGTCAAGACTATTACGTTGTTTTTTTCCCACCTAAACCTCGCCTTGCTTGTCTTGCCCACACCCAATCACTATATCTATCTCTCTGCTTCTACGATGGTGCCTGACACAGAATCCTAAACTTATCTCGAAAACTACAGGGAGTGCCACATCACCCCCTCTCCCCCCAAAAAAAAACCTTCCCCCTCCCCCCCGTGCTAACAATTCATAAAGAAATTCAGCTTTAACTGTATTGCAGGTTAAATTTTCCCTTCAAAAGTGATGTGTGAGATCAATTTTGATGTTAGGTAAGCTAGAGCCAAAACCTGCAAACCTTTAGTCATTATGACTTCTCAGGAACAGGACACTGTGCACAGCTCAGCTAATGAAAACCACCGCTCAATGTGATGCAGTGATAAAAAAAAATTAAAAAGCAAACAAAATGAAGGGTGGATAAGGAATTGGATAGAAAATAATATTGAAAATTACAATGGTTTATATAAATTTTTGGTAGGCCCTCACCTGGAATCCTGTAATTGGTTCTGATCCCACTAGTCAAGATTTGCAAATATGAATCGTGATTTTGAATACTTCAATTTTTTTCACATGGAATTTAAGACATCTTAATGCAATGTGAATTTCACAGGGTAGCTGCTCAGAACTCTCTGAAAATCAGGGCCTTTTAGAGCATCTAAGCTGGGAAATCAAAAAATTAAGGCCTAGTTTTAATTAAGGACATGGGGAAAACCAGAAGGGAGTTCCGAAATGAGTGACAAAAGATATTAGAGGTACAAAAAAGAGTCCCAGATAAAAAGAGATTGAAAATACTGCAGTTACTTAGTCTACAGAGATGAATAGGAGACAGATGAGCCAGTGCTTCACAGAACCTTTTCTTCTAATACAAGAACAGGAAGACATGCAATGAAACAAAGTAACATGTAAAACTTATAAAAGGAAATGTATTTTTATGCAATAATGATAACACCTACCTCTTAAATAATGTTTTTCATAAGTAAATCTCAAAGCGCTTTTCAAAGGAGATGGCAAAACTGAGGCACAGGGGAGCAGTCACATGTCATAACTAAATGCATAATCTAACTGTGGAACGCATTGCCACTAGATATCATTGTTGCATATTTGGTGGTCATGGTAATAGCACCTTGTTGTTGCTAAGGCAACTGAGTTAGATTATATGGGGATAGCCTAGCCAGTTTTGGCTGGTTTGGTTAGTTCAATGTGTGGCAATAAATGGCTGCTTTTAAGGTTCACAGCTCTCTGTGTCTCAAGTGATTTCTTCCTAAAACAACTGCCCCCAAGGATACAACAATCATTGAGGTCAAGTATTAAAGAACATTATACATCGATATGGATAATGAGAACATCTGCTGTTATATTGGCTAGGATTTTTTTAAAATAAGGGATACAAACCCATATGTGCCAAGGCATAAGCCAGCAGAAGCAACTTCCCCTCTGGCAAATTATTCCATAATAATCCACTATAGAGTTTCTTACACCTTTTTTGTAACACCTGGTACTGGCCACTAGGATATTGGACTAGGTGGACCATGGATCAGATCAACTATTGCAATTCCTATGCAATATGGAAGGCTGTCACATTCTGGAATGCAATCTAGACCAGTGAGGGACTATGTCACTGAGTGCTCTGTGACCCTGAGTGCCTTGAGTGCTTTGCTGCTGTGGCTCACAGCCTGGAGCCAGCAGCTGGCTTGTTATACACTCTGGTACCCACCAGCCTTGCTTACTACTGGCCAAGTGACCCCCAACACACTCACGGCCCCAAATTGTCCCCAAACCATGATCTCGGCAATGTCCAGCCCTTTCCTGGGCCAGAGGACTAATGAGGTTCGTTTGCTCCTTTAAAGAGTTAGCACCCAGCAGCTTGCCACTTTAACTGGAGTTAAGAATGACTTCAGTTCAAACACAGCACTGGGTTGGTTTAGATTAAAATAAAACAAGTTTATTAACAACAGGAAGTAGGCTAAATTATGCCAAGTAAAAGAAATAAAGGTGGAGATGACTGCAAGGAAATAGAAGTGAAAATATCTATCTAAAAGTCCAAAAAATAATCTAGCAAGGTACAAGCCTTTAAGATGGTTTTTCTCATCAATCAAACTTTGCCCAGCATGGCCAATTGTGTCTCAGTCAGGACCTACCACCGAAGTACAGGGTGCTGGTTCCCCTTTTGTTCCTAGGACAAAGAAAACTAGGGATTCTTTGTGCCTCTCTTCTATAGTCCAATGAACCTTTAAAATGGATTCTTCTGAAAGTTACCCTCTCCCAAATAAAGTTAATTCAAGCTGTGAAGGAGACATGGAGTCTGGAACTAAGGGAAGTTCCATGATGGTTTTTCTCCTGGGTTTTGCTGAATGCAACTTGATCTGTTCCTATCCTCTCCAAAGTAAATTAATTGCCTGTTGATATGTGATTGCTAATCAACTCTGATGACACGTGGTAGGAGGCATTGGCTTATTTGTCTGGGAGAAACCTGTTTACCCACTACCCAGGCTTGTCTTGTAAACACATTTTAGTTCTCCATTTCCTTCATATTTGTATAGCCCCTAGGGCACTTATCATATACACACCATGCAAGAATATTAATGATCAGTATGTTCTTACTTTTCCAGTATGTTAGATGATACATATCTGATACAGTTTATGACATTAATGAATTGGGGTACACAGAACTGGTCAGGCCAGCTGAAACTCACTAACAGATGCCAGTGAGTCCACTTCTCTCTTGCACTGGGATGCTGTTAAGGTCACAGAGATGCCCCAGGTATACAATCCAAGCTCCTTGTCTTCCTCTAAGGGGACTATGTACCATATATAAAATGAATTAATAATAAATGTGTGTTATTTACAGTCTCAAAATACTGGAATATTATCAGTAAATCAATTAAGCATTAACTAAATTCCCTGGCTAAAAATGGGGCAGTAACTTCAGCCACTCGTTTCCTTTAAGGTTATGGGAAGATTAAATGAAAGCAGTGGCTAGTTAGACCTCAACCCTATGACAGACTAGGTAACTATTAATTACACAGATTCAAGAGAAGAGAAATTAAGAAGAAAGTTTAGGACTCAGTAATAGACTGAGCAAATCTAGCCTATCAAACAATAATTGAGCATTTCCAAATCTGTTTGAATTGGAAAAATTAAAAGCCAAAGTCTTATTATTATTTCAAGTACACAGTGTAAACTAACTACTGCCACTCCATTAGCAAAATAACCTCTAGGGATGCTCTTAACTGCATGGAACAGGCTCAGTCTGTCCGGGAATCAGAACCAATACCATTGTGACCAGCACTAACTAATCCATCTGGATACTAAAAAATGTTTTGCAAAAAGCTGCACTGAAATTTTTACAGATATACAGATCATGAGGGTGAAAGCCCCCCTGCCCAGTTTAGTTGCAATATTCATGAATTTGAAACCTTGCACAAGAAATGAAAGCTCCATGAACTCCAAAGGGATAGGTTTCAAGTATTTAGAAGTTCTCTGTGAATAATTCTTTAATGAACTCTATTACAGTAGAGATATATTTTTAAAACAGTTTATCCGGATGCACTTTGAGGTCAAGTAATGTTTCTGCATCTCTCTGTGGAAAGTATCATGTAATGACTCTGTCACCTATCCAAAAAGGTTTAATCTATCTTTCTTTTTGAACAAAAAAGGTCAAGATTTCAACTAGTCTATTTATTGGAGAAGATGAGCACTTCGCAAAGTCTGACAGCAAAGTGTCATTTGCAAATCAGCCATGAAATTGTATATTAAAAAGTAAATGCCCGGTTAGGGCTTTTAAGCTTATATGAATATATATTGTTTTCCTTTGCATGTCTTTTCTATGGGAAAACAGACACACGCTCCATGACATGCTGTTCTTTCATACACAAACAGTGGGTCAGATTCTGCAGACGCTACTCTAGCAAAATTTCCAACATCTTCCACTGGTATTTTGCTCAAATAAGGAATGCAGATTTTACCCCATAGTGATTTAGGAGAGGCTTTAAACAAAGCAGTTAAGTACATGCTTGAAAGCAGTTAAGTACATGCTTGAAAGCAACTAAAATCCCATTGATTTTGGATTTAAACATATACTGAAAGTGAAGCGCATACTTGTATTCTTCATTGAATAGGGATAGTTTGCTGAATTGGGCCTCAGACAGGAGCATATATTTTGGAAATTTCATGTAAAGTCAACGTGACACTTATTTATAGGAACATTTAAAAAACCAGCTGAATACTATTCTGCCTTTTCAACAGCAAAACTGTGGACTGGTAAAAGGCACATTCATCTAAACAAAAATATTTTTATGGCACTTCATGTAATCTGCTTCTTCATTTGCTTTTTGCTTTTCAAATTGCATAGATCAGTGTATCGCACAGCTTACAAGATATTTGAATGCACACATTTCACTGGTTAGCTTCTCAGCATTTCTTTAGTGATTGAAAAAAAAAACATTGCTATTCAGTAACCCTAACTGATAAATAGTTATCTATTATAAAAAAAACACAATATATCACTACCAGAAGAGGACAATGATTGATTTCTCCCTACCAATACACCTAAGATCACGTACTGATCATTTCTGACAGTCACTCCTTATTAATGGTGACATCTGTGCTTAGATATTGACATCCTGGAAAGGATAAGCCTAATTTTATAATGAATTACAATAATCTAGTAATGAAAGGGAATTCTATTGGGAATCAATCCAAGTGAATCACTTTAAAAGCTCTCCAAAAAATTAGATAATTCTCTAAAGTTATCATCAGAAGAAATCTATTAAAATATTTCAGTTGCATTTGATTTCCTTTTATCACTTTTGAAATTAATTTAATAAAATGATAAATGTAATGGTACATGGTGTTTTTATTATTCGTTTCATTCTGAAATGAAAATCTTTTAAAAAATATTACTGAAGTTTTTCCTAACATGCCAAATTTAAATATTATTATGATACAAATTCATAAAAACTTGTTCGTCCAACAGGCCAGTCTAGTAACTATATTAGAGTAAAATGCTCTCAAGAAAAATAAAATCCATACTGCAGAACTTTTAAAAACTAAACATCAGAAACACACACACAAGTACACAGAGGACATGGCTACACATGTGAGTTACATCGCATGTTGTCATCGGCCAGGTCCAGCTTCCCAACACAGAGAGCGCCAGTGTCCCTTTAAATGGCCAAAAGCACACTCCACAGTCATTCTGCAGTGACTCAGCCCATTGTTGAATCACTCCTTGCTACTGTCAAGGACCCCTGTGTAGGGTTTTGTGAGCCACGGCATTAAAGAATAAGAGAGGTCTCCAAGAAACACAATGAGCATTTTGACTTCCCCTATGGTGATCTTCTCATCTGGAAAAAAAGTCCCGGCTTGCAGCTTCCTGAACAGGCCAGTGTTCCTAAAGACCCATTCATCATGCACCTTTCTGGGCCAGCCTGCGTTAATGTCAGTAAAACATGCACAGTGGTCCACATGCACCTGTATAAAGAAATACCCCTTCTATTAAAGTACTTAGAGGCTAGGTGGGCTGGTGCCAGAATTGGAATATGCATCCCATCTATCATCCCTCCTCAGTTAGGGAAACCCATTTGTGCAAAGCCAACCACAATGTCATGCACATTACCCAGTCGTGGCTCTTCTGAGCAGGATTCGATTAATGGCCCTGCAAACTTGCATCAACATGATTCCAACAGTCGACTTTCCCACTCCAAACTGGTTAGCGACAGACCGGTAGCTGTCTGGAGTTGCCAGCTTCCAGATTGCAATAGCCACCTGCTTCTCCACTGGCAGGGCAGCTCTCAATTTCGTGTCCTTGTGCCGCAAGGTGAGGGTGAGCTCCTCACACAGTCCCATAATAGTGGCTTTTCTCATCAGACAGTTCTACAGCTCCTGCTCATCATCCCAGACTTGCATGATGATGTGATCCCACCACTCAGTGCTGTGCCCCGAACCCAAAAGCAGCATTCCACAGTGGCGAGCATGTCTGTGAATGCCACAAGTAATCTCGTGTTGTATGCGTTACTCAAGTTGATATCATCCTCAGAGTCCTCACTGTCAATTTGGATCTGAAGGAGTAACTCAGCTGCCAAATTTGACATATTGGTGAGGCTTCTCAGCATATTCCTCAGCAGTTCAGGCTCCATTCACGCAGACCAAAAGGGAAGACAGAGTGCACAGTACAAAAAACTTTGAAAAGATGGCACCAAATGTGGACGAAAGCACGGCGATTCCTGGGATGTGAACTGATGCATCACGGGCCGTTGAGACAGGACCCAGAATGCCCTGCATCTCCCATCCCCTTCCCACAAGTCACGTGCCAGAATGGGAAGAGGTGCTCTGTGGGACAGCTGCCCATAATGCACTGCTCCCAATGCTGCTGCAAGTGCCGCTGTATGAAGGCTGGTTTAACTCAATGTGCTCTACATCTGCAAGTGTAGCCATGCACATAGGGTTTGTCTGCTTGAAAAGTTATACTGGTATAAAAAGGTGTGAATTTAAACCACTATGGTTAAATCAGCATAACTCCCCACATGGACAGTCCTAATTCAGTGCCTCTTCCCTGTTTGGATTCTGTAGTTTTGGAAGGAGTTTAAGTTAAAATGAAGAAAGCCACTCTCATTCCAGAATAAAAGTGCCCACACAAGGAAGTTATACCTGTGTACCTATAGTGGTTTAACTTCACTGGTATAATTCCCTATATAGATCAGCCTCTGGTTCTACCACACTTACTCATGTACCTTAGTTCTCAAGTAGGTCCATTGATTTCACTGAGACAGACTGTGAGCTCCTCCATCAAATGTGTGATCCCACACCCATGTGATCAGTCCCATTATCTTCAATGGACTAGTCATGGTACTAACTGCCCATCAATGTGAACAAAGCGTTTCCAATCTAGTCCATGGAAAACAATGGACCCGCTTGAAGAGCAAGGTACCCCTCAAAAGTGAGTAATTCAGGGTATGGCTACACTTGCAGATGTTGAGCACTTTGAATTAAACTAGCCTTCGGAGAGCTGCAATCTGTCCACACTGACAGCTGAAAGTGCACTGGCATGGCTGCATTTGCAGCACTTGCAGTGGCATTGGGAGCAGTGCATTATGGGCAGCTGTCCCAGCATTCAAGTGGCTGCAATGTGCTTTTCAAATGCGGGGGTGGGGTGGAGTATGACAGGGAGTGTGTTGTGTGTATGTAGGGGGAGAGAAAGTGGGTTTCTGTGGGCTGAGAGTGTGTCAACATGCTGTCTTGTTAGTTCAAACCCCTCTCCACCCTCAGACAGAGTCTGGTTCTAAATTTAGACTCCTTGTTACAGCTAGACTATAAGTACACTAAGGATGGTTCCCTGCAATTAGGCTGGGGTTAGAGCCCTGTGCCACTAATATCTTATTGATTTGACCCAGAGATCACCATTAGGAAGCTGGTCAGTTTAATTACATACAAGATGTTTTCTGTTATTAAAATAAACTTATATTTCCCCTTCCCTGAGGCTTGTTTTTGGTAGCTCTTTCAATGAGACCTGGAGACTTAAATTCCTGTATTTATCTACAGAGCAGCTTGGACAGTACCAGTAAAAGCTTACCCACGTGGTCTCAGAAACACCAATTTGAATGTGAAACCTTTATGGTTGATTTTTCACTGTTGTTCATTTCTTGGCCTCTCTGGGACCACCAACAAGGGTGCTAATTAGCAACAAACGCAGTTGTGATTTCTGTGAATCAGATAAGTGGACTGCAGCCACCAATTTCACACACACAAACAGTTAACAGTTTATAATGACTCATTGTGAACCTGATCTGGATTTGACCCCAAGGTGATTTAGAAGCGATAGTTTCAATATTTGCTTAATTCTCTGTGCGAAACACACCCACGTATTGTGGATGCCATCAAAGCCTAGGCCAATTTGCATTTGGTTATGAGGGTAGACAAACAATTATTTCACTGGTGAGACTGATGCCTATATTGTTACACTGATTACTCCAAAGATGCCTCTAAATTGATGCACCTTGTCACCATTTTTTAGGTCTGACATCCAGAACACTCTCATGAGAATTATTCATTAAGCACTAGCAACATGCTCAGTGCTGTACAATACACCTAACTGAAGGCAATAAGCAATGGCACTTGGATCAGCGTTTGCTAGCTCACTCCTTGACTTGCATTACTTTCACTGTCTACATATTACTATGTTAACTGTTATCTGCTTTTTTACAACTTGCTAACACCTTCACGCTTTGAAATTGGTTTAGCTGAATATATGTCTCTCGACACACACTGCACCTAGTGGAGCTTATAATGAGAACTACTGCTCATTCGTTACATTATTGTCACTGTAACAACACTATCATCCTGTACTTTTTCTTGTTTTGTAAAACTATAGATAACTGGAAATGCCACTTGTGATGCTTCTGTATGGATATAACTTTATGCAAGATGGGTCTTGTAAGAGATCATTGGGAATGTTATAATTTACTGAATGTGTTTATCTAATGTGTTTATCTAATTTGAAGCTGGAGATATTGACCATGTCTCTGTATTTCAAATATGCTACATTGGATGAGGCCAAACAATGTTACTGGCTTGTTAAGACATGCACACACAAGTACAAGGATTACCCCAGGAACTGTGTGCAATAGAAACCTCTCAGAGAGAGCTCTACACAATGGAAACTGTTGGATCTAGGCCACAGCAAAAAAGCTTTCCATCAAGTGCAAGAGGGTGGGGGAAGATATAAAAGAGGGACAATGACAACATGAGGGGACCTCACTCTCCCTGCAACAATACACCTGAAATCACCTGAAGAACAAAGACTGAACTGCGGGAAGTGATGGTCCCAGGCTGGAAGGATTTTTAGCCTGTGTAAGAAAACCTGGAAAAGCCAGGGCATCTTGTGCCTTAAGAATCTGCCAGACTGTCTAACACTGAGGTTGAGAATTTGCTAATTTGTATCCTACCCATCTAGTGTGTTAAGATCAGTTTGCGGCTTTTGTTTATTTACTAAGGTAATCTGCTGTGTTCTGTTTGCTATCCCTTTAATCATTTAAAATCTACCCTTTGTAGTTAATAATCTTATTTTATCATTAAACCCAATTTATGTAATTTCTAACTGGGGGAGCGGGGCAAGCGGTCATACACATCTCTTCACACTGAGGAAGAGGGTGGATTTTAATGAGTTTGTGCTGTGCAGATTTTTCTATACAGTGCAAGATATATTATTGTGGGTTTATCTCCCAAATGGGAAGGAAAGTCCTCTCACACAGAGCTGACTTCAGTATATATCAGCAGTGGGATGTGGCCCTCCCTGTGTGTGTGGCCTACAAGAGGCTGGAGAGCTTAATTCAGCAAAGCAGTAGGAGGGGACTCAGGCTGGTCAAGCAGGAGAGGCTCAGTGAAATCCCAGCTGTCATCCCAAAAGGGGAGTCCGACCCATCACACCTCTCAAAATGGTTTATATAACCTGCAAAGAACTCCCTTCTGGTTCAATTTGAAATGACTATTTGTGTTTCTCAAGATTAAATCACAGGTGCCTCTAGAGAATGAAATCCAATTGTGTATCCCTGATGAAGATATACAATGCAGAGATTTAAAAGGCAATTCCACACCCCTAACTTTGCCCAGAATCAGATCATCTTAAGTATGTGCTGAATTATACAGCATCATATTCAAAATGTCCATGTTGGCCAAGTCTTCACCTGGTGTAAATCAGCATAACTCCATGTAAACCATCTATGTCAATTTATCTCATCTGAGGATCTGGCCCTACATTTAAGGCCAACACATCAGATAATGAAGTAAAAAAAAATCTTTGATAATACATTATCTCTATATGGATACAATGACACAAATGCATAAACATAGTACATCTTATTATGTGAATTATATTATTATAATACAATTCCCTCTATAAATCAATTTGCTTGAGCTAAGTGCACCCAGATCATCTCTATTAAATAGACGGACCACAGATTAATGAGATTCCTGGCAGAAGGAAATCTCCCTCAGGATCAACAGAAGAGATGCTAATCATGTCTACTGGTCAGAGGAAATGGGGGCTAACCTCTAATGAGAGGGAGGCTGTTAGGACCGGAAGACATTGTGACGGGCAACCACTAGAAGGTGTAGTTACGCTTCTAAGTCAATGCCAGGAGAGTGCATAGTGATGCTATGAGATTGACCTTGCTGTTATCTGTGTGTTTGGGAACAGTTCCCAGACTGTTCCCAGCTGTGTGAGTGTTTACCCCGTCTGTGTGAGAATGAATGCGTGGGAAACCAAATGGGGAAACTAAGGCAGGACTGCGTAACCAACAAGTGCTGACCAATCAGTTTGTTGCTTGCTATTAATGAGATGAGTATGTATGAGATGCAAATGAGCATGGGTATATCTGTGCTGACACACCTCTTTGGGTTGGGCTTCCTCCTTGGGCTTCGACATCGCCCAGGTGTGTCAGTCATCTTGTATTGCGGCCGTGCTGGCAGATAAGCCCCCCAGCATGAAATGCCGCCCCCTCCAATAAACTCACCACTTTCCAACTAGCCACCTGTGTGAGGCCTCGTTTCTCCCGGCAACGAGATAAGTCCCCTGCAACAGAGGCTCACAAAGAAAGCATTGTCCTCGTCATCCCCAGGGGGCTCAGATGACAGCAGGGAAGCCAATACAGTAACCTATTAAAAGGGTGCTGCAACCTTCTCCACAGAAATCAGATCAAAGCATCCCACTATAAGTGTCCCAAGAGAGGCCTCACCACATGGAGAGCTGAGAAGTGGCAGGGGCCGAGCTCTCAGCCGGCTGCTGCTGCTGCTGCTTTAGAGTTTCCCGGCAGGCTCCTGCTAGCTGGAGTCTCAGCTCCCGCTGCCAGCCTGGGCTTCCTACACCCAGGCGGGCTGTAGGCTGAGACCCCAGCTGGCAAGGGGCCAGCGGGGGAAACCCCAAAGCAGCGGCAGGTTGAGCGCTCAGCCTGCCGCCACTTTGGGGTTCCCCCCGCTGGCCCCTTGCCAGCCAGGGTCCTGCCTCCTGCCCCAGTCTGCTCCCGCTGTCAGCCTGGGTTCCCTGCACCCAGGCTGTCAGCGGGAGCTGAGTGGGGCAGGTGGCAGGAGCCTGGGGGGGGGGAAACCCCAAAGCAGCGGCAGGTTGAGTGCTCAGCCGGCTGCCGCTTTAGAGTTTCCCCGCAGGCTCCTGCTAGCCGGGGTCTGAGCTCCCGCTGCCAGCCTGGACTTCCCACACCCAGGCTAGCAGGGGAGCTCTCTGGGGCAGGTAGTGGGATCACCACCATCCCCTCCCCCACCCCCAGGGCGGCCGGCGAACGCCCCGTAGACGCTTGATTATCCGGGATTTTATTAACCGGGATTAAAGTTTTCCCGATCATCCCGGATAATCGAGAGTCTACTGTATACTGAAGTATAAACAAGTCATTGTCAGTGTGAAATTTTAGTTTGTACTGACTTTACTAATGCTTTTTATATATCTTGTAACAAAACCAGGCAAATTTCTAGATGAGTTGATGTCCCCATTGGAAGACCTCTGCATACCCCCAGGGGTATGTGGTTGAGAACCACTGAAAGACACAAAATACCAATCCCTAAACCTTATGTCCCACCAGGTGCAGTGAACACTGCCCAGTAAAAAGAATTTGTGAAGGAGGTAAAGAAGCCGTAATATTAAGCTCAGACATCAAATTAACTGAAATAAACCCAGAACTTTTTGCTATTGCTAAATAAACATGTCAACAACAACCAGTTCTCAGCTCCCTCAAAAGAACATCAGCGTGATTCCTCTTTTATAGAAAACTTGGAAACACAACAAAAAAGAGCTATGGAGACATTTGTTGAGTTTTTTTCTATGAAATCATATTTTTTTCAATTACTACTACTTGCTGACAGCAGATGACATATTTAGCGAGTTTTCTCCTGCTTTTATTTGGTCTGAACACAAATTAAGCAATTTTAGGGTAACACTATTGACAGCAGAACTTACTCAAGAACTGGCAGAGGAATTATAACAACATACAGCAATAATATGAAGAAACAAAGCAGCAGCTGAAATACAGGTGGTGGCAAATTCACTTTCAAGCTCTTTCTAAAGTGGTGACAAGATATAAAGTATTCTCAAGGTTTCAAGCCGTGTTAGTCTGTTTCAGTAAAAACCATGAGTCGTCCTTGTGGCACCTGAGAGACTAACAAATTTCATGGGCTAGAAACCACTTCATCAGATGCATGGAATGGAAAATTCAGGAGCAGATATAAATACATGAAAAGATGGGAGTTGCCTTACCAAGTGTGAGGTCAGTCTAATAAGACAATTCAATTAACAGTAGGATGCGAAGGGAAGAAATATCAGTTTTGAAGTGGTAATGAGAGTGGCCCATTTCAAACACTTGACAAGAGGGTGTGAGTAACAGTAGGGGGAAATTAATATGGAGGAAATAAGGTTTAAGTTTTGTAATGACCCCATCTTTATTCAGGCCTAATTTGATGGCAAATTAATTCCAGTTCTGCAGTTTCATGTTGGAGTCTGTTTTTGAAGTGATTTTGTTGAAGAATTGCCACTGTTATTGAGTGAACAGGGAGACTAAAGTGTTCTCCTACTGGTTTTTGAATGTTATAGTTCAAGATGTCAGCCTTGTGTTCATTTATTCTTTTGCATAGAGACTGTCTGGTTTGGCCAAGGTACATGGCAGCGTTTCCTCCCCTGGTATCCTACTGTTAATTGAATTGCCTCATTAGAATGACCTCATACTTGATATGGTTAATCCCATCTTTTCATGTATTTATACCTGCTCCTGTATTTTCCCTCCATGCATCTGATGAAGTGGGTTCTAGCCCATGAAAGCTTATGCCCAAATAAATGTGTTAGTCTCTAAGGTGCCTCAAGGACTCTTCATTGTTTTTAATGTATTCTAAAGCTAATTCTAAGATTCCTCTAATATCTCCTAAACAAAATGTACTGTTTCTCTTCCAATGTGCTGTCCTTCTATTGGTGACAATGGAGCAAAGAAAGCACTCTTTTGCTTTCTTTACTGCCAGCCTGATCCTGCGCACATTGTTGTCAATGGGAGATGTGTCATTGACTTCATTACAAGAGGTTTGGGCCATGGCACAGAAAGAAAAGCCTCTTTTGGGGATTAGATCTAAACCCCAATAAAGTCAATGGAAACATTACCTTTGGGTCAGCCTTCTGGTTTCCAAATGTATGTGTCCTGGCAGCACCCATTCCTGACCGGAAGTCCCTAACTCTCTGTGGTGAGAGGATGCCTCTATTTTGGAATTGTCATTGTTTATTAAATAATCTGGTAAGAACATATGGACAGCCATCCTGAGTCATACAGATGGTCTATCTAGCCCTGTATCCCGTCGCAGACAGAGGCAGTGTACAGAATAGGGCAATTGTAGAAAGATCCACTCCTGTCTTCTCCTCTCAGCTTCTGCTGTTGTTTAGGGATTTCTGGTAATCTACCTTATCTTGCTTGACCTTCTCTTTAATAGTTGATACACTTGCTAGACAAATGAACAAAAAATGATATACTATTTTTGTTAAAACCTGAACTATAGATCAGGTTTGTAATAGCATCCCTTTAGACTTTATCATGCAAAAGCTCGCCCTGGTAATATATTAAGCAAAAGGCATTTTTGCATATTTTTCCTACTTTAATTTTAGAAACCTAGGGTCAAAAAAATAAACAGGCTAACAGAAGTGTCTTGTTAGATTGTCTGCTCCCGCAGAACTCTTATTGATTGTGCTGGAAGCGCTATAAGACACTGTTATTAGTATGGCAAAGTTTGGTGGTAGAAGAAAGAAACAGTATGAAAAGCAACAAAGCAGGAAACAAGGAAGGAAAATGTTTATTATGGAGCCATGATTGTGGCTTCATAGTTGTGACTGTCAAGTCTATTCCATTCCAAACTCTATCTCTGACCCATTCTATGTTAAAACAAAAACAACAAAAGGGTCCACTTAACACCATTGTATCTAGCCAAGAAGTCCTGTCATTATTTCTCAGTCTATAAACCATTTCTTCACTGGTAGCACACTGTGACATTTCTTAAGTCCATTCATGTACTTGTCTGGCCAATTTCTGGTAAAGTTGTGCACAGGGGTGGGGAGAAGTGAGGACTCTTCCTTTTGACCTGAAAATTCTCATGCTTAGTCAAAAAACCGAGAAAAACTGTTATGGAAACGTGATGCAAATCAGACAGGCTGTTTCAGAGTTAAACATTATAAAAAAAATTATTGACTTTAAAATTACATGTATATCCTTGGGAGCAAATCTTACCTCAGAAAAATCCAATCCAGCAAAGCACTTGCATAACTTTAAGCATGTGAATAGTCCCATTAAAATAAGGCACCGAGTCAATAGTGAAAGTATATTAAAGTTTACATGCATGTCTCAGTCCTTCCCAAGAATTAGTGATAGTCTTCCCCCACAAAAAAAAGATATAAAAATTCAATAATTATTAGAACATTTCAGTGCAAACCAACAGGGTATGAGCCACCAGCTCTGGAACATGTTAAATGTGTGGCAATAGCTTTGAGAGGCATTGATTATGCATCAGCAACCAGGCATGCAGTAAACACATTACACAAAGCACAGTCATTTACAAAGAGGCAAAGTAAACATATTGAGCCTACAGGAAAGCTAGATAGGCCCCCAGCAAGCTGTGAAGAACGAGATATAATGTCAGATATGTACTATGTAGAGGGGAACCTAGATTTGCAAGGAAGAAGAATGCTATTGTATTGTGGGTATAGATTGAGATTTAGGAGAAGATCTTATTTCCACTTCCATCCTGTGTGATCTTAAAGCCCATAACTTAACCTCTAAGAGCCTCATTCAGCTCCCATTGAGGTCAATGGTATAGGATCAAGCCCTCTATGTCTCAATTCCCCATCAGTAAAATGGGGATAGTAATTCCTACCTACAATTTGTTCATGTTTGTGGGTGCTCAGGTACCAGATATGGCTCCGAGATCATCAAAGTACCTAGGTCAACAGAAATTTTGCATTACTCTATTTATAATCACTGCAGCCAGTAAATATTTTATACTCCGTAGTAAACAAATGCCAATCCCCAATTGCTATTGTTTAATATGTTTATACAGTAGTGTTAACATGCATAACAAAAACAAGAAAATTCCTAAAGCAAAAAAACTTGGTTAATGGAAAATTAAGGTGGCTCATTTAAAAATTGAGTCCAGGAAATGCTCAGCTAAGGTTCCCAGTCCAAACTTTATTATCTCCTCACAGGTGTTCATTATCTAATTTCATTGTAGGATAATTAAGCTCCTGTTGTATCTTTTTTTTTGGGGGGGGGGGGCGGAGAAGAAGGCCACTCCTCACCTCTTTCTGCAACAATCTTCAGTGGCAACTAGTAATACCACTAGTTTACAGTCCTATGGTCTTTCATGGAAAAATCTCTCAGTAGTTAACAACAACATTAATTATTATAACTACCTCTCACACTCCATATCAGATAGGTAAGCATTTATGTCATCCCCGTTTTACAGATAGGAAAACAGAGTCAGAACAAATCTCACAACAAAAAGTGCTCACAAATTTCTTGTGAGTGAAAAGCTCCCCTTCCAAACAACAATCTCCCTCTCAAAGCACAATATACCCAATTAATACCCATGGCTACCCATCAGCATAGTGTAACAACAAGCACTGTCACTGTTTAAGGCTATAATTAAAGTTTTCTGAATAGAAAAACTTGTTTTCCTCAGTAATTGTTTTCCTTGCATTGAAATAGGAATTGCAAGCACTTCATGGATTTAAAAGTGATCCATTTTAGAATAGCCTCCCC
Organism: Sternotherus odoratus; assembly: GCA_032164245.1. Lineage (NCBI taxonomy): Eukaryota > Metazoa > Chordata > Testudines > Kinosternidae > Sternotherus > Sternotherus odoratus. Next base: position 35,659,504 of record JAVMKO010000009.1, on the reverse strand, counting down.
AAGCACCTTTATGTGCTCTACTCAGCCATTCTACTTTGTAAAACATATAAGTGGAATTCTTCTTTTATAACAGATACCCCTATACTTCCTCCAGCAACAACACACTGTAGTTTTTTATTTCTCTCTTTCTCGCCAACAGTGGAAACACTCCTGCCCCACCTCCTCAGGCTCAAACTTATGCTAATTAAACCACTGGCCCTTTTGGCACCAATGCCAAGAGTTCCTGACCTCAAAAGAGTTCCAGGTCCACAGTAATGTAAAACACAGGCAAACAAAGAACAATTTATTGTTCCCTGGCTTATCGTGAAACCCTGATCTCCTGTGATCTCCTCCCTCAGTTGACAAACTGGCACTCACACTAAACAAGAACTGGTGGGCTGGAGGGGAGGGTTTATTTTATTTTGTGGCTGCAGTAACTGCCCTTCAAGCTCAATAAATACATGCAACGATTTCACTCTGAGTTTTGTATTTCTGGCTTTTTTATAATCCTGTCCTTGGTTTGTTTTGTTTCGTGCAATTCAACAAGTATCCAACCTGAAGGCCATTTTTTGTTTGTTGCTAACTACAAAAATGACATATTATTAAAAATAAAAAGAATGCCATTCTTCTTCATCCCTATGTTAATGTTGTTGTTGACACCTTGTCCCGTGATAATCAGATCAGGCCAGGCCATGAATTTTGAGAATGAATTTGGTTACTCTCATACAGTCTTTTGTAAGGCCGCAATCCAAGGTGTCAAACTCAAAGAGTAACACTTTCCTTACAATATGACAGTCAAAAGCATGAGCAGGTGCTTAATCCTGCTCCTAACACTACTTACAGAGCAGATATCTTGGTCTCATGTCTGTAGATATTCATTTCTGTGTTATGCCCTGTTTGCAAACTCACAACAGTGAACGTTATGAGGTTCTGATGATGTTTTAACCATTTATTTCAGCTAATACTTTCTTTGATGGGGCCTCAATATCCTTGCAACTCTTGCCAGATCATCAGCTATACCTCACTCTTATATATACCACTGTGTGATAGAATCCATTGACAAGTCAATTTATTGCTGGCACATGGTGCTAATAATAAAGCATTATGACCACCTGCTGTCAGAGACTATGATGTGGCTCATTGTGGCTAATGGTTAGAGAGGGAGTCTGTCACAGATCTGATCAGACGCTCCCTCGATGGCTACCCACCAGAATGCTCCAAGGGGAATCCAATCCTCTGGGTTCCTGAATACCCAGAGTCCCTGCATCCTTGTAAAAAGAGTTTTCTCTTACCCTCCTGGAGAGAGTGGGGAGCAAGGAAGGGGAGAGCAGTGGAAATTTACCAAAAGGCAGAACAAAAAGCAGCCAGGTGACCAGAAGGGGTTAAATAAGAACCCAGGTAGGATAAGCAGCATTGAGTAGGATATAGCGAGGTCTCACAAGCTGGAAAGGATGCTCCGTGAGGAAGAAGCCACTAAGCATGTACCTTCTTCATGAGAAAATGTCCCTCACTGACTTCCTAGAGAGAGGGCCGCAGGAACTCCCAAAGGGACTCTGACCCAACCCCATCTAATGTCCTGAAGTGGTAAGGAAATTGAGGCAGGAAATGTGTGTAAGGTTTATTGTTTTGTACTCTCTCTCGTTTTATATGATTAAGTATAAACCACCAATAACTAGGGCTGTTGATTAATCACACTTCACTCCTGAGATTAACTCAAAAAAATTAATCGTGATTAATCACAGTTTTAATCGCACTGTTAAACAATAGAATACCAATTTAATTTTATTAAATATTTTGGATGTTTTTCTACATTTTCATATATATTGTATTCTGTGTTGTAATTGAAATCAAAGTGCATATTACTTTTATTACAAATATTTGCAGTGTAAAAATGAGAAACAAAAGAGACTATTTTTCAGTTCACCTCACACCTCACCTTTATAAGTGCAACTTATAAATGTAGATTTTTTTGTTATATAACTACACTCAAAAACAAAACAACGTAAAACTTCAGAGCCTACAAGTCCACTTACTCCTGCCTCTAGTCCAGCCAGTCACTAAGACAAACAAGTTTGTTTACATTTACAGGAGAAAATGTTGCCCTCCTCTTGTTTACAGTGTCAACAGAAATTGAGAACAGGCATTTGCATGGCACTTTTATAGCCGGCATTGAAAGTATTTATGTGCTAGATATACTAAACATTCTTATGCCCCTTCATGCTTTGGCTACCATTCCAGAGGACATGCTTCCATGCTGATGACTCTTGTTAAAAAAAATAATTTGTTAATTACATTTGTGACTGAACTCCTTGGGGGAGAATTGTATGTCCCCTGCTCTGTTTTACCCACATTCCGCCGTATATTTCATGTTATAGCAGTATTGGATGATGACCCAGAACATGTTGTTCATTTTAAGAAAATGTTCATTGCAGATTTCACAAAATGCAAAGGCACCAATGTGAGATTTGTAAAGATGGCTACAGCATTCAATCCAAGATTTAAGAATCTGAAGTGCCTTCCAAAATCAGAGAGGAATGAGATGTTGAGCATGGCTTCAGAAGTCTTAAAAGAGCAACACTCCGATGCAGGCACTAAAGAACCCAAACCACCAAAAAAGAAAATCAACCTTTTTTCTGGTGGCATGACTCAGATGATGAAAATGAACATGCATCAGTCCACACTGCTTTGGACTGTTATTGAGCAGAATCCACCATTAGCATGGACACATATCCTCTGAAATGGTGGTGGAAGCCTGAAGGGACACATGAAGCTTTAGCGCATCTGGCATGTAAATATCTTGCTACGCCGGCTACAAGAGTGCCATGAGAACGCCTGTTCTCATTTTCAGGTGACGTTGTAAACAAGAAGTGGGCATCATTATCTCCTGAAAATGTAAACATTTTTGTCTGGGTGATTGGCTGAACAAGAAGTAGGACTGAGAGGACTTGCAGGCTCTAAATTTTTACACTGTTTTACTTTTGAATTTTTATTTTTTGTATGTAATTCTACATTTGTAAATTTAACTTTCATGATAAAGACATTGCACTACAGTACTTGTATTATGTTTTTTTTACCATGAAAATACTTGTACTCAAAAATAAATATAAATTGAGCACTGTACACTTTGTATTATGTGTTGTAATTGAATCTTGCAGGATCAGACATTAAATCTGGATTCAGATCTATGTATCCATCACTTCCCTAAGCCACATGGCCCCAGAAAGCCACAGATTCTAATATGGATGCAACAATTTAAAAATAAACAAACAAGACAGAAAAGTTCTTAAGCATCAACTTCCAGACCCGCCCAAAGGAGCAAAGCTCAGGCAAGGTAGATCCTCACCCCCAGCATTCCCAAGCCCCCACCCCCAATTCTCAGCAGCCTTCATTTCTTCACCCAGGATAGTGCAAAGCCAGTGCAATCCTGCCATTGTAAAGTGCAGGTGTTCTGTTTCTCCTGACAGACTAGATCTATCCCTGAGAAAGAGGTGTCTGTGGAGTGCCTAATTATTATCCACTCTATGGAGGGGGATATACATAGGCTACTCCTTGGGCATGTCTTCACTACGACTTAACGTCGACTTTAACGATGTTAAGTCAAATTAAACGTGTACCTGTCTTCACATACATGCCATTAAAGTCGATTTAAAGGGCCCTCAAAATCGACTTTATAACTCCTGCCTGACGAGAGAAGTAGCGCTAAAATCGACATTTCAAGGTTGATTGTGGACTAGTGAAGACGCAACTGTCAGCCCACCCGCCCGACTCCCCGATACATAGATCTGAATCATCCCTATCCTGGCACCGGACTATGAGGCCGCCGAGTACAGAAACCGGAAGGGATATTATTCAATGGTCATGCAAGCAGTGGTTGACCACAAGGGACGCAGAGGGGAGCCGGGCGGCCGGTTTGACAGCTCCTGCCCGGCCCCGCAGCGGAGGGCCTGGCGGGAACTGTCAACCCCCCCCTCCCCGCAGCGGGGAGCCGGGCGGGCGGGCTGAAAGTTCCCGCCGGGCTCCCCGCTGCCGGGAGCCGGGCGGGCGGGCTGACAGCTCCCGCCGGGCTCCCCGCTGCGGGGAGCCGGGCGGGGGGGTTGACAGTTCCCGCCTGGCTCCCCGCAGCGGGAGCTGGGCGGGCGGGCTGACAGTTCCCGCCTGGCTCCCCGCAGCGGGGAGCCAGGCGGGAGCTCTCAGCCCACCCACCCGGCTCCCCGTTGCGGGGAGCCAGGCAGGTGGGGGGGGGCGTTTGACAGCTCCTAAAACCTCTATATAACGGACTAATTCGGGTGAGGGGGTGTCCATTAAAGCCAAAAGTCCTATTATTTAATGATTTTTAAAAATTATTAAATAACGGACTTTTGGCTTTAACGGACACCCCCTCGCCCCAATTAGTCCGTTAAATCGAGGTTTCACTGTAGTAAGTAGTCTGGTATCATTGAGCAGGCTAGCATTGTGGCGAATGGACCAGGACTTTGCATGGAGGCAAGGAGCATGCGCTCTCTATCTCTCTGAGAAATTCTCAGCAAAGTGATGTCATTCCTGGTTGCCTGTTTGAAATACGGACTGCAATTAGTAGGGAGATAAAGATTCCCAGCTGCAAAGTAATCTTTTCTGCTGAAGACCGACCAACCGCCCCCCCCAAAACGCTCACCCGCCCCCCCTCCCCGCCAGCCCGTAGCGGTAGCTAGCAGGGAATCTGAACAGTCTGCAAGCGGTTTGCCTCCGCTTCAGATCCAACGCGCACCCAACCCCCACCCCTCCAGCACGAAGCGGTAGCTAGCAGGGAATCTGAACAGTCTGCAAGCGGTTTGCCTCCACTGAAGAGCCCCAACCAGCCCTTAGCCCTTAGCGAGAGATTTTTGGGCTTTGTTTTGCAGTTTGCGGTTCAGTGGGAGCCACACGGTGGGAGGAAGGGGGTGGGGTTACTCTACAATATGCAAGTGCTGCTTTTAACTTAGCATGGCCAGCTGCACGGTGATTTCAGAAGCCGTGTTGGGCTGAGGCACGCATATGTGTCTGAGATGCTGCGACTTTTCTGTGAGGTATTCAGTCACTTTTAGGTGTAGAACATGACCTTGTACAGAAATCATATCAGGCCTCTGAATACTGAGGTTGCAAACGGCATAGTACTCCCATTGTGTACCGTCCAAGACTGCATCTGTCTCATAACCTTGAATGTATCTGTCTCATAACTTTCAAACTTTCTTTGCCCACATTCGCCCACAGATGAACAATTATCTCAGAATCCCCCATCCTGCTCCTCCCGCCGTGCATCGCAGATACGAAAGCGTAAAAAGAAAACGCGAACGCGTGATGATATGTTCACTGAACTACTGGAGAACTCGCGTGCTGAGGCAGCCCGCCAGACGGAATGGAGGAAAAGATTGATACAGTCAAGGCAGGAATCGGCGCTACAGTCAAGGCAGGCAGCAGAAAAGAGGGAAGAAATGTGGCTGCAGCGACAGAACCGCGAAGAAAGACGCATGGATGCTTTGCTCCGTATAATGGAGGACCAAAGCAACATGCTGCGCTCTCTGGTGGAGCAGGGCCAAAGATCACCTCTGCAGCCCCTGTGTAACCACCACCCCCCCTCCCCAACTCCCATAGCTTCCCCACCCAAATGCGGGGTGAGAACCCGGGGGGGGGGGGAAAGCTCCGTGGACCGACCCACTCCACCCCACAAGCCAGCACAAGCAGCAGCAAGCTGAGGTTCTCTGAAAACTTTTAAAAACTGCTGTGTCTTGGCCCCCCCTCCTTTCCCCCCTTCCCCCCTCCTCTGCCCGCTCCTCCACCAGTGCGACTGCTGGTTTCCCTCCTCACCCACCCCTTCAAGGCTACCATGACAGTGATCCCCTGTATTTGTATTTCTGATGAAGCAATAAAGGAACCATGATTTTTAAAAGCATGAATTTATTTCCTCTGCAAGCATGGGGAGGGGAGGGGGAAAGAGGGTGCAAGGACAGCAGGCTTAGAGGACAGCAAGGGAGCAGGTTCTCAAACGCCATGTCGGGCACTCATAAAACTGTCTTTCAAGGCATCCCTGAGGCGCAGCGCGCCCTGGTGCGCTCTTCTACTTTCCCTGCTGTCTGGCTGCTGGTAAGTAGCAGACAGTAAATTTGCCTCTGCCTCCCAGCCCGCCATAAACATTTCCCCCTTGCTCTCACAGACATTGTGGAGCACAGAGCAAGCAGCAATAACAATGGGGATATTTCTCTCGCTGATGTCTGAGCGAATCAGTAACGAACGCCATCTCCCCTTCAGACGGCCAAATGCACACTCTACGGCCATTCTGCACTTGCTCAGCCTGTAGTTGAACAGCTCCTGACCCCTGTCCAGGGCTCCTGTGTAGGGCTTCATAAGCCAGGGCATTAGGGGGTAGGCTGGGTCCCCAATGATAACGATCGGCATTTCCACCACCCCCCACGGAAATTTTCTGGTCGGGGAAGAAATTGCCTTGCTGCAGCTGTCTAAAAAGCCTAGAGTTCCTGAACACATGAGCGTCATGAAGCTTTCCCGGCCACCCCACGTACAGGTCAGTGAAACGTCCCTTGTGGTCAACCACTGCTTGCATGACCATTGAATAATATCCCTTCCGGTTTCTGTACTCGGCGGCCTCATAGTCCGGTGCCAGGATAGGGATATGAGTCCCATCTATAGCCCCACCACAGTTAGGGAATCCCATGGCGGCAAAGCCATCTATTGTAGCTTGCAGGTTTCCGAGGTTTATAACCCTGGGTAGCAGCCGCTCGACGATTGCCCTACTTACTTGCATCACAGCAAAGCCCACTGTAGACCTACCCACCCCAAACTGATTCGCGACTGACCAGAAGCTGTCTGGCGTTGCAAGCTTCCAGAGAGCTATCGCCACTCGCTTCTCAACTGTGAGGGCTGCCCTCATTCTGGTACTCTCGTGCCGGAGGGCCGGGGAAAGCAAGTCACAAAGTTCCATGAACGTGCCCTTTCGCATGCGGAAGTTTCTGAGCCATTGGGAGTCATCCCAGACCCACAGCACTATGCGATCCCACCAGTCCGTGCTTGTTTCCCTGGCCCAGAATCGGCGTTCGATGGCACGAGTCTGCCCCATTGCCACCAAATTTGTCAGATTGTCAGTCGCCCCACTTCCAAAAACGTCAGTGTCCCCGTCGTCCCTGCTGTGCACGTCCTGGTCCATCTCCTCCTCACTGTCGTTGGGTTCCAGAAAGTGCAGTTGTCTCCGGATCGCATTCCTCTGCAGACGGTACAGCATGAAATCCGCAACCGTGATCGAGGTCCTCACAACGGCCATTACTGCAGCCGTGGCATCAGCGGGCTCCATGCTTGCAGTGCTATGTCGTTAGAACGGCGCGGAGAAAGGGCGCCAATTATGGGATGCCTACCCACAGTGCACCGCTCGTAATGGGGGTCGGCGGCACGGAAAAAGGGCGCGAAATTTGGAAATGCCTACCCATAGTGCAAGGAGATGATGTTAGCCTAGTTCCCAAGAGATATGAGTTGACATTACAAAATCCATCACCATCAAACTCAGCTTTACCTTAGTTACCACATAATGAATGGTTACGAAGACTGTATGCTTTTCTGCATCCTAGATGTGATCCCTCCTGGTCAGAGTTAAGGAATATTTGGGAATAGAGTGAGGGCAGAGTCATGTTAAACATGTACTGCCACTATATGTGTTGTCAGTATAGTTTTCAGTATCCTGAGCTGTCAATTCAGAGCAATAAAATCCTTATCATACAAGGTATTGAATGATTAATGAGAGACACTGTGTGCCATGAACGTGTGCTGAAATCAATATGATTTGAAGGTGTATAGCTGTTTGCAGAAAGTGACAAGCATCCTCAAAAGAAAATTACAAGTCTAAGGTACGCATTCAGACACAAAGGGCCCGATTCTGATTTATGCTGCTCTAGCCATATAAAAAAGAGACCTGTTTATACCTACTTTAAAGTCTCCCTTTATACTGACAGACCACTGGAAAAGGGCCTTTGTTAAAGTGAGAACCTAGCTCTAAATTATAATACACACACACAAAGCATACACACACACACACACACACACCCCTAAGCCAGAAAGCTTTTTTTTTCTTTTATCTGACAAACACAGTAGGTTAAAAAATAAAATATGCTCATTTCTAAAACAGGTCTTAATACAGTATGTCTGTAATAATGAAAAAGGGTAAATGAAAAGCATGCCAAGCCACGTTACTTTTTGAGTAAGGACATGCCCTTGGGAAGTATATGAAACCCCAGCAATGTAAAATATGAAAGTAATAAGCATACAATTGCTCAGAACCTGATAATGATCTTTGTGAAACAAAATCTGAGGATTTTTGGCGGGCTTTGATGAAACTGAACATGGAATTAAGTTGAATATATTTTTAATTAAATCCAAAATAAAAACAGCTGTTGGAAAATATGCATTAAAAAATTCCAGCTCAATATGTGCTGCTTTTGGCTATTTTGTTTTAACTTATTCTAAAACTTCCTTGGCATTCAGTAAATTTAATTTCAACATAAAGCAATTTACAGTAGCTCTTATTGGTGTTCAGCTAAGCCAACATAAGTTTATAGACGTTTGTCAAGTAACTCAAAACTATATCATCAGACTGCCAATTCCACCAGCATCAAGGTTTATACTGCCCAATAAATGCTTTGTTTGTTGTTGTAGCTGAATTTATGCGATGAAATGGAGCCTAGAGACATGCAATAGTCACTTAGGTTAACTAAGTTAATCCACTCCCTGTACCTAATCCTCAAGGAAAGAAGAACGCATTAACCAAGATGCACATTATTCTTCCCATAGTACAGGATCAATGTGAAAGTACAAAACATGTTGGATGCTGAAACTGATTTCTCCGACTTTGAAGGATTCATGCACATCCCTTCAACAAGTACTATGAAAACAGTCATGATGCATTTAATAGACAGAAGAAATATGCAGGAGGAGAAATCTCCATTTGCACTAATGGATATGATCAAGAATACCCCATTAGGGTAAGCCAGAGTGTATGATTAACAAAAAGTATAGAATTTGCTTCCATTTAGGAATCTGATTACTGTCAGGGTGGAAATCAGGGTGGATTTGATTTAAATCAAATTGATTTAAATAATGATTTAAATCACTAGTTAGGAAGACTCGATTTAATTATGGTTTTCTACATAAAAGTGCATTCTTGTTGGTTGTTATAACCTTAATACATATTCTTCACGTTAGAGATAGATACACACTATACCTTCATTTTTAGAAGGCACACACTATGAATTTTTAAACAAATGCTTTGAAAAAAAACTTTTCAGATTAGTTTTACAGATGTGTCAGAAAATGAATAATTATTTGGTTATTTCATTTTCCAAAGGTAATTGAAGCAGATATTTATGAAGTCATTGGGAGGTGAACTATCTCCAATTCAACGGGTTAATCATCAATAGTTGGAGGATTTTCTTGCCATGCTTTATTAGGAGGAGAACATCACCAGACAGACATTTAACATTGTTTTATTTAACTAAAACAACAAGTATTCTGGATTTTTTTCTTCAACAGCAAACATATAATATTTGAACAAAACAAGCATATGTGCCTTGCTACTCACATTTATCTCCAGACTTCTTCTCCTTGTCTAGAGCTATTCCGCCCCCAATAATCTTCTATTCATTGAACTTTTTGAAACACCCCACTTTTAGACAGAGGTAAGGGATTGACTCTGTACACAAATTTGCAGAGGGACAAGAAAGTTGAGGTCTGTTATTTCTCACATCTATATATTATTTATTTATTTATAAATAAACATTTTTGCTGTTAACATGCATGTTACCTCTGGAGACACAAATCCATAGTTTGAGAACTGAAAAACTAAGCATCTCTGATGGTATCTTCTAGACTGGGCACTGAGTCCCATTGGGTAGATAGAAAGATTAACCTAAATAATCTATACAGATGCCTGTGGAACCCCATAAAATTGGGTCCCCAATCCATAAACTATTGGAACTCACTTACAAAACGTTTCTTAAAATTACATGAATATATTGTATCACACTATAGAATTAGAATTTATAATCCCTTTTCCATGATGAGATATCTTTGAGCTATAATGTATCTTTAGATAAAATGTGTTTTGAGGAAAATATCTATCAAAAAAATCCAACTTAAATGTAAACATCTGATTTATTTTTATTTGTTTAAAAAATCATTGATTCTTTCCACCCTGGTGGAAATGCTTATAACTGAATACACTTTTAAATGCTGTTTCTTTGGGAGTGTGGCGGGGTGACCACCCGCCCCCTACCAGAAGGGGCTTGGAAAAGCCCCAAAAGGGGTTTGAAATAGCCTGGGAGGCTAGCCTTCAAACTCCCAGGCTGATTGGGAGTTTGGGCTCAGCTGTGTGGCCACGCCCCAACCACTCCCAGCCAGGATATAAGGGCTGGGAGACAGAGAAACAGAGGAAAGCAGTCTCCTCTGCATTCAGAGGGAGACAGGCCTAGCTGCAGGAGCTGAGCCAGGTACCTGGGTTAGGGCAGAGCTGGGGCAGGGCAGAAGGAGCTGGGTGGGCTCTAGCCACGAGCCCCAGGCCTCTGGGCCTGATACAAGGTCCGACCCAGAACTACCAGGGTTGCAGGGGGCAGCCTAGGGCTGGAGATAGCAGCAGCAGGCCAACCCTCCTTGCCTGTGATGAGAAGCCATGATACTGCAGTCCACCCCAGTGAGCGGGGGCAAGTGGTGACTGACAGTGGCACACTCTGAGGCGAGGTGGGAATAGGGGGTAGAGGGTTCCCCTGGGGAGGGGAGACCCTCACACCAAAGGAGGTACTGCAGGGGTGCAGCCCCCACAGCTGGAGGGCACCGGGGTCCGGGAGGGACACGGAGCCAGCAAAGGAGTGGGGCATCGACCTGCAGAGGGCGCTCCTGATGCTGAAGGAGCTGATTCCCCAGACGACCAGCGGGAGGCGCCGCGGGGGTGAGTGGTGACCCCGTTACAGGGAGTCTGATCTAATATTCTCTGGTCCAACACTACTGCAGGATTTAGGAGAAATTCAACAAGAGATGTGAACCAGAACGTACTCTACAGAGTTTTGATCATCCAATAATTTTCATTCCTGTAATGTTTTTGTAGCTATCAAAAATCTTAAATCATCATTCTGAGTGATTCTTTTGTAGCTGCTTGAGTGACAGCACAAAATTTAAAACATTCCTTTGTAGAATAATCCTTCATCGCATGTTAAGGGAGCTTCTTTTAGGCATGTATCCAGAGTGACACCAACTGTAGATGCAGCAAAAATGTAACTTGAAACAATTTCTTGTAAAAACACTAAAGGAAGATTTATGGGGTCAGATCCTCAGGTTTTATAAATCGGTTTAGTTCTATCGAAGTCTCAAAGTACAGAGATTTGCATCAGCAGAGGATATGGCCTGTTATGTTTATAATGTACAAATACTGCTGCAATATTTTTTTTTCAAATATGGCACACTGTTCTGCAAATGAATGAAAGTAGCCTTATCATCATCATATTTGCCTGAATAGGTTTGGTATTTGTTCCCTTTAACATTTGTAAAGATTATTCCTGTGGAATCACACACTCCCTGCTTTCTGTTGTAATGTCATCTTAACATCTGCATGTCTGGGACATCACTACAACACTTTGCAATAGAAAGACAGAGATTTGTCATTAAGACTACAACGAGGGGGGTGCCGTTATTTACAAATGGTGGGCAATACACCTTAATATTCTCAGCTATCTGACCCAAAACACAGACAGATAAGATGATGGCTAATACTGGAAAAATGGTAGATCAATTTTCAGCAGGAGAAAGCACAAATACCTATTTATGTTATAGCCAACAAATTGCCCATCCATAACTAGGCCTTTAGTTACCATTCTGTATGAAAACAAAATGAGAAGTTCAACATGTGAGAAATATGTTCAAGGCCAGATCTAAAACAAAACAAGGCAAAAATATTAATTTAAGATACCCTTTTTAATATGGTCTAAACAAATTAAAAAGATAATACACTGACATTTGATTTTGGAAAGAAAGCCAAGAGAGGAGAGAATTCTCTGATCATAAGAATGAACATCCAGTTCAGGATCCAGAGAGGCTTCTCTCAAAGATTCCCTGTTCTCCTTCATCGATACCATTTAACAGTAGTCATTCCTTCATTTTATTGCACAAAATTCACCCCACTCCATCCCTGCCACCCATGACTTGCATTTATTTCACTTGCAAATTAAGTATCATTAAAAAGAAACGTAGGCAATTAGACCCAATATAATCATAATGTAATCAATGCTCCCTGATCCCCACAGAGGTAACAGCGGTTCTTGACTGATTATTGTGTTACTCTTTGCAGACATTTGGGAAGCACTCTTGACTCTGAAGTAGTTTGGTTAATGGAACAGTCAGCAGGGCTTTCCCAGGTTTTTCAACAGTTTTCATTAAAAAAGGTTTATGGAAACTTTACTTAACTTGCTTTGTCAGGGCTTATTTATTAAATTATTTCAAAACAACCTCAAAGCTTTCAGGAATCTGGCTTGGGAACTTTTTGAGAGGCTGCAGGTCTTGTAAGAAAAGCCTAAGCAACACAGCTTCAGTAAATACAACAATTTGAAAACCATATTGTTAATGTTTTCAATTCCACTTTTAAAGGCACACAAATCTTTCACAAAAGATTAACAGATTCAATGTTGACAGTTTCTCATCATAAAAATTCACTATTGAAAAGAGGTAATTTTTCAACAACAAAAAATCTTTTAATGGAAACCTCTCAAACTTCTACAGGGAATTCGTGTCAGAGCTCCCAAAGATACTGTTTTATAAACACGGACATGAAAAAGTCACTCATACATACACAAATAACTGGTTACTTACAAATATAGGTGCTCTTTGATCCCCTATACACTTCTTAATACCCATAACATACCCAAAGGAAAGAATGCAAGTTCCTTTCAGTATTGAACGTACTAGGAAGTATGTTCCCCTCCAACAGCTTATCTTCACTACTGCACTACATCAGCACAGCTGCTGGGCCAATGCAGCGTGTCTGGTAAAGATGCACCATGCCAACAGGAGAATGCTCTCCCGTCAATGTAATTACTCTGCTTCAATAAGAGGTGGAAGCTAGATGCCCTCCCGCTACTTTAAGTTGCTGTAACTTACATCATCCGAGGGGTTGCATTTTCACACCCATGAGCTATGGAAGTTGCATTGACTTAAGCAGTAGTGTAGACAAGCCCTAAGGATCCAAATCCCAAGCCACTGAAGTTAATGGGACTTTTGCTACTGACATCATTTGATGCAGAACTGGGCCCTATTTTAAGTGGCTACTCTGGAAATTAATACTACCTCAATTTCCAGTGTATCTGGCACTAACTACATTCCTGGAAGAACCATCTAGAACGGTTATTGAAAAAATCAACTAAGTCCTTTTGATATTTTGTTCACATTAAGCCAAAAATGGAGGATTAAAATATATCACGTTTGTGATTTTTTTGGATCTTGTTATTGTAGCAACTGATACGCTAACAATCCTGAAAAACTACATGTGTTTTTAATTTGTTCGGAAAGAGAAGACCAATAAAAAGTGTATACATTTACATTGGATTAGCAGACAAATCGTCTTCATGAGCTAATGCAATTTAGTTTGGAAATTCCAAATGAGAAAGCAGTTGACACTTTGAACTACATAACGCCACATGTTTTTTTTGATGCAGGAATGCAGACTGAAAGTTTATTTACAAAAGATGTAGGGAGAATACAAAAGGGATTCTAGATTGTGGGTTAGAAGCTGTAGAAAATTCGAGGTTGAAGGGAAAAGGGAGACAGACATCAAGACTAACAGTAACAATGAAAAAAGAAAAGCTAATATTTTAATATGCGACTCACAGTAATGTCGCTTTCCTTTTCCAAAGGCTATTCTTTCTGTAAGAAAGTTACATTAGAAGGCATTATATTGACATAAAATGTATACCTGATTTAAAAGGTTGTTACTTTTATTTGAGAGAATTTAGAAGTTTTCACAATGTCTAAGTGGAAATAGCTCTTCTCCTCAGAGGTATAATCTGACATTTTTCAGCAGTGGTCTATTAGAAAAGTTTATTTGTGAAAAGATAATCTTCAGCGGTTTGAACTTTCTCACCGAGTTCTCTTCTCATTGTTATTCAGTGTGGGAGGTAAGTGTACTTGCAATGCTAAACATGTCTATCGAATCAGAACTAACCTTTTGTTCCAAATATTTTCTTTGCAACTTTTGGCCATTGGGACACACTCCAGGAAAATATACTTTTATACATTTGAAGCCTTGGTGTCTTTTAGATAATTCACTTCCATGCTGGTTCCATGCCAATAAAGATTCATCATTTTATGGAAGATGGTTCAGGACTTATCATGTAAGGCAGAACAATGTAGCCTTGTTTCGTTGCATATACTCTACGAGTGCTAGATGTGTAGTAATATATAAACAAAACAAAGCATCTAAGATAATGTAATTGAAAAATTATACTGCAGACTAGTATAAAATTACAGACTAGAAGACAGATTCCCATTGCTTATAAATATAGCAGCATGGCACAACTACCGTGGATGCCAAAACTAAAGCAATTTCTAAAAAAATTAACATATTAAACATCAACGTATTCATGATAGCACAAAACATATGAAGAGAAACAAAGAAAGATTGAAGATCAGGCTACTAGTTTTACTTTATGAAAGAGAAATATTTCTTGAGGGACGAACATCCATAATGTATAGGACAGAGAATTAGGTTTTGTTCTCTCTCTATTGCATATACATATGAAACCATAAAATACATGTTCAATAACTATGTGAAGCAAAAAAACACTGCTACATCTTGGTCTCTGAATAGAACTCACACACATTACAAGGCATATAAATGAAAAAAATCAACCTTTGTTTACACAACTAGAGTATAATTTTTATAATTTTGAACTAAAATTTTTTAAACTTTGCATAAATTAAGCTTCAAACTTTGTTTTCCCAAAAAGGTTTCATATGACTTTTTTATATAATTAAAAGAACAACAACTGGTAAAGTGGTGTACTGGAAGACCGACACCGGGGAATCTGGTAAAGAAAAAAAAATCTGCTTTTTCATCAGTCAAGCCACAAAGCATTCACAGAGCCTAATTCATCATGAAAATGCCTGGATGTCTGACAGCTGACTGACAGGCCAGCCCTTCCACTTGCTCTCTCTCCCCTTTTAGGAGAAGCTCTTTGACACCACATGGTTATTTCCTCTGGGCAAATATCTACACAAAGTGGTTACTTACTGGACTTTCACTAGGGAAACAGAGGACCATATCTGACATAAAGGGAATAGAAAACTGCCCCAACTGGGTATGTGGGGATTCTCCAGGTAAAGAGAAATGCCGATGTCATGTAAAAACGCCATTGCCACTCATTTCCCTCTTTGCCTCCCCACTGCCTGCATCCGACGAAGTGGGTATTAGCCCACGAAAGCTCATGCTTCAAAACTTTATAGTTAGTCTTTAAGGTGCCACAGGACTTTGTTAACTCTGCTATTCCAGACTAACACGGCTACCACCCTGATTTTTGACATGCATAGGGTGTACCCTAGGCAGGCTGAGGGCACACTAAGGAGCATAGCTGGACTGCACTGTATTTCAGCAATCTCCTGCCAGTTGGACAGTCATGAGGGGACCAGCCTAGCCTCTGTGACTTTGAGCTGTCTTTAGGGCTGCTATCCCTGCCTTCTCCAGCTAGAAGCAATAGCTGGCTGTGGCCCAGCAGGGTAAGTGACCGATATCTGACTCCCATTGTAGTGCTGAGGATTATCAGCTCAAGCCTGCTGGGTGCCAATGGAATGACTCTCATGCTATAAAGCTGAGCATGTGTGTAAGTGCTCTGCTGGACCAGGGCCAGTGTGATCAGCACCATATAGACTGGGCCCTGCCTCTCCATGTCCACAGTGTTAATGGAGACTTTCTTAGAAGCAAAGCCCTTTAACCTGAGGTGTGCTTACTTTTGCAGGATTGATCCCATTTCTTTTAAAGGCTATACACACTTGGTTGGATTCTCCTATGTGAGGAGGCCATTTCACACTGCTCTGCCAGCAAAGGGTCTGTCAAGTGGGTATAAATGTGAATTACATTGCCTGTAAGGTCCCTTTTCACTGTTCAAGTGATGTAAATCTGTATTGATGTACATGAGAATCAGGTCCTGTTTCTGACTGAATGGGCCATAATCATAACTGGAATGACAACCACTTATCTCTGTAATAGAAGTAACGGGACTTGAGAGGCTGCATTGGGTTGTTTAATTTTTTTTATAGTCTTTACTAAAATTAAAATGCAATGGATACCAATCCTCAGTGAACAAATATAACCCCCAGGTGGACAGGTGGCCTGAACTAGGTCCTTTGTCTGCTGTCCTTTGACCCTTTCTGCTTGGTGCCAGGGAGTCCCACTTTTTTTTACAGCTTCTTGAGCACAGGTGAGGGGCCAGTGCCAGACTGAGCGCGGTGCCAGGGATGCACTACAAACTGAGGCCGAGGCCTACAATCCTGCCAAGACTGCAGTCCTGTGCTGAGTGGGGTGCAGCCTCCATGAGGAGGGCCCTCAAACAAATATCACACTCCTCCTGTGTTCTTGGACACTTGTCTGTTATGTGTGATTCCCCCAAGCACTTCAGGCAGCTGTTTGTGGGTCACTCACAGGCTTAGGCCTGTTGCAGGCATAACAGGGCTCGGGGCATGACAGAGGCTGGGACAGAGAGAGAGGCACCGGGGAAGCTCAGCTCTGTGGGCTGCCGTACTCTAGTCACCCGCGTGCCCACCAACAAGGGGAGCCCAGACCAGCAGGCAACCGAGCTGTGGGGAAGCGCTTACCTTGGCCAATGCACCAGACCACCGTGTGAGGCTCTTTTGTTCTCCAGGGGTGGGTGAGGGGGGTGAACGCTCTCTCCGTGTCCATTACTGGGGCTGAGTGTGGAGGCTGAGCCAAGGTAGCCACCCATTTCCTTGCCAAGACCCGCTGTCGCCGGGCTCATTGGCGCTACGCAGAGCTCTGCCCAGCTGCGGGTGCCTCAGCAATGAATGACAATGCTGTAGTATTTGCATGGAGCTGGAGAGGCAGCTTCACCTGCATTGGGAATCTGAGGGCCGGCACCTGTCAACGCGCCATGGGCAGCCCAGACTGTGCCAGCCTGAAATGCTCTGTAAAAAATTTGGGGCAGTGAATTTTGGCACCCTCCAAATTTTGGTGCCCTAGGCGACAGCCTAGTTCACCTAGTGGTTGCACTGGCCATGGTCCCCATTCAAAGAGCACTGACTTGGGAATGCAATGAAAGTCAGTTATTCTCACCTGCCAATCCACAACAAAGAAGCCCAGGTGGGTGGGTTACAATAGGGTTAGTACTCAGTGAGGGGTGACACTGCCTGGCCACAAGTCACTCTCTATCTCTGCACGTGTGCCCTCCTGCTCCTTTTGTATAGGGATGTGTTGTTCTTTACACATTGCTACCTGTCCTTCCTAGCAGTATTTCTGCTGCAGTTGACTGTGACATGTAGTGAGTTAACCACACCCAATGATGGATAAGACATTTCTTGTATTGGTATGTTCTGCAGCTACTTCTGTTTTGCTCTCAAATCTGTGATTTCTGTGTATATCACTTTTCTCTGTACTTTCCTATGAAAAGGGAACTTTCACCCATGGAGGAGTCTCATTAAATTATTTTTCTTCTACAACAGTGAACAGACCACAGCACATTTCAGCAGGGAACAAAAAATAGGATTTAGGATTCTGAACTGAGGAGTAATGATTACTTTTTGCTTCATTTTGCGGAACATCTAATAGTGTATCTGATTCTGATCTCATCCATACTACTGTATATTTGAAGTAATGCCACTGAAATCAATGGAGTAACACTGATGAACAAATTTTGTGGAACCAGGAGCTACAGACTCAAACCTTTTGTATGTTCACCTGCTAAGGTGAGTGGATACACCTGAACTGAGCTAAATGAAACTCGGCTGAAAATTCAGATGTTCAGGGTATATTGAAAAGGATATGATATTGCTCACTGTGGTCAACAAATCTGTCCTCCCTCAGTCAAGAGTCCTCATGCGGAAAACAAGCTTTAAAAGCTCAACAAGGTTTCACTCAGGCATCTGTCCTCATGTAAAGGACACTACAGAAGGCTTTCCTACCTCAGGGATTTTTCAAGGTGAAGTGACTTGTTAACACTCCTGTAGTTAACAAGGAGGGTTAGCAGATTACAGATTGTTGTAATAAATCATAAATCCAGTGTCTTGATTAATACCATGATTTTTAGTGTCTTGAAAAGTTATGAATTTAAGCTCCCAGGCTCATGTTTTTAACGTGTTGTGGAGGTTTCCTTTAAGGATGAGGACTGATAGGTCAGATATAGAATGATCCCTTTGTGAAAAGTGTTCACTCACAGGTGATAGAATGCTATTATCTTTTATCATTTTCCTGTGTGAGTTAATTTGCAAGCATAGAGATTGTTTGGTTTCACCCACAGGGTTGCTACTGGGGCATTGAGTGCACTGGATGAGGTACACAACATGTTGTTTTGGCCACATATAGGACTCATGGATCTTGAAAAGTGTGTTGTGAGGAGTGTTGACCATGTAGCAGTGGAGATATATTTGCAAGTTTTGCCTCTGTTGTTCTAGAAGAGTCTGGTGTGACTTTAAATTGGTGTCCTAGTCTGTGGGGAGCTTGCTTCTGATGATAATCTTGGAGAAGCTGGAGGGTTGTTTGAAGCTCAGAAAGGGGGGTTCAGAAAATTTCTTTCCTGATGGGGTCCCCTTTGAATATGGGCTGTAGTTGTTTGACGATACCCCATGGAGGTCCCAGCGTGAGGTGTTAGGTGACACCTAGGAGGGGGTGTAGTCAGAAAGAGCTTTATTTCTGTATTGAAGCAGGTTCTCAGGGCATTTAGGAGGCCTGTTCCATTATGCGATCTACCTCTCTTGTTGAGTGTCTTTGTTTGGTGAAAGTGGTTTTGAATTTGTTAAAAGTGTATATCCTTGATTTCCTCCTCAGAGAATATTCTGTGATGTCTGTGTGCCTTGCTGCAGATAACAATTTATTGGTGTTTCAGGGTGGTTACTGGATCTAGAATTTTTTTCCAGAAAAAAAAAATTCAGCCAGCACTAGTTTCTATGTTTATCATCTTGGAATGATTTTGAGATCAAGTGAGCTTCAGACCAAGAAAGTTAAAAGAAAGCTCTCTCTTTCTAACGTTCAGTCCAGGAAATTCAATCTAGGCTCTAAAAGGCAAGTTGTGTTGTTTCCTGCTCATTCATCATATTAATTTAACTAGGTACTTATATAGCCCTCATCACTGGAGTACCTATGCAGTCCATCATGAATGGAGTTTTATCCTCAATACCCCTGTGAGAAAGGGAGGCATTATCCCCATTTTACAGATGGGAAACTAAGGCATAGAGTAGATTAGGCAATTTACTAAGGTCACAAAGTCTGGCAGAGCTGGGAATTGAACTAAACGCCATCTATTGCCTGATCCACTAGACCTCCTTCCTACCCATAGCCAGTAACAAAGATCCTTCAAGTCACGACAGTAACATCTGTACAACACCATTATCTCAGTGGCATCTGTACTATACTCTTGACTTAATTAGTTTTGCACATGTGTAACCAACTGGAACTTAGAAAAAATTCATAGGACAAAGATAGAATTCAAGTCTGGCCAGAGGTGAGTGTCATACAAACACTCTGGGTAAAACCTGTACAATTATATTCCAATAATCAGTCTTATTCTAACCCACCTGTTTGCAAGGCAGATCCCTGATCCACCTCTAAAAGAGGCAATGAGAATTCAACACAGTTTAGATACTTGGAAGATGATAAATCCTACAGAATGAGTTTTAGAACAGTCTCAGGATAAAACTGCCAGTGGAAATCCTCCATGGGCAAAAAGTCCAAAAAAGTTGTAATTAAATCAGGACTCCCAGAAGGTATTCCCAGAAGCTGCTCATGTCCTGAACACAAGCACTGTGCAATCTGTTAATATTTTAGAAATCTCAGGGAAGGGATTAAACCTGTTCCTTTGTAGTCCCAAAATCTTCTGGTATTTTTGGACTTTAATAAACTTACAACTTTAATATGTTTAAAATATCCAAGGACTAAGAACTTCATGAAGATAAATCAGGAAAAAGCAATAAGAATTCTATGCAAATCAGTAATTTATGTCATTTATGGCAGATACAGGAAAGCTGCTGGCTTTAGTCCACTCATAGAGCTCACTCATCAGGAAAAAGCAGGAAAGTGTCAAAGTGGGATCTAACCAATCAATGATTCTAATATTAGGATCATGATGAAGAGATACAATATAGTCTTTGACAAAATTTCCAACTTGAATCCTACCTTAAGGTATGTCATTTAATCATTCAAAATGTTTCTTTGTTGATCAAGATAGCTGAATAATTGTGAGTGAGGAGAACTTAAAGCAGAGAGGGTCATAGATATGAAGAATGCATGGAACTTTCTAATAAATTTAAATCAACAAGAGTGAATGCAACTGGGCTATCTAAACAATAGTCACGTTTTCACACATTATTTATTCCAGGCTTATATGGAATAAAATAGCAACAATACCAAATTGTACATGATGTCTACCCAAGACAAGAAATAGAATTCATTACTGACTAGGAAACGGTACACAGCCTGAATAATATATACCCAAAGCACCAACTACTTCTGGGGACTCACTCAGAACATGTGAAAATAAACAGTGTAAAAATATGTGAATGTGTAAATTACAGTTGCAATTTATTATTATACAAGTGTATCAAAATTCCATTGGTATTCTACAACTATATTTACAATGACCCAGGTTCTCACATAAACTCCTTTTGCCTGGTGTGCTATAAAACATTCATAATTCTCCCATGAACAAATACATCTTCTCTATTCATAGACTTTTTATGTATATGTTTTTATGATATGAAAGAAGATGAAAACTGAGCCTTGGATCAATGTTGTCCAGACTACTTAAACTTAGGTATTCTTAAAATACACTTTTCCTTCAATTGTTGACTGCATTGAAACTCTTTATTATTAGCTCCAAATTACTGTCCCTGTAGATTTCACCGGCCACAATATCTTTCTTTGTTCTTTAGTAATATTACTGTAAAGCAATTGTAATACATCATAATATGAGCCTGGATCACCCCCCCACCCCCCGCGAAGGATGCTCTTCCCTCCTGAGGGATCTTATGGGAGAAGGTTTCCAGGGAACAAATCTCCATAATGATGCTTGCACTCAGTTCTGTTGGTGCTGGGGAGAGTGATGGGCAATTCCATGGAATAGGCTCTCGGGGCCTGTCCACTAAACTCTTGGCAGTGGCTCTGCTCCTTCTAGTTCTCTGTGGGGCCACGACTGGAAGTGGATGATGGTTGTAGTCTTGTTCCTTCAGTAGCCCTGCTCCTTCCCAGTCTCTCATTTGTCCCCTAGCATTGATCAGAGACCCACAGAAGCATGCCCTGTGCATAGATCTAAAAGGTTGGAGTACTGTGCCTCACATTAATCCAACTAATCCTTTTAGAACCAACCTCATCATAAGTCTGGGATAAGGAGAATGTATTCTCTAGAGAAGAGTCAGATGGAAAGTGGGGAAGTATTTTCAGCAAAACATGAAAAAAACCTGGGGATAATAGTAATTCTACCTACATTTGTCACATAATTTTTCTTCATGTCTGATTGAAAAATTGGAAAATACTCCCTTCTCCTCCACTACTAAAAAAGCAAAATCCCCAGGTAGGGGTCACTTTCCTTCTACCCTTTTTAACTTGCTTTCTTGCTGCAATCACCAGCTTTGACACCATAAGCCTTGTGCCATATAATCAATAATCAGTCTTCTATAAATGTGGAGAGAAGTGTTGTATTTACAGTGAGAAGTTGAAGATATTTAAATCCCTTAACATTTTCCTAACCTACCAGATTGGAAATGTCAAGAGAGAAGCATTAGAAACACTGTGCACTTTTAAGAACACTGTATACTGTGACAGAGTGGCCTCTTGGACCCCCCTGACTCTGGTCCTTTGGGCTCTGGTGGGGCCAGAGCCGTACCAGCAACCCGCCTAGAAAGCCCCAAAGGCAGGCTTTCCCTTCCTCTAAGCACTTCTTTCTGGTATGGCTTTTGCTTCCCTCTGCCTAGGAGAACTATCTCCCTTCTGGGAGAGACTCCCTGTCCTGCTGCCCCTCGCCTGCAGGCAGCCTCACTCCCACTATCTCTCCTCCCTCCTAGCTGTGGCAGGAGGGTTTAAAAAGGTCTCTGACAGCTTTTTAATTGGGCTCAGCTGTTCCTGCTTTGGCCAGAGTCAGCCTTACTCAGCTGAACCCAATTAGCCTGCAGTTACCTTTCTCTCCACAAACCCCTCTGGCAGTAGCCTGCCCTGGGTTTACCACAATACATAATATTACCAAGAACAAAAACATTAGGGGCATTTATCATCTCAGGCATTGATTGTTTTTTGGTTTCGTGATCCCAGTGACTTTAGAAGAACTGGAAAATAAGGCAGATATATTAAAAATGGGCAGATTGACTGCCGAGTCAGGATACCTATGCTGAAAAAATATTATTGTTTCACAGCCCCACCTCACATTGCTAAAGCAGAATTTACTAATTATATTCCTCACTTACTCCAGGTATTATCTATTTTGTAAGACTCACAACCAGGGCTGTACAATTTTACAAATAAAATTATTGGGCCTGATCTTCAGGTGGTTAAAGTCAGCATAGCTGTATCGAAGTCAGTGAAGATGAGAGGATTTATACCAGCTGAGGATTTACCCCGTAGCATGTATGCATGAAAATTGAGGTAAATACACATTCCTTTGTTTAAGGCAGACCTGTTTAACCACTCCTGCCTAGTCAGGGCTGTGTGGGTTTGAACATGTGCTACTAACATCAAACAGGGGGAAATCATAACTAATTAATGTCACATACATTTCACCATAATACTATCAACCAGTGAGTTGTTAGTTGTCAGATGATACCTCATAAATCACATCTTGTACAAAGATTATTACATTAGTTTGTAAGGTGTGAATATAGGGGTGCATTCAGTCACCAAGGCTGGAGAAGAACAGAATTTGGCATCCCCTGGAGGTAAAGAAGGAAAGAGTCAGGAGTCAAAAACTGACATGGAAATTGTGAAGCTCAAGTGACAGGAAGGATGGTGCAATCATAAACAGGTTGGAGAAGGAGAGGAAGTCAGAGAAACAGATGAATTGTGCGAGGTAATAAGGATACAATTGCTGGGAAAAGAATACAGTTGCTGCAGAAAAGTATCAGTCGAGAGAGAGATCGGTTAGCTGTGCAATAGTCTTCCCTGGGAACTGGCATCTCTTGAACCAGTTGAAACTATAAAAGTACAACCTCAGTAAATAAGCTAAATATATAGGTAGAAATCAGCACTGGCAGTAAGAGGGACTATCAGGTCTTATGTGTCTCCGGATTTTGTGACTGTACACTGTAAGCACTGATGGCACTTCAACAATAATAATACAAAAATCCCAGGTAAGAGGGGGAACAGAACAAAGAGACACAAACATGCTGCCACTGTACCATATAGTGTGTTGTGATCTATTAAGTAAATAAATAACATAATGCAAACCAAAGAACTATATAGAAATAGGAGGGAAAGGATGAGTGAAGTAGATATGCAATCTCTGATGCTGGGAATCTATTACATATAGAGAGCCAACCAATGAATACCATACTGGGAGAAATTTCCCCAGGAAATTTTTTTACTCTAGGTACTAATACAAATGTGTAATGCATTCTTTTCAACATCCCAAAAGGGCAGGTGTTTGAACACATGCCCACCCCCCTTCTTACCCAAGCAATGAAGTAGAACAGAAACTGAGAGGAGCGGACCCTGCAGTGGCCTTATTATAGACAAGAAATGCACAGAAAATGAAATGGCACTGTGTGCAGAACCAATTTCCATTCCTCAATGAATCTGTCTGACATTAGAGTAAACTGGCTGCAAATTGCAGACCTGGCTGCAATTAAGATGCACAAAGTCGTGACAGTGAATACTGCAGCAAACCCTGCAGTCATCTGAACACACAGAATTGACACTTTCTTATCATGGAACAAAACATGGATTTCCTAATAGACATCAGTAAGCCCCAACCAACTTGCTTGGTCTTGGGAGAGCTGGCAGAAGAATTAAGAGTAACATTCTAACAAACAGATGTCTATTTTGGTTCCCTTTCTTCCAACTTCTAGCACGTGTCATCCCACTGCTGAGCAGTAGCAAAGTCCTGGTGTATTGCAGGTCAGTGAAACAATCAGAGACAGACACACTAGTCCTGGACAAAAGCCATCACAGACAGCACATGGGCAGTCCTCTCTTTTATAATTTTCAAACCACATGCCAATGCCTGTTTCCCAAGAACCACTCTGCCCCATGAATTGACTCTAGTTAGTGAGATTAAGGCAGACAGCAAATTCTCCCACGGTTTGCCACAAAGGACGGTTGCATAACCAAACTAACAACTGTAGAACTTTTCTTCAAAGACTAAACTCTTGCAAGCTAAGAAAAGTGAGTTGGAAGACTATGTGTAATAATACCACCTGATGACATCAGCCATAACAATATGGTGTAATTTAGTAAGTCGGGGTAATGAATCTCTTGGAGCTCCATTCTTTCGTATATGGTATGGTTTTCCTTAAAAGAACAACATTCCCACTGTCTCTCTCTAACGCCCTCCCTATGTCTCCTTTGTCCCTCATCTTATTAAATGTGCAGTCTGTCTTTATTGCCTTGCCTTCCTTTCTGCCTTGCTCTCTCCTGCATATCTGCCATCCATTTTTCCCTCTTTTTCATTCCATGCAAACTGCTCTTACCAAGGTTACCAGTTACCTCATCCTAGGTATGTCCAAGGATCATTTCTGTCTTCTTATCCTCCTCAGTCTACCCACTCCTTCACTTCATTTTTCTTTCTCTCCATGGGCTTTTCTGACTCTGTTCTGCTGGTTCTCCTTCCTCTCTCTCCATTTACTACTTCAGTATCTTCTTCAGTGGCTTCTCTTCCTCACGTTGTTGATGTCCCATCAGATTTTTGCCCATGGTCCTCTCACCTTTCCCATTTACACTTTAGATGAGTTCATCAGCAATATTATGACTTCAACCACAACCTCTATGTTGATGACTCCAAATCTTCTGTACCCCAATTTTTTCCTCCACCATCTATCCTCATACCAAAGCTACTAGGAACAATTCATCTCTGGCCTTCATATTGCTCACTTTACTCCCATGATCCTTAAAAAAAGAAAGGTGGTTATAAGGTCAAATTCCTTTTTTCCTCTTCTAACCACATAGTGGGTAGCAAGTCTACTGCCTTTATGTGGAGTCCCTCCCATCCCTTTCCTCCCCCCATCAGTAGCAAAAGTGAAGCTAACACAGAAAAAATGTAAAATCAAAGCTCAAGATCTCACCATAAAAATCAAAAGACAAATATATCCCTAAGGAGTCATTCTCTTATCAGGGTCAACATTACAAACCTCGGTGCTTGGGTTAGCTGTCAAGGTGCTCCACTTCAATAACAAGTGCATTTCAGCAGTCAAGAAGGATTTCCTCCATCAGCCAGGAGTAAAACATGAAGCATATCATTGTGTTTCAGGAAACACACTTTACTACTAACACTCCGCAATCAATTTCTGGCTTTGCTGTTGTGTCTAACCTCCATCACAGGCAATATGGGATGGCATCCTACCTCAAAAGAAGGTATTTCAGCAACTCCTGTTTCATCATCCAGTCTAAATGATGTTAATGAATGGCAGGGTATAAAAGTGAAGTAACTGACTCTGATCAATGTCTGCTATCTTCCACCTACCAACTGGCCAACTCCTATCTTACCCATCTTCTCAAAATCTTTAGTCTACTGTGGTCACACCACTCTCACTGGCGATACCCTGATGATGCTGTAAACGAAGTAAGATTAGAGGAGTGGGTGTTGATAGTCAATGATTTTAAGCAGCCACCCACTTTCCATAGCAAAGATGGACCTTAGGTTATTTCTCTGACTTTGCCTTTTTTCCAACTGAACTACACTGTACGGTGATCACAGAGCATAAAGTGCTTGATATATTTCCTTGAGCTCAACATCGGCCATGCTTGATCCCAACAGGCATGCAAATTCCAACTACATCAGGCTTCCAGAAATGTCAATGGAATTTCCAGAAGGCAAGATGGGATCAGTTCCAATCCAAGTTAGAATCCCTTGTGGGTAAATACCTGGAATCAGATATTCAAAACAATATCAACATCATATACCAAGCTTTCTGCCAATGCAAAGACATCTATGTCTTGGGGATATCAACAATTCATTTCTGGATGGCCATCCAATGCAACCACACAATATCCGGAATTTAAATCCTCCAAGAATGAGCAGGCACTTTTTTACAGAAAGAGAGAGATTTTTTCCCTTCTAGATCATTCCAGGCAAGAATGATGGAAAGAAACCATCTCCAAATTGATTTTCACACATGTCAGTTGCAAAGTCTTACAAACAGTTAAGAGACTGAGCAAAGATTCTAATCTGGGCAAGAGGGAATACCCAGTCACAGCAAACTCCATTCCTTCTCAGCTGGTAACTGAGATAAAATGTTCAGCCATGCATTTAAAGTGATTGTTGCTGAGAGATGATAGTCAACAAGGATGTACATGAATCTGATGGCTCCTTTTACAGCTCAAGAACTTCACCTGTTTATACACCAATTGCAACTGAACAAGGCCCCCGATCTAAGTAGCATCCACAACAAAGTTTGTATCGCAGTTTGGGCCAATCATAAAAAGCTGTCGGCTTTGATTTCTGAATCATTGTACCCAGGATTGTCGTATTTCAAATGTTTGGTGAGAGCAAAGGTCTTAGCTATTCCCAAGCCAGAGAAACCACTGTCAGACTCAAAGAGCTACTGACCAAATTTCCCTACTGTGTATTACCTATGGACAGACTAATCATGATGCAGATTAATGAGGTAGCCAATGCTTGGCTGCCTCACATATCGGCTGGATTCAGGATGGGATGATGAACCCAAGATTAGGTACCTCGATTCAAGACAGAAAATATATTTGACAGAAAGAAAATTGATGCAGTTCTTATTGACCTGATGGCAGTCTATAACACTGAGCGGCTGAATGCCAGTCATGTGGTTTGTCTGAGATGTGATTAGTATCTGAGGCTTCATCCTGCAAGCTGGGAGAAAATCAGTCACCTTAAATCTCTCCACAGTGCCTCTCCTTTTGTTCAATATATACACACATGACCTTTCTGAAAGATAGTCCAAGAAGTATGTGCTTATGAAATCTGTATTTTTGACACTGGAAAGGATTTCCATAGGAATGAAGGGAATCTCAGCCAAGACATACTTTGACCATTTAGTCTCCATTGCAAGAATTAATTCTTAATGAAACCAAGACAGTGTCAACTCTTTCCAGCCAAACAATTGTCTTGACAATTGTCCCATCTTAGATCCATATATGACTGTTACTGCCATTCCAGCCAGTTGTCACATACAGTACTTGGGAGTATTTAACCAAAGCTGATATACCAGCCTCACCTAGAGCACTTGCGAATGAAGATCTTTTCCCCATACCACCTTGATACAAATAGTATAGAGATCCTGCTGGGGAGTATACCTGCCAGTCCTTCGTACATCTGTATTAGCACTGGTATTTGTGCCAGATGAACACTGCTCTGTGCTCCTGGGGTTCTGGTTCCACACACAGATTTTTGACATGGAGGTGAATTCGATCACTCATGTTATTAATAGCTGCTTGAATTATACACCAACCTCCAGTTTGTATGTGCCAGTGGTCATAGTTCCAAGAGACCTTCGATGAGATACTGTTAAGTCTTCCCAGAGAGCCCACGGATGAAACCAACCTATTACACGTCTGTTTGACTGATACCCCATTCTCAGATAGGAAAGACACAGCAGTGCCAACTTGAAGGTATGCTCATATTCAGGCAAGGAATCCCCTGACCAGAGATGGAAACAAAGATCGGAATAGTCAGCATTCAGCACAGATTCTGAAAGAAATATATTTGTTTAGTCAAATTCTAGTACTCTTAAAACCTGTAGCTGACAGTGAAGACCTGAACAGCAAACAAACTGTAGCCACACCCTAAGGGTCAAAACCAGCTTAATTTACTCACGCTGTAAATCCTGCTCATGAAATCCCATTGAGAATAGTTGTGCTTTGAAGTGAGATCTCAGGAAGGTTACTAGGGGATAATACTTGAATAACCCTTATGCCGTTTCTATGCAACAATGCCTGGGCAGAGTTTTGTTATTCCAGGAGAGAGAGAGACTGCCTGGTGAAAGATCCTCACCCACTTACCCTGTACTGTAGTGAGGCCTGGCAGCTGCATATGCAGGTATGGAGCCTTGGCCTTCACTCCCAGCATTGTGTATTTGTATCTAGATGACTCTCCTCTTCATCCCCTTCTAAAACCAGCTGCAGCAAGGCCAAGAGCCAGGGATTCCTCTTTCCCCCTCCTTCCACAGGGCAATGCAAACTTATCTCCTCCTCTGTTCACCACTACAACAAAGGAGAACGAGAGGATAATCCTGCCAGGTAAAGAATTTTATGATGCATTCATGGCGATTAGCATGATGGAGCCAAACTACAGAGGAGTGAAATTCACTTTATAAAGAATAAAACTTCATTATAATAAATGAAAGGCCACTGAAATGCACTGAAGCCATTAGGCACTTTCACTCCACTTCACTATAGATGACGCAAAAGCAGAACATGAGCCAGTGGCTTCCACTGAGTTCCCAAGTTCTGCCCCTGGGGCTGTCTCTCATTCAACCTGCCTGTTCTCTTTGTCCTGATTCAGTTTAATTCCAGCATCACACAGAGGTTGGGGTGATGCTGCCAAGCTGGCTGAGGTCTTACTGGCGCAGCTGGTATTTTTACCTTCAGGCCAGTTGCTGGTAAAGACCATTTTTATTTCAGTTAATTAACTTGATGTTGACATAATTACTTGACAGTGAAATAAAAGACAGGAGGGAAACCAATTTCTGGCCAACTATATAGAATAATTAAAATATTTTTCAATACATGGAAGAAATCTGTGGTACAGGTAACAGTATTAGCTGGGGCAGATGGGGAAGAATCACCTCATGCTGCTTATGGCCCCAAGCTCACTTGGCCACCTAACCCCAGCAGATAGAAATCTTGCACCCATAGATTCATTATTGTCCTTTGGCCTCCTTTTACTTCCTTAACCCAGATTGGTTTCAATGGATTATACCATTTTACACCAGTTGAGGATCTGGGTGACTTGACTGGACCATTTCAATTCTCCAGCCCTGCACTAACATCCTAAGGCCTGGATTCTCTTGCTTCTAGCACGTGCTTGTCCTCTCCAAAATCTCTGCTACCAGCCTTAGTTTGGTTTGCTGATGCAGCCATAAGGATGTTTCACCCTGGTTCTCACCATCTTATAGTCTGGGCTATTTTAGATTTTGCTGTCCCCAGGTTTTATCACAGTCTGTGATAGGCTGCTTCTTTCCAGGACTTCCTTACACCTTACATCTAGAGTCTATACCATTCTAGACTCTCAAGTGAGGACTCATCTATACCTCTAGCCAGTGGTCGAAGAGGATAAAATTTCTCCCCAAGGCTTATTTTAAAAGGTCCTGGGGCATCTGGTTTAGTTGGGCTTTCAATAGCCAGGAAACAAGAGGAGGCAGGAAATTAGATTCCTTCAAATGAGAAAAGTAGCATATCCACATTGCTTGAATCTTTCCTTGATGACAATGAGATTGAAAACTATTCATACCAGGTCAATTAAAAAAAAAAGCTTTTGTTTGTAATGCTACATAATTAGACCATCAGGAATAGGGGGGGAAAGAGGAGGGGAAATGTTCTTAAATATAGGTTTTGCTCCTGCAAAAAATCTAAGATAGAGTAGATGTGAAATCAATGACAAGCCCATGCAAACAACTTGAAAATGTATACTATTTGATTTGGCAAATCTTCTACCGGCAACCAAACAGTTAAAAAAAAAAGCCCTAAAAGACTCAAGAGAATTAGCTGTTGCTAAAACAATTTTATGGTCCTTTCCACTTCAGTGGAGGTAGTTTGTATGGCTGACTGGAATCTATTCAATGCTGTCAAACATCTAACACTCCCATAGCTAGACGCCTTACAATGAATAACAAGCAGTCTAGCTGCCAATATGCTGGAACTGCATTTTTCACCAGGGACTGGACCCCAACCCAGCAACACTCTACCTTCATTGTTTGAGGCCTTGTTAATTTATCAGACCAACAATTAACCACAACAAACAAAAGTGCCAAAATTCCAAACTATGCAGCTACAGAAATCCATTATTTTTAATAAACAGCAGCAGCCTTAAAAAGATAAAAAAAACAGCTCCATAAAAGATGCATATTTATTTTTGTGTGTGTCAGTTGATCCTCTGTATATACACTCATGTATTTTCAGTGGACCACATATACAATGAATGTGAATTTTATGATACCACCACCAAACAAAATACAGAAGAAAAAGGACACACAGAATACAGCAGATGTAGTTTTGTGGAAATAGTAGGCATATTTGAGTCACGCTGCTTAATTGTGATTGGTCAGGTAAATTAAATAAAATTGCATCTGTTTCCCGATTGGATGAACATCCAAGCAATTCTGATGAGAACTCTCCAACTTACAAATTCAAAATTATTTTTTTGTGAAAACTCATACATGCCTATCTGGAATTCACTTTCTGCAAACATTTGTGGCTGTAACCCCTGATTCAATTAATGTTTTTTGAAAATGGGGGGAAATGAATGAAGCTAATATACCAAACCATTCAGAAGATTAATTTCCAGAAAAGGTTCTGTAGTATTCAGGGTTCAAAATGCTTGTAAACCAAGAAAATAATGTCAGTTATGTGATCGCTACCAACAAATCCCAATAAGTGTTGGACATCTAATTCCCTTGGATGCTTTTGAAAATCTCACTCTTCGTTATTTGACTATTACAACAGAATAGTGTCTTAACAAATATGTAACACAAAAACAAACCAAAAGCTTAATGCTGATTTAGAAGACTGGTTTACATCCAGGGTGAATTCCATCCCTGACCTTTAGTAAAAAGCTTGGTTATTCCATTCTGAGGGGTTCATGCAAAAGAACCTTCACTGTGTAACCCACTGGTGAGTGTCTCCCATGTCCCTCCTCTGCTATCCAGGGAATTTCAGACTGTAAAGGTCTCACTTAGTCTTGGCCCTTTAGCTCAAAATGTAGCAGATCATGCTTTCAGTGCTGAACATGCTTGGTGTGTCAGCCAAGCTGGTAGCTGTCACAAATTCATTTAAATAAGTTATTTCATTTTAATACACAGAACTTACAGGGGGAAAAAGTCTTGTTTCTCATAACTCACATGTGGGTTCCTCACTCGGAGCTGGCCATTGCTCCTATTTCCTGGGTTCTCAGGTTGTTCCTCAGAAAGAGAGGCCTCAATGAATTGCAACATTGGTTCTTTTATGGTATCCCTAGTGGGTGCCCTCCCTGTGGTACTGCATTAACGTATCATTCATTGCACATTTCTATTGTTCTTTTTAGCAATCTAGCTACAAGAAATTAAATGTGATACTTTAAACTACATAACTGTGGTTTCACACTCGTTGACAGCTAGTGTTGATCCTGTGACACTGATCAACTTTCAGGAAGGAAGCGGCTGGGTTCAATTCCTGGTGCTCTCCACAGTCTCCACAAGTTGCTTTATGACACTGATCAATCTACTCACCCAAGTAGTTAGTTACTGACTGCCAGTTACCCTTCATTGCTATGAATTCACTCGGCATAAAGTTATTTATTCACAGTACTGCCATTTCCTCTTCAGATTTATAAAGGTACTGTGCAGTCATCTCCTGTTCTGTATGTTTGGTAGTTTTTTCTTGACACTCAGTTATTTTCCTAAAAGTGACTATTTTGACAACACTATCTTCTCCTAAAATTGTTTTTTCTTTTCTGCCCCGATTGCTTTCAGACCATCCAAATGACTGTCTCCAAAAACATTGGGTCCTAGTCTGAATTTGCTTTTAGAAACTTCTTATTTCATTTTGTCCTCCAGCTTTCTGCCCTCCAGCAAATTCTGACTCTGTAGCCAAACTAATACCAGTTCTCTAACTCAGGCATTTCAGTCTCTTTGAGAAGAACATGTCCCTTGAGGATAGTGCTGGAAACCAGGAAGAGTTCCTGAGTTCTAATTCCACCTCTGCTGCTGTCTCACTGTGTGGCCTTGGACAAGTCACTTCACCCCTGGGTTTGTCTCTCCATCTGTAAACTGGTGATAATGCCTACTATAGTAAGTACTTATAAAGGGTGTGAAGCCACCAGGAGGTTGAGTGGGATTGTACATGGGTGGCTAGCCTAAGCCTCTGCCCATGCCTCCACAGTCACTGTGCTGTTTTTAGGCACCAGCTTGACCAGCTAGCCCATGTACATGTATCTGCTCTGGGAATTACACCTCCCAGCTGCTGTGTGACATACCATGTCTGTTTGTACAGTGCCTTACACAATGGGGCCCTGATCTTGGTGGAGTCTTCAAGGTGCTATTATACTGCTAATAATGTGTGCGGAAATGCAAAATATTATCAAGATGACAATCCTAAGGCCATGAGCAGTAAGGAGACAATGGAATTCATATGCTTAGCTATGTGCTACTGCAATGAAGCCAGCACACTCTATAGTTTCTTTCAGTTTACATATCTCTTTAAACATTAAGAAAGCTGCAAGGGTCACCATTTTTCCTTGTCTTTTTTTCCCTGTGACACCTTAAAATAGCACGCTAGATATTGGCCAGTTTGTGAGATAGTGGCCAGTTTGTGAGATAGGGATTTTATCTTCTGTAGCTGGATGTGATATATATTTATTACACACACACGTAACTGGAGACTTTTTTCACCAGTTTCCGGGGTTCCGTGGGAGGGGGGAGAGAGCTGAGGGATTCTGGGGTTCCGTTGGAGGGGAGAGGGGGCACAGAGCTGAGGGATTCCGGGGTTCCGTTGGAGGGGGGAGGGGGCACAGAGCTGAGGGATTCCGGGGTCCGTCGGAGGGGGGAGGGGGCACAGAGCTGAGGGATTCCGGGGTTCCGTGGGAGGGGGGAGAGCTGAGGAATTCTGGGGTTCCGTTGGAGGGGGGAGGGGGCACAGAGCTGAGGGATTCTGGGGTTCCGTTGGATGGGGGAGGGGCAGAGAGCTGAGCGAGTGCGGTGTCTGTTGGAGGGGGTATTATGACATCATAACTATGTCACAGAGAACAGCAGCTGCCCAGCTGATGTGATTGGCCTTTAAAGAATTTCACCCCTGGGGGGTGTCAGAGGTGAGATTTTAAAAATTTTCGACTCTTATGGTCATTAGGACCCCAAGACCTCTAACTGTACCAAATTTCAAGTCTCTAGCTCAAACGGTGTGGAAGGAGTAAGCGTACACCCATACATACTGTGGCAGACCCAGGGCAGACAGCTGCCAGTAAGGCCTGCAATTAGGAGGCTTACCACAAGGGAACCGGGTCCAGCTGAGCAGGGCTGCCACAGCCAGAAGCAGGGCCAGCTGGGACCAATTAAGGAGGCTGTCAGAGCCCTTGAAAAGAGACTCCTCCCCAGAGAGGCTTGTGGGAGTTTGAGGAGTGAGTTTGAGGAGTGAGTTTGGAGGCAGTAGGAGATAGAGGAGCGAGTTTGGCGAAAGTAGAGGGGTGTGAGGGGCAAGTTGGAAGAAGCAGGGGCAGAGAGGCTGCTGGCAAGCAGGAGGAGAGAACTAAGGGTCCCTCCCAGGGGGGGGGCTAGCTTTCCTAGCTTGCAGGAGCCTGACCCTGAGAGAGAAAGAAAGGGAACGAGCTGCTAAGGAGCAGCAGGAAAAACCGGGTCTGGTGCAGTCTGGTCAGGGCACCAGGGCCGCACCAGCACCCCAAAGGACTTGAACCTGGGGGAGCAGAGGAGCCACCTTGTCACAATACATACATACACCATTTGACTTTTATATATATAGATTTCTATATTCAAAGCACAGACCTCAAGATGTTGAGTGCTAAACACTTCTGCAAATCAGACCTCAGAATCTCAGGTCAGGAACCCAGAAATAGAGGCACACACAGTGAAAAGTTTGGTTTAAGAGACTTTCCTGTATCACATAAGAACTCTGCGTCCGGTGTAGAATCCAGCTGTCCAGGGCACCGTTCAGCTGTAAGTTGAAGTTGGACAAATTCAGCCTGGAAATAAGACACACTTTCCTAGCTCTAAGGGTGACTAAACACTGGACCAGCTTACCAAGGGAAGCTGTGGACTCACCTTCTCTTGGAGTCTCTAAATAAGATTAAATATCTTTTTAATGGATATTCTTTAATTTAGCTCTAGGAAGAAATTCTGCAGCCTATGTGTGCAAGCAGTCAGGCTGGATGGTCATGGTCAAGGACCAGACACCTCAACGGGAGAATAGGCGGGTCTGAACCCCTAAAATAAGCAATTGAATCAACTGTCTGTAGACAATGTTATTGTGTATAAAAATAGGTCAAGGAAGGTCTTCAATGACAGCTTGTAATGTCCTGAACATGATTGTCACTAGGGGATCTGTATACAGGTTATAGTTATAAATATAGGCATGTGTATAGAAAATTGTAATTGAATCTATAGTTTAACTACACCATCATCCCATAGCAGTGTTGTGAGTAAATCAGGCAGTAGGCGGAACCAACCAGGCCAGGTGTTCACACAAAACCGGCTCCAAGCAACTAGCATTGTCCAACCAGTAAGAGACAATGGCAGACCATTCAAGTTACAGTAGACTCTTAGTTATCCAGGATGATAGGGAAAAAAATAATTCTGGTTAATAAAATCCTGGATAATCACCATCCATAGGAAATATGAGGAGTGGGGGTTGATTCACCAGCCATCTTGTGCCGGGGGGAGGGGGTGTTGGTTCACTGGCTGCCCTGTGTCCTGGTAGGGGGGTTTTGTGTGCGTGCTTGGGATGGCAGCAAAGCCAGAGCCAGCCCTGTGAGTTGCGTGTATTTTTTTTGACATCCTGGTTAATCCACATCCTGGTTAATCCAATCCTGGATAATCGAGAGTCTACTGTAATAGGAAAACACCGTAACTTGAAACTGAAAGGAAAACCTCACCCTTCCCCCCCCCCCCGACAGCTCCGTGTAACCATGAATTACCATAGGCCACGTCAACACTAAAAAATTAGGTTGATCTAACTTACTTCGGCACGTAGCCAGCAATGTTATTAAATTGATTGTGTGTACACATACTTGGCTCCTTGTGCTGGCAGTTTGCATCCTTACCAGGAGCGCTTGTCTTGATTGTACAGTCAGTATGGGGCATGGTGGAACAGTTCCTGAAAGCCAGTAACAGTCAATGTAAACAATGTTGTGTCTATACTGACACTGTGTCAACCTACCTACATTGACTCTATGCCTCTCCCGGAGGTGGTCTTATTTAATCAGTGTAGAGAGGCACTTATGTTGGCAGGAATTGAATTTAAATGACGACTCTTCCACAGTGAAGCTGACACAAGGCAGGTTACGCTGAGCTAACCCTGGAGTCCAGACCAAGTCTTAGCCTGATAAAAATGAATAAACCCCCCTGCAAACCCTGTTAAAAGGGAAAGGTTTCGAAGTGAAAACTACCCAGAAAATGAAAGCCAGCATCTAAGCTGGGGGTTGTCTATGAAGCATTGGATCCCCTCTAGGGAAAAGGGCATGCTGGGAAACTATTCACAGGCAATAGGCAACTTGCACTGGAGAAGGTAATTCAGCTAATGGACAAGTGTTAAGCCTGAGATGGCATCTTTATGTTTGTTTTCTGTGTCACTTATCTGTGTTTACTTTTCCTTACTAGTTCATCTTTGAATCCATGATTGTTTTACTAAATAAAATTGTTTATTTTTATGCTAAGCATGTGCTTGTTGTGCAAAGTATGTGGAGTGTGTGTGCCAAAGTGAACTCATAATTGAGTGCAGGTTTCACGTCTTTGGGGGTGGTGAACCATAGGGGAAAAGTCCATGTAACTCTAGGTAAGATCTTGGTGAGATGGATTTGGGGAGACTCAGGACCAGAAAGGACTGTTGAGGTCACCCTGCAAGAAGAAACTCTTAAAATATTAATTTGGCCAAGAAGAGGAGAATTAATTGACTGAAAGCAATTATAATGCCTCCACATATAAACTTGTGGATGCCATTAACAACACATATTTGATGAACTTTCATATGATTAGTATTGGGGAAAAACTGACATAACTTACATAGCTCTAAGGACACAAATGTCAATATAGTTTTTTTCAGTGAGAATATATGTTGGTCTACATTTTCTTCTCTATAGGTAACAATGATGAAAAGTTAAGTCACACCAGCAGTAAACATTACACCCACTAATGAGTGTTTGCAGGATGGGGCTCTTATACCACTGTGAAGTTCTAGCATTCTTTCATGAACCCCCGAAGGGGACTGGCACAGTACTGTACTTCATGTATTTTCTAGAGCTTCTGAATTCTTCCTTGAAGGGTGCCTGCCATGTGAAGTTTATACAGCCCAGATCCTGTGTAATTCTTTCAGACTACAGATGAAATATCATCCATGGACAAATTCTCTTTTGTGTGTGTGACTTCTGGATTAATATCCAAAAACAATTATCACCTTTCACATACATCCCTGTATATCAGGCATTCTCCTTAGTGATTTCCAATTTAACAAGACCTTTTTATTTTCCCTTTAATATTTTGGGAAGAAATTAATCTGATCTTAAATGTCTTGCTTACTTATAAAAGTTATATCGGGCTTCTATTCCCTGAGGTAATTAAATTCCCTTTCACCTTCAGGAAAATGTATCATAGGTTTTGGGGGGTGACCGTATAGCAGAAGGCAAAGATTTATTTTTATTTGGGCTCTTTTTGTTATCAACCTCATGCAT
Organism: Sternotherus odoratus; assembly: GCA_032164245.1. NCBI lineage: Eukaryota > Metazoa > Chordata > Testudines > Kinosternidae > Sternotherus > Sternotherus odoratus. The sequence goes on along the minus strand of JAVMKO010000009.1, from coordinate 35,622,566 downwards.
CACTAATTTCACATGCCTGTTCCTTAATGGTTGCATTGACTCTGTGCCAAGGTATTTCTGTTTCCTATATATTAGAACCTTGGCATTCCTTAGTGTCACTGCATCCATCTCTGGCAATTTCAAAATTGAAACATCAGCGATGATGTCATATAAACAGCCAGGTAAATATTTTTTTTAAACCCTTATGGATATGTTTTTAGAAGAAAGAGAAGACAGATGTACATGCATCTTGAGTTGACATTCTACCCCATCTGTAGGATGAATGCCACTTTTAAAACCACCTAGACCGGAAGGAGACTAAGGAACCCACCACTATCACCACTAACTCTCCTTCTATAAATTATATCTTGCTGTTGATTCTCATTGACACTATTTATCTATCCATCATTTCAAGGCTATACTTTGCTTAGCTTGTGATCAGTTCACATTCTCTGATCTCAGACCTTCGATTGCACAATCTGCTGACTGGGCCACCACCTCTATGAATTGATGTCCAACTGCAAGCAACTGGAGAGATGGGGGGCACAAAGGGAATGAATGTCCACTGGGGAACATGGAAAGCTCAGCTCACTATCTAAATGCTCACTTTACTTTCGCTCCTTAATCACCACCTCGGGAACTGTGCCTAAAACAATTTTCACCTCCCTCACTTGCTTGGAGCAACAGGAGAAGATTGTTAACGTCCCTTTCAAGAAAGAAAAGAAAAACTACTGAAATGTCTTGTCCACATCAGACACATCCTTGTCCCACTACAACCTCTTCACTTCTCCCCTTCTGTCACTGCTGAAGTCAACCCAATCTCATCTAAAATACATCCAATGTTCATTAGATCCCTTGTCAACCTCAACTATCAACCCCTCCTGCTTTCTTACTCCTGTTCACTATGCACCCGACCTAACTCCCACTGAAGTCAGTGAAAAAATTCCCATTGACATTGGATCGTCTCCTACATCACCGCAATCAACTACTCCATTTTCCACTGGATCTTTCCTTGCCACCTTAAAATTGCCACTAGCATGTCAGAAAAATCCCTCATTTGCTAACTACCATCCTGTCTCCATCCTCATTTTTTTCCCCAGTAAGGTTAGCTCTTTTCTCACAACTCTCCTGGCATAACCTCCCTAGCCACTCTCAGCCCCTCTAATTGTGCCTGTCCTTCTATAGGTGATTGATTAACTCAGGTCACAGATCCCTCTGCCTTCTCAAATGCTTGACCTGTGATCAGCTCTCGATACGATCACACTCCATCGGGCTGTCAGCTGTTATTTTCTTTAGTACAACACAGAAAATACAATTTGGCAGATCCTCAGAGGGAGTAAATCAGTAGCGCTACATTGAAGTCAATGGAGCTGTGGCTCTTTGTGTCACCTTAGAATCTCATCCAAGCTCTCTCCTATACACCAATTTCAGGTATTAAAGTAGTGATGAGAAGAAAATACCCAGGTATCCATATAAAAACTTCATGAAGCACAAAGAACAATTCAGACATAGGAATATGTGTCGTTCCCACATTCTATCAACTTCCTCTTTCTAAAAATAAACCGAACATAGCTGTACAAATCAACACTTATGAATCTTGGATTTTAAGACCCTGATCCTACAAAGAAAACCTTGTTGTGGACCCCTGAGACCATGCACAGGCCTACTGAAATTAATCCAATACATCCTCATTATTTCAATTTTACAATGACATTCTATGAGAAAAAAACAGCACCCCTTTCGAAGGGCTTGGTCTTCCATGCTACTGAATGCTATTGCAAAAAGTGAAGAGCCAAAGCACTAACACCCAGCTGTGACCACCCCACACAAGAGCCAAAGGGGTTAAGATGGCCAGGTAGGCCAATTAACTGCCTAGGCTGCACCTAGAGGAGGAGCCAGGCATCAGGGATTAATTAGAGAGGAGGCTCAGCTAGACAGGAACAGAGGGGTCTGTATAAAGTCCAGTATCTGAGAATGGCTGAGGGCTGAAGGGAAGTAGCTTGTAGTCACTCCCTAGGTGAAGGAAGCTGTGTTTGGGACTATGGAGTGTCTATAGTCATTCCCTGAGAAGAGGGAGTTTGGGCTGGCAAACTCAGAGATGGGGGAAGTCAGGAAGATAGAAAAGCCTCCGGGGAAAAGCAGTGAGGCATAGGAAAGTGCAGACCTTGTCTGCTGATCAGAGGGTCCCTGAGCTGGAACCTGGAGTAGATGGTGGGCCCAGGATTAGGCTGACCATATTTCCTTGAGACAAAAACGGGACATTGGGATAGCAAAAATGGGACGGGGTTATGTAATATTCTGTATTCATGAAAAAGACGATAAAAAAAGTTTTATTACATGAACATACAGTAGACTCTCGATTATCCGGGATGATCAGGAAAACCTTAATCCCGGTTAATAAAATCCCGGATAATCAAGCGTCTACTGGGGGGGGGGGGGGTGTTTTACCGCCACCCTGGGGGGGGGGGGAGGTCTTGATCCCACCACCTGCCCCAGTCAGCTCCCGCTGCCAGCCTGGGTGTAGGGAACCCAGGCTGGCAGCGGGAGCTCAGACCCCAGCTAGCAGCAGCCTGCGGGGAAACTCTAAAGCAGCAGCCGGCTGAGCGCTCGACCTGCCGCCGCTTTGGGGTTTTCCCCCCAGGCTCCTGCCAGATGGGGTCTCAGCTCCTGCTGCCAGCCTGGGTTCCCTATACCCAGGCTGGCAGCAGGAGCTGACTGGGGCAGGCGGCAGGAGCCTGGAGAGAGAGCCCAAGGAGGAGGAGGGCTGAGCACTCAACCTGCCGCCACTTTGGGATTCCCCCCAGGCTCCTGCCGGCCGGGGTCTCAGCCCGCTGCCAGCCTGGGCTTCCTACAGCCAGGCTGGCAGCAAGTTGAGACCCTGGCTGGCAAGGGATCCACCGGGGGAAACCCCAAAGCAGCGGCAGGCTGACTGCTCAGACCGCTGCCGCTTTGGGCTCTCTCCCCAGGCTCCTGCCAGCCAGGGTCCTGCTGCCTGCCCCTGTCAGCTCCTGCTGCCAGTCTGGGTGTAGGAAGCCCAGGCTGGCAGTGGGAGCTGAGACCCCCCCACTGACAGGAGCCTGCGGGGGAAAGTCTAAAGCGGCAGAGAGCTGAGAAGCGGCGGCAGCGGCCGAGCTCTCTACCCCCTGCTGCTTTAGAGTTTCCCTGCAGGCTCCTGCTAGCTGAGGTCTCAGCTCCCGCTGCCAGCCTGGACTCCCTACACCCAGGCTGGCTGCAGGCTGAGACCCCAGCTGGCAAGGGGCCAGCGGGGGAACCCCAAAGCAGCGGCAGACAGAGCGCTCAGCCCCCCGCCACTTTGGGGTTTCCCCCCGCTGGCCCCTTGCCAGCCGGGGTCCTGCCTTCTGCCCCAGTCTGCTCCCGCTGTCAGCCTGGGTTCCCTGCACCCAGGCTGTCAGCGGGAGCTGAGTGGGGCAGGTGGCAGGAGCCTAGGGAGACAGCCCAAAGCGGCGGCGGGCTCAGCACCCAGCCTGCTGCCGCTTTGGGGTTTCCCCCCAGGCTCCTGCCAGCCGGGGTCTCAGCCCGCTGCCAGTTTGGGTTTCCTACACCCAGGCTGGAAGCAGGCTGAGACCCCAGCTCATAAGGGGCCAGTGGGAGAAGCCCCAAAGCAGCGGCAGGCTAAGGCTGAGCCCGCCGCCACTTTGGGGCTTCCCCTACTGACCCGTTTAGACATCCCGGTTAATCCGCAGCCCGGTTAACCCGCGCCCGGATAATCGGGAGTCTACTGTATTGACTTGAGCTAACAATTATTCTTCAGTGACAGAACTCATACAAAAATTTAGGTAGACGTAAAGGGGGACTGTATTTCACCACGATCGTACCATGAATATTTCTCCAATGAAGTAATCTTATGCAGCAAATTTTGGTCTTTCAATACCTTATCATAAAACTTCTCACACTCCATGATTCTCTTCAGACACCTCAAATGACCCCCTATTTGCCTCCCCCACCCACATCAGCTTGTGGCTATGGCTCAGTTTCCTGCGTAGCATCTCACAGGAAGAAGCTTGTGCAACAAGAGCTTCCCCCAGGCCAGCCACTCTGCCTTCCTCCTCCAGGCAGGCCCCCAACCACCTCCACTATCAGTACCCCTCTGACTGACCAAGTCCTCTCCCTACATCTCCTGCAGCAGAAACACGGCTTCTCACCAACCCCACCGCATCGCCCACGCATGCCACAGCCACCTGCCCAGGTCTTAGCTGGGCCTTGAAGACTGACACCCCGAATGGGCTCTGAGGCTTGGCCCAACCCCTGCATCCATGTGTTCAAGGAGGGGGTTAACCATGGTACCCCTACCCACCTGCCATCTCCCCTACCCACTCCCTGCCCCTCTTCACATCCAGTACCCTGGACTCCCCAGTACCTCCCTTCACAGACAACCCTGTGCCCCCCTCTTCCCCCCCACCCCCTTCACTCACAGCCCTGGACCCCCCCAGTACCCTCCTTCACACACAACCCTGTGCCCCCCATTCCATGCCCCCCACTCCCCCAGTACCCCCTTCACACAAAGCCTCGTGCCCACTGCCTCCCACCCCCTTCACAAGCAGCCATGGCCCCCCCACTTCTCCTGTGCCCCTCTTCACATGCAGCCCCAGCCAGTACCTCCCTTCACACACAACCCTGTGCCCCCCACTTCCACCCACTTTCACACATGGCCCCTATGCACCCCTCTTTCCCCCTGCCCCCCTCACACGCAGCCATAGCCCCTTACCCCATACTCCTTCTCCCCTCCACCCCATGCCCCCCCGCCCGCCCCCCCCCCCCCCCCACACCTTTGCGCGCCTTGAGCAAAGGGACGATGTTCTCCAGCTCCATGGGGCCCAGGGCGGCGCCGCCTCCTCCCCGCCCGGGCTCGCGCTGCTTCCGGCTCCGCTCGGCGCCCGCCCCCGCTGCCGGCCTCGCCCCCTGGTTCACTGAGCTCGCAATCCCCACGCTCGCGCCTCCCGCCCCGCCCCCTCATTGGGCCGCAAATGCCGTTTCCTCCACATGGGGGGAGCGAGGCGCCAGGCAGCCCCTGCCCGGCCAGTAGCTCCACTCCACCCCACGTGGGGGCAGCCCAGCCAATCGCGCCGCGCGGGCTCTGCAGCAGCAGAAGGGAGGAGGGTGCAGGCCGGGGGGGGGGGGGGCGAGGCCGTGAGGGGAAGGGACTGAAGGGCTGCGGGAGGGGGTGGGAGGAGGCAGGACCCGGCCGTGGGTCCCTGCAAAAAGCAAAAATGGGACAAATTTGATATTTATGTTAAAAAGACAGGACAGTCCGAAAATATGTAAAAAACGGGACTGTCCCATTCAAAATGGGACGTATGGTCAGCCTACCCAGGATCCCCTACTAGCCACTGAGGAAGTAGCACAGGCCAGGCAGAGGAGAGTGGACTGCCTGGGAAAGTTTCTTCCAAAAGACTTTGATATCCTGAAGGGTAGGACCATAGTGGAGTGAGAGGGGCTGCAGAGTGAGTGAAGAAAATGGGAGAACTAGACCATCAGAAGAGAGTGCAGCCCCTGGAAGGAGCTAATCCTCAGAGCATCCAGGACTCAGGAGAAGGTGCCCATAGTGGTGAGAGGATCCTGTGACGCCAGTACTCAGCATATGACCAATACTTCTGCAAAGACGTTTATAGATAGCCTAGAGAAACATGCTTGGTGCTCAGCAATGTGAACAAACCTATTGACTTCACCAGCAAGTTTCTCAAAAGGCATAAAGGGCAGCTAGGAGTCCAATTCCCATTTAAAATCAATGGGAGTTAGGCTCCTAACTCATTTGTGCCTTTGTGGCAATGAAATGAGAAGTGACGAGTTAGAAGTTATAGGTTTATTTTATTTTAAATGAGATTTGATATTTTCATGTAGTCGCATGACTCCAGCAGTTGTGGCTTTAAGAAAAACAACAAACATAACAGCTGGCAACCTTGCGAGCTTAAGTGCTTAAAGGCAACCCAGCAATTGCAAATAATGCACGGACCAGCCTGTTTTAACTTGGTTGGCTGGTTCACTCAAACGTGCTTACTGGCTGCACTTAGAAAAATCTGAGAATTGGGCAGTCAGTCATGAGAGCCAGCTACTGGCACAGAAATGTGGCCAAGGGATCTAAGAAAACATTATATTCACAACAAGCAGCTCAATACTTCCCAAGATCAATGAGACACAGAGTCCTTACCAGCCCACCAGCCTGCAATGCCCACCTTACTGGATTGTGAGCAGAAAAGCCACCATATAGCTCAGCAGCCTGACCCATGAATGCTACAACACATTACTTATCAGTATTCACACAGGATCAAGCTGTCAGGCAAAGCTTCTGTAGAAGTCAATAGGTGTTTTGCCTGAGATCAGTGGGAGTTTTGCCCATATAGAGACTGCAGACTTTTGCACCAGGCAAACTTTACATTTCTAAAGGCTGTCAAATATTTTCTACTTCTACTTTCAACTCCTGAATATTAACAAAACTCTCTATTAAATTGTCCAGCCATACTCAAAGGGCCAGATTGCATTTAGCCCTGTACAAGGACATATGTGGAAGACAAAGAATACAAGGAGCCTTAACTCCACAGAATCCTGACCCAAAGATCCCTACATCACACACCGCTCTGCACCTGCAGGAGGGAATCTGACTCCTGGGTCAGAGTTAATACCTACTTGGGCAATACACGAATGGATGCAGACAAAGGATATATCTGTTTTTGTCTGTAATCTACACAGATTCTATTAACTTTGAGCAATGACACAGAAAGACAGTACCATCTTTCAGAACTCCAGGTCAAACCTCCAGCTGGCTAAGTTCTCCCTCTATGTCCAAATCCTGCATTTAACCTGTGTAGACTAAGTCTATTCCAGCCCTAAAATCCCTTTGTATGAGACAGTGTGTAGTAGGTCCCATCTGGGTCCCATGAGGTTCATGAGTGATTGGTCCTGGGACCCACCTGCGCAGTCCCATCCCAACCTCCTTCTTCCCCAGTGACTCTACAGGAAGCAAACACACAAGGTGGTCAAGCACAGCATCTGGATAAAAATCTCTCTCTACTATACAGTCTCCACCACGGTAGTATCTGAACACCCCACAGCATTCCTGTGCAATAGTAAGTGCTATTATCTCCTTTTTACAAATGGGGAATTGAGGCACAGTGAAACTAAGTGACTTGCCCATGGTCACACAGGAAGTCTACAGAGGAGCAAAGAATTGAACCTAGCTTCTCCCGAGTCCCAGGCTAGTACTCTAACCACTGGACCATCCTTCCATTCAGACCCAGTTGCAAATGAGAGAGGGATAAGTAGTTCTATTCTGGAAGGAAAGGGAGAAGACTTAAGAGAAAAGCAAATGCTGATGTTCTCTTTATATCCCAAAAGGGGAGAACCTTTAAATTACTACTACCCTACTACTTTACACTTTCAGTTGATAGCCTTTAGCAAACGCTCTCTTCCCTGCCAAAAACATTATATCATACTGAACACTCCAAAGGTGATGTGAAGAAAGATCAAAAAAGGCATAAGGTCAAATTCACTCTAAATCAATGGAGATGCACTAGGGATGAATTTGTTTCATGAGATTTTAATCTTGTTGGCCCCAGCTGCAGAACTCTCACTAACCTTGGTGAGCACTTACTCATGAATCATTCTGGTGGCGTCATTTGCAGGTATAAAATGTACATATCTATTTCTATGAGTAACTGTTCACCAATGTGAGGAAGGATTCCACATGCCCCATCATCCGTGTCCCCCCTCCCCACAAACAGCTGCAATACCACCTTACTTTGATTTCTTTCCAAGAATTACTAACCCCAAAATGGATATACAGCAGTGATTGTGGCATCCATTCATCAATGTACAAACATGTGCTTACGTTTCACTGGAGTAAACAGAACTATAGATGTGCTTAAAGTTAAGCATGTGCTTAGGTGCTTTGCTGAATAGGAATGGACTAAAAGCGCGCTGTAATGCTTTGTTGAAAGCCATTATTTCCTTAATCATCATCTTTGAGGAACAGTGACCTTTTACTGACAGTGAATGTAGGAATTTGGCTTATCCCTGGATAAGCAATTTGTGTATAGTTTCCACAGGTGCCAGTGGAAGCATTTTAGTCCTGCTTCCCCTCAATGAGCATTTTGTTCGGGGGGTACCTTTCTTCCACCTTGCAGGAAATAATAAAAATGTACTGATGCATGAAATACCTGGACTGGACTACACAACTAAGGTTGATTTTATATATAAAAAAAAGGATCTAGCTTTTTTACAGAAAAAGGGAAGAGGGAGGGAGAAGAGGAAAGCCTCACTCAAAGTGATATCAAGAGTAACAAGCTAGGTCTATGTAGCTGGCACCATGAGGCAGTCAGCATTCCTTTCAATATGACACACAATTAGATTCCAGCAGACGAAACAGAAAATAATGATTATGATTGCTGATGCGACAGCCCATGGCAGACTTGCATTAGTTTAAGTAGCTGGGTGTATGCCAGCCTCATTGCACAAATGGCACTGCCTGTTCTATAGGAATCTGAAGAGAAAGAGAGTACTAAGAGCTTAATGGTGACCTTTCACACATGCCATCCAGGTGAATCAGACAAGTCTTCTGGCTATAATGGAACAGATCACTATAGGCCAGTCTCAAGGAAGTTACACACCATTCATGCAAATAGATTTTTTTCCCTTAACATATGAAGTTTCTCTTGAGTAAAAAGTAGAGTAAGCACTTTATTGGTTTACTTAACCCTTTTCCCACATTGTAAAAAAATAGCCAACTTTCCATTATTCATTGTCAATTAGCCAATCAGCTAATATGAAACTTGAATTTTTAGCATGTAAGCTCCATGTGATTATTTCAAAAATTGTGTTTCCTAAAAGACAAGGTGGATTAATTAAGGCTGGCTCAGGATAACTGAAAGTGACTAGTAATGCTTTGCTTCTGGATTGAGTTTTCCATGGTTAGAGTATTTACCGGTACTATTGAATGAAGTAGTGTTTGTTACAGACATTGCTGTCATAAAAGGTATACATCTCCTTGTTTCCTGAAGCTGAAAAAAAATTGCATAAACACAAAATGATCACTACATTGTGATATAAAAAGGAATGGGAAGTTTATGTATGTATGTGAAAGCATGTTTCAAATAAATCAACATAATAGATACAAATACTGTCAGAACAGTGTAAAGGGGAATGAGTGTATCTGAGGATCAGACCCCAGGATTCTAATCAGCCATCACACATCTGGAAGTTCTAAAACTGCAGCCAGAACTCTTGGCTATTTCTTCAGAAAAGCTAGCCTGACTAAAGGAAATAGAGCATAATTGGGCTTAATCTTCTAAATAACAGTTATCCTCTGTAACTAATCATGAAATATCAGACTGCATGCTTACTCAAAATACCAGAATGTGCTCTGTCATAGAAATATAATCTTACCCTACAGCAATCTGACCACTAAAATGAGTGGAAAACTGAGGATAACATGAACTACAGTATACTTTTCATCTTCAAAACATAAAATTTCAGCCTAAAGATCAGTCCACAAAATAATAAAGAAAAATAATACACAGCCTTGTTTGTACACTGAGATTCCCCTAGTGAAAGCAAATGAGAAGATCTTTGAAAAGAAGGATAAAGAATTCCATGTAGTTATCTAGCAGAGGTCATCTGGAAAGTTGAAGGAAAATGTTTAAATTTAATTAAAGGGAATCATGTATGACTCAGATGAGACACTCACATTAGGATTAGCAGAAACTTTCTCAGCCTGAAAGACTTCAAGGCCCAACTACGCTTCCACTGAAATCAAAGGCAAAATTCTCATTTACTTCAAGGTGCAGGATAAGACCCTAGGTTATCTGATATTCACCTGCATTGTGTATTCCCCTCCCGCCCCACAACATTAAATGTCAAAATCACAGCATGCTGATTATTGTGCTAAAAAATGCAATGCATTTTGACATAAAAATGCATGCTAAAATATAGTAGTTCCTACAACAAATGCATGTATGTGTCGGGTCATTTTTTCTGCAATAGTTAGAAAGCCTACGTTTGCTCTGATTTACTCCCTTGGAAATCAATGATGCATGAATCTGATTTAGGGGAGATTTTGGTCTATGTACTGTAATTCTTCTAGTGACTAGATGCACCTCTTATACAATACATAGAAATATACAAAGTATCTTGATTACCACATCTACCTCTAATGTATCACAACAGTGGCATCAGGATGGAGGAGCAGAATGGGTTTCTAACACAGATAGTTTGTTCTTCAAATATCTGGGGTGTGGGTGGAGTTTTTTTAAGCATGCAGTGCCCTATGGTGCTACCATGGACTCATCATCATCAAATGGAAGGAAGTTCCATGGCTCATGCACACTGCACAAGATGCCTGTGAAAACACCATCATGGATCATTCCATGAAACCAGACAATCTTGTCCTAGTGTTCTGAGTTTATCCTTGGATGCCAGACAGAGCAGCAAATGTCTCTACAAATTCAAGCATGACTGAAAAAAGAACATTCTTGAGCCTTAGACAACATGAACCATAACAATGCCTCTAAGTATGCATTAAACAAATGTTTATTTAAACATTTAAAATTTATTTATTAAATCTTATTTTTTTTTTTACATTTTCATTTGTGCTCTCACTGTCTTTCTTTATCAACTGTTCAAAATGGGAAGTGTTGTTGAATTTGATATCTTTACTATTGCTCTTCTAAACTATAAACACGTTTGCCATGCTGGCATGTCCACCTGGCACAAATTTTCCTGGTTTGGAATTGCATTCTTTATGCCTCCTCTTTCTTTAGTCTCTCAAGTATTTCCCTCCTAAATCATATGGTAAGCCAAGTTCAGCACAGGAATTAGCCTTCTAAAGCTCTGCAACTCATTTCCTTCTCACTTATTCGCAGTATGGTTTCCTTTTCTTCTAAGTCAAAGGGATCAATTTGAATTTTCCTAGATTAGTCTCAACCCTGTTTTGAGCACAGTTGCCTTGATTCTTTATTGACGGTGGTGTTGGACTTCATACTAGTATAGCCAGCTGCATCATTAGTCATTTCAATAATTTCTGGCCCAGTTTTCAACAATTTATCAGAAGGCTTGTCAGTTATATGTTGCCATTATTTAATGTGTAATTCTAACACCCTAGCTCTGCCTCCCTAATCCTACCAGCCCTACAAGATGCATCTGCTATCAGTATATTTTTAGCCTTCACTCACGTACTCACTACTCTTCCATCCACTATTCACTACACTTCCATTCTCTGTCCATTTTCTATTCGTTGTCATAATATCATGCTGTTTTCCCCTCGCCCCTTCCCCCCCGGTCTTTCTTGTTTTTTTTTCCTCATGATAGCTTGATATTTTGCACTAAAGATAGTGCTTTTAAGAATTCTTAGAAAATAGAGATATTTGCACTCACAATCCCATTTTCCTATATACCCCCATTGGAATCTCCCTGTCTCTTTTGTTAAAAAGTCCTCAGTTGATATGTAACTTCTGAAAATGTTGGTAGGAGTTCTAGCATGCAAATGTGCAACTGAAGTCCCACCACACATTGACCAGATTTGTAAAGTCCTCTAAATTCTCTATTTAGCAAATTCCACCAAAAGATTACAATTTACTTCATTTCATTTTAAGTCAGTCGCTACTGAATCCAATAGTAATTATCTGTGATATATGCATGCACTATTGACAAAGGTCTTGCTGACTGCTAATTGACACAAAACATCAAATGATCAGCTGTTTATTCATCAAATAACGAAAGCCCAAAAGTGAACTTCAAAACAATTAAGGAGTACTTACTGTGGCAGAGAGTTGCGGCCCATTCAATTGTGCATGCAGGATGGCTTCATTGATTGAATTCCTGATTCCCAGAAGTGCAAGTTCCAGATCATGCGACCCAGCCATTTCATTAGTCAGATATTCCAGTGTGGAGATATACTCCCTCCATTGAGTATCCAGCTCTGACACACTAGCCAAACAGCCCCGCATTACATTTAGACAATATCCCACGCAAGGTCTGATTAGTGTCAGTCCTTGGCAATGTGGACAGTACTGCATCTTCACTAGCGCTTTGCTACATTCCTTTGTAATAGCGGCATGTTCAGTTGTGTTTATCACTTCAATGCCCATATTGAGGGCCTGGTTTAGCATCCTACTTGCCCAAAGAGATTTTGACAGCTCTGTAACCACTTCTTTAGAATAACGTCCAAAGGGATTTATGTCTTGCCTTGTTAGTCGTAGACACTCGGTATATTCCTCTGATAAAACTATAATTCCAGGGTTTATTAGCCGACTGTAAACCAAAGGAAAGAGACTGTCGAAGAACCGTAAAACTGCATTTTCCACTGTAGTCTCAGCACCCAAAATATATAGAGAGAGGTCTGTAAAAAGTTCTTTGACAGGCTCTGCAGCTTCTTTTGCCATGGCTCTGTAAGCTGTCTCAAACAGGGAGGTTGTGTGATTCTCTGCAAAGCGAAGCAATGACTCAAAGGCCTCTGCAAAACATAGACATGTTAGAGGTTGATAGAAAAGTGGTTTATAACTTATTGATGCACAGGGACCCGGATAATAAAATTATACGACTCTGGCAGATTGCCCCCAACAAGATTACCAGATTCTGACTATTTAATGCTTGATCTGCAGCCAATTGAAGTCAATGGAAATATTCCCATTGATTTCAATGGGCTTTGATTCAGGCCCATGGGAAATAGTTGGCAGGGCAAATCCACACAGCTTTAGTAGCTGCCATTGTATGTGGGCAGGTCCATTTGGCCCATTTCCAAAGCAACACACTTTTTGACCAATAAATGACATATCTCCAGCTTACAATGAACAGTCTAACATTCTAGTAACAAGTACAAGTGAACCAAGAAATCAAGCATCAAATTCCTGAACTGGCAATACCTTTTCAATGCAACCTATGTTTTGCTGTTATGTAACAGTAAGGCAAGCTGGTAGGATGGCTTTATGATGAAATGCATTGCAATTGCAAGAATCCAGTTCTACAGTAATTGCTTTACCTTGCAGTATAATCAATTTTATAACATTTTCATTTAATAAGAGGGAATATGCTTGTTCACTAATGCATAGTATCTTTGTTTTCGCTCTTCACTCTCAGTCTTGTCATTCAGTAGTCTGTATCATTATCAGAATCAGTGATAAAGCTTTATAATATTAAGTCTAAAAAAGCCAAGTTGACAGTAAGAATCACTTAAATGACCAAATATTTCAGTCAGTAGATTCCCATCTTAGATCACACTTGCACTTCTCAAATATTACCATATTGAAATGACTTGACAAATAATTTAAGAACTCTATGCCATGTGACTAAAATACTGCTTGATACCATAATCATTGGCTAGTGTTTTATTTGCTTCCCATCTCACATAATCTAGTTGCTACCCCATTGCTACTATTGAAATCATGCATCAAAAAGAAAAACAAGCCATTTATATCCTTCTAAAGACTATTCAAGTTTATAAAACATACACTTGTAATGATTTGGACTTTTGATGTGGAAAGTGAATATGTACTAGAATGAAGATTAAATAAGAACACAAGAACACCCATACTGGGTTAGAACAAAGGTCCATCTTCCTCAGTGGCCACTGTCGGAAGACTGGATAATGCCAGGTGCCCAAGAGGGAATGAATAGAACAGGTAATCATTAAGTAACCCATCCCCCTGTCACCCATTCCAAGCTTCTGGCAAACAGAGGCTAGACACAGTATCTCTGCCCATCATGGCTAGTAGCCATTGATGGATATATCTTCCATGAATATATCTAGTTCTTTTGGAATCCTCTTATAGTCTTGGCCTTCACAAAATCCTCTGGAAAACAGTTCCATTGTGTGTTGCATGAAAAAAATACATGTTTTTGTTTGTTTTAAACCTGCCACCTATTAATTTCATTTAGTGACCCCTAGTTCTTGTGAGGAGTAAATAACACTTCCTTATTTACTTTCTCCAAACCATTCATAATTTTATAGACCTCTATCATATCCCCCTTAGTCATCTCTTTTCCAAGATGAAAAATCCCAATTTTATTAATCTCTTCTCATACGGAAGCTGTTCCATACCCTTAATCATTGTTGTGACCCCTTTCTCAATCTTTTCCAATTCCAATACATCTTTTTCGAGATGGGGCGCCCACATCTGCATAAATATTCAAGATCTGGGCATAACATGGATTTTTATAGAGGCAATATGCTATTTTCTTATTATCTATCCCTTTCTTAATGATTCCCAACATTCTGTTCCCTTTTTTGACTGCTGCTGCACATTGAGTGGATGTTTTCAGAGAACTAAACAATTCACTGTCTGCTTTGGACTTAATCTTGAGTAGTTTTGTGGCATCTGCAAGTTTTGCCACCTCCCTGTTGACTCTTTTTTCCAGATCATTTATAAATACGTTGAATAGTACTAGTTCCTGGGGGACACCTCTAGTTACCTCTCTCCATTCTGAAAACCGAATAAAGCTTGGCATATAAAAAACAACCTTGGATTAGTCTGGGCAGTAGCTCAAAGAACTCTTGAGAGGTAAACATGAAAGTTTCCATTTCACAATGCTATGACTACTGTGCTTGCAGAACAGCACTTCAAGGGAGGGTTAAAGAATAAAATCAAACTGCTCATATAGAGGGCCCCAGCAGTCAAGTAGTGAAGTAATGTAAGTGCAGCTGCCACTCTGACAATTACTTTCTCAATATTAACCTCTACTTGACTTGCTTTTTAGCTGATGTGTGGGAGGAGGATGGGGAAGGGTTTGGGGAGAAGTTTGCTGCACATCACAAACAAGAAAACAAAATTGCATCCAATTAAAATAATCTATAGTTGATCTTTTCCCTACATCACTACACCAGCTGAGGCTCTTGCCGGACAGGTTTATTGGCCTTATCACAGCAGCGCCACATAATTTGGTAACATTTGGAACAAACTGCACTTTCTCTTATGGGGGGGGGGCCAGCAGAGGCGTAGTTGGAGTGGTATAGCCCAGGATTAACATGCATTGGCAGAACTATGTTGAAAAGCTTGCACAGTGCCTTTCAATATTAGGGCTGCCTGTGTTACTACTCCCTTGGCGATTGGATGTTAATGCTCATGACAGCAAGGGGTATTATTTAACTAGGCTGATAACTCAAGGTGTTCCACAGTACACTGTGTAAATCAGTATTTTAGCCACTATTTTTGACCCCAGGCTTGCCTTTCATCTGACAGATTGGAACAACTGCATCAGAATCACGCCAGCCATCTTCATGGCATTACAGCAATAAATACCATGGAAAGCTGTTGGGTTTTTTTCCCAAAAAATCCTAGAACTTAAGAATTCAGGTAGAATTTGGTTTAAAAAGAAAAAAGTTCCCTCTCAGGCACAGCCCTGGTTTGCCAAGGTACAGCCTGATGCAGATTTTTACAGCTATGTTACAAAATTCTGCAAATGGGATTTATAATGGAAATACTGACACAATCTTAACGCTAACATAGTTAACTACATAGCACTGTGCTAATAAAATATATTTTATTTGCCAAGACACCCCTATTTAATGTTTTTTGTTTGCTTTATTTTATTCTAGTGGAAATCTGAACAAATATATATTTATTTGACTGAAACCATTTAAAACAAATATGTTAAAAGAAAAAGAGGAAAGCATTAAGGCCCCTTTTTGTGTTCTTTTTCATTAATGCTATTGAACCTTATAGCTGCAGCATGGGGGGGGGGGGAGGATTATTCTCCCATGTCATATCAGTGCCTGTAGATTCCCATGTTATCACTTTATATAGCATACCCTTAATGGTGTATTGTAACAATTGTCCAAATGGGACTGAGACATGCTTAACAGTCAGTCTAAGGCATCCTTAAGAAGTTATGGTTTAATGAAGAGCACTGCCCCCTCACTATACTATACCCTTGGCCTTTCCAGTATGAGGAACAAGGGACTGAGACCAAAAAATCAAACATCCAGCATGGACACTTCATAATACAAGTACTGACCCAGCAACCTCTTACGCATGTGCTTAATAAGGTACATAAGCAGGCTCATTCAAGTCAAAGGAATTGCTCATAAGCTTAAAATTAAGCACGTGTCCAAGACAGTAAGGATCCAGGCCATACCCACTATGCTATCAGATCACAACAATGTTGCTTTAAAAATATCTAGGACTAAGTTGCAGTTTTTGTAGCTCAAGTGGTTAAAGCTCTGTTAAAACAATAGTGTATGAAAAATGACAGCAGTAAGTAGAGGGAGATTTTCAAAGGCAGAAAGGGCAAAATGGCACCTAAATCCCATTAAAATCAATGGGATTTGAGCACAACTCCTCAAATCCCCCCTGAATCTGCACTTTAAGGGGAAGTTTATGATCAAGGTTAGTAGTGGAATATGTTGACATTGTGCTATGACTATCAATCTGCTTATGTTCACATCATCACTGCCATACAATTTCATTCTTCTGAAGCTGACTGTATTCAACATTGAAATTACCATGTTGATTAGAGGCCACGTTGTACAAGGCGCTGTATAGATTGTAAAAGGCAATGCCTGCCCCAAAGGTCTCAACTAGTAAAATAAACTTTCACCAGTTTTATTGGGACATTAGGTTGTTAGCAGATGACAATACACTTCATTTCTAATCTTTTTGTTGTGAAAATTCTGCACTCCAGAAAAACAAAAATTAAAATGTAATAAAATATAAATGTTTCGGACAATGCCACTTATTTCCTAGTATGATGGGAAGAAAGTCAGTTGTAGATAGTACCTCCTGCAAATTAAACTGAAGTGTGCCAAGTTCACAGTAGGAAAAGAATTATTTTGTTCATTTTAGATTTGTGGTGAAGGGCTGTAAGTATATTAAATGACATTTAATTCAACCACCAAAAAAATGAAAACTGTCGCTTTTAGGCACTCACTCCTGAAGGAAGGAAATCTGCATGCTTTTTTCCATTGTTATAAAACACTATGAAAGCCCTGGATTGGCTGAATAGCCTTAGCCCTCTAATTAAGGATAATGGGGCCTCATGCAGTTGAATGGGTTCTGTAACAATGGACAGTTTCCACTCGGATTGTACAAAGGAAGCAAGTTGACCATCTTGTTTGAAAAGTTTTTAATTATATTCTTTTAATTCACTTGGTGGAGTATGTTGTATGACGTTTATAAATTACTACAAAGCTTTCCCCTTATCTGAAACAGCAGGTGCTCATTTGTGGAGTCTAATAGAAAATGCTGGAGACATTTATAGATTTGCAAAAGATCATTCTAAGCCTGATCCAAAGCTCATTCAAGTCAACAGAAAGATGGATACGGACAGGCTTTGGATCCACCAGCCCTTTAACAGCAATGTCTATTTCAACACAATTTTACAAGTCGTTCCTAATATGAAAAGATGATCCCGAAACAAACTGCTGGAATGGAATGCCCCTGAATTTGGGTCCATTCAAATTGACTCAAATTTTGTATCTTCTCTATCTATCTCTCATTTTAAAACAGGCAGGGGAAATTAGCTTTATTTTCAGGTTCATTACCTGCCCATTTCAATTTGAGTCCATGTGAAATGTGAAACTCAGGATGTTTTCAGCCACCTTATGAATTTTAAAACTACATGAGCTCACTGGTAACTAATGAAAGCCAAGCAATGACATCTTTCATGGGGAGAGTTTTGCTCAAGTTGTTTATCATGCCCAGAGTGTACTTGACAGTGGGGTTGACGTTGTGTCTGATGGTCCAACACAGCTGATCAAACACAGCTCACCTCTGGAAACTTCCCATCTGAACTGCTGGTCCTTTAAAATTAGCTTCTGGAGATCAGCCAAGTCATTACAGATTCCAGACGGTCTCCGCTTGTGCACTGGAGGTGTAGAAACTCAAATGCTGAGCAGCTGATTATTTTGTACACAAGGGTTCTCTACTGATTCCCAGTGCTAATGCACAATCTATATATATAAAAGTCAAATGGTGTATGCGTGCGTGCATGTATGTATTCGTGTATGTATGAACGCTTACTCCTTCCACATCGTTTGAGCTAGAGACTTGAAATTTGGTACAGTTAGAGGTCTTAGGGTCCTAATCAGGGTAAGAGTCGAAAATTTTTCAAATCTCACCTCTGACACCCCCCAGGGGTGAAATTATTTAAAGGCCAATCACATCAACTGAGCAGCTGCTGTTCTCTGTGACATAGTTATGATGTCATAATACCCCCCTCCAACGGACCCTGCATTCGCTCAGCTCTCTGCCCCCACCCCCCTCCAACGGACCCCGCACTCCCTCAGCTCTCTGCCCCCTCCCCCCTCCAACGGACCCCACACTCGCTCAGCTCTCTGCCCCCTCCCAACCTCCGACGGACCCGAGTTGGGTTTGGTCGGAGGGTAAGTGAGGTAGGGGTGTCGGGTTTGGTCGGGGGTGAGGTGGGGGTGTCGGGTTTGGTCGGGGGGGGGGTAAGTGAGCCGGGGTGTTGGGTTTGGTCTGGGGGGGGTGGGAAGGTGTCGGGGTGGGTGAGGGGTGAGTTGTGGGTGTTGGGGTTGGTCAGGGGGTGTTGGGTTTGGTGGGGGGGGTAAGGTGGGGGTGTTGGGTTTGTTTGGGGGGGTGAGGAGAGGGGTCGGGGTTGGTCAAGGGGTAAGTGAGGTGTGGGTGTCGGGTTTGTTTGTGGTGGTAGGTAGGGGTGTCGGGTTTGGTTGGGGGGGAAAGTGAGGTGGGTGTGTCAGGTTTGGTCTATGGGGGGTGAGGTGTGGGTGTTGGTCAGGGGGTGTTGGTAGGGGGGTGACGTGGGGGTGTCAGGTTTGCTCTCTGCCCCCTCCCCCCTCCAACAGACCCCGCACTCGCTCAGCTCTCTGGCCCATCCATCTCCGACAGACCCGAGCAACGCCGGGTATTTTCGCTAGTAAGAAATAATACTTGATACTTGGCACACAAAAAGAACAAACTTTCACTGAGAGATGTAAGGTGGGTAAGGCAATATCTTTTATGAAGCCAACTTCAGTTGGTAAGAGGGACAAGCTTTCAAGCCCCCCTCTACTCCCCAATTGGTCCATTAGGTCAGCCCCCGCTGCGTTCCAGTTTGTGCCCCCAACAAACTCAGTTACTGGAGTTACACCTATAACCCTCTGTTGTCTGGCAATGAGAATTACTGATAAGAATAAAGGATGAACCAACCTCTCATGTTTGGATGTTTGATTTGGTTCACAGCAGGGTAGAAACCCCCCTCCCACCCATGATTTTGTTATGATATGTTAAGGCATAAACTTATAATAACCTATTTAAACATTCAAATAAACAATAAATATGCTGAATTCATGAGTCTTTATCACAACCTTTGAGTTAAAGGGTTCTTTTCTACATAAAGGAAGAATCGGGGGACAAATGTGTAACTTTTGTGGTCAGGCTTTATGAATATGGCACAACAGGTTATGTACGGTAATTAAGGGCTTGTTTTCCTTTATTAAAACAAATTTTGTGTGCTGCTATATGTTTAAGTAAATTCCAGTTACCATCCACATGAAGCTTGACACAAATCATGAGCAAAAGTAAAATATGTAGTAAATAAGAAACAGATCATTCATCTTTTCCTAACATAATAAAAAGGTACAATTAATAAGAACCTGAAAATATTAAACTCTATAATTGCTTAAATAAACATATATATGTTATAGTGTATCCTCCTGGATAGTAAAAAAGATGTACCAAATCTAGTGTAAAGGCTCTATTTAGTTGTAAATCAATGATTTAATGGTTATATCAACCAATGAGAATGCATCTTCCTGCAAAAAATAACTGAACTTCAAATGGAAAAGTTGATTAAAATCAATTATTTAAATTGAGGCTTTTCACGTGGCAATTTAAATCTTCTTGATGTAACATAGTCTAACCAGGGTAAGGGGGTGTGATCCAAATGTTTATGGATAGCTATCCTTTGGAAATCTCAAGAGATCAGGCTCTGATTTGAGATTTCCAGAACTTCTGCTAACAGCAATAAATCTAAAAGAAATGAAATTTTAATTTCAGGTTGAGCCTGATTTTCTATCTTGAGTGAAGGATGAAAGCTCTTTTATTCATGTTAAGTCGTCATGTATGTTATTAGTTTTACAATGGCAGGCCATATGAACCATATGGATGTAGTTGCTCTTGATGAAGCTGACAGCAGAAACAATTAACATATGTAAAGAACAGGATTATATCAGCAATCTTGTGGCAGCATAATGCCCATAAGGCAGGAAATTCAAGTTGCAAGTGTGCTCCCAAAGCCCTCAGGCCAATAGGACCTGCAAACACTCAGCCCTCCCTCCTCTTCCCCCAACAAGAAGGCAGCCCTCATGTTGCTCTCTAGAGACCCCTTCTGGCATATATTGAATGGAGATAAGAGACTCTATGGGTATGTGTACATTGCAATTAAACACCTGTGGCCAGCCTGAGTCAGTTGACTTGGGCTTGCAGGGCTCAGGCTGCGGGACTGTAAAATTGTGGTCTTGGGTTAGAGCCTGAGCTCTGGGATCCTGTGAGGAGTGAGAGTCCCAGGGGCTGTGCTCCAGCTCCAGCCCTAATATCTATACTGTGATTTTATAACCCCGCAGCCCTAGCCCTGCAAATCCTAGTCAGCCAGCACTGGCCAGCTGAGGCTGTTCAGTTGCTGCATAGACATAACCTAATGGGTGCTACACCCAGACCTCTTCTGCTGCTGGGAAAGTGACTACAACTCAGGTCACTTAAGTGGGGAAAAGAGGGACTCCAACGAGATAAGAGAGAAAAGATGCAGAGAAATCATATCCTCATTTTTCTTTATTTAAAACAAGTTTAGATATCAGCGTGAATTTTCTAATAGCATAGACTAGGGGCCGTAAGCCCAGTGGTTAGATCCTCAGCTAGTGTAAATTAGTGTAGCTCTATTGAAACCAGTGGAACTGTGCAGTTTACAGCACGGGGGATCTGGCCTAGTACTTCTAATAGGTTGAAAAAGCAAAATATTTTATTCTTTACAAGAGGTCAGCATTTCCCTGGGATAATCCGTAGTTACAAGTCTCTTTTCAAAGTTCACAGCTTTGGAAATGGATATTGTGGTATATGACAATCTTCCCATATATCTCAATTCGCCATTCTTTTACACCAGTGCTACATCAGTCAACTACACTGTAATGATTACAATGGGATTACGCCACCATAAATCAAAGTGTTACAGAGTGCAGAATCCAGCCCTCAGAGATGTCCGCATTGTGGTGTAAGCCCAAGGTTAGTATAACTCAAGTTAGTAGACCTTGTGTGTGTTAACCCAGAGTATCTACACCAATTTGTAACCCCAGGTTAAGAACTGCTGAACCCTTCAGAATCCCAACCTGGGATTCCAGTGTCTACACTGCATTATGTGGGCCTAAGTGCCACCACTCACATCCCAGACTTCCTAATGCCCCCTAATGGTGAAACAATCAGTCCCACCATTTATCCAGGATGCTGCTGGCCAGATTCTTTTCACACCCTTCGCTATATCAGGAGTAATTTTAATGAAGTTAGTAGTTACACTGATATAAAATCATTAGAAGGAAGATCAGAATCAGGCCAAATTTAGTGCTATACATGACTTTATTCCAGCTGTCAAATCAATTCATTTGAATACATTCACTGCAGCTAGTTTCTTTGTTTTTGTTTGTATGATTGTTTTGTTTTTAAATGTTTGTGAATGTTCCATCTGGGCATTTAAAAGGACACTTGCTTCTCTCGGGTATGGGCAACTGGTGACTGCATCTGCCCCCCAGATCATTTTACTTGGCCCCATACAGCCCAGCTTGTGTTAGGTTGCGGGGGAAGAAGAAGGATGTGACCCCTCCCCTGAATCATCCCCCTCTTCCCGTGGGGGCAGGACCTGACCCCCGTGACATCACACACACCTAAGATGGCCAAAGGGTTTTAGTGGATTTTGTGTCCCTCCGGTACCTTAATGTTGCCCAACCTTGTCTTATCTGATTTTAATAAGATATTAAATTACCATGAATCTGGTGCTCCGGTACCAACTTGCTCCTACCAAACAGGCTGTTACCATATTAGGAGTCTCTAGTTGCTTCAAAAGGAGCAAAGCTAAAGCCAAAATATATTGGCATCAGCTAGCAAAAGGGATTAAATGGGGGCACAACACTTTGAAGTTATGCCAAGAGAGTGTCTTCTCAACTTTAATGGTACCCGTGCCCTGCATAGACAGACAAAGCCAGGGTGTGACAGCTGCCCATACACATATCTATTGCACCAAACAGCAGTCCAGTGCTCAATCAACAGGAGCTAATAAATCTATACAGCAGATTATCTTGTATGACTCAATTACAGACAACCAAGGGAAAAACAAACAAACCAGGAACCTGGTATTGTATTTATAGGCAATGCCATTAACTGCCACTAGGATTCCATCTGTATCTCTATCATCAGTCAGGGTCCCTGTGATGAAAATGGCTGATTTTGCTCTTTGTAAGAGCACATAAGAATGTAGTAGCTCCTATCAACAGATATTGGCCCTTGGATTCTCTGAACAATCTGTGCTCAGTACAACACCAAGTCTGTACAGTTCTTAATACTACGGTAAATAAAATTATTAAATAAAGCTCCTCCTATGCTCCTCTTACCTTGCAGTTGGTCCCCAGCCTAAGTTAGCCCCAAGGCTGCCGTGACATAACCAGCTGCCCAAGGTCTTTAAAGGGTCTGGCAACCAGGGTTAGCCAGAGCACAGACTCACCCTGTCTTGTCCGCTTTCCTTAGGAATGTCCCTGGCACCAGCAGCTCAGTGTGGGAGCACTGCTACAGTGGCTCTATGATATCTGAGGATTCACCAGTGAAGGCCCAGGCTCTTCAGCTGAGATGAGTTTCCAGCAGGATTGTAAGGGGACTAATTTTCAATAGGAGTTGGATACCAAACTTCATTAGGCAACTGAAAAGCCCAGGTTAGGCATATACATCTCCATGTATGTTTGGATATGAGGACACACAAATCTCTTTTTCAGAGTCAGCCAATCCACAGGTTTTCTTCAACTCTAACTTTAATCGCGGGTTTAATATGAAATCAAACAAATGGTGCTGGGGGAAAAACACATGGTTCAATTTTTGCTGAAACTGACAAACATTTGAAATAATTAGTGCTAGATTATTTTGTTTTTTCTGTATTTAATGCTGGCATATAACAGTGACAGAAGTGATATCGCCCAGCCAAAGACAGATCCATCACCTTCCAGGTTGGCAGCACAATGAGAAGAAATTGGCTAGACATATAGATACAGGAGGCACTCGTGTTACAAAAACAATTTAGATCCAGATATAATGTTTTCTTGGTGCTGGCTTAGCCAGTTCCATGTGAAATCGAATGGTAATTTCTGCAGCCCATATTTTGGAAATCTTTCTGCACTGCTGCATATAGCCATCACAATACATCATTGCCAATCTTAGGATTCCTCTTGCTTGACGATTAACAAAACAGCAATATACAATGAAGTCACTATTGGCTGCAGAAATATTAATCAAAGACACAATCTATGGAGACCTGCATATACTTCGGTGCCAAGATGCATCTGCCAGTGTTCTTTGTGATGTCTTGATCATCATTTCTAAAGAAAACACTGGATGGAAGAGTTTATCCAAAAACTCCTCTCCAAGATTATGCATTTAGGACAATTGGCTACAGATTTTTTAAAGTTCTTTTCTTTACGGTTCAGCATGTAGCCCATCTTTGTTCTTCTGATAAATACAAACACTGACCAAGATTGCTTATCTAAACAATTAAATTGGAGCCGTTTATTATTTTGCTATAAGGCATTTCTACATAATTATATATTATTCTTATATACTGTAATTGGAGATGGCAATTGTTTATTCCTTTTAAGGTGAGCAGATTAGAGTACAACTAGTTCATGTGAGTGGTGAAAAGGCTGGAGCCCAGATGTGGTGTAACCTTTAGTGACACTAGTATACTTCTGCCGACAGAAAAATAAAACAACTAGTTCTACTATTGCAGTAGGAGTCAGGGAATTCTAATGTTGCAATGGGACGATGAGCTAGATGAACCAAAAGCCTTGAGGACTGTACAGCTATCTATATTATTTTATTAAACAAAATACTTCTAATATCATTCACATGATCTAAATCAGCTGAATTTGAGCCTAGTAGCCACTATTTTATGCTCTCAGCTCATTAGTATTAACAAGAGCTGGGCAAGTGCATTCAAATAAAAACTACAAATGTGCTTCAATGGTAATTGTGAGCACTATTATTTACTTCTTGTGAACATCTGTGTTAGGAAAATATGTTCTCAGAAATGTGCAAGGAAAGGAAAATGCTGCAAATACGTATTTGCACACAAATAATCCTGTGTGTGTGTATTCAGAGGTATCTGTTCTGCCTAGCTTGAAAGTTCTTTGTGAGTTTGGTAGCCATTCAAGTCAGGAAGCAGACACAATATCATTTGATTCAGCTGACCAACCACACAAAATGGATAGTGAATATTTGAAGCAACATCCTCAGTGAGTAATCTGTGAGCTATCCACTGGCTGAAATACATTTGCACAATTCATTTATCAAACAACATTGACGAGCAAATATGTAACAATCAAAGTCTGTTTGCAGATAGATTAATTACCAGGCAAAATGCATTGAATAGACAGTTGGCTGAAAGAGTTCACCTAGCTCCTTGGTGGAGATCAGTCTGTTTCAGGATTTGAACCCTGAGGGTTTGGACTCCACCATGAGTCATGGAGGATGGGGCAAAGCACGGTTGTATAGAGAGTTGTCCAGGGATTGGGGAGTGGTCAAATGATCAATTTGTTTTTATTTTAAGGAATGTCCATTATGAGAAAAAAGTCTGAAAATAAAATTTCATGTAATATATTGAAAGAGAACCAGTTTAGCATCTTTGAACAGAATAATGGGTTTTATTTCTTTGCCACCAGCATTAAAAGGGAACGGAAGGAGGTACACTGCTATCCTTCCCTTTTTGCACATGGGAGCACGAGGTGGCACATTTTCAGAGATAGGAATTTTCTTGCAGAGGGCAGCATTTCAGCTAACTGGACCCTGAGACTAAACTATATGCACAGATACGTTTGCATGGGGAAGTGAAGTGACGAAAGTCTCAATTGACTTTTTTTGAAATACACATTCTGATAAAAAAAAATGCAACAACCTACAGGAGAATTTAAAAAATAAAAATCAAAACTAGCCCAAGACAATTTTACTCCATGGGATTCGAACAGCACATCATTCTCAGTCACTTTTAAAATCAGATCCTGGTTAAGGTTCTAGGTAGGGTGGAGTATAATGTTTAAAAATTAGTTACAAAAATTAAATCCTTGATCCAACAATGGAATCAATTTCATTGTGTTAGATCAGGCCTTAGAAGAATTAAGTCTGCTGTGACTATTCTTCCTGAAGGTCACAGTGTTTTGAAGTTAGAATGGGTTGTTGTGCCATCACATCTGAGATGGCTTGATGGTGAATTCCAATATCTACAGCTATAATGCATTTGAGTGAACACAGTTTCCAGTGGCTTTGCACAGTTTTCCCATTGTTTTTCTATATTCTAACAGTCTATTAAATTCTAACACACTTTTAAGAACTTTACTCAGTTGCTGCCTAGCAGAGAGCTAGATTTGAGGATAAAGGGGACCAACAGAAGTTGGTCCAATAAAAGATATTACCTCACCCACCTTATCTGTCTATATAGTATATACTCAGAGTTTTAAAAATATTTCGAAGACATAGCAGGAGCCTTCACCCCTGAACCTTTGTAGATGTTTGATGGTACAATATGGACACACTGGATGTAGTTTGGTCAATCATCCTAGTTCTTTGAAATGTGCATAATAAAATAAATCACAACCATTTTTATTTTACTTCTTTGTGCATTCCTAATTGTTTGTATTATAGTCTCACTTCACAACCCCAACCACTGTCCGGGCCCCATAGCAATTCACAGAGTCCAAGGCAGTCCCTGCTCTGAAGTGCTTACAATCTCTATAGACAAGACAGTTGTCAAATCAAATAGTTAATCATAAGCTCTGTAGTGCAACAGAGGGAACTAACAGAGATTCTGAGCCTAATTCTGTTCCAGCTTCACCGGGAGTTACACCATTGTAAATATGATCAGAAACAGACCCATTATGTTCAAAGAGCTGAATATAGGTAGTTCCACCTATATTCACTCAAGTGTGTCCAGGATCAGGCAATTTGTAATAATCGTGAGCTAAAACTTCATGATGTAAGTACGCTTAAGGAGTAGCATATTAGAAAAATGGGATAAGCTGGGAATGCACCAAGAAGTAGGTAAAGTGTAAACATATTATGGCACTATCTCACCATACTATTCTGACAGTGGGTAATATTCCAAAAATGGGGGGGGGGGAATGCCAGAAATTGCTTATGCAGCTTTTGTGCAAATGAAAACCATGGAGAAAGTAAAAATATGCTAACTATACACAGTGCAAGGTACTAATAATGGACAGGAAACAATGCTACCACTCGAGAGAGAATGCATTTAATGTTGGTAGTGTCCTGAAGCTCATAGGCATTGCAAAAATTGATACATTTGGGCTTGGAGAAAGAACAAGCTGGGATTTCCAAATGCACCATAGAGTGTTCTCTGTTATCCGATTCACAGAAGGCCTAAATGATGAACCTCGAGGAGCTGAGCATTGTATTGATTTCAAATGGAAAAAAGGAGAAGCAATGGAGCTAAATTATATCTCTAGACTCCTTTAGTATCTGAACACAGCCTCCACCACAGTACATTATATGATTGCTGTCTGACACATTGCAGCATGACTTATTTGTGTATTTTCTGGCAGGGAAATACTTTACAGCTGCCAGTAACTTTGGGGCAAAGCAGAAAGTGAGGTATTTTATTTGTATACCTCTGGTGTACTGTAAGCTATTAAGAAAGGAATGGCAAGTATTTTAAAAGTTCATAGCTGGTTAAAATGACCTTTTTTCTTGTAAAGCTCATCAAGGCAATGCAGGAATTTGATCTGCTCAGATATAAGACTTTCTAAATACTTCTGGGAACTTTTTCATTAAGAGAGTAGCAACCAGACATGAGTCTCTAGCGAGAGACTTTTCTTGACCCTCTGATTAGACAGTTCAACTGGCAATAGGAAAACTAATACGTTTGCTTCAGAAGGTCATGAACTGTTTCATGATTACCAGCTGAATTGGTTAGGTCATTGACCTGTTCCTAAAATCAACGAGAAGAATAACCACCACCCAAGACACTACTAAGTTTAACCAAGCTAAAGTTGTTGGTTTTTGATTTTTTTAAAAAAAGTGGTTTTTGTGCTATTGTTTATTTCCCAAAGTAGAAATATGCCAAATATTTTTGCATCCTGTTTGAATACTGGGGCCATGGTGGGGACGGATGATAAAAAAAAACAACCCACAACTTTTTTAAAAAAGAAGAAGATTAAGTGCACATTTATCAACAACTTTAAGCTGAAGAAAACAGGCTTTTATGTAGAGAACAGCAATAATGCAACCCTGTGTGCTCCACAATGGAGAGTTTCT
Source organism: Sternotherus odoratus (assembly GCA_032164245.1). NCBI lineage: Eukaryota > Metazoa > Chordata > Testudines > Kinosternidae > Sternotherus > Sternotherus odoratus. Next base: position 35,595,123 of record JAVMKO010000009.1, on the reverse strand, counting down.
AACCCAGAACTGCCAGCTGGCTTGGAAACTGAACTCCCTGTGCCCACATGCCAAGATTTCAACTCTCAGTTGCAAGAGGAAAAAGGATCCTGATTCACCATGGCAGTTAGACACTGAATGGCAGTTTTCACAATCACTGTGTTCCTAATTTCTTTCAAAGCGTGGACCACAAACACTTTTGAGCTATTTCTCCTGGTTCTGAATTGGTTAATATGAAGTGGACGCTCCCTATTGAGAGTTCATTACATTCACCCACCCACATTTCTCAGAACTTGTTTGCTATCAAACTACCACAAGAAAGTTAAAAGGAATCTCCAGCACCAGCAGGTTTCTCTGCTTTAAGAAACAGGAGGTATCCATTAATTTTCTTTTCAGTCAGCCCTAAGGACTTGATCCAGTGGCCACTGAAGTCAATGGAAAGACTCTCATTGACTTAAATTGGTGTTGGATCAGGTCCATCATGAATATGGGAAAGCATGGCTGGTTTTGCTTTTTAAAAGCTTGACATGTTCACAAGCCTAGGGAGAACTTAATTAAACTCCGTGGAGAGATTAAAAGTTGAACGACATTGCAGACAAATTCAACATGTTTTTCTATGTGGTTCTTTCTTATGGTAAAGATTTCCTTCTTAATTCATCTTCCCAACGACCTTTGAGTAAAACGATTGGCATGTGTTCCGCATATGGATCTGCACAGGCAGAGGTACAGGTGTTGGTGATTTTATAGTTAGCCAGATGTTTTGGGAAATCAGCTACAGCTATTCCACAGAGAAAATGCACAGCCCATTAGTGCCAATAAATCAATAACGCTATATTTCTCTATTGTAATTTTACCTATATGTGTATGTATACAGAGATATGAGTTTAGAGTAGTTTTCCCAATCTCACTGACTACTGGAGGATAGCACAGGACAAGAGCAACAACTAACACAGTCAAAAACCATTATAGGGTTTGTCTCAGATACACAAAAGAACCTCCAACATTTTAAAATAATAAAATCACCACAACAGCATGCTACATACTTCTGTAACAAGCCAGCAGGGTTCCACAAGGTCACAGAAGTTTGCCTAAAGGCAAGAAGTTTCAGGATCAAGGCTATGCTTATTCATTTGTCATATATTTAGGCAACAGTGTGTTGTGGTTCATGCCACAGTTCAGTAGCCGATCACCACAGCGGATGAATTTTGAAAGAGCAGTGGGAAAGGAATGTAAGGAAAAGCTTTGTCAATGTTTTGATATATAAAACTGGCTTTTGATTGATTCTTGTTTAACTTTTCCCTGCCAAAAACAAACTCACAAGGTTTAGGTCTAAGCAAGTCGATTCATGCCCCATCTTGACCAATGAGATGAGTTGAGATGTTCTCATTGGTAGTCCTTAGATTTGTACATCTGGAGTCTAGCAGCGAGGCAGTATCAGTGGAGGACCCTTAATGCTGGAATTTTCCCATTAGTTCTACAGAGCTCAAGTTGTTGACCTCCTGGGTATGCTGAAAGGCCTATCTATTTATCCAAGCTTCTCTGTGAAGGGCCAGCATAAAGGGGAGCTGGAGGTTCCTTTGTTTGGGGAGGCTTTTGTGTTCTCCTGAGATACCACCAAGTCAATGATGTGTTTTCATTTAAGTAGCTTTACTATGTACATTCATCTAGAGAATGTGATAGATATTTCTGATACAGAAGACATAGTGCAGATTTATTCTCCCAGGATTGGGCACAGAGGGGATCCTCCCTGTGTGTTACCTCTTCATTACTACATGAAAAGATGTATTGTGTGTGTGTGGGGGGGGGGGGGTGGTAAGATGGGAAGCAGCTGCTTCTATGGTACCCATCCCCCTTTCTCTTGGTCTCCCCCCTCTTTTCCCCCAAGACCTCTTCAGGAGCAGGAGAGCTGAATGAAGTCTGAGGGGGAAGCACAGCAGAGAATCCAGAGGAAAGGTAATCCAACCTTAGACTACTTGTTTTTAGCCCCCATTCTGCACGGTGGAAAGCCCCTGTACAAGAAGCCCCAGGGGCAGACACCACACAGGCATGTAGAGTATTCTGGGTAATAGCATGAGATTCCCCCCCATTTGCATTAAATTATACACACTCGAAGCTCTCAGCTTCTCCAGTTGCAGCATAGCATTTGCACAGACTGATTTTCTGTGATCCCCCACTTCTCAATACAAAGTTTTCTATTCTTCTGTTGTTGTTGTTTTATTATTTTACTAGTGTAAAAGCCCATGTACACGGGCCAACAGTAATGGCTCGCAGCCCCTCCCCACTCGCTCAGCTCTCTCCCCCTTCCCCCCCAATGCCCCCCCCCACTCGCTCAGCTCTATGCTTCTCTGCCCCTCCCGGGCCCTGGCTCTCTGTCCCCTCCCCCTTGCTCGGCTCCCTGCCTCCTCCCCCCCCCCTTCGCTCGGCTCCCTGCCTCCTCCCCCCCCTCACTCGGCTCTCTGCCTCCTCCCCCCACTCCCCCTCACTCGGCTCCCTGCCTCCTCCCCCCCCCTCGCTCGGCTCCCTGCCTCCTCCCCCCCCTCCCACTCACTCGGCTCCCTGCCTCCTCCCCCTATCCCCCTCGCTCGGCTCTCTGCTGGGCACAGCTGGCCGGGCCGTGCCCGGGCGCCTCCGCCCCGCCGGCCCAGCGCCCCCTTCCCGCACCCCGCCCGGCAAGAGCCCCCTGCCCGCGCCTCCTGCACCCAGCCACCCTCCTGCCCGAGCCCCTGATCCTGACCCTGACCCTGACCCTGCTTCCCTCTCAGCAGTGCACGCACGGCGGCCATGTTGTGCTGCCGAACTACACCTCCCAGCATGCCGTTCATCCGGGCCATCTCTACTGCGCATGACGGCTTCACACACACTTCTCTAGTCTTTTATTATATAGGATTTTTTAAATGTCCTGATTCAGCAAGGTAATTCAATATGCGCCTAACTTCACTGAAACTTGTCATGTGCTTAAAGTTAGATGTGTTTAACTACTTCACTGAATCTGGGTCTAAAGAAAGATAAGCAGCAGATAGCTTTGGTAGTGGGGAGATAACAGCTTATCTAGAAGATAATTTTCTTTCCCTCTTTCTCAAGCTGTGTTGCAGAAGTCTCCCATGCATTTCTTCTCTTTTACTTAGTGTTTTGCAGATCACATACTATATTTGGTTTGTTTAGGTTAGTTATGGGTTACCAGAGATGGAGACTCAACTATAGAATTATTATTATAGTCCTATGAATTGAGGCTATATCAAATATACCTGTCACAACAGAGGTTTTAATATGTAAGTTTTAAAGTTCTCTCATTTGTATGCAGTTTTTATGTTCATGTTTAATGTTTTCTGTTCACTTAATCAACAATCTAATGAAAAACAAGAGTTGCTGATACATCAATTCGACAATAGAAGCAAATTAGCCATTTTGTTCCCGTAGACTTCCAACATGAATTATTGGACTGAAGGGTGATTGACGGCAGAAAGATAATAGTGTATTCTAATTACAGTTTAGAACTTTGTTTGCAGGTAGCTTTAATGAGACTTAAGCTAATAAGTATTCATAATTAAAGCTCCAATTCCACAATCTGATCTTGGCAGGTGGGCCTTTAGGGTATGTCTAGACAGAACCCATAGCAGACCCAGGTCAGCTGACTTAGGCTCATGGGCTTTGGCTCCAGGGGTGAAAAATTGCTGTGTAAATGTTTGGGCTCACACTGTGGGAATGAAGGATCTCAGAGCTCAGACTCCAGCCTGGGCCTGAATGTCTAAACAGCAATTTTTAGCCCCACAGCCTGAGCCCTCTGAGCCCCAGTCAGTTGACCAAAGTCATATCACAGGCCTTTTTTCCCAGTGTAGATGTACCCTAACTGTCCCAACAAGCCAGTAACACTCCACGTAGGAAGGAGGATTGGTCGAGGAGGGTTAGATTAAAGGATTAGGGCTTGAACAAGCCCCAAAAGTAAATAAATGAATAAAGGGCAGCAAAAGAGCAAAGATTTTTTAAAATTGGCTGAGAGGTTGAACTCAAAACAGATTAACATGCTCGACTCTTGATAGCTAGATTCAGATACCATGGCACAGACTTTAAGTAGAACCTTCTTCCACCAGTGGTCCCATTGATCTAAATAAGATGCCCCAATGTAAGGCAGTATTCACAGAGAGTAAGAATGAGAGCTGGATGAAAATGTTTGGCTAAAACTTTGAGTGGAAAATGCAGATTTAGCACCACCAAAACATTTTGCGAATGTGTGTCTGTTTTCCTGAATCGCTTATGAAGAAAAAGTCCAAACATGTCGCTTGAATATTCTTAAAACAAAAAACATTTTGATTCAAACAACTTTTCATTTTGAAATTTCCTTCCATTTTATTAAAGAAATTTAAAAAACCTATTTTTAAAATGCTGGCAATAAAAACAAAACCATTTATGTTTTGTTTACCAATATTTCTCTTTTTGTGCATCCACCCAACATGGATTTTTCTTCAAAGTTTTCCAATGGCCAGCAAACTAAAATATTAGTTATTTGTACTGCTCCAATGAGGATATTGCAGTCTGGTCTGTCAAAGATATCATGTACAGTGTAGATGCAGGGGGTACAATCTATAATGGAGTACAAACTGAAAAACCTCTCTAGTGCTATTCTTAGCAGGGTAGACATAACTTTTCTCATATTTATTGGCTTTTGGAGATTCTCTAGAGTTAAGTTTGTGGGGAGATTCCCAAAACAGATTTCTACAAAGATGTTCTGTTTCTATGGAATGCCCTTCGTGAATGACCTATTTTACACACCTGTCTGATGTTATTAGGTATCCTTATCTGCAAAGAGTTTGGGGATCTTTCAAACTAGAAGAGAGTTGGAACAGTTTTGTGAGAAATATTTGGAGCAGCAGCCTGGCTGAATTGTGACTGATCCATTTACAGAAGTTGTAACAATAGTGTGCTTCATTTTTCACTGATAAACTGCATTTTTATTGTCCCTGTTCAATAGTGTACATACATGCAAATAAACCACTAGGAAACAGTATCTTGCATCTGTGCTAACTCATTTCTTTCTCAACCAAGAAATAACCTACCACTGAAGTCCAAAGCTTCTTGACAGTCTGATCTGTGGAGGAATCTTAGTCCATCATCTCAAAGATGTAGATAGGCAAAATATTGTTTCAAAAATGCCAACTTTCCAATTTCACCCGACAATACAAACATGAACTTCAATGTATGCAGTGATTCAACATGGTAAAGTCCATCATGGGGAATCACATTTATTCTCACTGTTATAAGAAACCGTGATTAATTCTCAGTGTGGGGTTGCCTGGCAATTACAAATGTCTTTTCAACACTACAGCAACTTCATGGAGAAGAACTTGACTATTCCTTTTTGACCTAATGTTACATTATGTTAAATTGTGTGTAATGTGCAACAGTGCACATACACTGCTAAAATATTTAACATCTTTTACAGGCAGCAATTAAGCCTCCTAAAATGCTTTAGCTTGATTTTCAATGTATATTACATCAGTAAAAATATACTGACTTTTCTACACGTAATTTAGATACCACATTTTTAGCCCCTAATAAAATCCCAAAGAGCAAGCACAAATAGGGATAGAGATTGTTTTTTCTTTTGTTTGTTTTTTTGGGGTGAGGAAGGAAGAGAGGAATCATACAACACCTGGCAGCGATCACATTGCTTTGCTTTCACAAGAAGCCACAACGTATAGACTCTTTTATGATCAACTTTATATTTCCCCCCTTCTGGATTTTTCAGTTCATTTCAATAAAAATCTCAGATGGCTTAAATTTCATGGAGCCCCAGAGACAACTGTTCACCTTAGAGATCAGTCCGTGTGAAATCTCATCCACATAACCTGTAATGAGATTAACCCCTCCATCAAACCAAATAAAGAAATTACTACTACAAAACCAAGAGAAACAATCCATAGATTCTGAGTTCTTAGGTCTCAAAAGATGCAGAAGAAAAGAAAAGGGGCAAGATAATGGGGATACTCAATACACTAAATGGTTATCCAGAAAAAAATATACATGATCAACTGAAGCAAGAGCATACAGCTAAAAGGAGACAAGTCTTTAAACTGCTTATATACCAATGCTAGAAATCTAAAAAATAAGATGGGTGAACTAGAGTGCCTTGTATTAAATGAGGTTATTGATATAATAATCATCACAGAATGAGGATAATCAATGGGATACAGTAAAACCAAGGTACAAAATATATCAGAAGTACAGAATAGGTCATGCTGGTGGGAGAGTGGCACTATATGTGAAAGAAAGTGTAGAATTAAATGAAGTACAAATCTTAAACTGCAACATAGAATCTCTATGGATAGGAATTTCATGCTCCAATAATAAGAATATAATAATAGGGATATATGACTGATCACCTGACCAGGATGGTGATAGTGACTGTGAAATGCTCAGGGAGATTAGAGACACTATTAAATATAAATCTCAATAATAATGGGGGATTTCAATTATCCCCATATTGACTGGGTACATGTCACCTTGGGAGGGATGCAGAGGGAAAGTTTCTTGACACCTTAAATGACTGCTTCTTGGAGCGGCTGGTCCTGGAACCCACCAGAGAAGAGGCAGTTCTTGATTTAGTCATAAGTGGAGCACAGGATCTGGTCCAAGAGGTAAATATAGCTGGACTGCTTGGTAATAGTGACCATAATATAATTAAATTTAATATCCCCATAGCAGGAAAAACACCACAGTGGCCCAGCACTGTAGCATTTAATTTCAGAAAGGAGAACTACACAAAAATGAGGTTAGTTAAACAGAAATTGAAGTGTAAAATGACAAAAGTGAAATCTCTGCAAGCTGCGTGGAAACTTTTTAAAGACACCACAAGAGAGGCTCAAGTTAAATGTATACCCCAAATTGAAAGAAACATAGTAAGAGAACCAAGGAAGAGCTACCGTGGCTAACCAACAAAGTAAAACAAGCAGCGAAAGGCAAAAAGGCATCCTTTAATAAGTTAAAGTTAAATCCTAGTGAGGAAAATAGAAAGGAACATAAACACTGGCAAATCAACCTAAAAATACAATTAGGAAGGACAAAAAAGAATTTAAGGAACAGGTAGATAAAAACTCAAAAAGTAATAGCAATTTTTTTTTAAGTACAGTACATCAGAAGCAGGAAGCCTGCTAAACAACCAGTGGGACCACTGGATGATTGAGATGCTAAAGGAGCACTCAAGAATGATAACGTCATTGCAGAGAAACTAAATGAATTCTTTGCATCGGTCTTCCTGGATGAGGATGTGAAAGAGATTCCCAAACCCAAGCCATTCTTTTTCAGTGACAGATCGGAGGTATCATTAGAGGAGGTTTTGGAACAAATTGATAAATTAAACAGAAATAAGTCACCAGGACCAGATGATATTCATTCATTGTGTTCTGAAGGAACTCAAATGTGAAATTGCAGAACTACTAACGGTGATCTGTAACCTATCATTTAAATCAGCTTCTGTACCAGTTGACTGGAGGATAGCTAACGTGAAGCCAATTTTTAAAAAGGGCTCCAGAAGTTATCCCAGAAATTACAGGTCTGTAGCCTGATGTCAGTACTGGGGCAAATGGTTGAAACTACAATAAAGAATAATATTGTTAGACATATAGATGAACATAATTTGTTGAGGCACAGCAACATGGTTTTAGTAAAGGGAAATCATGCCTCTCCAATCTACTAGAATTCATTGAGGGGCATCAACAAGCATGTGGACCAAGGGGATCCAGTGGATATAGTGTACTTAGATTTTCAGACAAGGTTTTGACAAGGTTCCTCACCAGAGGTTCTTGCACAAGGTAAGCGACCAGAGGATAAGAGGGAAAGTGCTCTCATGGACTGGCAACTGGCTAAAAGATAGGAAACAAAGGCCAGTTTTCAGAATGGAGAGAGCTAAATAGTGGTGTCCCCCAGGCATCTCTTCAGGGACTAGTCCTACTCAACATATTCATAAATGATCTGGAAAAGGGGGTAAACAGTGATGCAAAATTGCAGATGATACAAATTACTACAGCTAGTTAAGACCCAGGCAGACTGCAAAGAGCTACAAAGGGAAACTCTAGAAGAGGTTACTTCACCTATTGACTAGTGTAGCTCTATGCCCCTTCAGCATTTGTGAGACTGGAGGATCCTCTCATACACACATCCTCTTACCCAGTGATTAAAGTAAACTGAAACAGGGAGGGAGAACTGTCTTTGAACCAGCTAAGAAGGAGACGGAGCAGTAGGGCAGAAGGTTGCTTACACAAGCCCAGGAGAGGAGAGAGCATTTAATTTAACCTTGCTCTGACTCTGCCCCTGTTCCACCTCCCACCTCCCACCTCTGTCATAATGGAAGCCCTGCGCAATGGAGCCCCATGCACATCCCCTCAAATCCTGCCTTCCCCCCAGCAACAGAACTGCACAGGTTCTGATGCCAGGGCAATGGCTGTGCTGTTGAAGCACAAGCTTTTACCTGACATACTTAGAGGGATATGAGCTGGAAATCTTCCCTGCCTTGCTACACCTTCATGCAAAGAGGCTCTCTGAGAATCAAGAGCTTCCCATTTCAAGATAGTGTCAAAACAGCCAAGAAATGGGAATTCATCAATGCAGAAAAGCAAATTTGGAGAGGCACGGCTGGAGAGAATTATCCAAACAGTAATTGAGCAGAAACTAACAGAGCGAGCCCAGAGACACAAGTCATTAAAGAAAGAAAGTGACACCAGGTGAGGAGGTTTCCATGCTGATGGATAGGGGGACCTTGGGAACTGGTTCTGAATCTTTTTCTCTTCAGAGGGTGGGGAGAGATTTGGTACTTGGGAATTTCATTCTGATGAAGGAAGTGGAGTGGGGAGAATCGCAGATAAGCATTTGATTGTTGTATAAAAGCTAGATGAAATTTCAGAATGAACAGTGAATACTGTTTTTCTAGCTCAGAGTGAAAACATTAAAGTAGTGATAACTGAAATATGCCTGTGCTGTAAGTTGCAAGGCCAAACTAAACTAATTGTACTAGTACTGCTCAAAACAGAAAGTGTGTTTTGAGAAAAAGATAAGTAAGTGACTTTGTAAAACAATTGTATGTGGAAACTACTATCCCTGTTATGCTTTGCTGTTTGTTTCTGTATTTGTGTGATAAATGGGCCAAACAGATTATTGTGATCTGCTATGCCCTGAAAGTAGATATGTGAAAGACAAAATACCCGAAAGAGTAAAGATAGTAAGATGTATGTTTAAGTTAAGTAGATAGAAGAATGAATGTGAATGTATGTATAGTTTAAAATAAAGCAAAGTTACCAGAACCAGCCAAGCTACTGTTTCAACATTGCTGGGCCGAAGAATACACAGTATGAAGATAACTGAATGACCCTGAAGGGTGGGCCTAGATCTGCGCAGCCATCACCAGATGATGAGCCTGAAATATGAAGAAAGAAGATAGAGAAGGTACCCCATGATCGTCATGAAAATACCATCTGCTGATTGATTATCACTTTAAGTGTTGCAACAGCATGACAAGGCGATTTCCATAGACCTGAATGAGGACAGATTCCTATAAAAATCCAACTCAGACAATTGAGAAACTGAGTCTGGTTCTGCGACCATCTATGCTCCAGGGGCATCCATCTGAAAGATGGATGAGACTCCGCCCCTTCACCCTTGTGGACAGGCTACCTGGCCAGTAACTTGTCACAAGCAACGTTTAAGCTGGTAACTAACAACTTTGCAGAACTTCATAGGAATGAATGAATAAGTGCATATGTGTGTGTGTGTGTGTGTGTGTGTGTGTGTAGTAGAGAGAAATAGTGATTGATTGTCTTGTCTTTTCTGTCTGTACTTACAATAAATGTGGCATTTGCCTTCTCCCCTTTATAAAATCTTGCTGGTCTTTATTTGGTACAACATGATCACAATTATTAATCGGTTTCTGAGCAGTGCAGAAAGAGTTAACATTTAAAAGCTTTATGAAGTTCCTGGATTACTTAATATTCTCTGTGTAATGCTGGTAACTTCCAGCCGGTCCAGGAACATCGTACATTCCTGGCAATGACAGATCCTTCCATTTGCCAGTCCTGGTTACACTCTATTTGGATGCTACATAAGTATAGCCTTTCAGGCTTGCAGAAGCAAGCACCATGCTGCTGTCATTAGTCTGTTGACAACAGCCGTGGAGACCAAAGGCGGGTGGCAATGAAAGTTTGTGGTGCACAAAGCATGCAGCACTGGGCCTGAAATTTGGGATTTGATTCAGCTTAAACTGCATAAATGTCATGAAATTTGCAGGGAATTTGACCACTTTGCATCAGGATTTGGGGTTGGGGATTTTGCAGCCTCTTGTAATAGTCACCTGTAAAACACAGGAATTACCATATAGGATCAGAGCAGTGATCCATCTAGTCCAGCATCCTAGAGCAGAGTGGCCAGCACCAGCTGCCTCAGAAGAAAGTCCAAAAAATCCTGCAGTAGGCAATTCTGGGGTATAGAGTAACTTGTTCGTAGAGACCTATCCAATTTCTCACTGGTTCCTGTTTCTGGTATACTGCAAGAATTCCTTGTTATTTATTTTTGTGTCTTTGGCTACTTGCTCTTCAAATTCCATCTTAGTCCTCCTAATATTCTTTTCACACATCAATCAGCATAGATTACATCCCTGTCTACTGGATTCAATAGGGTTGAATGTCCATTTTCTGAAGGATGCCTCTTTGGCTCAAATAACCTCTTGAACTTTGCTATTTAGCTATATGGATTCACTTCTTGCCTTTCTGCTTCCTTTATCTGCTCTGACTCTGCTGTGTATGCTGAAGCAGCCTCCATGCCAAATCCAAGGGACTTTAATTTCTTAATTTAGTCACAGTTATATATTTAAACTAAATCTCTGTGAAGATACCACCTCCTTAAACAGGCCACTCTGACCAAAATTAGCTCCTCAAAGCAGCAGTTACACATCTGCATAATGGCAGACAAATCAAGAGACCCAAACTTAGATCCAAGATCAGTCTTCCACTCATTTTTTATAAAAGACTGGGTCTTTGTGAAGGTATAACAACAGTATCTACTGAGGCTTCAGAGAAGTTGCAGAGGACAATGTGACCATCTCCTGCTGGGCTAAATGGCTACAGATATCCAGATCCTTTCAGGATGGATAATGTGACAGCAAGGGTCTCTCCTATTATAAAGAACAAAAGAAAAATAAAATTTGGACAGAAGGCGGCAATAGGCAATAGGTGGGAAAACTATGCCGCCCCCCAGGCCATATCCAGCCTGCGGGACTGCCCTGCCCGGCCCTTGAGCTCCCAGTTGGGAGGCTAGCCCTCAGCCCCTCCTCCATTGTCCCTCTCCACCCGCAGCCTCAGTGCACCACACTGCCAGCATTCTGGTCCGCTGCTTCTTCGGGGCAGCAGGGCTGCAAGCTCCTGCTGCTCTGAGTGGCATGGTAACGGGGTGGGGAGCGGGGGGGGGAGGAGGGGGTTGGATAAGGGGCAGAGGTCCCAGGGAGCAATCAGGGGACAGGGAGTGTTGGATGGGGTAGAGGTTCTGTGAGGGAAAGGGTGGTCAGGGAACAGGGGGCCGTCCAATATGTGTGGAAGTCCTGGGGGGCCAGTCAGGGGGCAGGGTGTGGATAGGGGTCTAGGCAGTCAGGGTACAGAGAGGAGGATGGGTTTCATAGGGGGTGGAGTCCCAGGGGGATGGTCAGGGGACAAGGAGTGGGTGGAGCAGATCAGGGGTGCTCTGAGGGGGTCCGTCAGGGTGTAGGAAGTGGGAGGGGGAGGCTAGAGGGTGGGGAGCCAAGTTGTTTGGGGAGGTACAGCCTTCTTTACCTGACCCTCCATAGAGTTTTGTAACCCCAATGTGGCCCGTGGGCCAAAAAAGTTGCTCACCCCTGCAATAGGCTGTTAATGTCATCTAGGCAGGGCTCCAGCTAGGCCAAAGACAATTCATTTAAAACTGAAGCAAATGCTGTGAATTTTTGGCAGGATTTATATCACTCTGCTAAATAGCGGGTGCTCTTAAAATAGGCTCACAGTTGTTTTCTCTGGTGCCTAAGCAGACTGAGAAGTGTTTGAAAAGTTTATACTTCAAGTATAAAAGAGTTGTCTGTCCTGCAGGTGTGAGCGGATTTGCACATTTAAATACGACTCTTCATAATCCAGGTTCAGCCTCAAATTAACCAAATCCAGCCAAAGAAGAAGCTATGAGTTGAGAGCAAGTGCAAATTCCTGCAAAGGCTACCAGCAATGTGAAGATAAGCAACATAATTATCTTAGCCACAAACCTGCACACAGGAAACTAAAAACAGGATTTTAGAAAGGGGCCAGCGTGGAAACTTTGTGACACTTTCAGAAACACTTTTGATAAAATGAGGAAACCCAGGAACTCAAGATCCACCACGGGTATACTAGCAATTAGTATAAAAAGTTGAACTCCACTAAAAAATGATTTGATTAAAAACCATCATATATGTCTAAATACAAGGTACTTGGGAATCTTCGACTTGTTTCCCTTTTGTCTAACCCAATAAAAAAAATAAGGAAGAGCCAGATTCTGATTCCCTTACTCATAATGAGAAGGACCTTACTAGACAAGCAGTCCCATTCATTTCAATAGGGCTACTCCGAAAGTAAGGTAACCCCTCAGCATGAGTCAGGGTATCAGTCTGGCCCTAAATTCATTGCATTCACTATCAGAGGTCTCCCTGACCAATAGATCAATTACCCGTTGACTGATGACAAAGTAAATCTTAGTATGTCTTCCCCCTTCAAGAGCATCTGTGGATTTGTCTCATCTAACCTCTCAGAGTTATTCTCTTCCTGTGTTCCAACCCTTTCATCACGCTCCTTAAAAGATAAGCAAACCTTAAAAGCCCAACTTTCTTCCTCTTCTACCACACACTCTCTTCCTAGCTCATGGTATCTTTCATCTCTGCTGCAGTCACAATTTGGAACAGCCTCCCTGACTCTGTTAAGTCCCATCTCAAGAACTCTCTTTTTTCTGGCATTCAATCTCAAATCTCTTTGGAATAAAATTAAATCCTACACCCTGTACCTCTGTTTTCCTGCATCATTGTCCCTAAAGTTAGTCATTGTCTGACTCCCTTCACATCTGGCCCACGATATTTACTGATGCTAACTGTATGAATATAATGTAAACTTCAAACTCAGATTTGCATTTCTGGGGACAGATACTCCACCAGTGAAAATCAGCACAGTGAATGGAATTACACTTATTTACATCAGCTGAGGATGTGACCCATAGCAGCTTGTGACTGGTTGGATAGGGCATAGGCATTTCTGTATGACAAATGCAAATATAAATTTAATTTACTGTGTTGCTGTCTTCGAACGCCAGTAGCATTTTGAAAGGAATTCTCAAAATGTCAGACATTTCACATGTCATTTAGTGATAGCAAGTGCCTACAAAAATGTTTGCAAGAATACCTTCAAATTGTAAATTTTGTAGAATTCCATTTTCTTTTAGGGTGCTTCCTAAAAATAGCTTCTCTGCTTCACATTACTGTCAGATATTTTACATAAAAATAAGCAGCACTTAACACTCAACAGTCAGTTTCAATACCGCATTGATAGAAGAACAACAAATGATTTCACTGGCCAGTTTTGGAAAAGTAATAAAAAAATAACGGTCTATAGTGAGGCAGAGTGGCCTCCCTTCTCCGGTGAGCGTGAGGGTCTATTACACTCCCTTTGGAGGGCAGAGCCTAAGTCACCCCGCCCCCCTTGCCGGACGTACAGGGGCGTGCCTGGAACTATAAAAAGCTGGCCTTGCAGACAAGTGGGGGCAGAACCTGCTGAGGAGAAGAACACTCCACCTGTTCTGCAGCAGCCCGGAGGGGATCCTACACCTAGCTTTGCCCAAGCCCCAGACGCGGACGAGGACTGGCCTGGAGTGCCCGCCACTGTGTACTCGGAAGAGCCAGACGAGGACTGGAGGTCAGAGGTACCCTACCCTGGGGAGGCAGGAAATAGCCCAGGGGCAGCCACCATACAGCTGGCTGGAAAACCAGGAGCGGCTGAGTTGGCATGTTGCGGTTGGATCCCCGCTGACATAGAGACAGCCAGCCTTTCCCCTGCTAGGGCCCTGGGTTGGAACGCAGTGGAGTAGGGTGGGCCTGTGTCCCCCACCCCCGCGGAGAGGCCAACTCTTGCCCGGCACGGAGAAGCTCCTGCTGTGGAGAAGGCACCTCCGTCCCCCAAAGACAGTAATTATAGACTGTATTGTTTGATGGCTGCCTGAGCCCCTGCAAGCCCAGGCCCCAGCCTACCTAAAGGCTTTATTGGTTGCTGGCTGCCTGAGCCCCACCCCAGCCAAAGCCATGACTTTAAGACTGTGCTGTTTGGAGGCTGCCTTAGCCCATCCAGGCTAAAGTCCTTAAGTGGTCTCCCTCCTCCAGGGCGAGTGAGGGTCCACTACAGGGTCCTGTTAGTGAAAAATTGCTGACTTTCTCATTTTTACTGTAGGATTCTAAAATAAATGAATTGGAATATAAGTACTTACTTAAATTTCAGTGTATAATATATAGAGCAGTATAAACAAGTCATTGTTCGTATGAAATGTTAATTTGTACTAACTTTGCTAGTGTTTTTCCATGTAGCCTGTAGTAAAACTAGGCAAATATCTAGATGATCATGTACCCCCTGGATGACCTCGATGTACCCAGAGGGTATGTGTACCCCTGGCTGAGAACCATGGACTTAAATTAAAGCAGTTGCACTCGAGATTAATTGGGCCATTATTCTGTAGGCTTCCTAAGCAGCAAGACCGAGGCTGCCACACAACATAAATGAAGTTATGTTCATTGGTTGGTCTCAAAACACAAACCTTGGCAGCCTTGAGACTTTTAACAATTCCTTGGCTTTTAGGGTACAGGCAGTACTGGGAACATGAACCAACAGAAAAGACGAGTTATTCAGTATCTGCTGACTGCAAGAGATTACGATGATGAAAACGGAAGGACAAAATCCCTACAAATGGCACTGAAAGAAAAGCAAGTATCCTCAGATAAGAAACTGTAATATAGAGAAGTCAAAAGTTAAGTGCCTACTCAGGTGTATAATCTCATCTCAATGCAAATTCATAGCTCCTTTTACATTAAAGAGGGTTAAGTAAATGCACCAAGAGAAGGTGATGCTCCTGAGTGTGCATCCATATAGATTATCATTAGCATAGCCACACATGCAGAAAGGAGCTTGATTTACTTGAAATATGATTCCAAAAGCCAGCTGTAGTGGACCAGATGATTTTTAAACCAAACATGAAATTTATATCTATCCATACAGGCATATAAAACTTATGTCAATCCCTCAATAACTGTGCTATACTGAGCATTAGTGATCTTTCTCTGGGCCTGTATAATCTAGATTTTGAACGGCATTACACAGTGTTGATTTCTATAATACTTCTGAATAATCTAACTGAAAATGCAGTTATAATATTAGTTTGCTTGTGTATACTGTTCTATTATTTGTGGATACTTGCTTGGATATATAGAAAATTGAATAAGACAACAGTTGAAACTTTTCATCCTAGGACTAATCCTGTTCCCAGACCATCCCCCTCACATGACTACCACTTCACAACTTGGGAGAGATGCATTTCTTTCCCATTCTGCAACATGGATCCTCCCAGCACACAGATAATTTATTAAGGCTGTATGCTTGGGTGAGGATCTGGCCATAAAAATGGGCTTCTCACCTGCCAAGTTAATTAAAAACTTACGACAGCAGAATGTTGACTTTCCAGAAAAACACCTGTGACCTAGTCCTGCAAACATCTGAGCAGATGCTTAATTTTACATGATTAGTCCCATAGATATAAAGTTAAGAATGTGTTTAAGTCTTTGCAGGTCTGGGGCTATATTTGTAATGATGCACTGTGACATGGAATTGTGAGGCCAATTTCTGCCCTCTGGCACCAATGCAAATCCAGAGTCACTCCACTGAACTCCAGGGAGCATGCCTCATTTACACTTCTGGTGCTTAGAGCAGAATTTAACCCTTCATTCAAATCTTCATATAGCTAT
Organism: Sternotherus odoratus; assembly: GCA_032164245.1. Lineage (NCBI taxonomy): Eukaryota > Metazoa > Chordata > Testudines > Kinosternidae > Sternotherus > Sternotherus odoratus. Next base: position 35,579,123 of record JAVMKO010000009.1, on the reverse strand, counting down.
GAGAAAGGACTCTAAGCTTTTTCTTTCCTGCAGTCCTTTCCCCCCAAGACTGCTCCTCTGGCATACAATGACATCTAAGATTGTGTTTTAAACTGACAGGCTAGCAATTAACCTGCTGCCATAACAAAGTAACAAAGGATAAAATAATATAATGTGAGATATGAAAGATTAATCCCTGGTGTCAGAAACAAGTCTAGAAACAGCAGAATTCCTGTTTGGGATTCTTCTCCCCTCCTGGTCATGTAGTCTCTCACTTCAAAATATGCAGCTTTTCAGTTATTATTTCAGCTTCAGTATTTTATTTTCCCCTGGGCATTTGAGTGATGGGAAAACCGGAAAGGAAGGCAAAACAGAATGAAAAATGTATAAAGAAATAACCACGAAAATCTGTATTTAGCTTTAAAAGATCTAATGAAGCAAATAACCCTAATCTAGAACTGCAAGAGTTTATACCACTTAACTTAGTACTCAAATGGAAAGATTACACTGACCATGAGAGCTGGTTGCAATATTCCATTTTTTTCAGAAAATATCTATATTTATATTTTAAACAGTCCACTAAAATGTTTTGGTTCTTCAATGAAAACCAAAACCAGAAATATTTTCTACAACTATTTATACTAGAAATTTTTGGGGGTTGGTAAGAATGTTTGATTTGAAAAAAAAAATAGAATCAAAACCTAGACATTTTCAACCAAAATGAAAATTTTCCATACAATATTATTATTTTTAAAATCAAAACACCAAAAAAAAATTTCAGTGAAAATAATTCTACTAGCTGTACTCAAAATCATCAATCCTGACATTTATCACACTCTCCAAGATATGCTAACTCTGGGAATGACAACGTTATTTCATAGGGCTTGCTGACACCCCTGACATTAGGGTAATATTTGCCATAGTACGGAGGTGCCAATGCAATGCTGTCTAACTCAACTTAAGACTTTCATGGGACGGTCAAAGTAGCCAGCGGCAGAGTCCCCACACACAGGAGCCTAAACAGCCCTCCACTCCCTGTACCGAGGAAGAGGTCTCTGTGCTGGCCCCATTGATACCATCATGGTAGGTCACTATGAAGGTGTGCAATGGCAGGAGATACACATCAAGTGAACCACAGAAAAACGGAGGCCACTATTAGAGGCCTACTGGTGGGCACCGTGCTGCAGCTTGGTCCTGGGTGGTTTGGGTGCATTTCACTTTCCCAGTCACTTCACAAATATTGACCTGTGAATGAATTCAACACACTTTGAAGTACAGTAGAATCTCAGCTTTCTGAACCCCTCAGGAATGACAAAGAGTCCTGTGGCACCTTGAAGTATTGAAGCATAAGCTTTTGTGGGCTAATACCCACTTTGTTGGATGCATGTAGTGGAAGTAACAGATCCAGTTCTGCAGATCTAGACTAACACGACTACCTCTCTGATTCCCTCAGGAATGGAAGTTGTTTGTTATTTGGAAATGTTCGTAACACTGAACAAAACATTATGGTTGTTCTTTCAAAAGTTTACAACTGGACATTGACTTAATACAGCTTTGAAACTTTACTACATAGAAGAAAAATGCTGCTTTTAAGCATCTGAATTTAAATGAAATAAGCACAAACAGTTTCCTTATCTTGTCACATTTTTTAAAAACTTTCCCCTAATGTTTTTAGTAGTTTAGATTTAACATACTGTTCCGTACTGCTGCCTAACTGCATATATCTGTTTCTGTAGTGGGGCGGCTGCCCCACTCCAGACAACAAGGGCTTAAAACAGCCCTGCAAAGGGCTGTGGCTGGGGGCAAGCAGCTCCCAGGATGATTAGGCCTAGCAGCCACAGGTATGGCTGGTTTAATTAAGGCCCAGCTAGCCCTGATAAAAGGGCTCAGTTTGGTGCAGAGAAGAGAGTCTCCTCTGGCTATAGAGCAGGGGTGGGGAACCTTTTTTGTGCCAAGGGCCATTTGGACATTTATAATGTCCTTCGCGGGCCACTCCCCCCCCCTCCCCCCGGAAGCCCAGGCTGGCAACGGGAGTTGAGACTCCAGCTGGCAAGGGGCCAGCGGGGGAAACCCCAAAGCAGTGGCAGGCGGAGTGCTTAGCCCTGCACTGCTTTGGGGTTTCCCTGCTGGCCCTTTGCCAGCCGGGGTCCTGCCCCAGTCAGCTCCCGCTATCAGCCTGAGTGTAGGGGGTGATCTTCCTTTACCCCCACCCAGCCTCCCCCCATCTAACTGCCTTTCCTCCCCCACCCCTGCCTGGCCCGGCCCACCCCACGGAAGCTAACCTCCTCCCCCCTCCCAACCCAGCCTCCTGCCCCCCATGCCTGACCCACCCAGCCCAGCCTCCCCCCCACCAAACCTCCTTCCCTCCCGCACCCACGCCTCGCCCACCCCATCCAGCCTAGTCTCCTGCCCCCCTCCCCGCCCAGCCTGGCCTCCCCCCCACACCACCCCCTTGCCTGCCCCCCAGCCCAGCCTCCCCCTACACCTCCTTGCACACCGCTCCCCCCCCCCCCCGCCGGTCTCCCGCCGCCTGCACCTACTTGTTTGTCCGCTGGGTCCCACTGCTGGGAAGCGACTCCTGCGAAGGCAAGGTGGAGCGATGCGCCCCCAGCCCTCGCAAACGCTGCACCGCATCCCCCCCCCCACGTCCCCTTGCACAGCGCTTCCCCCCCGCCCCGTAGCCCAGCCTCCCCCCAACGCCCCCTTGCACACCACTTCCCCCCCCGCCCCACAGCCCAGCCTCCCCCCAATGCCCCCTTGCACACCGCTTCCCTCCCCCCCCGGTCTCCCGCCGCCCGCGCCTACTTGTCCGCTGGGTCCCACTGCTGGGACGCGACTCCTGCAAGGTCAAGGTGGAGCGACGCGCCCCCAGCCCTCGGAGACACTCTGGGGCAGCGCCGCGCCTACACACTCCCACCACGACGTTGGTCCGGCCCTCTCTATGGCGCAGGTTTTCCAGACCCGCCTGTGGGCCGAACCGGATCATTTGGCGGGCCGTATACGGCCCGGAGGCCGGAGGTTCCCCACCCCTGCTATAAAGGAAGACAGGCCTGGCTGCTGCAAGCTTGACAGAGTACCTAGAGGGAAGCAGGGCTGGGGCAGGGCAGGAGGAGCTGGGGAAGCTCTGGCCTAGAAACCCCCAGACTGCAGGACCTAGTGGAAGGCCCCAAAAAGGGTACTGGGGTTGCAGGGGGCAGCCCAGGGCTACAGAGGTAGATCAGCAGGCCAAACCCCCCTTGCCTGTGATGAATGGCAATTATACTGCAGTCTGCCCCAGTGAACGGGGCCAAGTGGTGACTGGCAGTTGCCTAGACTGAGGCAAGGCGGGGATAGAGTGGGAGGAGGGGTTCCCTGGGAGGGGAGAGCCTAAGACCTGTGGGGGTACTGTAGGGGTGCAGCACCCTCAGTAAGAAGGCACTGGGGTCTGGGAGGGACTCTGGGCCAAAGCAGCAAGCGGGACATCAGCCCGCAGAGGGCGTTCCAGACACTGGCGAGCTAATTCCCGGACGGACCAGCAGGAGGCGGCACAGGGGTGAGTCGCTGCCCTGCTACAGTTTCCAAATGAGATATATGGTTGACCGGTCAGTTTGTAACTCTAAGGTTCTTCTGTAAGTATTGTTATCCTTGCTTCACAGATGAGGAAACTGGTGCACCAAGAGAAGATAAATGATGTGGCAAAGGACATTCAACAAGTCTGTAGCAAGCCCAGAAAGAGCTCTCAAATTCTCATCTAAAATGCAGGATGTGTTTCTATAATAGCCACTGTGAGCATTCCCCATGCTGAACTGGTATCTCCTTAAACGTTACTGATACATGGGCAATTTCTTTGTTTTGTCATCTTATTTTTCCCTTAGCAGTTTATCATTCCCCTGATAAAATTGCTATGATGAATAAATGACCTGTAAAAATTTATAGTGTACAAATCTTTGTGCACTTGGCACATGTCCACTTTCTGCAGCATTTTGGTTCTCTAGTGTTCAATACAGAAATGGCACATGAGCTAGAAAAAGGCATTTCTAATTTTTCCCCTTCTCTGCTTTTCTCTTAAGAATGTGGTAATGCAGTGCTCTTACATGAGGAAACAGTTATTCAGAACCCCAAAGAACTCAGCCAATAGACTTCAATCCTGATCTCTCTCAGATTGTAAACTCCTTATGGCAGGGAACTTTGTCTTTTTTCATGTGTATAGTGCCTTGCACAATGGGGCTGTAATTCTGATTGGGGTCTCTGGGCTCTACTGCAATAGGCATAATATGCAACACCTCTCTGCTATTTTGAGTCTTTCTGCAGCAGCCATACCCCAAAACAGCTTTAGGATGGAAATTTAGGATTTAGATGAAGGACCCTCTCTCCCCCTGGGCCATATTGTCACAAATGAAATCAGCAGACTTCTACTGGTATAAAAGAGAAGGGGCTATAGGCAGGCAAAGGAAGATGGATGACTGGAATTTCCTCCTCTTGGTCCAAAATAGCCCAAATATGATGACTTTCAAAGAATGTTGTAAAAATAACGCTGGGGTGAGAAAAATTGTCAGGCTGGAGAAGAGTTGTAGGATGGCGGCGGTTTGAACTTTTAAGTTGTCTGGTTGGTTGATGAGTTACCTGGAACTGTTGTACTACTGAGCTCCAGTTAATGTTGGGGCAGTATTTTTGCTGAATTTGAAATTTATTTCAAGACTACTAGAGCATGTGGACAGCATCTGTATAAATACAAAATAAATACCAAATCGTGTGATAGCTTTGCAGCACAGACAAGATAAGATCACTGAAATCATTATCAGTTGTGACTCAAGTCAATATTTTCATCACAGGTCTCCGAAGATGAATAGCTAGTGTGCATGAACACACCCAGTCCTCAGAAATTGAAATTTTTTTAAAAAATTTTTTACAGGAGGGACTTCCATTTTCTAGCCAGCAAAAGTCATTAACATTCACTTTGAACACAACAGCTTTGAATGTGTCTATATTTATTTGACTGCTCATTCCAAACACCATTCATTACACTTCCACTGGACTCTTGGTAATATTTGGAATAACATATTCAACAAACATTTTTTAGTTATAAAAAACCCAACATTTTGACTGCTAAATGAAAAATTGGGAACTTTCAGGTATCCCTAAACCTAAGTTTTGGGACATCACATGAAACAGACATACAGTCACTTTCAGTTAAAATGTCAAACAAAAAATCTTCATGTATCAGCACTGTATATGTTTTTCTGAAGATAAGGAAGTTGTAAGAGAATTAGGATCAAGCCTACCTTCCCCCCTTCCCCAAAAAAGAAAAATGGGACATTAACATGTAGTCTATCACTCATGAAAAATTGCAAGCCTAAAGTTATGAAAACTTCACATAGCTTTTAATGTCATGTTTTCTGTCCTAGAACAGTCAGACAAGAGTACAACTGCCCCTGTAACTCAAATAATAAACAAATGGCTGTGTTCCTAAATTAAGGTGAATATAAGCCATCTGTTATGAAGCTAGACAACCAATTAGAAGGAAGGTGTCTAATTTGATCATCCTTCATTGACCAGATTAATCCATTAGAAGAACCAAACAATGTCTAATCTTTTCTAATCACTATTGGGTTAGACTGGATTAATTAAACAGGAGGTATCTGATGTTCTAATAAAATCCAAACACCGATACCATATGTGTTTTCATTACTTCATTTTTATTTCTTATGGTCAACACTAGATCACTTGCTGGAGAAAAAGTTTTCCAAAAATTGTCATACTCTTATCAAAGCAGAATAACAACTATCCAGTAAGGAAGGAATATTTATCTCTAAATATATAATTCTTTGGTAAAATAATATCTTTTTTCCCTTTATATTTAGTGCAAGAACGGTAAGGTTAAAACTATCTGTCACCTTATATCCATTTTGCAACAGAAATAATGCATAAACTTATTAATAATGGCATCTAAGGTTTCCTCATCTGTGAAATATTAGCACCTAATTCTAAATTTATATGGGGGAGCGGACTATAACAGATGTATATAATAAGTACATGATGTACAACAATGGATCCATCATCAGCCCTGCAGCACCAGGTAGGCTTTTAATATTTAACAGTAGGTGTCCTTAATTTCCCTATTGGCATTTGCTGTCATTATATGTGACCATATGGATTCCACAATTCTGGGAGGTCTTTAACCCTAAAGAACCTGCAAAGTGGACTGATGAAAAGTCCCTCCATCTGTAGCTGCTTTGCTCAATAGTTGTTATGGACAAAGTACTGGGGAAACAGTGAGGAAAGATACTGGTAAACATTGAGATGACTTTTCAGCAGAATTTCCCTTTGCCCATATTCACATTTTTAATTCACTTTTTCGTGAGCATCTGGTTGAGTGAAAATCTGTTCATATGAATGTTCATAAAACATGAATTCTGGGTCCAGAGACAAGATGCATTTAATCATGAAACAAAATTCAATTTATGAATACAGCTGGAAATGACAATAGTTTATAAAAGAAAAACCAACCAAGCAGGAAGTAGGCATCTTAAGTCATATACTATTGTGGCTAAGCACACTACTCATACACTGAACCATGAAAAATAATTGATCAAAGAAATGCAGTGAACAATGCAGAGTCCAAAACTTGAATCTGTACAAATGGTACAAAGCATTAACTGCATATACAGAAATTGAACTGCTCCAGTAAATGCTACATAAAATTTCAAGTCAGTTATCCATGCTGGATTGTGAGAATACATGAATTTGTTAAATATTCATGCTTAAATATTCATTCAAATTCTACACAGTTAATGCGCACCTACCTCTTTTGCATTTAATATATCACAAGTCACCCCTTGTGTAACTCCACTGACTTCAGTAAAGTTTAAGTCATCCATGATTTCACACCAATGACCATTATTATTTCACACTGCCAAGAGTATCTGTGGCAGTGAAAATATTTTTTCATTTCAACCTGGCTTTAATTATTCTTACTTTCCAATTTGGAAGTATTTTTTTTACAACCCTTTTAACAAGATTAATTTGCCCAACCAAAATTCATAGAAAATAATTTAGGTCTTTATTTATAATTATTAAAATTATGTTTTATTCAGCAGACCAACTGCTGCTTGAAAATAATATTCAACTAAGTCCAATGGAAGACATGAGTAAAGGAAAGCTGTCACCCTTTGAAAGTGCACATTACTTTACAATTGCATTTAAAAACTTTAAGGGGAATCTAAACCAAATGGCAGTGGATCATTTAAGCTGTTAAACTGAGCTCTTCAAAAGAGCCTGAGGGAGTTAAGCACCCAACTCCCTTAGAACTTATTTTAAGCCCCCAGCATTAAATTATTTCTCCTGTGCAGCCTTCTTCTTTGGCAGAATCTGATGGTCACCATCTCTTAGTGGTAGTGCTAAAAATCATTGTTCGGCTGTTATCACTGTGAATGTCAGTGTCAGATAATAGTGAAAGTCACCCAATCACTATCAAAGGGACAGTACAGGACTAAATGTATTATACTTTGCCTTACATAGGGCACAGTGCTATGAAATTTTAAAAAATCCATCATAGGGTATCAATGATTTTTCTGAGGTCACTATTCTGTTTCCTCCATTCCAAAAGTGAAAGACATATTGAAAGAAGGAAAAATATAATAAAAACAAATGCAAAAGGTAGTCAGTTTTCAGGACCGTTATTTTTCAAAATATTTCTTCAAATTAAAAGGACATCAAGTCACAGGTTTGTGGGGAAAACACATTTTGCAGATGTCAATCAGACTCCCATTTCTCTATAAAGGGAAAGGTTACAACTTCACCTGATTGACTTGTCTTGTGCTTCGTTCCATAGCCTCGGGCACTTTCAGCAGCCCAACTCATTAAGATCCCATCCCTAGATGCATAAAGTCTAATTTTTGGTCTATAAATGTTCTATTCATTTTACAGGCAGAGGCAATGCTGCAGAGGGGGGGTTTCAGGGTCACGTACCCCCTCCCCCACCCAGATTTCTGCCTTCCATTTAGCAACAGCTAAATGTTCTGAGGAGACTCATCTAGACTCTGCACCACAGGGCATTGGGGGGGGGGGCCTCGGCCTGAGGCCTTTTGCCAGGATACCCAGCGGTGAGGAGGCAGTAGCTCCCCCCCCCCCCCCATGGCGGCACTCACTGTGTGTCTGTGCAGCGCAGGGAAGGAGGAAGCAGTGAGAGGCTGGCTGCAGGCTGACTATAACAGTGCTCAAAAAAGAACTGGATCAAATTCATGGAGGATAGGTCCATCAATGGTTATTAGCCAGGATGGGCAGGGATGGTGTCCCTAGTCTCTGTTTGCCAGAAGCTGGTAATGGGGGAACAGAGGATGGATCAGTTGATAATTACCTGTTCCATTCATTCCCTCTGGGGCACCTGCAGGGCTGGTGCCACCACTAGGCAAACTAGACGGCTGCCTAGGGTGCCAAGATTTAGGGGCACCAAAAAGCGCTCGGGCCGCTCAGGCTGGGGCGGCGGCTGAGACCCGTGTTCTGCTTGGGGGGGATGGCATCGCACGAGGGCTCCATGCCCGTGTCCCACTTGGGAGGGGGCGGTGCGCAAGGGCTTTGTGCCCGTGTCCCACTTGGGAGGGTGGGCATTGGCGTGCGAGGGCTCCGTGCCCGTGTCCCGCTTGGGGGGGTGGCACACGAGGGCTCCATGCCCCTGTCCTGGTTGGGGTGTCGGCGTGTGAAGGTTGCTTCTCTTTCCCTGCTGCTGGAGTCCCAGCACTTTACACTGTCTCTTTTGCAGACCATCCTGGGACAAATGCCCCAGGCCTGTTCCCAGGCAGAGGTCACTTTTCCACTGCTCCAACCGGGTCACTGCTGAAGGGAAACTGGTCCCCTCACACTGAAGTGGCACTTGCCCTATCTTTCATTTACCAACAGTTTCCAAGGTGAGTCAGAAGGTAAAGGTGGCGTGACCACCCCAAAACCCATCATGCCAGGCAGGGTTGGCCTGAGCTGCCGGCATTGCTGCTTGCTCCCATGAACATTCCTCTGCACCCCTCTAGATCCAGAGGCAATGCATGGGAGGTGGTCACATGCCCATCCCTCCCAATTAACTGTTATGCGTCGCTTCTGTCTACGGGGCCAGATCTTGCTTTGGTCAAATACAAGCACTTCAGACAACCAGCACTGATCAGCATGAGCAGCAAGTAAGCAGATCTAACAACTTGTCTCCCAAATAGTTATGGCACAACTGAAATAAGCCATAATACCACCTGTCCATGGTCACCACTACTCTCTGCCCACACTATGCCTTCTCTATCCCTCTGTTATGGAACAAGCTTTAGAAGCACACACAATGGGACAATCATCCACACATTACATGGGTGTGCCCTGAAAGGCTTGCAGTCCTGTTATTTCTGCCTCTTACAGATGTGACCGAAACCCTCACATTCCTTCTTTCACAGTACACAGAATCAGCCCCAGGATTTTTCAGTAAGATGTGAAGAGCTTTTGGAATAACAGATTTCCAAGTTGTGTAATAACTATTATTTACTAAGACATACAGTATTCCTTCCCGTAGGAAACATTGGGAGTAGTTACTGTGTGCTCATTTTCTGGGAGCCCAGCTTCTCATTTGAAAAAGTGAGAAGTGCTCACTGCTGCAACTGAAATCAATTAAAATTCTCTCTGAACATATGAAGTGCTCTAAAATATCATGATAGACATCTCATACTGAGAATCTAACATTAGGATATACTTTTGCCACTTATGTCTCTATGCATCATCATGTATAAAATGGGGATAATTATACCAACTCACCTCAAAGAGGCATTATGAGAACAAATACATGAATATTTGTGAAACATTATATTATAGTGATGAATGGCATTGGTAAAATTAAGAATTCTGTATTCATTATAGGCTTTGAACAATGACAACACCACAAAATAGTAAATAGGTGCTTTGTCAATCAGCACTATCCATCTTGTGCATTGAATGAGGCAAGGATTGTGAGGTAAAAACAGCTTTTGATCATGTAATTAAGGACTATCATAATGCATAAGCACAAGGGGGCTAATTAAGGTTCCACAGGCAACTTAATTCTGGTATTGCTTAACGTTTGAGTACTTGACTTTGCAACTTTATCATCCTTTTAATGTAGTTATTTGCATGTAATTGTAAATGTACCCCTGAAATACACATGAGGAAAACCCCCAACAATTGCATCAAAGATAGAGAAGAAATCAGGGCCGGCGACAGGGGGGTACAACGGGTACAGCTGTACCGGGCCCCGAACTTAAGGGGGGCCCCCTTAAATCCGGGGCAGGCCCTGTACGCTGCTGTACCCCCTTACGGGGCCCCCAAATTCCTGTCGCCGGCCCTGGAAGAAATATAGCTATTTTTTTAAATATACGCATATCTGGTCATTTAAGGTTTTGTGTAACTTCACCCTTTACTGCAAATTCCCAACCTGCATATAAAAAAACCCAACACACATTTTTGGGCACAATCCCCTGATCCTTACTCCACTCACCCCTTTGCTCCAAGAACTGTCATTTTCCATTGTAAATATAATCACAACGTACATCAAAATTGCCTCAGAGCCCTGTGTGACAGTGCATAGTCTCTATCCTATTAGCAACAGGCAGAGAGTTAGTTATCTGGTTACTGTAGATCTCCCACAGGTGTACAGGGTGAAACAACAGAGCAGAGCTGAGCCCCGAAGGCTCCAGTCAACATTCAGAGGAAAACCAAGGATCTCTATGAGAATTGTATTGTGCCACTTAGGCAGAGCCCCAAGTAGGGAGGCAATGCAGTCAAGCTGTTTAAAACTCAATTTGCATTCTGCATGAAATTTCAAAATTTGTTGTTGGTTGAAACCAGAATAGAAACAAATATGTTCAAAATTTCCTATTAAATGGAAATTCTGGAGAAAAAAAAAGTCTATTTGGAATGTTTCATTTAGGAACATTTTTGAAAATTATTCTCAAAATGAATTTGTTGTTTAAATTTTATTTTGTTTTTTTTATATTATGTAATAACATGTCAGTAGTAGCATGGCACAATATTACATGTAATATGTCAGGTTAGGCCATAATATCATATTATGACAGCCAAAATATTCCAATATTCTATTTTATTTTTTAACTCAAGGGCAGCTGCTGCCATTTATAAGGCATTTCAACCTATACGCTTATTTCCTAGTTCAACATGTCTTTTGTTTCTGTTGTAATGAAACAATCTGACCCTGTGAACAAGAATATGAAAATAGAATTCACTGTACTAATTTAGAGGAGTGACAGTAGTCAATAAACTTGTGTGAATTTGGAATCATTTTTCAGTAGTAGGCATCAGAGTCATATTATAATGCAAATATAGATAAAGATGACAAACACAAGACAATAAATTTCAAAATGAAAATTTCATTTGAAACTTTTTCGTAAACCAACTAAATTTTTTTTGTTTCAATTTTTTCTCCCTCTTGCTGGGGTTTCACCAAACATTTGTGCTTCCATCAAAACAGTAGTTGCTGACAGAAAACTCGAACATTTGCCAACCATCTGTCCAATGCAGAACCACACAGTCTCTCAGGTGTTGTTCAAGGAGCATGTACAATGCATCATCCTTAAAATATGTAGCTTGATATGTTTCTGGGTATGTTGCAAAGTTAGTACAGCAATACAGGCAGGATATCACTTTGTAAATAAGTTGGCTGTCCCTCCTGCACCCTCTTGTGGCTGGGGTTCTCTGCACTGCCAACTTTATTCTCCCTATTCCAAGTCCTTTCAGACAGAGTCCACATACTTGCTCATCCAATCACCACCCTTATTTGGGCAGAGGTTATACAGAGAAAATGACCTAAAAAGTAAACTCAACGTCCCAAAAGTCTGTCCCAGAGCCTGGCTCCTATCTCAGAGCCTAGATGAGTGAAAGGGTTCCCTCATGGGTCCTTTTATTCATTCTTAGGGTGTGACCCACTCTGGAGTTTGGCTTGCTGCTGTCTTGCTCAGAGTTGACTCCCTGGCAGATTTCCCAGAGTCAGCTCTTATAGGGAACCAGCTCCTTGAGGTTACTTCTCTATATTGGTTGTCCCTGGTTAACTTATTTAGCAAGCCTGCACCAGGCTTCCAGTTTCTTGCAAGGAACTCCCTCACTCTCTCTGCTTTCTCACAGAGATATTGCTGAGTTAACCTTCTTGTGTGAGCATTGGCTTTTGCCTTTTCTTGCCTTTTGAAATAGCATCTGTGCAAACTTAACACTGGGTTAATCCACACTTAGCGTAGATATGCATTTGTTACTTGAGAAAAACAAAGAAATATCCCTTTCTGAAATACTGTACAACTATTTCCCAAAGTGATTTCAAAAGTCTCAAAACTAGCATGACCCAATTCAGACTTCGAAAAGATTCACATAGAACAATAAACTTTTAATTTCCTCCTCCAACATTTCTCAGCATCATATCATTTTTCCCATCACTAACACTGGTACAGGAAATCTATAACAAGGGACCTAAAAGGTTCTACAACATTTGTTTTATATTACTTAATAAAAATGTTTAATTTACAAGTGTCTGGAGAACAGTATATTACATTTATTTTTAAAAAGACTTAAAAATGACTAACTTGGATTTCTTAGGGGATTTTCCACACCTCAGTGCTTAGACTGGAAGATGCACAGAAATAGTAATAAACGGAACAATTCAGCAAACACTTAATAGAGACTGCAAATAAAAGCATTAGAGAGAGTAAAAAGTAGTTTTTAGACTGAAAGATGGAGTTAGAAATTTGAAAGATGAAACTATGAAATAAAAATGTATGGAAACAGGTCTCATTTTTAAAAGATGTGTTTAATAACAAATCAGTTGTCCTAAATAAAATTGATTACATTAATAATACAAAGTTATTTCAGCCATATTTTGTTCAAATAGGAGACCCAATTATGAATCCTAATTTTATCTTTTCATGGTATAATTAAGCCAGAAGCAAAATGTACATAATGCATTTAGAATCTCTGGTCCAGATCCTCAGCTGATCTAAAGCACTGTTGCTCCATTGACTTCGCTGGAGCTATACTGACTTACACCAGCTGAGATCTGGCTATTTGCCAGCAGCTCCATTAGCTCGGCATAAAATAGCTCATCACAGTATGATGTTTCCTTTTAGAGGCCTTTTTTGGGGTGGGGGGTTCAGAAGTAAATTGTCTGGACAAGATTCATAGATGTAATAATAAAGTTAAATAAAGACACATATTAATTGCTCAATTCAACATTTTAATATATAAAAATTAGTTTAGCTGCTTGTATAACACAAGGCATTAGCCATTATCAAGGGAGTACTAGAATATATAGCTCAGGATACACAGCAGATGAACTGTAGAGGATCTCCTCATATGCTATATTGCTCATAGCATTCAAACATCATAGCACAGTGATCTAAGGGAAAGGGCCTTCGAAGAAGCCCAGAGTCCTAGGTGGAATGTAGCAGAGACTGGATTGCAAGTGACTGAGCCTTTCAAAGAAGACAATTGGTGATACGCATAGACCAAGCTGGCATCTCTGTGATGATTCCTGCTGTCTAGTGACTATTCACTCGAGAGAGGGATGTCAAGTATACAGACCTTATATCCAGATTTTCCAGAATCTAAGCATTTTTAAAGTAAGTTTCTAATGCTAATAACCAGGGCCAAGAGAAACAAAGCACAGAAATAATGAGGGTCTAAAATGGAGCATATTTTCTGAGTGATGAATGAGAAAATACCACACTTAATAAATAACAAGTGTTTAGTTTCTACACAAAGGCCATACTCTACCTGTGATCTCTGTGCAAACATTATACTGATGGTGGGTGCATTACTAAATTAATAAATATATAAATTTATACCCTAAGCCATGGACTACAATTCAACATGGAACCCCACTCTCTTCCCCAAAAGAGTCTGACACCCCTGACTTAAGCAATGAAGTTCCAGTTCCAAACATCCACAACACTTCTGCATGCGGATATAGGTTTAAGACCGGAGCTGCACATCTGCTCCATAATCTGTCTACACTATGGGGTCCCTACAACCATTTTAATTGTACTTGCATGTGAAACAGGTCATCTCAGGATAAATAACATGTCCTGGTCAGGGTGGTGCAGGTTAAATCAAGGTGATGTAAAATATCAATTTCAAATCACTTGACTTTTTAAAATAATTGACTTAAGACAGAGGTTGAGTCTTTGGAAAACTGATCTGAAAGTCTGTACTATTGTGATTTTTAAAATTTAAATTTATAATGAACTAAATAATTGGTTTTTAATACCACTATTGATAAGATATCTTTTCTGAAGTTCATAAAACTTCTGTGAAGATAAACAAAAAATTAAAAAATAATGTCCAAACATGTAAGCAGGCAATGTGCTCACCAATGTCCTTCAAAAGTTAGGCATGTACACAAAATCCGAAAAATTAGGAGTTAAAATGACTTTTTATTGAAAACATTCTCTTTGTGGCATAAAATCTTTGTCAATTCAAATAAAAATCGCTTCACTGACTTCAGATAACAAATCCTGATGAAGAAGTCCAACCAGGCTACAGCAGTCCAGTTTACTATATTTGTGGAAGATCAATAGATCAGAAGCAAATGTCAGATACAAACGGAGCACAGGCTAATTGCTTATCAGACTTGCATTTCATTTTGTATTGTTCTCACAGTAAGGATGTTAGCAAGGACTTACAGTTGTCTTTTCCAGCACAGATGTGAATCTCAAGTGTGAAACTTCTTTAAAAAAACCTAACAGATATGAAATTCTACTAACAGTGAGGAAACTACTTAGAGAACAAAAGTACAAAACTGTGACAATCAGGGTCTAGACAGTTCAAGGGGAGAACAGGCGACCTGACCCCTGAAGAGTAAATAACTGAATCAACTGGTTGTAAACAATGTTATTGTGTATACAAATATGTAGAGTAAGGTATTTTGTGAAAGTTTGTAATGTTCTGAACTTGATGGTCATTATAATATCTGTATAAAGACTGTGATTATGAATCTGTGTGTTTAAAACACTATGCTCATGACCTATACTACAATTTCAAATACACCTTACAGCAGAGAGGAACTCCTTCCAAGCCAGGTGTTTTACAAAAAAACAGATGCAAGGAACACCATGGTACAACCCATGAAAAGACTAATGATGAGCCATTGCAGTGAATGAGAAGACACGGAGATGCCCCAGCTATCAAGCCCAGGAGTCCCCTCCCCCCAACACATACTGAATAGCCATGAATTAGCGTAACCTGAGAAAGAAAACCACCTTGCAAACCTTGTTAAAAGAGAAGGGGATCAAAGAGGAAGGGAATCAGAAAATAAGGGGCAGCCTCTAAGCAGGAAGTTGTCTGGGAAACACTGGATCCCCTCTAGGACTGGGGACCTGCTGGAACTGAAGTTGTGTCTTTATGTTGGTTTTTTGTGCAACTTGTCTCTGTTTGCTTTTCCTTACTAGTTCATCTTTGAATCTGTGATTTTATTATTAAATTAACTTGATTTATTTTTACACCAATCAGATCTCTGGTGTGTAACTGTATAGAGTGCATGTGTCGCAGTGAATGATAACCAGGGGCTGTTTTCACACTCCGGGGAGTGATGAATTGGGGAGGAGGGGCCTGAGTGTCTAGTAGTGAGGTAGACAGGTTTGGGGAGACTCTGGACTGGGAGGGGGCTCTTGGTATCACCTTGAGAGGAGTAACTAGGCTGGTGGAAGCCAGGGAGAGACCTGTGTGCTTGAGGACTGGCTACTGGTGCCAGGGTCTGAGCCATAACAGGACTGCATTAAGACACCCAAAGTTACAGGGCTGATGGTGATGACAGAACTTCCTACTGGTCAGGGTGAACCCCAAAACATCCATTTCAGCAATTTACAATCATTAAATGGGAAGAAAGGAAAAAACCAGCAACATATAAATAAAAAGTCTGATTTAGAGGTAAATGTGATTTACATTTAAACAACTTTTTAAAAAATCATGATTTTTATTCACCCTGATCATGTAAACAATCTCAAGAAGCAAAAGGCAGGCAACACTGATCGACACTTCAACCACACAAGAACCTTAGTTCATCCCCTTGGAATGCACTGTTTATGGTCCCTTCCTGCTAATTATACATAGAAAAGGGAAACAAAGTTGGTCATTTTGTAGATATGACAAACATATGCATACACGGTGTATCTTTGGCAACCAATCAAAAAGCTCTAATTGTGTCCAGAAATCTATAGTAATTTCACAATATGTATGCATGAACTATAGTACAATAAAGCATATTTTGTTTTTCTTCAGAGTAGATGCCAAGTTAAAATTCATTTGCCAGGTGATTTTCCATTCACAAATACCTAGGTGAATGCAATGCCAAAGAAACTCTCACCTTAGTCATTGCTCTGCCAATACCAGTGATCCATATGTTCAAATGTATCCATGAACATGGACACTTTACAGCAGGCACTTGAAGCAACCAGAGAATTTTCACATGCGCCATCTCATTTTTTAAGAAATAATATTTGCATTTGTCATCATCTATTGTGTTCCTCTCTCACTGAGGGAGGGATTATCAGCCTCCCAGAAGTAATGCATTTGAAGGGACGGGCTTGTCGAATTACATTTCTATAACATCACATGGTCAAACAGGATACCAAACATCGGAGTCCTGAAGCAGTGATGCATGACTAGCGTTGAATCCCTAATCATAAAGGAGCAACTTCGCTGAGCTTGTCACCTGTTCATATGGATGCTGTTCATCTCTCCAAAACCATATTTTATAAGAACAGCTGAAAATAGGAGCACGTAACCTAGGAGGCCAACAGAAACAAAGTAAGGACACTCTCAAAGACACCTAAAAGCCAGCCAAGTCAACCGCATGCTGCCAATAGATCACAGTGGCAGTGGTCCTATTGGCCGGCAGCTGAAGTCAAAGAAAGCAGCCAAACAGAAATAGCCGAAGAGAAGTGTGAGCGAAGACAGCAAGCTCTGGCAAAAACATGCAGCCACGCCCGCCCAATATGTGCACGTATCTGCAGATCCTTTATTGGTTTAGATTCACAAAAGACAACACATTGAAATAAATTGATCCTCAGACGCCATGTCTGCAAAGACCCTTCCCCCCAGGCTGGGCTGAACACAGGGGTAGGCCATAATATGGTTGGCAGTTCTATGCCTGTCCATGAATAATGTGGGCAGTACCATTCTCTCCCAAAAGAGAGACCGAGGAACAGCAGGAAGGTCAAGGCAGCAGATTAAAGAAGGATTTCCTAGTTGGGCCCTGCTTTTGGGATTACCTTCAATTTGGATTTTTTAAAATGGACCATTACAAATCTTTTAATAGATTTATGCTTCAGCCTTGATCACAAAACAAAAATTAATAGTCATGTTCCCCTGGTTTTCAGTTATACTTAAATAAGCTGCTGTTTAAGATGTTTTTAACCAAAACTTCTTTGCAAAGTATTGCAACCAATGAGCTACTTTTTTAGGTAGGCATGGAAGGGTTAGATTTTTTTAAATCGGCAAATGTCGATTTCATCATACACATGCAAATTGACAAAAACTATTTCTAGTACTGATAATCGAACTTTACAGATTGGCAAAGAAAGAAAAATGCTGCCTGAGAACTTCTCAAAATTTGATTAGAGGCCATTTACTTTGTATATTATGACAAATGATATTGACAATGTGTTTTAACAGGTATAAAAGCTTTAATTTTTTGAATCTCAGCATCTACTGTCATGAAATAATTGTCTAATCTCTCTGATAAATTTCCTGCAACTGTGAAAATTTCTATACATAAAAGTAAAAAAAACCCTTAAAAACAAACACCACTGTTATCCAAATGATAAAAAATAAAATTCTGCCAAGCCTACTTTTAGGTCATTTTGTTAAACATTTGCTGTGCCAGTCTCCAAGATGGAAAACAACACTGTAAGAAGAACATTTGGAAGAGGAGATGTTTATTTGTTATGGGAAACCTTTGGATGTTTGAACTAAATCACATCATGGTCTGAAACTTACTGGGAAAATATTATAGAGAACAGATACTTTGGAATGAATGCTTCATTTATTCAAGTGCTTTTATTAAACCCATATGTACACAAACCTCTTCATTTTACTTACTGTAAATGGTAAGTCTCTCACACAAAGCTGAGCGAACCATGCAGAATGAATCTTTCATGCTGAGAATTTAGCCCCTTTTTCTTTTAATGAATTATCCAAGAACAGCCTGATAGATTTCTTAATTTGAGCCCTCATTTAGCAGAGTGCTTAAGCATATGCTCAATTTTAAGCATGTGAATAACTGATGCCAGTAGAATTATTCACATGTTTAACTCTACTGCTGTATCAGAATCTTTGTAGTTTTTTCTTATATGTTATTTTAGGGGCAGATAATTTTTAGCCTGCGAATTACTTGCATGCTATTCAGTGTGAATATGCATGAGAGTTCTCCCTACTCATCCTATGGGATTGGCCATCCATGTCACAACAGATTGCTTTTGCACCTAACCTGAACAAACAGAAGTGCCTCAAGAATCACTGGGCATTGATAGTCTTAGGGAAAGGATGAGGATAATTTTGGGGATGCGGAGAAGAGAGAGAGCAGAAGATGAGTAGGTGTAGGACCTTTAAGGACTTTAAAAACATTTTCCTGTGTTTTTCTGTGTTGTATTTGGCTCCATACATGGACTCCAGATTTTTCAGAATACCTGGGATTCTTCCTGACTAAAGATTGGTGGATTGAATCCAGTGGACTCTATTTTGTATCAGGCAATTCACTACAGTCATTAACTGCATGTACATGCTTCTTCTTACTTCAAAAGAAGTGGTCCTCCTCTCTCTTCCTGGGATCTTGGGAACATAGTCTTATTGCTGTGTTAAATTAACCCATCCCACACAAAGCCATATTTCATATCCCACGCTATTGAATTTGTAGTCTCCAATTTTCTCTCTCCACAATCAATGCCAGTCACCAACAATTTAGTAGTCACATTTGCATTGTCAGTCTCCTTTTTCAAAAGCTGCAGTCACTTACCTTTGTGCATCTCCTATAGCTAACTGCCTGAGGGGCAGGGCTCTGACCGGGGGCTTTAAAGAAGTACTGTCTTAATTGCCGTTATTTTATATAAAATCTGGCACAAGCATTTAATTAGGTTATTGGTTCCCATATGTGCAAGCACTCACCAATTTTTGTCACTTGCAACTTAGTAGCAGTGCACACATCCTCAGTACCAGTTGAGAAGGGAATATCTCTTGCCAACAGCCTGTTTACCAACAGTTTTTGGATTAATTCTGTCTTCATATTAAGTTGTGTCATTTGAGTTTATTTTTTTTACCCTTTGTGTGTCCCTCACAATTATTTAAAATCACAAGCAATAAAAAGATGAGATAGCCCGTAGCATCCCCACAAAACAGTCGTTAAACAAACTGCACGGTGCAGATAACATAAAAGAAATACTGCACCCTTCAAGCAGCAATTCCATCTCCAAAAAGCTCTCTTAAAAAGATTTGTGCTCTGAAGGGCGAAAAGGGAGGGGATGTGTAATCCAAAGAAAAGAGATGGAGCTGTGGGCAGGGTATCTAACCTATAGTGGGAGTGGGAGAGGGAGAGGGATCACAACCAGAGCCATCTCAAGCCATTTAGGACTTTATAGATCAATATTAGCATCATATGCTTCACTCAGAAGCCCACGTGTAGCCAGTGCAGATTACAAAACAATAGAGTAATACACGCATGGTGGAAAACTCTGCTTAACTAGAAGGCTGCCACATTCTGCTCTAGTTTAAGTTGCCAAATGGATGTAAGGTCTAACCCCAGGAAGAATATCCTTGGTAGTTCAGTCTAGAGGGGACTTAGTTACAGACATGGTGGAGAGGAAGACCACATCAGCAAGAGAGTCGCATGCTCCTGGTAAGACGTATTTGGAAAAAAAAAATAACCATATTGGCTACTGGTTTAAAAGTGAGCATCCAGTCATAATGGATTCTAATTGGTTGTGAATATGAGCAACACACCCTCAATCAAAGGGCTGGGAAATAATTTCTACCATATCTTCCCACCACTTTTCCCAACATCACCTTTTTTTAAATCTGGATTGAACCTCAGACACTTAACAGCATAAGATTTCCCAAGGGGTTCCCTTCCAAGCAATAGTGGCCTGGGGAGCGGGAGGGCAAGGCCAACAGCTGGGGAGATGAAGGGACAGGGCCAGAGCCATAAGGGAAAAGCCTGGGCCAGAGACTCTCCTCTTCTGGCCACTCTGCCTGGTGTGGCACACAGCACGGCCAGAGGGTTCCTGGGAGAGTGCAGCCACTCCCAGGTATCAGGTACTGTGGGATGGGCAGGGGACGGTGAGAGTGAGTGACCCCAAGGCACCACCATTGTCTTGGCAAGGTTTGAAATTGAACAAAGGAAAGCACTGAAACACAGACCTAAAAGGATAGATAGGTGACTGACTAGCTTCATTGTTAGTTTGACTGAGATCAAACATTCATCAGATCGATGCCTCTTGAATCCGTCCCTTTTATACAATCAAAGAGGACACTGTAAGATATACTATTTTTATTCACTTTATGAAAGCAAGAACCAGACAAAATGTAGAACACTCACTGACAGTGAATTTTCAAAGACACTTTGAATTGTTAGACTTTCTAGCATGTGATAGTTGGCTTCCTTTCTTGCAAATGGAAAAAAAATGTGTGAAAAGAGGTATATTAAATGAGTTTCATGTTTTTAATTTTACACAAAACAAATATATCTACTGGAACTCAAAGATGAGTTGACTATTCATCATTATCAAGGAACTGTAAAGAACATGATGCCCTTAAGTTCAGTAATCTCTGAATGATTCTCACATTTAATTTTTGAGAGTTTAATATGAAAGATTGTAAGGAAATGTTTGAGGATCTGACAGATTCTGAGGGTAATTTGACTGAATTCAGTTTGCAAGATTCATCTGATATAGTTGACCCATTTGATAATACAAAAAATACTTCCTCCTATATAATGAGCCCTAGAAAGTGATGCTGGGTTACAGAACTTTCATAAGACCAATTTTGCAGAAGAGATTTTAGAAAGAGGAAAACATGAATTTTCAAAGCCATGAAAAGATAAGGAATTTCACCTCAGCATCTAAATTTACCACTAATGTTCTGTTCTGCTGTTGATTAAATTAGTTATCTCACATTGCTAATCATATCTGTAATTCATCTTTTTTAGACTATATTGTTTGCTCAGCAGGGCCAGATCCTCAACAGGTGTAAATTGATGTAGCTTCACTGAAGACTTTAATGGAGCCATGATGACATATCAGCTAAGCATCTTCACAAATTTAAGGCCATAATTAAGGGACAATTATAATAACATATTTGGCCTTGTTCCAGAACACAGACTATAGAGGAATTACTGGATGAAATTGTAACAAGTCCAGTGATTTGCAGTTGAATTAGACCATGTATCTTTTAGACATCTAATCTTCATTTAGACATTTCAAGTGATGGAAAATCCACACCTAGGTAAATTATTCCAATGGCTAACTACCCTTGCTCCGTACCTTATTCCCGGTCTGAACGTGTCTTGCTTTGTTTTGCTTCAGTTTCAGACTCTGGATCTTATTCTGTTGTCTGCATTGAGTTTAATTTCAAGGCTTTCTTTTTCAAATGTTTCCTCCAAAATTATCTGTCCATTAAAAAGTCAAAATTACTTGCAATAGTATGTATGTATTTCTAATTTATTTATAATCCAATTTCCAGGATGTGCTCACCACCACATCATCTGGTAATAGTCATAGATAATTTTGTCTTGGACAACTAAGGGCTTTTTTACAAAAATGTTTAGTCCACGGTAAGCCGGGTGTGAATTTACCCTGCACTAGCATGCCACAACCCTGCTATCCAGAGGGATATGCACTAGTGCACTTTGATCTACCCTGCTTTGAAACAGGAGTAGATTACAGCACACTAATATTCTGCCGCTAGATCACTGAATGACCATAAACAATTCACTGGTTAACATTGCCTGCCTCAGTATCCTAGTCTGAGGCAAAATTACTTCTTGCACTCTAAGAGGCATGGTACCAAGTTGGGTGTAATTACTACAATACAGAGAGCTTGAATTCCTTCAGATCACTATTTAATGTTCATTTTTAAATTTAAAATTGTATTTGTTTCCTCAAGACAATGTTGTTTCATTAAGTACACTTGCACTTCATTAAAGCCTGTAATGCCTGGTGCAGGTTTCTCTCTGTGCTGAAATGTGGCACATTTACAAAAGGGGCACAGGCCAGTGACTTGTTCAAATCTTGTGGCCAGATTCTCACAATGATATTTTCCATTTTGCATATGCCATCAAAAAGCCATCATATGGGAATATATTTAGGTCACTATCTAGCTCGGCTGTATTTGAATCAGCAATCTAGAGATTAAGTGCCTCTATTTTCAAAAGTGACCAGTGATTCTGGATGCCCAACTTTGAGAAAACTTTTAAAAGACCCACTTCCAGATAGGGCTGTGCACCTGCCTTCTACAAATCAGGCCCTTTCAAAAAGTGTCACAGAGGCTGGGCATCTAGAAATTGAAATATTCAAAATCACTAGTCATTTTTAAAGATTTGCCATAGATCTCTCTTTACCAACGTTGTGAGACATCCTATCTTCCTGCACAGGCTAGTGTAAACAGCTGTTTGTTTGTAAAGTTTTAAGTCTGTACAGGACCCTAAGAATAGCAGCCACATGCAGCCATATCCCTTTAACGAAACTGCTTTCAGTTTCGTGGGCCAATTCCACATAGCCCCAGCCTTCACCAGTGCTTCACTCTTACCTCAGGGCTCTTCTATGTTCAGGCCCAGAAGAAAACCAGGAGCTTTTCCTTGCTCCCCTGGTCCCTGCCAACACTGAGCTGTCCATGGTGCTGCAGTTGCTTTTGGCCAGCCAGGAGCACCATCTCCACTTCTCTGGCTCTAAACAAGGTGTCATAAGTGTAAAGTGCTGGAGAGGGTTAATGTTACCTGAGAACAAGTGACATAAGAGCTTCCCTGCCATGAACGAGGGAGGAAGTGAGTTTAGAGTTAGAGTTAGTTTCAGTTTTGGCTTGCTATGCAACATGGGCAAGGGTCCGGGAGCCCATCTCTAGCTGTGGAGATGACTCAACTTTCCTTCTTATATTCCTACTTAACTGAATGTAAGTGATCTTTTGACTTCTTAAGCCTGTGCCTATTTGGGGTGTGTCTGTCCATTTCAGATGAGAAGTTAGAGAACTCTAAATTGTAAGCTGTACTGTGCCTATGTTCTATGCTCTTTTCTTTATTAAATCTTGTAGTTATAAAACGTTTGGTTTACTTCCCTTAAGGTTTCCCTGCTTCCAGGCTGGGAAGAGAGGAGGGAGAGGGGAGGTAGGAAAAAGGATCAGCTCAGGGTATAATCTGAGGAACGGCGTCTGTCTGTCTCTCTTCAGCGAGAAGAGAGGATGGGGGAGGTGAGACAGCCTCCAGGTGTCTGACTCTGGCTCTCAGGGAGGGGGACAGAGTTAGGGTTTTGGGGAGTCTGAGTACCCCAATCCAGGGCCTTGGATATCTACTCAGATGGTGGTAGCCGTGGTTTCCCAAGTTCCCAGCTGGTAAAAGGGGGGAGTCTTGGGGTGTAGAGAATTAACTTGGCTGCAAAGCAGCTTAGAGTTATTTGGTCTGGCATAAAAGAGTCCCTTTCTCTGTACTCAAGAGCACAGAGACTGGGGTACCCACGCTAACACAAGGTCTGACTGTTCTGCACTGCAGCTCCTTTTCATACTAGCCTCCAATCCTCTGATTGGCTATCCCCTTTCAGCCTTCCCCCAGATTGGCTGCTTTCCTGCACAGTCTCTCTAGACCACTTGGAGGACGTATCTCCACTGCTCCTTTCCTGGGATGGGTGTGGCAGGATCCTGAGGCATCCAACATGGGTCCTGGTCTACCTTGTGAGCAGTACAAACAAATAATTATATTTGCATAGTTTACAGTGCCAAGCAAGTTGAAAAGTCAAAATAAATATACATATCACATTCCAGAAATGGACTGTTACAACCATTAAAAGTTTCTCTGTCCAACAGAATATTTCCGTGTCAACTGTAACATGTACCATAGAACTGTGTATAAGAATGTTTTTAAATTACAGTAAAACCTTGATTTAACGGACCTCGATTTAACAGACTTTGGATGCAACGGACAAAATTTCTGATCCATATCAGACCGCGACCCCTCCTGGCTGCGGCCCCGGTCCCCTTCGCAGGTGGCTGGCTGCCGGCTCCCGGCTGCTGCCCCAGTCCCAGCCGCTGGCGGGCTGGCTGCCGGCTCCCTGCTGCTGCCCCGGTCCCAGCCGCTGGCGGGCTGGCTGCCGGCTCCCGCCCCGATCCCGGCAGCCCGCGGTCTGGCTGCTGGCTGCCGCCCGGGTCCCAGTAGCGGGCAAGCTGGCTGCCGGTTCCTGGCTGCCGCCCGGGTCCCAGCAGCGAGTGGGCTGTGGAGCTGCCGCCCCGACCCTGTGGCGGGCGGGCTGCTGCTCCGACAACTTGTTTGTTTTTTTATTAAATAACGGACTTTTTGATTTAGCGGACACCCCCTCGCCCGAATTAGTCCGTTAAATGGAGGTTTTACTGTACTGTTTTCTATGCTTACAGAGCAGTATCAAGAGGCACTGATATGTTTTATAAAAGGTAATGGGAGTTAATGAAAGAAGCCACGGTGAGACATCAGCCACACACTGATTATTTCAAAGAATTAATTTGGTGTCATTCAGATTACTAAGTGGTTAACCAGTGACTATTCTATCAATATTTCATTGTCATTCTTTTAGATCTGATGTTATTTCACATTTCCCAATAACTTTTCAAAGGAGGACCTGATCCTAATGAAATTTAGATATGCTTATGTTTACATACTGAATAGTCCCACTGAGATCAATGGAACCGGTCACCGTGCACAGTTAAGCATGTGCTGAAGTCTGCAAGATCAAGGCATTAGTCACTACACCATTGGAGACTTTTTCCAGAGAAAAAAAATACAATATTTGGAAACTTACTTTCTGCTCATTGAACAGTTCAAATAGAACCCTATAAATCCTGTGATGGTCTTGCTGAATTGGTGACACCTGGCAATCAAAGAATTCAGCCCTGAATTGCTTTAAGAGGACATTTTGATATATTCAGTATATAACTCTCTGTGTATGTGTATGTCTCTGTATCTACAATCCTTGCTACCTGATTCCACTTTCTGGTGCAGGATGGTACTATTACTGGCTTCCTTTTGACAACTAAGATAATCAATCACCACCAGATTAATAATCTATAAAATTTATACTCTGAAAACCACATACTAAAATGGCAAAATCACTGCAAATTCTTGTAGATATTATATCCACTCAATTAATAGCTTCATGCAGGTTATCTGCTGGTCAAATCTGAATAGAAACCAAATAGATTATTTTGACAAATGTGCTAAAAAGTTATCATATTTCAAAGAACTTTTTGAGCTGGAACCCAATCAAAATTAAACAAAACACTTTCATCCAAACATGTTAAATTCAAATGAAGAGGAAATTAATTTATCTGTGCCAATACAGTTCACACACTCTTCTATTGCTAATCTTTGTTTTCACTTTTTTAAAAATCATCATATTAAGTTTGTGATTTTCAATTTTCCTGAGAATTGAAGAACTGAAAAATAACAGTTTAACCTGGTGGTTTACATAATAGGCTTGGTACATATCTAATGCACTAATCCTGCAAACGTTTACTCATGCTTACTTTAAGATTTCAAGTTGTCCATGGGACTACGCATTTAATGCTGACATCTATTATAATGTTCGCATGCTTGAGGTCTATGTTTGTGAAGATGTACAGCTCCCAGTATCATACTCATTTATTCAGAGTGCCCATTTATTACAAAGAAATGTAAATCTCAACTTTTTTATAAATGCTTGGGGTTGGAATTACTGGTTAATAACAAAATTTTACTAACATAAAAGAGGAGGAGGAGGACCAGGCTGTAAATAAATGCAGAGTACAACATGAACTCCTGTAGAGATGGGGGTCATTCTGTGACAGCTCAGGGCACCTTTTATTTTAAATAAGAAAAGTTGTTCAAAAACTGTTAGTCCATTAAAGGCTATTGGGATTACTGTGCACAACGAGTGCTTTCCTGTGCACACTCTCTGCACTTGATCAATACTGTATGTGACTTGGTTAGAAGCCATAGCTTTTAAGGACAGCAGTTTTTCAAATGTATGCATACAACTGATAATCTCTGCTAAATCTCAGACATCCCTTCATATAATGCAATCCCTCTTAATCCAATAGTACTGTACTTGCTTTCACATGAGAAGGTGTGCACTTGGAGAACACTGGCAGTGACTATGTATCAATGTCTTTAAGAATTCATCCATAATTACTCATCTGCTGATCAATTAGGTCTGCAGAAGGATGGTATATTACTTCAGCTCCTTCCCCCTGTACATTTATGCATTTTCATTGTCCTTTACCTGCCTGACTGCTTCATCACTGTTGTCCTAATCAGAAAGCACTGAAGTAACTATCACAGGGAGCTAAGAAGTATGATGCTGAAGTCATTTATTTTAATAACATCACCTCAAAGGCTGATTACTCTTCAGATTCTTTGCTTTCAGACTTTTCACCAAATAATTTAAATAATACATGTAGAGTGAAGAACAGTTGGACTTCCATGGATTTTTAAGACAAACTTGGGAATAAAAATAGTTACCATGCTATGACGTTACATCCCATATTCTTCATAGAAATATTGTTATGATATGAATATGGCATAACTCAGATGATTTATGCAAGATGGGTCATGTAAGGCAACACTGGAAAGGTTATGTTTTACTGAATATGATTATCCTATTTGTATACAGGGTGGCTTCAAGCCAACCATGGCACAATCAATGTGATCTTCATGGCATGACAGATTCAGAAGTGCAGGGAGCAACACCAGGAACTGTTCATGGCATTCAATTAACCTAACCAAGGGTATAACCAAACCTTTGACTATCAGCCATGATGCCTTATGGAAGGTGATGTGTGGGATTGGCTGTCCACAGAAATTCATTTCCATCATCAGACTACCCCATGATGGGATGACTGTCACCACTTTGGTCAACAGTTCAGAGACTGCACCATTCACACCAGTGTCAATCAGGGCTGTGTCACTACTGCAACACTCTTCTCCATTTACCTTGCCATGATGTTGATTCTCATTCGCAACTGCCTTCTGGTCAACTCCTCAATCTTCAACGTCTCCAAACAAAATCAAAGATCATGAGAATTGGCCTCACTAATCTTCAGAATGCAGATGACTGTGTCATTCTTGCACGCACAGAGACCTGCAAAGCACCCTAAATTTTTTTTCAGATGCCTATCACAGTGTGGGTCTCTCTCTCAACTTGCAGAAACTACTCTGTACTCCACAAATCACCCTCAGCAGAGGTCTTACAGAAAATGGTCTGTGTTTTCCAGATCTTGGCAGCCACCTCTCCCAAACAGCCAGCATTGACACAGAAATTGAATAAGGATCCGCTGTTCTAGCGCATCTTTTCAAAGACTATTCAAACGAGTCTTCAATGATAGGGAACTACAAGCACCAAGATCTTGGTTTACAAGGCAGTCGTCATCCTCACCCTTCTGTATGGGTGCAAGACCTGAGTAACCTACAGACAACATTGAAAGAACTGGAACTCTGAGCTGCAGAAACTTTGAAACCTGCCTAAAACAACATTTAGGATGAAAAATTACTACTTGTAACCTGTTTTTTTAGTCTATTAAGCTTAGTTTGCATGTTTTGTTTTATTTGCTCAGTAATCTGCTTTGTTCTGTTTGCTATTCCTTATAATCACTTAACACTTACCTTTTGTAGTTAATAAACTTATATTTTGCTTATTTCAAAACCCAGCGTGCTATTCATATCAGAGAGGTAAAAAGGTATGCATATCTCCCTCCACACACAGAGAGTGGGCAATTTTTATGAGCTTGTGCTGTACAGATCTCGCTATACACCGCAAGACAATATGGTTTTGGGTTTACACCCAAAGGAGGTGTGCATGTGAGTGCTTGGTAAATCCCTGAGCTGAATGTTCCCACACAGAGCTGATTTTAGTCTGTGTCTGCAGCTGGGTGTGGCCTTACCTGTGTGAGTATGTGTATGTGGTAGAGAAGGCTTGAGGGCCTGGCACAGCAAGGACAGGGTGAGGAAGCTCAGACTGGTGGAACAGGTGGGCACAGTGGGACCCCAGTATATCAGGTGGCACCCCAGATGAGGAGGGGTCCAACCCATCACACATACCACCTCAGAACAATGATCCATTTACACCAGTCTCCTGTCTCTGTGGCCAGACACAGTCTGAGGATGGCCAGTACCAACTGCTTTAGAAAAATGTGCAGGAAACCCTACAGCAAACAATTACACCATAAGCTACCCACAGGAGAACCCCTATCAATTAGAAATTTGTTAACTCTAATTTTTAAGAGTCCTAACTAATATAACTGAGGCTGTTCTCATTCACTAAAGAAAATCTCAAACCCTTTCTTAAATATACTAAGTTCCTGGCCTTCATGATATCTTGTGACAGTGAATTCCACAGGTTAACTATTTTGTGTAAAAAGTATTTCCTTTTGTTCTATTTTAAAGTAGCTGCTTTTCAATATCATCGAACAACCCCTTATCTTAGTATCATGAGGAAAGAGAAATAATTTTCATAAATAAACTATGTAAAACATTGAATTCCTTAAAAATGAAAATGCCAGATTAGGTAGTTCATTCTTTGTTAAATTCCAAGTCCTAGTTACTTGTCAATAAGAGCACAAAGAATAATCATGCTTATACTCTGAATCCAACACTGAGGAAGTATGAGGAAAAGAACTTAACTTGTAATTTTGCGTGCACACTAATGTAAACTCCATTCATGTCAGTGCTAGTCCTAGGACTGGTCGAAAACTTTATGCTGTTTTTTTCGGGGGAGGGGTCCGAAAATCGGGTTCTCAACTAATCAAAAATTTCCTTCATGAAGGTCTGCCATCTTTGAAAATTTTTGATTTTTCATCAGAAAAACAAGAACCTGAAAGACAAAAATATTCACCTTCTCAGCTGAAATGTTTTGTTTTGGGGACAATTTGGAGGCCCCATTTTTCCCCTCTAGTTTTCAGTTGCCAAAAAAATCCACAACTGTTCAGCTTTTGACTTTTTAGTCTTTCAACAAAAGTTGAAGTCTTCCACAGAAACAGCCCCCAATTATCTTACCAGCTGTAGCAAAACTAATTCCCCTCCTCCTCTCTCTGAAAGAAAAGAAAGCCCCTCACACGTCACACAAAGGTAACATTGGGGGTGACTAATATGCAGACCTGATTTTCTAAGCACATTCATAACATAAGGGAGTAAATAAGTAGGGAATAATACAAACCTATAGCTTTTCTGTTCAATAAGACAATTTATTGCAATGAAGAAATGTGGAAATAATTTTCATTGTGAATGCTAACATTCAAGGATCAGTCCTGCATTCTTTGCTTTCCCTGTTGACTTCAGAGAGTGTTCTTGGTGCATGGCCAGGCATCCTACAAGAGCCACCTCCCTGTCCACCCAGTCATCAAGAATGAGTTTGATAGACAACCTTTCCAAGAAATAGAAACCATCTTCACCATAGGCAGTGTGTCCTGGGCATGAGCAAGGACCGTTAGTAGTGCCCTGTCATGTTGTGAAATTATGTTGCAATGAATGCTCCACTAGCTGTTCAATATTAGAGTGAGAAGCCGCCCTTTTTAAGAAAAAATCTCATGACCTTTTGCAGGATTTAAACTACGGAGTGAGAGGTAAGTGGGATAGTGCAGCATCTTGAAACAAGCTCTGTGCTTTAATGCCATCTCATGGCTGTTCAATTTGCTAATTAGTTTGCTCTCAGGATCAGGTTTAGTGCTGCGCAGACAAGTCTAATTGCCTGACCTCTGGTCTCCTACCTCACATTATTACCAAGAATGGCCATACAAACATAGGCAGGTAATTGTCGAAAAGACAATTAATGGAAAGATAAGAAAAAATAATTCCCTGTAATAATTCTTTGCTGAATATACTATTCCAAACAGGATCTGGGTCTGAGCTCCTCGGTGCAAGTTTGGTAGAACTCCCTCGGCTAAAATATTTTTGGCCCTCGAGGGCAGCAGTAACAAATGGTAAAGTATGATATCACTGGATTTTGAGATTGGCTGTATTGAAGGCTGTATTGTATATAATATAAATATTGCCCTCCAAATATTCCAGTCTTTGGTTGTGAGGTAGGCTATGTTCATAGGAGGATATGGACAATAGTCTGATTGAAATGATTAATTGAGACTTATAAACATAAGGGTCTGCCACAGCAGAATTGGAGCCCTAGCAAATAGTCTTAGCCCTGGTCTACAATGGAGGGATGGGGGGGATCGACCTAAGATCAACTACGCTATTCTCATAGCTGAAGTTGCGTAAGTCGACATATTTAGGTTGACTTACTGTGGTGTCTTCACGGCACTGAATCAACTAGTCTAGACGTGATAAATCAGCCCCCCGATAGATTGGATTGCTACCTGCCGATTCAAAGGGTAGTGTAGACCTGCCCTTAGAGTCAATAATAAAACTGGTCTTGGCTTCTCTACACGATACACACAGCTTGTAATGACAAAGGGTAGTGGTGACTGTAGTCAGCTTAAGAAAGTTTGTCCAGAAAAAGCTTCCTTCATACATTTTCTATTTTCAACTCTTTTGAAATGCTCATCAAAATATAAATAAAAAGACACACTAGTGAAGAGATTCTGTCACTTTTACTCCTTGGGCTACCTGACTATTTAAGACAATTTATGGTGTAAAGAACTCATCAATCTGAGTAAAGGGAGTCAGATTTTGACCCCAAGTGTAAGGAGCTCTTGGTTTAATCTACCAATCAACTTCAAAAGATAAACTTATACAATATTGAAAACCTCATCCAAACACCTTGTACTTCTAAATGTGTTTGAACATGGCAATAAACTAAGAGCTAAGACTAGATAAAACTCTTCCAAGTTGGTACAATTGAACAATCTCTCAGGGTTGCTGGAGTACTTGGATTTACTCTGATCGAACAATCAAAGCAATGCTCCAACCACACTGCCAGGATTTCTTGGCACTGCTACAGATGATACCACAAAATCAAGTAAGTTAACAGCTAATTCATGATGTCAAGTAGCAAGTTTTGGGGTGGTCTTTATTATCAAAGACAACATCAGCTTTCACATTTTGGTGCATTAGTGTTCACCACAGTGCTATCTATGTTTCCCATCTGCTGCTGTATAACCAAAGACCATCTGTCATTATCAGAAACTGTTTCACAAAGAAGTTTGCTTATTTATAATGATTTTCACTTTCCTTGTTAGTGAGTCCTATTGCAAACTCTTGAAGTACCTTTAACACACACTGTTGCATTGATCGTGCTAATAAGACCAGCTTTCTTAGCTTTATCACTTGATATTGCTAATGCTGATAAATGAACAATTATACAAAGAAAAAGAATCACTGTTCCAACAGACTAGTGGCTATTCCTTATTCTTTTTAGAAGCTTGTCCATAAGTAATTCCAGGCAACTCAATAAGAGAGGGATAAATCTAAGAGGAGCAGAGTCAGGTAATTTATGATGCAAGGGGTTCTGCTAAGCAGTCAAATTAAGACTACAAGAAATTCCAAATGATAAAATGAGCAACAAAATAAAGGAGGATAAATCAAACTAAAAACAGTTTGCCTGAGTGGCCATTACATGATAGTAGAGCTTGCCAACAATAAGGAAATAGCTTCTGCTAACATTTTTCCCTGGTCATCCAGAAATACAAAACCAGTGTGCTAGTCAATTTTATTTGTCTTGAAATCAGGGTGGGATTTTCAAAAGGGGCCTAGGAGAGTTAAATGTCCCACTTCCATGGAAAGAGAATGAGAGTTGAGTGCCTAACTCCTTTAGGCACTTTTGAAAACCCCAGTCTCAAAGATTTTTAGGTGCTGGCTTCAACATTCTCTCTCCTTGCCAGGTGGCTCTAACAACTTCTTAGTAATAAGTTTCTGAATGAAGACTGTGGGCTTGCCACCTGTTTGCTGTTCAGGGACCCCAATAGCATACCTATTGGATCTCCTGGCTCCCTTTTCAAGACCCTTGCATCTGTAAAAGAGGATTTGTGCCAGCTTTCTAGACCTCTAGCTTCCTTAGCTCTGGTATTCTCTGGTTCCTCCGCATTCTCAATTCTGATTTTAAAGACACCCATCATTGCCTACTGTAGATTTTATTTCACCTATTTCAAGTGAGACTGCACGTTGGGATTTTTTAGATTTCTACATCTTTCACTAAGCAGATCCAAAGCCGCTAATTGTTCAGTTCCTTTGGAGCCATTACCTGTAGGGCTGTGAATGCTATGACGCATTACCAATGGTGGGTATTTTCTAGAGTAAAACTTACTTCAAATATCATGCCTGGACTGTGATGCTCTCCTCATGCATTTGCCAGAGCATGTATCCATCTAGCATCAAAAAACTCAATGAAGAACAGAAGACCACACTTCCTGCTGGTGTAACGCATTTGAAGTTAATGTATTTTCACCATCCGAAAATTTGGTCCAGAGTTCTGATATGGAGCTGTGGCAAAAGCTGCTTACTGAAGTGTTCAGTGATCACTCAGAGCTTAAAGTGCTCTTAAGAGCTCTGCTCTAGTCTGTGATCTGATTGTGCAGCTCAGCACTTAAAGACACCATCCTCAGAACCACACTTAAGAGTCTCCCAGCATGAGACACCTCTTCCCCAAGAGTGGAAAATGCTGATAAAGTTCTACCAGCTATTTCTGAGCTGAGTAAGAGTGAAGGCTACACTTTGGGCATTAAAAAAAATCACCCACATTAGGGAAAGGGCTATAAAAAAGGAAGCAGAGGTATGACATCTGACCAAGAATTGACAGAATCCTCACTGATGTCTGGTCACTTTGCTTGATAAGGAGGAAAAATGGTTTGAGTTACAGGCATTTAAATAAAGAAAGTGAGGAATACTTGTAGCACCTTAGAGACTAACCAGTTTATTTCAGCATAAGCTTTCATGGACTATAGCCCACTTAGTCCATGAAAGCTTATGCTGAAATCAACTGGTTAGTCTCTAAGGTGCTACAAGTATTCCTCGCTTTCTTTATGGATACAGACTACACGGCTGCTATTCTTGAACCAGGCATTTAAATGTTGCATACTGAATACATGCAATAGATTAGCATGTGTAGCTAGCAAAGGGCTTGATCCTGCATCCACTTATGCATGTGCTTTGCTTTGAATTCAAATGGAATTACTCATGTGCATAACGGCATTCACCTCTGAAGTCTTTGCAGAATTAATGCCTAAGGGTCTGATCCATAGTCTACTGGATTCAATGGTGGTTTCTCCATTGACTTCAGTGGGATTTGGAGCAGGCCCTAAATGCACACTTTTCACTGCCAGTTTACTGACTTCAAAGACCTATAATTATAACAAGTTTCTTCCTGCTTGACTTAGGTCTCAATGAAATCTAGAATACAAAAGTTTCCAGAAAGGCAGATCAGTAATGTACAAATGTTTAAAATCAGCAAGCAGCAACTTCTGTCCTTGTTTTCATTAGATTTCACATTGAACCAATAAACAGAGTGTTTTGTCAAACTGTATTAGACTACACAAAGCAACTGTCAGTAGGCAATATGATTTTTCCTATTGCCAAGTATTATACTGATGCTAACCTAGTTCAGCAGCATCACTGAGATTTATTGGTCTGGAAAGAGCGAGGAGTCCCTCAAGCCAAAAGAGTGATCTACTATGAGAATTGTATTGAATCAAAACACTGGATACAGTTACACCAATGGGACTAAATGAAAGCATTGAATTTACACTTATTTTTATAATTATGATGAAGTCAGCAGCTGGCTTGCTTTGCTGATACAGTACTAACAAACATTTTTAGCACAGTTCATTGTTATGCGGTATAGCTGGAGTCGATTTACACTCTTCTAGACAGACACACCTGGGGAGAGGGGATTTAATAAATAATGTGACAGGGAACCAATATTTTTCACCTGCAAGGCTGCATCTTAAAGTGAAAAGCTTTATTAAAGTTTGTGACATTTTACGTTTGTCCTTTGGCCTTGTTGAAAGGGTGCTGAGACATGTACCTGCTACTGCATTTATCCTGATAATGAGCTACCAATCAATGCATGCCACTTGTTACTGTACAAAATAAAGAAAATTCTATTTGAAACTGAAATTAAACTGAATCTCTCCTGAGTTTTGCCAGCACTGACCTATGTGGGTTCTTTAATTATATTAATCTGCAATACTGGCATAAAAAAGGGTTGCTGTCGAACTGAGATATAACTGTATTAAATGCTGTTCTCACCACAGGGAGCAATAGGCCAGAGACAGTGGTGTTCAAGAGCAGAAACGGAGCTGGAGATTCATGGCAAAGTGCACTGATTTTTCCCAGATTTGACTCTAGGCCATGAACTGCAAACATCCTAATCCGACACAGCGGCAACAAGAAGCTCCCAATACCCTTGTGACGCATCAGGTAGAATCTGTCATAAGGATTAAACTCCTCAAGAAAGCTGGTCAGAGAATATACTGAATCTTCCACCAAAATGTGTTGATGAAATTTTGTCATGAAATGTTTTGGGTTTTCATCAAAAAACAACAAAAGAATATTTGTGGTGTTTCATTTTGAGATGAAAGCCAAAAAAATTGATGAAAACTAGTTCTGCTCTTCAACCTACGGGCCTTAAAGTGATGGATTTTTACAGCTATAGAACATATCATCAAGAGGTGAACACTTTTCCATTGGGTGTCTGTAGTTAATGGGTTGCATTCTGCAGTTTGTATCCACAGTTCAAATGTTAGGGAAAAAACACAGTAATTGTACTTCATGACATTATGATTAAAAATTAATACTATGCAATATCAATAAACCATCTATGAAATGGGTTAAGAACTATAGATTGCTTCTTTCAGGTTACAGTTTGAAAGCGACATTAAAGGTCAATGTTCAAGTTTGTCATCTACTCGATGGCTTCTGGTGGTGACCTAGAGTAAATCTAGGCTGTCCCTCTGGAGACAGGCAGCAATTCTCAAGATGTTCCAAGGTTTGGCTGTATGCTGGGATGCTCTACTCACCACTAGGAGTCACCTCCTGGTCACTCTGAGGATTAGCTCAAGCCCCTTCTTGTGGTCGCATAGAGTCACTGTGTCTCTCTCTCTGGTCTGCAGCCCCTCTTTTGTTCTGGGAACCGCAGCATTATCTGTGTCTTGATCCTCTAAGCCGGTCATGATCTATCTGTGTTTCCCCCCCTCTGAGGTTCCAAAGTCTTCCTCCAGTAGTCCTAGGAAGTCTTCTCCAATAGTGCCCTGATGGTGCCACTTCCCCAGTGACCAGTAGGGGAACCCAGGCCCATTCGCTACTCTGGGTTTAGTGCTAAATAGGAGTCAATAGTGTTTTGTGTTCTTTGGTAGCTGTCTTATCACCTTTCATCTCATTATTTGCTCCAAGAGGATCAGTGAAGGGTTTTAGAACCATAACAAAAAACACGGTCAACAAGGGACATCCCTGTCTGGTTATTCTGGTTAGGTTAAATGAAAAAGGAATATTTCCATTAATAGCAAACATAACCAAATGGAATATTTTGAGCCACAATGAAATTCTTTACCTAGGCTAAATCTGACAACAATTTGAAACATGAACAGCAATGTCATACTATCAAGCACCTTCTCTGTATCTAACAAAATCATCGTTTCAATGTTTGGTTTAGCTGCATAAATAGGATTTCCTGACACATCTCTCTTCCACAAAGCCTGCTTGGTCATTCCGCATTGTATCTAACCCTGACAGTCAATATTTTAGATAAATGTTGCATGTGAATTTATCTCTGAGATTAGCTTTTACGCACATCAGAAAAAGAGAAGAGAGGAAGTTATTTTTCAAGTTTATGAATAACTCAAGGGAAGTATTTTGCTTTCATAACAGATCTTATACATTTTTAGAGGAATAATGAATTGATCTGCAGAAGTCTGGGAGACATCAATAGCAGATCAATTTAGGCTAAAGTATTTCTTTTCCTGCAGTTGTTTTGTTGTCTTTTTAATTTCAAACTCATCTAGTAGCACCCCTAAAATTTCCATTTGTTGGTCATTAATTTAGGCAAGATTATCTTTTCTAAGTACTATTTTATAGATGACTGTAGTTGAATGAGATCTTTTTGGAGCATTTAAAGGATTAGGTAAAAAGCCATTTTCCTCAAATGTCCTTAATATCTGTACATTTACATACACTTTTGTTTTTGAGGACTGGTGTTTTGGCCACAGGATTAAAATTTTACTGTACAGAAATATATTCAGTTTGTTCTTTTTTCCATTAAAAAAAGTCTGAAGAAGGCACATCATGTTGCAGTAGCTAAAAAAGAAATTAAAAACATTCCTTGCTTCCTGAAGTTTTAGAAGCACAATTCAGAGATGGGAGTTCTAGACATTTCTAGAAGCAGCAGCAAATATCCATACAGATTTACGTGCTCAAGAGGGAGCATATCCTTCAAAATCTGTAGTCCCCTAAATCTTGCATAAGCGATCAATATTGGTGCAACACCTGTCTCCTCATGCATGGCACAGAGTGCCAGCGACACCCCCAAAAAAAGGAGAATTTGATAAGCAGCCTGTTTTGTTTGGCCCCTCCCTCCTCTGAAATCCACAAAGCAGGCAGAGGCTGTTGATTTTATAGTAAAGCTCCACTGTTTGTAAATTGAAAGCTATGTCTAGTAACAGAGACTTCAGAGTCACCAATTCAAGAATGGGTAGAGAAATTAAGAGGTAACAAAGAGTCCTGTGGCACCTTAAAGACTAACTAAAGTATTGGAGCATAAGCTTCCCTACGAAAAAGGATAAATGCACACAAATCAGATATTAGGAATGGCAATATAGAAAAACCTGTAGGAGAACACTTCAACCTGCCTGGACACACAATTACAGATTTAAAAGTCACCATACTGCAGCAAAAAAACTTCAAGTCCAGACTGCAAAGAGAAACTGCAGAGCTACAATTCATTTGCAAATTTAACACAATCAATCTGGGACTGAACAAAGACCTTGAATGGCTTGCTAATTACAAAAATAGCTTCTCCTCCCTCCGAGTTCACACCTTCAATTCAGCTGCTAGAAGAATACCTCACCCCCCTGATTTGAGATAACAAGCTGGTTCAGCATGATTGGACTAACCTTGTTACCTCCTACCTGATTCTTGACTATTTATCTATACCTGCCCTTGGACACTTCCACTGCTTGCATCCGACGAAGTGGGTATTAGCCCACGAAAGCTTATGCTCCAATACTTTAGTTAGTCTTTAAGGTGCCACAGGACTCTTTGTTACCTCTGCTATTCCAAACTAACATGGCTACCTCTCTGATTCTAGAAAAATTAAAAGATTCTACCTTGCCACTCCCCTGCCATTTGTTACAGTATGCATGTTTCTGGTAGACACACATAATTAGCCCAAGGGCTTTTAAGTACAAAATAGAAACAACAGCCATTGAATGCAAAGGAGCAATACCAAGGATACTAAATTAATGGCTCTTTGATGCCTATTGCTTCCAGTAAAAATCCTTGTTGATTTATGTTATCTTATCACCGTGATCGATTTGCATTATTTTCCCCATTTCAACCAGAGAATTACTTAAATAAAACTATAAAATGAGCTTCTGCATCTCTGAATTTAGCATCACATGTCAAGTGACTGCTAGAGACTTAAGCTCTCATTCATTAGTCAGTCAGTCTTTCTAGCCCAGTGGTTCTCAAACCACTGGCGACCCCTTTTGTATTGGCGACCCCTTTTGAACACCAAAGCTCTGAGTGCGACCCCCCATTAGAAATTAAAAACACATTTTTGATATTTAACACTATGTTAAATAGTCAATTTAAACCCGATTGCTTTAAAAGAATTTTGTGTCTGCTTCTCTCACAGCTTTTAAATTAAGACTGAAACATATTTATCAAATTAAATATAAGTGGAAAACTTACTTTTTATTTTAATATTTGACAGTAATTAATGACCTGAAGCAATCCAGGGTCAGGGTTCATAGCCTGGTGCAAGGTTCGGAGTTGGGGCTCGCAGCCCAGCACAGGGTTTGGGGTCAGGGCTCAGCTTGGGGTTCAGGCTCATAGCAACCTGCCAGTACCGGAGTCGAGGGTTGGGGCTCCTGTCTCGCAGCCCCGCAGCTCTGCCCTGGGGTCGTGGCTCGGGGCTTGCAGCTCACAGCCCCTCCGCCACGGTGGGGTCGGGCCTAGGAGCTCGCCACCCTGCCATTCCGTCCTGGGTTCAGGGCTCAGAGCTTGCACCCCTGCTGCTCCAGCCTGGTGTCGGGGCTTGCCACTCTGCCTCAGAGTCGGGGCTCACAGCCCTACCGCTCCTCCCCGGGGTCAGGGCTCGCCGCCCCACTGCCCCAGCCTGGGGTTGGGGCTCAGAGCTTGCAGCCCTGCTGCTCCAGCCTAGGGTCGGGGCTCGCTGCCCTGCCACCCCACTCTGGGGTTGGGGCTCAGAGCTTGCAGCCCCACTGCTCCAGCCTGGGGTCGGGGCTCACCGCCCCGCCACTCTGTCCCGGGGATCGGGGCTGGAGCGGCAGCCCGCTGCAGGGGCCGGGTCACCCGCTGCGGGGGTCAGAGATGGAGCCGGCAGCCTGCCGTGGGGATTGGGGCTCGCAACCCCCACAAAAGCGGGCCATGACCCCCCCAAGGGGTCGCGACCCCCAGTTTGAGAACCTAACTTTTTTGCCGCCCCAAGCAAAAAAAAGGGGGGGGCGGAGGAGCAAGGGGGTGGCACAGCCGGAATGCTGCCCCTTACAGAGCACCACCCCAGGCACCTGCTTGCTATGCTGGTGCCTGGAGCCAACCCTGCTCACAAATGTGGGGGCTAATGAGTCCCTTTCGACTTGCTAGGGGCCTTCCTCTCCTGCAGATAGCAGGAGGTTCACAGGAAGTGGGTAGGGAATACTCACAAATTCTTCACCTCCAAACCCTGGTCTCACCAACCTTGCTGTTCCCCGTGGACTTCCTCTGCAGCAAATCACAGAGTTTAAGGTGCTACAAGACTCTTTGTCGCTTTTGCAGATCCAGACTAACATGGCTACCCCGCTGATACTGGACTCCTCTGTTGAGTTATACAAGGTAACACTGGGTGGAGAAAGTGAGGAAAAAGCAGCACTGTTTTACTAGTTCCCCTCTCGCTCGCTCCTCCTGCAGCACCCCTGAACTGCACCTGAGCATGCTATCTGCTCTTGTCATCCTTCCTCTGGCCTCAGCAAGAACTCTTACTCCACCCATTATCCTTCTGCCTCCAAAAATACCTCTCTCTCACCATGCCCTTTCTCCACAGAATTGCTCTTCTGTGTCCCTTGCTTCACCCCTCTAACTCCTCCACCAGAGAACTGTTGACTGAGAATTCAGCATCATCTCAGGGTGCAAGAGAAGAAGGTTGTGGGTAACAGAAAATGATGCATTAGTGCACCTCTGCCTTCTGCACTCAGCAAAGCTTCTGTGGGGGTGTTGCAATAAGAGAGCTCTATTAAGGAATGCAGTTTGCAGCGAAGCAGCAGTGTATATTACTAACACATCCAGACCCCAAACCCTCTTAAACTACACCAACACATAACTTCCTTGCAGCACAATTTAAGAGATATTTATGAGAGAGGATGATAAAGAGATTAAACCTGTCCCATATTTATTTATACACTAATTTTCAGTATGCCTTTCAAAATATCTATATGTTTATAAAATAGATACAAACTTTCAAAGCCCAATCAACAGGGTTACAGAATCAACCCACTCCTTCAAACATATCACATACGATCCATCCTGGAGACCTACAGAAAGAATTCCAGCCAATCATCTCTGGCATGGTGGAATATAGGGGAGGAGATAATTTCAGAGACAGCCAATAGAACTTTATAGATAATCACCGGCACCTTGATGTACGCTGAAAACGAGCATGAATCCAGTGTAGAGCATGAAGGAGTTGTATGCTCCATTTAATATATGGATAGCCACATTATGCATCTGTTGATATAGAGTGTGATATTCCCTTATCCCAAAATAAGGAAATATAAATTGCAAAGTATTTCAGATTACTTAGCCACTTGTTTTGTAGTTATAGTCCGAAACATCTGATTTTACAGTGTACATATTAAGCTTTATGTAAGGATGGTGGTAATTGTGGATGAAATATTACACTGAATAAATCCAAATTCCCAAAGGAAACAAATAGAAATAAAGAAAAGGCTTGCATTCAAATAACTACATTTCCAAGAATTTGCACTTCATATGCAAGGCTAAAAACATGGAAATGCAAACCCAACAGATAGACAGGCACTGAAGTAGGAGCCCATGTTCGTTTCACACTAGTACAAACCTGCACATGAATAAATTAATGGACATTTTTGTACCTGGGGGAAAAGGTGCAAAATGGTTTGGAGTTTGACCTAGAGTAACTTCTTGCTGACAACTTTATACATTAACATGCTCATTTGGCAACAGGCCTGGGCAAACCTGTGTTTGAGCAGCTAGCCCCAGGTGTCAATGATGTGCCACAATACACCTTCAAAATATTTTATATTTATATCTTCATTATATGATCCCAACATTAGCAAAGGCAGGACGTTTTAAGGGACTGGGTCTCTCTCATTCACTCCTATTTGACTCAGCTGGCATCAGTAGTGCTCCTCCCAATTTACACTGCAGGAAGAGTAGGGTAAGACCCAGAGGAGTTAGGTTATTTTGGTATCACAATGGCCATTAAAATGGCCTGGCCCTCCACAGGATGGAGGGGGGCACACCTCTAGACAGATATGCTCTCTCCATCACCTCCAAGAGGAACATCTCGAGGACAAGCATGAGAGAAGAAGGAATATGGAGACATAATAAATAATATAAATAATACTAAAGCACATATCTCTCAACATGTTGTATGAGCATTGGGTGGAAGGTAAACAATTACAAATCAGGTATATGAAGAATCAGTTTTGCCTTCCTTCCTTTTAGAACAACCTTCACCATTTCCTTTATTTCATACAACTTTTTAAATGCATCAATCTAGGGATCAATGTCCACAAGTATAAACCTTCACAGATCTGCCTTGGTCCCTTTCTAAAGCAACAAATTCCCAAGCATATTCAGCTTTTTAATCCTATCCCCTGCCCCTCACCTGGGAACAAACAGGTCAGACAGTGTGACCTGAAGGGCACAAGTTGTTTGTGGAGATGATAAGTGTTACAAACTAAGCCTAGAACCCCAAACTTCGATCTGGGGAAGTAAACATTACCTTGTTTTAAATTTAGGGGAAAAAATAATTTTAAGTGCCTAGACCACTACCTAACACATTGACCAGTATTGTCTCATTGTTTCCTTGTAGTCTCCCATCTCTCTGTACCCAACTTCTCGTGTGATATTTAGACTGTAAACTATGTAGGGGCAGGGACTGTCTCTTTATTCCATTTGTGTACAGTGCCTACAGCGATGGGGGTCCCATAACAAGGGGTAACACAATAAATAAATAAAAGTTTACTGTTAATTTGTAATTTAAAACAGTTTTTTCAAACAATAAAAAAAAATCATCTATCCTCCAAGAACGTGCTCACTATTTCCAATCAGTAAAGCCTATAAAAATATTTTAAAAGTACAAAACATCCTAGAAAAGATTCCTTTGTTGCTTATCTGTTCTTAAGAGAAGGAATGACAAAATAATAAACTATTCCTCTAAAAGGATTTAGAAGTATCTAAACCACCACTGTGCATTTCCCTCCAGGAACATATTCAGTATGGTTAAAAAATACTTCTTACTGCCTTTTTTATCCTGAAAAGTTGTTTTTATTCTTTTACAAATCATTCATCTACACTCTGCAGTTGGGCAGATGATATAATGCCGCAAGCTGAAATGGAACATTGTTATTACCAGGCTATAGGGCTAAGATATGCCTCAATTGTTTTCTGCAGAACACATTCCCTTTTAGATATCTGCTCTCTTAACCTTGTCAGTCTCACTTACTCACTTTCTTTTCAAAGCATAAAAATGTGACAATGAGAGTAAAGTGACAACTGCCTGCAAA
This sequence comes from Sternotherus odoratus, assembly GCA_032164245.1. NCBI lineage: Eukaryota > Metazoa > Chordata > Testudines > Kinosternidae > Sternotherus > Sternotherus odoratus. The sequence continues at coordinate 35,537,054 of JAVMKO010000009.1, read as the reverse complement.
CGAACCCTTTCATCCTTTAGTTGATTACCTCCAATGGCTACTTTTATTGATTTGCCCAACAGCAATAATACATAATGATAACATATATTCTTCCTCAAAGGACATGTTAAATTGTGCATCTAAGAGGAGCATTAGGGCTTGCTTAATCAGTTTTCAATTTCATAAAAAACTAATGAAACAACAAGACCAAGTTACCAATTAATCATCTTTCTTTAGGAGGCAGGGAAGGGGATTTATAATTTAATCCTGAATCATTAAAATATTATTAGTTATATATTGCAGGTTGTCTTTGACAGTGACCTAAAGCCCGGTTTTTAATTTTTTGCTCAGTTTCCACTATTGAGATGAACTATCTACCTTTGGCATGGATATTTGATCTACTATCAAAATTGGAGCATACTAAACCCTGCCAGGTCTAAGGTCTTCAACCAGAACACAAACTTCCATTAGGCCCATTACAAACTAGGCTACATTATTAATATACTCATAAAAGCATTCAGAAATATGTTTGTTTGCCAGGGCCCCAATTCAGCAAGCACTTGCTAGTATCCCAGTGAAGTCCACAGACTTTAGGGCTTGTCTACAAGAGGAAAGCGACCAGACTATCTTCCCATGTAGACAAACTATTCTAGAAGAAAAACGATTCCAGAATAATTGACCAGCTTTGAAAGTGCATTAATTATTCCAGAATAGAATGTCCACTCAGGGAACTATTCCATAAAAATCTTACTTCACAGTAGCTATTCCGGTCAATTTCTCCACATAGACAAGCCCTCAATCTTATTTGCTCAATCTGCTCCTTGTAGGTTTTTCTACATTTTCTTTTTATGAATAGAGAGTTTGCTCATTTATCTTTGTGCTTCCCTTCTTTTGGGACTTATCTATTATCTATCGACTTAATCCTCCATTGTGCATTCAGACACTGAGGAGGAGGCAATGGCCAGCCAAGGCACTTTCACGGTGTTGAAGAAATGCACTGCGGTCATTTAAAGCCAGTTACATTAAAAATATTGGCACACACACTGATCGATAGATCCCCATTAAATTGTTCTGCAAATTTAGCACTCAGCAGATTTCCAGTGTTAACTCTTTCCTGTTTTCCCACAGAAATATGAATCAAGATAGAAACTGTGACTATAGGTGGCTGAAATAGGGAAACCCAAAGATTTAAAATGAACAAATAAATAACATATCACATCACATATTAATTGCACTGCAGTAGCATGCAAAGGTCTCATTGCCATCCCCATTTGTTAGGCACTGGATAAGGAGATAATGACGAGAGTCCCTGCACCAAATTGCTTACAATCTAGGTGTCAAATGAGAGTCAACATATGGAGTCAGGCAGACAGACTAAGGAAGCCCAGCAACAATCAAATAGCTACATGGGTTAAATTGATTTTATCTTCTTTGTTTTGGCTTTAAACCAAAATTAGTTTTTAATGTAATGAGGTTTTACCTTTTGACATATAATTTTAAAATTCAAGGTCACCAAATCCTCTATTAAGTTTCCTGATCCTAAATGAGTACTTTCTAAATACTTATGTTTAGAATAATTTAAAAGAAGCCTACTAATACGCATAAATGTTATAAAAATCAAATCTCTCAGTATAGGAGTCAAGCAGTACATTTCTAGTAATCAGAGGAGAAATATTTTCATATTCATAGCACTATTAAGAAATAGCAGTGCAATTATGATGTAAGTCCCTACATTCTGCTCGGTTCAGTCATCCAGAGTACAGGGTTCTGCAAACCATACAGTTGAAAAATAACCACATAGTGATGATACAAAGCAGACTTACACACAGGATTCATGAAACTGTGTAACAGAGGACTCACTGTACTATTATCCACTAGTATGGCTACAGCATCCCTGTACTCTGATTGGCTGAGATAAGCCTATTTCAGTGTAATTAATTATAAGACCCGATACAAGGGTCTTCTCTACATTTAAAAGGAAATAGATTATGTTTGCAATGCAGTCCGTTACCAATTTTAGTGATCATGTAATGACTTCTCTGGGCATGATTTATGTCAGTGGACCTGGTTTGCAAGACAATGATTTATAATCGGGAGCTAGGATTAAGTGTTCCCATTAGGGTTATGTTCAATTTTTCATCTGAGGCTGTTATTTTGAACATCTGAAAATCCGCTGAATTTTTAGGATACCTTCTCCTCCCTTTACCATTCTTGATTTTTCAATTTAAAAAAAAATAAATATCTTAATCATACAGTCAATACAACAAAATGCCAAAGGGGAGAAAAATAGCTCTTTCCTAGTACATCCAGAAACCTCCACAAAACTCAGAGAAGACAAACACCAAGACTAGCAACAGATGATTGTTGTTATTAATTATTAGTATTACCATAACAACTAGGTTCCCTAGTCATGGACCAGGACCTCATTGTGCTAGGTGCTGTACAAACACTGAAGAAAAAGATGGTGCCTGAATTAATGAGTTTACAAATCAAGTATAATACAAAACAATGGGCAGATACAAAAGGGAAGTACAAGGAAACAATGAGATTGGTCAGCATTAACCAGCACTGGTGTTGGCACACCCATAGGGTGACCAGATAGCAAGTATGAAAAATTGTGGAGGGAAAACTTAAGAACTCTGTCTTAGCCATGGTGAGGTTGAGCTGATGGCTACACATCCACAAGATGTCAACATGTTTTCCTTATTGCACATCTTTACTCACCTGCTCTATCTAGATCTGTATGTTCCAAAGAGACATCTGGATAACATTTAACTCTTGTGTTGTGTTTTTCCTCCACAGAGCTCAAAGCATTGGGGTGTCATTATCCCCATTGTCCAGATGGATGAATGGAGGCAGAAAGGTAAAGGCTCTTGCCTAAAGTCACACACAACAACTCAGGGGTAGAATCAGACACAGAACTCAGGTCTCCTGACAGTTATTCAATTGGACCAAGATACTTTCTTTCCAAGCACATATTACTGTGAAAGAAGATTTTGCGGCATCACATGAAAAAAAAATATTCATGAATGTTCCTTGGTTTAACTCAAAATATCAACTTTTCATGCTGTGACAGGGCGAACCGGCCCCGCACGGGCCAGGGCTGCCCCTGGCCGGAAGTTCTAGCAGCGGAAGTCCCGCCCCCGCCGTACTGGGCATGCTCCAAGTGCTCAGGCAGTATAAAGGAAGGGAGCACAGCTCAGTCTGGGCTGACTGCCGTAGGAGGAGGACGTGCCTGGAGAGCTCTCACGGGGGACCAGCCCCAGCCACACCAGGAGCCGGAGCGGGAGCCATGGCAGGATCCTGCCTTAGAGTCTGATGCCAACCACAGCCAGCCAGGAGCCTTCGACCACTACCTGACTGAGGGGGCGACGGACCCAGCCACATACGGGGGATCAGCAACCAGCCAAGGGACCCCGTCGCTGGAACAGGTAGGAACTGACCCCAGGATAGTGAAGGAGTGCTATTGCCCACCCGAAGACACTCAGCGTGTTGCGGTAGGATCTCCCCACTGAGTGGGGGTCAGGCGCAGGGCCGCTAGGCCACGCTGCCCCAGTGAAGGGGGAGTGTTATAGACTCTGGCCGCTAGGCCACACTGCCCCAGTGAAGGGGGATTGATATAGACTCTGGCCGCTAGGCCACACTGCCGCTGGGAAGGGGGGTTGTTATAGACTCTGTCCGCTGGGCCACACTGCCCCTGGGAAGGGGGGTTGTTATAGACTCTGGCCGCTGGGCCACACTGCCCCTGGGAAGGGGGGTTGTTATAGACTCTGGCCATTGGGCCACACTGCCCCTGGGAAGGGGGGTCGTCAGGGGTTCCGGCCACTAGGCCTCACTGCCCCGCCTGGGGGCACGAACCCTGACACATGCAGTTTTATGATGTTCCAGTTCTACAAATTAATCATCCTGTTTTGGGATGCCTGCAGTGCCATTCTATGTTTACAGTTGACTCAAGGGGAACTTTTTCATAGTAAGAGACAGTATAATGATGATAATGTGGTGATACAGTCTATCCCACTCGGACATGAACTATTAGGAAAGCAGTCATTGTTCATATTAGAGAAGACGACTTGCTGGTGTTTTCTGGGTTTTTAAAATTAAGTTGAATTTGTTAGATAGATTCTAGAAAACTTCTTCAGACTGGCAACAACTTCAGGAAAAACAAGGTTTAAAAAAGTCAAAATTAGAAAGTAATCAATGAAAACAAATTTAAAAAAGAGAACCTGATTTCCAGCTGCTAGAAGCCTGGGGAAAATAAATTAGAAAAGCAAAATGAAGTAGGTATGACTAATACAGGCATTTGTCCTGCTTGTTGGGCCTAATTCAGAACTAGTGTAAATAAAGTCAGTGGAGGTATCATAAATTACATCAGTTGAGGATCTCTGCGCTCCCTCCACTTTACATATGTGTTTATGGATTTCCCAAAATTAGTTTCAATTTCATATTCACAGAAGATCAGGACCTCAGCAATACAAGTGATCTTCTAGCCACAGTTAGGATTAGGGTGACCAGATGACCTGATTTTGTAAGGACAGTCCTGACATTTGGGGCTTTTTCTTATTTAGGCACCTATTATACTCCACCCTCTGTCCCAATGTTTCACACTTTCTATCTGGTCACCCTAGGTAGGATAGCCTTACGGCATGCTAAAATATGTAGGGAGTCTTGTGATGAATCATGTGGAAAATGGGTGGCCAAACTGCATGAGAAGAATGCCTTGTTGGAAAGCCAGGCTCATTTGTTTTAGCCAAAGATTAAAGTTCTACCAACCAGTGTAGGATAGCTCTGGAAATGCCTGGTCTCTGGATCTGGACTATCAACACACAACCTGCCTGGCTGAGTGTCAACTTGTAGTATTAATTTATTCTTTTTAAAAAAATAAATGAAAAATACCATCCAAACCATACAAAATATTCAATTCTTCCAGTTTGGACTACATATAAGCCTTTACAATACATGTTATTGCTCTATATGGGACTATAGTTTTGTTGATTTCCAAGCCCCCATTGCTTGAAGATTTATATCACTACATTAAGTAGTGCTGGATGCAATGTTTAAAACACTTTCCTTGCATTCATTAGTGTGTAGTAAATTACCACACTGACACAACATCCTTTGTAAAATAGGCAACACAGAGTAGACAAGCCACACTTTTCTTATATGGCATCAGAAGTTACAATTGTTTTTCATGTGAAAATCTGTCAGTTTGAATTTAAAAACTCAGTCATGTACAACTTCTGACAACGTACTGTACTGCCTAGGCACCAAGAAATCATCCTATTGCATTCCACAGCCAAATACCTCATTCCATTTGAAGAGTTTGGATGTCAAGTAGGCACAAGATGCACACTGCAGGGCAAGCTCAATAATCATTTGTTCACAATGTGATGCTAATATTTATTCATGCTCCCTGGCACAGCTCAAAGGGTTTTTAATTTTACATGTTCAGAAGATAAAAAGGTTAGAACTTCAGGGAATATTGGACACTGCACGGTATAATTCAATATGTTGCTGAGAAAAGGACACTGATCAGAAAGAAGTTTGAACTTTTACTCTCTATATGTAGACTAAATTGCAAGTGTTAGTGAAGCAGTAATGAGACGTTCATAATGCTTATATATTCTCTGTCTGTTTCTTGATGCACAGAGTGAGAGGGAGAAAATGGAGGAAATGAAGAAAGGAGGGGTACAGTTATAACATTGAGGATGCATAACTTCAACAAAGATGATCCTTCATTCAGAATCCCAAGCTAGTGTCTAATCCAGGCATAGGAAAACTCTTTGGCCCGAGGGCCACATCAAGGTTAAAAATTGTATGGAGGGTAGGGTAGGGAGGACTGGCTCTGCCCCCTATCTGACCCGCTCCCACTTCCCACTCCCCTCAGAACCCTCAACCCATCCAACCTCCTCTGCTCCTTGTTCCCTGGGCGCCGCCTCCAGGACCCCTCCCCCAACCACCCCTGGGGATCCCACTCCCTATCCAACCCCCTGCTCCCTGTCCCATGACCACCCCTTACTGAGACCCCTCCCTGCCCTGACCACCCCCTACTAATCCCCCCTGCTCCTTGTCCCCTGACCACCCCGTCCTGATACACCCCCAACCTAACTGCCCCCCTAAGGCCCCACTCCCTACCCAAGCCCCCCTTCTCCCTTTCCCGACTTCCCCACCCCTGACAGATCCCCGGGACTCCCTGCCCCTTACCCAAGGCCCTGGCCCAGCCCAACCCTGACCCCCTTACCACACCGCTCAGGCCTGCCAGAAAGAGACACGCTGCCCACAGGAGCTTGCAGCCCCACCCCTTTACCATGCCGCTCAGAGTGGCAGGAGCTCAGGCCCATCAGAGCCAGCCCTGCCTGGCCTTAGTGGCAGGCCAGAGCGCTGACAGCGCAGCACGCTGGGGCTGTAGGAGAGCGGTGACAGCAGGGGAGGGGCCAGAGCAGCCTCCCCTGCTGGGAGCTCAGGGGCCAGGCAGGATGGCCCCCCCGGCCATAGTTTGCCCACCCCTGGTCTAATCCATTGTACTACACTGCCTCTCATGATGGACAAGACTGGGACTCAGGAGACCTAGAGTCTATTCTTGGCTCTGCTCCCGACCTGCCAGATGACCCTGAGCAAGTTATTTCATCTCTTAATCTATAAAATGGGGAAATGATACTAATATTTGTCAAGTGAGATCTATGAATTAAAAGTTCTATAAAGAGCTAGGTGTTGTTATCTATCTATCTATATATATATATATATAAAGGTCAAGTGGTGTATGTATGTATGTATGACAGCGTACTCCTCCCACACCATTTGAGCCAGAGACTTGAAATTTGGTACAGTGAGGGGTCTTGGGGTCAGGATGGTCTTAAGGGTCGAAAAATTTTCGGATCTCACCTCTGACGCCCCCCAGGGGTGAAAGTCTTTCAGGGCCAATCACATCAGCTGGGCGGTTAGGTGGTGATGATGTCATAATACCCCCTCCAACAGACACCACACTCGCTCAGCTCACTGCCCCTCCCTCCTCCAACGGAACCCCGGAGATCCCTCAGTTCTCTGCCCCTCCCTCCTCCAACGGAACCCCGGAGATCCCTCAGTTCTCTGCCCCTCCCCCTCCCAACGGAACCCCGGAATCCATCAGCCCTGTGCCCCCCCCACCTGCGGAGGTCCCCGGAATCCCTCGGCTCTGGGCCCCCTCCCCGCCTGCGACTGATCCGAGTTGGGTTTGGTGGGACGGTAAGTGAGGTGGGGGTGTCGGGTTCGGTCGGGGGGTGAGGTGGGGGTGTTGGGTTTGCTTGGGGGGGTCAGGTGGGGACGTCGGGTTCGGTCGGGGGGTAAGTGAGCCGGAGGGTGTCGGGGTTGGTCTGGGGGGGTGGGAAGGTGTCGGGGTGGGTGAGGGGTGGGTGTTGGGTTTGGTCTGGGGGGGGGGAAGGTGTCGGGGTGGGTGCCCAGACCAAACCCGACACCCCCCCGGCTCACTTACCCCCCCACCAAACCCGACACCGCCACCTCACTCCCCCACCAACCGCAACACTCCCTGACCAACCCCAACACCCACACCTCACCCCTCACCCACCCCGACACCTTACCACCCCCCCAGACCAAACCCGACCCCCCCTGGCTCACTTACCCTCCGACCGAACCCAACACCCCCACCTCACCCCCCCCACACACCAATCGCAACACCCCCAGACCAAACCTGACACCCCCCGGCTCACTTACCCCCCCGACCGAACCCAACACCCCCACCTCACCCCCCCAAGCAAACCCGACACCCCCACCTCACCCCCCCCACCAACCGCAACACCCCCTGACCAACCGCAACACCCACACCTCACCCCTCACCCACCCCGACACCTTCCCACCCCCCCAGACCAAACCCGACACCCCTCGGCTCACTTACCCCCTGACCGAACCCGACACCCCCACCTCACCCCCCCACCTCACCCCCCATCACACACCCCCACCAACCGCAAAACCCCCTGACCAACCCCAACACCCACACCTCACCCCTCACCCACCCCGACAACTTCCCCCCCCCCCCCCAGACCAAACCCGACACCCCCCCGGCTCACGGTGCACTGTGTAGCACACAGATTATTAAATACACTGTTTGGTCGGGGGTGAGGTGGGGGTGTCAGGTTCGGTCGGGGGGTGAGGTGGGGGTGTTGGGTTTGCTTGGGGGGGTCAGGTGGGGGTGTCGGGTTTGGTCGGGGGGTAAGTGAGCCGGGGGGTGTTGGGGTGGTCAGGGGGTGTCAGCTGTCTGCCCCCTCCCCACCTCCGACTGACCCGAGCAGCGCCGGGAACTTATGCTAGTTATTAATAAAACAGACAACAGTGGCAATATGATGGAGCTTAATGTAAACAAATGTATCTTATACCTGTAAAGATACAGTGCCATCCCAACTGGTAAATATGAGTACAACACAAAACCATCAGGAGACAAAAGATTATGCATGCTCATCATACATAAAATGCCACAGGTAAAAGGGATATTCCAATCTTCCTTTTAAACAAATATTTTTTTAAAAAAATAAGTGAACTTTCGCAGCTACAAACAGATCATTTGGCCAATTCGAATGGGACTGAACCATGTACATGAGGGAAAGAGAAATATTCCAACTGAACCTCTCCCTGGTCTCTCTCTATAGGTAGTCCTTTGTTCAAGAAGCCAAAACAAAATTATACACCCTGGTCAACTTTCAGCTCAGTAGGTCAGTAGAGTACAGGACTCTACTTAGCAGGCTCATGCATGTGGAAAGGGGTGTGTAACAGTTTGTCTGATAAAAGACTAAGTATTATGAGATTACAAAAAAACTATTTGAAAAACAAGACTCATACTTCTCTATTATCCAGCAGTAAATAAGGGAAACCACAGGCAGGGTTTTTTTTTTTTCAATAGCTCATTGATTCTGGATGCCATCCATTCACCGCACTGTGCCTACATTTCATATAGTAATTAACTACAAACCAGAATGTATTTCTGCACCCAAGTCTCATTTTGTTTTGTAAATTTCATTGGACCTCAGCTTTGCTAACCAGTCACCCACGTTTCAAGCGAATATTTCCAAGCTCAGTAAAATATGTGTCAGCAGCCCTGTGACTCAGCAAACTCCTATGCAGAATGCTCATTTCATAGGCCAGCCAGGAGGCTGGTGGTGCTGGCTAGTTACATTACTTCTTTCTTAGGACACCAGCTGTCATGCAGGCAGGGACGCCAGTGACATGAAGATCCAGCTCCCATTGATTACTGCACTGTCAATCATTTTACTGTCTGCACTGAGAAAAGGACAAGGTGGACCTGGCTTTTGTAGTGGGGGCATAACGTGGGAGGCAGAGTGGTCTAGTGAGCAGAGCACTAGCCTGGGAGTCAGGAGTCCTTAGGTCTGAGCCTGGCGCCACCTATCACTTCACTTGTCTGTGTCTCCATTTTCCCTTCCACTTATTGCTTGTTTAGATCACACACTCAAGGGGGAGGGGAAGGGACTGTCCCTTAATATGCATACAGTCTCAGTGGGGAATCTAGGCAGTCTTATTATTAACAATACAATAGTAACAGGGAATCATTACACCTTGCATTTCTCTACCTTGTT